>JABWDB010000005.1:15432000-16860500 GCA_019614645.1 Stratiolaelaps scimitus
ATATCAGAACTGATATTGTGAATTAAATCTAAATTATCTTCATCATCGTGAACGAAATTAGAATTTCGGGGCGTCTATTCTGTTTCGCATAAGTAGTCCTGTCTCTGAGTGGCTCACTCGCTACGTGGACTGGAAGTATGTATGTCGCTCGAAGGTCTGGATCCGTTTGATAAATGTTGTTTTTATAATTAGTACATTGAGCTATCCACTGATCATTCATAATGCTGCCGGCAATCGCTAACAATATTAGCGCAAATCAAATTTGATTTATCTCTCAGTCAAACACGTCTGATCTATTTGATTCGTTTTCGCTATTTAGCTAAGGCCGTTTCATTTTTTTTGCCAATTAAGTGATTATTTATTATCCCATGTTTCCCAACATATATATATATATATATATATCTATATATATATATATGTATATATATTTCGATTGATCTATGTTCTTGCGTTAGTTACTAGTATCACCCCACGGTTGCAGCACAGAGTCTAACCACACCTGACGCTTCGGGCGACAGCCGGGGCAACGCCCGCCACATCATGGGTCACCTCCTCCGGGGCGAGACCCTAAAACGTCAAGGTACAGCGTGGGTCATATTCTTCTATGCTGGCTACGGTCTATAACATTCGTCCTGTGCGCGTCGATACGAAAATTCAGCTTTACTATCCCATAGTAACAATTCATAAATCCAAACAAATCTGAGGTTGAAGCGCCGCAACGAGACCGATCGCCTTTGTCGGATACTGGCTTTACAAACCTCTGCTGCGGCACGCGTAGAAATGTCTCTTAAAAAAACAAAGCACACAAGTTGTGAATAGTTGCTGATTTTCATATAAATAAAAACACATTGTTCTATCATGACAACCCGGACAAAATCGGACTTGACGTCCGCTTGGATCGCGCGACGCGCATGAATTTCTTTCAGCCCACCTTCTACCAGATTGATGTTTGTCCGTCTGGATGAACGGTGGGATGTCCACCGATTATCTACCGTATCTGTGTCATATTAACGCCATTGTGGTGCTAACGCGGTGGTGGCGATATCAGCTCCCCCTGACGATGTCGAGGGCGTCTTCCTACTTAGCCGATCGCCGATTCGTCATAGATCGATAATCGAAGCTGCGATTGCCCACCGGAACCCGATGACCGTCTTCCTCCGGGATGTTTGCGCTATCTTCTCTACCCTCCGACAGCCGAATCAAATCAACCGGCAGAGCAACAAACGAATCGGTCGGTTCGGTTAACACAGCCGCAAGCGAACGGCTCGAGCGTCGACAAGCCTCCACTGCAGTGGTTGTCTTCACTTTCGTTTCAAGCGCGGCGCGATGGATTTTTATTCGAACCACGTTTCGTCGTTGTCGACGCCACGTTCGAAGCCGGCGCGTTCCACGTTCGTAGGCTACCTGGCGTCCTCCGCCGTAGAAGATCGCCATCGTGTCTGCTTGTCTGTAGACGCGCTTTGCCCATGAGTTAGCTGGCTGACTGGCTGACTGCTATAATGTGGCTGTGTCTTCATCTGTTGTGTTCGGTCTGTCTGTCCAATTGTTCGGCCGCTGTCGGGTGGCGCCCGTCCACCTGCCCATCAGGGCTCAGCCCGCTGTGACGGGGCCTGCGCTGTCCCGGTCGCCGCGACGGCGGCTACAACTACGTCTACTACCACAACGTCTACTGGCGGCGGCGGCGGCGGCAGTGAACGAGGAGCCGTCACTGACTACTGAACTGGACGATGGGCGATGAACGGTAGAACGATCGCGCGCGCAAAGCCCGAGCGAGCCCACAGAGCGCCGCGCCGCGGCCGACGACGACGGACGGCTGGCTGGCGCGCCGCGCCGCGCGCGTCAGTCAAGTCTCCGCAAGTAGCAGCAGCAGCGGTAACCGCCGAGACGTTGTGCGGCGACTTGTTGTGTGGTGTTGACTGCTAATGCTGCTGTGGTGTGTAGCGAACAGCGTGAGGGAGGGCCCGAGGGGGTCGGTCTGCGAGCAGCCTTGCGGGACCCCCGACGACGAAGACGTTGGCCGATGCCAATGGGCATCAGCTGTGTCGCTGACTCCTGCCGATAGATGGCGTCGCTATACGTCAACGGACATTCGTAGCTTCTGTGTGATTCGCGCTGGCAGCGCCATCTGGTGGAAAGGCCAACGATGTGGTCAGGCTGGGTGTTTCTTCCAAAGCTGGCTGGTGGGCTTGCTTGATCTTTATGCGTTGAGGGGGGTGGTGGTGGTTGTGACGTCGCGTTCTTCGCGAACGACCCCAGGCAAGAACAGCATGAGTAGCGAAGACAGGAGCAAGTGGCGAAGCACACAGCCCCGAAACAGAACAGAGGCAGCAATGGGCTTGGGCTCGCTTGACTTCCGGTGGCGCAGCGTGCTTCCAATCGCGCCCTCTCCCGCCCCCTGGTATCGCGTTCGGGTGTCCATAAAAGCAGCCGTTCGACGACACCGGCTGAGCCACCAGGTGTCTCCTGCATCATCGACGGCCTTCGTTAGTGAGTTTGTTGCACGAGAAGGGCTACCGGCCCCGTTCGGATCTTAGCCCTCAACGCCACCTCTTACTACTTCTGCTCTCTGCAACTCTTCTAACTACCGTCCGCCGACGCCACTGCTTGTCTCTACCGTCGTAGGCTATTGTATCGAATCGCTGCTACGCTACAATGGCGGGCTACCACCACGGCGTCACTTTGGCTGGTAAGGAATACGGCACGAATTCAGCACGAAGTGTGTTTCTTGTAGCTTGCTTGCTTGCTTTTCGGTGGCTGGTGACTCGAGAACAGCAGTGATGCCACCTGTCAATCATTAGTTGGGGAGGGTAGATCAATGATACGTCATCGACGCACATATGTACACCCTAGCTCGAGCTGTGCCAACTGATTTATCAAGTGTCAAGTGGTGACGTCATGCTGTTGATTATTTATTTGGACTAGGCGATATTCGACTATGTTGCTATCAGTTCCATTCAACAAAGTACCGCCTCTATTTCACGCGTATACGTGTACGATACGGGCTTGGCGAACCTGTCGTCAAAATTCTCGTTGAATTTTGCGAGCTTGTTGCTGAGGTGACGACTCTGATGGATTGCTATCCATGCATAATGATTTCAGACCATACTCCAGAAGCATAATTTAAACGAACCATTGCCTATCTATGATAGATTCGCTATCGAAGAAGTTGTGTATTATAGAATAGCTTGTAGGTATATCTTTAGACTATGTGTAAATCTTAGAGTGATGTGATGAATTGGTAGAATCTATTGCCAGCTTGTTGACATTTTCTGAAGTGTGCATCAGCAGGGTTTCCGGAGCATGTAAATCTTATAGAAAATAGCATTTATTTTAAAAACGTATCCAGATCTTCAAAAATTTTCTCATATAAATATTCACTATTTCATTTAAGGTATCGCACAACGCTGGCTCTGATTTTGGTTAACCACTGTGTATAAATAGGCAATACTATTATATTTTCTATACAGGGAATATCTACAGCATGTTTATATGAATTCTGCAAAATAGTTCTTTTGTAGGTGATTTGGGCGTAGGGTTCACAGTGATGCGCTCTTAAAAGTTAGCATTTCAGAAACTCATACGGGAATAGCAGTATTGCCTAGAGCGACAAAATGGAGATTAAAACGCATTCTCTAAAAGCCATCATACTCTCTAAAGGGTACCTCAAATCAACTTTGTTTTACTAGATGAACTCGAACTAAAACCAAAACCATTGAATGGCTACTCACAGGCATCCCTCTCATTCGTCTAGGTTAACTCTGGGAAGATCTACAAACGAAGCTTGATGAGGATATCGCTTCAGTTTTCGTTCAACCCTTTTTTTATGTGCCTTATAGCTCGAACATTGCAGTTGCTTTTGAATGAATTTCTCTTGGTTCACATCATAGGTCTAGTATATATATATATATATATATATAGAAACTAAAAAAATTTCCTCTTCTATTAAAAGAAAAAAGATAGCATCCTTTCACCAAAGCCGTGTTGTTCTGTCGATTTTCAGCTGGATCTGAAATTTGGCCCATGAACATTCTACACGTGCAAAAGTTGTTCGACCATCGAACAGCAACAGTAAGCCTTTGGCTAGAATAGCCATGTCGCGTTATGTATCACTAACTGAATGTTTGACGTTTCTATTTCATTCTCACCTAGCTGCGTTGCTGGCTGCTGTCTGGGTAATGGGACAGGGTATGCCGGCGGTCGACGCCCCAGCAAAATCGACGACCGAAACAAAAGAGGCGCTTAACGGATCCGAGGTAATTAACTCGACTGAGGCGGCCTCCAGCTCGGGTTTCAGCTGCGAGGGAAGAATCTTCGGGTGAGTCTTCGGCTTGACTCATTTCCCGGCGCCACGCATAATAGATAGAATAGACAGTAACTTTGTCAGAGTTTTTCGAGATTGAAAATGAACACACTAGAATACGTTTCTAGCATTCGAAATGCCACTCAACCTGAATCACATTAATAACGAATGACATTTTGACAATTTGACCTTCTGCCCAGCTAGTTTCATGGTTATCAAAACAGCATTTTTTTCCATTTTAATTACCTAAATAAGATAGCGTAAAACTAATGAGAAATTTAGTTGATCGAAGTGACCTGTAAGTTAGCAGTGGAAAATTGTTTTGTCGGTGACATTTGTTTATGCAGATTAAACAAGGGTGGAACAAATGCATGCATTTAAATTGGGTACCTTCTAAATTAAAAGAAAAATCACGATCAATTAGTGACATATCGTAAACTTTGTAGTAAAAGCAGTACTAATAAATAATATAATCTAAGATAGTATTAGATGGTAACTTCCCAATGGCTCTGTGCAATATTCTCCCTCCTTCCCAGGTATTACGGTGACACCAAGAATTGTTCGCTGTTCCACTACTGCGAGCCGTTCACAGACCCCGAGAAGAATCAGTTTGTTCTACACGCCGCCTACCTCTGCCCGAACGAGACTGTCTTCAATCAACTATCGCTTACCTGCGTCTACCCCGCTGAAGCGCTGGACTGCTCACGCGCCCCTGAGTACTATTACGTGAATAGCCATGTCGTTCCTGTGGACAGCTCAGCGGAGCAAAGCTCGTCAGCGGAGGCCGGCTCTGCCGAAGTGTCCGATGCCAAGGATGGCAAGGCTGCTGAAAAAGCCAAAGAAACAACTGAAACGAAGAAGCCGTAGAAAATCATCCTCACCGTGGCGTATCCGACAGTGGAGGTGACAGAAGCGATTGGTCCAATAAACGCTCGTGAAGAACAGGTCAACATCGGCCGGGTTTCGAGTCGAAAAATAATCGCACGGGAGCAGGTCGATACTCGAGCGAACCAACACCCGACCATGGATATTTTACAGGTGTATCGGCGTTATATATATATGCTTTATGTACAAACCTTCGCGCACCACTAGCGTGCCTGACCACAGCGTAATCATGGTGTCTTGATGCGATGATATGACGTCAGATAATAGTAATAGTAATAATAATAATAATAATAGTAATAATGATGATAATGATAGCACTCGGAGAATAGAGGTGAGGCTGCGGCCCGGGAGAAGAAGATCGGATGGGGAAGCTTTCGGCCGATCCGTACTGTATATAATATATTGAATCGACTGAACGAAACTAGAGCGACTCGAATTGTCGTCATTGTCGAGCGGAGTGTGTGTCAAGAAAAAAAGAACTGTCTGTGAACGACTGATCTGAAAGTGACGGCGATTCTGATCGCGAAAGACGTCGCTGACGAACTAAAAAAAAATCAACGAGAAAATGACGAATAAACAAAAATAGTAGGGCGGTTAAATAAAGAGATTTATTTTGTGTACTTATTTAACCCGTGTAATAACGCATAAGTGATAGTCAAAAGTTGCCGAGAAGAACTCGACCATAGATGGTCGTGCGGGGTTGACGGACTCCTGCCATCGTAGGAATAAATGAATGCGGCTGATCAAGTAGAGCAGATGATGTTTTCGCTCGCGTGTGCGAAAACCAGCTGTACAACTTTCTGATCTTCCAGTATGTACATGTAAGTATTATATATATATCATCATATCATATCTACGTGATCAAGTATAACCCAAGGAATGAAATGATAGTGTCGTTGTCACAGCGATGAAAAGTAACAGTTATCCCGAATATTTATATACATGGTATGTATATTCAAAAGGCCTCATTGAATTCGCCGGCTGGCAGAATTTGAGAATCTAAGCTCCGATAAAAAGCCACCTTCATAGCGGAGAACGCTACCGATCATGAAAGCTTAATTGTACAATAGTTGTGTGTTAGGGAAAGCCGTGCGTTTGAAGAAAATTTCCACCCTCTCTCTCTCAAAAAAAAGGGAAAGCGCTGGTTTAAAGAAAATTTCTTCCTCTCAAAACGAAACGGAGCGAGCCTTAAGTAGAGCGGGGGACATGCGCGCTATCCACTGATTATGTGTTAGCGTTTAGAGGAGAAGATTTACGAGATCAGCCCATGCCCTTAGCATTGCTACAGTGAGAGCCACCTTCATTTATACATATATCACATATGTTATGATAAGGTCGAGAATCTAATAAACAAGAGCGCCTGGGTAGGATGTGATCTTGATGATAACGTGGAGCTGGCACGCGATCCACTGTTATCAGGGCGGATGAAAAAACACTTCTATTACACTTGGTAATGTTAGCAAATGTGTTGGGTGAACTGAATTGTTGTTGAGACCTATGCACAGCAGTTAGCTGGCCAGGTGCTACCTTCGCAAGATAAGCAGCAGTTTATTATTGATCGGTCAAGGATCGACGAGACTGGTCAAATAGAGGAGTGGACATACTTACGCCGCCGGACGATACTTTGTTGTTCAACATTTCCACTTGGTTTTGATCCACTTAGTAAGCGAATACAGTCGTCCACGATATTCGTAGAGTTCATGTTTACGTGAAGGAAAGCCGACCCGGCCCAACGTGTGGACAGCGAACAATCTTTACTCTAAAAGTTTGACCTTTAAAGAGTGCCGCTTTCTTGCCGATAAGGACGAAACATTTGAGCGCCAATGTTCGAGCCAAAACGTTTTGCCCGCGGCGTGATTATGACCTATTTGGACCTATTATTTCGGTGTGATTGGGCCTGCACTGAAGTTTATTGATTTTCAAATGACTCGTTATATATATATATATATATATAAAACAAATTATTTAAAAATAAATAAACTTCAGTGTAGGGCCGAACTCGGGAGTAATCTTGTGGGCGTCCCGAGGCCGACTCCTGGAGGTCAGATTTGAAGACGCTGTTTAGGTATGGAACTCCGAAGCAAGCCTTTCGTGTATTAGAAAAAGAACGCGATGTTCAAGGAAAAACACTTCTATTAGTTGGGCAGCAGCTTCTCTATAGCTTGCACAGTTGTGTGCAGAATAATAGAATGTCAAAATTCCGCGGTATGCAGAGGAGGAAATTATAAACATTTCACATCTCAATGCGTCCTGACCACGACCTCCACCCCCCTCCCAGACGTGACTTTGCCACCTTGCGCCCTTGTGTCTCTGTCTCTGCCATTCGTTGTATGATATCTGCTGTATCTTGTCTCAGCCATATCTACTTAAAAGAAGATAAGGAAGAATCCACACTCACAGCATAGCTATATAGGTCGGCTCGAATATGAAACCGGTGAGACCAGAGTGATAAGACGAAATCGTCAAACACGAAATCGCTTTGAATATGATTCGGCATGTAACATATACATAGACGGTCACAATACGTGAATAAATGAAGTCACTGATATTCTTATGAAGCGTTCCAACGAGCGAGAAGTTCCTGGTTCCTTAGGATAATAGGGCTCTATTGTATTCGAGACTCTACCGGATTAGCTACTGTCGTTAATTATGTTATTCATTGATGCCGCCACCACAAGGCGCGCTCCATGTCGCCTACACCCGAGTCTTCGTTATCGACATCGCGAGCAGCAACTTTATCGGCTGGCGAGAGAAGCGTGCCGCCTCCGGGGCGAGTGGGGCGATGTGACCACCATGGTCCACCGTAACCGGAGCCTCCAGACACGTCGAACTCTCCAGGAGCGATATCGCGCCGCGGACGCTGCGTGCACTGGTTAGTTGGCTGCTGACGAAAAAGAGCCATGTCAAGTGAAAAGCAAGGCTTTATGTGAAAGGTTTATATGGTTTTATAGAGGAAGGCGAGAGGGGCGAGCAGCAGCAGCAGCAGTAACAGTAGATAATCCGATGATTGTGACGATAATACTAATGGCCTCGATATTCGGAGAGGCGAAGGCCGATGAGCCCATGAGTGTCCCCGTATGCTGTACCCGTTTTCGTCATCTCGAAAGCGCCAAACACTCACTTACTTACTGACCCAGAGCCAACGCGTGCACGCGGCATGGACGCAGCGGACACTTAGGTTACGCGGGAAGGCCAAGTTACTGAACGCGTGTGCTTCGAACTTCTGCCGTTCGCGCTGGAGAACGCCAAAGTGAACAGCTGCAGTGATCTGTTTCCGGGCTGTTTCGGCCCTGAGCGTCTGTGTGTGCGTGTCTGACCAAAGCGTGACCAAGCGTGCTCTTGCTCGAGTTGACCAGGTCGATTATTCGACGATCGTTTAGGTACAAAACTAACTCGCAGGACATTCAGAGTCGTCGAAGCAGTCGATTCACTAGCATGGCACAAAACAGCGAGGCAGCGTGCGACAACACCGTTCAAACGAACGACGATTTTCGAATGCAGTCATAATTACTCATGATAGTAACTGTCTATGGATGTATTTCTTGTGTTCGCCGTTCTCAAATGTACTAGAGAAAATGACACGAGAATTTAGTGCGTTGCAAAACTCATTCAGTTGAGATATTTGAAAACGTCGAGTATCATATATTCGTTTGCGTAACCGATTTGAGTATAGTGCACTTTGGTCTATGAGCAAGGTCTAAAAATGGGCCATTAAATTGTGTCAATAAAATCTAGCTGGATGTGTACGAATATCGTAGAGGAATTGGAATATTATAGGTTTAGTTGGGGTGATTCAGGCGCGTTTACAGAACGAACATCATGCGGGCTCATACACAAATCGCTTGCGAGGGATAGATACATGGCTTGGTTAGCTTATCCTGTGCAATCCGGTTGAGGATTACTGTTGCTTATTACTATTACTGTTATTATTATTATTATTATTATTTTTATCATTCAAAGAAATCGAACCCTGCGCAAGTTGACAGTCGATGTCAAACAGGTCGTTCTTTATTTTTCACTCGACTTGTATAGCACAGACGCAACACCCTCATGTTTTCTTTAGATACGTGCGGTTACTATGTTCTAGATAAGTGCAGAAACAGACCCGAATTGATACACTAACGTAAGCAAAAATCAACGATTCTCCCTCAGCGACCGCACGATGAAGGTGTCAATTCGGGTCCGAGGCGAGTGGCTGGCTGTGCCGTGCCCCGATCCGAAGCGATCTGTTTCCTGGCTGGGTCAGGAGGCCTTGAAAAGATACATGAAACTTCAACCTGCAACCTACACCGGCAAGGATGAAAAGGTTCGTTTCGAAACAGCAGCAGCAGCGGAAGCATTTGAAAACTGAACACACTCATAGCTACCATGAGAGCCATAAACTAACGGGAGACAACCTGTAAAAAAGGATTTCTCTATGACGACCTTGCTCGACTTCGGTACAATGCTTATTTCGACAGTATCTATTTTCTTGAACATGCATGGAACGAGTGAGTGATATAGCTTATTCTGTTTTCTTATCCACCCTTGTGCTGGCAGATTTCCCCGAAGATTTGTTTAGCCACCAACGAATATCGAGTCTGACTTGTGCTCGAGCTTTGCCCACGTCAGTTCTCGCTGATTCCAATATCTAGTTGTACTGAAGTCGCCTGAAAGGCATATTCCTCTTGAAACACTGTCAACATGTTCGAGTTGTCGCTCGGTCTCAACGCATAGCATCGGTATACAACAGTATTGTCGTTGAGTGAGAATCGCCAATTAGCATATTTTCACTGTGCTACTGTTCTTTGGGGCGTTGCCCAATCTCGAAACGAACAACCCCGCCCACATCAGCCTATCGTCGATATTGTCACGACTGTATCACATGGACATTCGGCGAGATGCGCGGGTTGTCCCACCTCAAATTCCTCCCTCAACGAAAGTGAGTTCTTGTGGTTTCGTCAACGGAAACTGCGTACAGTGGCCGGAAGGCGAGGCAGGTGTCACGTTTTTTGCTATATGACCCTATCTGGTATCGTTGCCTCGATGAACGTTAGATCCACCATCGCAGGCGGTTAGCTTGTGACGTGAATCCTTGAAATCTTGATCGTAGTGTTCGTCTGTTATCGATGAAGATGCTGTTGTGATGCCGCTGGGAAAACAGCCGCTGATTGACAACGGCTGATTGCCGATCATGCTGCTGCTACTGCTGAACGAGTCGCTGAACAACACACTGCTTGTGTAGCTTAATAATCATTTAGGTGATGTCGTATACAACGAGCACCAAGTATGACACAATTGGTGAGATGTGGCTAATTCCTTAGAAGGCAAGACGTCAGAGGATGTTCCACGCCCTGTGATGATCCCGGTAACAACAGGCAGATTACTGTACTAGGTGTGTATGGTACATGTAGACCTTTCGGCGGCAGATGCCTTTAACAGATTGGCTTGCATCGGTTTCGAATTAGGTATTCGAGATTCGCAAAACTCGGGGAGGCGCCATCCTCGACGGAGAAGATCAGATACAGAACATACTCGATGATAACGACTTTGTTTCTGTGGGTAAGGTTGAACCGCGTTGTCCTTCGAAATATTTCAAATAATTAATAATTATAACAGAGAAAATAGTGTGTGCATTGTTGCAGGGCGAAGTTAACCTGAGTGATATGTTGTTAGTAGACATTTTTTGATTCATAACTTGGTTTTCCAATACCAAATTACATTCATTTTGATGATAAAAAAAATGTTTCTGCCCGCATTCGTGAGCAGTGGTTCTAATATCTACAAATAAGAACTCTAGAAATTTAATCCATTCGCTCTATTTCAGTCTTGGAGTCTGATCGTCCATCGCCAATTACGGGACCTCAGGAGCTGAACTATGTTCCAGAGATGGTGTACGTTTTCTCTTGTATTGGTGGAGAATTCTGTATTGTAACCCCTAAACGCACTTAGAGATAAACGCACGCTAAGTCAAGTCGAATCTTGGCTTGTACCATGCGACGCAATGAGTTTCTGATAGGATCGCATTAAGAACACTGTCTAACATGATATTATATCAAGATATTTAATATAGCAACCTAATTCGCTAATTCTGTCACCTAATAGTGTATTGTATAGAAAATATATTATTAATGCCAGCATAACTCATAGAACTAGAGCATTTGCCGAATCATGCATTTTATAATACGTTTGATAGTCGAAACCTTAAATTAATTATGAGTATCACTTTTGAACTTGGCGTAAGTGAGCCTACTGAAAGAATACCACTCTAAATAGCTTGTGTGTTTTTGTGGATGTGAAATTTGCTCGTTTTGTATTTTCACGATAACTTGATGACGGTCATGAACCGTTCTAGGCCAGGCGACTTCAAGTCACCAACGCAGGAAATCAGCATCGATGGCAACAACCTCTCCCCGGGAGAACTCCTTGATCTTGGACGTGGCAAATATAAGATTCGCGTAAGTGGAGATCGTTCGGATGGGGCACGCTGTGTTCAAAGAACGTTAAACCTCCTTTCGAGATAAACTTTCGCTGTTGCTCTGTTACTACAGAAATACAGCGCCGGATTTGAAGCGTTCCACTGCGTGACGTATCAGTTTTTGCTGTGGCACCGCACCGTTGAATTCCTGAGATATGCATCAACGCAGGATTCGTAGGATAGCGTAGAGGGGCATTGAACGCTTTTGCTCGATCTGAGCTCTGATCAAGCGATGTGACGCACATATATCACAATACCTGATGTTCTGCTATAACCCGCTTGAGCAGAAAACGGTCGCACCGTCTGAACAGCGAAGTCTTGCCGTAGCCGACAACGTTTACGAAGTGCAGTTTCGAAGTTTAGCAGTTAGTTTTAGTTTTTACTCTAAGCTAACGTTGAATGAATGGTTTGCCCTTCGTCGGATAGTTGTCACATGATGCGGTGGCGCGCGTAACCGAATCTCGGAGGATGCTCGAACAGATTCTGGAGGAGAACCAGGTGGCGTACGGAATCAACACGGGATTCGGCAAGTTCGCGAGAGTTGTGATCCCTAAAGACAAGCTAGTGTAAGTTGCTGCTAATGCTTATGAGCATGCGCGTAATTGTGAAAGGGGAAGTTTCATTATGGCGAGAGTTACATGATGTTGGAAATTATAGTGCAGTTTAGCTAAAGGGCAGCATCATTACTAAAGGAAAAATGCTATTTCTGTGTTTTGCGCAAAAATAGTCGAAAATACAAACACGAAAGTCAACCGCGATGGCGTACGAGCAAGTGTAAGTGTTCGGTTCGAATTCCATCGATCGCGTTTTGTATTGTACTTGCATATTTGTCAATATAGGTATATCATTATTATTATCCAGGTGCTAAAAGTATGCCAAACAGATAGGGGTGATCATTATCCACTTAGTCCATCGTCGAAGGATGCATTGGGATTACTGATCATTTGGAAAACGAGCTCAGCGTCGAATGAATCCTTTCCCTTGAGGTTAGACCTTTTTTTTAAGACACATATCACTTTCGGCACATTACACCTCAGATCCAGAAATCGGATGATGTTTGTCCTCCGTACAAGGATACGCTAAAGATGATCTCCATCCTAGGTGACGACCTTCTGATTTTGCCTTTCAGCGAGCTCCAACAAAATCTTGTGCGTTCGCATGCGGCCGGGGTGGGATCTCCACTATCACCAGAAAAAGCACGTATGCTGCTCGCGTTAAGAATCAACGTGCTGGCCAAAGGTTACTCAGGAGTGTCCCCCGGTACACTGCAACAGCTCGTTGACGCTTTCAATGGTTCGTTGTTCTTATCATTGTGCCGAAATAAAATTGCACGCAGCAATCACAATCACAAAGTAAAATTGCACCATATTTATTTAACGGACACGTAACCCCAGAACGAAACACTTGGCATGAAGCGGTATCGCGTTATGAGCGATAATTCCAAATCCATGGATTTACTTGAACCACCAATTAGCTGAATTCGTTGACGGTGGACGTAGCCTGGAGTAGTGTCATTTTCTTAGTGCAGTGTATTTATTTAACAGTATTGTCCCACGATAGCCATTTCACGACTTACGCAGCAGATCTAAGGCATCTATGGCACGTCAACAATGTACTGCTACCCAGCTGTACTAATAGGTACTAGTTTTGATGATAAATTGCACTTAATCATGGCTAATGAAGGGAAAGTGTATCTGTTGTAGTGCACAATATGAGGCAAATAAGACGCTAATTGTTTGGCATTTCTCTCTTCCAGAAAATTGTCTCTCGTGGGTACCCGAACAAGGTACAGTAGGCGCTAGTGGAGATCTCGCACCTCTTGCTCATCTCGCTCTCGGGTTGATCGGCGAGGGACGAATGTGGAGCCCTGAGACCGGCTGGGGTGACGCAAAATACGTGAGTAGATAGACATCTGTCGTGTGCGAGACCAAAATGACGTAGCGGTTCAGGTCGGCTGTGTGCGATTTTGTCAAATCAACGAGCGCTTTGAATCGCTGACTCACCATTGTGCTATAGCCACTTCAGAGGTCGATTTGTGTGTAAATGTGTTCATTGGCAACTTCGTTAAGGAAGTTTTCCGACTGGGTAGTTTCAGCTGAACGATTGGCATTTACAGTCGTTTTGATGGAAACCTAAAAAGGTTACCAAGGCGCTGTTGTTCTTTTGAATTTTCTTGACAATATCAACTCTGTAGCAACTGCTGCAAACTGTCTGGGTCTAAAATACGAATGCTCTTCGGTTTGAATTACAGGTGCTCGAGGCGCATAATCTAAAACCGATCAGGTTGCTGCCGAAGGAGGTGAGGCATTGTTTGAAGGCGTCAATTGAGAAGAGTGAAGTATCAGTTGAATGTTGAATTATTCGAATGAGTAGAAGAGAAAAAACAACCTCGATTATGAAGGGAACCTTGATGAGTTTTTGCATTTCTCTCAACCGGGTCGCCTGAGAAAATCTGGAAATGATTACCTAGCGAACTAGTGGAACCGGGCGAAGAGTGTGTCGTACATGAGTTCCTCACAGGGGGTTCCATTAGTTCATCTGATGAAATGATCGACAAATCGATTTGGCGGCGAGCGACAACAGTCGCTTGTGACTGAGCGGCGATATTGAGACAATCAATTAATCATCTCTTTCTGTGTATTACTGCTGCAATACAATTGCTATTAACAATTTTTCTGATGGACAAGAATCTACGTTTCTGGTAATTAAAAATATCCGCTTGTTCGCATTACACCTTCACTCGCGTCCTCAGGAATTGCTGTCCCGCTATAAAATTTGATCAATATCTAATTATCATTGCCCGTGTTGTTCTGTGTCATCCACCTAGGGCCTATGCATGCTTAACGGAACACAGTTAATTACGTCAATCGGAGCAGAAGGTAGGTGTTGGCAAGTAGACAGTTATATAGATGTCACAGTAGATAACGTTTGACGCCGTCATGCATCATAGCATAGCTAAACAAAGCGAAGAGATCCGATTTATGATGGCTTCTTCCCGAGGAATCGGGCCACTCTAGCTGTGCGGATTCTATTACATCAATATCCGATGAAATCTAGCGAATGTTAACCAAAACCTACTTCTTTGCTAGGAGCTCAACCATGTTAGCGAATAGTTTGTCGTCGGTGTCACGAGAATAGCTGACGTTTTTACCTATTGTTTCTGCTGTTATCGTCCGAAAAATGTTTCACAGCCCTGGAACGTGCGTCCAACATTTGCAGGCAGGCTGATGTTGTCTGTGCATTAACCCTCGAGGTCCTGAAGGGAACCACGCGTGCTTTTGACGGCGGTAGGTACAGCGTAGCAGGCCAGCCGAGATATGGATGATTACCCGGACATGCCTGAAGTGACACTTACCCGAGGGGAGATACCTTTGTACCATACCGTCTATCCTTTTGAGATCATTTTCGGTTCTATTTATCGGCAGCTAAACGCCTGACCAAACACCTGACATTCAGCATGGCTGGACGTTCAATCAATCAAATTAGTTACCCAACCTCACCATGCGCTAATTGGTACAGATATCCAGAAGATCCGTCCACATTGGGGTCAGGCATTGGTCGCCAAACGGCTGCGTGCACTTCTTCATTCGGATATACATCCGTCCGATATCGCCCAATCACATCGCTTCTGTAATCGCGTACAGGACGCCTACACGATGAGATGTTGTCCGCAGGTTCGTAACACGTTCTCTAATCGATTGTGCGTAAATTTGCGAGGGTGGAACAATACTTTTGAATCATTGGCATCAAATACCCTATGGGCGACTATGAGCGACGCTTCGTCGAACAGCACATTAGTAATAGACGACCAATATGACATAATGGAGCATAATGAGGACATATTTATTGCCAGGTTCATGGCGTGGTGCACGACACGCTGGATTTCGTACGGAGGATTATCACAACGGAGATGAACAGCGCTACGGATAATCCGGTTTGTTCACAACCATTTCGATATAAACGAAGTGACTGGTCAATGTGAACGATTACGAGATTATTATATACATCGGTGTCTTGTTAGAGCGTCCTTGATTAAAATGAGCTGAGACGCGTCATGTGATTATCGCAATTTGCAGTCGACAATTCGAAGACGCACGTGGTGTCCTAATCATAGACTGGCTACCGATTTGGCCAAAAATTCATGTGTAAAGGCAAGCTCATTCATCAGACGAATATTTCGTGGTTTTGGGAGAATTTGTCATGAACCTTTTCAGACCAACGAGCTTTGGAATAATCGAGCAGGACACGAACCACTAAGACCTTTCATTAATTTTGGTTTATTATTATTATTATTATTGTTTCAGCTTGTGTTCGTCGAACGGAATGAGATAATCTCCGGAGGAAATTTCCACGGTGAATACCCGGCAAAGGTAACCAAAGGTTGGAAATTAGTTTTCCAATGGGAACAAGTTCGTATGGACAATCCCCAAAAAAATGCGCTTAAAAAGCATGTTCTCGTCGACTTCATACGGTTCATCCCATGTAGAGTTAATTGCCACCTTAGTCTGCTGTACCCCGCGAATATCTATAAAGTAATGTTATAATACTGAAAGTAGTCATACAAGCCTATGTCTCGATGATGGACAAGCCTTGTTAACTGTTATCATATTAATGGACATGTGTGCTCATATCTAAAATACACAATAAATATCACCCTCTAATTTTTGCTGTCGCGTTCGATTTTTTTCCTTATCCGTTTCCCTCCGAATAGGCACTCGATTATCTGGCTATTGCAGTCCATGAATTGGCCTCAATGTCAGAGCGACGGATTGAACGGTTAATTAACCCAGCGCTTTCAGAGCTTCCCGCCTTCCTCGTCGAGGACGGAGGCCTCAACTCGGGATTTATGCTCGCACACTGCACCGCAGCTTCTTTGGGTATCTCTTAGTAGCTAACGCCACTCAAGTTATTCCTGCTCATGTACTCGACACTGCGATAGTCTCAATCTAATAACATCTCCGTCTGCGTTCGTCATAGGATAGTAAAACGTGGTTAGCCGACCCTCAGCTGCCGCTTCACTTCTCTCTCTCTCTCCCCAGACCATCATTCAGCGATTATATCGATTTAAAGAGATTTCTTTCTTTTTCTCGAGTCAGTTGCCGAGAATAAGGTTCTCTGCCACCCCGCCTCTATTGATTCGATTCCAACGAGCGCAGGAACAGAAGATCACGTATCAATGGGAGGAATGGCTGCGCGGAAAGCGCTCAAGGTAAATGAGTGAATGATTGCGGTTGACTTGTTCGTTGTCTTCTCTCTAGTGCACAATAGGCCGTTATACAATTCGTTTTTGATAGCTTGTCGTAAGTCATTATGTTAACAGCTCTGATTACTAGTTAACCAAGAACTCACACTAAAATATTTCTGCTTTTTTTGCGGGACAGCACGCGAAGCCGAAATCGGTCCGCTGTCTGATATGGCTGATGAGGCTGTATTCTGTTCGACGTAGTGAACTATCTAAAGCGCATGCCGCATTTGTTGCTATTTGTCCCGCAGGTTGTGGAGCACGTGGAGCATGTGTTAGCGATTGAACTCTTGGCCGCTTGTCAAGCTATTGAGTTTCTACGGCCGCTTAAGACTACAGCGCCTCTTGAGGCAGTATACAGCCTCGTGCGAATCGTCGCAAAGTACGTCTACCTATATATATATATATATATACATATATATAATATATTATATTATTTTAAATATATTACCTTGGACGTTTGATCACCTTGACGGTGTATTACAATCAGATAGCACCATGATGATTATTCCCTTTGGCCATTATTCCTTCTATCGAAACGCTAACAATCATCCACATGATCGCTGGTGCATGCTATTGTGGTGCATGTCATTTTTCCCCCAAACCATGCCACACGACTACACGTTTATCCATTTTCCATGAGAAACAGATCGACCTTATGCGTTATTGTACAATACACTCCGGCATATGCTGCGCTGTTTCAGAGCGTGGGACAAAGACCGCTTCATGGCTCCCGATATTGACAACGTTACCACGATATTGAAGGACGGCCGCGTTTGGGATGCCGTAAAACCGTATCTGGATAAATTCCTTCTCGTTCAGGTACAACAACTCATAGATGGCGTCGTTTTGTATTACACATCTCATGGTCGTTACTGATCTTGGCAATCGGCCTATCGAAATTTCTACCGCATCCTGCAAAACATGTGTTATGTGTAAATTTCTCAATTCAGAGCCCATCTCAATGGTGGTCATGGGCACGACCAGAGTGAGAGAGCTTCCTCGCCAATATTTCAATCCATTTAGATCAAGTTTGCGAGAATCGATTGACTTCGATCGCATTCAGTCACGATTCCGTTGTTTCGGATGATGAAATTATTTTTTTGCTTTAGATGTTAAATGGATGTTAAATGCTAGAATACATTGCTGTATTGCGCGGACAATGCTGCATCTCTCTCAGTCGATGAATGAATCAATATTGGTTTCATTAATTGTTGTACAATTTGAAATATACAGGAGGTGGAAACACGTATGCCGTCACCAACGTCGTCGCAGCGTGCATTGAAACGTGGGCTGAAGCAGCAGCATAGCGCGCAGCGGGCCAAACAGCGACGCCAGATGACTGGCGAGAGCAAGGAGGCAAAGGATAGCAAAGAGTCGAGCAGTGGTGACCCCGCTGCGGGTGACGATGATTTCTAACTGAATCATACGGCGTTGCCGTGAAAGTCAACGGTGTTATGGCGTCGAATGCTTACTACGACATCGTGTCGTATCCAGATGGTATTGGAGGGTATACAGACGTTCATACGAAACGTGCCATAGCACAGTAGTATAAGGCAAATAGACAACGAGTCAAGTACGAGTCGCTGATCGATCACTAACATAAGTAGCAATTTATTAAAATTGTGCTATGCGGACAATTTTATATGTATACGAAAATAACGAAAACGGCACACGGTTGAATATGGAAATTGACATGGATATCGATACTCGATGTCCTTCCGATAGACATTGAGTCCCTCTAATGATGCTGGATTTGAATCGACGAAACTAAGGTATACGTATTTTTTTGGAGTAAAGCTGACGGATTCATGGTTCTTGGTTCACAAGCTGTGTAGAGGCATATTATGACCACAAACGTCTACTATTGTGATCTGGTTTCCCAAGCATTTTCTATCGATGCGAACAGTCTGAAATAAACTAGTTGATCAGCCGTCAACGAATCTGTCTGCGGCCCTACTCACTTGCTGTTTTTAAAATAGACGGATATCGGAGGTATTAAATAACGCACTCAGATAGAGCCGACCGAATATCGCACACTGCTTCAACGAGTTCACGGATAAGAACAATGGCTACAGTTTACGTAATTGTATCAACGATGTCAAAAAATTAATAGATTACGATACGTTTAGAAAAATCACAAGTTCGGAACGGTGGTTTGATCGAACAATTTATTTACGTCATACAATTCAACAATGAACAATATTGGATACACCGCAGATTCGATTTGGTATATACATATATATGTTTTCCTTACAGAGTAAATCATTTGTTACATTTACTTGAAATATACAATATTAGGGACAGGGTATCAGGCCGAGGCTGTGATGCTCCTGAGGGAAGCGATGGCATTGCCTCTTTGCACAACGAGGGAACGGCGCTGCAGAAGGAGAAATTCTGCGCGCTTGTCCCCGGTGGCGCGGATCAGCCTGTGGTAGACCCCTGCGGAAGGAAGTTAGCAGTGAGGGGGCCGTGGCCGCCTAGGGTTTCGAAGAAAAGAGAGGAACAGAGTTGGGTTGCCTCGAGGGCGGTGATTTCTGTGGCTTGGCTCGCTCGGCACAACAGGGAGTGGTTGATATAAGAGAGTACTAGAGTGTCAACCACTGTGCCGTCCCAAACGAACTGCTGGCCTTGGAGGAATGGAATGAGAGGGAGTGAGAGGAATGGAATGAGAGGGGCCGCCAGGGCAGCGCCCGTCAGTAGAGTCGAGATCCTTGGCTCCCGGCGGGAGCCGAGGAGGGATAGAGGGATACCGGCGGGGCGGAGAGCCCTCATGAGCGTGCCGTTAAACATCGTGTGACGCCTGCTGTCGACTGGCGTTGCGTCCGCATGATAGGCCGTAGTGGACATTCGCCGCTACAGGGTAGCCGCAACGTACGCGGCTGTGGACCGCAACCACAGGCGCTTTGAGGCGGAGGCCCACACAGAGGTGGAGAGACAGATCATCGAGGGCAGTGCCAAGGAGGGCAGCGCGTGGACCCATGGCCCCGCACCAGCTCGGTTGGCCGCGCCGTATATTTGTTACGTAAATTTGGTCATTTCGAGATGGCTTACAAGTCGACCCCGTAGCGTGGTGCACTAGGGTGCGCCTTGCAAGACACATAACGTAGACACATAACGTAATCTAGTTTGCAGGTAGGCTCTCTCTGTCTGCAACAAAATACAGACACAGAGAGAGGGTGAGCGAATGAGAGAGAGAAAGAGAGAGATAGAGAGAGAGAGAGACGCTGCTTTGGTTAGCGCAGATCTGGCATAAGCAGATAGCACTGAACGTGCAATATCAACACCGTTAGACCTAACAGTGTTGAACTGCGTCTCGGTAACCTGCAGGCACATTTCTAAATGGGCCCTTGCAGATGCTGAGAGCGTGATAAAGGAAGGCATACAACGTTTAACGTCCACGGAACTGCTTTCTGCAAAGAATCATCTGAACTGAGTAAATTTGTAAACATAGATGTAGGCGTTTCCTGAACGCCTGGAGTGATGATCTTTGGCGTTTGATAGCGCTGCGAACGACTTTCGTCCCCGGCACTACAGTATGCAGTTGACGCCCCCTTCCATATATGGAACTATATGGCGGGGGGCTTGGAGTGAAGTGCACTGGAGACCTCATAGGTTCACCCTTTGAGGCCACTTCCAGACACCTCACTCCAACACTCGGACATCACGAAGCTGCGCTGCCGGATGCTTTACAACATCACGGCAGCACGTCTTAAAACGAAGGAATGCCTCCGGTGGCGTCGAAAGCCTTGGGAAGCTTGAGGGTGGGCCATACGTGCAAGCACGATGGCTACCGCGGTAAGAGTGGTTGATGAGACAGCAGAATTTGCCGTCCCATCTACTTGCGTAGTGGTCACTGGATGGCAGATTTCGTCAATCGGCTGTCCAGATTCGTTGTAATACAGTATGTAGTTAGCAAAAGCATATATCAGAAGGAGGTCAGCTGCCGTCAACAGGTACGTATATAATCGGTTGGAGCTCGGTGCGGATGCCGGTAGCGCGGGACTGAAGCGAGCTAAGAGCGAGGAGAAGCGACGCAGTTTTGGGCACCACGACCTTACAGCTCGATTGCATCGAAAGATATGTCTCGTTTTCATGGCCTTCGAGAGCCTCCCGAATTCTTGCTTGAATCTCGCCAGTCTTCGAAGTGCAGACCGAAGACAGCCGACATAATTCCAAGGGATCTTCGAGCCAAATGACTTCACAGCTTCGGGATGCTCGAACAGGCCTTGAAGAATTCTGGCAAATTGTCCCCTCCTTAGTGCTTGGATCAGCAGACCTTCGTGCTGTTTACTAGCTGATTTCCCATGCCTCCCAAAGAGTTCAGGTGAAGTCAGTCGATCGAAGAATTCGTCACTGGTCATATCACCACCGGCCTCGGGGCGCGTGGCATCACTCAGAATCTGCTTGAGGCCGGGAAGCAGCTGAAAGATGAACGCATCTGTAGCCGCCATTTCCGAAGCATTTGGCCCCGTCTCAGTGTTTCCTGGGGTCCCCGTATTGCAAACTGTTTCTATGTCGGTTTTTCTGACCTCGGGTGGTTCTGTTCGACGAGTTTTTTGTGAATCCTGCTTGCCGTCTTCATTTGGCGATATCGAAGTGGGCCAGGGAGAGGTACAGCGTATGATGATTTCCTTGAGCACTGATGCCAGACAATAAGTGTCGGTCTTGGCTGTGCATGGCATTTTGCGTTCTTTCACACATAGGGGTTGGTAGTTCCTTGCTCCCATGGTCGATGTCTCGCATTTACTTGAACAGAGCCCAAAGTCGGCTAGTAAAGGCAAAGCTGTGCTCTTCGGAACAGCTGCAGGTCTACAAATCCAGCTTACGGGACGGTATATGATGTTCGCCGGCTTAATGTCCCGATGAAGGAACCCGAGCCCATGCAAACGTCGCAAGGAGTGTGACAGGCAGAATATATTAATGATGACATCCTGAAAGTCCCAAATTCCCTCCGCCTTCTCCTTCATGTTTAGCCGCTGCGAAAGATTGCCACCGTCCTCGATTTGCATGATAATACCCAGCTGTCCATCGTAGTCTTCGCCAATGAATTTGCCAAAAAGTTTGACGGCGAGTGGATACTCTCCCGAGTTGTCCATATGAAACGCCTTCATGGAATCAATCTCGCCGTTAACGAATTCTTGAAACCTGGCCTGTCTTTCGTTTTGTTGCCCTGGAAACGTCTTTAGGATGGATTTTTTGTAGAGCTTAAGGGCACACACTTTCCAATATTCATTGCCATCTTTGTCGTGGACTCGGAAAACGGCTTGATAGACTATGGAGTACGCGCCCCTGGCCAGGTAGTGGCCAAGCACGACATTGCTTCGGTCGATCTCACCTGCCGGGAAAAGGAGCTCTTCTGGAGGTGTTCGACAAAGGATAGCGGCGAGTTGCACGATCGGGCGTTTGTGTACCTCGTTTTCTAGCGCACTCGTTATGCACCATGCAAAAAAGTACGGTTTGTTCTCGATATCCGGAATGCTTCCGGATATGACCGCGCACCACTTCCATGAGCTATCTATACTTTTCACAGCTGCCTCATAAGCTGTACAACCCTTCGGGAGCTTGTTTTCAACGGGTATCTGATTGCCAATGACGACATCCTCTTCAGCGAACTCCGTTTTACCCTTGGGCAGTTTGGGCTTCTCAAACCTCTGGAACAAATATGACGAAACGAGATTAAGTAACACAGTAGACAAATACAATGTTGAGACGTTCTGAAAGGGTCGTACTTCTGCGTTCGTTTGAGTTGGTACTGCAATGCGATGTAGACTTATGATTTTCAGCGCCTTCGAGACGCAAGCACTCGGTATGCTCAAGGTTGATATCGAAGCTCCGCAGCGAATGGAACTCTTTTCATTATTGATGTTCGTCTAACGAATAATTCAAACGCTTGATATCTACTTTCAGTCAAGGAAAATGGGCTGCCTTAACGATAAAATAATGATGATAATAGTTGTTGTGTTGAAGACTCGTGAAGCCCAACAAAGATGCCATTTGGAGACTCAGCATCCAATGATCATACGAATAAGTTACTATTATATCTGTTAACCATAAGCTTAATCTATGATGGTGTCCTAGGGAGGCGAGGTTTCGAATCGATCAAATCTATCCCTGTATCTCGGTCATTCAACGCGATTCACAGCGAGAGGCCGCCGATGTAATCCCCCCCCGGGCAATCATTTTTGGCCAATCAGGCTAGTATAGATTACGGTGAAAAATTATCCCCAACAATCAAATAATATTTTAATGATAGTCTTAGCTGTACGTTTAAACGAATTGGGTGGCTAATTCATTTCCACGTTAATCCTGGTAAATCCTGATTAAATGGATCACGATGTATAATAGTATGTATAACATACATATCGCATCTAAATCTGACGACAACGGCGCCATCCTCAAATTCATGTCTGTGTAATGCTGGCAATCGAGTATGCGGAACGTTGCGCTTGAATAATATCCTAGCATGGATGAAAAGTCTCATTTTTTAGTCAAGCGAGCTACTTGCCCATAATGTTAGCCTAGGCCATATCTTCTCAAGTGAGTTGTTACTCATTGTAGAGCTTCGATTGTGGCGAATGACGGATCGCAGTACAAAAAAGAAGCCCAACATAATGTTAGTTGGACACCTTACGGAGTTTGATTCAAGTGGCAACGTGCACTGTATCTGCAGCCTTTTCCAAGAGCAGTAT
Organism: Stratiolaelaps scimitus; assembly: GCA_019614645.1. NCBI lineage: Eukaryota > Metazoa > Arthropoda > Arachnida > Mesostigmata > Laelapidae > Stratiolaelaps > Stratiolaelaps scimitus. Next base: position 15,455,577 of record JABWDB010000005.1, read on the forward strand.
CCCGTATAGTTCATTATGATCCGGCAAACGAACATTTAGTAATGGACATTCTGTGAAACAGACGAACCCAGGGGATGCAGGCGAGATCTAACTGTGCGTCGCCAGTTCAGAAATACGCTGGTTTGAGTGTGTGTGTGTGTGTTAGTGGCCGGAGTTCAATGAATTGATAATTACAATACAGGAAAACAAAAGGAGAATTTAAAGAATATTTCCATTGAAGTCTACATGTTAAACTGTAGTCTAAAAATGTGTACTCCGTAGTCACTCATTTTATGGGCAAACAAATGGTTCCAAACGAATTGTGTCTTGTTTTACATTTTACAAACTTGTCGGGTTGAGATCACCGGGAGATCACCGGGAGATCACAGTGAGACGCAAGCTATTTCTAGTGGTCGCTCAATACGAAATGTCCAATATGAGAAAATCGAATTCATTCGTTTAGGCACCATAATTGTTTGCACACAAAATGAGATTTCTATGGAATATACATATACTTCTATATTGTGCATACAGGAAATGTCTGTTCCTTCTGAACAAATAGAGATGCTATACGTTCCACATGATCACTTGCAACCTATTGCTTAGGTAACAATTTGTAAAGAAATATTTTCATATCATTGGGCCTAACCTGACCAAGTGACGAGGCATTTATCTGTGGGTGAAAACGATTTTAAAGTTGCTGATGCAGCATAGCGCTAACAACCCAAAAAACAGGGTGCTTCGTACAGGCTATAGCAGCTACGGGTTGCACGATGTACACGTATATATAATATAACAATACAATGCCATCTAGGGCGATTCCACGGATGTTCAACTTAGTCTTCTTACCTTTGACCATTTAACCTGACTGTTTTTGCACCACACCAATTCGGCAACTTTCTTCGAGAAACGATCGCTCGTTGCCGGCTCGGTAGAGCTTGACGACAACCTTGTCCCTCGAGACGGCGACATCGCTGTTGGCCTTCCGAGGTTCCTGCAGTCCCTGAACTCCTGTTCGGCTATAGCGTGCTGCAGTTGGTCCAGCTAGCTCAATACGTGTTGATAGAGAAGCTGGAGTTTTGCGAATGCTGCATTGGACACTGCCAGTCCGGGTCGCGCAATCGTCAATCGTTCATCTCACCGCGTTTGCGTAGGCTCTCCTCGCCTAACGTCTGCTTGGTAACAGCGAAATAGGCCGAATGAGATTTGGCCTAGGGCCAATGAGATTTGAGCCTGGGTCGAGCAAACGATTGATCTCTGACGGGAATCATTTCATGGTGTGTTTATGATTTGATATGCCTTGTTGACATGTCGTATAGTGGTTTTGCTTAGCGCATTAGTGCGATAGCCGTTACCGAATTAGAGGGCACGTCTCTACAGACTCATTCTGCCGGGACGGTACGCGCGCTCGTTACCACAGCTCAGACAAGAGGTAAAAGTGGACGTTTTTTTCACTGGGTGGTTTCAAGTTTACGTATCGCTTCAGCGCTCACATTTATTTCCGGGTGTTTACATGATGTAGTGTCCGGGAACAGACACTTCGGATGTGTTATATCTCTGTCTCTCGCTCTCTCTACTGCCCTCTTGCGGTAGGAGAGGGAGGCAGCACTAGCTCTCTATATGGAGCCAAATTTACAATAGGTGTTACCTTTGCATGTCCGCTGTTATTATAAAAATTTTCAATATTATTACAATATTCGCATTTTTTATACACTTCTCCACAATCTCTGTTCCAACAGTCTAAGCTTGAATGTGTGGGCTGGCAATTGTCGAACAGAGTGATTTGAAGCTAGGAAGGACTTCAATATTGGACTACAATGTGAAAAATTCACACATATAATAAACATATATATATATATATATATATGTATGCAATAACAATACTAACTTTGTAAAAATATTAGTGTCAATGAGATATGCGACAGGTGCAAAACACTGTAGCCTTTCACTGCTGCCCTTGAACTGATACTTAAAGGATTACGCCTTCGCTGCTTTCGAAACCATTTGATAGGGTCAGTCGAAGAGGGAGAGGAAGAGAGAGAGAGTAGATGAACTATTGATACATGAATCATTTTATCCGATTCACGATGAATATTGTTTGTTCGCCGTCGAGGTTGGTCATGCGATCGCACTTGATGGTACGGCAAATATTAGTTTCGTTTATCAATCGTATTTAAATGAGGTGTAACTACGGCGAACGTTTGAACCGTCGAAGGGCGCTTTTAACTTTCTTTGTTAATTGTTAATTTTGTAATTCGTTAATCTACTTCGTGAGTATTATTGTTGATATTCTGATGTTTTTGCATGCTACACATGCACAGTAGACTCCAGTTATGTCCGCGAATTGGCAGGTGGGTGATCATAATAAACACGTAATACATCACCGAACGCAGCTGGACCTTGCGTGAGCGTCATGCTTCTAAATATGAACCTCTATATTCGTGGTATACTGCTATATATATATATATATATGTATATCTGCCTTCATTATGGTACCGAAGGATCTATTAAATAGAAGCCACCGCACTTCTAGATGCGTATTCCAGACACCCGTACAAAACATCTTTTGTTTGAGTGTCTGGAACAACCGCCCCCCGCTCTGTAAACGGTGTTCTAGTCAAACATATCCCACTGCAATCGCTGGTATCTACAACAATAATGCTAAAGACGTGACATGCGCCAGAAACTGCAATGGTTACTATTCTGGAAAATTAACTGTCTAGTACTGACGAAAGAGTACTTCCGTCAAGCTATGATTTTGTTGCACTGTTCCTAAGAAGTGCAATAGAGGGTAAGCAGTAAGCTCACCCAATCGGCCTGGAAGTATCTCGTTTCGTTGGACAGAGGCTTTGCAGCTCGTCGTGAAGCCCTAAGCAAGCATTTCTCCGACACAATGCGCTCTGCTAATCCATCCAACTATTGCTTGTATCGTAGTTGTACATGTCAACGACAAGCAGGCCAGCCAAAGACACTACAATGCGTGTCCTTCGCGGAATAGAGCTGTACCAGCCGTAGCTTTTTACTGGTGCACGGAGAAGCTTCGAAGGTAATAATTAACTTTAGATGCAGAGGAAGAGGCGTTGGATACGTTTGCTTGTGCGTTGCGGAAATGATCCGTTTTAAAGTGTTGTTCTTTTTCCTGGGCCTGGTAACTATCAGTATCTGTGTTATGTATATGGTGCAGTATGAGCTACCCTCGCAAAATGCCCCAAATGTCTTGTCTGTGACACAGCCTAGTCAAGCTGAGAAATACTTTGCAGTGGACACAGAATATTGTCGAATCCGTTTGCATGATCCACTGTCGAAATCCGAGATTCAACAGGATTTCTCCAAGCGAAATAAGACCATCTGCAAGGCGCCCTATGACAGACGTGCAGTTTTTACAACACAACGAACTCAGAATCGAACGTGTCCAGTGTTGGACGCGGACGTCCTGTGGCAGGATTACGGGATGACGGCAACAGACCTGAACTGCATATACCAGCCTGTGCTACAAGATAATAATGCTCTTGTGAGGGATCTCAGTTTCGTGTTTGGTGAACCGCATAAATTTGACTGGTCGTCCTGCCCTCGACATCTGGAAATTCTAATTATTTGCAATATGGGCCAATCGGGTTTCGCTGACGAGGAAAGCACGGCGGACTACGAGCAGCTGTTATTAATGACTGAGGTTAACCGCCCGAAGGCCGCGGCAAATCCGCCCGAAGAGCGCTACGAAAAATCTCGTTTCAACGTTCTAGTTCTTGGTATTGATTCACTGTCGCGTTTAGCATTTCATCGTACCATGCCGAACACGTTTCGCGCACTGCAGAATATCTACGGAGACAGACTGGTTGAGCTTTTGGGCTTTAATAAAGTTGGCGAAAACTCCGCTCCGAATCAAATCCCTATGCTGACCGGTCGAGCGTTTAGCCACGACGTCGATATGATTGACTACCGCCACTTTGACGGTTGGGCAGATTACATTTGGGATGTGTATCGACGTAAAGGCTTTCGAACGCTCTACCTCGAAGAGCTGTGTCAATTCGGTCTCTTTGTCTATCCCAGCCGGATGGGTTTCAAGGTGACCCCGACCGACTATTGGCCCCGTGCGTTTATGCTTGCTGCGGAGACCTTCTACCCGCAGAATTGCTACTTCGGTCAAACGCAGTCCTCAGTGTACCTCAAGTACGTGGAAGACACCATTCTGCTTTCAGCACGTGACAATCCGCTGTTTGCGTATGCATTCCTTGTCCACCAGACCCACGATGATTCGGCTGGCGGTTTGGACATCGACGATGAGGTCGCTAGATTCTTCGAACGTCTCAACGATTCAGGAGCACTCGAGCATACAGTCGTGTTCCTTCTAGCTGACCATGGTTTCCGGCTCGGAGGGTTCCGTGAGACGCAACAAGGAGATGTGGAAGACATGCTTCCTATGGGGTTTGTTATGCTTCCTGATGAATTCGTATACCTACGGCCCAGCTCGTTGCGCATCCTACAGGTAAATAGTGAACGTCTCGTCACACCATTCGATATTCACGCTACCCTCCGAGATCTGGCAGATCCATTTACAGCTGGTCGCGAGGGCTCGACGAAGACTCTCGAAGAAGCTAATTATCCCAATTCGAGATATGGTGTCAGCTTGCTCGGCAATATTGTCCCGCAATCGAGACGCTGTAGTGACGCTGGTATAGAATATCATTTCTGCAGTTGTTATAATAACGTCCCCGAGACAAATATCTCGATTTGGCCAATCGTTAGCCAAGCAGTCGTAAACGAAGTTAATCAAATACTAAAAAGCTCGGAGGGCAACTCAGTCGAAACGCGATGTCAAGCATTTACCCTGGAGAGAATGCTCCGAATCGAGCAGTTGCTTGAAGGGCAGACGTACCAGGCGCACAAGGTCCGCGTATCTACCCTGCCGAGCGCAATTTTTGAGGCACTCATCAATCTCAAATCGTCAACAAACAATCAAGATCAAGCGTCACTCTCACAAGTACACGTGTTACGCAAAAGCATTGTACGCCTCGACCGCTATGCCGAACATTCCCAGTGCGTTCGCAATCTGCCACATGAAAGATACTGCTATTGCAGTTAGCAGCAAAAGCTACCACGTCGCTAATGAATGGTGACGACATCGCCTACTCGAGAGTCAGTGCAGGTAAATGGAAACGGTAAATGAATCTCGAAATAGAGTGATGCTCTTGTCCCCTCGGTCTCTTGTAAACACACACACACACACACATCGTGGGTATAATCACCAGCATCGTTGAGAGGAGGGCGAAGCATGACCCGCTTGGGTATTGCATCCGTGTTCAGCCTCGAAAATCGCCGTGGAATGGAAACTCGCCCTTGAGTAAAGTACTAACTTATCTTTTACACGTATTTAGTTCGGTAGCTAGTTACGCAATTAATGCGAATTATTTCAATGAGGGTGTGCGACGAATTGGGATACGCCACAAAATCGCCCCTAAAAGTAAAACCATGTTGAGATAAATTTTTGCCTTAGTCAAAGATTGAAGCGGTTTTAATCGAGCGTTTAAGTAGACAAATTTACTAAAAGGGAATCACATCTTAAATATAGTCTTGTTCTCCTGTGCGTTTTATACTATTGGCAATTTTTAGCTCTCGACAATATAAAGTTCAACAAGATTGGTCATCCGTGCATTGATTCGCAGATTCACACCCTGTCATTCTCTAGATTATCTATAAAGGTTTCTCGACATGCTAGGTATATAATTAGATACCTAATTCTCTCCCCTGTAGACCCGTTCTCTTATATTACATAGATACATACGTGAAGGAGACACAACACCTCCTCGAACTGAAATGTCACTAAAATAAAACACAATCAACTGCCTATTTGTACGAGGCACAATTGAAAACGAGTACCATCTCTCAGGTTGTTATTCATCGTTTACTTATTTATTATTTGTTTATAATTATTTATTATTATTATTATTATCATTAATATTATTCTCAGTAGGATAAGCCTTAGTTACTACATGAGTTGTTTGTTGTCGTTACCGCGGTAAGCAGGGAGAGAGCTATATGGTCAGCTGTGTGTGTGTGTGTGTATGTGTGTTCGTGTGTGAGGATTATACAAAAACAACAACCAAAGTTTCTTCATTATTTCAATGTCATCAGACAGCATCATTTCGTCGCTCGTGTAATCCCATCACTCGTCATGGGTTGTCTTCGCCGTCAGCGTAATCATCAATGCGCTGTCATAGGCTAGCGTCATTTTCATCTGTTGTCATGGGTCCATCCAAGCTCCAAGTTTTGTCGTCACCGTTATTATCATCATCATCATCGTCGGCATTATAATTGTAGTTTTAATTATTCTCATTATCTTAGTTATTCCTCCTCTTCTTCTTATAATTATCATTATTATTAACGACTGCTTCATCGCTAGAGCTGGCCAGCGATCATTCGATACCATTCGTACTTCACCATTGTGTCAGCCCCCGGCAGCAGCGCGTTGATCGCACCCATCTATGATACGCGTTATCAATCCATTTTCATGCTATTAATTCTGTTTTCATTATTATTATTACCTTTGCGGTGCTTGTCATTGTTGTTGTCATCATCCATCCGAAACTAGCCTGATAGGCGGTCATTAGTAATACAGTCCAGATCCCTTTCGTATTGGTCTCCCGCAACGTTGCGTGTGTGTGCGTGTTTGTGTGCTCTGTGATCTTCACACCGTCATCATTGTTAGAATTCGCCGCTCGCTTCTTTCTTTTAGCGGTTACGTGACAGCAGTCATTGAAAGCAACCGTCTGCTATCGACTGTCGCGTTCAAATGGTGGGTGGCTGCTACGAGTTTCCTCTGGGAAACTTTCGCCATTCTCTCTGTTGCCGTTTGTCGAGCTTGATCGCGGGTCAGGTTCGTAGCCATTCATGCCGCTGTTCGGTGACAAGTGCACCGGAACCAATGGTTTTTTGCTGTGCCGCCTCAGCCAGCTACATGTCGCAACTTCGACACCCTCACACTTGCATATTCGCTTGGTTTCTCGTCGGGGAATTCATCGCGGCTATAAAACAAAAAGACTTGGACATGGAACTGATAAATCGGTCTCTCGTGGGAATGCTGACGGTTGACGTGGGATCGTCTTGCTCAATCGAATGTGGATCGTTCGGTGCAGGACATAATGGGTTCTTAAGAAGAGGAAGCTCTCGAGCGCTAGGGACGGAAATGCGGGCTCTTTATCTACAAGGTGTACACAGTAGAGCCAAGGAATCGCAAGTTCGCTGCGAAAGAAAAGTCACCACTGAAGAACTGTTGCCAAACTGATAACAGGAGCTGAGGCAAACTCGTTGCGAAGAGATCAACACAAATAACGGACGGATCTTATTGAATGTAGAAAAGTGAAAACGAGTGAGTGATCGATTACAGAAGGACAACAATGATCGAACTGCGAAAATCAACTGGTTGGTGCAACTAAAAACGGTCTAAAAACGGTCTCTCACAGTGATGACACATCAAGGACATGTAACGGCTACGAAGGCCTCGTCCTCACGCAGTGTCCCCAATCACGTCAACTCATTACTGTCCATATTAAGGCGCGCAGCTATACGAAATGAGAGCACGATAGTAGTTTACAATGGCTTGTCTCCTCGTACAACGACCAATAGACCGCGGAAACTCAGCTACCATGGGAAATAAGGGCCACATGCGGCCACCTCTTCACCTACGTTCGAGTTACGGGAACGTCATGAACAGCTGTTGCATCCGAAGGCACAATTGTTACTTCCTAGCCGCTGTCACTTGAACCTCCCAGCTCAAATGTTTGATATACGCCGATATTCATGCTTAGAATCAGAGTGAGGGCGTTGTTCCCACATGTAACAACTTCTCTATTTATATTATTATAAACTGTCAATAGATGGCAGGTCAGCATGCCAAGGGCGACGGGAATGGTATGCGTTGTACGGCCATCTACGCTACATCACGGGGCTAGTCTAATAATGGTTGTGATAGAAGTGGTAGTGTACGCGAATGGGCTGATGCGGCAGGGGTAATCTGTACATCGTTTGTCGTATTTAGCTCAAATGAAAATATCAAGCTGGTCGACAAGCAGAGAGAAGCGTCCATATGCATAGCACACACACACACACGCGCATGTACCGAATTCAAAAGAAATATGACGGTGTGAGACATTGTGTTTCAAACGTTAATTTCTGTGTTAGCCTATCGCCCATCGGACGACGTCGTGCTTCGATCGTGGCACCCAAGTGAGTCGCACTGGAGAGCGAGCCAGGACTCTCAAGCATTGCTTCCGTTTGCATTGGATTGCACTGAGGAAAGCCATCGCTGACTTAGGACGATCACGGTAGCCAAGGGCCCGAAGTCACTGCCGGCTGTCTATGTGTGCTTGTTGTCGTCGCTTGTTTGTGTGTATTTTGTTCCTGGAGGACAATTCTTCCCGAGGAACTTGCACCTAGCCTCGACCCACGACATCTAATCTTCTCATTATCATCATCAAGCATTCTCAGACAGATGGCCTCTTTTTTGACGATCATGACATATGAGGTCACACGGAACAAGCATTGTATCTATGTATTTCGTAATAGATTAATATTAGTTACAACTTGTCGTTCTCAGCCAACTTCTATCAACAACCTCTCCCCTCACTATTGGTATTGTTGTTGTTGTTGTTGCTGCTGTAACATTCGAGTTCATTTTTCATGACAATAATAATAATAATAATAGTAATCGTAGTATCTAACATGGAAGAGACCTATAACGACATCTGTCCGGAGGGTATCATCACTTATTGACTTGCTTGAATGGCAGTGTGCATTGGAAGTGTGACAATGCGTCCAGGGAACATGTATCATCCAGGATATTTTTAATGGGGGTGGTGCTGCAGATGCATAACGGGAGCGGGTTTTTTTTTCGACGGGAATACGGCTGAATCTCAGCGGAATCTGCATACGATATAGCTATAGCCCAGGCGTCCCGATAAGCAGGAGAACACTTTGGAAGCTGGCGTTATACTAACGTGTGAGAAAACAAGAGATAAATATTGCTTGCTCAAGTGACCGGACATTCATCCCAACCCGCGACTGGCAGTGTACGACAGCCGCAGATATAAGAACCATAGAGCCATGTGCATTGTTCTGTTTATAGACAGAGTCTTACCAATCGTTTTATGCTAGTGCCAATAATCCACATAGCCTTGCTGAAAAAGAGAGTATGTTTTCTTGTGTTCCGACGGTGTAAAATGCACCCTTCGAATATGATGGCCGGGTTCAATTGAAAAAAAGGGGGAGATTTGAAAATATATTCTGCTTCATACCTTTATCCCCATATCCGTCTCGTTGTATTGTATATTTGTCTAGTGTTATACGAACTGCTCTTCAGTTTCAGTCAACAGTTGACTAAACTGATGTTCGATTCCAAATGGTGGCCTATACGAAGCTCCCCAAGTGTGTCTAACGATTTAGCTATATATATTTAGCTATATAGCTTAACGTCAGTAATATGTTACTGTCCTTACTGTTGCGCTCTGACACTATGGAAAACATCATATTGATCAGGTTCATTGTTAGTTGTTCGTTCATTTCTATCTTCTTGGTCGTTCGGGTCATGGAACGCAGGGAACGCTTTCGTCGGAACTAAATGGCAAGACAGACTATTTTCGGGTGCACAAGCACTGGATAATGCATTACTGTGGGTTAGCGTCAACAGGCGTTGCATTGCTGAAGGCCAGGCGCGTGTCATTAGACGGTCGGCTGCGTCGATGGGGCACTTCGACGGGGATAGATTGATAGAGAGCCAGACGCGCCGGAGGAGAGCGTGTACACGAGAAGGTGGGCGTTAATTGATGTTGTCATTGTTGCTATGGGGCTGCTGCTGCTGCTGTTGTTGATACTGCTGACGCTGCGGCCACCTCTGTCGGCGTCAATCGATCAATGATCATCTCATCAATTATTTATATTGTCAGCGTCATCATCATTGTTATTATTATTATTATTATTAGTATTATAGTATTAACAATGACTTGTTACTAACATGTATGATATATATATATATATTTATAAATATTTATATTTATGTATAGTCATCGCGGCTCCAGATACATGATACGATGGTCGATGGTCTCCTCCCGTGTCGACGTAAGTAGTAATTACACACTACTGCTGCTACTACTTCTACTGCTCATTATAACCTAACAGGGCAGAGTTCGCACAAAAGCAAAACAGCGCAAGAAAAACCGAATCTGAGAGAAGCAACGAACACGAAATATGGAAGGCAGAGGGTGACGTGATAAAGGTCAGTTAACAACGGTTAAAAACTACCATTTGCGCTACTGATATAAAAGTGATAGAGAGGGAGAGATAGAGAGAGGAGAGTGAAGTTGTTAGTGGTAGGACATGGGCTCGATATCAGATCCCAGTGATCATCAGGGTAGAGCATCATTGGTAGAGTAACAAGCATTCATCGCAAAGGGGAACGCAGGCCTGATGGCCTTCGCCTGTATCGCCTGTTAGTCACCTTCCACTATACACATCCACCGGACGTCTTGTATTATCATACACAGGTCTCTCGCAGGTGAAACATTATGAGTGCTTGCAGGGTCATTGTGGATACTTGTTGCTGCTGCTGTTGCTGTTGTTTTCTATAATTGCACTAACACTTGTCGCCATTAGGATAATCATTAATCTCTCTTCGTATTGTTCGCCATCTTCGTCGAATCGTCATCGTCACGCCTGTCTCATCAACACAATACTAATATGTGGTGGTAGTTATTAAAGGTAAAGGTTTATTCGTTTATTGAAGGAGCTGCAATTTTATTAAAGCGTATATTATGTGTATATGGATGCCCTATTCTTCGAACACCAGCAGTGGCTGTTGTAGTAATTTGCATTTTGGGGTCCGTCTTTCGAAGCAATGCTAAAAGCAGATGGACCGTGGACGTTAAATGTTTATGGCTGACAGTCAGCTCGAAAACCTTTAGTAACTCGCAGTGGACTCAAGTGCATCGCACTCAATGGGTTTGCCTTATAGTGGATTGGATTGAAGGGTTTCTATTTCGCTTAGGTTACTTTTGTGACTATTCGTGTCACTATTGTTATTTTTGTCACCATATTGCTGGTGTTGTTGCTCTTGTTGTTGTTGCTGTCGTGATAAGCCGGACTTAGCATTTGTGTGTATGTGTGTGTGTGTGTTTGTGTACTGTGGACATGATCATCGCCATCAGTCATCGCATCAGGCATCGACGGATCAATCAATCAATCATCATTACCATTCTTGGGATTATAATAGTCTATCCGTATCATTATTATTATTTCCAGTTGATCATATTCGTTCACCATATTCGTCGCTAATAGGCCATATGCTTTGCTCATATGGCCATTCGCCATATTATATATATATATATATATATATCGTCATAATTCATCATCACAATAGCTACGTACGTCATTATTATTATTATTATTATTGTTATCTTCGTTTGTTGTCCATCTGTTCATTGTTAACGCTGTATCTATTGTTTTGTTTGTTTCAGCCATGATAAATGAGATAATCAATCAATCAATCATCCATCCATATTCTCACTGCTCAATAGTCATGATCAGTGATTCAGTTGTCAATCAGCCAATTGCGACTTGTGCTATTGTTTCATGCTGTTTCACCGTAGTGGTAACCATTCTGGTAGAAGTGCTAACCATCAGTACTAACGTGATTTGGTATTGATATATATATACATATATGTATATATATATATATATATCATGTATGTATATATATATATATATACATATATATATGTATGTATATATACTATCCTCATGTTGTTATTAACGGTATTGTGGTTGCTGTTACGGTGGTAATATCATCATTGATTCGCTCAATATTCCTTATTTCTGTTTAGCTGTTCTTTAGTATATTGAATTCCTTGCTTATTATTTGTTTTATGTTAACAATAATTAATACCTCAATATTAATTACGAGATACGTTTTACGTGTTTGTGGTCATTGCCTCTCTTCACCTACCTATCTCTAGTTCGAACTCTGAATCCACCTTATTCTCCTCGATATTTCAGCTCAACTTTCATCGCCTTCCTCAACATCATTCTGGATAATCCCCCTCGTGATCGGTTTTTCGCTACGTATCTACCTGCTTTTCTTCCAACATCTGCCGCTCCATCAATACTTCAATATCGTTAGACTCATCGAAACTGTATGCTCGTATCTCATCGCAGTTGCACACACATTTAAAAACAACACAGATACAAAGAGGCGTACGTCTTAACTATGTCTTACTTACTCTTCATTTCTTTCTCGTTCTCTCTCTCTTTCTCTCTCTGTCTAATCTTAAATTCTGGTACATCCCATCGAAAGGGGTTCCTCTCATCGACACGTCCGCACCCGTCTATACGTTCGAAAGTACCATGTTTGTAGGTCGGGCAGCCGGGTGAGGAGGGGCAGACGGGTAATGAAACAGGGGACTTCGGATGGAGCATAGATTAGGTTTACAAGGTTATATATATCGTCAACCAACCTATATTTACAGTAAAAGGTCTCAGGTAACTTAATCAATCAATCAGTTTCATCAATCAATCAATCAATCAATCACTAATATGCTCATCAATCAATCGCTCAATTATAACGACCCATTTTATTGTTGTTGTTGATAGAATGAGTGTTATATGTTTGTTTGTGATACTGCTGGTGGTGGTTGTGGTACTCAGAGTTTCGGGATTCAGTCATATTCGACTCCGTCCAGTTCAGTTGAACGAAATGGCTCAGTCGAAAACAGCGCGTACGCTTGCATTGCAAGGGGAACACTTGTTTTGCATTGTTGGTTGTTAGCATCGGGACATCTGGGTTGGTACGATTCATTTAGATTAGGAGTGATGGTACAGAGTGCTTCTGTGTATATATATATATGTGTGGCACGGGTCGTCTGCGCACGGATCATTCGCTGTTATGCGTATGGATTGGGAGGTGTCGGCATTGGCGTTTTTGGTTTCGTGTTTCGGGGGATGTTTCTTTATCAGCGTTCACATGTTTGCATCTTACTGTTCTTCAATCTTCTACATTCTTACTCCTCTCGCCCTTCGATTTAATTATTCATCCATCCGGGTATTTGTTTACGGCGGATGGCGGCTTTGACAGAGGAAGGCAGCTGGTTCAGGGGCGGTTGGGGCCGACGGGGTTCAACGGGCCTAGGCGTTCATAAAGCGTTGTGTCTGCATCGAGAAGTAAAAAGGGCGTCGTTATTCTTACCCTCAGTATGAATTCACTATCCGATCATAGGTGTGGGCGCGATGCGCAAACAACCAAACAAACTTGAACATTAACAACAACGCTGACGACGGCGACAGCAACAGCGATAGATTATACAAAGTTGGGGGGTGGGGGGGGGGGTGATTGGAGGAGGGCACTAGACCAACAACAGGAACACAACACATGAAAATCAAACAATGTTTACTCCAACAATACCCTTGTCTATTGATCCCTTTCATGCTGTCTCGTTTCACTTGTCAGTTCGCAACCGTACGGGCGCAGCTATTGAGTGGTATGACGTAAAGTGGTCCCCAGAAATCAAAGGCTTGACGCAGATCGAGACAATTGCAATCAATCTCGAGATACATAGGGCAGATCGTTCGCATGCACGGGTCGTGTTCCATTGCAAAATAGAGGGAAGGTTTGCTCTTTTGGTGGGCCCTGCCAATCGGAGCCAGCACGAGTAGCAAACCGCAGAGTTCCTTATCGACTTCGTCCTCATCTTTGCGTTCTTCGATTATTAGAAAATTGTGAATTACGAAGTTCCTTATTTATACAAACTGGCTGCTCTATTTATTATGACTATTATTAGCAATTGTGGTAGCAGAAGTAGTAGTAGTAGTAACAAAAAGAATGAGGATACTCTAGCAAAGAGCACCGTCAGGGGAATCGTATTTATGAGGCATGGATGTATAGAAAAGCGCTTATGTTTTATATGCTATGAATGTTGCCTTGAGATAGTAGATACCGTGACATCTGACATGGTCAATAGCCATATGCAAAAAGGTGCCAAGGCTACTCTCGCTCACAAGTACCTATCCAGAATGATAGAGTCGTGTATAGGAATATAGTCGTTTAGCACAGAATTATGGCGGTTATCCTTTCCCTCTAATTTTTGCAGAATATTCAAAAGAGAGCAGGTTCCTCTAGCCGCCCTTGAAGGGTCGAATGTGAGGATTTTACAGATGACCTTCGAGCTTTTTCGGGTACAAGTCGTTGTAAGAGGTATGGGAATATTCTTATACTAATCCCTATCCTCCTTATGTATGTGGAAACGAACCAAAGTATCGTGTCCAGTGTTCTTCTGTGAGAAACTGTTTAAAGGGGACAAACTGCTTGGGGGAAATTACGCGCATTGTCAAGTGGGCGCACTCTTGGGAGCTTGACATTCGAACGTAATCGTCTCGTCGAGAGGAGCCTGTTATGTGTCAAACTACAGACTTTACTGATCTTAGTATCATCGTCGCTATCAACAGCACTTGGCATGCAGTGACTTGAAGAAACAGTCGATATGAAAAAAATGGCGCAATGGCGGAACCAGCCAAGAAAAGCACCCTTCTGCAATGGACCAAACGTCCATCGCATTGTGATCTATGCAGCGCAGGATCTCTCTGATGTCTGTACAGTGGGATTGTTGGTCCGCACTACCTTTGGGTAGGGGCCAATCGGGGTTATGAGGATCGTTGTGAAAATTTGGCATTAATATTTATGTTATATATATTGTCAATATTCTTATATATATATGGAGAGAGAGAGAGAGTCCAACAGGTGATCTGCGTCACATCTTTGCGCATGCATATCAATTGCTATTAAAGGGAAAGCCAACATCGTCTAAGTCTTATTGTCCATGTAAATTCTATTGGGTGCCTGGAATCATGGGGCCCTCTATTTGATGGTTGTTAACAATAATACTCCGTCGGGAGAGGCGGCGGAAGGAAGATCGTTGCGCAAATGAGCTCCATGTAATTGTCGATCCGTCGTCAACAATGAAGGTGTAAGATCCTCGAAAGTAGCTAGCGATACATTTTGCTATCTCTGGATACGATATTTTGGGCTCATGACGAACTCGTAGTAATCTCGGGGCAGGCCTCTGCCCCAAATTAAGCCCAATTAATATGTTCGCATCAACTACTTGCACCTATGAGCTGTCACCCATCTGCATATGCCGTGTTCATCGTCCCCTTATCGATGGTTCTGGTGAACAGAGACAACGGTTGCTGGCCTTCTTGTGGGGGCTCCGTATCGTCCGCAGTGCATGTTTCGTCACTTTAAATACTTCGTAGGAAAGTGTGCCTAGAGCCTTTCTTTTATATATCCCTGACGTTGTTGCTGTGAACCCATTCAGCTGATTACTATTAATCGTATTAATGTGATTAGTGTTATCATTATAATTATAACTCACTAACGCGCGTCCACGTCACTAAACCCATATAGGACTTTTGAGGTTCATAAGTGGTTCAAATGATCGATTGTGTGGGTGCATACGAAGTTAGCGTTGTGCATCATTTTGTCTCGTCTCCTATTGGCCCGGACGCCCCCACATCAGCAGCGTCTCGAAATGCGTGCAACAGAGTTGGCGTAAACTCCAACTCCGGTCCAGATACCTGGGCCGAGCCTTTGGGCCTCGATTGATAGACTACCTACCGATATACTCTCTGGTGAGCCAAGGGCCATTGACGCGCTCTCGACATGGAGGGAGCAGGACATGACTTCATGGCCTGGCCAGTCTGCCTACAAAGCGTTCTTCCTCCAAACGAATTACGAAGCAACCTATACGTTCCAGTGACTGAACGAATCCATGAATGACACGACACTCACACAGGCATCATTGGCACGAGATCAACGAGGCGCAAGTGAGACAACAATGCCGAGACGAGTCAGCTTTTCAAAACGGAATCCGAACCAGAGACAAAGAGGAATCAACAAACTTACTGGTAGGGCAGGGGCATTGCAGGGCCTAACCTGACCTATCTGAAGAATCCACCCATGATACCATCTGATGTGACGTTGGTCAAGGCCAGACCTAATTGTGATACCATATTCCTTTCATTGCGCTCGACAGGACCACGATTTTACACGGTTAATTTTGCACTAGTAATCTACCTGCGTATGCTTGTCGAGTGGTCGTTAGCTACGTAATGTGCTTCAAGAGCTGCAGTCCCCGGCAGAATGAGTGCTCGACGTGCAACGAGTAACCACAGCTACCATCGGCATTTATAACAATCATTCTACGAGGTTCAAAACCGACAACTGCCTAACACCAATGTGTTCAATCATTGCATAATAACTGTGGCATGACCATAATTTTTTGGTTATTATCTTTGAATAGAATTCGACCATTCATTTCTACGATTTCTTGCTCTCTCTCCCCTCTCTCTCTTCCCTTGTTCTATTACGGTACTACCCGGAGTTTGCAGTGGCAGTATTATATTGGATCCATTTACAAGTGACACCTGCTCCGAGGCGTCGAGGTAGTCCTCTTCAGCTACGACAGGCCGAACCGCAAACGCGCTGCTCAAGACCTGCCGAGACCTGATAGATCCACCTGCGCCTTTCCCATCAGCTGCGTCACGTCTCACTTCGTCACCTGCCTCTTGTGCAGTTTCCGTGTCTATACCTTCGCCTATTGCTTCATCAGGATATATATATATTTATTGAGTTGCTTCGTCATTTCGCTCGCTCGGTAGGCAGGTAGATGGGCAGGTCTAGAACGGGTATTTGTTCTCTCCCTTTTGTGTTGTAAATATGAATACGTTTTCTACCTCTTGCCGCCCCTATACTGTTTCCTTGACGCCACGTGTTTCGCTAACTAACCCGTACTCCTTCAGCTATTTTGGCTCTCCCATGCCATGATCTAGTTAGAAATGGGAGAGCCGTCACTGATGTTGACGCCCGGGGGATGAGGGATGTGGTGAATTGCTGTGGGAAGGTGAATCGTATACGATATTGTGTTACGGGACATGGGATTTGTTGAATATCTCATCTCATGTATATGCATGTATTGTTATTGTGTAGTATGATGTGTAAGACGATATCGTTCATGTATCTCCTCTCCTGTTCGTCTAGGTCTTCTGTTCATCGGCGACGGCCATCATATACAAATCACGAAGTGTTAATGTCGTCATTGTTATCATCATTATTATTATTATTATCATCATCATCATCATCATAATCACCACAATTATCATTATTATCAGTTTCATCATTAATCTTATTATCCTCATTATTATTCATCACTGCGTTTATTGTAGTTCTAACTTTTAATTATGTTAATCGTTTTTTGTAATAATAACAATGGATATCATTGTAGTATTATTATTATTATTAATAATACTAATAAACAATAGTTCATGATACATACGGCCGAGGCGCTCTGCTCTCGGCCGCGTCTAAACAAGGCAGTCAATCAGCAATCGTGAATTATGAGTTACTCAACACTTTGCCGTCACTCTTTCTGTCTTAAGTCTTATCTCGTAACTACTATCATTTTTGTCCATCTTTGTCTTTCATTGGTTTTCTTTTCGCTCTTCTACCGTTTGCTCTTGCTCGTGTTGTTGTTATTGTTGTTGTTATTGTTGCTGTTGTTGTTTATTTGTTACCTCACCGATATATTCCTTTCGTCAGCAATTGCAGAACTCGCTCAGACTTGATCTTCATTCGGTTGTCATCTGTCAGGAAGGGCATCCTAGTAGTTCTTCACATCAAGAAATGTCCAACCGCCTATTGTTGTTTTGCGGAGTCATGGTCTCTGTTCGCTATTCGCTCCTTGCAGGGATCTATCAAGCGGCTGGGAAGATCCCGAAGGGCTGTTTCGTTCTCCGCCAGAGGCATAATGTTGCTCCTCATTTACTATTTCGTTTTTGAGATGATGAGGTAAGTGAATTCATGATATCTCCCCTTCGTCACGTTGATTGGCGGGACCGGTGGTTCAAGGCTGGGGGCTCAGAATTGGCACTCACCACTGCGGTTGCGGCTGAGGGTGTGGCTCGACTCGGTGGGCCATGTCGGGGCCCATACTGCCCCGTCCTGGAACCGAGACCATGCCTAATAGAACAGAAAGGCTTCGAGTTAACAATGGTATTCATAATCCTCGTCACGGGGTTGCATTATCGAATGATCATAATAATAATAATGTTTCGAGTTGGACCCGGACTTCGACTTCGACCAACTCTACATACTTTGTTCCGTCAAAACAAACCTAATAGTTTTAAGAAAACGACAACATTTGGTAAGGTATACAATTGTCAATGTTGACATATTCAGATGAAGTCTGCGACAGCCCATTGTTTCGTCCGATCTTCGTGAAATAGTTGAATCAACTTATGCTGTCTTGAAACAGGTGGGACAAATGATAACACGGATATAAATTATGTGGGCACACACACACTAATTACACATAAATAACGTGAGCATAAAAATGCGATAAAATTGATAGATCTACGACATGTGACGCATTACGCAGATGTAAAACAATGAACGTAAGTTACGCGTGAATTACTTGACAAGTGGCCTATTATTATGGTTTACAGATGTATTGTAGCAAGCCATACTTTTGTATTGTCCCGCCACATCGTTAAATCACCTAATTGGGTTCAATGGACCCTTTGTTAACAAAACGAGACTAAGCAGTCTCGCCGTGATCGGACGGCCTCACCATACCACGCTGTTAGTTATTTCAGTAAAAATATATGTTGTCGTCTTGGGCAACTTTTTTTCCTTGACTCTATCTAACAAAAATTTTAAATATATGAGTATCGGTTTCTTCAGTATAACGACACGTTCACTCTGTATTGTCAATCATGTGATCGTATTGCATGGCCGCAAAATCTATGGCAAACATACCATGAGGAGGTCGTTGCCCCTGCACGCCGGAATCCCTGGGATCTCTGTAGGCTTGCGAATCTCGATGGGCTACTGGACCGCCAGTGTTGTTTGTGTTATATCCATAACCTTGACCACCTTGACCCCCCGGTCCTGCTGGGCCCTGAGGACCTTGCATCTGCGTGGGTCCACCAGGGTTGTGTCGTGGAGGCAGAGGTCCCCCACCGCCCTGGTAGTCACTTGGCCCTCGAGTTGGCCCCCTCCGCGAGTCGTAATAAGGGTCACCTTCGTGCATGGGATCTTGGCGGCCATGCATATCATGCTCAGAATGGCCAGGTGGTGGGTGCTGGCTGTGATATTGGGTACCGCCATGACCCATCGATCCCCCTCTCGGTGGGCCTCGCATTGGTGGCCCCATACCGACTCGCTGCTCAGGATAATTTGGTGGTGGATCCGCTAGGAAATTCGATGGCACAAGACCCCGTACGCCTTTCAGTTCGGCCATATAGAAGCCGTCCTCATCCATGTCGCCAAGAACGAGGAGGATATCACCCGTTTTGAACGATAATTCCATCTCGGCGTCCGCGTTCGGTGACAACTGCGTTCGATGCATGCAAGCGCAATGTTAGTTCGTCAACTATTCAACCAAAAATGCGTGCAGCCAAAACGCTAGCTACAAATTTCAGTTGAGATAGACTACCTCGTAATAACATATGGTCAGGATGACATCGTTTCTGACATCGGTGCTAAAGTTGTCTCATATTTTTAATATGTACTTAAACTAATATATACAGGGGAATATATACAGGTAAACAAACACACGACTTTCGCAATCAATCCGTCATCTCCTATCAATCGTCAAGATTGACGGGAGGCCGCGATTAACGCATGTCTCACCGATGGGTCATAATCGTAAAGTGCAATCATCCTTCGGCGTTGTCCTTGGCCTCCTGGAGGCCGATTGTGCGCTTGACTGAGCTGCTGGAGGTGCTGTCGGCCCTGACCAGGTTGTCCACCCGCATAGGGTCCCTGGACTTCGGACACCATATTGCAGGGGACTAACCCCATTCGCCCGTTTAATTCTCCACGATAGAAGCCGTCGTTATCTTTCTCGCCGTAAACCTGTGAGAGAATCAATGAAGTGGAGGAGTGAGCATTTTCATACGAACACATAAGCACGTATATATGAATTTAAAGTTGCATTCATATTAGGCAATATATATATATATATATATGTGTCAACGTGCGCCCCTAATGTATGCTCATAGAAGGAGTAAAGGTAAAGGTAAAGCTTTATTTGTTTATTAAAGGAACTGCAGTTTTTACACTGCTTAAGTTCTCTTATATGTCAGTATGTGCAGTTTTCACAAACTACACATTCGTGCTTCCCTCATTCGCAGAAACACTGCACAAACGCGATATTGTAATGCTTTCCACGGTGTGAACCTATAAATTATTTGCAATTTCTTTCTACTATAGAGATATGAACAATTGAGTGACAGTCGGCCAATTGGTAATCGATTATATTGAGACAAACAATAATATGAATCTTCAGCTGGCACGATTTTCTACATTCAGTGACAGCACCCTTCTACGATTTACGTGTGGATGAGCAGAGGTTAGCGTTCCACTGAGTCTTAGCGGTTCAACTGTACGTTAGCGGCAGCTTACCCGAATTACTTGGCCCTCCTTGAAGGGCAGCTCCTCATGGGCGGCATCTGGATTGGGTGACATTGTTAAGGGGTCATAATCGAACAGCGCCATAAACCACCGGCTTCGCTGTCCCGCCCCGACAGGGCCTCCATGGCCCACTGGTCCACTCATACCGCCCATCATCATCATTCCTCGACCTCGCGGGCCCATGCCCTTCCGGTGCCCCGGCGAGATCGGTCGCCGGAGCTCGTTGTGCTGAAAGTCAGCGTAAATTTCATTTAATGACATTTGGTGTTTGTGTTGGTCATGTCATCATGTCGGGAGTCCGGGACGTTGGAACTTGTCCGAGAAGGTCAACTCCGATAACCTCTACTCTGATACGCATCGTTCTTGTCGAAACGCGAACTGACGAACCACAAAGTCATCGTCGATTTACAGTGTTACAGAGAGATCAGCACAGTGTGAATGAATATTGCTAGATGTCAATCGCATACAACAACATATGCACATTGATTGGTATGATCAAGAACAAACAGCATATATCCTGTACCTTATCGAACTCCTCCTCCGAGTAACTGTCTACGACGGAGCGATCTTTGGTGATTTCTATCGCCGGAACCGCTCCGGACGCAGAGGCCGACAATGCGGGGTTCGTGACCTACACAAATATAGAATGAACGTGCGCATATAGTCTGTATGTCGTTTGGCAAGAAATCGCGAACATATACTGATTAACCAATGTGTTGTACGTGTTTGTGGACTGAAATTGGTATCATTTTCTTCCACAAGGAATTGAGACCACTGGGCTGTAAGATGGTGATACATGGGTTGGCCGTAAAGAAGCCTTCTTCATGATTGATGGTAAAGATGTATTACTATATAACCATATTACTCAAAACAGTCTGTACTCAGCGAAGAGAGAGAGAGTGAAAAAAATCGATAGAGAGTGACCTTATTATAGATAATAGGAAGCGAAAATGCTATGCACCCTCCGTTGATGCAGACTGGTACCAACATATAACATCTAAGGCACAACGAGAGCAAAAAGGGAGAAACGCTGTTGCAACTACCTACAGTCAGTCATTATTTAGGCTCATTTTCTGTAAATCTGTGTTGTCATTTTAATTACACATGACTATGTATAATTAAAATGATACATGGTCATGTGTAATTAAAATAGGCGTACAAATGTATAGACATATAGGCGTACAAATGTAGTTTTCTTCTATTGATTCACTTGTTTCTTTGGATGGACTTATGGTGCCATGAGGCAACGAAGGCACAAAGTAGACAAAAAGGATCTAGGTACACAGCAATTTCTCCTAGAATATGTCAATCGTATGCCTCCAATCATCAAGTTACGCCACTTTTGGGACACTATATGTATTGATTCATTTCTAACATTTATTTGGCTAGGACCCTCCATATATATATTAAAGATTGAGATTATTAAAATATACATCCGGGTTACTATTTTTCGTTTTACCTGGGGGTAGATTTCTTTGTCCGAGAGGCACTCCTCCGGCTCGAGCACGAGCTGACCCGCAGAGTTCCGTTTGGGCCCGTGCGGTCCTAACCGTACGGCCACTTGTGGTGGTGATGCGCCATAGCCTGTTGTTCGCTGCAGTCGACCCTGGGGGCCAACTATTCTGCGGCCGGCCATACCAACTCCTACAGGTCCCGTGCCATTAATACGCCGCCCATACGCATCGACCACATCCGACTCTGAATACGATTCGTCCATGCGCAACATCTGCTCGTCCTGCGAAGTCCAGCCAGCCAAGATGAACAATAACCACCATTCCCACTGTTATCATACTTAGAGTGATGTTGCTTGAATCGGAGCTGTTTCATATACTCCGCACGCAACGCACAGGCGGGACACGTGTGTACACACAACATTTCCGTCGACTCGAACTCTGGTGTATCCAGCAGCTCAATAGAACCCGACTACCTGGATTAGCACCTCAAACTATCCAAACTATCCGATGAAGCCACCAGAAAGATACACATCTAAGACAAGTATTATAGTATATTTTTATATAACGATATCGTTGGCTCGTCGTGGCCACATTCTAGTATAATATACATGGCTGTCATGCGGCGCGCAAGTGTGCGCCCTTTTGGTCACCGAAAAGAAAATAATGGAAACGATACTGTTGCGGTTCGTCGTCGTAATACACCGAAGCATGTCCGCGATGTACGGACATTTACAGAGTATCAGTGCCTTTTGCGACAATTCAGTTACTTTGACAGCAGTCCCAGTCCAATAGTGTTTTGGTGAAACATATACACACAGACACAACACACGTCGCTAGTTCGAAATATATATACCTTTTGAATGGAACAAACAATTTCATGAATAGAAGGGTAACGATGTTTACTGGTTTACTAAGGAAATTTCTATTGGTTATATAAAGTATACCAACGACCTTTGCAATGAACCAAAAGACCAATAGCGTATGGTGCGGATAGAATACATTTGGACTAAATTGCGAATTTTTTTGATTAATTTTTTGAGACCCGTCTATAGTGCCAACCACATAACACATTCATTAATACAGCTGGCGGTTACGCGGCCTGAGACAGTTGCAGCATCACCCGACCCGATACCACAAGTGATACACAGGTGCTCCAAGGCGGTCGAACATTACACGCTAATCACTCGTAGAGAAAGAGAAGAAATGAAGCGTCCTAGAGACACACGATTATAATATCGATCCAGCATCCGGCGCGAATGTCCAGATGAAGTGATCCAGGGTACGCGATCTGGCGATCGATGATGTTATACCTCACGCGATCTGGTGTTACCACACTGAGGACACTTCAAATGCTAGTGGACAGTCACGCCTTCATCGAAAACATCCCCTCCCCCAGGGACCACGATATGGTCACGATAATCTCTGCTTCGGCAAAACGCGTCCCGATGCAACTAACGCTTAGGTAACCTTCAATGAACCCCCTGCCCACGAGTGAGTGCATTACCAACACGGAGACAGACAAATAGACATCCACTAAGAAGGGTGCAATTATGATTGATGGTGGTGGATAGCTAACCGTATTGTGGGCTCTTTGGGACGCCTCGATTACTTGGCCCAACTCCTTCAAAGACACCTGGCAAAGCAGCGCTGCGATTTCAGTCTCTGACTCGAGATCGGAATCAAGTGAGGCTACGCGCTCGACTATCGGCGCAGGGCTTCCTTCTCCAGATACTCCTGACGATGCTACTGCGGTTGTGGCCCGGGGCCGAACCTTTCGACAACCCCCTAAAGTCTAGGGCACGAGAATTTGATACGTAGAATGTTCAAACATATATATAGTCGTCAGGACTGATAAAAAGCTTTCTTATCATCGAATACGGGTGTGGCTATGAAGCTTGGCTTTGCTTGTCCCGTTAAAAAACTTGTCAACTCGTTCGATCTCATGTCGCAGGCGGGCATGACTATTGCTGATGATAATGAACGAATTCCATTAGATGCTGGCCATTTTTGTTCTTGCAAAAATCGGTGTGTACATCCTACGATTGTACCTAGGGTGAAATGAGACATCTCTCAGCAAGATGGCACAAGATGCTACTGACGTCCGCAAGATCAAATCTACTTAAGAATCCGGGCGTAGTTCGAATCCCGAATGACCATGAACCGTAGTACTTGCTCAAAGCCCACTGAACCTTGGTCATGGGCTATTTGATTCAATAGTTGGGCAATATTACACCTGTCCTAGATTAGCCCCTTTAGAAAACAGCATCAGATGGAGCAAAATAAAGAAGTGCCATTTTCAAGTTTGCTCGAAGTTTTTGGCGGGCATGGTAATCATTCTGGGAGCATATTAGGCGACCGGAAGAAATCGGTGGATGGCAGATTTCTGACGTGTACTTTCGGATTAAATGTCCTGCGGAACCCTTTGAGTCAAGTAAACCAAGCAGTCTATTTAACAACTAGTGGTAACATCGTTAGTTTAACCTGTGCAAGGCGTTTAGTCGAAAACTCTTTGTACGCTGTAAACAGTAACATAGCCGTGTCATGTCTGGCCACTAAACACTTTTTCCTGTACGTCAGTATAGTCCATTATCCATTATCCTACTACTTCACTATCGTCATTTTATCGTCTATCCTACCAGAGCGCTACGAAGTTGCATAGAAACAAATGCACATTTGTACATACCCTAGGTGGTAGCCGCTTGCCCTTAAGGACGTGCTCGGGTATGTGGCATGGAATCGAGTCGGCGGACAATAACGTGTCGGCCTTCGTACGCACTGTGATCGTACGTGAATTGAGCAGGTGGGTAAGAGATAGTAAGGCGTGATCGCCTGAGGGACTGTCGATTTGCGTCACCATACGGCCAGATGCGAACACTGCGTAGCCGCTTACAGGCAAGCCGGGTTGTTCCGCTGCACGATTAAAGTTGATGGTCGATCGACGTTTAATAACGAGCGAACGCACGTTTTGCATGTAAAAATGAGAGGAACAATATAGTGGCACACGTGACTGATCAGGCAGACGACAGGTAAAACGCTTATTTACATTGTTGTTGTGGTTGTTGTTGCTGCTGCAGCTGTTGAAATATGCGTACGTGTATATAGGCAAGCGTAATAGGGTCAGACGCTTACGATTATTGTTTTGGTGAACGGGTAGCCAGGTGACGAGGATGGTGCCGTCCTGAGGGCCCGGTTCAACCCGAATGTCGACTGGCGGGTCGGGGATGCCTTTGGCTAGCGTACGGAATTCGACCGCACATACTAGCGATGACTTCTTGGTGTTCTGCACGAGCAGTTTACCCGGCCGCGCCCGGACCGACACCCGATAGACGGTGTTCGGCGATAGGCCCGTGATTGAGTAGCGGTAGACGCCCGGCTTCACCAGCTTGAGGTCGACATTGTTGACGGCCACAACGTGCTGGAAGTTCGAGTTGGATGGAATCCAGCGAATTAAGGCCGACGTGGAGGTGATGCTGGCAGCCTTGACGAAGCTCGGTGCCAACGGGATATTCTTGCCGATCACCATTGTGCATGCCGCGTCCCTGGAGTGGTGTCCACTGACCAGCACGGATCGCACCGATACGCGGTGCGGAATTGATGAGTCTACGCTCTCTACGAGGGCACGTGTGCGCTCGCCGGCGCGGATAACCGCGCGCAGCTCGCCGTCGACGTACACCTGGCCGAGACGATGATTCGGGCACGAGGTATTGAGGGTAACACAGAGAAAAAGGCAAACAGAACACACACACACAAACATTGGAAGGGATACATAGAGAGGTGGAGAGAGAGAGAGAGAGAGAGAGAGAGAGAGAGAAATTGCTTTGTCAAATATTTGGCCATGTGTCACCATCGTTACATGTTGATTGTAGGCAAGGAAATCCAAGCGAGATCTGCATGCGCGAAACCCCAACACGCCGCGCATTGGTTTAAGAATCTGCCATCGACACTTCATTAGCAGATCTCGAGACAAATACACCGACGCAGCCAGCGTGTTTCAATACTTCATAGCAATGTGATAAAAGTCCGGCACAACTATCAGCCTACGTGGTGCGGCCACGGTTCGATTTGAAACGCTGTTTCAAATGTGAGTCAACTGTATGTGTGGATGTGTGTGTATACGGTGTTTGTGTCATTTGGTTCGTCGATGTCGTGTTTACCTGATAGCTCTCTAAGGAGCCGAGCACCACGTCCGGGGGCAGCCAGCCAATCAGGATACTCTTGTTCAGCTGGCGTTCCAACACGAGGCGCTGCGGCGCCGGCACTACGAACTGGGGCTTGGGCCTTCCGCTCGGGTAGTGTGGCAGCGCTCCGTCCATTTCTGTAAAACTTTCCTCATCGCCGCCAGGCTCGTCATCTTCCTCCATGTCTGCGAAGAATAAACAAATAACAATAATAATAATGAGCAAATGAATAGATATAGCAAATGACAGCTAACTCCCGTTAGCACAGGAAGACGTGAGAGGGACAGTTTCTTCTCGTCGATATCGTCGCATCACCATCACCACAACTAAAGGCGGCAGCAGCGGTGCTACCGTGGACAAGAAGGACGAATTGAAATAGTTCATAGCTGTGAACCGATTGTGATAGGGATGGTGATAACAGCATAATAATGTGATGTTATGATAACACTCATATCTGATGTTTTGATATTCGCGTTCTCAGTATCAGCTGAGATAGGGGACTCAGTAATGCACATGTATTCACAAGGACTCAATTGTCACATCACGTGTAACGTTATCGGAATCACATAATGACATTGAATTATTGTTTAAAGGCAAACATTCGATGAGGAAATAATGATTAAGCACAGGCACAATTGTCCAATTGCCAAGTATTACAAAACATGACAACTAATAATAAAAACGACGAAGAAAATAAGAGGCATAGATGCAAATACGGCTGGACTTGCCGTATTTGCATCTATGCCTCTGATGGATGTAATTATTACTAGAAATAATAATAATTGCTAACTACTGTATGTGTGAATAAATAATATTATAGCTATTATTACTATTAGAAAAAGAAATATATCTATGAACAAAATAATACAGTGATGAGCTCTATCCACGGCTAGATAGAGCGTGTGTACTTGTATTACCGATGTAATCGTTCATTCGATGGTAATCCTCCGGTGCGATCCTGACCGGAGGATCGACAACATATTGTCCTTCATCAGGCGTCATATACGCGGTTCCAGCCACGCTGCTTTCGTCTGAGTCCCGATAACAGTATAGAACTGTGGTCTGAAACTGGAACAGGTCCTCCCCTAAAAACGAGACAACGGATGCGTTTGGTATTATTCAAGGAACATGCCAATGGAAACACTAATGGTCATATTAATAGAACAAATGAAACAAGATAAACGATAATAACGTACATTGCCACTCAGATAGGGTTTGTCTTATTCTAATGGCACAAGTGGAATAGGTGGAAGCCCATACCGGTCATAAATTAATGTTTAGAATTAATTAATGTTAGTAGAAAATGCCGTCTTCGACATTCTACAAATTGACTGTTAACGCTATATGTTAATCGGCATGTTTGTGGTTTAATTATCGAACGGTCAGATTTGTTCATTTGAAGAATTCGTATGACAGACAACGCCGTTCAGGGTTTTTTTCTGTTAGAAAATCTGTCTATTGTATGTAAATTTTGCGTTGATACTGCTCAAAATGGCCCTCGCGTACAATGTTGATTGTTGAATTGCCGTTTGTCGGCGACACGGATCCCTTTACGGGCCTCTAACGAACAGCACTTTATTGGCTCCCGCTGATGTCCGTCTATGTACCCTAGTTCAACCGCAATATGCGACAATCGATTCGGTACAACGTCACTCCGAGCACCCGCATCGGAATGGCTCCCCGTTCTAGACAGCGCAAATATCTCCGATGTCTACAGGGGGAGCTGACTGAACCGCTTTACTCGGTACCCAACCTCAACCCAACTCTATTAGCTGTAGGCCTCGCCATAGACCAAGATTCGTACTCGCTTCCAGGACGAATGTTGTCGTGCTTTGCTGTACCCGGTACAGATGTGCTTTCAACAATGACAGCTCTTGCCGCGTCCCTAGCCGGCCCAGATATCTTGCTCAATTCGTTGGCGTTCGCTTTCTAAAAATGTTCCTTCTTCAGGTTGCCGGAGACGAGACACCGACTGCTGTGTTTAAGCGTCGGCGACGTTTTGAGTTGTCCCAAGTTAAGCCCAAAGTATGGATATACGCGGTTAGGCGACAACCACAGCTAGAACGATTTTGGCGCTGAGGAGTCGATTTAGTCGTACCAAATTGGCAGATGACAGCTTGATTCTAGCCTATGTATACTCTCGAGCTCGAACTTGTGCTTAAACTGCATACGTCTCCGTTGGTGCATGCAAATCTGAGGCATTCCGGTGAAAAGTTCTCCCTGCTGGCGGCGAACAATTGATTTTCTCTCGAATGGCCGACGCTGTGAAGCATGACATGCCCTCGGTGACGTGCGCAAACTCAGTAGTGATGTCCAGCTTATTCTTCCTGCGTCCGCTGTCGTCCGCTTACCTAGTTACCCAATGTGCCTTGTCTATCGCATCACGATCACGTGGTCTTCATGGAAATCGATAACGTGAGATACGTGGGCATGATATACTGCGAGTCAATTTGCTTGGCGGATCATCAAAGCCTCCCGAAATCGAGGCGAGCGCAGTCGGCCGGTTAGCCTTGCTAGCTAAACTTTGCCGGGAGTTCGGGGTTTCGATCCAAAATAGATCGGACAGAAAGAGACGTCTCTCTCTCTCTCAATCCTGTTCCTGCGCTCGAACCGCTAGACATCAGCACCCACAAAGGTTCCTGCTGAGGGCCGATACAGCGATCTCATCCTGTATAGGCTTTATGTAGCATTATGCAATTACGCAACATCCATTATGCGATCCTCTAGACGAGGCATCACAGACTCGTTACACTATCGGACGACCGGCTGCAATTCGTGCTACCTCGCTATAGCGAATTTATTTCAGCCAATGGTTTGACACTATGAGCGCGTGTGTTCGTAATTGTGATCATAAGAAGGGACAAAAAGCGAACGAGATTGAAGAAGTCAACAAATTTTGGAGAAAGATAAATGCACTGATAATGGCTTGCTCCCATAAACGGTTCATGCTATAGCTTAGATATACGAAGTCAAGTAGACCGTTCATACGGAAGTCAGCCCATAGTGGGAAAGCGATATTCACAAACGAAAATAATAATAATAAATCACTAATTTAGGGCTTTCACTTGGACCAGGAGAGGCCTGTCAGCAGCGACGATTACCTAGAAATGTCTCGTGAGATAGTTTAGTAGAAAAAGCGTTCGTTTACCTGTTAATTTCTCGATGAAATTCGATGGCACGAGGCCCCTCTGACCATCGAGGAGCTCTCCGTTGTAGAAGCCGTCTTCATCGATCTCGCCAAATATGAGCACATACTCGCCAGCAGAGAGCGCCAACTCCGCTTCTGGATTTTCGTTTGGTGACTGCTTCAATGGATCGTAGCTATATCGTGCCAAATACACTCGACAGCGCCCTCTGCCGGGGATGTCTACATAGTCCACGGAATCTACTCCTAGATCGTCTACAAACGAATGGCAAGCGAACATTGATATATATATTATATATATATATATTATATATATATATATATATATATGTATATATATATATATATATGTATATATATATATATATACATTTATACCGTTAGGATTGTCTATGAGATATCAATACATCACTTTCTCATCTCATTTTCCTCCGTCTTCAGTCTTCCAATTACCTTGTTAATCTCCCCTTTTTTGTTCATGATTGTTCGCTGCGCTATCCGGTCTGCCTTCGACTAGAGTATAATTACTAATCTGATGGCAAAATAACGTCCCGCTCAAAATGGTTTCTCCCCAAGGGAAAACAAGAGATCACAATCGGCCGAAGATCCGACACATCATCATTCACTTGACCGATTTCTTACTCCAACTTCGCCACGTCGGCCACTCGTTTTTTTCATTTTGTTTCTTTCGGTGAGATTCTCTCAGTCGGTCACCTTGCGCCTCATTCACTCACTTACCGTAGAAATCTTTCTGTGACATAGCACTGTACGACGTGATGACAGTGTCCGGCGTAGCTGCTACGTGCTGATACGTGCTCGCGTGCTGCACGAGCTTGTTCTGTAGGCCAAGTGGCGTGTGGGTGCGCAGCATGCCTGCGGGTGTCACCGTGGAAGGGGCACAATTCATGCCCGCGCTAACGCACCGTGTCCCCAGACCCGTGCTTGGCACGTTTGGTAGGCCAGACATGGCAGTGCACGATGAGGGCACGGCGGTGGCCGCCGTCATTGGCAATGCGCCGTGCGCTGCGCAGCAGGCCAGGCCGGCCGTACCCGTCGTTGCTGGCTGAATAAGCTGTACGTGGGGACACGCGCCAGGCGCCGGCGTCACCAGGGTGACAGTGGTAGCTGATTATAGTCAGTAGCAACGCCGTCGCCGACATTACAGCGTCATGACGTTCGGCGCGTTGGCAGATGATATACAGGGATGGGTTTGTTCATCGTTACCCGGTATTGACAACGCCAGGCGTCATGGCCACGATCATGCGTTAGTAGGAGAACAGGCAAGTTGCTATGTTAGTTATTGACGGCGACAAGCGACGATTTAGTTCGAGTTGAGTTCATTGGGTGATCGGTTCCGCAGTCGGGTTAGTTATCATATATATGTAATAGTATAATGTATAGCCGAAAGCAGATGCACCGTGGAGGTTAAATGTTGGCTGTGGGTCAGCCGGGAAAATTAAAAAAAAATAGTATAATATATAACGACTCTGTTGAGCCACTTCTAGCTTACGATCGATAATTCACAGTGCCGTCTATAATGCAAGGGAGTAACGCAGTAGGTCAGACATGCTACGAGTTATTCAGCTTAAGTTAGAGCAAAAATCAACTTGATTTTGTCAAACCGAAGTTAAAATGTTATGATGAATTAATTTTTTAGCCAGACGCACACTTATAATGTCATCCAAATAGAATCCATATTTAGGTTAATCAGTTGCGTGTTATTCGTGATTGATTGCCATCGTAGGGCACGAGGGTGGCCAGTTAATTTGTCCATTCGAGAAAAGTGCCAAGCCAACCACCAACAGACAGGGACCATCACTCTCTCCCGGTTCTCGCGAGCAATAAGCCTACCTTGTCTGGCATTCTGGCAGCAGAGTGGTGCCGAACTACCAAGATGTGTTGTATCTACGTGTCCACATGTACACGGCTGTTGCTGCTGTAGCTGATGTTGAACCTGTAGCGCCTCCTTCTCGAGTCTCTTCCTGTCGAGCTCGGCGAGAACTTTGTTGTCCTGCTCGAGTTTCTTCATCAGGCCCTCTAGCTCCTGGCTAGAAACTGTATGTGGGTGGGCATGGCTCGCGGGTACCTGGCCAGCTGTCGCCTGTGGCTGAGGGGCTTCTGTAAAATGGATTAGCACTTGTAAGCGAGTGAGCCAAGGCGATGCGTGTGGCAAGGCGACGCGCAGCGGTGCAACGCGGCTGAATACGCGGCAAAAAGTGGCCGGTGCTTGCATGGCGAAGGTGGGCGAATTATTTCGATTCAATGTCCATATCATCATCATCAACCAGTCCGTCATCAGAATCACATGACAACGATCAAGTCTATTCTGATTCGTCATCGCTCAATCATCAATCAATCAATCAATTAATTATGACTGGTCTCGTACCGGCATGCTGAGATCCTGGTCTTCCCGGCCAGAAGCCCCGCGCGCAAACTCTCACTCCGCAATCCGCTTTCAAGCTCGCACAGACCACAGACACACCGCACGCAGACTCACATCCGCGTAGAGCATTCGAACTAGTATATACACGCACACATACATACTCACTGAGAGGAGCATTGAGCAACCAGCATTCTTTGTATAGTAAAACATCTTAGTAGTAATAACAATCGTATAGTAGTAATAGTAATAATAATAATAAAGATCTGTAAATATTTTATGTGACAAAGTAAGTAGCTCACTGAGCGCTCTCACTGCTGGCACCCACACAGAACTACCGATCTCACTAACTATGCGAGCAGCCGGGCAAGCACTTATCATACATCTGAGGTGAGGTTTAACGTATCTCTCGAATCTCTGTTGCTATAGTCCAATCAACCAATCAGTCAGTCAGTCAATCAATCAATCAATGAAATACTAAGTCAGGCAAAGTAAGTCTCGCATAAATTCGATACAGATCGAACACTGTCTTGTGTTTTTGCTCACGAGGGCACCTGGAAACCGCGCATGTGAAAGACGGAATCCGATCTTCGATGACGTAGCCATATACGTCACCCATCATATCGATCGCTTACCCATCTATATTGACGGTATCACCAACCATTATTATTATTATTATTATCAATTAGGTGGTGGATACAGGAACGTCACATTTAGTAGTGCTAGCCGTCATCATCGTTGAGTCAGCGGTAGCAAATAATCAATGCTCAATGTACCATATATTTACATGGACATATAAAGTACAAAATGTATGGTATTACACATAAAGTAAGAAGCTTATACGAAGTACACAGATATAGTAAAAGTAAAACTGGAACTGTCAGGTGGAAACGAAACGCGCGAAGTCGACTAATTAACTAACAAGTCAGTCAATTAACGAAAGCAATCATAACTTATAATAGAGTCATCACCAGCATCGATCATCATCATCATCATCGCCGTCGTCGTCGTCGGCGATGGTTAATCACCATCTTAGCAGACAATGCTAACTTTCATCGTGGCTCGGCATCATTAGCAAGAAACTGATCTGTCACCAGGACTCAGGTCTCAGTCAATCAGCACATGAACGAATCAATCAGTGAATTCGATCTTGACAACGAGGGGTGCGCGACCGCCTTGGATGAATCGCTTGGGCAGTTCGGCAGCTTCGACAACCAGGCAGGTACGGGAGGGATAGATAAACGAATGGTGGACGGACACGCGATCGATCTCATCAGAGTTCAATTGTCGACTCATACATGACTATCAGCGTCACCAGCATTGTCATCCAACCAAAAGATCATGCCATCTGTTCGTTGTCTCATTCGCTCCGTGAATCGAATTTCGGGCACACGACCGGCTAACGCGGGAGTCGTCAACGCTATTTTAATTATTGTGTTTGATTAGAGATACATCGACGGAGGTGAATGAGTGAAATTAGCATTATACCAATGGCGTTGACGGGCGAATAGCGACCATGTCAAGGATGCAACTGGAGCTTGTTGCATCATCAGTTCGATCGTTCGATTCGGGTCGGATTGGTACAGTATGGCGTAGAGTGACACACATGATACGGATACTTGGCAGAAAACGAACTCGGACCATCTTCCACTATATTCGCTGTCACTTCTAAGCATGCTGTTGCACATTTACTGAAAAGGATTGACAGCGATGTCGCACATTGGAGGTTATGACGGACAAACGAAGCGAATTGTCCAGCAGTCACTGCCGTCGAGAACCGGGGGCTGATTAATCAATGTGGGTTGTATAGCTCTCAAAGTAAACATAACTGTCCAAGACTGCTCCGTCGGAATACGGTGACCCCGGTTTATGGGACGCCATTCAATGAACACGTTGCTCAGTTGAACGAAGAAGCTCGCTTCGGAACTTGTCTACAATAACTTTATTGCAATCTGTGAGTTGAAGAATCTCGGAGGCGATCTCCAAACGAATTATTCACGTGCGTTCTTTTCAGGCCGTCGATTTTCTAAGAGGCACATATGCAGTTTTCCCGAGACGTTCGTCATCTACCATTGTGACTACTTCGCCACGTTTACTTCGTTGGCGCGTTGGCGCAGTTGGAAGCTCCCCACGATTAAACGTCTACTTCACGCGATGACGCCACCGTCTGCAGGACGCACGGAAACGGGCAGGTGCCATAATGAAGTACCAGAGGGAAGGAAGTACAGCCAGCCTGCCAGCAGGTATCTGGCAAAGATGTCTGAAGCAGGTGACGCTTCAGCATGACGCAGAGCCGATGTCCTCGTCCCAGAAGAGGGAGTTTTCTGCCAGCAGTGTCGGTGTGGCGTATTCTCCCTGTCCTCTTCGGGAAGAGAACACTGTGCTGTCAGTGTCCGCAAGTAGATCATAGTGCACGAACCGGGTTCCTTGTTGGATCTGGCAGGTGCCCAGAGATTGTCTGCGATTGATTCGGGTGTCTAGGTGGCCTAGCTATTAATATATTACTTTAAAAACTGTCAGACGCGCGCTCATCTTAATATAGATGTGGTCTTGTCCTGCTTATCTTCGTAGGGGAACAATTACACGTCAGTTGCAGCGGCCCTTGCAGTAGGGCAGCAAATTGATTTTTTGTGCATTGCTTGAAATTTTGTCAGGCCAACGAATCAGATGAGAACAGCAAGCGACGTGATCCGTCCGAGCACCCACGGTAGAAAGAAGCCCGTAGCAATTTAGCGTGTGGCGCAATTCGTGACAATGTTTCCAGAGATAACACGCGAGCATTCTTTGCGGTACGGAAGCCAACGTTTCAAAGGAATATATCGATACACATGTGGAAATTGTCGTACTCTAAGCTAGCTATACTCGTTCCTCGCATTCTATGCATATAATGACTATTTTAAATCAGTGTGTTATTATTATACGAGTGCATGCATGAAAAAGCTAGAAGGAATGGGATATGAGTTTCGGTTGTCTTCTCCTAAATGGGGAAATATGTCTAAAATAAGTAGGAATCGATTTTTCGCGTTTATCTCGAAAACGTTCAAACAGATTGGCAACAATATTGTCTCTAAGGGTACACTTTGACTACCCGAGATGAGGGCACAATATGTACATTGATGTCCCCTTAGAAATACAGCAGCACAAATCATGAAACAGTGTTCTATGCATTTCGCACCGATATGGCGGCGGCTTAGACTTCGAGGAGTTGTTCGCTCTATGCTTTCGAAAGGGTCATATTCCCAAATAAAATCTACGCTCGATCAGTTGGGTTACGAAATTGGCACCGAGCGAATATTTGGCCAAAATTTCCCTTCACCGGGATCTGATAGCAGAAACAAAGAACGTTAACGCCGCTAATTCCTGTCCTGTAGCCCCTTAACCGTTTTCGAAATAGGCGAAAAACACAATGTAGATACAGCTGAGTACAATGAACCTTAGATCACAACGCTTTTTCGGCCAAACCGACACACACACACACACACACGCGCGAACACCCATTGCAGTCGTCTTAGGAGGAACGAATCGAATTGGGAGGGTAACCAGGAGACTGTACACGGTCGAGCAATCCAGAGTCGTATAAAAGAAAACGAGAATGAGAGACAGACAGACCACAACATCGATACTATGATAGATTCCGTTTAATCCGTCTCTGTAGCAACCACGACCCCACCATTATGCGTTAGCAACGTTTCAACAGCACCGCCATGTTGAGTCTACTCGCCATTATTGTCATTTGCAATCGTGGTGCGGTGGTGGTGGTAATATGGTTTCTGATGGGTATCGTCATTACTGACTTAACACTGGATAAGCATCCATCAGCATTTTGAGCAAGAACCGACGCAACCTTGCTACCAAATATGAATCTACCATCAATTTATATATGTACCATCAAAAAATCATACCCACCAATCAGTCAGTCAGTCAGTCAATCAACCAATCAATCGAACGTTTTTAATCAACGTGTCAGCACAATCGATCATCCACAATGTCATCTAGATAGGGGACCTCGGGAACGACACTCGCCTCGATGCACCGCCGTTCAGCGGTTACAACGCAGCACCCAGTCCAAACCGTCGCCACCGTTCCAACAATGTGTACGTTATAGAGACAGAGAGAGAGAGATAGATAGATATATATATATATATACACGTGTATTGATCATACGGCCATTCCTCCAAGTTAGCAAAAAAAGAAAAACTAAAACAGGGCCGACGTCAGGAGCCGCCAGTCAGTCAGCTAGTCACCCGGCACCCTGCGTGATCCCTTCCATAGCAATTCATACTCTTCATAGCAATCAGTAAGGATGGTCTGTATTAGGGCAAAAGGCAGGAGTCGGGATGGGCGTGTCAACAAGTGCTAAGCACTAAACAACTCGTTCACTAAACATTGTACCTCGTTGCTACTATTTCGACTGATCAATTCAACACGATCTGTGGACAAACACACGGAGAGATAGAGAGAGAAAACGAGAGAGTGTTTGTGTGTGTGTGTGTTTCAATTAGTTCGGGCATACCTAACTAAATCTGTGCGAAGAAGCTCGGGCCAACAGCTCCAACTCGAGTGCGCCTACCATCTCTAACACCAGAGCGTATGAATGAATTCAATCTACATCAATCAAGTATACGACTGTACTCGCACTGTACAACGATCTCATCTCAGCCATTCAACGGTAGCG
This sequence comes from Stratiolaelaps scimitus, assembly GCA_019614645.1. NCBI lineage: Eukaryota > Metazoa > Arthropoda > Arachnida > Mesostigmata > Laelapidae > Stratiolaelaps > Stratiolaelaps scimitus. The sequence continues at coordinate 15,491,894 of JABWDB010000005.1, forward strand.
GTTTATCAGGATTCCGCTAGATTCCGCAATTTTTCATCGCATTTATATCGAATTTATTATGATTGTATATAATGCAAGCATGAGAGCGGCCTGTGTATGTTGTTTATCTGTTGTTTGTTGGGCTTGCTGACTAAACTTCTGGCTCGTTCAGTTCAACAACATCACTGCGTCCGGTATTTTCGTTCCGCGCATAGACCAATCACTGCATTTGTCAGAGCATGCCCGCATGAACAGCATCCAATCTCATCCACCATCATCAGCATCCGCAGTCATTAACCAGCATCAGCAACAGCAGTCACCAATCATCGGTGTGTCAATGGGCATTCGAGCGAGTGGATTTTTGATTTGGTTGTTTGTTGTAGTTGTTGTAGTAGAAGTAGTGGAAGAAGCACGCTTGCGCCCTTACTTTTTACGGCCCGAGGCCTGTGAATCACCTGGGCGTGTGGCCCGATCTCAGCAACTCCCGCCAGGCTGATCATCTGGCCAGGTCCGACGGCCAAGTTGCCCTGCTCCGCGAGCGTCACCACGTCCCCGCGGAGCGTTCCCGTAACCCTCATCGAGGACGAGGAGCCTAACATGCCCCCGATATGACTAGTCACGGAAGGAGTTGCCGTCGCGACCATCGCTCCACGTGCAGAGCTAGCTTGGCCTACGACCCGATCTCTGGCCGACGCCGCCGTTGGGCCCACCCCGATGGGGTCGGAGCCCATGGGACGCCCGACAGGATGGTCATATCCAAGCCCGTCCGGGATCAGATGATGCTCTGACATGGAGCGGCGACGCTGTTCGCGAGAAATATTCGGTAGTAGGCGTCGAGAGCGTGCCGAAGGGATTCGCTCGAGACTGTGTGATATTTTGTCTAAAAGTAAGAAAAAAAAATAAGAGCAACGCAAAGTGCCAGACACGAATGCAACGAGCTGTGAGCGAGGTAGGATCCACTCGGGCCGGCGCAGATTGATCCTTGTCTTGCAATCTCGACCTCCTAGCTATTAAGAGAACCTGTGAACCCCAGCCAATGGCTTGCCCATTCAACCCGTTTCGCTGGTAGTGGCGACAATTCATTGTCGTCAGCAGGTGCAATAGTGGATTGGTGTGGGACTTCCGGAACTTCACTTGCGTTCCGTTGTTATTCGGTGGCATCTTTTTGATTTGATTTGGCCACTATAGAAGACTACGGCCCTAACTGTCTCAGCTCGGTTGCCGTCGTTACTCTCTTTGGGCTGAATCTAAGCGTTGATATTTAATCTAAGACCAATTTCTAAGTCTTGTTTTCATGGTGATTTCACCGAGCCATGGCAGTTTCGTTCACCTATCGACCGTATCTAGTTTGTTTTTCGTTGGGAGTTAAAGAGTCCCCTTTGTTATGTTAGCCCTAACGATGCCTACGGAGTTATATTTCTACGGAGACACCTGTATGTATAACCTATTTGGGGTGTAAGCAGATATAGTTTAACTTTTTATCGCTGTATAGCGTAACTGTTGCTGTTTCGACCAAGTTACTGTTCGCGTATATATATATATATATATATATACATATATATATATCTATGTATAGATAGAAAATTACGATACTCTAGCCTAGCAGGTGGCTGGCGCTAACGGCTACACCAACTGCTCCAAACCTTGCGCAAACAATGCAGAAACACGTAGAAGAACGAATCAACTCATTTAAAATCAAAGCGCCAACGCGTCCATATGTTATTGCCTATTGTTCGACTAATCCCAATACGCGATATCGATGTGTCGCTCCGCATAAAATCGTAGTAAAGCTCGAACACCGGTTAGCGTTCAGCGGTCTAGCTACAACGAAGAAGGGCTAACAACCTTTTGGTTAAGATAGCCTAGCATACATTAGCTTTGCTCGAGCCTAACTTCTATAATGCTAAAGCTGGCTTCGCAAAACTTCGTATTCCATTACAGATCCTATTCCATGAAAGCAGTTTCATTCGACACGAATAACGTGTGATTGAAACAAACATTCACTCTTCGACAGGACGACCTTTGATATAGAATGAATTATAGAGGAATTATATCAGTATTGTTGGAAAAATGCTACATTGAATTTCGCCAGCTGAATCGTAGAACACGGGGTTCGGTATATCGGTCGTGTTGTACATGCGGAAAGTCAGTTGCAGCCTACCTGATGAACGCGGTCTCGCACGGTCTAGTTCTTCGAGGAGACGGTTGTCCTGCTCAATTTTGCTCAGGAGTCTATCCTCGTCTGTCTTGCTATAGTCCTTGTATTCTAAAGAAGTGCCTCGTCGGAGGGTGCGCCCAGCATCTGAAATAAATACCGATACCAAACGCTAATGTACTTCGATGCCAATGTAGCGACTGTCAGCGACATGTAACCAATAATGGAAAGGACAAAAATTTGATGGGAACCACAAAGTGCTCATTACCATAATACAAAGTAGCGATAGATGTGAAATCGTCTCTGCTTGAAAACATATGTAGTACGTTATAATGCTCTACCTCGAAGTCATTATTATATATTACTTATTTCGGCATACTGTACAAGATGTGTGTTTGTTAGCTTTTTAATTTTTTTCAAATTTTTTCTTTGTACAAGTTTGAAGCGGTCGATTTTAATTGTTGTCACCATCACTAACCCTTGGAGCGGGACTCCAGCCGCACGTCTAAGTCGTCGCGCGCCTGCGGTCGAAGAAGCCCCTGAGATGCGGTGGCTCTGAACTCCTGCAGTGGGGCTAAGGCGGCGTCCAACAACGCATCCGTTTCAGGATCGGTGCCCCTCTCGAGAAGGGCGCGTTCGTCCATTGCGTCTCGTTGGTACGCTCTTCGTTCGAATGCCGAACTGCGATCGGCCATGCGGATCTTCTCTCGGAACTCGCGCGATCGATCCATGTCGTCCATGATCTTGAAATATATATTCAGTCATTCACTTATTCCCAGATTGATTGAATCGGGTTGATTGAACGCTATATATATATATATATATATATATATTCGTGCATCTGACCGCAACGACGCCGTCGATACCGTTGGCCCAACAACGATTGAACCTGGCGGCTCCACTTTGCCAAACTTCTCGGATGATTAACGGCATCGTTTTAATACGACGAGATTATTGTATGTGCTAATTAAAACGGCTCTGAATTTACTCTGAAAAGTGGGTGAAAAGTTGACTTGATCGATGTCAATATATTCAGTAGTTACTATTTCGATTTTGGTTACAATTGCATTATGTTCAAAGTTCCACGGCATGGAGTTTAGCAAATTAATGTGTCGCGAAGGTACTCACGGTGCTCTTGGCGGACAGGGTGAGCGCAAGCTCGTCGTCATCAGGAAGACTCCGCAGGTCGGACGCCGTCCTTCGGTCCCGTTCGTCGTGGGCCAGCGCAGAGCTGGCGCGTTCGCGGATCCCAAACCTTGCCCTGGAATCGTCGGATTGTTGCGCAGAAAGCGACGCAGAGCATGCTCGTTTATTGTCACACCCGAACCTTTGTGGTGCTTGAAGTGCTATTTTATATATACCATGGTGTCATAGCCGCATATATAATGGATGCATACCTTTCGGCTTCTCGGAGACGATCGTTTTCGGTTGAACCAAATAGACGCCGTTCAGCTTCGGCTAACCAAAGGTCGTCGAGACAACCCTTCGTGCTGGCCGCCAAGGAACTTGTCTTCAGACGCTTCTCGGAGAGAAGTCCTTCTTCTGAAGGCCCGTATTGTTGCTTGACGCCACTACTTCGAATAGAATTAACGTAAATAGATAAGCACATATCATCTTTATTTCCATTCTAATATCCACGTAAACGAAACAAATCAATTGACGCCACATTCAGTGTCGAGAAATACTCAGCAAAAAACAAGGAATCTTTGCTCTACAAGTACCGTTCAGCTTCGTTCCAACACAACCTTTTGCGCTCACCGTTCCTTGGAGAAAGGTTGTCGGTCGTGCAGTTGTCGGGAATTCTCCCTCTGGTCAGCCAGGGACTCAATTTCGCTACGCAGCCGGTCACTGGCAGCGGAGAGCGCCGAGTCACCAGATCGGTGGTCCAGGGCCCCGAGAGAGCCTAGGCCTACGCTAACTCCCAGACCTACGCTGCTGCTCGGAGCGCCTGTGCGCCCACCATAGGGGCTTTTCAATGTTGCTCGCTCGATGGCCTCCCGACGGAGCATGTCGCTGCGCTTGAGGGCCGCCGCCGACGAGCTCGACGATGTTGAGCCGAGGGCGGCGTGGCCCTCAGGGCGTGCGCTCCGATCGAGGGGCCGTGGCTCGCCGTCGAGTGTCCTGTCCCGTAGGTCTTCATGGCTGCGGCGTTCCAGGACCCTCGACGTGAGCCGTTCCTCGTCCTTCGAATAGAGAGAAGATAGATTCTCGGCGCTCCGCCGCTCGCCAGGCTGCGCATACCGTCCACCGGCTCCAAGGGAACCGGGTGTATGGCTGCTAGAATGGCCGGAGAGGCTAGAAGAGCCCAAGATGCTGGCGCTGGTATCGACATCCATCTTGGCGAGGCGTGCCTCCCGCTCACGGCCACCAGCGAGGGACGATGATCCGTACGAGTCTAGTGTACCGGCTAGTGTTCCGCGGGAACCGAGCGACGAACTAATCTTTCGGTGCTCTCGATCGGTGCGTTCCCTATCGCGCATGTCTCTGTCTCTATGAGTTGTGGTTGTATCTCTATCGTGGAATGACATGTTGTCAGTTCTATCGACGTCGAGACGACGGTCGAGTCGCGGACTCTTCGGCGCGGCCTTGGAAGCGAGTCCGTGAGGGCCGTCGCGGCTCCCAGGGCCGTCCCGGTCCGCGCGTGGAGGTTCCTCGTCTAGAAACTTCACCTCGCCCTTCGTCGGCGAACGGTCCCTGCCAAGACGACGCAAAAGCAAAAGCATGGATAAAATCGAGGGGAAATGTGCGAGATATCTCAGATCATCGGGACGAAAAAATTGGGAAAACCCAGTTGTCGCAAAGATCTGGCTGATGATAAGGCAAAACTTAAACAAACTTTAACATATAAAGCACTAATTTATAGAGATCAAATAATACTCATCGTAAATGTACCAACCCTTTACTCTCGAACATACATACCTATCAAGTCGACTGGTTGATCTAATACTGGAGGTCAGTTCTCTGGGTTTCTTGTCGGTGTACCTTAGGTCATCGAGGATGTCGCTCCCGTGGATATCAGACCGTTTCCGACTAGAATTGAGGTGGCAAATGACGTTACTATGGGATGGCTCCGATGGCTCCAGCTTTGCAAATAATTATAATAAATACAACTGCGTTCAAATAATTCAGCCATACAAACCTTTCCCCGGGCTGGGTCAGTCGGTCCGGTTCCCGAAAACGAAGGTCCGAGCCCGCGGCGCTCGGGAGAGGTCTGTTATAGCCAGCGGCTGATGAGGCCAGACCCTTCCCATCTCGGTCGCGTCCCACATCGTCGTGGCTCCGCCTCAATGGGTAGCGATGTGTGTCAGCGTGCAGATCGTCAATGGATCTACCCGCTGGACGGCCGCACAGGCGACCGGTGTCCAGTTCCATCTCCAGGTCCCGTCGTTCCCGGAAGTCTACAACGGACTGCGGCCGCTCGGGCAGCTCATCGCCCCCGCGAAACAGCAACGATGGTGACGCGCGGCGCCCGAACTCACCTCCTGTACGCTGTGGTTCATCTGGAAAATGGAAAATCATCTTGATGAAATTCGTAGAACACTGGGACACAAGGAGTAATGGCAGAATGGAACATCATGTCTACTGTTGTGCCATATATAGTCAAGGGTGACTGACGGTGCCTAGGATGCTTGTTTGGAGTTGCTCCTGGGTAGTTTTATGAATGAGCGAACATTGCTCAGGACCGTGTTTGAAAGCAGTTCTAAAAACATTTTACGATAGAAGGCTTGAAGTTCCTCTTTAAAAGTTTAGTTAACATATCCGTGTTGTTCCCCGGTGGCGGAGTTGTTTAAATCGAAATGCTGCGCGTATCGATCCCTTCGAATCAATATCGTCAAAATATGGTCACTATTTCCTTTCGCACAACTAAAGCGTTGTAAAACTGCAGTTCCTTTTATCAACCAATAAAGTCTTTAACCTTTCGTCTTCAAACGTGCTATTCTTGTTGCGCGATTAGCTGGGAAATAGTCAAGATCCAAAACTTGAGAAATTGGTCATATAGCGAATGGGGTGTGTAGACAATTCAGAGAAGTTATTGACTCCTGTCTAAACAATTCGGTAACTTCCTATCGTTGTCCGTTCTTGCGTTGCTGAACTCTTTACAAAGTATTCTTTCGAACGAATCTAGAGATCGAGCGGAGCACGGGTGGAGGACCAGTAGCCTGAACCGGTAACCAGGCTTAAGTCCATAAGAGAGAACGCCGGTATAAACATGCATACCGTCAAGGATGGACTTCCCATACGACGTTCGGTACGAAGATCCATAGGCAGAGTCTTTGCGAAGGTTTCCGTCATGAGCGAAATCATCCCGGTCCCGCGTGAGCGTCAGTTCGCGTTCCTGTTCAACTGTTGTATGGACCTCCGCTGAGAAGCTACGCTTCTTCCACGATTGCTTCTTGCGGAGGTTGGCCATTTCGATCTGTAGCTCCTCGTTCTTGATCGACTCTTCGTCCAACTTGCGTTTGATGTCGCGAACCTACAGAATAATTAGATCGACAGTGAATGACTCGCATATAATCATATAAAGTTTGATTTCTTGTCATTGCAACAAACGCAGCATAATATGATGCACGTGCAACTGTATAATACGTATGCGTATTCATATATCAGAGCAATCTAGCGCGTACTCAGAATGTCGACCATGGGTCGATTTCGCCTCGCATGAAAAATTAGCACATTGTCATACTGGCTGGGAAAAACCAGAAAAAAAATCAAACATGAATTTGAAATCGATGTTCAGTTCGGTGTATGCATGTTCGGAGAACAAACACCTTTGCAGATCAGCATAGCAATTAACCGAGTTCCTGTATACTTCGCTAGAGTAAGAAATTTAGCCACTGGCCACTACCTTTCCCTCGAGTCCTCGGATGGTCTGCTGGTGGCGTAGATCGTTTTCGGCGCCGCCCTGCGTGCTACGTGACAGTTCCATCTGGGTGCGCTTGAGCTCGGCGGATGCCTCATGGTGTAGATGGTCAAGCGAGCGTTTCCGCTCCTCGCTGAGGCGGAGCTGTTCTTCTAGGCTCTCAGCCTTGCGGCGGGCGTCTAGGTACGCCATTTGTTTGGCGGAGAGCTGCTTCTGGAGGTCGTTGATGCTATCTTGTTGACCGCGCACCAGGTGGCGCAGTTCGGCCTCGCTCAGGTTGAGCCTGCCCAGTCGCGACTCGAGCTCGTCGCGGGTGCCCTCAAGCAACTCACGCTCCGAGCGCAGCGCCTCATGGCGCGTTCGTAGATCCTCGTGAGTCTCTCGAAGCTGGAGAAAAAAATATGCGTTGAATAGTACAGTAAAAAGGAAACACTTCTAACATTAATGCTATAATCGAAAGAGCAAAATGGAGATGACGTTTAAAGGGGTTGTCGGGTGTCCATCAACCTGATGTTCGAACATGTTGGGTAGGTTTCACAAAAAAAAGTTTGAGGTTATGATGCCGTACTGTATAGTAGAACGAACGGAGTGATCTAAAGGTCACAATTAAGAGGAAGGTAGGTTGATTAACTATTAAAACGTTTCCGATAGATAATTATCAACCTACTTTTCTCGCATATGTACAGTGACGACTTTTATAACACCCGATATAGTGTTATTATTTGTCATCTTCTTTCTATGTCCAATTAACAGGGTACTATAGCTTTACAGGGAACAGTTGCGTAGACTTATCGCAAGTATGGGCCCTCCATCGCGTACCTGCGTTATTAATATTAATTTCCGCAAAGATAAGGCTATCTGTGATCTCTTGGACCGAATATGTATATATATATATATATATATATATATATATATGTGGTATCACTCTGCCAAACTCAGCGAAAACGCGCCAAACGTTTTCGATACACACACGTGCTGAATTTATATAATATGTTTGCTTTGATTATTGTACTTAGCGGCCTGACATATACCGGAGGCCATGTAGCGGATGCTAGTTATCATTAGATGTCTGCCCGCTAATTTATGGAAATATCATTTTGCCTTGACTCATATCTTGGCCAAAGAAAATCTTCCGCAGCCACATTCTCGCTGCCAACATTGGAAGCCGCATTTGGCATCACTTCACAAGGCGGACCCCTCGCAGATGTGCAACAGTGTGGATCAAACCCGTGCACCTACGTGTCTCCTTTGATTGCAAGGCGCACACGAAAGCAGCACTTCAACGGACTCGACGGTTCGTTGGCTAAACGCCAGGAAAACGACGTTCATGGTGCATCGGATGGTAGCAACCTTCCGTCAACTTAGCATTCCGTTCATTTTCATCAAACGGTCACGATCGACGCAACGAGCGGAAATCGAAAAATCACACGTTCCTCAACTTAGCAACACGTACTAAACAAGAATGGGCTTTCGTTCACGGCTGGACCCCCGCCCCCCTTCCATCGTTCCTGCGACGAACGATTCTCGGTACTTGCGCTTACGCATCCGGATTAACTCAGTGCCAGACAAAATCAATCAGCTTTATCTCGTCGGTCTATGTCGTCGTCTACGTATTCTCGGTCGGCCGTCTCGCTGAGATAGATCAGAGAATATTAGGATAATTTATTTTGCTGTCCGCTATTGTCCGCCTACCATCGGCATAGGTAACTTCCTTTTCTATTCGCGATTTCTCCTATTTCTCGACTGTGTGGCAAAAGACATGGCCAAGCCCAAGCGATCGTGGTATATGTCGGCTACGTGCCAAATCCCTCTCAGTCGAAATACGATGTTCCGCTACTTCGGACGAACGAACCAGTAGCAACAGCAGCAGCAGCAGCAGTGGCAGAGACATCGAGATCCTTTGCGAAATACAACTCGCCGCCCGTTCTTGCCCGCGCGCGCGATTTGCCATAGGAAGGCTCTTATCCAGCCTTGAAACAAACCTTGAAATGCTTTCTTTTACCCTATAATCTTCTACACGTCCTCTCGGCCCTCCTCATCGTCCGCTCGATCTTGTAGTGTGGACTTGTTCGTCGAACAGTTACCTCATTGTAAGTGGAGCTGGGGGATAAGATAGGTGGCGGCGATACACGTGAATGGATTCCTGCGTACAAGTGGTAACAATAGAAGTTGTCGTTGTTGTACTTGTATCCTTCTTCCTGTCATAGAAGGAGAGAGCGCAGCTGAGAGTCAGATATGAGGAAAAAGTGCTGGTGGTGGTGGCGAATCGAGAAAGATGCCGATCCGCGCAGAGAACTCAAGTGGGTGAGAGCAACGGAGAGAGTGTGAGAGAGAGAGAGAGAGATATAGACGAGAGCCATTTTGAGCAGCTATGACGTATGTACTTAACCTGAGCCCTGCAAGCTAGCTAGCTAACCTATCATAGGGATTATTTTTGTTGCAAGTGTGGTAAGTGAGAGCGGTTGTCATGAAGAGCTGAGAGGCCTGCCGGGGATATGGGCGGTAGAGGTCTATGGGCAAGCTGGAGCTCGGGCGGTTCCAGCCTGTGCCGAATTTCGCTTAGCTCCAGGGATACTTGTACCAGTCTGTGTGTGCGTGTATCTGGCCGCTTTGAAGTCTCCGGCACTGGCGTTCGCGAGTTATACAAAATGTTTCTTTCCAAGTGCTACGACGCTTCTGGTTTTATGATTCAGGGGTTACCAAGAGATAAATGCGCATAATTACTGGATCTGCTGGATGCCGTTGATCGATAGGTGATATTTGAATTTGGCTCAGCTGTATTGGCTTCGTGTTCTGATAGATTGAGTCCGCATATTGATAGTTCTAGCGACGGGTAGATCTGCATGAGTGATAGACAATTGCATAATAACACAGGTTTCGTCTGCGGAACCTATCGGTCTGAGAGACGCATCTGTGGAATTACATACACTGTAGATCATCTTCGGGCGATCTATATATTTATGTTGAGTTGAGGCACTTTTCGTATTCGAGTGGCTGATATTCGACCAACATAGTGAAGCCGACATTATGAATTCGTGTGATGGTGTACGTTATGGATGAGACGATCATGGATACAACACAGAAATGTTAATTGTGGACGCGTTAGGTTGACTAATAGAGCGGGGGAGAGCGTTGCGAATGGGATAAACAATACAATTGTGGCCCGATCTTGTATCGTGCACAAACTTCAAATCTTAGCCTACTTGATTCGATCCGGCACTATATTCAGGCGGTATTCAGGCCGGCACTATATTCGATCCGGCACTATATTTTGTGCCACATAATTTCAGTGGCGCCACGATTCCGAAGAGCAATGGACAAAAAAAACAAGCCATCAAGCTAGATAATTACAATAGCAGTCGCAATTGAACTTCTTGAAGTTCAATTCGCCCACTCGTCACGACGGACGGGAAACTAATCTCAAAATCCCCACGCACACCGAGAAAATACAGAACAATAATAATAATAATAGTAATAATAATGGTATTATTGAATTTGTACGAATACACGTACTTAGGTAATTTCGTTCTTCATAGGCTCGGTAATAGTAATTTGATAGATAGCGAATGCCAAGCATGTTCGCTTGCTTGGCTTCTCGACGATGTCGTCGTCCGAGACAATGTACATACATTCACACGTACATAGCGGGCACATATGCATACATATATCGCCCGAGAGAAGCGTAGCCCGCCCCGCGTTATTATTAAGCAGAAATTTAGCCACGAAGAATCTCATTCGAGTCAGGACCCTGTCGTCGTTTCGAAGGTCCAGGGCGAGGGAGTCGAGAGGAGCGCCTTCAATTAGTGGCGCTCGTTCGATTCGCGTCGTGCGATGGTGTCCCCGAGACAAATGGCCCCAGCCGCCGGACCCAACAACCAGCTTGCTACTTCTGGTACATTACAAGCCGGACCGCTGTGCATACAGGGATCTGCGCTCCGGACACGGTATCGTAGCTGGTGTAGCAAGCAAACCGAACCGAACTAGCTCAGAGCTGGACGATGTCAGATAGATGCGCGTTCGTGCAGCGGCGCTCCGCGATCGAAAACCTGCCTGTTCACTGGAGCCCACCTCCCCAATGGCTTGCGATGAGAGTATCACGATGTGTTTACTCAAATTCGTCTATTAGACTACAACGACCACTGGCGTTCTCGCTCATTGTCATACAGCAGCTCGAGCGAGAGTTGTGCATGTGTCAATGAATCATATATTTGCCGTTGAATCTTTACCACATGTTTGTGTTGTGTTGAAAACGCAGCATCTACAATATTGCAGTTCATTAAAGTTCGTGTATACCTATCTATATTGTTGTATGCTTTACAGGAATAACAACCGCTTGACAGTCAAGTAGTAAATGCTCGTAGAACAGCTATTTGTGAGGAACAATCATTGGTGATCAACTTCAAATAGTTCGACGAAAATTTCGACTCAGTGTTATGTCCAGTCAGATTTACAAATGGCAGACAACGACGTGACTTTTACGTACGGCGCAACGCGTTGCAGCTTTAGAAGTCCACGATCGAATGTGTTCGAGGAACAGTTGTCTGTATTTCGCGATTAGCGAACAGGTTGATTCGCTGAACATCGGATGCTCGCAACAAATTTCTGATGGCCCCTAAGGTAGATATATTTATTTGAGACGCATTAGTGTAAGCGTCAAACCGCCGCCATGTACAGCATAGGCCCACAATAAAGGTCCATGCATTGTTTTCCAATTGTATGGTAGACGTATAGCGGCCGAAACTTTGGGCTCATGCCAGACGGCACTCCACTCCAGCTGTATTATATAGCCATTAAGTAATTGTTGCATTGGCCGCTGTCAGCAGTGGTCATTGCGAACGAGGGCAGAAGTGCCTGCGTTGAAATAAATAGTGACGATTCACTGTTGTTGATTCGATAATCACCCCTCGAAAAACACCGGGAAGCCCTGGTGATCGTCCCACAATTTCATTATCAAACTTCACTCAGCAAACAGCACCGCCAGTTAATTGAAACCGACAATATGTGCGGCTTAGGGCTACTACGATCAATATACCATGATATATTGTACACTAAGAACAACGGCGTTCATCAAGTCTCGAGGACGAGTAAATGTCAAGAGAGAGAGAACTACTGTGTGAGCGTATCGATCGACCCCATACGTTTGAATAATGAAAATTTAAGGGAATCAATGTATGGCCTCGGTGAGAATTAGATCACTCGTATCACCCGAATGCACCCGGGTAGCACCATAACCGGTGTAATCATTCTGATTATATAGAATTATGTCTCCAGCCAATGATTCTTTTGTACAAATCGAAAACAAATGCATACGCAAAACGAATATTACAATGCCATATTACCGACCACCAGCATTGGCTATTAACGAATATCACGTTAAGCTGGCCACGCATCGTCTATAAATAGCTTCAAGTGTGCACTCTGCTGTGGCGATTGTGTAGTGATTATAAAAACGCGCGTAAAAGGGTAACGACCGCTAAGCGCGATGTATTTCTGCTTGTTGCCTATCGAGCCGCAATAGATAATTCCACGCGTGTGTATGTGTGTGAATGCATAGCTAAATAATAGTAACATAGAAGTCAAAAATCACAAATATCCTCGTAGTATTAAACAAGCCTATAAAATAGCAGGACTTACAAAGTGAACTACACTTCGCTAGCTAGTCCATCACTTCAATGGATATCTCGAGTTGGCATATGAGGGTTGGTCATATGAGTGTTGCTCAGTGTCCCCATTGAACCACCACGAAACGATCAAACGAAGAAATAATGAGTAGGCAAATACGCAGATTTTCGCGACGTTTATACCACACCATTGTGTACGTCAATCTAGGCTACCAGCAACAATGTTACCACGTTGCGGACTGCGACCTAATAACAACTTCAAAAAGGCTGAAGTTGTCAAAGCCTGTTGCTGGTATTATAGACAGCACTTCTTCGATTGTTTGTGGTTACGAGAGTACGTGGCATAAACGTCGCCAGGCATAAATAGCTATTAGTTATCTTCATGACTCTCGACCAAGCTAGAAACCCCTCAAAACTGATCTAGTCCATAGGTAGTACTCGGGCTACTCGACAGATTGACGTAACACGTTCACAGATAAACCCCTCTACAGAAAGGCGGCTGGGCCACTCGATCTGTTCTGCTCGACGCCATTCTTGGAATTAGAGCGGCGTATGATTTTGCCCGAGAACGGTCAGTTGCGTAGTGCGATGGTCAACTAGCCAGCGGGTCGGATCGACAGATTGCAAGAATACAAGGCCCCTGCCACATTCGGGTGGCCTCATTTATCTCAGATATGGGTTGGAGGGGCGGATTGGAACGAGGACGCTTGCGTGGACTCTTCCATGAAAATCACTAGACAGACGAGCGTGGCATCAATAATTATTATGGATTGATCGATCTAGCCAATAACAGATATACTGTAGCTGATCTACAATAGCTAGAGCCGAGTGGGACGGCAAAATGAATCTCAATTGAATGCCTCGACATCCAATTAGCCAATAGTATTCCTTTTATAACTAGACGAGCGCGGCCGCGTCCAACATCTCACCCAAGACACCTCTTCTATCAGAGGAAGTGTAGTATACTAAAAATATATACATATATGTAAAATAGGGAAAATATACTATGTATTTTCTCTTTTTTTTGTCGATTCTCGTTCCTATACACATACACACTCAAAGTAATAATTTAGACTAGTTTAAACAAGAACATAGTGCTAAGAAAGCGAAAAACATCGGCATCAAATAACATTATCAGGCAGCCGTCTTATAAGGATCGGCAATATGATCGGACGAAGGGCTCTGGATGCCGCAAGGTTGTATTTCCATTGAGGAACAGCTACCTTTTAAGGTGGCTCGCTTTAAGCTTTTTTTCGCTATCTGTGTGCTCTATCAAGCACCAAGCTGGCACGACACGTATATTGCAGTATTTTGGGCGATTTAATGGTGAATAGTCATGTTTAGCGATGATAAATAGTTAGCTTCGATGAGCCCGATAGCTTCGACTAAATACTATTAGCATGATTCACGCGAGGAGGCTAGATTTGTTGAGAGTCGACAGGTGGTTTTGCGATCCTGTAATTATAGGGGACAGCGAAGGATATAAGCGAGAATAGCCTCTCTCGTGTATAGCCGAGTGATATCGTAAAACGTTATATATGTATGTATATATATATATATATATATATCTGGATTAGCAACTCAAAATCACGGTCTACTGGTTCTAGTCATATGTTCCAATAATAACAATAATCTCCGCTACATACAAAAACATGTGGCGAATCATTGCAGGACATGTCTGCTCCAATGCAAGGCAATTTACCACAGAAGAGGCAATTTACAACTTAGAAAACCTATACTACGACCGCGTGGGAGAGAATTGAGCATAAAATAAATTCATGATACAAAACCAAGCCAACGATCTTCGATGTGGTCTGTTTAAATAGCATAGATAATTTAGATTTAAATAGCAGATATGCAGGTTATAAGTATAATTATTGGTCAACTTTCCTCAGTGTAACATTTCGTACACATTTAGTGGCGTTGCTTTAAGATGAGATGACAGTCATCAAATGATTTCAGATGTCTGTTGAACTATTGTAGCAGGGCAGGTTGTGGAATCATCATAAGACATCACGCTTCTCCCAGACATTCGAACGTTATTCGCCGAGCAATATTGTTGTGTGGCTCTACCGTTGTGAAACGGGCGGTATATGCATACGCCCGCAAAGGCCTGCTATATCCAGCCAATATAAATGAACAGGCTGGACTAGATAATTACGTGAAAGCAATGTGTTATCAACCAACAGGTTGGCGCTCCCATTAAAAGCCTTCGACTCTGTAACCGAGGTTGATAGGCGCTTGACGCCTTACCACGATGTCATATAATCACTTAGTGGAGCCTTGTTTGACTTCGAAGTAAATGCACGAGATCACAGGTTATACGGTCGCCAGGATTTCACGTGAAAATACATGATCTGATCTGCAGAAGTACTAAATAATCCCATCTTACGATATCGTACACTGGACAATGCAAAATCTCGGACGTTGCCGAGTCGAAAAGATCGCTTCAATATTTCCCAGATGCCTCCTTTTGATGGACGCGATTTCCAAGGGAATTTGATACGCATCACATATCTTCTATTGACTTACACGGTAGTTTACCTTTTAACTAAGATTGTACTATTACTACAACTGATACTCAATCAAGTAATAATACAAACAAAGTAATCAGTAATTAACACTTAACTAACTAACTAACTATCTAACTCGAGGGCACCCACGTTGTCCTCTCCATCTCCCAATATAATATTTATTTCCGAGACAAATTGGCGAGCCCCCTTCTTACCTGCTGCAGTTGGTCCTCGAGTCCACTTGTCTTGGCCTTGAGCTGGTGTTTGCTGTCGAGCGTATGCAGCAGCTGCTGCTGGAGGCTCCCGCAGAGCTCCTGCCTCTTGTGTAGCTCGTCACGAACCTCCGACAGCTCGAGCTCCGCGACCTCACGCCGGTTATCCGATCGATAGAAGTCGATCGCCTGAGGAGCACACAGACACAACAAACGCACAGTCGCCACATAAACACAGTGCACTGTAGACGACACTCATACACTGACGTTGTCGACGGAGAAAACACCGAAATTCTGCGGAGCGGAAGAACAACGCGCTATTTACAGTCAGCGGTGGCGGCTGTGGCGTTCGCTGGTTGACTAACCAGCTGACAACGGAGGTAAGTGCAACACACGAACTGGCAGGTGTGACTCGTCTCCTCTAGGCAGCCATGGGACAGCCCGATTCACAGACACATTTCGATTATTGCGCTTGTGAAATGGTTACTATTATCATCGTCACGGTGATCATCATTGGGACTAAATCCGAGGGAAAGAGAGTTGCACATCACAACACCATCACCACCACCACCACCGGTACGATTTAGCGTGGGATATTGTCCCAACCCGCCTGCCATATTACACATAATCTATTCCTTAATCCTCATATACGATATACGCCCCCCTCACTGTGAATGTGCCGGCGCAAAAGTGACACTGAGGGCTCGCTTTTGCGGGCTGCATTCTGCCTGCGTCCTGTCAGCGACGCAGGAAGATAACACTGAGCAAAATTCACCTCGCACAGAAATATATATATATATACGTATACACATATATGCTCAAAATCGGTGAGCAAACAGCACAACCCAAAGCCACGCGGAGCGTGGACATCCGATATTGTTTAGGTGAGGGCGCGCAACAACTCATACTAACACCAAGCGCTAATGCTCAAGCTTGCTGCATCGTCTCCCGCCACTGCTGTTGAGAGATGTTGTTCACTAGAATAGAACTTGGACCATGGTGAGGCGAAGCCACTGGCTGCTGCTGACCCTTTGGATCACATCTGGGATGAACCTAGCGCGATGCTGTGCCGTTCCGAACAAGCTCCGAACACCACCATTGCGACAGTCCACACCGTTGTGGGGCCAAGTCGACTGCCTTTGGTAGATTTACAGAAGGCAGCACAAGACGATGACCATCATCCGCAGGGCGAAATTAGAGATATGACTATGTTCGTGTTAACGGGCACGAGCATTTAGTGTTTGTGCGCTCGAGGAAGCGTCTCACTGATTCGAGAATCGAGACACACCATTCAGTCAGGCCCTCGTCCAGCCTCCTACTGACAATATGTATGCAATAATACAGTCTTTGAACTCGTTGGGTAGGCGAGGATGAAAAAGATCAAAAGAACGAGAGTATGAGCGAACTCAAGGAAAAATCACTCGTTACTACATAATCACTCATAGGGGCCGACTGACCCGAAATGGACCCCGGATCCTAGCTAACGTATGTAAGTGCAATTTGGTTTTTATTTTCACAGAGCTTATGAAGTGGGGGACAAGCGAACGATTAAAGGGATGAGGTTTGATTTCAGATTGAAGTCGAGGCTCGACTTCGGCCGTTGGCCGAGAACACAATTTCGCCTTCATAGAATAGAAGTCGACAAGAACGTAGAACCACCGATCACACACCCCGCTTTTGCTCGTTGCTGTAAACTAGTATATATCGAACAGGCGATCTTATCCTCCACTGAGCTCGACTGAGTCCCCTCTCTGCGGACCGATTTCTCGGTGTGCTCCGTCTTTCACTGTATTCTCTGCCTTGTAACATGCGTTGACGCTCTCCGCATAGATGTCCTCCCATTTAGTCCCATCCACGGGATATCACGGGACGTCGCGGGCTGTGCACCTCACAATGTGGTAGCGATCCCTAGTAAGCAGGCTACGCTCACGCCTCGAAGGTATGAGACCTAAGTCTCAGCAAACGTTATCCAGGGATGTACCTCCCCGTATGCGTCAGAGGGAACTCATCAGCACCACCCGTCCAGTGTCGCCGAAATTATATGACCACACGGAGGAGCTTTCTGTATACAGTGAAATCAGTGAATTGTATACGGCGAACAACAGCAACTACCAGAACAGCTATACCAGTAACTCGCACTCCCTGTGGGTCGAGCAGCGCGGGCAGACGTTATTCCGGTCGAGTCGAAACGAAGAGGATACCGTTATGAGCCAGTGCCGATCTGACTACTACTGCTGCTATTGCCATTGCAGCAGCAGCAGCAGTCGTATTAACACTCCGCTTCTTGGTCCCTTTCAGCAGCGTTCGTTCAGCAGAAGGCCAGCATTGTGGTCGACAAGGATAGCCACCAGCAGTAGCAGCACAATAACAAAAACGTTCGCCCTGTATCGCATGCGTCCGCCTCAGCGCCAGCACTGGCCCTGAGCGTCGAACCTCAGCGCGGCTGAGCGGCGGACGTACAGCAAGCCAGCGCTTCCTCACTTCGCCACTCAACCGAGCACATTCACGTTCTCATCGTGGTGGTCATTGCGGGCCATCGTACGAAGGAATCCGACGGCAAACGGATAGCCTGGCCGGACCACTAACTACCCCTTCGGCTGTTCATTCGGTCGTCCATTCGTTCACTTTCGATTCTTCGACGAGTTAGGCTGAGTCGCGTACCTCACATGGCCGTCGCGCGAGCACACTTCGTGGGCACGACGACGGTCGAAGGCCGTTCGGGGCCTCGCTGGTGGTTTGCGCTGTGGCGCGGAGGTTGGCGGCGGCGGCGGCGGCGGCGGCGGCGGCGGTCAAGGCGGCGGCGGCGGAGACAGCGGCGAACCTCGTCTGCACTCGCTCGTTCGCTTGCTTGCTCACCGCCCCAACCCCTACCGCTGTTCCCAGCTCACAGCCAGCAGCACACACCGGTGGTGGCTGACGGGTTGGCGGGATAGCTGGCTGGCTGGCTGGCCAAGCAGCTTCAACGGGATCGGCCGTAGGAAGGGCCCTTTCGTGGGCGCCGCGGCGGGGCCCGTCGCTACTACTTGCGTCCCTCCCCCTCGAGACGGCCAGTTGTCCCTTGCCCAAACCGCGCCAACCGACACGACCACTTCTGGCCCGTCCTGTACGTCCTGCATGTCCTGGCCTCTGCATGGCACCCGTTGGCGTCACGTTGCGCTGCTCCCCCGGCGTTCACATTGCTAATAGCGGTATATTCCCGGTTTTAGCCGTCACGATGGTACGTTCATCGTCTGGTCAACATCTCGTCGAGGAGATGTCGTAGCCACTGTGGTCGAACTTGGCCTTCGGCAGCTTGCGTCGACGGCGACGCAAGCTCTCTATTGCCAGGTCATCGAGAGGCCAAGAGGTACTTTGGAAATTTGGCGATTCGATCGTCGGAACCTGTTCGTGTTTTACTTTTGGGAAGCGTTTCGACTGCAGCCTTTGTGCGTGTACCCGAACAACGCCCGCAAACTGTGACAATGTTAAACGTTAGAGAAAGGAAGGACTCTCGATACCTGATCCACCATACACATCGAATATATTGCTTGCAGCGATGAAGCTGAAAATTCGACGTACGACATATCATGCTGCGATGACTAGTCCAATGCAAATGTTGACTCGAGTTCCATGCTAGACTTCAATAATTAATGAGGGTACCACAAAAATTACGTAATATTTATAATAAGCAGCTCGTGTAGCTAAATATGAGTGTCGGGCACAGGCATGTGTGCTCTAATCCTATGAGCAGCACTATTGTTATTACCAATAGCAGCTGCCACCATAGCCACCGTTGGATAGCCCTTAGCGCATTGGACGCGTTCGAAAACGGATGCAGAATTCGGCGTCCACCGTATCCGCCGCCGCCGCTGCTGTTCTGCCAACCAACACATCGGTATCGACACTGCTGTCGTTATCGTCCGTGGGTGGGATTGCCGCGTCGCTAGGAGTTTGAGGGCCGAGGCCCTCAAGGGCCCGCCCCATACTCAGGCTCGCTAGGGAAGGACAGGGAGCGCTCTCGCCTCCAGGCGCCATCTTGCGGCGCTGTTTTTGTTCGGAGGCGGCGGCGGCGGCGATGACAGCAGCAGCAGCAGCATCGGTTGAAGAGGAGCCCCGTTTTCGGGCCATGCCACTCACTTCATGGTTGGAGGGAGCATGGCAGGAGCTACGAGAATAGAGACAGCGCAGGGCCCAACCTGAGCTTTCTAGCGAGCGTTCTTAGACAGCAGGCACGAGGAGCAAGCAGCACGTTATCTAGCGGGAGCCGGCCACCGTATACAGTCGAGTCAACGTCATCTACTGCTACCACTACTAGTAACGTTGGTGGCTTGTTCATGCCAGCAACGAAGCACCGTTCGCTTCCAGACCTCCGTCGGCTTCGCTCGGCCTTGCGGCTACCAGGCCCTTCCTCGTCTCATTTGCCTTACGCTGAATTTAGTCCGTTGGAGCAGCGCCGGCAGAACCAGGCGATTGGCCGGGGGGGGGGGGGGGTTGGGTTATAGGGGACAGACAGATCGCACGAGTGCCCCCGGGTAGATAGTAAGATTCAAGGAGATCTTGGTCTGAGCCGAGGCTCGGATGGAGCCAGCACAGCCGCCGCAGTTTGGTCAGCTCAGCTAGAAGAGAGTAAACAGACGTTGAAGAAGTTAAGCGGTCGGGGGTCAGGCTATTCTCGAAGGACGGGAGTGGAAGGGGTGTCTGGAGCAATTAAATGGCACCTTATCAGGTATCCCTTTCAATCTCGGTGCCGTCACCGCCCGGCAGATCTGATTGTATCTACTGTGCGTAGCGACGCATGGGCCCCGTTAAACACACGGCCAATAGGTATCGTTATGCCAGTTGACAAGCGGAGGGAAACAGTCCAATAAGACTATGTCGCTGTCCACCTCCTTAATGCTCATTTATACTGCTTGTCTCCGTGCAGCCACAGAGCGACTCGCATTACTTCACATTAAGTGGGTGTAGATGAGTGAATATCATCTACAGGTGGTAAGCATATAATAGCTAACGTCGTCGTTGTCTAACTCTGGCCGGGCGAAAATAGGCAGCTAAGCTTGATAACAACGAACCTCAGCAAAGTGGAGCCGCTACGAGGGAGTATCATGAGAAAACGCCACTCATTAATCAACCCCATTAACTAACTGGTAGATTGGCTGTGTGCTCGAGCACACACATGCGGAGTGCATTGTATCGATGCCAGATTCGAGGTTCGTACTTTTTAACTGTAAATATGAACGATAGCACAGCGTCAAATAGTTCACGGTGTACAATGTTGCTGCATTATTCCACCCGGTTATTTTCTACCGATCTATCACTCGGAATCGAAATACGCCTTGTAGGCATCGATGACTCTCGTGGCTGTAAAACACAATAATAATATTATTAATTAAATGATGATGACGATGATGATGAGTCGTATGATCTTTATACTATCATGCTGAGGTCTTACCTTATGATATTTGGCGAATATACGCTCCAAGGAGAGTTTTTCGGTTTGCGACTGACGCACGATTTTCTGCAGCTCACCGACATTTTGATATAGCATACAGTTCTGCAATTAGATAATATACAAATATATATACAACAATGAGCCGGAATCGTTATATGTTGGCATGTATGCGTACTTTTCATTTGCCTATAACGAAAATGCTGCACGTGGTGCGATTCGTGCACGACAATCCGCCCCGCCATTGAACAGCCTTTACCAGTAACAGATGTGGTAGCTCGTGCTCGCCTCGCCAGCGGAAGACCCAATATTAATGTCTGCATAAAGTACTGGTTGACCTATTACGCTCGACCTTGCTCAAGTGCATGCGGAGCGTCTATACAAATAAGCAGGAACAAGGTGCGGGTTTTTTTCTGGATGAACTCGCTTAAAAATGATTGAAGATGCTCAATGAAATCACTGCAAATTGTCGCTTCTACAGGACGATTTCACTAAGTTGCATACCCCACATCTATGTGCTACCCTTCGGTGTCTATCACAACTGAGCGATCCAAAAGTTAAACAAAAAACCAAGTTTCGCTTTACGCCGCCTTCATCCATAAAAGCAATTGATAAATTCTCAGTAAAACCAAACGTTGCTGTTCATACCTCGAAATTTTCAACGCTGAGCCAAAAAGCAGGGTATCTTCATTTTCTGCCGATTAACATCTAACATATTATCATTCATTAATAATAAGAACAACAATGGAATAAAGAAGAGTCCTACATTAATGTGACGATCCTTTGAAGATGACGCGGTCGCCATGTTGCTCAGGAGGGACAACACGCTCCGTCTCCTCTGGGCCAGCGTGGACCGGTCGACAACGCTCCTGCAACTGTAGGCCGATTGATGACATATTTACTATCAGCAGTTCCTCTCTCTCTCAACAGAACATCATGGACAACAGGTTTCCCGTTTATGTACCTTATACTAGAATGTGGCTGGAAATAGTCAAGATACTTTACACTCGAAAGGGATAGATTTAAAAACTAATTTATGAAAACAGATGTGTGATTGCTGTTTTTGCTTAGGGTGTCTTAATGTTAAACACCTAAAAAACCTCGACAAACACCTAAAAAACCTATTACGCCCTAGGAATAGCGTTATTATCGATACAATTTGGTGAAATATTTGATACGTTGTTATTCTCTACTCATTTGAAATTACGTTTTGATTATGTTTAGTTGTTACCCATGTTGACTATGCATTATTCATTTGGACAATAATTGAGTCACGTTTTCTTAAGACACGTTTTTCTCAACATCTGGCGCTCATTGTGAATGATCTCCAGGTCCTATTTGGACCTACCCGAGGTCGAAGATAGTAGAATGCTGTTCTTTTAATAAACAAACCAACCTTTATTATTACCTGCGCCATTCCCGAAAGCATCTTTTTATTGACCTTTTTTTTTCTCAATCAAAACAGTTAAATACAGAAGCCACTTATTTCACTATCGACCATTCCTCACCACCTTCTCCATCTTGCGTCTGAGGTGTGACGCAAGAAAATTGAAGTACAACGGCGTTCGTCCGTACCGGGACGAGGGCTAAAGGAGGCGAGGATTTTGCGAAGATCAGATTGTCTCCAAAAATGAAATACGACGCCTTCCTTGAGGATTCTCGGGAATTTATCGATATCCGATAACCTCGTCATGGACTATTCTGATCAATACCGACGATCAATTGCTTCGTCTCGGCATTCACTAGGGCGTTACCCTGACGTCTGCCCCTGAACGGGATGGCAACATTCGATCTCTACTCCCATACATATATAGTATTAGCGACTGCATTTCCCAGCACTAAATTATGGACACTGAATTCAAAATCATATAAGCACGTCATTGATGGCGCTGTTCAGCTTGCGCCGTAGCTAATGCAGCAGAGGGCGTGCCATAATTTACCATTTTCGGCCAAGCGGAACCTGTTGCAAGACAGGTAGAGAGAGGCCAGAGAGACACTGGGCTATTCTCGGCGCTAAACAGGCTCTGGTGGCTTGACCTCGCCTCGGCCTAATTTACAATGCTGGATCGCCAGAATGAGCCTTAGGTATGTACGCCATACAGAACAACACTGATTGTGAAGCATACGAGACTCATTCAGTTATTGTGTGCAATATTCATTGTACAGCTGGCAGGTCGACACGACGATTGAGGGATATTAGTTGGTCGGCGAGAGTTCTTCTCGATGAATTGAAACTAATGTTTATCGTATACGGTAATAACTATCCAACAGAACACTGCCCGCGATTGAAAAATGCCGATTGATCGAGTCCGTGAACCATTGAATTGGTTCAATTCCCCCCCGAGAAGGTTGCATTGTGGACAAAGAAACTGAAAGTTGAACGCAGTCAGCTCGTCGCTGTGAGCCTAAACAAATGCTGACGCATCAAACAGTAGCGTACCCAGAAGTGTGTTTAAGCGTGTTTAAGCAGAACGACAAGTCGTTTATACTGAATACTTAATTACGTCGACCATTTACAGTCTGCAATTAAATCCTCTGGTTGTTGGACAAGAAAAGGTGTGCCAAGGTCATCTGTGGGAACAGGTCATTCTCGGCGATATCGGGCCACTGCGTTGAGTCTATGCAGTTCGAATTTTTGCTCGCTTCTCAAGATTCCGACAATTACAACATGGGGAGACGGAAACACGTCATTATCTCGTACGAAGTACATATCCTTCATGTTATTGTTTAGCACAGTGATCCGCAAGCATGACATGGTAATCGACCGAAATGAATCCTAACTATTGCTAAGCTACCTGTGAGGTTAGCTGTTACATCATCTCATTGGTAGGTGTCCCGAAGAATGTTCACAAAATCAATTTCTCGCAGCATTGTTAGTATTATTATTATTATTATTGAAATGCTTTTTTTCTTGTACACCCTGGAAAACTTGTAACGAATCTGATTCACAGAGTGTAAATAACTAACATGTCACTGACTTACGGATGGCCTAAAATGTGACTAATTACCAATACATCATCATACACATGCCGCGGTCCAAATACTCTCGTTCGATAAAGATCAGCAACAATATGTGTCCGGGTGTATACCTGGCAGGAGCGCCCCGATTTGGTTCAGCGAAGGAGGACTACACACGCACGGCGGCCCTTGTTGGCACTCCGAGCGCAACTGAACGTATCCGTTTGCTGACTGGCCTCAACGACGGCATTAAGGGCAACAACAATTGCGGTTTTCCTTCGGATCATGATGAAGCCCATGAAGATGATGATCGCGATGGCGAAGTGGAGGATCACTAGCTGTCATTAGTTCAACGGAGATTATCCTATTGCACATGCTTGCACGCTAACGCCGGCAGCACCGTTCCCATCATCGGAAGCACCGTAATCCGTTCACGACCCGCACGTTTGGCGACACGTGTTTTCAAACAATGACAGGCCAATGACGGCAACGATAACAGCAGCAGCAGGAGCAGCAGGTATCACCACGGATTTGCTATCACCACCCTCGAACAATTTAGCATCCGCAGCAGGAAATCGTTTGTCGCATTGACTGGCATTGATCATCACAGCATATTCTTGACCTGCTGAACATCGACGCGCATTGCCTCGTTGTGGGTTCCTGTTGCTCTCTGCTTAGGGTTGCTCGCTGCGCTATTGAACACATTATCCGTCATATGGAACTAGAAACTCGACGGCTAGGACCACATCGCATCTTTCGCACGTAAGCATTTTTCTCGGCTTCACTTTGCTTCACCGCGCTACTCCGCGTCGTTCGAACGTAGCATCTGAAAACGGCTGAGGCAGGAACCAGCTAGGACTGGCAGGCACAGCACAAGGACAACAATGGACATTGCTGCTAGTTCGGCGGCAACAGGAACAACAACAACAGCAACAGCAGGAGAAGCACCGGCAGCAACACCAATAGCAGCTTCTGCAGTGCGCGCTGCCGTTCAAGATAACGGCTTCTCCATGAAGCCCGCCGAAGCCGCCGCCGCCGCCGTCAGCAGAAGACAGCGGTCTACGAACGACGACTTCGGGAGGCTAACGGTAGGCGCGCAGCGCGCGGCTCGGCTCGGTGCGATGCGACGGCGCGGGCTCCCTGAGCCGTTGCCTGTTGCGCCCACGCGGTCCGCGTGCAGCTGCTGGTGCTGTTGTCGTCGCTCATGTTGTCGTTGTTGCTGCAATAGCGATCGAGGCTGTTCCAATGTTGCTGTTGTTGTTATTACGGCAGTGCACACCGTGCCTCTGCTTGTTGTTGTCGTTGTTGTTATTGTTGCGTGTGTGTGTGTTGTCTTGCACTTCTTCTTGTTTTTCCCGCGGACGGTGGACGACGTCGCTTCAGACATCGTTGTCCCATCCATCGGATGGCTTCGTGACGCGAGCGCGGCGGCGGCAGCAGCAGCAGCAGCTATGGTGGCTCGTTCGCTCGACATTTCATTGAACGACAGGGAGGCAAACACACCGATATAGGGTTGGACAAATATCCAGATAGACTGGCAGCCAGCAATAACAGTCACTCAGTCGGTCAGCAACAATAACAAAGCCAAGTCAAAATCGAACCAAACGAAGGTAGTTACGAACTTCAACGACAACACGAGACCGCCAAAATATTGCTGCTGTTGTTGCTGTTCGCATCAAACAAGGGCTGAGACAACGTCTCGGCAATGGCTCAAGACGAATAGATGGACAAAGAAGCTTTCCGACGTATGGCGATTCAATGCATGATGGCGTACAGGGTGTTCAGATAGCCACGATGAAGAACTAATCAACGTTTGACGACGTGTGCGTGTTTCTCAAACGCAACGTTGTGACGTTGTATGCTATGCCTTACGTTTTCGTATATATATATATATATTAATTACTGTCTATGCAAAAGTAAAATACGAATGAAAATGTCAATGTTCCTTTTTCGTGCGGGTCGTAAAATCCTCAAAAGATACTTTAAGTCGTTTGTGACTATTTGGAGTTGGCTGGCAAATTTACCGTGCCTGATTATTACACAGCTATTTCTAGACTTTTTATTGTTTTTTTGGTATTTCGAATACACATGACTATCGAGATACGTATTCGAAGTAAAATCACCTTATTACACAGATAGTTAGCATTGTTTTAAATTGTCGAACACCAGTTACGCTCTTATCGCGTAAACTGACTTCCTAAACACCCTGTGCACACAGAACTGATTCAGGACTGACTCCGTTTTCCTGCAGAAACTACGAACCGTACAGGTCCAGTACAGAATGCGCTCCATTCGACGAACAACAGCAAGAACAACAACAACAACAACGGTAGCAGCAGCAGCAGCAGAGCCAGCTTCATGCGCTACCGCTCGCTGCCCGCGCTCATGATAACGAGGCGGGCAGAGCAACAACAGACGGCGACGAGATGCCGCGATTTCGCCGGCAATAGCAACATCAGCATCAGCATCATCATTCATAGTAATGATAACAATAATAGCTATGAACTAATTTATTAGCCACAGCAGGATCGAGAAGGAGAGCCCGAAGAGCAAGATGACGACGAATCAAATGCGATCGAAGGCAGTGCAACGTATCCGTATTATTATTATTATTAGAGTTGTTTAGACATAGTCGACCGTTTCATCCTTCTATTATTTGTTTGTTACACAAGGGATACTGTATGTATCATTTGTAATGTTGAGTATATATATATATATATATACATATATATATGGCAGGGCTGCCATTTGGCGCAATGCAGACGGTGCGCTATTTCGATCCGAATTTCGTGTCATTTTTGAGTGTAAAATTGCTCGCACATGTTTAACGGTTGGCCGTTAAACCTTGCGGTACATTGAAAGGCTGTTATCGCTGTAGATTTAATTTAATACTATTTGGGTACTGGTAGCGGTTTTCGTTAGCTGCATGTCCACTGGATCGCGCTAAAGAAGCATTCACCAGGGGCCAAGTCGTATGACGAGTACAATTTAACCTGCGGTATACTCAGTTGGGTGAGCCTGTCCCTACGGGACAGCAGCGGGCCCAGCGGAATGAATGGCCTGATACTAATTGAAACATGACGATACACGGGTTTGGAAATCAAGGGAATTTCTCGTGTGTAACGAATTTCTCTTCTAAGACAGTGAATAGAGAAATACGCCTGTTAGTGAATATCGTTGTCCTTGTTGACTTGTCCAGGCAGGCATGCTAATTATACTGTTAATTACTTCTGACGATATAATGCAATTGATACAATATGCACGTAGACAGACAGCTTGTCGTTTGCCAAGATGAGCCGAATAAACGAGTGAGCTTAAACGAACAACACTGACATTAAACTTCTAAACTAGGGGATCGATCTCCAGAAAATCTATAATGAAATGCTGCTGCCTAGCAACACGATTCACGTCAAGGTTGAGTTGTGAGAAAAACCTACAATGCTTTTAGCCTAGAAATTTAGAAATTGTATAGATAGCTGGTTTGATAGTGGCTCTAGTTAAATTTGTAACAGACACTAGCTCATAGAATACTTAGCACACAATAGTGGTATCCCACTTATCGTGTGAGCAACACCCAGCTAGCCAGTGACGATTGCTAACAAAAAAATAAACAAGTTCCGCATTTTTTTTCTGTTACAATTTGTTTTTATTGAGACGCGCCAATTAGAGTATTACATGTTCTAGCCATTCAATGTATACCACTGTAGTCAATTGCGAAATTGTGTTTGTAGATTCCACTTTGTCGAATAACTTTTCCAGTCAATTATCATCATCTTATTATTAACAATATCATGTTGGACAACGAAGCAATGTACGGGATGATCGAAATTCCGCCGTGCAACATCAGAAAAGCTGTACCTATCGTTGATACAGGACTTACTGTGTTAGCCACAGAGTGCGTCTATTTTTTCCAGTGATGCACAGAGGGTTTTTCCTGATCATTCTGCATATTGATTTATGCGATTATTACTTTTGGCCACACTTTTTGCTAATATGTTTTTCGTTTCGCTGTTTTCGATCAGAAACCGCCGAGGCGGCTTCTCATTTCAATATAAATAGCATCGAGAATGAACGGCAAATAATCTGTTGCTTGTACAAACTATTGTTTGCGGGGAAATCTCCACATAAATTAGAAGTCGTTATACATGGTAACATCGAATTAGCCCAAAGCGATTCTCGTCTACAGTATAGTCAAAGCAACAACCTCTACGATTTCATTTGGATTTTACTAAAAATAGCATCCATTCGAGCATAATGTAATTTCAGCGCAAAATTGTCTCAAACGGACCGACAAATTCAGGTGGGGTATGCCCCGAGATAGGGAGAAATCCTCTTCAAGATAGAACGAACTATATATTACGATGCCTCTTACTGAAGTAAACCTGTATGAACAAACCTCGTTTGTGTTCACTTTGAACTTAAGTAATAGCCTTATAGATCAGATCTGTGTATTGATTTCATAGAGGATCGTGAAGATGGGAAGTTGGCACTGACCGCGTCCAATTCTATACGTTTGTTTGAAACACAGTTGATACAATTGTTGCTGATGTTTTTAGCCCAAGTATCGCTCCCCTGTTACAGGCTCAGCTGGCCGAGAGCCTTACAGCGTGCACGGAAATCCATCCAACCATCTATATCTATTTATTAATTATCTATCTGGCTGAGAGCTTAGCGATTAATTTGCGTAGCTCAATCGCGCTATTATATTTCAAGGTAAAAATCAACAATATGGTTATTATTACTTCGTAGAATACAAACAGTACAACTATCACAAAATAGAAACATCGTCGTCTACTCGGAACATATTTACGTAACGAGTTCATTAGATCGAATCGACGGCGACAGCTATAAGCGCCGGCAGCGCTTTTATGAGCGTTGTTACACGATCGTTGTCAACTTTCGAAAGACATTCTTCTCATGTTCTTAGCGTTACAAATACGTTACGTTGAGTCACTCTCATTTCGACGGCGTCGTTATCTTCCAGTGAACTATTATAGAATAGATATACATATGGTCGATGAGACTCCCTCTAGGCGACAAAGAGGGAGACATGAGTGGTGGAGAACCTTCAGCTAATCTAGCTTAGCCGATAGCGAGTCAGCGGCACCCTCTACAGAACCGCTGTCTCATCCGAACAATGGATATCAAAGAATGAGCGTTTGCTTAAACGTCATAAGTGCATGTATAGGTTGCATTCCGAGGGATACGTCTGCAGATCAGTTTCTACGTCTCGAAGCAACACGCCACTCGTTGTTGGGCCAAATTGAAACTCGAAAGTCATCTCCGACCCGTGTCTCGGAGAGCGGTATATCTACAATATACTGTTCTATACACCTCGTGCTCAGTGTCTGCTATGTATAATACATGAGATAAGACAACGCAGAAATGACACCATACCGACACACGTAAACACCTCGCTCAATGGACAAATTGCACTAATGTCGACGAAGCTTTCATTTGCACACCATAAATCGAATCGTTTTGTTTAATTTCGCCAATTTTGGGGTTAATACGCCATTTTGGGGGCATCAACCCCCTGCTGGATCATTGGATGCTACGCGTGCTTCGTATGAATGGATGCTGCAACATGCGATGTCGTTATAGAAAACATATGTACACTCACTAATATCAGTAGTTCATCGTAGTTGTTATTAGCGCATGTAATACGCTTATGTGTGCGTCATGCGTGGTGTCAACGGTCTGCAATGCTGTCCAGGATTACTATGCCTAGTACAATGTAAATTTCGCCCACTGTCGACCCCTGCGTCACGCACGGGACTCCACCCGGTGGCATGATTGCACCTAACAATAACAATAATAATAATATATAGTGTGTGTTTGTGTGTAAATATGAATAAATACTGACAAATATTAACATGTTGTTTTTGTTATTGCGTTCCATGTCGTCTGCATCATATTACATCGGTTTATATCGTTACTTGACGTATTCTATGTTTTATCGCATTCTATGTAATCTATCGACAAACGGTATTTACAATTTATGTACATTGATCGTTCGATATGGTCGTTGTCGTCGTTACTGTTCTGTTGCTGTGTTGCTTTGGGAGGAAACCTCCGGAAATGTTGCTGGGATCAGGGTTGCTCGGCCATTGTCAACAGCTTTAAAACGTCCACGAGGGACAATGAGGAATCGTATAACTATTATATGTTCGTTCAACGTACACGAAAGTGGTGAACATTAGCAGCTAGAGTAACTTAGATATATGTATGTGCATGCACTATCGGGCGTATATCACAGAACAAACAGAGTTAGCTGTTATTGTGTCTATAGAGAACCGTACTTCAAAGAAGAAGCCAGATATATACCTACACCGGCAGAGGGGACACTGTCAGTCGTTCCGATTGTTCATTATACAAGCCAGCGCTCAAGTGGTCACTCACACTGTTCGATCCATTGTAAAATACTGAACTTGATCGACATCGCTCGTTCTCCGTTACCGGGGCAAAGCAGGAGCACCTAATAACTGAGCACTTGAGCGCCCACCCAACAATATCAATACATCCCCTCTCCCAAGGTCTAAAAATTAACCTACGATTGGCATAAAAATAACAAAAAGACAAAGATACGAAATATGTGATATGATGCGACAAAATCAACGATCGTCTTCTCGAACGAGTGGGGTTGATCTATCAACGCGAGCTATTCTAATGGGCACTGTCAATCCAATCTGATATGGGTAATTGGACCAAGCATTTGTCGACATCCTAACCGAACTTAACGGAGACGGTTGCAATTTACTGGCCCGCTAGAACTGTGTTAATATCGTAAATGTCTACATTGCCGAGAACAAAGTGGTTTGCTTAGGCATTAGCGCACTAAAGCTATATACGATACGACCGTTAGCGTATGTTTTTCGTTAGTTTCTTCACGTCAGGGCACCGCCTGGTGCCTTTTTCAAATTCGACAAATTTTAATAAAATATATATATTTATATATATATGTGTGTTTCGTGCATTAGTGTCTGACTATCTGTCGATGAAAATGGGCCGTTATCTTCAGCCCGCTGATGAAAATGGCCGCCAAATGCATGCGGCGAAATTCTGTTTTCCTCAGTCACTTGTGCATATACCGTATGTATCAGGCAAGTCTACGTACACGTTGTCTAGCGCATTCATAGCTCTACAGAGTGATAGGAAATAGTTGTATGCGAGTTAGTTCTAAACGACCAAATACGTTCATAGACATCACGACTTGGGTAGCCTACAGTTACGGCATACACTTCGTATCACTTTTAAACCGTCACGCGCATGGCGAGTTACCCTATCACCCTGTAGTAGCCTGATCGGGGCGAGGCTATCTTGAAACTAGAGCTCTGCTGCGAAATTACATAGTGACCTGTGTATATACCTGGAACCAAGCAATTCCTACCTCGAGATATGAACCCACCGAATTCTACCTTCCCGGCCACCAATGTTCCACCGTCCTACGTCTTGCTTTAGTGTTTCACCACCCTAAGGCAGATTTCCGCTACAATAATAACAACTGTCTAATCCGATTTTTCGCTAGATAGCAATTTCGGCAAAAATCAATGCATGCCTAATATGTTCAGTTGTCCTGAGCAACAATTCTTGACCATACTCAAGTCATCTTAGAGTGACGGGACCTTTAGTTCTCATTCACCAACATGCGGCGATTGAGATATGTAGAAAGATATGTAGATAATCCACCTAAAAACCACCTCAGTAAATACTACACATGATTTGGCCCAACGACAAATCGATTGCTTTTGTCGAATCTGATCCAATTTCAATTACAATATAAGTGTGTGTGTGTGTACGTACATTCTGTCAATCACGACCATATCGCAATCTATTCTGCACTGTTCCTTGCTTGACATAGTTACCCTTACAGAACGCGATCACACACCTATTTCTTATGACGCCTTCGGAGTGCCTTCAGCATAGGGTACAATTTCGACAAGCGCTACCAGCGCTGACTTTATTCGTTCCGATTTCACTACGACCTGGTTATCATTCTGCTATGATCCATCTTTCTTTGAATACCGTTAACTTTCTTCACTTGTGCCAACTTCTTGCTCACTCTAACCTCTTGCATTAACCAGCTTTCCGAGCAGGCGTCGTCGATGTTGCCATCGATGCAGATGGGTCGATAGGATGCTCTGATAGTAACACCTTAACATAAACGTGATATATACATACGTATGCCCTCAACTTAAATTCGACTGTTCATTCGAAAGATAAGATAAGCGCTTATCGTCAACACATCAGCTGATTTTTGATAGCGATATAATACGCATACGTCTCTAACAGTCCCACATGACTCTAACTTAGGATGGGGCACAATGATCCGGACTCGTCTCACGCGAAGAAATTCTGTTCGTCATGCCACGTCGTGACTATCGTAGTTACGCCTACGCGATCCTTCTCTTTGCAGGAGTTCGAAAGCCAGCACGAGTTCGCTCTGCGGCACTGTTTGCCATGCTCTTGCTTGGAATGATGCCCAAATTTCGCAGGTGTGTCTCTCCGAGCTGTCGTCCTTACGCTGCGCGCGTCACCTACCCTCGAGTGATCAATGATTCAGGGGAGCGATACTTTTGGACTACCATTGGATGTGTTGCCTTGTGTCAGCTTCGCAACTTCACGGGTCCCCTTCAGTCGGAGTCGATGGCGGTCCTAGATGTCTTCTTGAAGCTGTGGAAATAAAAAATAAATAAGTATGTCATGCATTGAGAATGTAGTTGAGCTTGGTTACCGCGATACGTTTGATGGCTGCAAGAGGACCGGCAATGTTGTGGCAAAACGATCTAATCAAAAATCGTAGCAAGCAATTTTTCCCTTATCTTTAATCCAGCAGCAGGAACAACAATATATGGTCCACAATAACAGGTCCACATAATACAATAACAAAAATTCTAATTAACTCACTCTAATTTAAACAACACCTTCCCTAGCACCATTCGCAATTGCGGCCCTGGTACGTACACTGACACGGGTCCCTGAACAATCCATTTGGACAGCTGTTGGACATGAGAAGCTTTTTAGTTGGCAGCTGAAGGACACTCAGCCGTTCTCCCATCAGAAACGTCTCAATACTTGTTACCCGCATGGCAGCACTAGAATGAGAATTGTCGGGACTAAACGTCCACACGTCTTTGACGTCAAGGCGAGATTTGAACTTGAGATATGCGCTATAATCTACTTATCCTAACCATGTTTTTAACTAGTGCTGACAGTCAGTGGCCACCGGTTACAAGATAACCGTTTTTATATGCAGTTGGGTAATGCGTGGACGAGACTGTTATTCAATATTTTAATATACTGACTAGTGATAGTCGATATATGTTCGAGGTTCCCGATCGGCGTTGACCCGAGGGTCAAACTGGGTTAAAAAAGCTACAAAAAATAAGAAAAAGTATTTTGTTTTTTGAAAATTTTTCAACCTAACTTAGCCCACCGTATCATCGGCGAATCCAGATAGAGAATGCTCCACGAACTGTGTACTCCAGGTCTCCAGAACCGCCACCCATATGCGAATGGTTTCTGAAGTAACACATCGCCGATATATATTCTAATCTAATCTCCTTTATTGATAGTGAAATTAATATCTAAACTTGGCCTTTAGCGAGGGAGCTGGCACTGAGATAGCCCTTGCGAATTAGTTGCTACGTTGTATATAACGTGTCGGTGTCAATTCAGAAAGCGCATTTACATTGAATAAATTGATGTTTGGGTGTGCACCGTCTCTAAGCGTTCTACGCTCTGTTCCAAAATATAATCATATTGCTGCAATTCACCATGTCATTGCCGACTGACGGAAAAATCATATTTCCAGTTTGCTTTATCTAAAACGTAACACTATAGAGGCATCCTCCTGTTTTAATGTGTCAAGTTTCCGGATAAATGTATGGCATCGCCCAGTATAATCCTGATGAATAATGATCGAGTCAAGCTGAGCAATTATACTCATATCTACCTGATCTGCTGGTTTCGATGTTATGTTTCCGGCAAAGTCCTCGACGAATAGATGTTCATCGCCGGAATTACGTCTGCCAGTATCAGAACCACTCGAGCTTCGATCGTCTGAGTCTTGTGAGCTTCTACTAGCTCGTCGTTCTTCCAGCATATGCCTCACCTGAGCAGTTACGTATATACGCGAATAATAGAAGATGCAAATGTCACCTCGAGGTGTTTTCTAAGCATCTATGTGCACAAGCCTATCAACCGAGAACAAAAAAAAATAGTCGCCTCCGTACGCTGTGCTGAAAAGGTCGGATTATCCACATCAACGTACCACTTGAACCACTGTGAACAATGCGTCGCCGGGCACACAAAACGCCGACGGGTTTAACAGCTATAGGAAGAGATTCGGAGGTACTTGCTATGTACAACAGATAGCCTATTGCGCAGTTAGCCAGCGAGGCAGAGGCAAACGCACAAGGCATAACAACGTGTAGCCAGCGGTATCGCTGTGGTATACGAGTACCCGGCATCGCATATCAGCTACGACGAACAGAGATACCCTGAGGGCTACTCGATTCTCGAAGGACAATCAAATACTGCGTTGTACGAGACAATTGCGCACTTACCTCCGACTCGAGAGGCATATCCTCCGCAGTTTCATAGTCGTCACACATCTTGTGGCTTGCCACTCATCAGGTGGTCGACTGGACGCTGGATGGAGAAACTGCGACTTTGCCAGAGCTGCAACGCCTTTTAAAGGCTCTCGCCGGGTCGACTGAGGTACGTGGCTAGGGGCGTTCCGCGCCGGAGGTGGCGCTCACGCTGCACACCCCCCGTCGGCGTATACTCGCCGCTCGTCAGCTCGATCTGAACTACTGTGAGCGCATGGAGCAGTATCGGCCAGCATCTCGTCCGAGACCCCGGTGGTGCCAGCTGACGCCTGTGTCGATTCAGGAAACGCGTCTGGCCAGTTGATGCCGATCTGGGATGGCCTCGGACCGGACCGGTCGATCGCAGCGTTGCGGCGAAAACTTAGCCCCGTTGCATCTTCCTGGTCGTCTTGGGGGGCGCAAGGGGTTCGACACTCTCCTCCACCTTCCTGCAGCTGCCCTCGCCATCAGGCGGCTCCCTATGACCAGATCCACAGCCTTGGATAGGCGGCCGCCGCCGCCACCGCTGTTGCTGTAGAAGCCAACGCCGAAAGCCCACGTGAGTGGATGTGTGCATGTGTCTGTGTGATCAATTCGACACAGTACATGGCCGAAACACCTTACTACGCATTTGTCGAATGACGATGCGCATTTTGCGGACAGTAAATAATCCTCACTCCCAATGCTCTCGGTGAGCAGCTCGCGTTTCATTCAATCTCCCGAGGTGTGGCGATGTGTTATTCAAATGATGGCCCCGTGGGCAGACGATGAACGATCCCGTTTTTTAATGCGCATATGAAAATCACCCCCTCGCACCTACCTAGTAGCTAATATCTAATAGCCTAGCTATGAATCGCATCTACCCACTGATGAAAAATTTGTTCCATGCGAAGGATCCCAGCGTGCGTTCTGGCCATTCGTGTCCTTGTATAGATCACGGGGGCGAACCTTCTCACGCCAAACCACGAAAAAAAATCTGCTATATGGACCCGAATAACTTGCAACGACGTTCTGAGATAACGACACATACAGCACGTACATATGCGATATTGTGAACGCTGATATGACGATGGCGGCGATCGCATATTTCGCTCTAAAAAAAGTTGGGTGCAAAACATTAAAATGGGCCACCTTTTCTTAAATCTCCTATATGACCCTGTTCAATGATCTTTCTGGCCGGGTCACATGTGGAGACGCCTCCACACATATATCGTATTGTTCACTATTAGGTCTGCGTATAACAGATGGTACAGCATGGGTAAGATTAGCGGGCGTCGATGTCGGCATTAACATCAATCGATATGATTCGTGCTTGACAATCTCGCAAACATTGCTTTGATACTAACGCGTCGGGGATGTGACTCGTGTGAGCTCTGCTCATCATTTCACCCTTAACCTCTTTATCGAAGCGGGTGTCTTCCAGCCTCGGTCGGTCTACAGCCTTAAGGCGTGTTCCTCTAAACGGCAGGCACCGCTTGCCTCTCTTCCCGATCTGCTTTCTAGCGCTGCTCGTGTTAGCGCGTTATTTTTAGTACACGAATGGAACCCTTCTACCCGTCACCCGGCGCACTCAAATCATAGGCTGGCCCCAGTCCCCAGCCCCGCGCGAGGAGTTGGCCTCTCGGGGTGCTCGAAAAACCTTTTTTGCTTGGCCTGTGGCCTAGCATGCGACCCGATGCGCCGGCCACATTAGTTTCGAATTAATTGAAATATTATATAATAATACAAAGTTCCTGTCCGAGCTGTGCAATTGGCACCGGCGATTCGTTCGTTTTACCTTCAGCAGTCGGCCTGCTTATCTAGAGATCAAGAGATCCCGCACTCGAAAGTCATCGCTAGAAAGTTTGGTTGGCGTTTGTGGTTACATCGCGCGGGTGCTACGAGGTCCGCTTTGCCATGTTCTCTGCGGAACATTGCCGAATCGGTCGGTGGTTCACTCGTACGTTCGTTCATCGGGCGCGACCTCTTTGTTCTTCTACTGTCGGACAATGGTGCTTCAGTGGGAAGAGATAATGCTGGTCGGGGCATGGACGTTATTGTTGGCAGAGCGGACACAGCTTTCTGTTTGGGCAAATGATGGTTACGCCACTGTGCTTCGGCCACTACACAGGCTTAATTAATCAATACGCTTTCGACTTAAGTGTTATAGGATGCTTTTTCTTGATAAAGGACTCTTTCGTTGTTTCAGCTACTTAATGTTCGGCTAATAAAGATATCGTTTTCGATCGTATATTGTCACAATCGTAAATTGCTACGCAAGTCCAAGCGCTGTTCAGAGAGGTTGACTTCGCAGGGGCATGCATTTTATTTTGTATACTACAACTTTGCGTCGACGTCGTCAATTCGATGTCGATATTTGATTGATACGTTTGGTCTACATTTCGTTTACGCTGATTACATAACATATCGCTATCCAATGTTTAGCCTCTCACCGAATATATATATATATACATATACCACACTTTTATGACGAATTAGGTGGGGCCTATTTTCACTTTGTTGTCGGAAACGGCTGCCATGAAATAATTTCGCATTGCTAGTCCAGCACGGTATATGCGCCTCGTATCAAGCTGTTCCGAATGAAGCGATCCATTCTATTGCGTGGGCTCTGCTGGCTGCCATATCGTGCGTGACACGCATAACCACTCTATATGGCCCACGTCCAATAGTTAGTGCCAGAGGCGTAACAGTGCGTGTGCAAATGTTGATACTCGAGCTCGTCATCTCACCACAGGGAGCAGTTAACCCATCTATGCAATGCACGTTATCATATTAAACAGCTACACGGGATCATATAATGTTCTCGAAGTTTGTGTGCAAAGACAGCCGGGGTCTTTTGAGGAGAAGTCTGCGAAGTCGGTCGTGTTTGACGGAGATGTCACCCTCAAATATCTTGCTCTCTCTCTCTCTGTCCTCTGTAAAGCGCATTGTTGGTGAACTACAAAGCGCCAGTCTCTAACTTCGGAAATACTCTGTAATGTGAACTTAGCACTTATGTTTTTTTGGTAAATATAGGTAAAAAATAGTGGTCGAATTAGTAATTGGTCGAAAATAGCATTAGGAACTATCGTAGATGTTAACCCTCGTCTAGCGAAAGTCCTCCAAATTGTTCTACTTTTGAAGCCAGAATTCCGTATTTACTGTGAATCCATAACGAAACGCAAGTCTGAGCCTCTGTAGCTGCGTTCTAGATTTGAAACTGAACGGGGCACACTCACTTTGCGGAACTGCCGGAAATGTCCAGCAAGTTACACAACCCTGTAGGTGAATTATAAAATGTTGACGACTTTAAATTAAAGTAACTTTTCGTCGAATTGGTTTCCTTGTTCTTCTTTTACCTATGTACATAGCGCATACCGTGTGCCTTTCGAAACAGAAAGAAATAATCATTCGGTGGCAGAAAACCCTTTCGTTTAAGTCTCCACATAGTTCAGCATTTTGACCAATGTTTTCGCGTTCTCTAAAGCAACTTTATATGGACTTTATATTTTCGTCTTTTTTTTTGCTTTAATAGACTTGTTGCAGTATAGATATGCAGCCCCACAAAAAGGGGAAGAGACATTTCACAGGAGATTACCTTCAAAACCGGCAAACTTTTTTTTTTATGAAAATACAATATTTCTCAAATTATAAACGAACAGCTATTCTTTAGAGTTAGCCAGCAAATGCATTCTCTCCTGACAAAATAACAATAAGGGGCTATCAATCCCTCAGCGAGCATCAGGGGGGGGTCAATTCTCTGGAGAAAGCAGAGTGGGTCCATTGCCGCAGAGCATGAACATACGCTAAACTGGTACACGCAATATATTTTGATGGTACACGGATTTCAACGGGGCTGACTTCAATGAGGAATTGCTGCAACCTTGTCGGAGAACGATGTTGGCTTATCACCCTTCTAAAGAACATGGATGATTTTTAAAGACAACAACCTTTTAGCACAATTTTTAGACTTTTCGACAATCCTTAACGACAGCCAGGTAAATGTAAATGTTAAGCCTATCGGTAAATACACACGTGTTCGCAAGAAGACGAGCCCTATTCTTCACCCTGTTATTATTCTAACGTTACGTGTTACGAGTATTTGCTGCCGCTGATTAACATGTACGTCTACGACAAATGCCGTTGCTGTACTCAAATCTAACAGGTAGCAATAATCCGACAGTAGATGTTATATGTATATATTTCAGAATATGCAAATTAATGCGATGAAGGGATACGACAGAATTACGTATTCATATATACATATATATATATATATATATATATATATGTATATGCGATTCTGGTGTGCAAACATGCATATGATGTAAGTCATCCTGTCGTTCAGCTATCGTCCACCAGCACCGGCGAATCTGGCACTGCTAGAAAATCGTCAAACTGAAACAGCAGTGCTCAACGGGGGCCTCCAACAAACCTGAACCTGGCTTCTTCCAGAAATAAAGACGACGCGAGAGGGCAACTCTGATATCGCCCCAACTGAAGAAGGAAACGGTTCTGGTCGGATCTCTTCCGGATTTCCCGGGTCCATCTCTGGCCCGCCTGCCCCGCTGAACCTGAAAAGGTTCACGAGAGCCTATTCGTAGACAAGCCCCAGACTGTTCTCTTTTCGAGGTGCGCTCGCGTCACGATGCAGGTATATTCTTACTCTAGCCAGCGATGCCTCTAGTCATCCGGTTATTTTCTACCTACTCCATGGAAGGGTTCGACGAGAGCATCCCGGGTTCGGCCAGTCAACCCGTAGGGCCCACCAGAATGTCTTCCATGCAGCCCTTTCCCACGGCTCGAGGCGAGCCTATAAGAGCTCTGTCCCGTCCCCTGGGAGGCATCCCCTAACCTAAGTCCTCGCTGCGTGTATCTGCTCGTTGTGCGTGAGAGTGTGGCCTGGCCTACCGCGAATAAGGGAAACTATCGACAAACGACGACCTCCACCGGGATCAAACGGAATCAGGCCAGCTGCGAGGAATAGACGCTAACAATGGCTGATGACTATGAAACACACGTTGACGTGCCACTTGAGCCAGCCGTAAGTTGAATGTCGAAATTGCTTAAACGCTAATAATATAATAGTGATAAGAGAGAAGAACCTGTGCCGATATCTAACAAAGTTTCTATGCAGATTGAATAATAAGTCTACGAGTCGAAAAATGTATTCGCGTAACATGCAATGGAAGGTTGTAGCATTAATTTTAAAAATCAAAGTTTGAACTTAACTCAGACTGATTCCACCCGTACCCAAATCAGCTAAACCGCCGCGGTGTCGGAGTGTTTAGGCCACCGAGGTCATAACCGATCGCGGTGTCCCGGATTCGCTCCCTAGCTAACCGTCCGTGTTTTTTCAAATTATTTGATTTTTCTCATATAAGCTCACAGCGCAAGCCGTTGAGTTTGACCATTGTGGATATCATTATACTGCCTACAAGTACTGCATTTGAAATTGGCCACATGACATACTGTGATCAAAGTCAAAGGACAGCTTATCGCTTGTAACATCAAATTAAAAATGGTGACGGTAGCACGGGCGCATGTTTCACTTCTAGCGTCCTATCTATTTTGTGATAAGGTGGCTTGAATTTCGAAAAAAGAAATTGTTCTAATTTTTCTTAGATTTCTCACGATATTCCCACATATATATATAGGTCGAATGGAAATTCGCTGGCTGTAATTACGCTAAATAGTTTTTGGGTGTTCACGATGCGAGATGGCAAATGTCGTTGAATGAACAACCTTTATGCCAGGATGAAGTTATTCAAGGTTGTATATGGTCACAATATTTGCCGACTTCACTCTCGCGATTCTGTACTCGCTGTGATATTGATATTTCTAGGTCCGCCGTCTGCTGCTCGAGAGACGAGCGAGCCGCTCAGAGGATCTTCCTGAAGAACTCGATGGATTTCGGTTTGATCGACGCCGCTCTGTAGACTACAAGGCTTTCAAAGACTACAGGTATGGATGATTGTTTCAGTTAGCGTTTTGTTGTTGTTGTTGCCGTTGTTTTTTGCTGCCGAAATCAGCCCTCTCTATTCAACCGAATAGAGAATTCGTACGTACGATATTAGAATAATGATGCGCCTCATGCAATTAGCTTCATGGCAATACCATCTTGCTGATCCATATGTTCTCACTGTCATACCAAATGATGAACTTGCAGGAATCTTGCTGAAGAGGAGCGTCAGCGATATCACGATGTCTCCGTGGCTGCTCGGCCAGTCGACTCGAAGAAGGCTTGACGCGAAGCGGCCAGATATTCTGAGGGTGTTGAACACAAGGTTGCGCCGCGCCTCTGGTGCAGAATCGTCCTCGACGGCCACACTGTAGTGGCATCAACACCCATTGCGCGCTGAGCGGCGACGTCCGAGTCGTCACCAGCCGCCAAATATCCGATCCCATCGTCTGCAAGCATCGCCTTTGTGGCTTGCCAATAAGAAA
Organism: Stratiolaelaps scimitus; assembly: GCA_019614645.1. NCBI lineage: Eukaryota > Metazoa > Arthropoda > Arachnida > Mesostigmata > Laelapidae > Stratiolaelaps > Stratiolaelaps scimitus. Next base: position 15,532,636 of record JABWDB010000005.1, read on the forward strand.
CTATTGTCTCACATAGCGGGAACACCGATGTCGAGTTGTCCTGCCAACAATAACAGCAACATAGTAGAAAACGAACAGGATATGATGATGCATGAACGAACAGATCGTCGTGTCGAAAGCAAAATCCCTCACGCTCTCTAGTTCTTTATACGATGAACGAACACTGTGCCGGTGCTCATTTGTATGGTAGCTGACGATGGCGAAGAACCTCTCGGGTTCGCCTTTTTCAACTTTCCCTTCCTTGATTCTGTTGTAGTTTTGTTTTGTTCTTTAACCGATTCTTTTTCTTCTACCTGCACAATGAATGCCGCCTGTTCAAAATGCTCCGTTATGCCGTTTTAGTGTGTGTGTTTGTGTGCCTGTGTGTCTGAAGAACAGCAAAAATATAAGAAAATACCGTTCCGACTCGACGACTTTCCAGATGGGCAAATGCTCGTGGCGCCAACGATGATGTGCTACGTGTGGCGCCACACGCCAAACACAACCTCTGGAACTAGAGCCTATTTCTCTATTTCATGTCTTTCTTCTTCTTTCTCTTCTACTACTATTACTGCTACTGCGTCTTTCACAAGTCGAAATTAGACGACTTGGCACGTTTTTGCCATTATGACTTAGCACAGACCCAACATCTATCCCTCCCCCTCATCCGCGTCCCGCTTAGGACGGTAGGATATCGTCGTCTGGCGATCGAGCCTCTGTTGAGATTGATGTGAGAGCTCTGGCGTCATCAGATGAGAATTGCTCTGCTCAAAAGCTTGGCCCCTCTCATATGATGTCGCCGGCCGATTGCTATATTGCGCCTATGTTGCGGAAATTTGCAAAAGTCGCAGAAGGTGCGACTTTTAGATGGGAAATTGTGTGTGTGTGTGGTGTATATTGTGGGTGAAGAAGAGTTAGGAAATCTGTTAGCTCGGTTGAATGAACGAGGATCGAATGCTTTTCTCAAGACTCTATGATATGCCAATTCGGTAGGCGACGTCTCCTACTTCTAGCGAACCTTTTCTCTTTGCCTATGACGTATAGGTCGCGTGCAGCGACTACAAATCAAACAGGGGATCAATTTTTTGTAAATAAATGCCACGAGTGTTACATGACCAAGTTGAATACATACGATAACAATAAAAGAAACTCTGTGGAGAGCGTGTGTTCATTTTTGCTGCCAGACATGAACAACGATTGTTGCGGCAACTAACAGAAAATAGAGTATAGAATAATAGGGATATAGAAAGATCTACATCAGCATTATACGATATAGAAAACAAGCGTAGCCGGAATATTAATGACGAAATGCAAAGCTTGGCATGCCGGATATACAAGCATAGCTGCAGAGGAACACTACGCGTAATCTATGAAGAGAATTTTTTGTTTACTTTGTAGATCTACGATCGATTCTGGTTAGCACCGCAGTTCTGCCGGTAGAATCAAATTGTCACCAAAATAAAAATCTGCGTATTCTAAACTAAATATTCACTATTTACTTTTAAAAAATCGTTGATGTGGCCGCTCATCGCAGTTGCCTGCAGTGAAAATATTGGCCTGGGATTTACCGTCTTAACGAGATCGGTGTGCGGCGAAGCCCGAGAGAGTGTTGTTTGAGCGAGCAGTTTGATTAGACACTTAATCACTGTCGCCCTCGTCAAATTCACTTGCGATATGCATAATAAGATAATAAGGAAAATATAGGAACTTGACTCCGCTTCGGGTCCGCCGTGGATGTGGCGCGCGAAACGCCATGCGAATGACGATGATCCTGTTTGAGAAAGGGTGCGTGTGGAACGTGCGAGAGAGCGAGAGAAAAATCGCTGATGGCGGGCTCCCTTTTCGAACCATCCATGAAACGGTCGTGTAGAGCCTGATCAGCTGTAACGGAACGGAGACCCGGTTTGACGATCAAGTTTCAGAGGAATCCGTATATCCTACTGAGCTTTGCTGCTGTGAGATATTCTGAACAACCCGACACTGATCTGAGCCGATCTGAGGGTAAGGACAGCTGTTCACACTGGCTTTGGTCAAATGCATGTATTTAGTAGAGTTCAATGCTATGGAATTCATTCGTGATTTGCAGCCATGTATTATATTTTCAAAAAACGTGAATTAAAAAATGGTAAAAGCAAGGTAATACATTATAAGATAAGCGGGTAGCAAGTGAGGTAAAGGGGTGTTTTTTTTGTTTATTAACGGAACTGCAGTTTTACAACGCTTAGGTTTTCTATTTGTCAGCCGAACTTGCAGCTCTGGGTCAGCCAGAGACTTCGGCGTCCAAGCCTCCAAGCTAAGTTAACGATTCTACTCAGCGGGTGTGTGTTAAAATATATAAGAATGTCACAGTGCCACTATCTTGTTTTATGACTTGATAAGCCCATAGATTATGGGAAACAAATTATCAAATTAAACAAGTTTATGTAGACTAGCGTATAGTGTGATCGAGTATTTCTCTGTGCAATTCATCCTCCTTTTGCTCGTTCTTCATTGACGAATGTTCAGAGACCGTTTCTTCGCAGTTAAAGGTTACTGCTTGGTTGGTTAGTGCTTTTAATCAATATTTGTTGATATTATATGTATACTTGAGGATTTCTAATAATATTTGCTTTGCACCTCAGAACTGTGTGATAAACAGCGGTTATCAAACTTTTGCGACTGCGTCGCCGCTTGAAAGGCAATTATATCACCTTTCCTCGTCGGTTAGACAGCAACGTTTTGAACAACCAAATACTTTCTAATTGATATAAAAAATCTACAGCTCGACAACAAATAGATTGCTTTTCAAGACGATGAGCATACGCTGAAGGTATTGTAAATGTTACAATTAAGCAAAGCTTCGACAGGTTTAAATAGTTATTCATAACTTAGATGACATGAATCATGCCCAAACAAAAATAATGGACAACGCAATGTTTCCATAGGAAATACACTTCTTGTACGAAATATTTATTTTAGGCTTTGGTTTAGCAAAATGCAGTTGAAATAAAAAATGCAGACGAAAGCGTAACGAATTTGTTAAAAAATAAAGGAGTTTTATTATGATGACACAAATTGCAGCTAACTTCAAAGAACAGACTACAAACTCTAATAATTTAATGTCAGTGCGGTGGCTCGGACGGCTAAGTCTCTGGCTATAGGAAGTCAGAGGCCGTAGGTTCGAGCCCTGCTGCGTGATGACATATAAGAGAGCTTAAGCATTGTAAAGTTGCAGCTCCTTTAATAAACTAATAAAATCTTTACCTTTATCCAAACACTGCTTATTTTACACTTAAGCTGACTATCCTCAAGCACTCAGAACTGTTAAAGGATTGGCGTTTAAAAGATACCTCAAATAGATTTTCATATGGATTGTTAAGAGTGCACAAATTAGCGTATATTTGCAGATATATTAGATTTTTGCAGTTTTTTTTGTATTTCTTTGATGTTCAACGATCCAGCTCTTACAAGCCTATTAACATGTTTCGTTGTTACTGTCTATTACAGTGCCTTTAGGGGTTCTCCAAGGCAATGCTATTCTCGGCTTAATTGAAATGTCTCGAAAAAATGCCGAAGACAAACAAGGATATAGTGGAGTTGGCACATCTGACCATGGTCTTTTCGCGAGCACTGGCCGATCAACCGTGGTTCGCTCCGCTAAGAGTTATGATCGATGACTCGAACCTATGCGAGATCACCATCGAAGACACGTTCCCCGAGCTCGTCAGCTGGAAGTCGACATCAGACGAGTTTCTCGAGGATCAAGCTGTATTGATCTATGTACTGAAGGAATTCGCTCTGCGCATTCGTCATCTCGAGCAGGAGATTGCCAGTTGGCCAGACAAGTTCGGTCGGAAGTTTGTCACTATGGTTGTTATGTTGGAAAACAAGGAGAAGATTTCCGCAGAAATGGAGCGCCGAATTATTGCAGCGCAGGTTCGTGTGGTTTACCTGGAAAAACTAACCATCGCCCCTTTTCTTTATAAGAACAAACCTAGCCATTTTCCCTTGCTAATGGGCATAGACATTTCATTTCTCAACGCGAGCTAGAGCATTTGAAAATATTCTCATTATGCCATAATTTAGGTATGCCATCGATAGATAAGCTAGCCAATTTTACGCTGACTAATTACGTTAATCAGAAAGCCTAAGATAGTGCTTTATGTACCTAGACACTATGAATAGTTCTCTCTGGCTAACGGAAACGTTTGGACGGATATCGATTGTTAACATTACAGCTTGACAGCCTGTTCAACGTCCATCTGGTGCACGGTGTTCGAGAACTTTATCACCTACTAACGTGCATCAGTAAAGCGACAGCTAGAAAGTTTGAAAGCCGACTTCGGGACGAAATGCTAGGCTTTGAGGAGAATCGGCGTACCGCTTCTAATCCAGCTGATGTATGGCCTCGCGTTCTTGAGACGTTCTTCAATAACGCGGCGGGTCAACTTGCTCGGGCAATTGCCGCACGGTTTCCCTCACCACGAGCCTTACGACTTGAGCTGCTACGAAGGTATGTTACGGCGGGGATCCTGCTGCATTAACAGGGTAAGGTGTGGCTTCGATGGGTAAATTAAAGTCATCGAGGTCCCCAAGTGACGAGCCAGCTTGGTGAACATTCGGACGGTTCTTTCTTACTTTAACTGGTTCACAGATTTGGCTTAAATGCGCCCCCCAGGCTTCAGCTCATTGGCCCGTATGCAATTATCTTAAAGTATTATGCAATCAACATAACATGGTGATACTAAGGATTTTCCCTGAAAATGAAAATACCCTACCTGGTAGCGAAGAAGGCGTGAATGCAGAAATCTGAGAGTAATTACCGTTGCGAAGCTAGACTGTTGCAAATATGGTCACAGTCTTCAATAGACGTATTAGTATGCCCCTGGAAATATGGTAGTAACAGCCTATATGAACTTCTCAATATGCATATATCTATTTGTAGGCCGGCTGCGGAGGTTTTCGAGGGTATTACCGCCACCGTCGGAGAGCCGCCGCTTCAGAGAACATTCAAGATTGGACCTGAGACCGCCAATCGTCTATACAACTTTTTCACCCAGGACGATCCGAATGCTCTCGTCTGATAACAACTAATCGCTAGCCAACGACGACAATACGCCAATGTATCGCTTGATTATTGAACCAATTCATTGTCAGCTAGATGAGTGAGATGGACAATGGTTAAATTCAATTCCCCAATGGATAAATTCAATTCTTCATATTATAATTTGGGCGGCCAGTTTCGAAAAATAAATACTCGAGTGTTCAGCGTGGTCGGAGGCAGCTCAGTGTGTCCATTGTAAATTTGTACCCGTGATATGTATATACATGAGACCTATTGCACCTATTGTCCAGCAACAATGAAGGTGGGCGATACGGTTAATGGTTGTGTCTTATGAGAGAAAGAAAGTTTTTCTCTTTGGTGACCTTTTCGTCTCCTACAGTTACGTTTTCTGTGGGATTGCCCATCCATTTGTGGACAGCTTCGCAAGAGTAACAATGCAAGATTTGCGCGCATAGTTCGAATTATATTATAAATAATGAGTACGATTCAGTTCCGCCTTCTATATTTAGGTGCAGCTAACGTAAGTGCTGTTTGATGGTAACGAACAATAAGTGAACAATTTTACTTATTTTCTGGCGTGTCCAATATCAGGCTCCTAAGTCCAAAAGTTCTCTAAGTACACCCGGAATGTTTAGTTAATCACAGTGTCTGAGTTTAAGGGAAAAAACCGCAACGCAGCTACTAATGTCGGCTACAATCTTGAGCATTTCAGATCGAGTTGTTTGCGGTCGATTGTTCCTCACCCTATTGTGTGCCAAGGGCAACATTTTGCTTATAAATCACGAAATATTGTGACGTTCCTTTTTATGGTACTTAGCGCGCCGGTCTCTACAATAATGCGCGTTATTGTAGAGCGCCTAGCATTTATCTGCTAACGAGTCTTCAGACACCCGAACCATTTAGGATGCATGTAGAATGTATTAATAAAGAAATTTTTAGCTGACAAATATTTGTCGATATTCATTCGTGTTGCTTCCAGCTGGTCCTTAGATACTTACGCAGTGAGCACTTTTCGACAGCCTTATAGAGGCAGAATAGGTTTACGCTTTGCGTTAGTTGGATATAGCTAGCGGGAAGCCGGCTTATCATAACCGCTACATTAGCACTCAAAACAGCAAAAAAAAACAATATCTGAAATTGACTGAGTGAAAAATCTGAAATTAAAAAAAAACTCTGTTGTGAGTGTGTGAGTTTTGGTAGCATTATATTATAGTGGTTCACCGGGGACAAGTACGCAGGATCCTTCCTTCTGCAGCACCCACCCCTTCCCTCGTTGTACAGAGAGGCAAAATGCCATCGCCTCCTTCAGGAAGATCACAGCCTCGAAATGCCTGACACCCTGTCCCCAGCGGCGTCATTAATCATTGTAGGTAATTAGACACACAATAATACGACGTTAGATGATGAGAAAATCGACCATGTTCGGATGCAAATTAATAAATTAATAACGAGATTACGTGAGGAAATCTGCTGGTATGTAAAACATGTTAATGTGCTGTGTTCAGTATTTCTATTCTGGCAACGAAATGTGAATCAATTACCTTCTATAAACATCTACCCTATTGAAATATTCCGGTATGACTCGTAGCTAACATTTAACGTCCACTGTATGGCTCTCGGCATTGCTTCATAGGACAGACCCCTGACTCGTTTACCATATTTGGTATACATATATATGCTGTTAGCCTTCGGATACTGTGGTAATAATAATTGTAATTCATAAACTGAGATGGAATTATGTCATATGTAATGTATTTATGCCCAGTTTCTATTCTTTATAAAGGGATTCTCAAGTAAATAATAGTAATAAATTAGAATAGCAGTAACCTTCTTACTGTGGTAAGGCTATGGAATCATGCAACACTAAAATTCATATGAATATAGACGATTTGGTTTCTACGTTTGGAGCACATTAGAGTCTTCCCTATTGAACTTCTTATGTTACTAACTACACCTGCTTTATTATCGACGATAAAAATAACCATTGTTACATACATGATATTCACTATCCTGGCATATCAATATTCTTTTTTTTCTACAATTCCCATTCCCGCGGACCAAGTAGCCACACATATATGACTCTCTCCAAATCTTTCAGGCCTACCCACTTGTTAACTAGCAGACGTCAGGCAAAGCCGACGTAATTGTAGCGAGATTACATTCACGCCTATGGAACAAATAGCGCCCAATGTATCATCATCCACAACAGAACCAATTCAGCAATTCGGCCTCATCTGTTGGCCTGTAACAGAGCAGCAACAGGTGAACAGTTTTCCAAGTTTCTCTCTCCTCTCTCCCGGGCAATTTTCACAAGTATGCCTTCGAGGAAGAAGCTGTTTTCGAACAGTGAGACTTCGTGCGCGGCAAGTAACGAGAATGGTCTTGATGAAATCGATAAGCGGGTGCGGTTCGGTTCGAAGTATCCAGCTAAATGGAGCAAGGTAAGAATGGTTCTAAATGCTTGCAAAAAAAGCATCCTATAGCAGTGTGCATGGGCTTTATTAACCACGAGGCATTGACGGCATCAGATATATATATATACTTTTACCTTCTCAGAATAGCAAGCAGATATGTCGTGAATTGATCTGTAATAATAAAGTGAATTGAATATATATATATATATATATATATATATTCATTCAATTTCGTCATCGTCCATCTTTTGATTTTCTTACTTGTCTTCACTGAGGCTCGAGCACACTTGGGTCTTACAGGTCGTGGTGTTGCCGGATCATTTAGTACCATCCGTTGCGGACGTATGATGCTCCTACGACGCGTTTAGTTATAATATGTATATACTATATTTAAAAATTGTTTGCGTTTGCTGTCGAGGTGGTGCAAGACTGTATTTATGTGTGATTTTTACAATTGTAATCTACGAACGTTTATTAAAAGACATCAAATCGTTTAGCCCCAATCCTTCTGTTATCGCCCTCTGTTCCTTGTGTTCATCCATCGACAGCTTTTGAAATATAACCTCCTACACGCCGTCCCTGGAGTGATTTACATTACGTCACCGTTACATCATCAAAGTAACGTTTGAGCAACGAGGGGCTCAACGATGGCCAGATGATTTATGGCCAACCTCAACTGGCCAACCTCAACAGTAGCTAATGGGTTTCTAAACCAACTAGGCAAAAAAAAAACGATTGGTGTATGTACGTGGTAAACCATGTCAGAATCACACGTTGATTTCGCAGATTGCGACTAATTTGAGTGAAAGCAATTTAAAACAACTTGTATAGGGTTAATTTGTGAAACATATTCGATGACGATTATACTCTTATATTTAAAGCATCTGCTAAATGCAGCGGTAATATCATGGTCTGCTAATGGTGCGCCCATCGACGTCAACTCTCTTTATCATATATTAAGAGCCTCGAGCTTTTGGCCAGGGATTAGAGTTGAGTTAACAAATGAGTCATTCAAATTTGATAAACGCTCCCGAAGTCTGTGCACTGGCTGTTTCGAACCAGCTCAGCTCGTGATTGACCTAACTTGCATATGCCATGTAGATATCGTATCAAACATAGAGAAGTTGCGATCCCTAATATAAGCCAGACAATGAATCCGAGTTTATTATCAACATTATGTATCTGATAAAAATTCTATGATCATTTTAACAAATAATGAAATTCATATAATGAATACTTAGCTAAGCAAAACTTTGAAAAACACATTATTTCGTTTGAAGAATCCTTTCGGTACCTCCTCCGGGAAATCATATTCTATTTCTGCAAAGAATACGATTTGGGAACACCACATCCATGTCCGTTCAGTTCCACCTTTCTTGGAAACCAACGCTGTGGAAAATCAAAGATGGGGAGAAGTAATAGTTGAAGACCTCCATGTGCCACACGGGCAAACTTGTGCCAGTAGAGAACCCCAGCTGTCAGCTATTTGCTAGATTTACTTGCATTTTTAGTTTCAAGTATTAGTTCTCATTACAGTCCTTACCAATGGAAAAAGGCTTTACTTCTAGTGGTTATTTTCGGTTTCGAACCTATGTGCCTATATAGGATACGAATTTGAAAGGGCATTCTTTAGTTCCTATTCCACAAGCTAGCAAGTGGTACTCGCCTCAGTACTCAGTGCGTTATACGATTTTCTTGCTCCGCCATTTCAGAGTTTTACGAAGCCCGAGTTACTCCTTGCTAAAGCGGAGTTTGCGGAGAAAGACGTCTTCGTTGGCCAGCCGATACCCGTCGGGAACTGGGTCCCCGAGGGCTGTACCGCTTACAATGCAGCTGTGAAGAGTAGGGACAGCTCATGGAGACGATGCGCCGTAATATTCGGGACCTTCCCGAATATAGAGGACAAGCTGTATTTCTTTGGATGGTACACATCGAGTGTAACGCAAGAGAAACGTGCTATCGTCGAGCTTGCTGCCATTTTACGGCGAGAATCTCCAGAATACCTCATTCCAAAGGGAGATGTCCGTCTTCAGCCAAGAGATGTTGTACTCGGTCGCTATCTGGGCGGCTTGGCATATTCTGTTGTGCATCAAGCAGTCATTCGAATCTGTGACAAGAGTGGTAACGAATATTGGAATGAATGTGCCATCAAGCTGTACAACAAGTCAGCTGTAAAGGGAGATGAGACTCTCAATGAGTTTGTTACCCGCGAAATTGATTGCATGAGGGCATTCGTCGGTCACGGCTCCCGTGACTATCCCCTTGCCGTTAAACCCATTGGCGTATTGATTGGCGGTGACTACGACGAGCAGCGGGGTGTTGCGATGCGACTGGAGCTTGGTGGTGACCTCTCGAAGCGACAGAAGGATCAACCTCTTTGGAACTTTGAGGAAACCGTAACGAACACATTCTCACTATCACACGCGCTGTGTCATTTGCACAGCATCCCGTTACATCATCTGGACATTAAGCCCGCGAACATATTCTACCATTTGGTGAGTAGGGCAAACTGTAGATTGCGGTCGATCCAACACAGTCCTCCTGCCCTGCCTATACTGGGTGATCTTGGTATCTGTTCGAGTGAAAGCGAAACATCGTCAATGGGGGCCATCGAATATCAGCCCCCGTATATGAACGGTCAGGCAGTATGCTCGTCCAAGGTTGACACTTACAGTCTCGCATTGGTGATTGCTGAAAATATTATGTCAGGAAAGGCCGGTGAAACGAGGCCAAGAGCTTCGGACATTGAGGTTAGCAATGAGTTCATTTTTCAGTTGCTCCCCGGCTTCCAACAGATTCTGTGTGATGCCGTCTGTCCCAGGGTCGATGACGGTATCACTAGCGAAGATTTCTTCGATCGTTTGACCTCACTGGAACTCATAGAGGCCAATCAAGACACGGATAACCCATACGGAGGAGGTCTACTGGCGAAGACCCTCAAGGGTGGCAAGTTTATCACAGTTATTCGGAGACTCCGTGAACGAATCGATGCTGCAAAGGCAACCGAATCAAAGATTCCACTCCAGTATGTTGACTGGCTCGAATCTGCACTTCGAAGGTTGATGACGCATGTACAAGGATTTCGAAAGCGTTCGAAACAAAGGCAGTCTGAACTGATGATTCGGTCCAGACGCTACGTGCTGAAGTGGTGCCCTAAACTTCACCGATTGTCCCACCTGTTACCACGATTCGGTCCTGCATTACCGTCATCCGCAACGGAACTTAACCAGCTCGAGATTTACTTATTGACAGCAGCCGACTGCCTCCTAGTATACGCTTTCGCTAACTATATCATGCAAGAGGACGTATCGGAACTATCAATGGAAGTGACTGGAGATCCAATGACGACTTTGCCGCTCGATACGACGGCGGGTCCTGCCATCTCCGTTATCGTGACGGCTAACGAGTAGGCATGCTAGCTGAGCGATCACACGTCTAAAAGGGTTTGAGGCTTACGGTGTGCCCTAGCACACGTGCGCTGACTTGCTTATATCATATCATAATCAAATGTTTATTCTCGGAACTGCAATATACATACATATGCTTAAGTTCTCGGTAAAAAAAAAGTAAAAAGGTTGTAAAAAAAAAAAGTAAAAAGGTTGATTGCACCTCGTTTGGCTATTGCCATTAGACACAAATGTATGATCTCAACGATCATAAAATACTTGCTAATTGAAGTAAACGATCCCTGTTGTGGTGCTATTTGGAAGGGAGACGGCGGGATTTCCATACGGAGGGGTGCGAACAATAATACGCTTTGAAGATCGTATACCTGTGGGCGTCTTAGTCGACGACTCCAGAGGTTGATCATTGAAAGTCGACAGAAGTCCAGGATATGAAGCACTGGTGTACGCTTGTGTGAGTCGTCTCCTTTCCATGTTATCTATAGTATTTATCCACCGGAATGGCGTGGGGATAACGCCAAGGACTGGCAACAACAGCAATAGTCTCCCGAATTCATTATTACTTTCAATTCCTGATCGCCTTGTAAGCTGGTTATGCATGATTCTCGATGACCATTTCATATCTGTGTCCTATTGATACGCTTAAACCCAAATATCAAATCGAGTTAACGTTTTAATTACAATATGCAACCGTAATTATTATATATGAATGTCACGCAAATGAATAAACAAGCAAATAAAAGTCGAGTCTGCTCCACGTTGATTTTCAAAGCTATCCGAATCCGGAATCATTCATCTTCCTTGACGACAACAACCAGCAAGCATATATCTTCACGGGAACCTTGCTAAAGTTTGCAAAATACCAGTCATTCTGTAATATCGTTTTGATGAGGTCAGATTACAGTATACGATAATACAATTTATTCAAACATACAATAATTAGTCGGATTACAAGATCCATTGCCTTGGCTCTTGTGGTCACCGAAATTCTTACCGTAGAAATAGCATTTAATCTTGTCACCTTTGTCACCCAAATATTGTTGCCATAAGAGCAACTCATGGAGAGGCTGCCCCGCGAGTCGAAAGCCACGATTCGCGCAGTGCCGGTGGCTTTGAAGGCGAAGTGCGAGTGCCAACACAAGGGAGACATATATAGTACAGGATATCCACTTTTGTAATGAAATTAATTAATACATTTAAAATAATGACACTGACATATTGGCGAAAAACTCTCATTTCCTCTGAGAGCAACACAGCAGCTTTCCATTCTCTGCGTTACAAAGTAGCTAACACTGTTGGGATGCAACAAATAACGACTGTGGCAATTCAGCCGTCCGTTCTCGTCATGCACTATCACGTAAATTATCTGCCCGCAAACAGAACTGAGTAGTGAGCAAACGTATGCTTGTCCTGGCTGTAAGGCCGCTTCAGCGGTACGACCACGTAATGAGACGATGCTGAAATGAATAATCTGTCGGGTGATTGCTGCATTTTGTGAGCATTCCCACGCGGTGAACGGTGGTCATCTTTGTTGAAGCGGAGATAAGCTCTGTCGAATCGATGTGACTCTGGCTCTTTATTGATGGCTGATATTTGGCTGTCAGTGAATAGGTCCGAGAGAATATGCCCAATCTGAGTGTTGCTGCGTACATCTGCCATGAGGTTGTGGCTTCTTCAAGTGATTCCCAATGCCACGAGCATGGACCATCATCGAGCTTATTGAAGAAATGCAAAGATTATATATATATATATTCAATTCACTTATTATTACAGGTCTACTTACAGCACATCTGCTTGCTATTCTGAGAAGGTACAAGCAAGTCATGTTTTACAAGAAAATAATCCCTCACGCAGAGCACGGGACAGTGTCCAGGAAAACAAATCATTAACCCACTGCTTACTGGCAATGGATTTTCGTGTCAGCTCTAGTCCGAATTGGATACTGTGCTCATTCGTATTGAACGAGCCGACCATACTTATTACTTTGCAGGATATATGTAGAACCGATTATGATGTACGTGGCACCAGCGGGTCCCAGGGCTAAAGCGCGGTAGAGAAAGACTTCAAAAGAGAGGGATATGTTTGTTATGGGCGTCGCTTTTAAATGCCAGTTCAAAAGGACGGAGGTGAACATAACACATATATTGACCAGATTTGTTTGTACAGACAAGCTAAAATATACATGTGTCGGTAAACACTTGCCCTCTTAAATTAATGCAATGTTCGACGGGAGACATACGACAACGTCGCATAGCGCGAAACACGACATCTTTAAGGTGTTTCGTATGTTTTTGCATGGTAGAAGTGACCACCTCAGGGTCCCGTATGGTGTCAGTCCGGTGCAGAGGGGACCTACCAAAGCTATACATATGGTTAAGACTCCCGTGGCCGAAATGGAGGACTGCGCATTTTTTCAATTGCAAGTTTCAAATCTGGAGCAATGGTCCATTCGACGAAATGGTCTAAGGCATCTTATGGTTGCGGCGGTTCCTGATCAGAATCAACTTTCGGGGTATATTTTTACATAATCAGCATAGATCTTGACGGACACCGATGGTGGAAGTAATATAATTTATATACAATATGCACATCAGTGGACCTATATTAATGTTGTTTCCTGGGTACAGGCTGAGGTTCCTCATAATGTATCCGGCGTATGTGTCGTTTACCCTCATCCGGAACGCCCTATAACGGAGAAATTCAGCTTAGCTACTTCATCGTAGTAGATCTACAACCCCAAATTGGGGTAATGTCTTGAGGAATTTCGACTCGTTCGAAAGCTGACTAGAAATCAAAAAATGTCACATCAAAACGGTGAGATCCATTGAGGTGGTCAGCGGAGACAGGCTGTTTTTTAAGTAGCTGCTGTGTTCTACTCCCTCCTGGGCGGCATAAACCGTTTGGTGCAAATGTGACAGATGATTGCCGATTGGTGACCCTCCCGTTTCCTGGAAGGTACATGTTTATCGATTTGGCTCTGCGTCTCCTTGATAAGAAGATCATACATGCTAGAGACATTGTCACAAGTAGAGAAAAAATATGGCCAGTCAATTAGATCGAGCTCAAACTGTATTATTGGGCTTTCCACTAAATCAGTTAGTTCGAGACTAGCAAAAAAAAGATACAGCGTTTTGGGACTTTCCACATTTGTTGGTAGCTGATGAAAAATGCCACCCGGATATCTTTAAAAAGCATTTAATACGCGTGAGAATCTGCTGGCATGGCAGACGTCCACGTATCCACCTACGCGTAAAGCAGATTGATGCTATAATACCTATAGAAATATATATTGGCATAGACGAGCTGTTACGTAATGTAGCTTTCCGGCCCTTCTCATATTTTGGTAGCCCATAGCTCGAGCGAAGTGAGACTCCACTGTGGAGCACAATCTCACACATCGTTCTGCAAAGATGCATGCCACGCTAAACTCTAATCTATCCTCCACTGAAATAGCGTCGGGAATCGCTGATTGTGATATAGTCGACGAACTTGTGCGAAACTCGAAGAGAAATTGGACTAAGGTACGCAAGAGAATTTTTGGTTTATTCTCAATTAAACACCATGCCATATTGAAAATAACTCAACTTTCAACACATTCATCCTTCCAGGGCTTTGCGAAGCCAGTTCCGCGTCATGGCAAAACGATGTTTGAAGCAGGAGATGTCGTTGTCGGACCTCAGATACCCGTTGCAAACTGGTTTTGCAGGAGGACTCCTACGTACAAAGCTGCTGTCCGAGACAGAGACGGTTCCTAAAAGTATTGTGCTGTGATATCCGGTACGCATAACAGTTGTAAGTCAGCATTCGTTGGGCATTACCGAACCAAGGAACAGGGGAAGCTAAGTTCCATTTTTCAGTTTGCAGCTGTTCTTCTCCTTAAGAGACGCTCTCCTGGTGATAAAAGTGACATTAGTTTGTTACCGAAGGACGTCATGCTCGGTTGCCTGTTGGGTAAAGGTGCGTACTCGGACGTGTACAAGGCTGTTGTGCGGACCCGTAATCAAAAGGGCAACGAGTACTGGACCCCGTGTGCCATCAAACTGTACAAAAGGAGTCTTCAGAAACCTCTACGCAGAAAAAACATACCCTTGGCGACCTTCGTTGATAGGGAAATTAACTGTATGAAGAAATTCCAAGCCCACTATATCGGTGACTATCCTTTGGCAGTAAAACCGTTAGGTAAACTGATCGGAGGAGACTTCGACGATCAGCAAGGTATTATCATGCAACGGGAGATTCTTGGCAATCTCAAAGGCCGACTCGAGGCGGACGAACCGTGGAAATTCAAGGACATTTTTATAAACGTATTCTGTCTCTCGCATGCGTTACAACGCTTACATGAGCTAGACATGATTCATCGAGATATTAAGCCGGCCAATATATTTTACCGAAGCGTGTACTCGAGGGACAGGGCTAAGATGCAGATGCATGAGTATGCCTTACCATTGCTGGGTGACCTGGGCCTCACTCGAGCTGCTGTTGAAGCATCCTATATGGGTGCCTGGGGATATCAGCCACCGTATGTCACGGATGACCATATGCCGTGCACACCACGGACGGACACGTACAGCCTTGCATTAGTAATGGCCAAGATTATCATGAAGGGAGATCCCGTCAATAGAAACGTAGGTCGCGGCTCGCAGATATTCCCATGGCAACCTAAGGCGCCAATAAGCTATACCGAGATTGCTGAGAGTGACTCGTTCATATTTAACCTGCTGCCAGGCCTCAAGCAAATCCTGTGCGAGGCCGCTTGCCCTCATGTCGACGGCGGTTTGACGAGCAACGACCTCTTCTGCAGATTAACCTCCTTGGACTTATTCGGCAGAAGCGAACGCGTCAATATTAAGGCTCACGTGATCTTCGATGAATTTGTTAAATCTTTGCACAAACATGTCGTCCGTACTGTGCCGAGCACTCGAATTCCATACAGCCAGTATACGCAGGACAAGAAAACATTGACGATGCGTGTGCAACGCTTTCAAGGATTTCCTGAGACGCGAAAATCAGCACTCGAACAGCAAGCTTTAGAAATGTTAAACCAATGGTGTCCTCATCTTGTCGAATTCTACGTCCTGTTAGCCCGCTTCAGCTCACAGATCAAGGAAGATCATTCACAAAGCGAACGCCTCCACGGGTACCTTACAACAGCTGGATTGTGCCTCTTTGTGTACGCTGTCATCAGGTACAGTCCTCTAAAAGAAGCCCACCACAGAGGGAATCGCACCCGTCCCCGTGCCACCAAGCCACGTGGTCGTTCCTCAACTGCGTCAAAGAGGCGATTGCCGTAAATGCGACTTCGCGCCGCGTCAGTACAACAACACAGTCTGTGACAGCAAACTAGCAAACGAGAACATCGACAATTTTCCGGCGGATGAATTATTATAAAATTACTTTTGCTAAAATTACTTGCTCATATTTGAAGAAAATTATAACAATCCTGCATGTCCAGCTGTCTACAAACTAGCCGGGTTTGGCATCAACTTTTCGTAGGAGAACATTATCTTAAAGTGGATCTGATATATCACAGATGGCAGAATCGTTATCTAATATGAGAACTTCTGTATAATGACTCCGATACATAAAACGTTGAATGGAAGTCCCAAATCTCAGTTGTCTTGAACTTTGTTCCGTTACATACTCCGTGAATGCATAAACACATTCTCGCACTCGTCGTTTCCTTATAGTCGAATTTTCATTTAGTGCGACGACTGTGATTGACAGCAGAGTACCAGAAAGGGTGGGTGTCGTGTTGGGGGTCGGAGTTTAGTTCACACACGCTGTCAAATCTTCCCGGTGACCATCGTCGTCACAATGAAACGGAGCCATCAAGCCAGTATGCGGCAAGCCTCTGCGGTTCAATTTTCCTCGCTCGAAACGTGGCTGGGCCGTAGTCTGATTCGCAGCAGCCGTGTGAGGTATGCTTTAACGATTTGTTTACTTGTCACACATGGACAAATTTGAACAGGTCAGATTTTGGTAGCCATCACAAGTAATGTTCAGTGATAATACGGATTACTATTATTATTCTGATTTTTAATAGAACAATTGCGTCCAAGCGTTTTCACCGAGCATCGCTGGGACATTATCTCGTGTTCAATTCCTCGTACAAACTATTTGAAGGGAATCAACAATTTCTCGCATGAAAACTGTCTAGTGGGGCTCTCTAATCTGTCTAAAGTAGCCTGACGGGACGATACTTGATGCAGATGACATGAGCTGCTGTCACATGGAGCAGCATTCCCATATAGAGAGCTTTAGGATCAACTGATCTCAAGGCTTATCATATCTGTGTCAACTGTGTTTCTAGCAGAAGTATACAAGTCATGTCCTAACGACTCTTAGCGAACGTCTAATTTATGAAGATTTTTGTTAGTTTTGGATATTCAAATCGAAATCTGATGCTATAAACGCCAGGCATTTGCAGCTAGTGCTGAACTCGTCGCTTCGAGAAACCTCTCTCATCTGCCATTACTCGGAGTCCACCAGTGTACCAGCCTCCGGCCTCGAGTGAAGGTCGGGGGAGGTCTGTACGCAGATGAGCATGCTCTCCGTATGATCTCGGTCGGTTGATATACCTGTGGTAGCTTCCAGTTTCCGATCCTAAAATCTTCCAGTTAGATATTCGACTAAACGAGGAGAGATTAGTTATCGTAGATCTACCCATGCACTCTGGCCCCTCCTGGAGAAAGTAGGTTGTGCTCCATCGTTAACTACTCCGAGATTAAAAATGCTAGCCAGTCCTGCAGGGCCCTGCCTTTTGCTGACGAGTTTCTACTACCCCAGGGGATATGGGCTGCGTCAAAATTTCCCATTATTACCGTGGGTCGTCCGTTCTGCGAAGCAATAAAATCCCCTTGGAGATCCAAGCATACGTTGAAATAGCTTTGTTGGGTTTCGAGAGATCCGCGATATCAGTTTCTTTATCCCTACATCCCATGGTTAGAAGATCATGTGTCAGTCTACTTCTGTGAAGGTTAATTAATTTGTAGAAATTTGAGAGACATATTTATGATTATTCTTGGCCCCTACCATCTACTTCCGTCGAGACACAGATGGTGACTCAGTCCCCGGTAGGGTCCACCGCTATCACTATCTTGTGCCTCCTTCTGCTGGTGACAGTCTGAGGCGACGAATGAGCCTCCAGTATGTCTGAGTGCCTCGACTTTGGCTGGGTTACTTCTAGTGGGTCTGTTGCTGGCTAAGCGACGTGATACTGGGTCGACAATTGGGTAACGGGGCATAGTCTGCTGTGTATAAGGCCGTTGTGCGGGTTCGTTACTAAGACGGCTGTATACACTGGAATCCCTGTGCAATGAAGTTGTACAGCAAGACTCTTCAAAAGACCCTGACAAGGAACATCACAACTTTGACGTCATTCGGTAGAAATCGCTATTATTAATTGTATGCCAAACAACGACTACGTCTAGGGAAACTGACACTTACAGTCCTAAAGAAAAAAAAGATTCGTTCTCTGCCTATACAAGCACACATTGAGCTAAACGGACAATCCAGTGTAGTATGCGATAGAAGCCATCATATGCAGAAATTTATTCCTATTCTAGAATAAACCAATGGATATTAACACACAGACACGCCGGCACGAGTATTGCACAATCCCGTGAATACGGAGGGCTTTATCTAGGAAAGTTGAAATGTCTTCACATTCAATTAACGCTCCTTCATCGACTAACGCCAGTTCGTCCGAATGACATAATCAGCCTCGAGGATAATTAACAAGCAAATTACACATTGACCCAGACCGTGTCCAGTACAACAGACGATAACTGTGATGCGGACGAGTGGATATGATGTTGTTGTCCTTCCAACCTGCTCATATCGAGAAACTCGACTTTCAAACCAAAAACCTTTCATATGCAAACGTCAGACAGATGAACACCGTCTACGTAAAGACTCTTCAGTCAATCAACTGAGTTCGTAAGCAGTTTGTAGGGGCTGTTGAACTTCGATGTGCTTGACGATGTCAAACGCAATATTAGGCCATACCTAATTACCAGGCATATGACTTGAGTGGCGTATTAATAACTGATAATATGGGAAATCCGTATTTCTATTTCTACATATTACTTTAATTATTATGAATGCAATTGGTCATAGGAGACTAAGGCACCCGGCTATGGAACAATAGCCGGAGCAGTACACACCTTCCCCAGAGATCGAAGTAATGCCAAGCGTAAAGCCGATTCTAGGGAAGAGGTAGACTCTCAGAACAGGATTGGTTTTAGCAGGCAGAGGCGTTTTGTCTGCCAAGTCAACTCTGCACTGGATCGGCCCACTTTCACGGAGATTAGAATGTCTCTGGTGGTGACCGTGCGTTTAAAGAAAATTTCCTCCTCTCTCGGAAAAAAAAATATTAATGTACTTAATTATGTATTATTTTTCCTTCAAGTTGATAACCTACAAAGCAAAGATGTATATAATTGCAGTTTCATAAATAGATCTCAATTTGAATGGATGAATCTACATACAAACTGAGTGAGATCATGACCACCATCTATAACAGGCTCTCTGGTCATTTTCGCGTGAGGACGTGTTGTTTCATATTTTGATCCCTCTTTAACCAATAACCCTTTAAGGGAAGGGTGATGCAGTGACTACATGAGATGCATGATGCCTATATAGCAATCAATATACTATCAGCCTATTTAGCAAGCGTTTCATTCCGAGCTGTTTGTGGTTGAGTTCCACAAGGGCGACGTGGCACTTATTGAGCTATTGTTATAGTCCGCGATGCAGTAACAGAATCGTTCATGGCTTTGATTTTTAGCACACTTTGAATGCTTGTCATATTCATCGACGCGTACAATGCTCTCGACAGGTACGCTTACAGGTACGCTTCGTATATGCTCAGTTTGCTGTTCGCACGACGTTTGGTCTGAGCCGACAAGAGCTTCGAAGATCGCCTCGGGAGTCGTGGAAACGCGCACTTTGTATTTATCCAAATACGTTGTCCCTTCAAACATTCGTTCGACTTGAAGCGGTCGCTCGAGGCTAAACTGTGCGCAAGTTCTGTTCACTGCTGTCGTGTTGGCATCGTCCAATCTTTTGTTCACCGCATCGACGACATATTGACCAAGAACCGGCCAGAGTTGGCTGTTACTTTCGTTGACATAACGGTAGCAGCTGCAGAATTGATCAAGGATACCTGCCTGACGACACGTTCTCGTCACGGGGATGACTTCGCTTAGGATACTGACTCCGAAGTTTGACGATGTCGAATTTGCTTGTTTGCCGAAACTGTCCAACTGTATTCCCGGAATTAATGGGTCTGCCAGATCTTGTAGCGTAGCGTGAATATCGTACGGGGTCACCAGTCGTCGGCTGTTCGTCTTTAGAATGCTCAATGCATCGGGCCGAAGCTGGACGAACTCATTCGGAAGCAGCACGAAGGCGAATGGAAGCATATCTTCAAGGGTCCCTTGACGAGTTTTGCGGAACCATCCCATTCGGTAGCCGTGATCAGCTAGCAGAAACACGATCGTGTGATTTAGGACACCCGAGTTGTGCAGAGCGTCGAAGTGCTGCGCAATGTCGTTATCGTTTCCCCATCCGCCGGCGAGGTTGCCGTGCGTTTCCAGACTAAACCAGGCATAGGCGAAAAGTGGCCGATTTCGGGTAAGCAGGTACATTGTGTCCTCCAGATACTTGAGATACACCGATGACTGAGTCTGATTATAATAGCAATTAAACGGGTAGAGTTTCTCCATGGCTAGCATAAGCGATCGTGGCCAATAATCAGTTTGCACGTTTTTGAAACCCTGTCGGCTCGGATAGGTAAAAAGGCCCCATTTTGGCAGCTCCTCGAGAAACAGTGTACGGTAGCCTTTCCGCCGATATTCATCCCAGATATAATCGGCCCAATCGTCGAAATAGCGATGGTCGAGCATATCCACGCTGTGCATAAACTTTCGTCCCGTTAAAAACGGAATCTGGTTTGGAGCTGAATTCTCTCCCACCTTGTTGAAGCCAAGGAGTTCGACTAAATGTCCACCATACAACATCCTCAGTTGCTTCAGGGTATTTGGCATTGTGCGGTGAAAAGCTAGCCGTGACAACGAGTCGATCCCCAATACCATCACGTTGAAGAAGGGTGCCGTCCTGGGCTGGGTCAACATTAGCTGAGGTGTGTCCGCTATGGACGTCATGAGCAAAAATTGCTGATACTCAGCGGAGCTGCTCCTGTTGTTGTTGTTGGTGATATTGCAACTAATCTGTATTTCTAAAGCTTCTGGGCATTTCGACCAGTTAAATCGAGATGGGTTGCCAATTTTGTAGGTACGGTCAGGCGCGCGCGATTCATGGTCACGTCTCACCGGCTGGAAGACGCATTCAAGGTCGCTTTCAGCTGCTGAGTACTCGTTATGTAACACGTTGTAATCAAGAGTAGGGCACGTCCTCCTTGGAGTCAGCCGGGTTCGAAACAGCGGCTTCTTGTCAAATGGCTCTTGGCAGGTACTGGTCGATCCTTGTAGGTAGTCCTTGAAATATTCGAGATCAGATATCGGAAGAGGATCGTTTAGCAGTATACGGCAGCGCTTTGTGTCCACTGCAAACGCACTTTCGTTGTCAGGCTCCGGCTGACCTGTGAGTAGCGATCCATTAGCGGTCAGCCTGATCTCCGAGCGCAGGTGTCCGCTCTGTGCCGGGTAGAGATACCAGACATTGATCAGCGTGAAGGTGGA
The DNA here is from genome assembly GCA_019614645.1 of Stratiolaelaps scimitus. Lineage (NCBI taxonomy): Eukaryota > Metazoa > Arthropoda > Arachnida > Mesostigmata > Laelapidae > Stratiolaelaps > Stratiolaelaps scimitus. The sequence goes on from JABWDB010000005.1 coordinate 15,554,180, forward strand.
AAGCAAAACCGCGAAAGATAGCACTTTTTTTGATTGCAGCATGATCACTGTGGCAACAATTGTGAATACTGACTAGTTACTCTGGTCATTGAAGGCACTTCGAGGCGCTTCAGCTACAGGCGCACATTCAATACTACAGGCTAATCTAAGCGACCCACCAATACAACACAGCTCACCCGACAAATCCTTCGGTGTATGCCATGAAGCCGTACAAACGTATTGTATTTCGCTCAATTCCATGTGTGTGTGTGTGTGAGTGAGATTTATCTTCTCCTCGCACTGACTGCTGTGCTGACAGCTGGCAAATAGGTTGGCTCCTCGTAACCGCACGGCCAGTAGTCACGTTACACGACCAACAGTAAACATCCACGCGTCACGCACTTCAACAGGATCCGCTGTTGTAAACCGTAATCAGTGATCTAGGCGTCGTCACGCTGGAAACACGAATTTTACAGCAACCTCGCTAGCTGTTGTATCATTCATATTACTATAGAAGGGAAACGGGGGACGTCGTTCGAAACCTGTGTCTATGTTGGCTATTCGCAGGCCCGCTTGTGTCATCACACCGATTAATTAACACCAGTTAATTCATGGGAATTATCGTAGCGCGATTTGTTTGACGACGCATACGTCTCATCAGCACGTATAATCGTACGCATCATATCCTAGATTATTGACCACTGATTGCCAACCAACGTCGTCCAACATCGTCGTCGTATTTACGTGCAAACTTCGTTGATGCCGTCCAGCGGTTTGTTTAACTCTGTCAATAAATAGTATTGTTGCACAGCCGGCTCACTTCCGATGGCCTTGGCGCCGTTTGCTCCGGCGATACGCCGCCTCCCCACTGACTTATTCTTAAGTATTATAGTATTACAACTAGCCCTTACTGCCTAACTTAGGCGTAAGTCTGTTTGATATAGCCGCTGCAAATCGGCTACTCCAATGTAAACATGAGCAACACCTATATCACCCACGCTACTGGTCGGCGCTTACGGGTGACTGCATGAATCAAGAAGTCCACTGTGCATTCGAAGGCCTGTATATATATGTTTACCAACGAACGTTGATGGATGTCCGGTCTGGTGACTCGATAGTAAACACAACACCTTTGCTAAGAAACTTATTGGGGACACATATGGAGAATGTAGAGAAGTTAACCAACCAGAAATGCCGCCTGCATGATGCACTCCTGCAATGTTGCTCTTTACCGAGTACTCTCATAAAGAACGAAAACTATATCATGGACAACTTGAAATAAACAAAGATGGTCACGGATTAGCCACGCCAATACACGCTCACACACACACAAAATCGCATAGGGAGAGGGGGCATGTCATCTCGCCTTGTCTTATCAAATGCGTTCAGATCGAAATCGATGGACAATCTACACGAAATGGTGCGGGTAAGTGATTTGAAGTCGTGGAAAGCTGATGTGAAATTAATGTCGATCTACTCTTCCTCGTGGCATATGTGAGGCCAACAAGGGTTGTTAGAAATGGATATCGCATTAATAAGAAAAAAAAATACAGAGAAAATAACAGTCGATGGGACAGCGGTTTTATCTCCATAAAAATGTCGACTTTGCCTCCATCGAGAGAGCGCCACATATCTTTTTCATGCTGTTACCGGTAGTGTCCACCTTGAACGGCGTAGAATAAAAGCGAGTGCGCACACGCTGCTGAGGACTATGAATAACAATTGTTAACTGATTCTGTTTCAGGAACAAGGGCCTGTTTCAGGTCCGTGCTCAAGGGCCGACGTTGCCTTCACCGAATGGGTCCTTCTTGACCGTCTTACCTGTTATTTTCAGTTGAAAATGTTTCCGTTTATTCCAAGACGAAAATGCTAATTGATTAAATTACCATATTGCCCTATTATGCTAGTAGAAATGGCCGCTAAGAGCCCGACTGACGAAATGCAATAAAGATCATATTCAGGTACACATAGATGAGAGGGTAATTGTTTTGTATAACTCTACAGCTACACCTCGCCTTGTTGGTCTACTGACCTGTTAGTCTAGAGCAGTGGCCCAGCGTCACCTAATGGCCCCGCCCCTGCTGCACGAACACATTAGCCACCCGCCCTGGGTGACACGTGATAGTATACGTCACTAGCAAGGCGAGGTGGCAACGCGTTGCATCAACATGAAATACGTACACAATGGAAACTTATTTCCATTTGCTTTGTAACTATTAACTTGGTCAAACAGTGACGCGATTTTGAGAGGCTCGCGGAAATACGAAGCATACCGCTGGATCGTTGCATCAACTGATTTCATTTTCGAAAAGGCGTTATCTAATGTTATATGCAGAAGAAACATAGATGAACGAACCTCCATTGTATTAAAATAACTAAGTGGTAGCCTACATCAGGCGTATGCTGGCTGCTGAGCTAACTCGGTGTTTCCGACCAGCTAGCGCTTGATGTTCCGCTTGTACGATGTTAAGGTTTAGTCATCCTATATATATTTGCCCTTCTATTTAAACGCAGTAACAGAAAGGTTCGAAGGATTGGCCTTCGACACATTTCGAGTGTGTGTTATAGCGATCAACACGGACGATATCTTTTGGAAGTATTGTAAATGTGGTGTTCCCGTCAGATTTTTCCTTCTCTTGTTCAACGAGCGCCTCAAAAATTGCTTCGGGCTCGGTAGCAATGCGAATCCTATGCCGGTGTAAATACGATGCGCCTTGGTACATCCGTGCTACCTGAAGGGTTTTATCAAGACGGAATATTGAGCAACCCTTCTTTAAGGCCGATATCTTTTTGCTTGCTAGCATTTCATTCAATTTATTAACGACACGTTCCCCGAGCACTGGCCAGATGTTGGTGTCGTTTTCTCGCACGTAACTGTAACAGCCGCAGTATTTATCGCCTATGCCTGCGTCGTGACAGCTTCTTGATGACGGAATAACCTGACTAATGAGGCTGTACCCGCCGTCTCGAGATTGAGGTGCCCTTTTCGCCTCGATCGGGCGACTTTCGGCAGGCTTAAACGGGTTCACTAGATCATGCAGGGTCGCATGAAAATCAAATGAGGTCACTAACCTGCGGCTGTTCAGTTGCAAGTATTGTAACGTATCGGGCCGCAGACGAACGAGCTCCTCGGGAACAAGTACAAAGCCGAACGGCAGCTTGTCCTCAAGTGTTCCCTGGCGGGTTTTCCGAAACGATCCAATCCGAAAGCCATGATCAGCTATAAATAGTATGACCGTATGATTCAGTATGCCTTGATCGTTGAGTGCAGTAAAGTGGTCGGCGACATCTTCATCAATACGCCAGGCCCCGGCCGGATCATCGTGAGTGGCTCGCACCAGAAAGACGTACGCGAAAAGAGGGCGATCTCGTTTAAGTAACACCATTGTATCTTCCAGATACTTGAGATGTACCGACGATTGGCTCTGACCAAAATAGCAATTTGATTCGTATAGCCTTTCCATAGCATTAACCATTGCACGGGGGTAGTAATCAGTCGGGGCTATGTTAAAGCCCAGCCTTGATGGTCCGGCGAAAATTGCCCAACTGGTCATTTCCTCATGGAGCATCGTGCGGTACCCATTTCGCCGATATTCGTCCCATGTGAAATTAAAAAAGCCATCAAAATGTCGATGACGAACGATCTTGTCGACTTCGTCAAGCGGCTTTCCAGTCAGTATCGGTATTTGATTCGGGGCCGAATTTTCCCCCACTTTGTTATATCCAAATAGCTCAATTAGCCGTTCACCGTAAATTTCCTGTAGAGCTTGATAGGTTCGGGGCATGGTTCTGTGAAAGGCAAGCCGTGACAGCGAGTCTATTCCGAGCAGTACCACATTGAAGTATGGTTCGTCGTCACTTCTCACCGGGACGGATCGGGAGACGTCTGCCACATTTGTCATCACTAGGATCTGCTTGTAATCGCTACGACCGCTGCTGATAATCCTCCGAAGTGTGGAAGTGAAAATGCTTTTAAGGTTGAAGCTGCAGCTGATCTGGATTTCTAGATGTGGCGGACACGTGTTCCAATCAAAGAGAAATGATTTACCCAGCTTATAGGAGAAATCTCGTACTCGAGCTGAATCGTCCAAAAGCAATGGGTTATAGATACACTTCAGCAAAGCTGGCGACCCCAAGTAGTCACTGCGGAGCACATCTTCGTCGAGAACGGGACATGTTCTGTTTAGAGTGCGTCTCGTCTTGAATATCGGCCGCTTGTCGTGCGGTTTCTTGCAGACTTTACGCTTCAGTTGAGCAAAGTACCTGTTCAGCTCCCCGCTCGAGAGCGGATCACGCCGTAGCACAGTACACTGTTCGGTGTTTACGGCAAATAGATCATGTTTTGTTTTAGCAGCACCATGATGTGAATATCCCTCAACGTGGAATGTATATGCAGATGGTGGCACGTTTTCGAGTCCAAAACGCAACGTATTGCCCCCTATATATTCGTACCATTGGGATAGGCCATAGACACATAGCAAACAAATAAGAATAACCACAAAACCTATTCGTGTGGCGTTCATGGCGATGGCGAGCACATCAGGGATTGTTTGACCAATCGCCACCTACAGCATTTCCAACGACGACCGCTGGAGGTTCGCATAAACTGATCGTCATAAAAGTCATAGAGGATTACCCGCCGCATATCGTAGAACAACTCGCATTCTCTCTCTCTCTCTCTCTGCTCCAATAGGTGCTCGTGGCATAAATGAATGAGAGCCGTTCTACCTGGATTGCTCCTCGACTGTGACCACACCAAGCATGATCCTAAGTCAGTCCTCACCGATATTTCCACCGAAAGCTGACCGCCGGGTGCACTGTAATGATAGGCCTCGTACCGCTTGCTGCTTGACATCATGCGTACGATGCCCACGAGACCCTTGGAAGTAGTGTGATGGATTTAAAATGCGATAAAATTTCCGCAACGAGACTGAACAATCGGCGCATTCGAACCTTTCACTGGTCTTTATAGCACGCTCTCTTTATTCACCCTCTCCCGATGAGTGTATCTGAGATGTTGTTATGAGTTTAAATAAATAGCTGGGTATCTAAAAGACTAGGTAGTAAAGTACCTAGCTATAATACCAGAAAGTACAAGCTATTAATAACGCTAAAAGATCATACAGCGTTACTGTATAAGGCTCCTGAAAGAATATACGAAGGCGAAGTCTAGATTTGATACCCAGGATCTCTAAACATAGCCAAGTGTCGTTATTATACCTCTATAAGACTACAGACTTCCAATATTAAGAGACATAACAGACGTTGCACATTCGGATCGCGAATCGGGCCTTGTAACGTGTTAGCAAACCAAGTATACAAATAATGCATGTGTATATACACAGAATACAGCATGATTCGAGATGACAGTTAGCAAAGAGTCTTGAGCGGCACATAATAGCGAACGGTTCGCGAACGGGAGACGTATTTGTCATCATAGCTCTCACGAGCGCGACGAGCTAGGCACCATAAGAAGGCATATACATAAGCACCAACATCAACAATGACGGTGATTCCGTGCAGTCCAATAAAGCCATTGCTGTTTCGGGCTAGTTGGACTGTACATATACCAGTGTATGGCTTACTGTTTATTTATATGCATCTTTAACGTAGAATAATCGACAGTGCGCCGATAATTCGGTACTTGGAAGTACCTATGATTCCCGAAATATTGTAGAATAACAATTAGTCACTTCATTCCACAAAGCTATCGAAAGCATTCCTTGCAGGAGCAGATAATATATATATATATATATACATATATTAGTATCGCCATTAAGTTTTTTGAGGCCTTTTTCGTGAGGAATCAATTTTCCGAGTTTATAAACTCTCCCCAGCGGGTGCAAATGATCTCTAACGGTTCGCTCTGCTAAGTTTAGCTGCTCAGCAAGAATAGGAGCACTAAGAGGCTTATCTTGCTCAAGCGTTGCGGTCAGTACCTCGTTATCGGTTGCAGTAGAGGGTCCGAAAGTAGCACTAGTACTTTCGGCTGCAGTTTTCAGTGGTCGTGGTCGCTGCGGTATCTCCGATTTCGAACTTGAAAAGGATCATTGCACAAAATTGGCCTCGAGATAGGTCAATTTTGAAGTCACACAGCGTTCGTTAAAATCGTTGATTGAGTCGCCCTTTTTTATTTTGCTCCACAACCATCCAACCGCAGTCTATTGATCATGATTGTGCGTCTTCACATATCTAATAATTAAAGAAGTAGTTGGGTACACGGTGTCTGGCCGAGGCCGTCATGGTCACTCCTGAGGGAAGCGATAGCATTTTGGCATCATAAAAATAAAATAAATTTTCCAGGCTGACTCACATCATAGAAGCACAGCAACAAACAAGACTTTTTTCACACCCTCATGACGCCAAAATTTTAAATACTAAAATTTCTGAATATATATATATATATATGGGCAAAACGAGTCAACTTCTATTGAGCGGCAATTAAAAAATAATTAAATATTCCTTAACTCACCAGAGAGACAAACTGTCTAATGGGTTCGAAAAGTTTCGCAACTTTATCGCGAAATAGCGCTATTCGTCTATTCATCCCCTTTGGACTTATGCCGATATTTCAAATGAAGTTTGATATATTCGAGTTGATCACACCTGAACCGAGAGCCTGGTCGAGATCGAGGCGGACCCTGTTGAGAGCCGTTGTTAACCAGATAACGACTTCAGATGGTGATAACTGACGATTTTTAGCGTTTAGACTGCAATCAATCTAGATTTCTTGATGATGTGGACACGTTCTCCAATCAAGCGGAAGCGTCTTGCTCAGTCCGCACGTTTGCTCAGGTATTCGAGCCGATCTGTCCCAAAAAGGATTATATATATATTTTATATACAAGATCAAAATATTTCATCAAGCACGTATAAGACCTCTGTTTTTTATTATTGTTCAGCAGACCAGCCAACACTTTTTTTCGAAGGCATCACCACGTATGGCCACCATCAGGACGCCAGGTTTACAGCTGTTTAAAGCTGATATAAACACATCTGTCGGCTAAAACCTATCATATGTTGTGATATGTCGATATAAAGCGATCATGCACAAGCATTGAATCATCATAGGACACAGTAAATATATATATATATATATATATATAAATATATATACGCCGTTTGTCTTAATCCCCCTCGTTGCACATTTGCATTTAGGGGTCCGGCTAACGAAGCAATGGTAGAAGCAGTTGTACCGCGGACGTTAAATGTCGGGCTGAGAGCCAGCCCGTAAACGTTTTTCTTGTCTTAATCCCCAATTTACGATGAGCTTTACTTGATCCAGCTATCGAATTTACATCAGCACTATATTATAGAATACCACGATTTGGCAATCTGCCGGTTCTTCTGCACCATCATCTATATTCTGCTGTGTTGGATACATGTCTAGACTATTTATTAAACCAAATTTAAAATTATTCAATAGAAAAGAAACAGGCAGCCGGTTGTGCATTGTAAATGCATTGTACGAAATCTTTAGATTTTTAGAATGCTATAACATATTGGAATTATTTGTACTAGTACACCAATAACAGCTACAGTATACACACAGCAGTAATATTGTGTAAATTGATGTTTCGTTCTCAGACAGATGAAATTAAATATCTGTAAAGGTTTCACTCGTTAGTCCTGGCGTTTTGATAAAAATTGACGTCGTTATTAAATTACACAGGGTCAAGTTATTATCCTATTCAGCGATTCGTGGGCGCTCTGTAGATGAGAGTTCCTGAGCTCAGAAGTGGTTACAGATAAACGAAATAATTGAATTACTTTGAACGAGATTCACTTCGTCGTTGCCAGAGGGAGCGCTCCGTTATATGGGTTGTCCGGGGTGCATGTCAAATTGTATTATTTAATATAATACAATAGCACCTTTTTATTCAAAGAGATATGCCACGTCGAGGGACATACCTTTTGTGCACTACAAGTATAATCCCTGGGTATTTATACCTCCGTGCGAGAGGTCGTATACTATCTCTGGGTATATGCTCGAACTCGGTCCAATTTTGGTGACTGGTGGTCTCCTTTTCAATTGAATAAAGTGACAGAAGTCTAGCAGGCTTATGTCAGGAGAACATGCCAGTTCATACTCTGACAAAACGTTTTTATACACCTCCTTCGTGATAGGGGCTTTCGGAGGCAGGAGCTGATAAAGAAGATTAAGTCGAACCTATGGACATAAGCAGCATTCTTTCGCCTGTTCACATCCTCCGATTCAGCTGCTCTACCACAAATGGTGGTGACGCTGCTTCCGATCGAGCTGCACGCGTCATTTGACTCATGTCAAAGTGTTTTAATGTCCCTTCCATCTTAAAATAGTAGTGTCTGTTGACATCCCGGCTGCATTTCGCGTGGCACCCTTTTGGCTAGAATCTTCCTCATCTTTTTGGTGGCAAGGACCAGTGCCTCCACCATTGGAAGATACTACTCAATTTGTCCACAGCTTCTTGTCGTTTTTGAGCATCGCTTCAATCACCTACAGTTGCACGTTGGCAGCTTGTCTCTACGCCTTGAAACTTCGCACACCATTTCCGTACACTTATCCCGGACCGGACCTCCCGGCCAAACAACCTCATCGCATTTGAGTGAACCAGGACAAATTGGGTGAACCAAGATAGAGAGAGAGAGAGGAAATTTTCTTCAAACGCACGGACATCACCCGAGACATTCCAATCTCCATAAAAGTGGGCCGATCCAGTGCACGGTTGACGTGGATAACCCAGACAGAGACTACCCATCTGTTCTTGGCTCTCCTTTTCACGGGAGTCATCCGCAATGTAAATGCGTTGTCCGTCTTGCAGAGCGGATCCTTCTCCGGTGCCTGCAGCCTGTCCATCCCCCCGACACGGTCGGTCTCTTTCCCTGAGGCAGGCCTGCTGAGTTTTGTCAGCATTTCCCCCTCGGGAGAGGCAGTTGTATTCCACCCTCAACTGGGCTGGTGCACCTATATTTTCCTTCTGCGGCACCCTTACTATTGACCCCCTTTAACTGATCTGTTCTTCCCACTAATGTTCCCATGTAGATGTTTCTGCAAGACGGGAAGGCAGACAGGGGCGGGATGGGGCTGTTACCCTGGTGGGCCTCGTTCCGCGGAGCTCGGGCCTACCGCAAACCTGCGCAGGAACCCAGGAAACGAGGCGCCGAATCCTTTGTCTCACTTGTACGAACTCATCTAGTGAAAGTTGTCTTTCTATGGAGTATTTGAGGGGTTTAAATTGCTACACAAGCCCCGTTTTCCCCCACGATCAGCGACAGGTCTTGCAGAGCGTCGAATTTTATAAAACATAGTTGTTCTTCAATTGTCGTTTGAACCTCCACTATATTAAAATAACTAAGTGGTAGCCTACATCAGGCGTATGGTGGCTGCTGAGCTAACTCGGTGTTTCTGACCAGCTAGCGGTTGATGTTTCGCTTGTACAATGGTAAGGTTTAGTCATCCTATATGTAATTGCCCTTCTATTTAAACGCAGTAACAGAAAGGTTCGAAGGATTGGCCTTCGACACATTTCGAGTGTGTGTTATAGCGATCAACACGGACGATATCTTTTGGAAGTATTGTAAATGTGGTGTTCCCGTCAGATTTTTCCTTCTCTTGTTCAACGAGCGCCTCGAAAATAGCTTCGGGCTCGGTAGCAATGCGAATCCTATGCCGGTGTAAATACGATGCGCCTTGGTACATCCGTGCTACCTGAAGGGTTTTATCAAGACGGAATATTGAGCAACCCTTCTTTAAGGCCGATATCTTTTTGCTCGCTAGCATTTCATTCAATTTATTAACGACACGTTCCCCGAGCACTGGCCAGATGTTGGTGTCGTTTTCTCGCACGTAACTGTAACAGCCGCAGTATTTATCGCCTATGCCTGCGTCGTGACAGCTTCTTGATGACGGAATAACCTGACTAATGAGGCTGTACCCGCCGTCTCGAGATTGAGGTGCCCTTTTCGCCTCGATCGGGCGACTTTCGGCAGGCTTAAACGGGTTCACTAGATCATGCAGGGTCGCATGAAAATCAAATGAGGTCACTAACCTGCGGCTGTTCAGTTGCAAGTATTGTAACGTATCGGGCCGCAGACGAACGAGCTCCTCGGGAACAAGTACAAAGCCGAACGGCAGCTTGTCCTCAAGTGTTCCCTGGCGGGTTTTCCGAAACGATCCAATCCGAAAGCCATGATCAGCTATAAATAGTATGACCGTATGATTCAGTATGCCTTGATCGTTGAGTGCAGTAAAGTGGTCGGCGACATCTTCATCAATACGCCAGGCCCCGGCCGGATCATCGTGAGTGGCTCGCACCAGAAAGACGTACGCGAAAAGAGGGCGATCTCGTTTAAGTAACACCATTGTATCTTCCAGATACTTGAGATGTACCGACGATTGGCTCTGACCAAAATAGCAATTTGATTCGTATACCATTTCCATAGCATTAACCATTGCACGGGGGTAGTAATCAGTCGGAGCTATTTTAAAGCCCAGCCTTGATTCTCCGGCGAAAATTGCCCAACTGGTCATTTCCTCATGGAGCATAGTGCGGTACCCATTTCGCCGATACTCGTCCCATGTAAAATTAAAAAAGCCATCAAAATGTCGATGACGAACGATCTTGTCGACTTCGTCAAGCGGCTTTCCAGTCAGTATCGGTATTTGATTCGGGGCCGAATTTTCCCCCACTTTGTTATATCCAAATAGCTCAATTAGCCGTTCACCGTAAATTTCCTGTAGAGCTTGATTGGTTCGGGGCATGGTTCTGTGAAAGGCAAGCCGTGACAGCGAGTCTATTCCGAGCAGTACCACATTGAAGTATGGTTCGTCGTCACTTCTCACCGGGACGGATCGGGAGACGTCTGCCACATTTGTCATCACTAGGATCTGCTTGTAATCGCTACGACCGCTGCTGATAATCCTCCGAAGTGTGGAAGTGAAAATGCTTTTAAGGTTGAAGCTGCAGCTGATCTGGATTTCTAGATGTGGCGGACACGTGTTCCAATCAAAGAGAAATGCTTTACCCAGCTTATAGGAGACATCTCGTACTTGAGCTGAATCGTCCAAAAGCAATGGGTTATAGATACACTCCAGCAAAGCTGGCGACCCCAAGTAGTCACTGCGGAGCACATCTTCGTCGAGAACAGGACATGTTCTGTTTAGAGTGCGTCTCGTCTTGAATATCGGCCGCTTGTCGTGCGGTTTCTTGCAGACTTTACGCTTCAGTTGAGCAAAGTACCTGTTCAGCTCCCTGCTCGAGAGAGGATCACGCCGTAGCACAGTACACTGTTCGGTGTTTACGGCAAGATCATGTTTTGTTTTAGCAGCACCATGATGTGAATATCCCTCAACGTTGAATGTATATGCAGATGGTGGAAAGTTTTCGAAGGGTCCAAAACGCAACGATTTGCCCCCCATATATGCGTACCATTGGGATAGGCCATAGACACATAGCAAACAAATAAGAATAACCACAAAACATAGTCGTGTAACGTTCATGGCGATGGCGAGCACATCAGGGATTGGTTGACCAATCGCCACCTACAGCATTTCCAACGACGATCGCTGGAGGTTCGCATAAACTGATCGTCTTAAAAGTCATAGACAATTACCCGCCGCATATCGTAGAACCACTCGCACTCTCTCTCTCTCTCTCTGTTCCAATAGGTGCTCGTGGCATAAATTAATGAGAGCCGTTCTACCTGGATTGCTCCTCGACTGTGACCACACCAAGCATGATCCTAAGTCAGTCTTCACCGATGTTCCCACCGAATGCTGACCGCCGGGCGCACTGTAATGATAGGCCTCGTACCGCCTGTTCCGTGACATCACGCGTACGATGCCCACGAGACCCTTGGAACTAGTGTGTTGGATTTAAAATGCGATAAAATTTCCGCAACGAGACTGAACAATGGGCGCATTCGACCCTTTCACTGGCACATAGGACACAGTATATATATATATATATATATATATATATATACTGTGTCCTATGATGATTCAATGCTTGTGCATGACCGCTTTATATCGAGATATCACAGCATATGGTAGGTTTCGGCCGACAGATGTGTTTATATCAGCTTTAAACAGCTGCAAACCTGGCGTCCTGACGGTGGCCATACGTGGTGATGCCTTCGAGAAAGTGTTGGCTGGTCTGCTGAACAATAATAAAAAGCAGAGGTCTAATACGTGCTTGATGAAATATTTTGATCTTGTATATAAAATATATATATATATATATACGCCTGCCGAACCACGGAACGTTCCATCCAGCCAAGCAGGCACTTCCATAAAATTCAAGAGACGCCATTAGCTAACTAGCTAGCTATAATATCTAGGCAGGCAGGTGGGACCATCTATCTCACACGAGACCAAATTATCCAGTGAGCTCAAGCATAGAATACAAACGTCTGCTTCTCAGCAATCGTCCCCTTTGTTCTGTTGTGTTACGCATGCACCACTGGGCCATTGCTAGTTTTGGTTTTAGTATCAGTGTGGGCTGAGGTGCAAAAAAACCCTTGTATTTTTATATTTTTTCGAGAACTAAAGTGTATGTATATTGCAGTTCCGAAAATAAACTTGAAAGCTGATAACATTGTAAGTGATTTATCTTCGACGGCACGCATCGGCTTCGGGTACTACACATATCCAGACTGTTAATTCTGCCCATTTTGTCCTGCGCCTACCATATTGACCGTATTCAAATGGAATTCAAGGGCCAGTTTCAGTAGATATGTTGCCCGCTGATTGTGCGACCATACCTTTGCTTGCGTTTGTAATAACATAGCGTAAAGCATGAATAGTTTCTCTAAGATTCGTTTTTTTACGACTATTTTTTACGATTTATATATACTTATATATTTATACAGTGGTATGCATAAACATAACTCGCCCCTATATTTAAACAAATCGATATAAAGAATACACATTTATGACATTTATTCTGTATTAGATCTGTCGGCTAAAACGTATCAAATGTTGTGATATGTCGATATAAAACTATCATGCACAAGCATTGAATAATCACAGGACGCGGTATATATATATATATATATGTACGTCGTTTGTACTGTCTCGCCAATTTACGATGAGCTTTACTTGATCCAGTTATCGAATTTACATCAGCACATATATAATACCACAATTTGGCAATTTTCTGGTTCTTCTGTGCCATCATCTATACTCTGCCGTATTAGACACATGCATTGTACGAAATCTTTAGATTTTTAGAATTCCATAACATATTGCAATTACTTATACTAACTATTTTTTTTTAACTTCCCCCCAGAGGCGTGGAACCACTTATTCAGTATGTCTTCAGAGTCCTCCAAGGAGGGGGGATATCTTTATATGCCTTTAGTTATACTTGTTAATCACTCGTTGTCCTAAGCAGCATGTCGTGCGCGTCTTTGCCCCGATTTTGATCTACTTGCCGTACCCTAATCATGTTTCTTGAGAGAGGACTTCTTAACGTACTTTCATGCTCCACGAATAGTCCACCCGTCGTCGTCTATCTTGTCTTTGTCTGCCTCTCTCCTGTCAATCTTTCGCTGGCCCTTAGTCTTGTCCGAAGAAGGAATTCGCTCTAACGTTGGTTGACGCTCTTGTTTCCTCTTGTTCCGAAGTTCCTCAACTAGCATTCTGTATGCACGGCGCGCCATCGAGCTAGCTTTATGGCCCTTCACATCACAGTTGTAGCAGCATGGTTAGTCGTCGGGACATTCTTTCATTGTGTGGGCTTCGGATCCGCAGTTGTAACACCTCTTGCCCTCTACCTTCCTTCCCTTGAACGCACTCGCTATGTGACCTGGCTTCTGCCAATTGTAGCAGGTCGGCGCCTGCATGAACTCTTCTGATGTACAGTATGTATTGTCAAGTTTAATTCTCTTCAGCTCAACAAGCCTCCTGGCATATGTGTGTGGGAGAGCAACGATGCACGCCCATCCATGCTTTTTGGCCTTTGGACCCTCGATTTTGATTGCCGCATATACAGGTATATTCATCTGCAGGCATATTTACAGTTTCGCTTCTGTGCCTGTAGCATCCAGGAAGGGGTTTATGTTCTTCAGGATGACTGTCGCTTGTGACATAGTGTCGCTGACCTCAACGACAACTCCTATGCCTGCTCTCAGTATGTTCAAAGGGCCTAGTATCCCCTTGCTTCGTTTCGTTGAGCTTAATGAGAAGGTTACCTTTGGCTGACCTGCTTATTCTCCCAACCGTCACGCCGGCCTCCGTCGGCTATATGTATTGCTTGATGTCCCGCACTGTCTCTTCCATTGTTCTTCCTTGAGCAGCTTTGATTGTTAAGGTTGTAGCTGCTGGGGTGTTTAAGAGTCCGCCGTCTTTGATGTATGCGACCTATTTTTGCCTGGTATCCCGGCGCTGGTATGTCGAAAAACCCTCCCGTGATGGGGCATGCAGCCTCCAGCGCTTTCCTGGAGTCGCAGCCCTTAATTTCCTCTGAAATACGAATGGCTGGCGTTTTCTCTCCTTAGGTGCACTTGTCTTGCTAACTACCTTGACGAGTAATTCCAGGAACTTGTTTGTGTCATCTTCTGGTGCTACCATTCCGACGACGAGTGTTCTGGTGGAGGTGAGCGAGCAACCTTCTCGGTCTTCTTTTTCTGGCATTTCTAGCATATCGTTGCTTTCCAAAATAGCTATTTTCCCCCGCAATCAGTCTAGCTGTAGCCAAGGTGGCGGAGAACATTCCGGATAGCTTCTCTAGGAGGTCCTGGTCCTTGCTGGAGCCTTTCTTGGCAATCATTGCCCTTGTCTGCCTATGTGCGAGAATCAACTTATATGCTTGCTCCAGTCATGGTTTCTCAATAATGACTGCGAGCGCTGCTTCAGTCTTGTCTGCCTATTGCTCTTCATCAAGTTCCCTTATCTCGTTGCGCATTTCTGTTTCTGCCCTTGTCGCTGCATCGGGCTCCTTGGAGCAGCGCGAGCAGGTTGCTGCTTCCGGCGGTGCAGTTCTTGATCCCCCTTTCTCTTTGAGTCTGGCTATCTCTTCGTTGAGTCTTTCCAAGTTTGCGGTGCAGTTCTGCTGGAAGCATAGCTCCCGGCGGAAGTGCACCGAAAAGCGCCCTTCCTCTCCTTGTATTTCGCGGTCCTGTTATTGTCGCCCCTTTTTTTGGGCAGTTACTTGTACCACTACACCAATAACAGCCACAGTAATATACACAGCAGTCATCCGGATGAAATATGCTGTAGTAGTTACAATTGAACCTTTTGCACTAGCAAGTATTACTTTTGTTCCAGGTTTTCTTTAAGTGTTTTACCCTAAAAGTTATTTTACTTGAATCTAAATGCTGCATCGCGTTGAGTAAAAAATCGCTGAAATGATACGTCGATCTACAGCCTTGAATGAAGTCTCTCCCACCGGATTTCCTGATAATTCCAAGTCTCAGCATCTTCTTCGTTGTCGAATTCTCGCCTCACTGCCACGCTTGAACCCGCGGAGTGGCCTTCTTGTATGGCCAACAACCACTATTTTCACGCTTGATCAGTCGACCACCCCTTCAAAAACTTTATGACCTCAAAGAATGAATTCGAGAGGAATAAAGCTGCGACAGAACAAAGTACAGCCATTGGGCTACCATATGCCCGTCTTATACATAGCAGTCGATCGTTGTGCAAATAGTGGGCCGGAAGGCCGTTTCGGCCGTACACAGGCCGGAGTGGGCGGAAAGTGGGCCGATCCAGTGCCCAGTGGACAGTCCCCAGACAGAGACTGTCCATATGCTCTTGGCTCTTATTTTCACGGGAGTCATCCGCAATGTAAATGCGTTCTCCGTCTTGCAGAACGGATCCTTCTCCGGTGCTTCCAGCGTGTCTGTCCCCCCGACACGGTTGGTCTCTTTCCCTGAGGCGGGCCTGCTGAGTTTTGTCAGCATTTCCCCCTCGGGAGAGGCAGTTGTCTTCCACCCTCAACTGGGCTTGTGCACCTATATTTTACTTCTGCGGCACCCTTACTATTGACCCCCTTTAACTGATTTGTTCTTCGCCTAGGCTTCGCCAGCAGGAGCTTCGAAGTCCTCCTTCGTGGCCCCCAACTATTCGCCTCTTCCCTCCTTCTCGTTCCCACTAATGTTCCCATGTCGATGTTTCTGCAAGACGGGAAGGCAGACGGGGACGGGATGGGGAAGTTACCCTGGTGGACCTTGGGACCTCGCTCCGCGAAGCACGGGCCTACCGCAAACCTGCTCAGGAACCCAGGAAACAAGGCGCCGAAACCTTTGTCTCACTTGTACGAACTCATCTAGTTAAAGTTGTCTCTCTATGGAGTATTTGAGGAGTTTAAATTGCTGCACAAGCTCCGTTTTCCCCCACGATCAGCGACAGGTCTTGCAGAGCGCCGAATTTTATAAAACATAGTTGTTCTTCAATTGCGCAAACGGCACCTTCGATAATTATTGTCCTACTTCAAAATCAGAACTTTAGTTTTTAGCACAGCTGCTATCGGCAATCCGCTAGTGGCCCTGATATCGTAGAGTTCGAGTATGTTAATGCTTCACATCTCTAGCACCCTGCCACCCTGGCACGTTCCCCGGAGCTCCTAATAAAATTCTGACCAGTTCGTGTGTCCATTCTGCACCTTGAGTTGTGAACACATTAGTAGAAAACGGAGCAATGAGTCAGTCGTTACCATCTGAAAAATATTGGCCAGGCGCATGGGTGGCGCCATTGATTTGAGATCGTAAGTTCCAACCTCTCCAACACACACACACACACCGATTACGACGTGCATAGATCCGGCCGGGGTGAATGCTGTCCACAGAGAGGAGTAGAAACTCCTTTGTTGACTGAACTCGCTGCAATTCGACATGTTGACAATGTCATCGCCTTCCTCGGGACAATGTCGGCCTCAGCCCCGGTCCCAGCTAATCCTCCCTCCCCATAATCCCTAGGAGTAATGACAAAGAACAATAACGTTTTATCGTGAAACTCACAGCAAGCGTTGTTATTAGTTATGTGAATGACCTTCTTTAGTTTCGTTTCAAGAAACGAATTTCTTCAGTGAAATACATTTATTTATCAGTGAGATCATAACTGCCCAGTGTCTTTAGTGTGTCTACGGCTACCTTCCACGAAGCTTTGCACACGCTGTTAGACTCTTCCGTTACATCTAACAGAATAGTGTTAGCTTAGAACTTCACTTGCAATAACAATACCGTTCAAACCTCTCTCCCTTAGCGCATTTCGAATGCTCGCTGTACTGGTCCACGCGAACAATGCTCCGCGGCAGTGCCGAAAACGTAAGGTCTGACTTTTGGTCTCTCGTCGTCGCCGCTTGCTCGACGAGCGCTTCGAAGACAGCGTCAGGCCTGGTGGAGATGCGGACCTTGTACTTCTGGAAAAAAGTCTTACCCTCAAACATCCTTTGGACTTCCAACGACTTGTCAAGGGTAAATTTTGAGCAACCTTTACTCGTTGCCGTTCTGTTGGTGTCATCTAGAATCTTATTCACAGCATCGACGACATAATCACCGAAGACCGGCCAGAGTTTAGAGTCAGTTTCACTTACGTAACGGTAGCAGCTGCAGAATTGGTCAAGAATACCTGCTTGACGACATGTCCTCGACCTAGGAACGACTTCACTCAGAAGGCTGACTCCATAATGTGGCGAAGTGTAATTTATCTCATGGCTAGAACTATCCAAATGTATTCCTGGATCTAAAGGGTCGGTTAGATCTTGCAGTGTTGCGTGAATATCATATGGGGTCACCAGGCGTCGACTGTTCATCCTCAGAATCCGCAGTGAATCAGGTCGAAGTTGGACAAACTCATCGGGAAGCAAGACGAAGGCAAATGGAAGCATATCTTCAAGGGTTCCCTGGGGAGTTTTGCGGAACCATCCCATTCGGTAGCCGTGATCAGCCAGCAGTAACACGATTGTATGATTTAATATACCCGAGTCGTGCAAAGAGTTAAAGTGATTTGCGATATCGTCATCATTTTGCCAACCGCCACGAAGATTGCCGTGAGTCTCTAGACTAATCCAGGCGTAGACAAATAGCGGTCGATTTCGCGTAAGCAGCTGCATTGTATCCTCTAAGTATTTCAGGAACACCGATGATTGCGTTTGATTGAAATAGCAGTTATATGGGTAGCGCTTCTCAACGGCGAGCATGAGTGATCGAGGCCAATAGTCGGTCGGGATCTTTTTGAAACCCATCCTATTTGGATAGGTAAATAGGCCCCACTTTCCCAGCTCCTCAAGAAACAATGTACGGTAGCCTTTCCGTCGATATTCGTCCCAGACATAGTTTGCCCAGTTATCGAAATAGCGATGGTCAAGCATATCAACGTCATGGCTAAACGGTCGTCCTGTTAAAAACGGAATCTGGTTTGGGGCCGAATTTTCACCGACCTTGTTGAAACCAAGGAGCTCCACCAACCGTTCACCGTAAAGCCTCTGTAGTTGCTGCAGTGTCTTTGGCATTGTCCGATGAAAGGCAAGACGCGACATCGCATCGATTCCCAGCACCATCACATTAAAGGAGGGTCGCTGTTTCGGTCGTACCGACAATGGCTCTTGCAGATCCACTACGGAAGTCATGAGTAGAAATTGTTCATATTCACTGCTCTTAACATTACTATTATTAGTATCATGCAGAGGGGTAATATTGCAGCTAATCTGTATTTCTAAATCATGTGGGCATACCGTCCAGTTAAACGGGAATGATTTTCCAATCTTAAAGTTACGATCAGGCGCCTGGGATTCAGTGTCCCTCATCACCGGCTGGTAAACACATGCAAGGTCTGCCGCAGTTGCCGAATAGTCCTTTCCGAGAACATCCTCATCGAGCAGGGGACAAGTCCGATTCGAAGTCATCCGAGTTCGAAACAGTGGCTTCGGACTACCATGTGGCATTTTGCAGGCATCTCTTGACCATTGTTCGAAATGTTTCCGCTGCGACTTCGGAAGAGTGTCACGTAATCGTATCCAGCAATGCTCTGTGTGGACCCCAAATTCTTCGCTTCCATTCACTCTAAAATCTTCAAATTGCACCCCGATTTCGTCCTCGTTTTTCGTGTAGGATATTTGACTGTACACATATTCGCGCCGCACCGGAGATACTCGATACCACACGTTAACCATGGCAAGGGTGCCCAGAAGACCACAAAGCAGTATCACCTTCTTCGACGGCATTGGAACGTTCCAGCCAGCCAACCAGGCATTTCCACAAAATTCAACAGACGCCATTAGCTAACTAGCTAGCTATAATATCCAGGCAGGTAGGTGGGACCATCTATCTCTTACGATACCAAATCATCCAGTGAGCTCAAGCATCAGTTACAAACGTCTGCTTCTCAGCAAACGTGATTACGCAGGAGTAAGTCCCCTTTGTTCTGTTGTGTTACGCATTCTTTCCATTCTTTCCTGCACCTACCAGATTGACCGTATTCAAACGGAATTCAAAGGCCAGTGTCAGGAGATATGTTGCCCGCTGATTGTGCGACCATACCTTTGCTTGCGTTTGTAATAACATAGCGTAAAGCATGAATAGTTTCTGTAAGGTTTGTTTTTTTTACGATATATTTTTTACGATTTATATATACACATATATTTATACAGTGGTGTGCATAAACATAACTCGCCCCTATATTTAAACAAATCGATATAAAGAATACACATTTATGACATTTATTCTGTATTAGATCTGTCGGCTAAAACCTATCAAATGTTGTGATATGTCGATATAAAGCTATCATGCACAAGCATTGAATAATCACAGGACGCGGTATATATATATATATATATACATATGTATATATATATATATATATATGTACGTCGTTTGTACTGTCTCGCCAATTTACGATGAGCTTCACTTGATCCAGCTATCGAATTTACATCAGCACATATGTAATATCACGATTTGGCAATTTGCTGGTTTTTCTGTACCATCATCTATATTCTGCTGTATTAGACACATGCATTGTACGAAATCTTTAGATTTTTAGAATTCCATAACATATTGCAATTACTTGTACCAACTATTTTTTTTTAACTTCCCCCCAGAGGCGTGAAACCACTTATCCAGTATGTCTTCAGAGTCCTCAAAGAAGGGGTAATATCTTTATATGCCTTTAGTTATACTTGTTAATCACTCGTTGTCCTAAGCAGCATGTCGTGCGCGTCTTTGCCCCGGTTTTGACCTACTTGCCGTACTCTAATCATGTTTCTTGAGAGAGGACTTCTTAACGTACTTTCATGCTCCACGAATGGTCCACCCGTCGTCGTCTATCTTGTCTTTGTCTGCCTCTCTCCTGTCAATCTTTCGCTGGCCCTTAGTCTTGTCCGAAGAAGGAATTCGCGCTAACGTTGGTTGACGCTCTGGTTTCCTCTTGTTCCGAAGTTCCTCAACTAGCTTTCTGTATGCACGGCGCGCCATCGAGCTAGCTTTATGGCCCTTCACATCACAGTTATAGCAGCATGGTTAATCGTCGGGACATTCTTTCATTGTGTGGGCTTCGGATCCGCAGTTGTAACACCTCTTGCCCTCTACCTTCCTTCCCTTGAACGCACTCGCTATGTGACCTGGCTTCTGCCAATTGTAGCAGGTCGGCGCCTGCATGAACTCTTCTGATGTACAGTATGTATTGTCAAGTTTAATTCTCTTCAGCTCAACAAGCCTCCTGGCATATGTGTGTGGGAGAGCAACGATGCACGCCCATCCATGCTTTTTGGCCTTTGGACCCTCGATTTTGATTGCCGCATATACAGGTATATTCATCTGCAGGCATATTTACAGTTTCGCTTCTGTGCCTGTAGCATCCAGGAAGGGGTTTATGTTCTTCAGGATGACTGTCGCTTGTGACATAGTGTCGCTGACCTCAACGACAACTCCTATGCCTGCTCTCAGTATGTCCGCAATAGGCCTAGTGTCCCCTTGCTTCGTTTCGTTGAGCTTAATGAGAAGGTTACCTTTGGCTGACCTGCTTATACTCCCAACCGTCACGCCGGCCTCCGTCGGCTATATGTATTGCTTGATGTCCCGCACTGTCTCTTCCATTGTTCTTCCTTGAACAGCTTTGATTGTTGAGGTTGTAGCTGCTGGGGTGTTAAAGAGTCCGCCGTCTTTGATGTATGCGACCTATTTTTGCCTGGTATCCCGGCGCTGGTATGTCGCAAAACCCTCCCGTGATGGGACATGCAGCCTCCAGCGCTTTCCTGGTGCCTCCAGCGTGTCCGTCCCCCCGACACGGTCGGTCTCTTTCCCTGAGGCAGGCCTGCTGAGTTTTGTCAGCTTTCCCCCTCGGGAGAGGCAGTTGTCTTCCACCCTCAACTGATCTGTTCTTCGCCTAGGCTTCGCCAGCAGGAGCTTCGAAGTCCTCCTTCGTGGCCCCCAACTATTCGCCTCTTCCCTCCTTCTCGTTCCCACTAATGTTCCCATGTCGATGTTTCTGCAAGACGGGAAGGCAGACGGGGACGGGATGGGGAAGTTACCCTGGTGGACCTTGGGACCTCGCTCCGCGAAGCTCGGGCCTGCCGCAAACCTGCGCAGGAACCCAGGAAACAAGGCGCCGAAACCTTTGTCTCACTTGTACGAACTCATCTAGTTAAAGTTGTCTTTCTATGGAGTATTTGAGGAGTTTAAATTGCTGCACAAGCTCCGTTTTCCCCCACGATCAGCGACAGGGTTTGCAGAGCGTCGAATTTTATAAAACATAGTTGTTCTTCAACTGTCGTTTGAATTCTTTCTGTAGGATTCATTTCTCGAACTTAGCGGGAGAGACATAGAACTGGTTTCGAAGCCGGCCACATGGGTGAAAGGCTGAGAGTAAGCTCCAAAACGGACTAAGTCCTCAAACATTCAACAGCTGTGTACAACTGCACCTTATTTGTTTTGGAAACAACGCAGCCGTTACTACAGATGGCTTTTTTTTAAATGTGGCGGTTTTATTTGTATCAACCTAATATAAACGTATATATTATATTAACCATTCACATTACAGTGTTCCCTTTGTATAAGGGACGGTCATCTACATATGCGCATCACGCATTATTATTTTACACCATTACTATGGCCATCACTTACCTACATAATTTACTCCTGTTTCCTTCACACTGTTTGGTCTCCATATCGATTTGTCTGTGTGTCCGTGTGTGAGTTCCAGTTTCCAGCTATCATTTACTGTCATCTACTATCCCCCTCTGGTCCTTCTCATTTTCATGTCCCAATGCCTCAATTAGACTCGTCGTTCGTGCACTTGATATTTCATGTTTTAATGCTACATATGTATTGTTTCATGTCGCGCAAACGGCACCTTCGGTAGTGAACACATTAGTAGAAAACGGCGCAATGAGTCAGTCATTACCATCTGAAAAATATTGGCCAGGCGCATGGGTGGCGCCATTGATTTGAGATCGTAAGTTCCAACCTCTCCAACACACACACACACACCGATTACGATGTGCATAGATCCGGCCGGGGTGAATGCCGTCCACAGAGAGGAGTAGAAACTCCTTTGTTGACTGAACTCGCTGCAATTCGACATGTTGACAATGTCATCGCCTTCCTCGGGACAATGTCGGCCTCAGCCCCAGTCCCAGCTAATCCCCCCCATAAACCCTAGAAATAATGACAAAAAACAATTACGTTTTATCGTGAAACTCACAGCAAGCGTTGTTATTAGTTATGTGAATGACCTTCTTTAGTTTCGTTTCAAGAAACGAATTTCTTCAGTGAAATACATTTATTTATCAGTGAGATCAGAACTCCCCAGTGTCTTTAGTGTGTCTACGGCTACCTTCCACGAAGCTTTGCACACGCTGTTAGACTCTTCCGTTACATCTAACATAATAGTGTTAGCTTAGAACTTCACTTGCAATAACAATACCGTTCAAACCTCTCTCCCTTAGCGCATTTCGAATGCTCGCTGTACTGGTCCACGCGAACAATGCTCCGCGGCAGTGCCGAAAACGTAAGGTCTGACTGTTGGTCGCTCGTCGTCGGCGCTTGCTCGACGAGCGCTTCGAAGACAGCGTCAGGCCTGGTGGAGATGCGGACCTTGTACTTCTGGAAAAAAGTCTTACCCTCAAACATCCTTTGGACTTCCAACGACTTGTCAAGGGTAAATTTTGCGCAACCTTTACTCGTTGCCGTTCTGTTGGTGTCATCTAGAATCTTATTCACAGCATCGACGACATAATCACCGAAGGCCGGCCAGAGTTTAGAGTCAGTTTCATTTACGTAACGGTAGCAGCTGCAGAATTGGTCAAGAATACCTGCTTGACGACATGTCCTCGACCTGGGAACGACTTCACTCAGAAGGCTGACTCCATAATGTGGCGAAGTGTAATTTATCTCATGGCTAGAACTATCCAAATGTATTCCTGGATCTAAAGGGTCGGTTAGATCTTGCAGTGTTGCGTGAATATCATATGGGGTCACCAGGCGTCGACTGTTCACCCTCAGAATCCGCAGTGAATCAGGTCGAAGTTGGACAAACTCATCGGGAAGCAAGACAAAGGCAAATGGAAGCATATCTTCAAGGGTTCCCTGGGGAGTTTTGCGGAACCATCCCATTCGGTAGCCGTGATCAGCCAGCAGTAACACGATTGTATGATTTAATATACCCGAGTTGTGCAAAGAGTTAAAGTGATTTGCGATATCGTCATCGTTTTTCCAACCGCCACGAAGATTGTCGTGAGTCTCTAGACTAATCCAGGCGTAGGTAAATAGCGGTCGCTTTCGCGTAAGCAGCTGCATTGTATCCTCTAAGTATTTCAGGAACACCGATGATTGCGTTTGATTGAAATAGCAGTTAAATGGGTAGTTCTTCTCAACGGCGAGCATAAGTGATCGAGGCCAATAGTCGGTCGGGATCTTTTTGAAACCCATCCGATTTGGATAAGTAAATAGGCCCCACTTTCCCAGCTCCTCAAGAAACAATGTACGGTAGCCTTTCCGTCGATATTCGTCCCAGACATAGTTTGCCCAGTTATCGAAATAGCGATGGTCAAGCATATCAACGTCATGGCTAAACGGTCGTCCTGTTAAAAACGGAATCTGGTTTGGGGCCGAATTTTCACCGACCTTGTTGAAACCAAGGAGCTCCACCAACCGTTCACCGTAAAGCCTCTGTAGTTGCTGCAGTGTCTTTGGCATTGTCCGATGAAAGGCAAGACGCGACAGCGCATCGATTCCCAGCACCATCACATTAAAGGAGGGTCGCTGTTTCGGTCGTACCGACAATGGCTCTTGCAGATCCACTACGGAAGTCATGAGTAGAAATTGTTCATATTCACTGCTCTTGCCATTACTATTATTAGTATCGTGCCGAGGGGTAATATTGCAGCTAATCTGTATTTCTAAATCATGTGGGCATACCGTCCAGTTAAACGGGAATGATTTTCCAATCTTAAAGTTACGATCAGGCGCCTGGGATTCAGTGTCCCTCATCACCGGCTGGTAAACACATGCAAGGTCTGCCGCAGTTGCCGAATAGTCCTTTCCGAGAACATCCTCATCGAGCAGGGGACAAGTCCGATTCGAAGTCATCCGAGTTCGAAACAGTGGCTTCGGACTACCATGTGGCATTTTGCAGGCATCTCTTGACCATTGTTCGAAATGTTTCCGCTGCGACTTCGGAAGAGTGTCACGTAATCGTATCCAGCAATGCTCTGTGTGGACCCCAAATTCTTCGCTTCCATTCACTCTAAAATCTTCAAATTGCACCCCGATTTCGTCCTCGTTTTTCGTGTAGGATATTTGACTGTACACATATTCGCGCCGCACCGGAGATACTCGATACCACACGTTAACCATGGCAAGGGTGCCCAGAAGACCACAAAGCAGTATCACCTTCTTCGACGGCATTGCCACTGTACGCTGACGCCTGCCGAACCACTGAACGTTCTAGCCATCCAAGCCGAGACTTCCATAAAATTCAACCGACGCCATTAGCTAGCTATAATGTCTAGGCAGGCAGATCCATGATGGGACCATCTATCTCACACGATACCAAGTTATCCAGTGAGCTCAAGCATCGATAACAAACGTCTGCTTCTCAGCAATCGTGCTTACGCAGGAGCGAGTCCCCTTTGTTCTGTTGTGTTACGCATGCATCGCGAACAGTGTTTCTCTCAAAAACCAATTCCTTGAACAGCCAGTGACAACGCCGTCACGTATAATCTGCGGTGAGTGTCGATGCGCTCAGAAGGCGGAGATGCACTGAGTAGCCAAACCCGTATGAGGTGCGTGTAGTACCATTCAGCTGTTACCGCTGTGAGAGCTGGTCTACATGAAACACCTGGCATCATTCGTTGCATGATTATGACGACGTTCAAGGTTTTTGACGACGACGACGACAGCCGCTCACGAGGATCGTCGATTGTAACTTTCAGCGGGTGGTGCTTCTGTCAAGGGTCGAATCGAAACGTTTGATCGAGTGGAATGACAGTGCCGTTTGTGTGGCCTTCTACTATCGTATTGTTCTCAATAACCTTTCGCTGCCCGGAATAAGAATTCCAACGACGCGATCGTCTGCCGCCCAACGTGGTTTCCATTTTGCCGGTGAGATGCGTAGCCACGTGACACCCTAGTCTAAGGATGGGACCTGAACTAGAACCGGGCACTACGCAAAGCCGCCATAACTCTATGATTTCCGTTGAGATGTGCACCAATTGTTGTCATACGTTATGCGAAAGGTAAATCATCGATAAGCGATTGTTAGCATTCATGGTTGTGGTGTGTCGCACATCGGTCACAAGGTGTTCCAGCTCCGCAGATTCCCTTCATATTGCTATCACATTACCATGATGATAACCGATGAAAAGTAGACTGCGAAATAGACATTGCTAGTTTGCTTGGCATCTTTTTTTCCCTTGGAACATCGTCATCGTTATTGGCGTTTCAGTTCTACTTGCTGCGGATTATTAAGGCTTCTTGTTTTCTGGAGTTTAGTGGATTACCCTATCTCGATTGGTGGGGATCGCCACACAGTTATATTCTATTTTTTAAGTCTAAAGGTACGTGTATATGGTATTGTAATATTATTTATCAGTTAGCTGTTTATGATATTTCTGAGTTGTATTTGAAGCATTCAATGCTGAAATTCACCTTTGGCAGATGATGACACGGTTAATTACCCTACCTTGGCTGATCCATCGTAATTATCGTCATTTGTGTTATGAGTCTGTAATTGAAGTGGAGAGAGTGTACGAGTGGTGTGGTCGACTGGACCAGTCCATCAACAGTGACAGGAGAACCAGTCAAGTCTTAATATCATAGTTGGACAGGAGTCGACCAATGTTACAGTCTAAGCAAAATGATGGAATATGCCACGTGACGCTGTGCGAGCGTTCGTAAGCAATTGCGGTCTCAATAGTGTTTCACTAAGGCGACCGTCCTAAAAGGCAAACTACTATGACTATTTGGGAGAGGTGTGCCCGTACGAAGGCGCTCGTTATAGACACGTTCATAGCCGCATACTGCTGTAACTGTTTCAGATATGATTCTTTCGTGCGTTCCACAGGTCGCGTGTGAATCTCCGTCTCGGCAAATCATCTTCTTCTATTATCGACATCGGCATTTTGTTCGGAGCAATACGCCAAATATACGTTTTATAGTAACCACCCGTCGAGGTCCAATACTATAAAATAGCATGGAAGCATTTGATTGAATATGACATAAGTTGAACTGGTGCCTCTCTGTCACCTTTTCGATCTACCATTGTCATAGCATAGTTAGCTGTCGAGCGCGGTGGCATTGTGGTGCATTCGTGTGCGCATTGTAATTTGGTCCCCGCCGTCGACCATTAAACGTCTAAGCCTCAGAGTCAGCCGGAAAACATTATTTTAACACAGACGTAATAGCGCTATGAATTGCTGAAAATGGAACACAAAGTCTCAAAGGGTCGTGATGTTTGAGGCTGCTGTTCGAGCAGATAAGGGATGACGCACCGTATCGCATTGACTTCTAAGCCCGCTTACGGGCTATATGGGCTGTCGCTGGGTGGACGAATCTCAACGTTGCGTGGATGGTTTTCTTGACCAGGACAATTAATCATCCTTAGATTATATACTTGAAGAATACTCATATGCCGATAAACGGGCTGACTTTCGCTTTAAGGCGCTTTCGCTTCAAGGAGTGGACATCCGCTTTCTTTATAAACGCCAAAATAGCGCTGTTCTGCCTATCAGCGGACGCTTGTGTGATATCGACCACGCAACGTACACACGTTTCCATGAAGACCGAGAAGCTTCAGTGAGCGCCGAGTGGACACAGTTACTATTCGTCACAACGTTGTCTTATGGGCATCCAACACTCACTTGATACTTTGCTGGACAGAACTGAATCAAACGCCGCTATAGTTTGACGCTGTTTTAGGGCAAGTAACGGCCGCCACTACAGCCGAAAGGCTGAGAGCCTAACGGCGCTCAGCCGTTTGGCTGAGAGCAAAATATAACAGACTCAGAATCTACTTACAGTAACAGTAACGTTCAGAGCTTTCTGCTTATTCTCAGTGTTCGCCGCTTGGCCGACGTTTGCTACGCCGCGTCGCTCACGGCGGTTGCCGACATGGTCGCTACAGTCCTCCCCCCCGAGGCGCTCGCCCACTTCTCCGCCTCCCAGGAAGCTGCCCTTGACCAGACGGGCGCCCGCGCTCGGGTCCCTCCGGACAAACAGAGCAAGCAGCGGGCATGGTCCGATGCCCTGCACCAGGAGCTGCGGGACTCCCTCCTGGCCTCTGCGCCACACGCTGCTGACCAAGCTCGCCTCCGGGCTGTCGACAGGCCTGGTGCGGGGGCGTGGCTCCACGCGCTGCCCTCCTCGTCCCTTGGTACTGCTCTAGACGATCGCTCCCTCCGCTTCTGTGTGGGCCTTCGCCTCGGGGCCCCTGTAGTTGCGGCCCACAGCTGCGAGCGTTGCGGGGACCCCGTCGCAACGAATGGCCATCACGGTCTTTCGTGCGAACGCAGCGCCGGTCGCCATCCGCGACACACGATGCTTAATGACACGCTCGTGAGGGCCCTCCACTCCGCCGGTATTCCTTGCACAAGGGAGCCACAGGGCCTCGACACCTCTGACGGCCTCACCCTTGTCCCCTTCCATCGAGGGCAGCACCTGGTTTGGGACGGCACTGTGGTTGACACTCTAGCACCCTCTTATGTCAACCACTGTGCAACCATCCCCGGTTACGCAGTAGCGCGTGCGGAACGGGCAAAGCTAAGGAAGTACGCCGCTCTCCAAGCAACCCACCTGTTTTCCCCCCTTGCCTTTGAGACCTTGGGCGGGCACGGCCCTCTCACTGCGAACTTCCTCGAGGGGGTCTACCATAGGCTGATCCGCGCCACCGGGGACAAGCGCGCTGGCTCTTTCCTCCTGCAGCGGCTGTCCCTCGCCGTGCAGAGAGGCAATGCCATCGCCTTCCTCGGAACATTGTCGTCCTCACCCCCCCCCCCCCATAATCCCTAGAAATCCCGCCCTACTGTATGTTTGAATAAACAGTAATAGTATCACACTGCAGAACTAATCAATAATTCCTGCTTGACGGCACGTCCTCGACTGGGGAACGACCTCGCTCAGGATGCTGACTCCGTAATTTGACAGTGTATGGTTTGCTTGTTTACACTTATCAGCCGGGATTGCCGGCT
This sequence comes from Stratiolaelaps scimitus, assembly GCA_019614645.1. Taxonomy (NCBI): domain Eukaryota; kingdom Metazoa; phylum Arthropoda; class Arachnida; order Mesostigmata; family Laelapidae; genus Stratiolaelaps; species Stratiolaelaps scimitus. The sequence goes on from JABWDB010000005.1 coordinate 15,582,757, forward strand.
CTAAGGGATCGGCTAGATCTTGCCACGTTGCGTGGGTATCATACGAGGACACCATTCTCTGAAGCCTGTTCATCTTCATGGTCCGCAAAGCATCAGGTCGATGTTGGACAAACTCATCGGGATCTGATCGCGGCCAATAGTTGGTCGTGATCTTCTCAAAATCCATCCGATTTTGATAGGTGAGAAGATCCCACTTTCCCGGTTCCTGAAGAAACAGTGCATGGAAAACTTTCCTCTGGGATTCGTCCCAGATGTAATCGACGCATTTATCGAAATATTGCTGGTTGACCATATCGAAGATGTGCATAAACTTCCTTCCTGTTAGAATGGGGGTCTGGTTTGGAACTGAATGTTCATCGACATTGTTTTAGCCCTACAGTTCGACTAAATGTTCACCATAGATCACCTGCAACGGTCAGGGATTTCGGCCTCGTTGTCTCACATCACCGGTCGGTAGACACAACCAGTCTTTTCCAGTTCCTGAGTAATCTCTTTCGGAGTTCATCCTCGTCGAGTAAAGGACATGTCCTCTTTAAAGACAACCGTGTGCGAAACACTGCCTTCATAAAAAATGCCTCTCTACACGAACGCCTTGACTCTTTATCGTAGTATCTGCGCCCTGATATGAGAAGGGGATCGCGCAACGGGATACGACAATGAGCGGTGTCCACTGCAAATTCGACGTGATCTTAAACCCCTCATAGTGACGCAAGGTGTCCGCTTGGCTAGAAAGTTGAACCTCTCCTCTGAACACCTGGACAATCGGTACCATATGCTGGCCATCGCGAGGTTCCCGGCAGTCCAGCAAGTAGGAGTATTTTCTTCGACGACATCATTCCGAAGCCCACAGCCGTTGAAACTACCACAGCGTTCAATTGCTGCTGAGACGTTAGTTAGTTACCATTGATTAGATGAAACGCACAGCATGCGGTCATGGAATTCACGTTGTGTAAGCACTGTGTTGACACTCCGAAATGCGACGTTTGTTTCAAATCAGCATTTCAATCAAACTGGCTCCGGTCAACGCCCGATTTTGCTCTGCTCGACACATTGTAAGCATGAAATTAGATTTCAGAGCGCTTCTCCGACGAGCGGGCTAGATTTCAGCCATTATTTTTGCCAGTGAAGGTAGATAGAGTGGACATACCGAACTATGGAACAAGCCAGCTAGCATAAACAGGATACAAGATTCACGACTTCATTTATATATCACGGCCAAATTTATTGACAGCTCAATGGTCTGTTAAATCACAATTCCGTTTGCAGCTTGGGCCACACAAGAAAGCAGAAAAATAAAAACGCTGCGCATCCGCGACATCTACCGGTGGCGTCTACATTTTGTAGTTACAGCAGATGATGTTTCCTGTTCGATATAGAATCACCATCTGATGGCGCCTCCTTGGAAATCCGTCGTCACTGCGTCTTTGTTAGAGTACTGATTCCGACGCATGATGCGTTCTCTCTAACGGTGGTGACGAACTGCCGATTCGACTGGTCGTTTTGGTTGCTTCTCTTCCGACAATGAATATCACTTATTTTAATAGAGAGCATGATACGTTAATTCATGCATGATACGTTTTTCAACCTGCTCAAATCACGCTGTCGCTTTGACTTGCTTGTAGTAAAGTTCTATTAGCTCTTAACAAATTCACAAATATATATATGAATAATAACGTTTACTCGGTAGAACGGGAACATTATATAACACCTAACAATAATAGGTTCATTGACAAATCTGCAAGTACAAGACCGGTGCAGCGATGCGCGTGCACCCTGTGGGGGTCTGCCTACTCGGAGACCCTAATGTCCTTTGTCCTCAGTGTTATCCAAATCGTTTCGTGCGTACTGCATTCATTGTGGAACTCTCTTTTTGTAGAATGTGGGTCGTCGCAACGAGTTTCCCCGTTTGATCAAAAAACGAAGGCCTGATCAATGTATTAGGGATAGATGAGATTTCGTTTGGAAACATAGGCTGTCCAGCCTTCGAAGTAGTGCTCGGTCGATCATACCCACAATGAGTTTAAATATCCGTCCCGTTAGCATTGCGATCTGGCTCGGAGCTGGATTTTCCCCAACCTTGTTATACCCAACCGAGTAGGTCAACTAATCGTTATCCGTATATCTGCTGTATTATGTTCGGTGAGTTGACATAGTTCGATATAAGACGATAAGGCGATATAGAAACGATTCCTAATACCACCACGCTGTATTTTCCCAAACTCATAGTCGCAGGCGGATCAACTACTCCGGCAGTTACGCGAAGCCACTGCCGGCTATGTGCCATAGTAGTAGCTGTCACGAGTGCCAAGACTGCAGTTGATCTGTGTCTCCAGATGGCTCGGGCGTGTAATTCATGCAAACTCGAACAGGTCGCCCAACTAGAAAATGCTGTCGGGTGCCTTGTGGCTGGTAGGCGCATTTTAGATCCTTTTTTTTACTGAATAATCTCGATGGTGCACGTCCTGAACTAGCGCAGGGCACATTCATCTTCTATTGTAGATTCCCTGTGCTCGGGACAATGGCCTTCTGTCCTATGGGGCCGCACAGGAATACCTGGTCTCTGCGAAACATTTGTCTGACAACGATTCCGAGAGTTGATCCTGGAATTGGATGTTTCCGCTCTTTCCGGATGCACCGTTCAGTTTCCGTCGAAAATTCACTCGTTCGTGAGCACAACGCTAGCGAATTTATCTCCGGATACAAAAATTACACAAAAATTGTACGACACCAACATATGCGAGCACACATCCGACGAATATCTTATTAAACTCTGCCATGTTGAACCAATTGGCTATAAATTGGCAATTTTACCTCAAAATCTACAGAAGCCTCATTTAGCCTGATTGCCATGTCAGCCCCATCTACGGAGCTGACTCTACTGCAGGTATCCGATCAGCAAGCGAACGAATTCGTCGGCTAGACGGATACCGACATAAAGTTTCATTCATGCGAATAAAATAGCTGCTCACAACATTGACACACAAAGCAAAATGGACGGTAACGCCTCTTTCAGATAGCGACACACAAGTGGCGGGGTATTAAACTACTCATATAGAGGTATCCTCTTATTCCATATGATTCTCTATCTTAAAATATACAATAATTAGAGAAGCAGTTGGCAACAGGGTGTCAGGCCGAGGTTGTCATGCTCATTGCCTCTCTGCACAACAGGGAAAAGGCGTTGTCGAAGGAAGGATCCAGCGCACGTGTCTCCGATGGCTCGGAACAGCCTGTGGTAGACTCCTTCGAGGAGATTTGCAGTGCAGGGGCCGGGGCCACCTAAATTTTCAATGTGGTGTGTACGTTCTTTCATAGTTGTTCCTCGATTTCCTTTAGTAAACTTTTGGGTGGCTAGTGTCATCATGCACACGTCCTAATTTTCGGTTCCGAATCATGTTCCTTCCTTTCAGCCAATAGATCATCCAAACCTTATTAAACCTATTTCCCGGAAGCGGCAACAGCAGCAGCAATATCGATGTTCAATTCTTAATGACGACCAAAGGAGCAATAGCTGGCAGCACAGCTGGAAGTCACGATTGATGGTCAGGCCGACGGATTATGCAGAGATCATCGAGGATGCTGCCCGCTGAGCGACCGATTCTCAGTTCAATGGTATATTGGAAGGATTGCCAGTTCAGGTGATCACATTGAGCAAGGACGTTTCGCAGATGGGATAGTGCCATGAACGATAGCAGCACCAATAACAACAACAACAACGGGAAACACACTACCACAACTTCGTTATTATTGAGTGAGCATATTTGAATTGTTAATATGTATTATTATCAACTTGTATTATCAACTTATCCTTCTGCAACGCCTCTCCCTCGCTATGCAGAGAGGTAATGCCATCGCCTTCCTCTGGACAATGTCGGCCTCAGCCCTGGTCCCAGCTAGTCCCCCCCAATAATTCCTAATTATTGTATGTTTGAATAAATGTTGTAATACTTGTATAGTATTTACATAGTAATGAATTATTACATGATAAATGTATACGTGGAGTAAATGAATAAAACTGAATTTAGAACAACGAAGGCTATTATTGTTAATTACTATAACGAATAATTTAATTTACCTGTATCTTTAATCCTTAATGCTAAGGCAGCTAGTGAATTGTCGTTTTTTTTCTAATAAATCAATAAACCTTTACCTCTACTGACGAAGAACGGGCATAACGGGACCTCTACAGGCGCTGACTTTTCCATTCGGATTTTTATTTGTCTTTAATAGCGAAGGATCGATAGATGAACGATCTGAGTTGATTCAATTACATGTGCGACGTCATGATTCGGCAAGTTGTCATAATAAATAAATATCATAAACAGTAAAAGGGCAATATTACAGCTAAGTTATTTAACTATTGTAAGGGTCGATACGTCGGCAGGTACGCTGCAAATCTCTAGCACCCCAAGACAGTATCAAATTGTTGACTCGAGACACTGCTCGCTGCAATAGATGAGCCGCACGTAAGTGCACGCAATGTTCACTTTGATTTTGGGGTCCAAAGGGAGGACGTTGCACGATTACGTTAGATAACTCATCAATCTACCCGGAACCGTTCTATCATAGGTCGGTGCTGGAAGCGGAGAGAAATTAGGCAGTGTCTGCATACATTTCAATAATAATTCAGATCTTCTTTGAGTACAAAGCCTTTCCTGGCCACAAATGAAAATAACGTATTGTGCCCTTCCCTTAAAAATCGAGGGTAGTCACCTGCCAAATGTCAATGTCAATAGGTATCCAGACCAACAACAACGACAACAGTAACGAGGACAACCACAATCGCAGTGCAAACAACCACCGCAATGACCAGTTCTATACCTGCCATTCACCGTTACATTATCTGATACCAGCGTGCACGCTCATTGACAGAACTGTTTTGCCCTTGGTTATTCACGCGTCGCCCCGCTCAGCTCAGCGGCACAATGTTATATGCCTATTGCAAAATGCGACAGATCACATAATAGTCATTAGCACAAAATCTACGATTGTCATCACAGCTGGTACATACGAGACGCACGCGGGCGCAAATTCGATGCGCATATCGAACCCTTGAGTGTATAGACATCCCCCGATCACAGGAACCAATGCTGCTTTTCGCCTTGTATTTTCGTATTGTCGCAGAGACACAACCACACACACACACACACACGGCGAGACGTGCACGACAAGTGCATAGCAACACATGCGGACACTAGAAGACGCTGAGTGCCTATGCACATGCTTGGCTTTTGCAGTTATCCACGACGATTGCGCTTGGGTCAAGTCCATCGAACGATGCTGCGAATGGGTGTACGAAGCTAGCCGGGTACATTCGGCGGTCCCAGAGGAAAAGAGCACCCCCCTGAAGACGAACGTGTTTTGTAGCATTGCGGTGTCATCTGGTCGAACGCCGCCATTCTCGGCAAGCCCCATCTCCCCTTAAACCAGTGGGGGATTGATCGGTCGTCGCCTGTTGAAGTTTGAGGGAGCGAACGTGGACAAAATATTGTGCTAACTATGTCCGCGGTCTATGAGGGAACAATGAGCTTGTAATAAACACATATCTTCTAACTGCTGTGGACTATCGGTGTCATTCGAAAGGGTACCAAGAACAAGGTAAGACAACTTCAGCATGAAAATGTATCGTAGAAATCATTTAATGATATGGATGCAAGTCATATCGACAGATATCAGGTGTGTCAGAGCTGAACGAGTGGTCAGAGGACGAAGTGGTGCTAATTATTATGAGCTTATGTAGATACACCGATGATGACTAGTGCTTGCTGTGCGCGTCCGAATATGACAGCATTGTATGATTTGGATGATCCATTTATAGAGACATAATCTGTAAAATGAGCCAATTTTATCAGTAGATTATATCGGGTAGTTTGCGGAGAGATCAGGCATACGTTCTTTAACAAGCTAGTCACCTTCTTGCGGGATCTATTTCTCGATAAGTTGTATTCTGATGTACTGCGGAAATACAGAGAAATTACTGAAACTCTTCGTGTCTGTCGAATGAGGAGGGTGATCATTATGTTAAAACTAGTTCAGGGGTTGTCTTGCGTTAGTTTTACGATATCCTAGCTATACTACCATATATCTATGCAGTACTACGGAGCTAAAGCTCTGTATAAATCTACTGACAGTCTCTGTTCATCATCTTTTTTCAAATGCCGGTCAAATATATCGTTGAAACAGGCAACATCTAAATGTACAGACTTCCAACATGCAGCTAGTTTGTACGGTACTACACTATGGTCGAAAGCAAAAATTAGGTTCGTGAGTACTCATTCATCTGAGATGTCTCAATTCGAAACTGTCTCTTTTTTTTACGAATATCCGAAGCTGTCGCTCTGCGTTTTCAAGAGCTATGCATCTCAAGGAAATTAATTCCAATCTCGAATAGCAGTTCGAAACTTGTTCAAGCATCTCCTCTGTTGCGATCGACTCTCAAATCGCATAAGAGGAGTCGCACACTGAAAATCAAAGATACTGTTCGGCCAACTGAACAAGTGTGAGCGGCCGCTATCGACTGCCGCCTACAGACAGACAAATTTACTCCGCGCAAATCTTATTGGGAGTATTCTCTCTTTTCAGAGAATCTCGAGAATATCACTGGTGTTCGATTAGAGGAGATATAACGGGGATGGCAATGCAGGAAACCTTACCACAGGCTCTAGAGGTAAGATTCACACATTGCAATTGTTGGCACAAAATGATATCAACAAAACGCTGGCATGACGATCTGTTTTGAGCAGATCGATCGGTTTTATAAAACGGGGCGTCACCTGATGGCGCACTTGATCGAGAGGTGCTCTCAAATTTGTTGCCTTATGCCCACATGTCATAGCGACTTGTCAAAAATGGTCAGGGTGTGGACCAGCGGATCTAGGTTAGGTCACCTCTTTCTCATCTTGGTGCACTTTGTACTCGAGAAATAGAAAATTTGAGCGGAAACGAAATTTAACACGGAATTTTACGTATACGTTTGTGTGTTGTACGATCAACACAAAGTTAGGCAACTACGCCCGGGAAGCGTGTGCGAGACAATACATGAAAAGCTCCCCGATATTGTTTACCGGGGCGTTGGCTACTGTACACGCCAATATGGCCCGTTTAACTCATATTGGCGGCGAAAATATAGCGTAAATTTAGGTATTTGAACAAAAAAACTCAATCATAACCCAGTTTACGGCTAGTGCGCTATCACATTATATGTAAGTGCAAAGTACAACTGCAGGCCGTATATCGTTTGGGATATCGTTTCGAGGGCGGTATTTTCGTGGCCATGTCGTATACAGAGCAAATGACAAGGAAAGCAAGAAAATCTGAGATCTTCGCGAACCACGGCCGATAGGGTGCACTCGAAAGATCGTCATCAAGTGGTCATCACCGAAACTCGCCACCACGTGTCGTTCATATACCCTGTAGACGTCCGCGATAAAATTCAGCCTGTCGATACCATGCCGCATATCACCCCTGTATGCGTGATATGCGATCCTTGAGAATTCATTGTTGTTGGCGCGTTGTCGACAGCGTCGCGGGATGACATTTGGCCGCCGATGAATGTACGGGGATCATGGAAGAAATACACCGATCTCGGATATTCACCAGATATATTAATACACCATTGCTCCATTATGAAATCTCGCCATTCTAGATGAAAGGAACAGCACTATGGTTGCAGCCTGAGCAGCAATGTCAAGCGTGGGAGCTGTGGAACAGAATTCTGCAGGCAATAAGCATGCAACCGGCAGCGCCCACGATGTGGAATGGCCCTCAATTACATAGCGGCACCTTGCCGACTGAGCTAAGCACCGATACTCCAAAACAGTACACGCCGACGAACCAGAGGTACAGGAGATGTTTCAATTTTATTTAGCATGTATAGAATATTTCCACTGAAAGATGGCCATTGGTTACAGGTTATGTTGATCCCGAAAGCAAGACTTAGCGTGCCGTTAAACCTTTCTGATTAAATGTCCTAATTATAAAAGTCGTTGAAAGATTATCCTGAACCGTTCGGTAGACTCCGCATAGTACATTTTGGGTGACTTCTTTTATCTGTGGATTTTGTCAAGGCAAAAATTTACATAATCTACTTTTTACGTAATCTGCACATAGCAGGCGTTCCCTCAACAGTTATGCATTATTTGCGTTATTTATTTTAGACGTTCGCAAGGGGTACGTCGTCAGCCAGACTTGTTGCCAGCGATATCGCGGTTTGGGGGAGCCCCATGGAAGGCACCGGAGAAGGTCTACGAGTACAGTGTCCATGGGTAACTAACTTCTAGCTTCGTGTTGACTTTCATTATGGGTACTGTGTCGGATATGGAGGACAGTCACCTAGACTTAAATTAGGGTAAGACGTGCGTGTGGTGTTAGAAAAACCAAAATAGGTTTGAAGTTACGAAAACAGCAGGATTACAGTTCAGGCAGCAGCATCTTTTGCTGAAAACTGTTAACCTATCGATTTTCAACTGGAAGCCTATTTTATTGTCCTGATTTCACGGACTTCTGAGCCTGTTTTGAGCCCACCTTTGCCTACTTAATATTATATTATATATATATTATGTCAGCGCGGTGGCTTGGACTGCTGAGTCTCTGGCTGTAAAAAGCCAGAAAACGCAGGTTCGAATCCCGTTGCATGACATATAAGAGAACTTAAGCATTCTATGCAGTTCCTTTAATAAATCAATAAAGCTTTACCTTTGCCCTTGTCATTATGTACAATATTGTTAATATTATCATTATTATTTTATGATTATCATTTTTGTTTCGTTGCTATTGCCGTGATATAACAGGCTAGCAGAGGAGATCGAGGATTTCTACGAGTTCATCCGTCCGAAAAAAGAGGAAGAGATGATCCGCGAAATGGTGGTCAGCCGCGTTCGGACCCTAATTACCGAGAGATGGCCAGATGCAGAGGTCGACGTCTTTGGCAGTTTCTACACTGGCCTATATCTTCCAACGTCGGATATAGACATTGTGAGTACATAGAAATGGTAAATGGTAAATGTTTATTGGTTTATTTAAGGAGGAGGAGGGAATTGTGACGTCCTTCTAGGTCATGAGCAGCAGAACAACCTAACTTAGCAAGGTGTGTGTGTGTTTTCTGAAAAGTTAGGAAGGCGACAGTCGCCCAGGCAGTATCTATTCAAAACTACTTCCCGATTTGAGAAAAACTGCAAAGTACGTCGAGTATTCCTCTGGCGCACATTTAATGTTTAGGGTAAACAGACATTGTGCGGGTACCACGAAGTTGCACGATAATAATAATAATAATAATAGCTGACATTACAAATTATAGACCTGTTGCAGGCGTAGTCCCACGCAGATCTACCCAGGGCAATCAGCCACCTAAGAATATAAAGGGTAGCATTTTCTTCAAGGAACTTCACGCTGAGAGGCTCCTTGAACAAATACCTCATACTACTACTACTACTCTTGCTGAATACTACCACTTGTATTTTATCGTGAGTGTGGATACCTGCCACACGTGACATCGATCCGCGATCTAAACTATGATCTGACCTAAACGGCATTCTGCCGAATTTGGCACAATGCGCACATTACGTTTGTCGTTTCAGATCGTGAAAGGACATTGGGGAGGGATTCCCCCTTTATACGACTTGGAGCGCGTGCTCTCTGAGCATGGAATGGCTCTACCATCATCGATCAAAGTACTCGACAAGGCTAGCGTCCCTCTGATCAAATTTCAAGACACCCAGACAAACATCAAAGTTGACATCGCCTTCAATCAGGTAGATTGTAGTGAGTAGCAGCTATACGGCGCCCGAGAACAACAATTGGTTCAAGGGACTGTAGTCCGGATGCTCCAATATTCATTATATTCGTTGGCTCCAGTGCATTTCCTGCTTGTTGAATTGTTCATATCCTCTGCTACTTACTGTGTCATTGTTATTTGTACATTTATTTGTCGTATGCTTACCAGACATCTAATTGCTTTAATATAATTATAAATGTCTCTAATGCCAACTAACGTGTTATTCTACCCGCTGCCAAATCCTCAGGTCAACTGTACAGATTCAGCCCGCTTTGTCATTCGCTGCTGTGAAGTGTTCCCCTGTCTCAAGAAGCTCGCTTTCGTTTTCAAGCAGTTTGTCAGCGGACTCTGCCTGAACGAGGTGTTCTATGGTGGCCTGTCTAGCTATAGTCTTATTCTCATGATTGTGAGTATCTATTGCACCTTTTTTTTTACCTGTGTTCAAAGGCGACTGGAGCCCACATAGGTTCAGATCGTCGAGACCCCTGAACTGATTTCGGGTAACAGGTAGTGGATCTTGTTCTGATGTTTTCATCTCGGATCCTTAGTTGCTGAGGCGTTGCGTTGCTAAATTGGGCAAGTAATTGTGCACTCAGATGCACCAGCTTAATGGGGGGGAGGGGATACTCGCAAGCATCACGGTATAATACGATATGAAACACAACTTGTTGACGCCTTTCAGTTAAGTTTCCTTCAACTCCAAACGGATAAGACCGCTGCCCGGGATCCCGGAATCAACTTGGGTTCCCTCCTGATGGATATCCTCGCGTACTATGGGAACAACTTCGACTATGACAAATTTGGTTTGTTTAATATATATATATATATATAAAGAATGAGACACATATCAATTTCAATATGGGCTAAACTAAGTAAGTTAAAACAATGTTTGGTAGTATGAGCTAGAGGTATGCACCTCTCTTATTTATACACTGGTCGCGGAGTTCTGGCAGCCTTCTAGGAAGGCACCATTTCTATTACCATTTATTCCTTCGTTATTTAAGGCCCCTCGGAGTAAATCGATGTTTGCATACCTTTGCCGACGATAGCCCTCTTTAATCGATGGAAGCAACCATAGTCACACGGGCTTAAATCGGGGAGGATGGGGGGGGGGTGATGCTCAATCTTGTTGGCCTTAAGCCAGGACGTAATTTCATTCCTACGATGTGCCCTAGAATTGTCATTGAGCAGCCACACACGGTTCTTTCAACCTGGTCGTAGCCACTGTTTCACTTGATCTTTTTCCGGTCTCCTATACAGGCTGACCCATGTCTCGTCCACTGCAACGGTAGGCTCTAAGCGACTCTTTTGCTACCTATATATCTTCAGATTGTCTCGCGAACACTCCTCACGCATTTTCAGTTGGCCAGGACCGAGTTCATGAGGGACCCATTTTGCACTTGTTTTCTGCATCCTCAGCTTATTTTTAATAAGTCGACGACATGTTTCACGTGGCACGCCAATTTTAGCCGACAAAGTGACCAAGCTCTAGTTTGTTCAAAAGCCTTTTCGATTATCTCGATCCGTTCGTCGAATTGAGTTTTGGGAAGGGCTGGGCGCCCTCGACGTTTATTAATGTCCCAGCTGCCTTACCTAAACTGCGTACACCGACGGTACATCTGTTGTCGATCCGTCAATTCAGGGCATTATGGCCGTGTACGCTAACCAACCTTCGATGGATTTCAGCTAGACATTTCTTCTTTTGAAACATAAACCTGACACTATTCTTGTGAAAATGCAAGTCCGAGGGACCTGCTCCGGCGGCTGCCATTTCAAGCGCCCAACGAAAGCCGAATGCTAGCGGCTTTTGCGCCGTCTGCTTGCTAATTGTACCTGCCAAATTTGAATTCAAACCGGCCAAGAGTAAGAATTCGGCTCAAGACGATATGTGTCATTATCTTTGGGTGAACCTAAATAATATATATATATATATATATATATATATATATATATATATACACATATATTATAATATAAAGGCAATTTCAAAAACTGTTAAATCCCGATTCGTACTTATTTGTGCGTTTAGGTTTTCCGATCTCATTTTGTGCGGGTTGACACAGTTTCATTCTGGGGTGTGTTGTGTGCCTTTAAATTTTGACGGTCGTTCGGCTAATTTGCAGGAATCCGCATTCGAGGAGGTGGATGCTTGGTTGAAAAGTCAGAACTGCGTGATAGCATGGCCTCCGCCACTGCTGCACAAGGCCCCACATCTGCGAATAATGCTACTGGCATGCTCAGCATCGAGGATCCGCTTACACCGAGCAACGATGTAGCCCGCAGCTCTTTTAACTTCAGCATCGTCCGCGATGCATTCCGAGAGGCTTTCGCCATTCTGGAGCCCATGGCACATCCAGTGCTTAGCCGGCCCTTTGAGAAAACATCTCCCGGACTTAGGTGAATCTTTCTTTCAGAGCTGCCCCGTCTATTTGTAAAATAATCTGAATGAATGTAACTTAGTAATAATAATAATGAATGAATGTAATGTTGTTAATAATAATAATAATAATAATAATAATCCAAGCAGCGTCCTCCGGCTGTAGAAACCCTGCCCCTGTTTTTCCGAAGGTCACCTATGTCTCTGCTCAGCATGTAAAAAATCTTGTGAGACTGCTGTTGTCTGTCCGAATAAGTCAGTTGCCACCCTTCGGTGAACGCTCGGGTTGAATAATAATATATATTATGCCATTCCAACCACATACATATCGGTGCATCTGGCTTTCAGTATATTGGGCCGAATCATTCGCATCACGGACGCAGCCGTCGATGAGCGGGTCCATGCGCTGGAAAATGCCCTTGCCGGTAACCTATACGAGGCTGCGCGCCTGAGCCCGTGTTCTGAAGAAGAGACGCCAGATTTCACGGAGACCTATGACCAGCTGCCAAGTCAACAACAGCGAATACAGCAAGACCTAGTCCCCGGGACCGTCATTTACTGGAATGAGTGCTTGGATCGGAATGGCTGCACTCAATTTGTCCCTCAACCCGTTCTAATGGTCGACGGATCTGGTGTCGCGGATCAGCATCTGCACGGCTCTGATTCGGCCACGGAGCACGACCAGCTGTCAAGTGACGACGAGGTCTCGAGTGGGCCGGAACTGCCTCGTACACAGGTAAGAAGCGCATGATTTGCAGTCATATATAGGACAACAGTCATACTCCAAATGAAATCACACGACGACCAACAACTGCAAGGCTCAGACCACAATGCTGTATGGACGTTCGTCTCAAAGACGTGGCCAGCGAAGACTGCTTCAGTGGGTTTCATCCACCAGTGCGCAGTGGCTAGTCTCTCACTTTTTTTTTTTTTTTCAAGCTGACTCTTAGCTGTTTCCCTATCTGACAGGCCTCAGCTCTTAACCTTTAGGTATTACTATGAGGACCTGTCGGGGCCACCTTTGCTTATTCTCTGCCTCAGTCTCTCACATTTACATTGAGCTTACACTAGGCCATTCGACAATTTCCTTCCTAATAGTTCCCATCAATGAATTTGATTCCAGGAAATCGACAATGGCATATTCTGCAACGGACACAGCGGTACAAGGACGTCTGGCATTAGCCTCAAGTCAATAGGCAGAGATGTTGCATGAACAGTATACACTGTTAGCTTCCGATATCGTCATCGAGTGCCGAGTCTGATCATCCACCACTATCGCATGGTCTTTTGCACTGGGTCACTCTCCTCAGGTTCTATGTCTATATTCGCTCAGTCACGAACTCATGTAAGACAACGCTGAAACCAATAACCCAGTGACAAAAAGAGACACACACACACAACATTATTGTGACACGATTACGACGCTACAAAAGAAACAGATACAAGAGGAATCACGGGAGAAGAAATCATTGTTGACTATTCAACTCGTTCATCTTTTGAAACGAGAAAAAAAATCCGCAGCTGCTTCTCCTCCAGCTGCTGCTGCTGCTACTGTCGTTATTGTTACCTCAATAAGTCTGCGATGTAAAATGTGTAACACAAACAACAATGAGAGACCAACGAATGCAGAACTAAAAAACACGATAATTCATCTGAAGAACATTAGCCACCACCCATTAAGTTCTCGACGCCTGTCACAGCTTGACCGTCCCCGCGACTGACGGCCGAAGGAAAGCTGCTAAGGATTGCCTAAGGCTGCTTGGGCGTGCGGCGCTGGTTGACAAATGACAGCTAGCGAAGGCCTGCCACCCCCAGCCTCGTCATTACCTGCATCATCATAGTCGTTACTACTCGTTACATATATAAGTAGCATGCATTTGTAACCTTTCTTTATATACACACATATATATATATCTATATATATTTACACCCATATAACTATCATAAAACAAAACAAACAAGACAACAAAAAAAAATACAACGAGAAAAGGAGAAAAAAAGCCAAAACAAATCAATACAACCAGAGAAATAATGTTGCTGCAACAATCATAATTAATAAATAATGATGATACACGGATTTATTAGCTATACGCAGACGTGTATGAATTGGAGCTTGTATAAAATAGACAACAGAATAAAAATTAGAGAAATAAACAAACAATAACAACAACAACAACGAAAAACAAATTAAAAGAAGAAGAGATTTATTGTTCTTGTGAAATTGTCGCAGACGATGATAATAACAATTATAATAATTAAAATAAACCTCTTAGTAATTGCCCTCTTGTATTTATCTATGATACGTAGGCGGTATGTTGATTCCCATATAAGCGTTTACTCAATGGGGGTGATACAATATTCGAAATGTCACGAAATGTAGTCTGATACAACAATTCTCTTATCTCTGCTGCAAGACTTGTGTGCTCGAATCTATTCTATTCAACATGTAAAGGTAAAGATTTATTCGTGTATTAAAAGAGCTGCAATTTTACAATGCTTAAGCTGCTCTCTTATATGTCATCACGCAGCGTGGTTGTGTTGTGTGTTATATGGGTCTTTGGTGAGTTGACTCGTAATCATAGGATAAACGGACGATTGAAGTATCCCCCGTTTTGTGCAAGCTCAAATTCGTCGAGACTGTACGAATTCAACAATTTAGACAGAGTATTAGAGCATGTTCACCATTTCGGCGTTGTCTTTATCGGCGCTGTTGCTTTCCAAGTAATCTTGAACCTGTCATCGGTCAATTCCGTGACCACTTCCGGAGTGTTCGCGCCAGCATGATCGTCAAACGAGCGACCTTTCTGCTTTTGGCGACGGTGGCCTGGTGGTGCACCTGAGTGCTCCTGCCTTTCGATTGAAGGAGACATGCAAAGGCACGGGTTCGATCCCCGCCGTTGCACATTTGCATTTAAAGGGCCTGTTGTCCGTCTTATGAAGCAACGTATCGAACGCAGGTACCGTGGACGTTCAAAGTGTGGACGGCTGTGAATCAACACGTAAAATTTACTTTCGATTGTGAAAGCTATTAGAGATACAAATAATCTAGATGAATCTATCGGAATGAATCTATTATGAATTCGTATCATACAAAGCTTCAGAGGACTTCTACCATTCGTTCCTCAAGGGTAGAGACTTTGCGAGCTTCGTATCGGTGCCACGCCTCCTAATAAATAAAGCATAATTTCACTTAAGTTTGCTTGCACACGATATCTGCACTGAGAGACGCCACTGGACGTCGCGTCGAACGTTTGGGTCTTTTTGTGGAGAACAGCGTTTAAACTGAGACACTTTTCATATTCATGTTGGTCGTTGCTCGGTGGTAGTAAAACACTCCACTCTTACAGGTCCGCCTCGTTTAATGATAGCACTAATGCAATAAACTAGAAAGACAACTTTATTAGCCCTGCTGCTGCTGCTGCTGGCTAATGAACAATATTGGATTTATGGCAAACCGATAGTAATTATTATTCGCCGGACGCCGATTCTAGCCACCAATAATAGCGATGACTCGTGTCGACATCAAATATCGTTCATTCTTTCCCGGTCCTAATGCTAAGGCGAAATGAGCCGGCAGCTGATTGCGCAAGCTGCGAATAGAGAAGTTGTTGTTCTCGCTGATTCATACAGCCATCGCGATCCAAAAACCACACGTCAGTATGGCAGGCCAACGAAGCCACTATGTTACGTGGCGAGGCAAGCAGACAATGCTTTCCCGACCTCAGCTGGCATTGAATGAATTTGAAGGAATCACAAAATCAATATGCGGAAATTTCTGTCTATGTCCGCAAAGAGCTATGGCGCATTCTATGTACGTATTATGGGGACACCTTCAATTGTTATGTCCTTTTGAATTTGGATATTTAGAAGTTCTGTTTGTCATAGTGAGTGCACACCGTTCTCTTGATGGGGAGATCTACAGAGGGGAATAAAGTCCAGCTCTAAATCGTTCAAGTGGTATAATGGTTTGAAATGTTACAGCGGACGGAGTGTTTGACAATTCCAAAATTGTAGTTCCACTTGCGCAGATCAATGAGCACAATAAAGAGTCATTCTAATCCTATCGCCATTCACTCTCTACGTAGAAACAGACAATCAAATGTAACGGGTCTGGTGGTACATCGCCGATGCTCCCATTATCGAGCTGAAACTACTACGATATAGTGTTACCTGTTAATAAGTCACCCCGCCACCGGAATCGATCAAATACGTGTGGCAGTGTCTGTGTGTATCTTATTATGATTAGGACTCACGAATGCACCGCACCTTGTTCCTGGTCACAAATGGACCGAAACAACAAGAACAATAACAACAAAATAACAGGAACGCACTTACATATATACATACATAGATATGCCTAGGGAAAGATACGCTCACATAGATTATAGCTTTAATAAATTCCTGATTCTAATAAGAACTTCCTCCAGCAGTAGCCAAGCGCCCTGTCGTTGAATCATCGAGGGCAGGGCAGGGCAGACAACTGCCTGGATATGCTGGCCAACGTGACAACGAACCACAACACAACATCATGTAATGATACGGAGCATTAAATCGGTCAAGTAGATAGTTTGTTCTCAGATCACATGAGTGTCTGTTCGACTAATCCAGTGCTATGCGCCTTTGCCGTCAGAGATGCTCACATATCAAATAGTGTTCGAGGTCCTTCTTGTGCCTGGTGGCATCCACTGATTCCCTCTATTTCGTAGCGCCCACAACAATCCGCGTCAATAGTATCACCCAATATATATTTATATATATATATATATATATATATATATATATATATATAGCAGCTGCAACTATCGGCTTCGTCAGAACGACTACCTACTCAACGACCTAGGACAGTCAGTGTCTAGCTGGGGGGCATATTTATTAGCATGTTTGGTAGTTGGCCTGCTTTGTCTCCCAGCTCAGCTTGCCCATAGCTGCGATTCACTCAATTACCGTTGTTCGTTCGTTTGTTGCCCACCGACCAGCAGCAGAACAGAACAGAGCCGTCGACAGAGAAGCAGCAATGGGACATGGCAGCGTCGATGAAAGCTGCTGTTGTGTTGTGTTATTATGTGTTCGTCTCCGCAACGCAACCATCGCTGCCGTCAGCGCGGCCGCTCGCTCACCCGCAGGCGGCGGCAGCGGCAGAGGCGGTGGTGGTGGTGGTTGTAGTAGCAGCAGCAGCAGCCGAGACGACGGCTCCAGAGAGGTAAAATCGGCTATGGACGGAAGAAGGACCTCGCGCCCGCGGCGACGCCCGCGCCGGCTCACGCTGAAGGCGCAGTGGTCGCAGGGTACGCAGTTGCTCGCGGAGCGTCAGCAGCGCCAGTTCGCCGGCCGGTAGTTGCCAATAGTTGAGCAGCGTGCTATTCAGACGCGAAGGCTGAATCGTTCATCCAGTCGCTGCGGGCTACGGGTGACTGTCGCAAGCGGAACAGACGAAACAACGCAGGCTGTTGGCGGCGCGTCTGTCGCGAGTGGTCCCGCGCATACGACGCCTTAGAACAACGGAACCGGCTGGCAACTGCCGGAGTAGAGGCGGCCGACTACCGTGGATTCCAGTAGTCCATTGGTGCGTCCGCTCGATCGGTGGGTGGCTGGCAACGCGATTGACGAGGATTGATTCCGCGAGGATTGATGGGCTGCCTCTCCCGGTGTTACGCGCTTACTGGCTAACCTGAGGACGGCTTGTATTGTGGGACCCTATAGCCTATCGCGAGCAGTGCTTGGCGCGAATGGGCGAATCGGGCAAAGCCAACCACAGACCAAGACCTAGACGTCGCAACCTCTGCTACTGCCAGCGTTCGCTTCGCTCCTGCGACCCGACAGAGCGCCTGCCCAAGCAGAGGAGCTTAGCTATAGATAGGCGCACATAGGCGATGGCGTATCGAGGCTTCCGCTCCTAAGCTGTCCTGGGTGAGCGCGCTAACCGGATAGCACAGGCCCCGCAGCTGCGACAGAGCTGTTCTGCTCAGTGAGCAAGGATCGCCGAGATACAATATTTGCCTCTACAGCCACAATACCACAGTACCTCCTAACATTCTAGTCACGTGCGAAATTTATGCAGCACGAAGCGTCAGACGGTGGCAGCGGCAGCATCAGGAAGAGTAATAAAGGCAACAGAAAAGCATCGCCGCCAACCGCTGCCAAATGCAAAGGCTTTGATGCCGCAATCACCGCTGCTCAGGTTACGATGCACGAACGGAGAATATCGGGAGGCCTTTAAGCAAGAAAATGCTCCACCCCATGAACATAGGTCGCTAATTCTAATGTGTTCGTCTATTATAGCAATAATCTGTATCAGTAGTGAAAAAGGAATTGGCTGGCCCTTCGATTCAGCATTGCAACCTTGACGCGTTGGGGAGTCCTGCGCGTTTTGTCAAGCGGCCGAAATTCGTGTGTAGTTTTGGCAGCGATTGAAGAACCTGTCAATCTTGGTTTCGTCTGCATTTGCCGTAAGGCTGCTCTAAAGCAGAGTTGTGCGCGAAGACGGCCGGTCACCGGTGGTCACTCAGGGGTGGTATCAGTGATTATCGTTAGATCTATACCCCACACCGCCGTCCATACCGGCTACAAGTGTTTTCCGTCCTTGTGGATCGTACGTGAAATATTGAACCGATTCATTAGAAGAGGCTAGTGGCAACGAGCCAGTCATCTTGTCTTGCAAAAGCAGTTCGATTATCTGCCTGCTTTTGTTCTCGTAGATCTCGAAGATTTCCCCCGTGTTGCCCGCATCGACGGATTGCATATCTCTGCGCTGGCCCGCGCACCCGTATGCATGTATGTGTGTGTGTGTGTGTGTATATGTGAGGACGTTTGTGAAAGTGATCCATGAACGTTTACTGTGAACCGCACCAGTATTGGATAATACGAATTTGACAGGCTGCAATCGTCGTATGAGCCACGGGATTACTGAAATGTTTAGGGTTCCGTCGCGTTGGAATATCGTGCGTTCGTGATTCCATTGTACGTCAACCGCTATACGACGCTTGTTGTCAAGATAATCTCCATCGTTGAAGATACAAAGAATATAGGTGAAAGTGACTCTCGACTGCTGGAATTACCGGCGTCCCTTGTGGTTGGATACTAACAACATCATCGCCTGTGGCAACGAGGAAACAGTGATCGTGCCAGTGAATTCGACAGCGATTACATCACTCCCCGGACCTATATGAAATGCCAGAACAAGGTAGGTGTTCTTGGGGTAGCGACGATCAGAAAGTAGTCGTCGACGCATCGTTGAAGTATCACCGCATCCGCTCATTGAAGGGTGGGCAAAAACCGTTCACACTCCACTGGTCGGCTTAATGCGGACGAACTCTTCCTCTGACAACCACTGACGTTTTGCCGATTTGTGCGATCCCGAGCGGCATAATTCTATTCATGTGTCAGTTAATTTTGGATGGGAGGACACCCAGAAGTATTGTATTGTCAGCGAAACAGTGATGGACAATGCCGCAGAGAAAATCGATCTAGACGACGCAGCTCATCGGACGCGTATACAGGCGTACAGACTGCATGAGTTTTTCCGGAAATATGCCATTTCCTGAAATTATTCTGTAAACTAAAGCCTCTCTATCGTGTGCATTGTAACTGCGGGGCACAACGTGAAGCAGTGCTAAGTATTCGCAAATACTAGATGTGATGAATAGTAGTAATTAAAAATGAGGATGAATGCACTAAAACCAGTACGTTTACGATTTATTCTGGAGGTTCTCCTTGCAAAGATGGAACAGCGCAGGACAATAGTCGTCGTCAACTTAAGCGTGTGCTAGTATAAACGTCTGCGTTAGCATTTATTGTGTCGTCTCTCAGACGGCCGTTTTTATTCTGCGCATCTTTTTAAAGCACAAGCCCAAGGCTCGCGTTGAGGACACAACGACTTTTCGTTCAGGACGTATTTTGATTGACAAGGCGACATAGTGTACATCGTTATCGCTCTGATCATTCAAGTTGTCGTTATGTACGCATACACACACACGCCGCTATACAACCGAGCCACGGGTGGCGAACATTTGTCACATTGGACCACCGAGTTGCAGTGGGAGCCTAGTTGAAGAAAATATAGACTTTGAGAGCCTGTTGCACTACGGCTTGGTATTCAATCGACCTGATGTCATCAACAGAGTACGAAGTTTGTGATACTGGCATACATCTTAAAAACAGAATAGATATCAAGAAATAAATGCCGGTTCACCCCTGTGTATGTATTGCTATACTGTACGGTCTGACATGTTTCTGCCACATACTCGTATTGTAGACATTAATAAAAAAATAAATATGTATTTATATATAATATAATAAACAAATATATGATTTATTGGTTGATTGGAAGCCCCAGCCGTATAGTGATGCACGTTTGAGTATTAGATTACCACATACCAATCCCCATAATAATCGAGTTTCCTAAACAACCAGCATTGTCGGTCGTCTCAGCCATGTTGCGCTGCCGTACTAACAGTATCGACGGAAAGCACACCTTTGTATGGAAAAGCGATCATTAATAATAATTACGCCTCACAGGGGCTCACTCGAATGTGTCAACGAGTCTCTGCAATAAATTAATCTACCGTTCATCTAACAGCTCATTTCAATTGGACGATGAACTGCGGACAATTTTGGATACTTTTATAATGTAAGGGTTAAGAGTGACATGATAGTGACGTTATAATCCTTCTTTTCGCAATTACTCTCAATAGCGGTGTTTGGTATATACCGGATGCGCTTGGTATATATATATATATATATATATATAATAGCCTCCAATATTGGCTAGGTCACGTTCCTGCTTCCTATCTGGGTCATGCATATTCAACAGGGAATCCTACATAGGTCAGGTAGAATCTGCCACTTAGGTTTGGATGCCTAGGTTTCTCTCTAAACGGCTTTTGTTAGTGGTCATCGAATTCAGATGGTTGGCGTGTTTATCTTGTCTGTAGGAACTCTCTAGGGAACATTTTCATTACGAGGGCAAGTACTAGGAGAATTATAATTCAAATTCACCGCATAGATCGGCCGTTATCCCCTGGGGTTGTGAGCAAAACCGATGCAATCATGATTTTCAATACAGGTGATTAACTGTCCATAATAGTAAGCCCGCAATGACAACGACTGCATCGGTTCATATCTGCATACTTGTTGGTGGAACCGGAACGCCTGCGATTCCAAGTCCATAGCGCGCACTCCATTGGAATTGTGATCTTCGTACTCAATCGGTTACCGAGGACAATATATTTCAACAGGAATGACGCTATATAAATGAGAATAAAATATATATACATATAAGTGAGAAGCTAGTTTTATCGAGTAGTTTTAAGCTCCTCTTTCCGAACACAAAATATCAAAACAGCCCAAAAATAAAGTGACCCTAAGACCAACTGGAATTCCCCCTTTGATATCTATATCATTCAAACAATCGATTCAAGCCTTACGAATGTCACATTTCCTACGGTTTTCGCAAGAATTAGAACAAGCAAAAGCACGATCTATGACGACAATAGCGTAGCTGCTGCCACAACAGCGACATTTTTTTTTTGCCATTCTCAGCGTCGACCGGACCGGACCATGTTATGAAATCCTTTGTGCTGGTGTGGCAGGTGGCCGGTGACTGCATAACAAGGTGTGAGAACGCATATACCGTGCACATCGATGCATGGCATCAATACCGTGACGGCACCAACAGGAATTGGTAACAACGGGCAAACAACTCGTCTCTTGGTCGCGCTACGCTGCCGCCACGTTGACAAGCAACGGCAAAACGTCTGCGAAGGGGTGGCGGCGGCGGCGGCATTAATTCCTATTGCAGTTTGGACCTTGTAAATTCTCGATGACTTCTCGTCGATGATTCTCGCTCCAACCTTCATGTGCACGGTGACAACTTCATTTTCATCCATATTGCTTGCCTGTTTGCCAGCCACCTATCCAACGCTGCCGGTCTGCGTGTGTCAATCGATCTGAATCATCTGCATAGGATCTTGCACCGAGCAGCTTCGAAGATCGTCTCTCCCAACAGGCACCCGAGCGAAGCAACACCCACGGTATCAGGGGCCGACGAAGACATTCAAGACTACTTGTTTCGATACGTTTGTGCCTGCCACGGCCACCGCACTCGTTGTTTCGTGCAGATCTGTGCCCGGTGTGGCGACCTGGCCGGCCTATGCAAAATACTACGGCGCGACTACATCTACGGGTGGACGCCGGCGGGGCGTGGGGAGGGGAGCCACGCTCGGATATGAAAGAGAAGAAAGATATTCATAAAATAATGTTCGAATTTGCGATACGTTTGATTTTTGTGTACCAGCGATAGTGATCGTTGTCGTAATAGAACTAGAGGAGCATGAATGTCTATTTTTATTACAATTTATCTGTTGTTGATCTAATATATACAAGTACACGCGAAGACGCACAAACACACACGGACACACATGGAATGACAAAACGACCAAAGTCGCCGCACACCGTGAGGCCATTGCTCCTCACGAGCTGCTGCGTTTTAGGAAATCGACGAAATGTGATTGTCGGAGCAGGTCTTGTTCTCGGCCGAAGGCGGGAGATGACAGGGGAAGCCAGGCGGGGCGGATTGTGGATTTGTGGCCGACGCAATCGAATTTGGAATAACGGAAATTCATCTAGCGCGAATTATACACGTATTTATTTACGAGAAGAACAAATCACTGGGGCTATACATTCGGACCGAGATTCGTCTTGCAACAATTGAGTGGTTATGAGTTATATATGTAGACATTCGATGGTGACCGATCTATCACAGGTTAACCCTAGCGAAGATACGCATGTGGATCTTATCATGAGTTATCACGCTGGTCGCTGTTTGCAAATCTGTGTACAAATGATTGGATGATATTACATACAGGGGCCTGCTTGACGATTCAAGTTGCCAACTGCTGAGCTAGTTACCAACATGTTGGTCTATACACATATAAATAGTTCACTCGAGCTGTTGTATTGCGCAATAAATAGTAAGTTAAGTATCTCTTGTTTGATCTGTGACCGACCTCCTGTTGGACGGCGTCCCAACGGTCTGCACGCCGCCTGTATAAGTGTCGGATTGACTGCTGGTCGAGTGGTTCTTTGTGACCGGCGAAAGGATCAGACTAATCAGACAGCCATCGTTTCGACGTGAACGACATGATTGGCCCCTTGGACAACTTTGACCTTATGGAATATAATAGAACTGAAAGCAGACTGTATGCGATCGAGCGACGCCGCACTTTACTGTCAATATTGCTAACTAAAGTGATTACCCTGAAACGATAGTAATCACAGTGGCAGCGGTCAGTGAATTCAGTCTGTAGACTGGTTGAGATTATAACCGAGTATGCCTGCCTTCTGTGCAATTGTCCTTATACAGGATTCGATGCAGTCCCCGGTGCTAGCGGTCGCCTTTGACTTCACAAGTATCACTGCTGTGCTACATACTGTACCGCTCATTACAGCCGAGTGTCACAGACAGTTCCCGCGAAATTAAATCAAGGATCAAACCACGTATGGTATTTACCACTACGTAGAAACAGTGGGTCAACAAAACTTAACCGAAACGTCATGACAGATCTCTCTGGTCAGCCTTGACACTTTAGAGGAATTGGCAAGGCGATATGCAGGAACTCCGCGTTGGCAATACGCCATTCTACCGGGAACAGAAACCGTCTTGTTTCTCGTTTGTCGCATTGATATCGGCGAACTAGAGTCCGCAATTCGTATGGTCACCTACGAAACGAATAGTCAGCTCACAGAAACACTGCAACAGCGTTCGCGAGTTGCAACGTGCTGTAAGCTGGTTCGCATGTACAGTAAATGTTACCAAAAAATAATGTCGTATTAGGCATGTGTCTGCTTGATAGCACAGCAAAAGGGATATTTCTGTCTATCTGACCGAATTATCTCGGCAGAGAATCGATGTGTTTCAAGGGCCACTGTGATAGGCGTCACATAGCGCTCGGAACGAGTTACGAAGATGTCTGGTCGAGAGTAGCGCGTACAAATGTATCACAAAAATTGAGAAATTTAAAAGCACTCTGGCACGTTTCAGCCACAAGGAGCCAGCCTGGCTGGCTCACAATTAGCCACTGGTACTGGCAAACAGTGCCGTATACTTGAGTTCATTTTTATCTGACACATGCGGACAGTATATATATATATACAGTATATATATTATATATATATAGATATTGCTGATCAAGGTTGACGTGCGTCTGGATCTATCAGAATGAATCTATGAAAATAGCCAAGTGCCTTTAATGCCATTCAAAATGGCAGGCAATGCATTGTGCTAATCGCGAGAAAACACAATTAATTGATCTGTAGCAAAGCTGGATCATAACTGCTTTATAGGAAAGATCGACTCCGATTTGAATATAATGGCAACGGTATTTAAGGTATTTTTTTTAGCATTTAGCTATGCAGACAAACAGCGTAGTCCCCTAAATGATGTTTTTTACGCCATTGCCACCCACGAATTAAAAATAATAATAACAATAGTACATATATTTTCACACCGTTTGTGCAATATATCAAAATATACAAAGCTATTTATGTTCTCCACCTTGATCAGAATGCCACTTTCTATAATAGGATTTATTACCAAGCGAAACGAGAGTAGAATCAAGACGCGTCAGGATACTGCTCTGCTTATTATTTTTCGATTTGAAATGAGGGACAATGCAAAATACATATATGCACCGAGAAGATACTGTTGCTCTTCAAATCAATCAAAGTTCTTCAGACTTCTTCTATGGGTTATATCGTGCACACAATACATTCCAGCAACTTGTTTGTTTTCAGCCAATGGAAAGCCATTGGAGGCGCATGTTATATATGTGTAATAGTTAGGGATGTATGATAATTATGATTATTCTAGTCATTTTTATTATTGCTAAGGGTACGTCGCTTGTCGTCTAGGTGACGGCGAATGCCTCCAGATGACAGCTGTTATTAACGCGCCCTGTTCGAGCGAAAACTCAATGCGCAACTTGCTGTTTAGCCGTTGCGTGGGTTTTTAATGTGAAAGATCACAAACTGGTCTGTCATGTTAAGCTTTTTCAGTTTTCGAGACATTCGAAGGTCAGCTGCCTCACGCGATCCGCCTATTGTCGTTCATATAATCGACTCCTTAGAAATTCCATATAGGCACTAGTATTGCGAGCAAATGTTTTGTGTACCGACGTTAGTGCATCAATGCGTTATTTAAGGTATGGTCGCCATTTCTCTGAACAATATGAAAACTTTGGCACGGTTCATTTTTCTCATACCGCTTGGATACTGCACCAGCTCAGTGTTGCAGAAGATCCTCGCCATCACGACCATCACTACGACCATATATATATAAATATATATATATATAAATATATAAATATAAATATATATATATATATAAATATATATATATATATATATATATAAATATATATATATATATATATATATATAAATATATATATATATAAATATATATATATATATATATATATATATATATATAAATATATATATATATAAATATATATATATATATATCATCAACGTACAAGTGATGGATCATACCCCTTGGAATCACATCTTTAGTGTCAAGAATAAAGATACGGAAATAGAGAGGGCACACACACACGACCCTTGCGACTCTCCCGATTGACGTTTTCCGGGTGCGCTAAACTTGTCCGTCGCTTCCACCCTAAACTGCCATTCAGTAAGATAGCTGCCTATCCAGGCTAAGATTGTCGTGTCAATCTGAAATCTGTGCAATTTAGACATGGCACAATATGTGTAAAACCCGGTAGAATTCTCCTAAAGAATTGGAATACATTTAGTCAATACTCTTCTCGTTACTTCGAAACAGTGCCAAGTCCTGTGTGGATATACCCTGGCTCTTCATGAAGCCGAGTTGGGCAACTTCAACTGGCCCCTTATATGTGCCATAATAAATATAACGTGGTCCCCCACAATATTGTCAAAACTTATGCTTACTTATATCGACCTTTAGGCCACCGGTCGGTAATTGTCAACGATCGATTTCTAGCTCTTCTTGTGTACTGGTGTGACAACGGGGGGGGGCAGAGAAACATTGTGGTATAATCCTATGTTCATAACTGTGGCGACCTACGAGACGAAGAGGCTCAGCTTTGGCAGGTCCAAGCTTATTGTAGATTGTTGGAGACTACGACACCCGGCTATAGAACATTAACCGGAGCAGTTACACACCTTCCCTAGAGATCCAAGTAATGCCAAGCGTGTCGATGCTAGAACAGAGATAGGCTCCTAACAGGGGATTGGTTTTAGCAGGCAGAGGCGTTTTGTCATCCACGTCAACTGTCCTGCACTGGCTCGGCCCACCTTAATCGAGATTGCAATGTCTCTGGTGGTGTCCGTGCGTTTGAAGAAAATTTCCTCCTCTCCCGGAAAATAATATATATATGTAGATAGTTGGATAAATGACTGCATTGAGGGGGCAGAGTCCTTATTAAGGACTCAACTTTGTCGGCCGCGATGCAAATCGGACGCCAGTCAGACTCGGTATCTTCCCACCTGCCGGTCACAACTTAGTCAGCGGAGATAAATCTATTGACGAAGAAACACTTGGAAATCTCGGACATGCGTTTTTTTTAATTTTTCCAATGTCATCTGCTCCACCCAACGCTCAGGTATCAATGCAGAGGAGATATGGTAATATCAAAAACTCAGGCGATCGTCCTCTTGGATATAGTTTTAACCACACTGCACGTCGTTATACTTATGCCACAGACAATCGTACTTATTAATTTTTGCCAGGCAGTGTTATCGAATCGTAAATGAAGCCCATTTTTCATCGTGGCGTTGCACGTTCAGTACCCTGATCCATGATATCCGTTCCAATAATATACTGCTTGCACCCGAGAAGTTAATTAAAAACCACTGCCAATCACATGTTTGAGTTACTCCTCTAATCGTGTAACTTGCTATTAACTTACATAGGCTCTGGATATTTTAAGTACATATATTACATATTCTAATGCGTATCTATCTAATCTAAAAAAAAAAGTAAATTGATTTTCAGCAACAGTGTACACTCCCATTGTCCTAAAATTAGGACAACATTTCCTAGGCGTTTCTAATTTCGAGCTATTCTGGGTTATTGAGGGGCTAACCCTGCCCGCATAGTCGTTGTCTCTGTTTTCAATATTTGGAATTAGACCGACGAAATATCATGCGGTACATCTCCTACAGGATTGTTGAACAGATTTCAATTTGTATCCACATAACATGTTGTTTAACCTGTCTTTCAGTGTGTTGATGCAACTCGAGGTGTCCATGGTGCACAATGTTTGGATTAGCATCCGAGTCGATCCGGCGAACGGTCCGGCCAAAAAATAAATATTATATTGCATCATAACCATATAATTAACCTGCTGATCGCTGCGAATGGAGGGTGCGCTGCTTAGAACTGTTTTTCACATTACTGCCAACGTCATCATGACCGTTGTATTGGTCTGTGTATGAGACCTTTGTCTTATGAATAAGGACTGTGATGGAAGCTCCTCCGTCTCAAATATGTGTTGTATATTTCATGGTCTGTCTTGCAAGTTGTGCTCCAAGTCTTTCCTACTTACTGGCATGTGGTAGCTCTGGTTCGCTTAGCCTATTCAACGAAACGAACACAGCTGCCACAGCAGCCACCGTTATCACAGCAGCCGCATGAATATGCCGCATAATATTGGCCGAAACTACTTCACAGCCAGGAGAAGGTTCAAAAACGGTGAGGAATACGCAGATATGCGCAACTGGCAGTTTGACGAAAACCAATCAACACCCAGCGTCACTGCAGGGCCACGACGGCTTTCGACATGGTTGTCTAACATTTCATAGTTTCCGATATATATATATATAACGTATTTGTTTGACCCTATTAGTAGGCAACATCTATCTCATATGTTCGATGGCCACTGAACTCCCAAAGATGGCGCGACGGTACTCAGACGAGCAATCTCATCGACAGCAAAGAGATGATATGTAATGATATCAAATTGATTCCTGAGTAACAAATGTAGTCTACATGTAGTACACGAGAGAACAACACCAATGAATGCGACGGCTGCATAATCGCCCTGCTCATGTGTGGTATTATCCAATGGAACTGGACAAATTCATCTGGCAATACTGATGCTGAGGATTACTATGTGAGACCACAATAAAATACATAGAACGCCGATCCAGTTCTATCTGACCACCGCTGTCGTGTGTTGGTTTAGCCCGTGTGATGTTTTTACCAGCATGTCTACACAGTTGCAGCCTACCTGGGTTTTTAACGATACGCTGCTAATTCCTTGTGGTTTTACTAAACATAGACGAAGCTTGACGGTGTCTTTTTTTGCTCGTATTTCCTCGTGTTTTTTTTTCCAAGCCAAGAGAACTGGTCTATATCGACGCACAGGCCAGTTGCGCCAAAGCAGCAGTAGCGAGGAACAGGAAACGGCTCAGGAGAGCCATCGTCGTCGGCGTCGTAGTTCCAGCAGATTTGCCAATCGGCTTCTTCGACACACTCTATTTAACTGCGTCGCCTGTCTGCTGTTGACGGGAGCGTTGAGCCGTTTCAGCAGGCGGAATGAGCCACTATTCGGTAATGGAGGCAGAAGATTCGTCTGAAAGATATCGTCGACAAATCTCCTCCGAAGCAACCCAAGCGAACTCAAACTGAAGCTTTGAGCACCGCGCGTTCGACGAGCGAGGCGACACAGCGGCGGATACCTGTCAGCTTTTGCCGATCAAATGAAATCAAACAAACAGAGAAATCAAGGAAAGGAACAGCAAACGAGTCTGTTTATTATGATACGTTGATGGCTGTCCTTCGATCTTATTTCGAAATCTTCTGATGACGATTTGTCTCCGTTGCGAGACCGGCGTAAGGCTTGCTGTGGTGCGCTATCGGTTATACTACAGAGAGTTAGGATGAGGTTGCGTGTCAATGCTGTATCTGGGTTTTTGATTTGCTTTTAAATTAGGCGATTATGTGTGTACGTGTCCGCCGGAGAGAGAGAGCAATTGAAGCAACGTTTTCGATACAAGTAGAACGGACAGATATGAGCAGGGTGAAAACCATCTGAAAAACATGCAAAAAAGAACACGGTTTTAGCACACACACATAGAACACCATTGTTACCAATGCAAAAACAACGATATCTCTGTGACACTTGTGAGACTTTCATCAATATTTCCATTTTAGATTTGTTTTACTAATCCAATGACGCGAACCTCAACCAACGGAAGTCCCTTCAGCCCTACGGCACGTCTTCGTCGAAGCTAATCGTCGACTAAAAAAAATCAGTCTATGTAAGAAGCAAATTGAAAAAAGTTCAAGCGAGTATGAGACATCGGTATAAATTCAATTAATGCCTATCCCTGTGCAAAAGTACAACGAGGCCAACAAAATAAAACAACAAGAATAAAATAGAAGAAGGCTTGACTCCTGCATAGAAATATGACCTCACATGTGGCGTTATTTATCTATATCGCGATGTGCCAATATTTTTGTGCCTGGCTTGGATCAATCGTTGTCGCCGTGACGTGTATTTGCATCAAATGTATCGTATCACGCAAAGCTTTTTAGCTGAAAATTATATTATGGATTTTCTCAATATTCTGATACCAAAACATTAATGAACGTTCATTCGCGTACAAGAGTGAAAGATAAAATTAGCAGAATGCGTCTGCTTCCTCTGAATGTGAAGATAATGGGGAGAAATATAAACAATCTTTCTTTTTTTTTGTTAAACGCTGGCCTTTCTTATTATGTATGAAACAGGAATATATATATATATATATATATAGAGTTCACATAGCAGCGGAACCCTAAAACAGCGAGCACATCGAGAAAAAACAGGATGAACCAAGCAGCAATATTTACCAGATTAACCCATAAGCACTGGTCAGAAAGCTAGAAAATAGGATTTCTAAGAGCTTGACTTGATATATGAGGAGGAAACTGTACGCAGAGACCCAAGACAATCTGTGTGTGTGTACATAACATTATTCTGATCTAATAAAAATGTTTTCGTGCTGACTGTCAGTCAGCATATTTATCTTCCACGGTATTGCTTTTGTATTGCTTCGTACGACGGCAATAAAATGCAAATGTCCACCGGTGGGGATCGAGCACGCGCACCTACGTGTTGGATGGGGCCACCAATGCACCAGCGGGCCACCGGGCTCGACGCATTATTCTGATCTATCATCGTCGTCATCGTCAGACTTGTTTACGTAACCTAATAATAAATGTCTTATCATTTGATGAATGATTATTACTATTATGATTAATATTATTCTCAATGCATCAAATATACATCAAACGAATATGCCACCTTTTCTTGTTAGCTGCTTTTAAGTGGTGAAGCAGATTGGCGTAGGTTATAGCCAACGTGAAATAGAAAAACACATAAAAGCAAGAAGAACATGCCGTCGTTGAACGATCATTAAATTGCCCCGATCCGAAGCAGCAGCGATCACGCTAACGAACAGTTATCGCTGCATTATATTCTATTTGCATTCAGCTAAATTAAGACGTTGTAGGTAGATAGTTCACAGTAATCACAAAATAGCTATTGGCCATGTGACCCGTGAGCAGATTTCATACAAGGCATCAATGGCTCCAAGATGTAACACCTTCGGACTCTGTGCACCAGGCAGCTAGCTCTACACGGGTCAGACGTCACCCCGTTGTGGGTAAATGTCTTCCATTTCGATCGTTTTCATCTATCTGTATCGAATGACTACGCTGCGAGAACGCCATCTCAAATGGAACAACGCAGCCGGCGGTGAGATCTTTGATCATGGGAAAGATGTAGACCATTTCTTGAAGGCATGTAGAGGCGGGCTGGTGATTTCAGGTTTGTCGGGCCGTAATCGCTTTCGAATTGTCGTTGCTATCAACGGATGAAGGCGGGCTTGTCCGCCTGTTCAGCGTCGAGTGGCTAATTGACCTTGCGGGTCAAATTAAATTCGTATAAATTACGTTCAGATAGAGGAGGATATATTTGTTTGCTTTTTTTTATTATAGCGAGTGGGCCCGGCAGACGCATCGCTATTACACGATCACGTCAATCAGTTGAGAGTCCACGAGAAGACAAGGCGATAATGCTTCTCGTAGAGCCGGAGGTCTTTTTTTAGCGGGGGAAAACACTTCAGCAGGTCCGACTTTCTGATCTTGGTGTTTACCGGACCTCGGTATGGGCGGCAACGTAGATTCGCTCTGTGTGCCTGGATCAGTTTGCGTCAATATATGATAGTTGATCCGAAATGCCCACAAGCCGTTTCGATTGTGTCTTGATAGATATCTATTATAATATATGAACCTGTCGTACGTTCAAACGCGTTGTATGTAACGTAATATCTTATATATTAATCCTATAATTTTTTGGTTAGGCTAATCAACCTGTAACAAGTAGACGAAAATACATGGAAGGTCTCTCAGGTTGCTGTTATGTTAATATCCTGCTTGTATATAAACACATTGTAAAAACAACAACCTTATTATCATGTTCATGTCGTCCTTTTGCGAGCCCAACAAATATGGCATGCTGAGCTACGAGACGCAGGTCAAAGCGTCTGTAGACGTCAGTAATCCTTAGCATCGACATTATCGTATGATAAATACATGGAAATGATCGATTTGATCCACGCACTGATTGGGCCCCATAGCGGCTGGCAACTCGTTGAGCAAATCGTCTGGTGCATTGCATAGTCTGACGCTGAAGGCGCGAGAAAATATCAAGTTCACAAAAAGAACAACCATAGATGTTAACGCGGTTGATTCCGTTACGTACAAAACTGATACACAATGCAATGCCTCGATGAAATGGCAAATCAAGAAACAGACATATTGATAGAATCCATAGATTGATCCGTGAATAGGTACATCGGGAATTGGTCAAGCCTAAGCCAAGAATATCGACATCGGTCAGTCCGTTTATTGCCACACCGTTAGGCTGTGGTTAGCACCGCAAATGATTGATCATGTTCATAATAATATAGTAATTATTGATGAGAACATTCTGTCCGCGGCGAAAGGTTAACCCTGCAGCATCGACAGCAACAAGTCGAACGTCACTCCTCAAAGCACTAAGGCCAAGCTTTGGGGTGCCGATAGACAGCCTGCTGTTGTTGTTGTGGTTGTTGTTTGGTTGCATCAGCTCTTTTGGTGGCCGTTTGCCTTCTCTTGATGCTATTGGTGCAGTTGGTACTGGTCCCGCCGACGCTGGCACCGCCGCCACCATCACCGTTGTTGGCGGCGGTTGTTGTTGCTGCTGCTTTTGATGTAATCAAACGCCAAAATGTTCGTCCGTCTGTATCGGCCTGTATGACGATCGCTGATGATTCCGCTCGCGAATTCGCGATGCGCGAGCAGGTGTGAGCTGCGGCCGAGCGCTGGCTGCATCTTAGCTGGCTGTATCAGCCGAGACGTACGCGGCGCCGGCGGCGACGGCGGCGACGTTGTCTTGCTACTGTACACTGACACCAGCGCCTGCCAAAATAGGCAGAACATACGACAGCGGTAGCAGCAGCAGCACTCTCGAGACGGTGCTGGACGTTGGGAGCTGAGATGGCTTGTCTTTGGTTTGAAGAAAATTTCTTCCAGCGCAGGCAGTGCACTTCAACAGCTTCATCGGTCGATGCAGGCCAAGGTCGTAGCCGCTGCTGCTGCTGTCTTCAATGTCTGCACAAACCGCAACCGCAGCGGCGGCAGCAGCTACAGGAACACCATTTCTGCATCGCGATGAGCACGAAGATGGCAAACATGGGAAGCATGACTGCATCCTCAAGCGCCGATCATAGGGACATTCACACAGACATTGCTGTCGATTTTTGGTGCAAGTATAACAGTTCTTTGTTACTGTCGTACAGGGTTCGAAAGTATCGAATACAAATAGAAGACAGATTATGACTAATGTAGCTTTACCTGTAGGATATGGGTCAAATTTTCATCTTGTCGTTATGGGCAAGCAATGGTTAGGACCAGGCAGAACTCATCAGAAGTCTTGCAATGTCTAGGATGACTTAGGACCTTAGGATCTAAAGCAATTTCCGGCCTGACTTGCAGCCAACATTTAACGTCCACCCTATTACTTTCGGCATTACTTCATAAGACGTCACCTGTCCACCAGAAATATTTTGATGTTCGCCAATTAGGGCCATCCACGAGCGCAAAGTAGAGTTTCGCGCTTGAACCACGTTAATTACACCTTAGAATTTGCCAATATATTGTATTTATTTTAAATACTGATGTTTCACCGTTACGGAGCACAGAAATCGGCGCGGTGCCGTTACCGTATATGTAATACTTTGGGACGCTGCTCGGTAGTTTGACCGCGTGAACCTCTGAAAGGGTCCACCCAAACCGTTGGCCGATTGAGGTAGCAGCATGCTCTGAAAAAAAAACAGTCCATGACACGCTCGTCGAATCTACCCGCCAACCATTTTTCAGCTTAAGCATTGAAAAATTGCAGCTCCTTTAATAAACCAATAAACATTTACCATTTACCATTACCTAGACCCAGCGAGTGTCGGCAATCACCTGAGGCGTTGACTCGACTCAGAGAGGCAAGGATGTTCTGGAAATGACTGACTCGTTTTTGTTCTTAGGGCATCCTCCAGCAGGAAAAAAAATAACAAACTTTACCTACTCCGAATTTTGTGTATTCACCCTTAGCACGCTCGAGTCCACTACGGGGAATAATATGCCGGCCTTAGACAACACGTGCACCTTCGTTGACGCGAGCGTTCGGTCAAATAATATTAGCCTGCATTTCGGGTTGAGACTAAGCGGTTTATCGACTAATTGATAACCGATTGGTTTTGTAGTATTAACCCATCAACAACGATGAGACGTATGATTTGAGTTCGGCGTTTCAGTTTGGACGATTCTTGCTTTCTTATTGAAGACCGTTTGCGGGAGTGTCTCTAACAGCGAAGCGACAGAATTAAACATTGCCAACATCGAAAATGTAGCATGAGCAGGCAGTCCGAACGGCTGCGCGTTGTACCCTCAGCTGTTCCCTTATCTGGCAGGCCTCAGCTCTTAACCTTTTAGGGTATTACTATGAGGACCTGTCGGGGCCACCTTTGCTTACTCGTACCTGGCAAGAATCTTCAGATAAAGAAAGATGATAAAGGAATCCAAAGATTCTCCGCGTCCGACAAGATTTGAACCCAACACCCACGTCCCTCCGGTCTAGCAGTCCCAGACGCTCACCACTAGACCTTCCAGGGGACTGCGCGTTATACCTGAGTGAGGCTGGCCCCTATCTATCTAACAGTGACCGAATGTGATCAACTCTGCTAGCCACTTAATAAAGTTAAACTCTATTGCCGTTTTAGCTGGAAGCTGAGGTACATTTCCATCTCTGCATCTCGCTTTAGAGAGAATTCAGCTTGCAATATGAGAAACAATGCATTATTAGCCAGAAGCCTGCGGAAATCGCAACAACAGCCAACCAGTTCGTGGCGCACCTGCCATGAGTCAACAATGGAGTTGTCACTTTATCGAAACCGGCAGTGTTGTCTCTTTTCGCTCCAATCGACTGTAGCTACACTTGATTGCTGACTAGATATTATTCGACAACCCATGGGAGACTTGCGAATCTGTCTATTCATCGATCGATTTCTTCATCAGGTGTCCGCCAAATGATGCCATCTTCCGAATCATTCCGCACACACTGATTCGATTCGGCATATACACATGCATGTGTCATAAGAGGTCGGTAATTTCCTTGGCATGAGATTTTCTTGTTTTTGAATCAAGCGAATTAACTTCCGTTCACATCTTTGAGCTATGCCCTAATATGCTTTATGTGTGTGTTTATATTATATATATATATATATATATATATATATACATATATATATATATATATATATATCATTATTCCATGCGTATT
Organism: Stratiolaelaps scimitus; assembly: GCA_019614645.1. Taxonomy (NCBI): domain Eukaryota; kingdom Metazoa; phylum Arthropoda; class Arachnida; order Mesostigmata; family Laelapidae; genus Stratiolaelaps; species Stratiolaelaps scimitus. Next base: position 15,617,810 of record JABWDB010000005.1, read on the forward strand.
GCGTACGCAAACTGTAGAATACATTCGTTCTCACGCGGACAGTTGCATAAACGCCGCGTCACGTTCGTTCACAGAGCTTTCCACGCATGTGAGCCTTTGTGGGAGGTTTCCAAGCTAGCCCACACTACATGCTATTATAGTTACTCATTCGTAGTGTTAAAGTGGCTTCGTATTTTTGTTTTTCGCCGCTATTCCAACGACCGAATACCCCGCTCGCCAGAGAAGATCACCACCAACGTGATCATACGATTCCTGCCGTTGGCTCACAATGCATTCCCTTATAACCTCGCTGCTTGTCTTCGTTCGTTGATTGTTTCCCTCTTTATTGATTTTTGCGCCATTTTTCTTCACCAAAATCTTCACACACACACACGCAAGTAGGTACACGTTCACCACTCAAACACTCACTGATCACCGCAGCCATTATTGAATTTAGCAGCAACGGTGACGACGGCACCTCTGTGATATTCATCTCCAACGCCTAATTGTTCCACGTCGGTACCTACAGTCAACGACTATTCGACTGTGTTTTTCTTCTTGGTTCCCGACACAAACGTAGCCGCGACCAGACTCGTTCGTGTGTCGCTGGATTTCGTTGCTCACCTCGTCGACGACGCTTCGGCCACGGGCGGATTCTTCGTTGCGATTTCACCGAGCTGTCGCACACGTTCGTCCGGGAAAGCCTTGTGGAACGGCAGCCAGCTGACCGAGCGACAGGCAACCGACAACGACGTTGCAGGGTAGCTAGCGACCGGCGAACCCATGTCCCCGTGTCGCGTAGTCATGATCGAGCCAGTCAAAGAAACGTTCAAAAGAAACGAGAAAACATACACACGAATTGTGAACAACAACAACAACACCAGCAGCACCAGCAGCAGCAGCAACAACAACAGCATCGTCGACAACAATAGCAATATCAGCAATAGCGCTGTGTGTGTGTGTGTGTGGGTTTAAACGAACAATTCTGTTCCAATAAGAGGGCTAGTAGCTGTCAGTCAGACCGAACCGCTCAGCTCGCGCATCGTCAGCAACAATATCAACATCGACGACAACGGCAGCAATAACAGGCGAGCAACGAACAACGGGGGTATCTCAACAGAGGCAGGTATACCCCGCAGTCGCAACACACACACACCCAAGAAAAAAAAGTAGTCGCGAAAAAAAACGAAAATCAACACCCGATTCGTGCGCTGTGCACGGATCACCCGCTGGCGTTCGTCGCGCGATGTAGGCGACCGCGATTTGGCATAAAACGTTACACGTACAGGCACAGCAGACGCACACCCACAAAGGCAGTCGCACCGGCTCGCATTGGAAACCCGGTGCAGCAGCAGCAGCAGCCGTCGTCGTCAAATCAGCCAGTTGTACCCGAGAGGAATACGGACAGACAACAACACGCAGGCAGGAGTCGACAGATGCACGAATTTCCTTCCACTTGGGCTTCTGGATGGTGAAGTTGCTTGCACCTGTCCCGATCGTCGGCCCAGGTTCGTTGGCATTATAGCAACGACAGCAGCAGCTTTTCGCAACTGCCGGCTCTCGTTGATGTCGGACTGAATGGCTGACTTCGACGATCGTCTCGTCGATTTGTGCCGTCTGCCGGCTCTTTCCAGAACAGCTATACTCATGGGGTATGTGGTGCACAACTGGTTGGTGTGTGCGCGGGCGTCTGTTCCCGCGATATGAGGTTGTGGCTCGTATTTTGAAAGTGGTTACCGGACGAATTATCTAGCCGACGCCGAAGACAGCTTGTCGTCTCAGGGCGAGTAAACGGGAACAGGTAAATAGCCTACTGCGGCCAATGCTGAGTGTTAACTGCAGAAGGTAACAGCCTCAGGTAATTCAAGTTGTTACGACGAAAATACGAAGATCTCTGCCAATTTTAAGGTAGTTGCCGTTGTGGCCGCGATGCTTGAATCGTGTGAACCGGGCAGATGGGAATGCCTCGTCGTGTCGGTTATAGCTTGTTATATTCGATTTTGTAGTGAGAAAGGAGCTACTACCTGAACTACTTGGTGCATACGGATACAGATATGATCATATCAAACTAAGGCATCAATCACCATTCTATGGATCATTCCAGCACGAGATGACTCTACGGTGATTAATTCCGATTCCGGTTAAGCTTTGACGACAGACGATCTGCTAGATTAAATCATATATATATATATATATATATATATAGTACACGCAAACAGCATTAACAGCAGTAAAAATACAACATATCATTCACCGACTTCACCAGATCTATTATAATATTCAGATAAAGTGCAATTCTCGAAAGGTGCCGTCTATTATAGCTACAACGATCAAACGATACTTTGATAGACCCTCTCTCCTCCGCGCCATCTGTATCTGCCTGAATCTTCGGCTATTCATAGTGCCAAGACATTTATCATCGTCAGTAGTTCTCGTCATCCAGGTGCAAGCTGAACTCTCGTCCGCCAGCACGCCGCTGAAAGTCTCCATTTTACACCGAGCAGTATGTAATTAAACGCTCAGTGACTTATTCCGTAGAGATGAGGCAAAGGCGGAGAGAGAGAGACAGAGAGATGTGAGACAATGCGCCCAAGGCTTCGGCCGCCGATTCCAGAAGATGCAGAAGAAAGAGTATCATCAATGCTCTGCATGTTATGTCATGAGCAGCATCAGCGCGCAACAATAACAACAACAACAGCTCGGAGACAGTGTCTACCTGTTGGTCACTATGCCTCTTTGTCCAGATCGGGAGAGAGAGAGAGCGAGAGCCTTCTCCACTGCTCGTGCGGTTTGTGCGAACGAAAGCGCCTGTTTTCATGGGCATTATGGACGATTTATATGTAAATGAGGCTGAGAAGGGTTAGCAGCGCGATTTTATACATCTCACTGGCCGGCAGCCGCCAACCACTGTATCGCTCAGTTCGTCCGCCTCATCGTTTAGCGTTGACGCGTGACCAGTGCACTCTTGACTGGAAGAAATTTGCTGCCGGCAACGATTGGATGGATATTTGTACTAGGATTTTATCGTGGATCAAGCGGTGGCAGAACGATATATGCATCTGTTCGTACGCGTTGGCAGGATAACGATATGACTTCTACAGTGTAGTCTAATAGAGACGATCGTATTGTGAGCTCTGTATAAAGGTGCGCGTTGTGAATAGAATTTCCTATCGGGGTTACATCAATAAATATGAAATGAATAACGAAGTGCCGTATAAAATTGGTACCTATGAGTCCGGCTACTTAATAATACATGTAATTGAATGGGTATGAATTACACTGCGTAGTAAACTATGCTTTACTCGCGTGTCGGAACGTGTTTTTTTTTTTTGGGAGACACGTTTGTTTCGTGCTTTGACCGGCGTATGCTATTTTTATGGACCGGTCTACAGCTGTGAAATTGCAATTCAAGGCGACGGCGTCACAAGACGACAACAGTCGAATTATGGGCTTCGTCACTCCAGAGTCAATTTACGTTGGGTGGTTTCCAGCAATTTTGAGCTATTTATAGCTAATAGCTCATTGGGCAATTATTTCTCATCACGGTGAACATGGCTACATTTCAGCCTTGAATATAGAATTCGACTGTAATAGATATGGTATGATACATATTTCCGCGGATGTCAACCATAAACATAGCCTCAATGATAGGGGTCGCTTATCAGTGACGGAGCCAGCGCGCTCCATCATTGAGGTTCCTGATATTTTGATAACGGTGTTCCTTAGTTTTCCCCCGTTTCTCAAGTCGACGAATAAATACAGCCTTGGACAAGGTTATTCGTCCGCTCGTTAAAATTAGTGTTCTACGCGCAGTAACACGTACATCGTCCGGCTCCCGTTTGTGGTGAGTCACTGTTTCAGCCAGCTGATCTGAATCACTGTGACAATGCAGCATTGTCTTTGGATAGAGCGCTCAAAGGCGGCTTTCTCCACCCTACAGCGGAGATAACATCGCGATGTTGGTAAACCCTAAACAGACGACACGTTCCTGGCCGCCAGACAATGAAAATGAGGAGTTTCTTTAGCAACATAATTCACCTCCTGGTCTATTTATCTCTTCGGTCAATTAACACGTTAGTTTAGAAGCACAGCAGCGTTCCTATTCAGCAGTACCTCGTATTTCCACAAGATTCAACTTAATTCGTAATCACAAGAGGTTAATGGAGTGATGCACACGACAGGATGCGCTATCAGAACTATACGGATATTAAAACGGGCCAGTGGTAGTTTAATTCTAAGGCGACCCTTGTTATCGCTAATTGAATATAGCAACATTGTACAATTAGACGACGCAAAATGGAGAAAAAGTGAACTGTCGTTCGCCATTGTTTGATTTTAAATATGGCTTTTTAGCTCTGTCTACATTTAGGTACCACCCGAATAAAAAAATGAACACTAATGAATGAAGAGCTGGACACAGTGTTTATACCAGGTTGCGGTGGGTCAACTTCTCGCTGTTAAGCTTTCGCGGGAGATAACTAATTTGTTTGGAAATATCACAGCTTAGCCTAACATAGGCTTAACTTCACACAAAAGCTAACGGCAAAAAGGTTGACACTCCAAAATCGAGTATTGTCCGACGTTACATTACACGCTGGCGGACTCTTTGCATACGAACGCATTTGGCTTGTTTTTGGTGGTTCTACCTGTTGCAGAAAGGTATGGAGTGGTATTATATATATATATATATATATATATATATATATATAGGCATTGTTCTGTTACTGCACAAAGAAAGTACATTGCTGCCAAGCTCAAGCCAACTTGAACGCTGTGAATCAGTGCGAGGCACGTTTCGAAGGTGTAGCACAAGGCGTCTGACGGCTGAGATGAACACGGCATTCGAGAATATCGACGCAAGCAGACTGCAGTCGCTAAGCTCATTCTCGGCGGATGCTGTCGACTCGAAGGCTTCCGCATTGTTTTGCCGCTCCACCCACGAAATATCCTGGAACCACGCATTTATTTTATTTTTAGGTCCACAACCATCTGTAGAGCGGCAGGTTTATATAGGGCATCATAGCAGATTTCCGTGATTGAAGTACCTTCAGACTACGTTGCATGTATACGCATGTGTCAAGCTGACACGTCAACATCCGTCCGTTCAGATTTTCTATTGTTGTTCTGTCTGCTGACTGATGGACCTTCGCTCGATGAAGGAATATCTAGGTTATGTAAGAAGCATTGGAGGCTTGCTGCTAACAGTTGATAATCAATTTATTACATAACAAGCAACTACTACGTCCACAGATTTCTGCCCATCAAATCTGGTGATTTGAATGTCTGTTATTCGAATAGGGAAAGGCCGTTCATAAACGCTGGAGCCAGATTCTTGAATTGTTTTGGCTCTGATTAGGAAGCCTGAGATTGCTAGTCAGGGTTCCAGCGTTCGGCATAAATAGCATGAAGATGCTGCTTTAGTTAAAACCTAACTTTGAAGATAATGGTTGTGTCAAGGATCCCGATAAAAACTAGGCTAAGAACTGTCATTGTAAATCTGAGGAGCATTTCGAAAGAACTGTTATTATAGTTTTATCCCTATCTATTAAACACTATCTCTATGGTGATAGTTAATTTTTGATATTGCATGCATGCATCATGCATCGAAGACATTGATGTTAACTATTCGTCGAGCCGGGTTGTCAAATCAGCCTCTAGAGATTTTATCGGTGACATTATTGAAATAGCGTCTAGTTTGCCTGAATAACCCCAAACAGACACCCGATTATTTCCAAGATTCACGAATACGCCGAATTGCATTGCACTTACAATATATGTCTATGTTAGTATGGAAAACGGCATGTGTCATCGTCACCGGCTATAGGAAATGACAAATGTCGCTGGACCGTGCCTGCCTGATTCGATTAATGTTTTCCGTCCAATCTGCGATAGTGGACGTAATTCTCTGCTTACCACAATGATAGAGAAGTGGCATCAATAATTAACAATACAAACTCGTACAAGCTAGTGCCAATACACGAATTTCTGGCGGACGTTTTCCAATATGTTTTGCAAACATGCTGCTGAGCCCGCTGTCTTTCTTGTTCTTTATCATCCCGTCGCTACTGGAGGCCGATTGTGCCATATATATATATATATATATATACAGCTGCATTACGGATCGCCTTTCTCATTCAACTGTCTTCGCGTATCGTGTAAAGGCAAATGATGATAATGTAACATAGAATGTTTGAGTACTGCAAGCTCACCTGAGCATACAGCGTCTGTGCTAATTGTCAAACACCGAAGCAAAGATCATGACTGATTAGGTCGTGCCAACGAGCCCCGTTCGGGAAACCAGCCAGAATCGATGCGAACTTTTAAAAAAATAACAGATTGATTGTCATGTCATTAGACTCCATTGCTTCTCCTTAGCGACGTGCCACAAATCATTGATTGCACAAATATTGTCCTTGATATGGGTGAAATTGCATTTATGAAAACAAGCAGTCATTGGTGATTGGCCACCGTGAATGGGTACACGGGTAATGCTTATTTCGCCTAATTCAAAATAAGAAAATAAACTTAAATAAATACATGTAAAGCCATTAGTCATAACATAATTGAATGAATTCGAGGCTCTCGGTGGTTTTCGTGGTTTACATCACACGTGGTTTTGTGTTGCGGTTGCCTTCGCCGAAGTCGGCAAATTTAAACAAAGTTCTTTTCATAGGATGTTTACTGTTTCCAAGCTTGAAGTAAACGTAAATACAAGCAGGTCAAAATAGAAAATCATACATCAGGTGGATCGATTAAAAGCGGACAACCTCTGCCACGTTCCCACTTTGAACCGCCATTGGAAAGTTATGGATGTCATTTAAACTTAAATTAGAAGATTTTTCAACTTACGACTGTTCCTAGTTTCCAGCTGCTTAGAGTTGACTCCTCCGGATTTTTCAGCCACTGGGCAGTAATACAGTGTTCCTCCAGGAGGGGACGCATGGCAAATATGAACCCTATTCTATTCAGATCACCGGTTTCGACTTTCTAAATCACTGCCGACATTTGATTCACCCGTTGACCGTTCTTACTATTTGAACCTGAGTCCTGCCCGACACTTTGGAGAATCTTTGAATTCCTTTGTCATCTTTCTTTATCTGTTGATTTGTTCCAGGTACTACTCGATTAAAAAATAAAATGAAGGCGTCCCCGACACGTCCTCGTAGTAATTCTTACATGTTCAGAGCCTACGCCTGTCGTATGGGAACAGCTCATTAGCAGTGCAAATAATGTTGAGATAATGGCAGAGAGTAGCAAAATGGTGCTCCATACATAAGTGGCTGAAGCTCATTCTCTCATTTTCCATTCTCCATAGAATACCAACTTTCTCGACGCGATTTGCGAACGTTAGCTGGTTTCTCCCGTTGCGAATAATAGGATGTATAAGAGAGAGAGAGAGGCATAATAAGAGCACGATAATCGGGGAGCTCTACCTAAATTGATATACAAATTGTTTTTAGTGGTTGATTCTATAAATACCGACTTGAAATACTGATTAGTCGAAATTGGATGATCATTATTCGATAGGAGTATTTTTTCTTTATCTAAACCGACACCGCGGGACAGTGTTATCGCCTACGAACACCTCATGAGCGAGGCGAAAAATGATGTGTTTAGGTCATGACCGGAGTCATTTTAGTACCAGCACTCGCTAGAGAGCGATGTCGTGCTAGAGTCATTTCTTTCGTTGCATGCATTTCACCATTAAATGAAGACTTTACCTAGTTAACGCTCTGGGACAGTTCTAACTGTCTTTGTTCGCTTAATCTTTCAGCATCAAGAATGATGTTACTTCGGCAAGGGCCCATGCGACCCTCGAAAGTTCTGCTCGAGAATGGTGGTCTCGGAGGTGAGGACGACGCAACCAAAGGTGGTGGAGTTCACGAAAAGGCCAAAAAAGCATTATCTGAAAGAAGCCCCACGTTTGTACGTCGACCACGAAGTGATCTCTCTGCTGGTGTTCGAGTGGTTGTCAAGGTAAGGACGTGTATAGAATAGCGCATCGTAGGAAATCCTTCGGGACGGTATTCGCATGGAACATATAGTCGTGACTTAATTCGTTCGGCACCAACACATGAATATAATGGAAATCTAGTCAGTAATTGTACAATCAACTTAACGACATGAAGATCAAACATTTTAACATGTTCTGTCGATTGAATTAGACCGAAGAACGCCCTGCACTCGATACTTAACAAATACTTCCGAAGAAAAACAGAGTGTAGCTGATTGGTGAACCCATTTGTCAATTGATTGTATATTTTAATTGCCGGCAGCCAATGACACGCAACGTACTTTCAGCAGTAACGTGGCGTTGGAAAAATATATCCATTCATACGGTCTGGCCAAGCTCAGTATCGTATCCACCTTGGCCAAGATGTTATAATAAATTTTCATTGTATTTTTTTATCCCTTTATCTGACATCGTGTGGATAACCATAATAGACTTATCATGGAATTACCTGTCGACTATATGATATCCTGTAGAGAATTGTAATCCAACGGAACTTGAATGGGTGTGATTCTCCTAAAATCATTTCCAGGGCGCAAAGGTCGGTACGATTCGATATGTTGGAGAAATCCGTTTCGCAACGGGCCTCTGGTGTGGAGTGGAGCTCGATGAACCTGCGGGAAGGCATAACGGAGAAAAGTACGGCGTGCGCTACTTCCACTGCAGAAATAACCACGGCATTTATGTACCCGCTTATAAGGTGAGTCTGTGCAGCAGGGCAACCTGGTACAATGCAATTATACGGCGGCCTCTCACATTTGATATCAATGTAACGTGCCTTTATTTGGAACAACAAATGGTTCGTATGATGATGATGGTAGAGTGTTTGGAACGGTTGTTCTGTACTGGGAAAACATCGGTATAATAAAAGCCTAGGTTGTACTGTGAACCAAAATGAGTGAATATATCCCTTGTATATTTTTGCAGTTGCGTTAAAGAACCATCATCGTCCTGTACGGTGCGATCTATTTACAGTTACTAAACCATCAATCATTGACTGGTTCAACCAAATGCTTCCCAGCTGACTCTCAGCCAACGTCCACGGTACACAGCTTTTAGCATTTCTTCGTAAGACGTACCCCTAAATACAAATGTGTAATGGTTCACCCAAATAACTTAGTTATTACTATCGAGTAAATAAAATATTTAATGACGTGATCTACTAAATCACGTTTTTCCGATATCCAGCAACTGACAGAACTCTCGATACACACGTAATATATTGTACATACATCTGAGAGAGCGTGCCCTTGCATATAACCCTATATATATATATACTACACAACATTACCACGAGACTACCGTACAGGGGCGTAACAAGACGTGCAGATCTCATCTGCAATCCGTTCGATGCTACCTACGTTCGTTTGACTTTTGACATTCGCTAAATGCGCTCATTCGGGCACCCCTTGCGCGAGCTTTAAGAACCATATGACCATATGTCGTCGTCGCCTCTCGGCAATTGTTTTGTTCTCCTTCGGAAGTAGTTTTTCGAATTGTAAACGTTTTGTGCCATCCATTGCCTCAAGTAGCCCCCGAGCTCCTTGTGTGTGATATTTGTCGCTTTCAACAAATATGAATATGTTCGATCATCCCACTGATCGATCGTTGGTTTTCGGCTGACACTGATCTCATCGGTGTGTATTTCCCGTCTCGCCACTTAGGTGTTTCCTCTGGGACGGCTCATCGAGGAGGTGTCTCTCTGCTCGGCGTCCCTAGATGAGCCCTGGAGTCTAGACACGGATTGCGCGTCGCTAACGTCACGTAAAAGTGGACGCTTCGAGGAGTTCTTACACGAAACTCGACTCAGTGAAGTTGACATCTGGCGTATGCTCACTAGTCAGCAGCATCAGTTAACAGTAAGATTGGGAACGTTTACATTTGCATGAATACGAGTTAGATATGATGACAATAAATTGATGATCGCAGAAATAGTTTTACACTTTTTGTTCCCCATAAGGTTCACTGAGAGTTCATGATAACAATAATAATAATAACGATACCTGCAGCGCCTTCCCTCTCTGTGCAAAAAGCTAATGCCACCAATTATTCGATATACTAAACAAACACACAAATAAATAATTAATTACAATAAACAATTAAAATGTCTGCCAGTGTTTATCATATGCATTTGCGAATCAGCCCCACGCTTCTACAAATGTATCTACAAATATCTCGATTTTGGCGAAAAATAAATTTAATATCTAGTATTCTATCATGTCATTCTCAATCAGCGTTTAAACTTCTATCCATTATTGTCATTTTCTATATGAGAGCAATTTTGTTTCGTTATTCCGGTCACTGATCATTGTTCATTTGTCCACTTTTTCTGTATCCGTTCTTCCCTGACAATAAATATTGAAGCCCAAAATAGAAGCATATAAACACTTACAACCGTATGCTTCAATACAGAACACATATCATGAATCTGAATTTCATATGAGATGATACCATGGCCATGCTGATGATGACAGTAGCAGTATAGGGTATCTGTTCGACGCTGTATTCCCCCTCCGCGAGCATGGAAACTCCTACCGAGGCTGCTACCATGGTGGTACAGATAGCGCACGGATCTCTGTTGATTTACAAAACGCATTGCCCGCGTCTCTCCCTCGCTCTCTCTGTCTAGCTGCATTGACCTGTATGGATAACAGGTTTGAAAGGGATTACGTCGCTATAATCGCAACAACAGCAGCAGCAATAATAGCAGTAAACAGACCATGATCCCGGCGAGATTTACTTCCTGCCTAAGAAAGAGCCAGGGACACGCGCTTCGTTGGCTTGCTGCTGCTGCTGCACTCTCACTTACTCGAATTCATACTCACATGTGATGGCCAAACATCAGTGGTGAATGTGTTCGAGATAGGCGATTCAGCCGTGTTGTGCCGCTGGTCGAAACGTGACAGATATTTTGTACTGGGTTGGACTGTTCACTGAAGAATTCTGCAGGACACAGTGCGTATTTGGGCAAACGTACGGAATCCTATACGCGTCTGATGCTCGGGATTGTGTAGAACATGTACAATGTAGAACGTAGCGAAACACACCGTGCAGGTGTCGTCTGTGCGCATGTGCATGCGGGTTCATCTCATTGCGGGGGAATATCGATGCGGTAAAGATGTGGCTCTTCATTCCTGCGGAATTGGCTTTGTGGCGCAAGATGTGCTGGGTGATGTTTATGGTACGAACTACGCCTCTAGGACCAGGAGGATGAGGAGCTAATTACTCGTGTTGTTCAATTTGTGTTCTAACATAGCACGCGAGATAACTGGTCGCTCGTCAGGTATAGAGTGTAAAAGTTAAATTACGGAGGGGGCGTCTGGTTACTGGAAGAGCCTATTTCGTTGAGCACGAGGAGAAAGTGCACACACAAATGTTTTACAGGATGGATCTTCCTAAATTTCTTTAGATCGAGCCCTCTAATGTAACAAGCGTCAGATGTCAATACGGTGTGATTATTGATGAGTTGAAAACCGTATTGCATACTGGCTACATTATTGTAGCTGAAATATATTATACCGACGTTCTCCGGTCGCGTCCTCGATCTTTGCTGTATTATTGTGCTTTATACATAGTAAGAGTCAGCGATTAGCGCATTGATATGACAGAACATTTGCAATTATTATAATCGATCAATATGAACAATAAGAGCATAATGCCACTAACTGGACCGAGTTGAGAATTTGGTATGTAATTTTAATAGTATTAAAAAGAAAAAAAAATAGATAAAATGCAGGTTTATTGTGATGTGCAGAGAGACCGTTCGTATACTGAGCTGGCTTCAGACGTGCAGATTCACGTCAAGAATCCAGGATACCGCGGGCTCTCTGTATGGTCCGGCCAATAGTTGGGCTTGAAATGAAAGTTTATGCGCTTATACTAAGACTATTCTCACTCGCATATACTAAGACGAAATGTTCATTAAAGAAGCTTTCGTTGACATACAAAAGATACCAAAAAATCATCAGATCGAACCATATCATCACTTAAACATAGTACAGACGACAGGACGTATTTCACACTTCCTTCACGCCAATAACCATTGTCATATTTGTCCTGACAGGAGAATTATAATCCTGACTCTTCGTTCACGATGGCGCTGAACAAATTTCCATTGCGCAGCGGTTTGAATCTCCGTACCAAAGGTGAAAGGCCAACATCTCCACACGGGCCGGATAGTTTATCGAACAGCACCGTCCGGCACAACCGGACAGTGGTAACGAGGGCTACAGGCCTACAAAACTCCTCCAACAAATCTGATCCATCCAGCCTTCAAACTAGTCAGGTAAGGTGGCTTGCAGACTCACTCTCTCTTTATCTGCAGCTTTAGAATAACGATGGTCTGAAGAAAGTACAAAATTGAATGCAACGTCACAGAAAAAAAAACAATATATATATTATTGATAATATTATTTAATATATTATAATAAATATATAGAGTGTGAGATATATATATATATGTGTGTGTCGGCAAGTGATAACGATAGGGTTCATCTACGTCTACCTATCTGTTGGAATAAGCAAAAATTGGTAAGGTGGCTTCTGATAAACCCATTAAACTCCCAAACTACGAAAAATGTTAACACATGCAATGCATCTTCTGATCCCTATAGGTTTCAACATCGAAAAGTCGTGGCCCTGAACGTAAGGTCCTCGGGCCTTCTAATCCATCCCTTGATGCAAAGAAGGTTGTTATAGCGACGGACCTTGCGAAGAAGGTATTTATTGGCATCTCATTATTATTATTATTATTATCGTTATTATTCCTGTTGTTGCATGATTACAAACGGAAGGGATTCTGGTAATTGAAAATATATAGTTGTGTTGGTTTGAAAAAGTTGTTCAACAGAGAAATTGTGGACGCACGTTTGCATTTTGAGGACAGATCTATTTGTTCGGCAGAGTAGACAGCAGCTAAGTTTCTGGCAGTAAAAAGCCCGATGGCGCAGTTTCGAATCCCGCGATCTGGTGACGACATCCAAGAGAACTTAACCAGTGTAAAAATTGTACTTCCTTTAATAAACCAATAAGCCATTGCTTTTACCCATTCAATACGGTTTTTCCTAACGGATTTCTCATTCCGCGATTCACGCTCCGTTTCAGAGTGACAAGCTAGTTACGAGTCTTCAGCAGCCACGTAGCAAACCTATGGCTAGTAGGGCTTCATTGCTTCGCGAGAGCTTCACAAGAATAAAGGACACCATGCCCAGACAACAACTAGGTAAGTAATCCAATGCAACAATTCGATAATTCGCAGAAAAAAACGCCTCAATCAGCGCTGCGTGATTGCGCAGCCCACCTATAGACTGCAACGAATGAACTTCTTCTGGTCTCAGTTCGTCGCAACTATCTACCGGGTTGGTGCAGGGGCAACGCAGGGAACATGGAATCATATGGTCGCCGATTTGAGTCCCACAGGGCGATATTCGAATCGGTGCGGTCTTTACTTGCATATTTCAATACAGTTATTATATTATGATTGCAATAAAGTCATACGTTAAAGTTAAGTATGCTACACATATCTTTTAGCTTGCCGGACGCCCAAGGAAGATATGTCAATCAAATCGGTGACGACGATATAAGTGTAGCAAATTAGCACAGTACTGACATTGTTTACTACACGACGGCTTGCTGCGCTACGCTTTTGGACACTCTCTTCGTCAACGTGATGTATCGAATCTGGTCATACATTGCTTCCATCACAAACAGACCCCATATAGGCAGTTATCTCACTTTACCTGTGCTCTGTCCGACCGTCGAATGAACGAAGAGCCGCGAACAGTGGTGGGATAATGGTAAGCGTATCTTTAAATACAATATGTCAGTGGGGTAGCTCCATTGGAACGTTCAACTTTCGTTTGCGGCTGGCAAACATTGAATCTATTGGCTGGGACATATCCGTTCTATTTATCCAAGCACTGTTTCTAGGCTCTGCGACGTTATCGCCTCGGCTGTCATAGGGACCATTGGAGAATTACGATATTGGTTCTGTCTCGAGCTGAGAAAAAAAGGTGAATAAGGACAACTTCTGTGGTAGAAATAGCGTTAATATGAACAATTGTCTGCCTGACCTCGACATGTCTGATGATTGGTTGAAGCAATAAACGAGGTCGCCGTCCCCTGAGTGTCCTGTTTGTAAAAATGTGTACATACACTATATTTGATACAGTCACAACCCCCACAAGTCCTGCACTACAAGACAGACCCGCAAGTTGTGACAGCATAAGAGAGCATTTGTCGAATTTCTCTTATGGAGCCTTACGACTCCGATAAACGATAGAGACCGAACAGGCCCCTGAATAACATGATCTGGTGAGGTCGCTTGGAAAAAGCGGGGGACGGACAACGCAAACCTATCCTTGTAACTGATCCTATTGGTGACGCATGCCCCACTGCGATAGCTATCATGGGTAACTAATCCCATCGGTGGCCGGGATTGATTATTGCGCTGCGATAAATGCCCGAATGGAGCGAGCTGAATTGATCCATAGATGCCACAGACAATTAATCATAACAACTGGCCTGTTCAACGAACTGCGGAGATGGTCTTGTCCAGCCATTTTGTTGGTTCACATGTCCGCAATGATACGTTTTGTTTCGAGAAAGTGCTACAAACATAAAGCTGTATCAACACCTTTTATGGTCTACGGAGCATATGATTATTATGATATTATTATACATATTATTTACATTACGCATCGGTAACGTTGTTGTATCAGAATGCACATTTAGCCTGCTAAATTTGTCTTTTATTGTTGCCAAATTGGCATTTTAGCCAAAGCTTGGTCATCCACCACCATACAGAGTTTCATGGCGGCATACGAAGTTGCTGGCATAAGTTGCTATATGTGAAATTGACGTCAATCTCGCTCCTTCTTAGGCCGACGATGCGGTTTCATGCTAAGTTAGTATTTATTGAACGTCGTCAGGATTTTATCCATGTGTCTGGCTTGCTAATTAATCAACCATTATTAAATGTAGATATATATATCTATATATGAATTGTTACAGTGATTATTGTGACTATCAAAGTAATCGAGCCATTGCCGTTTGCTGACTAGCTAACGCTTTTAATGGCTTCGTTCGAGAACTTAGCAACAAGGAAAACGGTCAATCAATTCTGGTGGCGGTGTATCTATCATCCTAAACGTACTAATGAATATTGAGTAATAATATTGAGAATAAAAACAACTATTATATCATATAATGATAAACGAACATACATCTATTATATATATATACTCCCGCACTCAAGCCACGCCGATTCCGCGTGCGGGGCTTGATCAGACCGCAGAATCAACGGCTGCGAGCGTTGAGTCGTTGTTTCTGGTACCTTGCTGGCCCGAACTGGGCAGCGGGATGGAGCCTTTTGCTTACACGTGAAAGTAGTAGCCACCGTTGTTGTCGCAGCATAACGGTTAACTGCTCTGTCCATTACTGCTTAGTCCGTTGAATAGACACCCCGTACGATATAGGCTGTTCATGCATTCATAATTTGGTTGTGTCATTTTTTGGCTCGAATGATATGGACGTTGTTATGGTTGGTGGGAGGGAAGGGGGGGGTCTTAGGTATGAACAGTACGTCCACGTCGAAGCGTTTAACGTCAATGCACGTTCGTCGCACCGAGTCGATTTGACGTCACTGTGTAGTGTCAAACGCTACATTCTACATTTACAGAATTTCATCACGCAGATGAGAGATTACGACATCAAGAGAAGGACACACGCCACATCGACCCGTGTGATACAATAGATGTCTATCATGAAATTCACTTTCAGTGTTTGTTTGTTATTCGGCGCGTATGGTTCATCTATAAAATATATATATATATATATATATACACAGAGCAAGCTTCAAATGATCATATATATATATATATATATATATGATCATTTGAAGCTTGCTCTGTGTCAGTCACGCAATTCGGCAGGGCTGGATGTTTTCGGATAAGTCTGATTCCGCTCCACGCTATTCTACAATATTTTTATTAGGATTAATGAGATATATCAGCATACAATGTACAATATGTATATTATTACATGCATCGAGCGAATCTGTACATTCGGGGTTCCTTCACTCTCACAATACTGATACATAGACACAATAGAGGGAGGCGTGAACTATATGGGTGCTCCTTAATTTGCAGTTAGTCTAGATTGGCGCAATCGCCTACAAAGCTGCATGCATTTTCACAGATTATCAGCCACGCGCAGTTAGTGGAAAAAAAAAACTCTACGAGGTTTCGCTTCCTGCAATCACCTCGCTAAAACAATGCTATGCAGTATAATCGCATCGTATAATCATTGTTTATTGTTAGTCTACGGCTATATGAATATGAGAAACATGGCTTGATTTACTTCTCGGTAAGACTTGATACACCGGTGGATATCTATTCGAGCGGATATCAACGTCCCCAGACGAACAAACAAAATATAATACCAGCATCTTTTCCATTCGATAGAAGAGCAGGAACAGCTCAAGATTATTAAAATGTAATTAAAAATGACCGCGGGCTGTAGTGAATGAATTCTACTTGTTGAATCGTAGTCAATGTGAGATTATGATAATGAGTGATCCGTTTCGCTAATTACAACACCAACAACATCAACAGCAATAGCGCAGCGATACCTGAAAAGGCTTGTATGCATACGCGCTAATTCAGTTGCATCACTGCGTGTGCGTGTACACGCCTGACCGTCCATGCCACCTAGCTACAGACAACGGCATGCAAATCCATGCTAATTAATAAACAGGAGATTCTGGCTTTCACTTCCGTATCATCGAGCATCGGCTCCTGAAGAGAATGAACAATATATATATATATATATATATATATATTATTTTTTTAATATACATAATATATATATTTTTTTTTATACACATATATATCCCTCTCTCATTTTATATTCTATCTATATAACACATTGTTGTGCACGTGTGTGCATATGTCTTTGTTTCAAATTGCGTTTCGTAAGAGACTCATTATAGGTTCATTAGATAATACACGGTAATTTCCCACATACGAGGTGGCAAACTGTCAAAGTTGTTATCCTGTCGTGACATGGCCCACGTTCACTATATGCCACATAGCAATTGTATAGTGGTGGAGCGTCATTCACCTCTGTCTCCCGGCCGTTGATAAGAGTGTGGTCCTACGCCGCTCTTCGTTTTCAATATCAGCCCTGTGGCGCCATCATTGACTGTTCGTGCTGTTATGCGTTGACGAGTAGTATAGCCACTCACAGGAAGTAGCAATCCCGTCAAAACTTTATCGGCTAACAGGGCACAGATCGATTGGGCGGACAAAGTCGAATCGACGCCCGAATCAGCCAGCTTGATTACGTACCTACTTTGTTGTTTGGTCTATTGGCTGTCGTAATTAAGAAAAGCCGGGTGTGACGACAACTGTCTCGATAGCGAGCCGATAGTAGCCGTCCGATGGTAGGTAGCCTCTGGCGTTTTAGCCCTCTGGCGAGAAAATCTCGTTTCCTCCCGATTGTTGGTGATGACTGTGATGGCTACGTCGATCGTAAATAATAATAATAAGAGAGTAGATGTCCTATCAGCTGCGGCGGCAGGCTTTGCAGTGGGCCTGCCGCTGGGCCGTAGTACCTCATAGGGCAATACGATGGCCCACGTAGTAACGAAATCGAAACGCAGCGATGGATTTGGCTTTCGGTTCGACCTGGAAGTGAAGGGCCTGCATCAGCAATGGGTGGGTAGATGGCGAGTTGTGTATGGATTGACGTAACACTTCCAACGTATAGCATTTGGAAAGAGTCTTGTAATGTTGCATTTTGTGCAAAAAAAAAAGAAACGTGTAATAAACAGCCACATAATAATTGCCAATCGTTGCCTAAGTGGGTCTAAAGAGAATCGTTGTCTGCTTACGGTGGCTTGGACGGCTAAGCCTCGGGCTGTAAAAAGCCAGAGGTCGCAGGTTCGAGTCCCGCTTCGTGTCATCTAAAAGAACTTAAGTATTGTAAAATGGCAGTTCCTTTAGTAAACCAATAAAGATTTACTTTTACCTGAGTAAAGCTATGCGGGCTACTATATAGCATTAGGAATTGTGTCTAGAATTCTGGTCGACGGCGCTAATAATTCAGTTCTAATCTGCAATACTTTTAATGGTTATGCTGATTTAGCAGTGACGATCGGCAGTACGGTATTGGTTAGGACGGACTTATGTCAGATTTCACGGTTTGTCGTCATGATGTGCTCACCCTTGTCTAGCTGTATGGTACAATATGGGTAGTTGTTGCTGATATATGTACGCTGGTCTGACACATCTGCGAATTTACTTATTATTTACAATAATAACGTAAAACTTAGAGCTTTGTTTACCAGAATAACAGGTCGCATAGATGGTATCATCGACAGACTTGCGGCACTCATATGTTCTACCAAGGTAACTAACGAGATGGTCACACACAATGGCCTGAGGCTGCTTGTCCAGCATTTCAGAATGCCAACCAGATGTTAAAGTACCACATTGCTTACATTTTAAGCGACTTTTGTTGATTCGAACAACGCAATTGCTCGTCATTAGCGTAGCGCTTGCTCAATGGCTTCCGATCACGCACAGATCGGACCACGATGAATCGACGCTATCGAACTATGATACTAACAGCTGTACTAACAACACTGGGTGCCGATAACGGCAATGGATGGCGCGAGATTTAATGTCGAAATGTCATAATGTGAAATCGACGCACAAGTGGCAAGATTGCCAGAGTGCTCGAGCAAAAGTAGCAATCTAACAATATTTACGAGACGCTAAGATAGCGGAGCGACTAAAAGCTTAACTGAGTTAGAAATGCTGATAATGTTTAGGTGACACTTTGCCGGTCATAAACACACAGAATAGAACTGTAAATGGTGAATCAGTATCCTAAGAGGAAGGTGCCACTATATTATATTATACAACTTCGTGCTGCGACTGTCGCATTGGAAATTGATTCTACAACGAACATCTCTGAACGTCAATGTATTGTACACGACGTGTGAAATCCGTTTGTGTTAAACAAACACTGCAAATATATATATATATATATATATATATATACCACACTACAATGTGCATGATATGTCATTATCAATTCGGTGTTGGCGGCTCCTGCGATTTTCTGTTTGCGTAAGCCGCTGTCGAATTTCTCCACCGTCCATGTTTATGATATGTAGTGAGCGGGCGTACGCTGGGATTTTATGAATATTTAATAATCGCCCTGGAAGTGCAAATGTCTAGCATAGCAGTGCTCAGAATTACAACGCTACACTTCTGGGTCAAGGGTCGACCAATCAAAGTAAATGTAGAAGCAAGTGTTGTTCTTGATAGAAGTCCCCGCTTAGGCCGCTTTGACAGTGATTTTCTGCTGGATATTCTGATGGATGCACATGTTAGAAATGAAAGCGCCAAAAAGTTACATGTTGATACTTTGCATAGATCCTATCATCCTTGAGATGATAATGACTACGGGGGCGTTCGGGGTCCCAGCTAGAACACATATCTCCAGTAACACATAATGATGTGCCATCTCTGCCTTTTGTAATGTGGAAAGGACAGCGTTGCGTTTGCCCATTTGGGTGCTGGCGAACCCCACAAACGAATCACACAACTGTGATCAGTGACAGTAAGCAGGCACCCGTTAGCCACAATATCCGAACGACGCAACGTGTGAAGCGTAAAGACATCAAGCACAGATTGACAAAGCGTCAGAAAATACGCAATGATATCCGTAAGTGACGGGTGGGGACAGCGCGCTCGTAGATCGCCTCGCAGAGAAACAGAAGGACTGTCTATTAATGCCGGCTAAATGTAGTCAGATTGAAATTGCTGAAAAATGATGAATACGCATGTTTCGCTTGTGTTACTTACTCAAGCTTAAGCATTGTAAAATTGCAGCTCATTCAATAAACCATTAAACCTTTACCTTTTAAGAATCCTTCCATATTGTACTGCTCGAATATAGGTGGAGCAATCACAGAGCAATGAGTAGTATAATATGTAGTAGAAATTCGACTCGGGCTCATCTCTCGAAGCGAGCCTTAGATCGTCAGGGGCCTCGACTCACTCGAAAGGGACGTGATCGTGGACAATTACAACGGTTCAAAGCGCTGCACGACAGCTACATCCGTGTCTCTGTTTTGCTATGTGACGCGGTGGCATCTCAGTGGCTGAAGAAAAAAAAATCAAGCATTTCTACCACATCCGAGCACGATCTCGACGCGCCGAACTCGATACAAATTTGCGATAATTGTACTTCGCTAGCGAGTGGCATTCAGTCAACAGGAAGCAGGACTTAGATTACACAACTGTTGCCATATTGTTTCATATTGTTTTTATTGCCCCAGAGAAGATAGCCAACCTTAGTTTGTATCTGAACAGCAGGAGATCAATGATTCACGCTGGCCATTTTCCGCGATGAAAACAAAACGTCCATGGTACAACGGCTTTGGGCGTTGCTACATAGGATGTACCCGCTATTTAATGCAAATGTGCTGATGTTGTGTGATACAGCTCAGGTGACGTGTGCATTAAATAGCGGGTATGCATTTGAATTGATGGTTGGCTCGGACGGACGAAGCAATTAACAACACAACCTGAATAGATAAACATCCCGCCAAGGCCAAGTGTCTACAAAATCGTACATGATATAAATTTTATGTGGCGCGCCAGCGACGACTGATTCCGAGCTGATGCTCAAACTACGTCCACACCTTAATCACAACTCACGTGTAACCCGCATTTACACGTGGAAGCATTAATGTCATGATTGCTATTCTAAACATGAACTTTGAATCATTTGAACCAGGTCTGAATAACTCAACCTGATTTGTTACCTTGGTTCCATGCCTCGGTGCGTGTTCGGCCTGAATGTTACCAATGTACCAATCCCTTGTCAATTCATTCTACTTACTGTAATAATTGCTATTTGTATAGTTGTTTTTTTTTGCCGCTATCCAACAGAGTCCAAAAGCCATATCTGTCTTGATCACTGGAAAATATCGAGTACAGTTTTTACGATGGGCTCTGAAAGCGGGATCATTTCTCCTTGGCCAATCAACTCTCGGTTACACTACTTGTGGCGTTTGGCAAGCGACACCTACGGCATTCAACGTGCGATCACTATACATTCTCACTGTACCATTGCCAACCTGCACCCTCAGGGCAGTCCGTCTGAACCACATTTACGGCATTGATAGTCTCTACTGGCTCGTCTATCTGCACCATGTCTACTGGTGTCTAGCAGTAACACCGGGGTGGACCGCATCGAAAAGACATCCATTGTTTTGTTGACACTGAGAGGCCAGCGCGGCGTTGATCAGTGAACCTGTTTCTCGCTTTCGGCGTATCCAAGTATCAGGCCTTCAAACGATACCACTACGGCAGGAGGATAGGAAGACCCCACAACGCTTAATGAGACGCGGGAGTGGATGATCGCCATCGGGTCCGTCAGCGGTTCACCGATTCGCCGACAGCGGTCAACTGCGGCAGCTCCATCAGCAGCGGTGACACAGCGATCCCGCTGATAGCATCAATAACAACAACAACAACAGCAACAACAACAACAGTAACAACAACAACGATAATAATAATAATAATAACGGCGGCAGTATAAGTCGTAGTAGTAGTAGTAATAGTAGCAGCTGTGATGGGCAAATATTAATAACTACACTAATAATAGCTACGTCCATTTTTATTATTGCTACTTGCTACCATGTAACGGACAGCGACAGCAGTGCGAGAGGCAGGATAGGTATAATACATAGATCTTTTTTTTTTGATGACTGTCAGGCAATGCTATCTTGTGGTGATTGTTGACGTTGACACCACCGCAAAATGAAGCTCCTGGCGTCGCGGCAGCAGCAGCCAGTGTTGCCGAACGAGACCCCCCGGGGGCATCGCATATCGTCCGTCGAAGTCGCACACAGCCACCGCCATTTAACCAAACGCTGTTGGCCTATGCGCATAGCACAGCCACAAGCAGCGGAGGCACATGACAGGTAACTGTGCATGCGTCCGTGTGTTTGTATGTGTGCCGGTGGGTGTTCATGCCCTTATGGCCTGGCTTCGTTGTGGCTTCGCATCGGGTCTGGTTAGTCTCGGCGTCGATGAGTGCTTATATGATATAAGCGCCGTCCAATTCTATCGTTCGCTAAATCCGTTGCAAGGGGGTGGGCGGCAGCTCACAGCCAGCCTAGGCCCGCGCAATAGCTGTCCCGGTGAGTCGGCCAGTCGTTCGACTGCAGGTTGAGCCAGCTATAGGCGGGTTGTTGTTGCTGCTGCTGTTGGGGGCAGCGATGGGGTGCTGGGGAGTTGTCGTTGTGGCTGAAAACAAGTGCAAAACGTGCCCCTCGCACAACACCGTGCCCATTAATAAGCCACGTTACCACCGCCGCGGTGCTAACCATCGTCGTGGTTCGTCTTCTTCATCGTCTTCGTGCATCTGCAGTGACCGCCGCGACAGCGGCTGCCGGGCTACCCTCGATAGCGACAGATCAGATGGAACGAGGTCCATACAGACGAAGCGGGCAATCGATACTGGTGGACCCTGGTCGACCGTCAATGAGTGCTATTGCATTGCCCTTCATTGCATGATAGTACGCCAAACGGGCCGTTGTCCCGCGACAACGGCTCCGCTGGCCTGCTTTCGCTTGCTTGGCGGCAACAGGCACGACGACACCTTGCGTAATTGTGTTATTATCTCATTATTGCATAAGGGTGAAAATCACATCGCAATAATAACTAGTGTCGATGTGTTGTTATATGTAGTGTCGTCTAAAAGACAACGAGCTAATAAAAATTCGAAGGGAGAGCAACATTGGCTGCTGCTGCTTCTGCTGCTTGTGCACCGCAATAACCAATGCCTAGCCAGCTATTAGGGCGTGCAAGGGATGATGGGGTTGGCAGCCGGGGGTCCCCGGGGGTCTCCGCAAGGCAATAAGCATTGCAGTGTGAGAAGGTCGCCTCACAATCTTTCGTTTTTGCACTTGTCGTTCTCAATGTCATTGTGATCGTTGTCACTGGGCTGCATTGCACTGATAATACACTGGTGTAGCATTGTGCTGTATTGTCGTCGTTCGTTGTTGTTCTCGTTGCTGTGATGTCAGTCGTGATTACTGAGACGTGGGGGGCACGATTGCGCCCTTCGTTTCACCGAAAAACGATCGGTACTAAATGGAATAATAAGAGTGGATGAAATAGGGAGAGGGCGGCCGACGACGTAGCTGTGCGGTGTGTTTTTACAAAACACGGGACCAAAGACGGGGCCACCACCACTGCAACAGCGTGGTCACGTTCTGCGCGTGCTATTTCTGGAGGCGTTTTTTTTTTTGGCTTTTTGCTGTTCAGACTTACGCGTCATGACAGCGGCCATCTGCCAAACGCGAGCAGCACCCGTCCGCTGGCGAATAGCGACGGTGGACAGATGAGTTAAGCGTCGAGTGCCGGCTGTTGCCTGCCGTCAGAGCGATGAGGGCTCACTCGGGATTGTCGCCGACGGTCAACTCTGCGAAATCAGCTGTGATTCTTGATATGCCACGCTAATCAGTTGAGCCATCGACTTGGGCTTTTTCTCTCACCGGCGCCGAGCGTAAGCTGCAGAAGATTGAGCACTGGCGACAAGATCTAATGGACGATGATAGAGGAAAGCTTCCCTTCGGAAGAGGAATCACAGTAATAAATGAACGCTTTTTTTTTTTAGAATATCAAGAAAAATAAGCTGTTGGATGCTCTGCTTCTTCTCGAGATTATGCACAGGTTTACTGCTACTCGATGTTTTTATGCGAATCCAACGCTATCCAAAACCCAGTATTGGGGTCGCAGGAGGTACCCAGCCACTGGCTCTTCCGTTCTTGATTCGTTATGTCCGTTGCATTCAGAAGAGTACGATTCTATCGTATAGAACCCGCAGATTGTCTCAACCCAAACAAATGAACACCAGCAGGTTAATCATACAGGAAAAAAGAACACCAGATGATCGAGAGCCTAAGTGAACTCTAGACGACGTTATCCATGACTTCAAAGTCTGCGTAGCGTTCGAGTCAGTGAGCTCTTTTCAGAAAGCTACATATTGCTTGAACAGGGGAAAATATGTTCCCTGTTCGTGTATCTACTCATCACGAATGTCAATCAAATATATCATAATCGTTGTCAATCGCTATTATTTGCCTTTGTATTCGACAATTCATCGTCCAATAATACGCTCGATGCTCGATTTCAACCGGTTGACCGACTCTGCGCGTCTCTGACCGCTCTCGCAAACCTTCCCGCTCATGTGCGTGTTCGCGGAAGCCTTCGAACAGTCGAAGGGCACTCGGGAGCACTCTGCCATCTTGTGCTTGGTGGCCCTGCCTTCGCTTCGGTGACTGGTCGCCTAAGATGTTTCGAACCCCGAGCCCTGTGTTTCATGGACCATGTTTATATATACTCGTGCTGCTGTAGTGGACGGCGCGCTGCCGAACCAAAGCGCAGACACGCGTCAGAGATTCATCTCCTATCCATCGTTGTACTCGGAGAGGCATCCCCCGCCTTTTAACCGTTTCGGCAGGTCGGCGTTTCTCGCAGCTGATGATGACCGCGTCAACCACTCGGGCAGTGGTGATAGTAGCGGTAGCTGTGGTCAGACCAACGGGGTTGGCACTCAGGCCGGAGCACCGCGTCACACCGCTGGACCTGAGAACGGACTGATGGTGAGAAGAAGTGGGCGCCAGAGTGTCTACTCGATTTGGAAACCAGACGAGTGACCACTGAACCTTCTCGCACCGGGGCTTCCCGCACCGCGCTGCTCCCTCTAGAGAGCCCACCCTGTAGGTTAGTGATGCCGATAGTGGCCGAACTTGTGGTCAATGTGCTTGCGGGCAATGTCCTCGTTTTTTGATGCCAGGGGTGGTGGTGGCATTATTATTATTATTATTATTATTATTCTATATCGTTGTTATTGTTGCTGTTGCTGTTGTTGGCCGTGGCTTGCGGGCCATCGCCGCTCGTTGTGCTGGTGGTCCATCGTCCACTGTCGTCCAGAGATGGGTTGTGTGAGAGGAAAACCTATGTATGTAGAGAGATCACCGTCTCTTGTTCATCGTCTGTGCTCTGTCGTAGTAATAGTTGTAGTAGTAGTAGTAGTGGAAGGAGAAGTTTTGTCAAAGGCCACAGATACAGAGCCAGCAGTAGGCAACACACGAACGCAGGTCGTCAGTGTGTCCAACTAGAAGGAATTGGAACCTGGAAGTAAGGCGAGGCTTCATGCTGTGCTTCAGTAGACTAGTAGGCTCGTCTGGCAGACGCCGCCGCCGCGCCGCCACCTTCTCAAGTCCGACCAGGCCGGCACACACACACGCGCACCCGTACGAAAACACAGACGCTCACATGGCCACTCACATTTGGTCAGCACACCGGGCCAGCGAGGCAGGCAGCGGCAGATGCGGTAGACGTGCATGGATGGCTCGCCGCTCATCGTGCTTATTGCTGTGCTTGCTTGCAGTACTAAAACGCCCTTAGGGTCTATTGGGAAAAGCAGTAAGCTGTTGCTGTTGTTGTCGTTGTTGCTGTCGTCACCGTCTTCGCGCGCAGCAGCGCATAGGCCAGCTCACTGTAGAACTACTGCTGCAACCACCGTAGTAACGCTGCTGCTGCTGCTGCTTGTGCTGTTGTTGTTGGCGTAGCCGCCGGCGGCGGCATCGTGTAGCCCCTTGCCCGGTGGACTGACACGCGACCACGAGTGGTACGCCCGCCGTCGATGTGCCACCATCGCCACGACCACTGGCGCCGCCGCCGCCGCCGCCAGGAGAACCACGACTGCCATCAGGCGGGCTTCGGCCGCGACTTCGGTGGTGGGATCAGGCGTCAGTTTGTCGGCTTGCTATCCCAACACAGCACAACACCAACAGGTCGACTCGAACAATCGCTCGGGGCCAGCAATATCGACGTTGAGTCTAGCCGGCCCGGACACCCGGGCCCAGTGCTCCGACAGAGGCGCGCCAGACGTTGCAGGTAGCGCTGGTGCGCGTAAAGCCTCATCGACACTGCCGCCTCACGATAGATTTAGTAGGCAGTGGAGATATCTTTGTTGTTGTTGTTGTGCCTTGTCAACTCGCGACCTGCTCTTGAGTGGCCAAGACACTGGGTGCCCCCTGCTGGTACCTAGTACAGTTCCTACTGTGGCCTGGCAGACCTTCACACGCTGATAGCAGTGTCATGTGTTGCTCGTCTCATAGGGGCCACAGATTGTATAACAAGCGGTCGCTTATGATGCGTCGCGTGCTGATTGTCACTGGCCGGAATTATCATTGGAGTAAACGTGCATAAAGCCCACTCGAATACACCTGGAGTGGTCTAAATGATCGATCTCTGAAGGATGAAATCCAACTAGGTGTCTCTAGTCATGTGTAATCTGTCTGCCTAGTTAGTTGCACAGCACTGGATGCCCAACCTAAGCTGTGTCTCTGTGATAGTGTGTAATCGTGTACTTTGGATTATCTTGACCGCAAGTGAGTTTACATCTATAGAGGCCCGCTGTGGACATTTTGACGACGATGCAAGATTTTCAATAGGCTACGAACAGAGTTTAGCAGGAACTACCGTTGAAATGTCGTGAGATTCATACGTGCTAGAAATAACTCGGGGAATACCCATAAAGGAATACCCACTCGCCTTGCTCAACGTTCGAGCTTCATCTAACGTCGCCGTTACGGTTCACACAAACAAATACACGAGCCGGCTAGACAATTCGCATAGACAGTTCGGAGCTTCAAGCATCGAGTCCGCTTTCTTCGAACCTAGACAGAATTACAAAAGCAAGCACACACACACACACACAATGGCAACTTTCGGGTGTGCGACAGCTACGATGAAGTTCTTTGTATCTCTAGTGACTGGAAACGGTGGAACGGTTGGCGGAACCTCTGTTCACACAAGCTCCAAGAGCAAGGGGCCGCTAGTTGGCGAACGTAAGAACATAAAACAGCCCAGCCGAAACAACGCAAAGAGAGACGCCACGCCCGCCGAACAGCTCATCTGGACCCAGCAGCCAAAAGGTGCCCAATCAAGGCAACTTTTCCCACCCAAATGTCTCACCCTAAACTCCCCACCCCTTTCCGTGTGATGGTGCTACCGAGTGTGGCATTGTGCTCGTTGCCTTTGGTGTGTTGTCGCTTGTGAGCACTCGGTGAAAACAGCTTGCCTCAGAACACGCGACCTGCCTGATCCGTAATAGCAGTACTATATAGTATACTACCCTATGCGCAGGTGCTGAGCGATTGGTTTCCACCAGTCCCATAGCATTATAATGAACGTGCAACTAGATCGTCACATCGCGTCGAAACAGAAAAATCTCAGTAGTTGATCACGGTATATTTAGCTTTAATCTAACAGCCGAACAGGTGAAAATCGACCCCGTCAAGGACGTTTTCGACGCAAAACTCGAAATTGCATTGGAGTTGTGTAGGCTTTGATGCGCGAAACGATAGTTAGTTCATAAAATGCAGATACGAGCGATTTCGAGAAGCGCGCTAAAGGTCTCACTCTAATAGCTCAACACTACCAAAGCAAGTTCTGAAACATTTTCATCTCTCTTTTTTTCGATAGCTGACTCAGCTGTTCCCGTAGGTGCCAGGCCGCCGGAACCATTTCGGCATTACTTCAAAACCTATCGGAGAGCCTTTTCTTTATTTTTACTATCCGAGTTTTTATTTATCGTATCTGGTAAGAATGTACAGATATAGAAATATGAGAAAGAAACCCAAAGATTGTCGACGTCTAGTAGAATTCGAACCTGAGCATATATCTCTCGCTCTGCTGTGTAGCAGTTTAAGGCGCATACGATTAGACCATCTAAGGCGACGACACGTTTTAACCTACGTCATATAAAAATATCCCATTCGAAGGTTATCATGCTGACGAAGTCAACAGGACCAGTAAGGCTGGCTTCCTTAAGGACCAGGTTAACCTGTTACCAGGATCAATGTTCTATTTTCCGCTTCCCGGCTGTTTTCTTTCTATTATTAATAGGGCGCCTCAAAACACCTGTACTCTCCTGGAAAACAGCCATGAAAATCTTACCTGTAAACTCGACTATGGACTCGGGGATATATATATATATAGATAATGGTAACGTTTAATATATGTAAATATTGAACGTTACCATTATCTTGCATGGACGTGTTTAAAAGCAACGCCGAACTACACTTGTTCTCGTCCTTCTAGACAGCCCAAGTAGTGTCCATAGTAGCCAGGTCCCGCAATTTCGTCTCCCCTTTATATATCTATCGACAGTCACTGTAGCAGAGATGACCCTGCTCGTTTATCGCCTGCATTTGCGACGAACCGTTGACAAACTCCTTCTAGCAGGTTCACCGTGAGGAGGCCAGGTCCACCAAGGGTCTCAAATGCAAGCGGACCCACCAAGTGGGTCACCGACAAATCGCTATGCTGAATCTAGAAATATTCTATTACATATACTTGAGGTGGTTCCATTGAAAATAGAGTCCCAATCTTTTACAACCACACATATGTTATAGTTATACAAAATATAAAGTCAATGTGTGCATCGCCAATAATAGTAGACAGCAAGACGCATGCCGACTGAGTGGTGACAGCGGACGTTAGGTATAGCGATTTATCGCTTTCAGGAATACGACTTTGCTTCCGTTTTATAAGACATCCCATCAAGCTAATCTGCTTGTGTTGAAATATGCGACTTCCTTAGGCCCGTGCCGATTATAGTTGCCTCGTTGCCATTGTTCTATTAGAAAATTTGCATTTGAAGTTTTTTGTATTTTGGCTGATTGTTGGTGCACATATTTTTAATTTACCGCTAATTTTTTGTTAATACCTTTATATATTTCATACGCGGTAGATAATCATTGTATTTGATCATCCATCCCTTTTGTGGTCGTTGTGCATGCAGCATGGCACAATATCCAGTATTACATAGATCGTAGATATGCATACTGGATATTATATGTATACGATACGATGGTTCCAAATTGGCATAGAGACCACCTACAATGTTTGTCTTTATTATTTTAAAGAAAATCGCCTAGGTGAACGTCTCGAGACTTCTCACGCATGATCCAAATAAATTTTTGACTACTTTTTAACCTGCGAGACTTTTCTTCTTGCGAGACTGCTTGACCCTATGTACCAATGATATATCTCTATCTTATTATGGATATTTGAGAAGTTCTTAATTTCACTGAAATTTCTAATGTGAATGACTCTCAGGTTATCGTTTCTATTGTGTGTTAAGTATGTTACAACAATATATCTATCTATATATATATATATATATATATATATGTGTCATGCGCTCGTTATCGCTTTCATGCCAAACTGACATCAGCAAAGAAAAGCGTCATCGTCTCTTGGTCTATTCTGAGTATTCGTCATTTAAATACTTAGAAAAAGGTGAGTCGTCTGTTTCTAATGTAATAGCCAATATTGTTGTCAATATTTGCGTTTGTCATGCCAATCACCTATGAATTGCGTTACCCGTTCAAAGATTGTAGAACGCTCCTATCCCGTATAGCTATGGGGCAGTCTCTGGTGAATTAAATACATTTTGGAGCCTTAAACTCCAGCTGTGGTGGAATGATCAGATTACCTGACCAACGGCACTATAGGTCTCGGGTTCTCGATGCTGAGCTAAGGTTAAGTGATATTACTAATCATTAGAGTTTTAATATCAGCAGATCGTGCAGTTATGTTTGACATGAGGCCATTGCGAATGAATTCGTGGCGAGGTTACACTTTTTACAAGGAAATCGCCTTCCATAACACAGTAATGGCTCGATAGATACTAACATTGGCCCGCAATCGTTGATTGGGTTCCTTTAAATATCGCGCAAATTAGACCCGACCGAACCGAACTATTTGCCGAAAAGTGGAAAGGTTTCATTGAGAAACTCCGTTATAGCGGATCTAGAGGAAAGAAAATTACACTTGGTCCCTTAGTAAACGGAAAGCAATTTGCTTGCAGATAATTAATGTACCTCATTACTTAACTTACTTTACTTTAGGTCATACAGATGTAAACTAAAATCCTGTAGTGAACCATCTTCGTTCATATATTTCATTCGCCCCGATTACTGCTAATTTGATTGAACTGTGCCGGCGACGATGTGAAAGGCCGCAGCCAAACCTACAAAGAACAGAAGGCAGCCTACGAAGCTGCAACAGAACTCCAACGTTATCTAACTGAACTGCTAACGGCCACGGGCGAGGCACTTCGCCGGGGGCGTTGTATTGTATTAATTCCCTTCGAAGGCTCTTGTGTATTGGCTGTCGATGCTCGTAAATATGTCAACTATTGACTATGATATATGAGCTCAGATTAACTTTCCAGAGTGACTATGCCCTATGCTATTACATGTTTCAGCGCATTTGCTAGCAGTGATGTAGTTTATTAGACACTTCTTGTCGCGTAACTATAGCAGATCTTCAACCAGCAGATAAAGAATATCAAAGTGGATTGTATACACATATTTAATATGACGCCCTTTAATGCTGTATTGTGTTGTGTGTGAATAGTGCAGCGTTAGTCAACGCTATATTGAGGGATGAATCTTTTCCTTTTCTTCTTGAATATCTAGTCGTATTTTGGTGTCCCGTACGTATGTTCCCAGATTATAGTCGGTGGTACCAGCCTTAGCTAGAAAGGCCGTTGATCAGATGCCCATTGCTCGTGTTCGTGGTTTGGATATACATTTTCCTGACGCAGTCTTATTCGAATTGTCATTAAAGCTCACAAAGCTTATTCAGGTTGAGCTAAATATGCCACTCAACGCTCCTGTTACAAACGTTGATAGAGGCTGTGTCTATAATTCCCGATGTGCATCTACCTTCGTACAGCAGGCGTGAAAGGGGCTCTTAAATTGATATGCCTTCTGCTGGCTCATTTAATGAAGTGCAAAGCATTCAGTCTCGCCATCATCGCCATAGCCGTTCTGTGATTTTTCTGTATCTCAGCTATCGGGCTGTGGTGAATGCGGGGTTGACTTTCGATTTGCGGCGCAGCACCAATGCAGCGGGACTAATTAACACCCGATGCAAATAAACGAGCAGTACCTTCGTCGCATTTAAATGCCTTGATAATCAATACATCGTTTGTAATCACGAGTATTTTTCGGTGGTGCCATAGCAGGATACATCTAGACATCTAGATCTAGACCGCCGTCGCACAGCGGAATGATTAATCATCGATTGTCGTAGACAGCCGTTGGGGTATTTTTGTTGAGCACTGAAATCACTTTGAAGAGGGGGAGTAATTCGCAAGCCAAGTTGAGTAAGGAGCCCGCAAAACCATGATCGCAGTTGTAACAATTAAGTAGACCCAGAAATTGCCGGTAAACACGGCCCTGTCCCTTACTCAATCCCGAGATCGCATGTACCGCTGCTTGTGGGATCCCAATCCAGAGTTCTTGTCAATCCCGACAATGGCAGATATCGCACGGAAACAATTAGATAGGAAAAAACAGGATAATACAACAAGATTCGAGGTTCATGGTTTTCATTATTCCCTTTCCCTTACCGGGTGCTTTCGCTATCTTAGCAACGGCGGAACTTTCACGTCACCTAGAGCACTTAAGCAACGTTCAACCATGGCCACCACGGGGTGATAAGAAGGTTGCTGTAGCTTTGGGAGAAAAAAAATGTAGGTATAATGTTAACTTATATATTTACAACGAGCAATAACGAGGGAACCTATCTTCTTTCTAATTAACCTGTGATATTGTACCCAGCCTCTAGGGGCTAATTATACTATATGACATTATATATGTATATATGGATAATACGATATGTGTTCAGGATAGATGTGATAACTGTGTGTACTGTTGCCACTTTCGGATAAATGTGAAATCTCACCATTGAATATAATGAAATACATATATGCTAAGAATGTTAGCGAAGTCGTTGCACGAGTTGATCACTGACACAGATCATACTGTTCTACCAGCAAACGGCGGCCTACAATGCCCTTTTCTATGTTATAGGCCAATCGAAATGTATCCTTTAATTTCTGTGACATTATCAAATCCCTCATTCCACCTCGTCGGCTTCGTGAACAGCGCTGCATGTTTGGAGTTCTTCTGCGCAACATTTCTGTCGTGTCTAGTACAACCTAAGCTTTGGTGTTTTGTATTGCGTTACGCGTCCCGGCATTCAGGATCACCAATTATTGTCGAAAGTAGGTGTGCCAAGCGGTCGCTAGCGGTTCTAAAGAAAGTTTTTACAATATAGATAATTTTCTTACGTTTTGTTTCAGATGGGAGGGCGTCATACAAAGTAAAGGGCAACAATTCACGCCGCCAAGAACGGACCCTCAGCCAGGAGAATATTGCACGAATCAATCACATTAATCTCACCACAAGTCAGAACCACATCAGGAGCACCGCCTCGCAGAGTGAGTAACATAGTGTGTGTGTACACTCGAAGATGAAAGACTGAAGTGACTCGAAGTGTTATTATTATTATTATTATTATTATATTATTATATTAACTGTTTTTTCGAGCTGGCCCTCAGCTGTTCCCCTATCTGACAGGTCTCAGCTCTTAACCTTTTATTATTTTATTATTATTATATTAGGTGCGTTCTAGCTGCCCCAAGCTTAAGTAGCCACTTTTTTAGGTGCTATAGCTCGAAAAACTATTTCTCGAAGATTGAAAGGTAAACGCTCTACCTTCCTCTGCAACTTTAGCGCATTTCAACGCTTCAGCACTCAACTGCTCTTTCAAGTAATCGTATTTAGTTCTATTATGTTGATGGCGAAAGTTTGCGCGCATTCGCAAAAACAATGGTAGTCTGATTGGCGATGCTGTACGCCAGCGTTGAGGAGATCCGAATTAGGCGAGGACTTCGTTCAAATTCGTTATCCAGGTGAAACACCTCGTTCAGAAAGATTTTAACTGCGTTTTTTTGTTCGTGTGTGTATACCTCGGCGAGTGTGTATGCTAATTTGTTACAAGTTATCCATCTACAAATTTTTTTATGCTCATATAAGTGAGCAATTCTAGCCACATCTACGGTCTCAGAAAAACCGAATCATCTGTGGGCAACAACAGTCCTAAGCTCACGCTCTGCACTAATTCGCTACGGCCACAGATCCGTGCTTCGTTCGGGTCGTGGAAGCCCTCCGTCGTGCACATTTCATAATGAAAAGCATCCATTTCGTCTTATCGCCGAATCATATCCTAGTCACTTGGCACGACGTTTTCCAGTCCTCACTAGCAGGAGGTCGCGTGTAAAATAAATAAGAAAAGAAATCCAGGTCGAGCACTGCAAGCGTATGCTTCCATTCTGTGAACAAAACAAAGCGTACAGCACTGTGTCGCAGTGAGCTGCGAGTTGTCTGCGAAGCTGAATTAATTCCCTTGCTCAGTACCCGTACGTAGTATACTAGAGTGAGCCCGCTCTTCGTTTACGTGAATACGTTTAGCCGTCTTCAGCCGCAGCTATTGTAGTGTCATCTACGAACGATGAGATATCGTGAATGTCATGTCTCGTGGCCTCTCATACCCTGTCATAGCAGTTATTAGTACTTGGTGAACTATTGACGTTTAGCATTTCAGCATTCGCCTACGTCACGAAAGCAGAATTCGCTAGTGCACACGTACGCTTAATGTGAATGAGCGGCGTACGTTGATCTACAACGTTGCGCGCTGATGAATAGCGATGAATGCGGCGGATCAGCGGGCTCAATGTCAGGTCGCAGCGATTGATTCAGCGCACATGATCAGCGCCGTGTACTGCGTCGGCAGAAGTCGAATATATGCGACACTTCGCTGTGTATAAGTCGTCCTCATTTCCATGCTAACGAGGACCGTGCGTGCGACTCGAATTGATTTCGCGATCGTTGAAAGTGATGATGCCGTTCGCACTTCTGTGGCAGGCCGTTATGCGAGAATTATAACATATACCACTCGTACACTGGTTCGGTTACGGGCTGCCAACACGGCTATGGAGGGAGAGAGAGAGAGAGAGATACAATATTTATGGCCTTATCGAACGCAGTAAAGGACCGGCATTCCGTAGTTAAGTAGATTTATTAAAGTTCAGTACGAGGCTGGCGGGTGATGCCTCGCTACCACACAACGATGACTGCATTAAAATGCATTTCAGCATCTATTTGTTTATTACATGTAACGCATCAAAGCATTGTTTCTTGATACGAGTACAATAATCAGTTGGCGCCATACAGCATCGTCTACTAGGCGCGCTATCACACATGGGTGTCTCGCTATGTCTTTACCGTGCAATTTTATGAGATTAAGGGGATAGTTAGAGTAGTTCCACTATCAGAGCATCACTGAAACTCGACAGACAAGCTGGCGTCTTCATCACACTTGCCCAGATCGTTACGAAGAAGAATATCTTCATGAACAGATATTGGTCGTCATTGGTCTTCAAACTACGCAAAACGAACGATGATATCTATTCTAATGTGGAAGTGCTATAAAGTGGAAGCAAATCTGACGCTTACGCCTCGTGACAACGTTATAACGCCACAGAGAAAAAAAGGAGAGGGAAGCTGAATGAGTGTTTATTATAGGAGCGGGGGTCTCTGGCTGATAAGGATTTTCGCTTGAGCTGAAAATAAGAGAATAATGATATTACATTCTGAAGAAGCGAGCGCCACATATCCCGTCAAGGGGTCTTCAATCACCATAAAGCGAGACTGGAGTTCCCACAGCTATATATATATGTATATATAATATTTATATATGGACACACTAGAGCTGTGCGACACTACGCGAAGTCGTTCCCATGCGCCAGCTTCTCTACCTCTGTGGTCCTGGAAATTAATTAATCACTTACCGTATCTCAGTGCCAATCATGATCTCCGTTGTCAACCGCTTGTTGCCGCCATTACACTTGGGAAAATGTGACTCATCGTGATTCCAACACGAAATGCTTCCCGACACTTTATTTGCGGTCTGTTTCTCTTGGCCCACATTGAAGCACAGATTCGCATGCCGTGCCCCGAGATCGGAACCGAGACGAAATAGAAGTTTCACTTTGTGGCAAGGAGCCGATAAGGTAGCGTTTGGTGGCTGCCGATCGCTGCCGCAGTGATCTAATTCGGGTGCAATCAATTTGTCGGAAACGCCAGGACGCCAGGCTTCAGTATGCCTTCCCAATCGTTGTTTCCCGGGGTACCTTTAGGTAAATGGTATATGTTTATTGTTTTATTAAAGAAGCTGCAATTTTACAATGCTTAAGCTCTCTTATATGTCACACAGCGGGTGTTATGATTATGTTCAACGCGGAATAGCGAGATGTGTTGTTGAAAGCCTCGCGTCTCTGTGTCATCGTTCCTAACGGTCACCCTGTTGATGATTTGTCTTTGTTATTTGCATATATTATAATGTTTGCTATTTGGAATGGGACGATATTGACTGCTTGGAGGTCATGTTATCAGCTTCCCCGCCTATTCACTGCTACTGCTGCGTTCTGTTTCATCTAGTATTCCTACAACGATGTTGTATTACGAGTGGTATGTTATGTTTAGTCATTCGCCTTAAACACAGCATAAATGCCGTATACGATTGTGCTATATGGATGTTGAGGTCTCTCCACCTGAGGTCTCTTCCCTCGATCGGCGGCCGTGGTTGCATGCAAAAGCTGACAACAATACGCTACATAGATTACGATCAGCTTCTCCGCTGAAGCCGTTCGTTTCACCCCAGTACAACTGATGGCTAGCTGCCAACGTATGCGGGCTATGGTCACCGTCAATCAGCGAAAGTGACTTGAAGATATCGTTCATCTCTTGCCAACATCAAACATGTACGAAACCAGCACACAGCACGCGTCTGTCCCCCGCATCGAGACCACCCACGCGCACATGTGCCCAGGAGACGACGATTGCGTCCGTTGACACATCGCCCGTCGGTTCACACAAGGGCATCGTTTTACTGCACACATGCATCTGCACAGCAGTTTGCCTGTTGTGGTTTGGATGAAAGGTCCACACTGAATCGGCTAACGGCCGTGCCAGCACGGTCGATGTGAATACTGTGATGACAAACGCCGGCGTAGAAATGAGAGTGATGGACATCGTACCACCGGCGATATATCACTGCACCACGGTTAGATAGAGGGGCGGCGACGCAGGACACACGTGTCGAATATAATATCATCCAACTAACCTCGGTTTAGGCTAGCCCCTCCCCGTTACCGAAGTGCAAGAAGATCTCTTATTTGCATTCAAGTAACCTTAAGAACGCGTGTAAGATCAAACGGATGTGCTCGTATCGTGGCAATTCTTCTATACATTTAACTATTTTAATTGACTTCATCTTGCAATTGTGACTTAAGCCATGTCTGTTTACACACACACACTATATATATATATATATATATATATATATATATATATATATATATACCATTTTTCTAGTGGTTTCTCTCTGCAATCATTGTCTGCGTCACAAACCATTTTCAGGATAGATGCACATTCGTATCGTACTGCCGGGCGGCATCACACAGCCGTTACATTGTGGACCAGTTCTGTTTGAAGAAGCCACAGCTCTATCCTGATGCTCCGCTTCGGGGCAAATCCGTTTCCGTTGATATTTTTCCCTACCATGTTGATCTCGCGCCCCCCCACACGAAGACAGACACGTATCACTGCGGCTTGTTACGAGTAGTCGGATACAATTCGGCTGTATGTGGCATCAAATCGAGGTCGTCGGTTGGATATTATCATCTGTACACCATCACCAGCGACACCACTACACGGCTCTATCATCACAACAGCACTAGAGAGCGACACTTCAACAGGATGCCGCCGTCTGGCCAGCGTTGCTGTTGCCGCTATCGTTGTTGCGGTTGTTGTTGTTGTTAGTATCATCGTTGCTTCTGATCATGTTACTGTCGCAGCAGTGTTGTACCCGAATCTGCGAAGTCTGCTGTTGACTGTTATTGGGCACAGCGCCCATCGTTGGGCGAGTTGGTGTTGGGGGCCGATGTCGATGCCAAACGCTCCCGCCCGAAATCGTTGTCTAATGTTGTTGCTCTGTGAGTGTAGACCGCCTCCGCGACTCATGCGCGATTTGCCGACCGTTCGTTCAACGATTCCTTCCATCGTCCCGAACAGCGGTGTCGGTCGCTCGGCCACTCGGCCGGCAGAGGTCCTGATACCACTGTTCACGTCGAACCTTGCCGGCCGCGTTTGACCGACTGGATTCACTGCCCGGATGAAGCTACGCCTTCACGCATACACCCGTTCACGCATCGAGCTGTAGAGTGTACGGCGATTGTGTGCTATCGCATCGCCATAGGTTTATTGTTGTTCTTGGTGTTGTTTTACTTCATAGTTTTTCGTATTTCTTCACTAGCTCATCTTTTAAGATGCATTTTATTGTCTAACTTTATTTCATGCGGGTAGTTTAGGTTTAGCACCTTAGCCACCATTGGTTGTCGGTCTGCTATACCTTGTAACGCAGCTGCTTTTCTCAACACCGTCTCACTGTTTACGAGCCCATGTCTTGCTTCACGACTTCTCGGAGAAGGTGAACACAATGGCCTTTGACAATTAGACCTTTAGGACAAGGAAGTCAAACCTTTTGACTAACCTGCTCTCAGGTGGTGTGACCACGTGTCCGTTGATTGACCTCTCCTCGCTTCCTGCGCCATTTATTGAGCGTTGAACATACGCGCCGATCTCGTGGCTTATGCCCTTACTTTGTTTACCGAAAGGGGTAAATGAACTATGAAATTGTGATGACGCGTTTGGAACCGTGTGGCTCATTTCTGTTTAGTGAGGCCCAAGTACGGCCCCGTTGAAATTTGCCTTTCGTTGCTCTTCGCCGCCCTCTTCCTCTGGTGATGTCTCCCGCTCTGCGAACGCTTCGTGCCCTGCCCGCGTTTACCGACTTACTGACACGTTCGCGGCTTTGCCCATACCGTCACGTTGTCACCTGATGAAGCTCGAATCTATTGGGTAGTTGCTTCGAGGGGTCTGCTCGTGCTTTTGTTGTTGTTGGTGGTGATGCTTTACTCTGTGTCACTATGGTGAAGCTCTGACGTTTGTAGTTGCAACATAGTATTCGACCTTTTACGCTCGATGACGCTCTCGAGCGACGCTGTTTCTGGCAACAGCTGGCTTCAGGCATCACCTATTCATTATTGACTTCATGACTCACTTCGATTGCCGACATCCGTCCCCTCTTCCCGGTTGTCTTTGGAGTAGTTTTGTCTTGTACATAATATCGTTGACTCCGTTCCGAAACGAATTTTGTAAATGTGGAAAACGCCAAAGTAGAAAGGCGTTATTGAAGTGTATTAGCTTCACTCATATTGCTTATCACAAGAAACTTCAACTGTGAGTTGTTGCATCCATGAATGATCCACACAGGTCGTTGCAGGCCCTATTTAAACCCTAGGCCGTCGCACAGAAATGACCCAGTACAAGCAATGAGGCCTGTAGTAATTGGTAAGATTCAGAACAATTTGAGTAACGTTGAACCGTCAATCGTCGGTTGAGCTCTTTATCGACTAGCATTGACACGATCGATCAGATGTCTCGTCTTCATAGCGAGCTTAAGTCTGTTGGTAGTGGATGGGATAGCTATAATAGAAGAAAGCTGTGCGCCCGCGTATTGCATCCGAAGCATGAATGTTTGGCAAGAAGCACTTACTACCTTGAAGAACAGGGATATTTCTTCAAAATGGTGTCAGCTAAATGCTACGAAGCTGTGGGTTCGGTCGCTTGAACTGCTGTGTGTTTTTTGTTGGCTGGGAATTCCGGCATTTGTTAATGTGTGTCGTCCATGTCGCTATGCAACATAGATTTGCACAGCTCGTGAGAACGAAACGGATATTTTTTTCTAATTAAAACGTCCGACCTCATTTATCGCAGGAAATCGTAGTACGCTTTCGAACGTAGGTAGACTTCGGTTCCGGGAGAGTTCATTGTGAAGTGTATTTGGCATTATATATAATTGTCATTTTATGTCCAATATATCTTCGAATATAATTATATATTACGAACGCGCGTATTTCGATAGATGAGCCGTTCAAGAATTATCCGCTGCAGGAAGCAAACTGAGTATATAGGTTGTACGGTGTCGAACTGTCTCTTTTCGATATCTCCTGATCGTCAAACAACCACCCGCCATGATTTTCTTTTCATAGATAAAGGTGGCCGATAAAGGTCCCTCAGCAGACTAGACAGTTTGCCGTGTTTATGACAGTGTTAGAGAGACCGAGAATATGGATGGAGCACCCGCTCAACGAAGATCGCTCGTTGACATGCGGGCCTCACGGCCGTCGCTCCAGATTCGCCGTTCCCCCGAGGTCAACAGGCTGATTGTTGAGGTTGACCCATCGTGTCACTCTCCAGCTTTGCAGGGCCGAGCTGAGTTTTTCCCTCGGCAATTTGTCCAAACACGACGGCCGGTATGAACGTAAGCATGAATGAACATTCTGTAGTTTCGAACATCGAAATACGATCGCAGGTAGACCTAGTGCAATCGATTACAGGTTGTATCGTCGACTTTTGTCTGGCAGG
This sequence comes from Stratiolaelaps scimitus, assembly GCA_019614645.1. Classification (NCBI taxonomy): domain Eukaryota; kingdom Metazoa; phylum Arthropoda; class Arachnida; order Mesostigmata; family Laelapidae; genus Stratiolaelaps; species Stratiolaelaps scimitus. Next base: position 15,657,313 of record JABWDB010000005.1, read on the forward strand.
CATGATAGATGCATTGTCTGGCATCTTTGAATAGTCTCAAATGACTCGTTATACGATTGGCCCTCGAACTCATTTAAGCCCTTCGCTTTCCCAAGGGTTTGTTTGATATTGCAAAACTAAACTAGTTCCTGTCTCGCTCTAATGACATCAATACAATGAGCCGACCAGAACCGAGAGTGCAACAGGTGCCGGTCATTGCCACAATTCGCCGCAGTCTCTATCACGGCAGCGAGCCAGCAATGCTCGCCAGAGATTTATAGTGATTTCGTTTCGTGATCAACCCCGCTGGTGATCTTATTTCTAAATAAGATGAGAAATTTGCATCATAAAAATAGTAATAATAATAATTTTGGAGCAAAGACTCATCAGGCGCTTGCTGGTGATCGTACAACTACCGCGGTTCAATTTCGTTTGACAGCCGATTTTCTACCACAAGGAGCAATCTGAGCTGGCGAGTTGCGTCACCATCGTATTCCGCAGGTCCGAATCAGGAAGAGAATAAGCAAAGGTGGCCCCGACAGGTTCTCATAGTAATACCTAAAAGGTTGAGGGCTGAGGCCTGTCAGATAGGGGTCAGAACAGCTGAGGGTCATCTCGGAAAATAGTTTTTAGGTCAGAATTTGATAAAAACGGGATCTTTCCTTCTGCAACGCCTGTCGCTCGCTGTGAGGCAGAGAAGAGGCAATGCCATCGCCTTCCTCGGGATAATGCCGGCCTCAGCCCCGGTCCCAGCTAACCCGTCCCCCCCAATATTCCCTATAATCCCTAGAAAGAATTCCTAATTCCGTATTGTATGTTTGAAGAAATGTTACCAATTTCGTTCGTTGGTCAGTCGGCTAGCGACTATGACATCCATCTCAAGGCAGGTACCTATTCAAAGCTGAGCCACCTGTTATAATACTTATCCTCTAATCTATCCGCTCATTCACCTACAGCATAAGCAAATCGATTCGCTAATTTGATTAGTTCTCATAGCACTAGTTGTACTTTTATTTTGCATTACATTATTTTATTTTATTAATCCCCGCGCGTATTTTCCAGCAAATAGAGCACATGGGTGGCCCCAGTGATATTGCGAGCTGGGGTTTATCACAGTAACGCAGCAAAATATAATCATTATATCCGCATATAGGTCATATTCTATTGCGCCAATAGCAGCAACAGCAACAGTCTGTTGTTCATTTACCATATGTCTACCGATGTAAGTGTCAATTAGCGAACATGTTTAAGTATATAGGTGATCTCAGCCGCTAACGCTGATTGCGAGAAAGAGACAAAGCGAGAGAGAGAGAGAGAGAGGCAGCTCAGAGCGCTGCTGTAGCCAGCCAGCTATAGAGGATAGGTTAGGTCTGTGGCTGCAGTCGCGGCCTAGCCGTGTGCTGTGGCCTCTGTTCCTATACTACTACTACTACTACTACTACAGACGGGCAGACGCAATTGTCGACACATTAGGCACAGTGCGCCACCCCGGCGCGGGTGGAGAAACGAACGTCATTGGCTATCGCCTCTGACTTGGCTCGGTTCAGCTCAGCTCGGCTGATTTGCTGGATGTTCTCCTCGTGCAGCTTCTGCCGGCGCGGCGGTGCCATTGCCGACTCCAGCAAGAGCTTCTGCTACTGCTGCTGCTGCTGCTGTTCGTTCCTCTCTTCATCCGCTTTACCGGCAACGAACGACGGCGACAGCGGCGGCAGCAGCAGCAGTAACGCCGGCCGCGCCGTCTAGCGGCGAGTCACTCTCCTTCTGGTGGTGTAGGTGTCCCTTTCCCCGGCGGCGGCGGCGGCGGCGGCGGCGGCAGAGGCCTTCCACCAGCAGCAACGACAGTAACGAGCGCCAGCCATCGGCGCAACGGGCCAGCTAGCATCGTCGAGTTGCTGCTGCTACTGCTTCTTCTTCTTCTGCTAGCGAACGAACGAACGAACGATCGAGCGAGCGAATGAAAAGCGAACGGCCGAAAGAGCCAAGACGACCCAAAGCAGCAAGCGCGAGCGTCGTCGCCGCCGCCGCCGCCGCCGCCGCCGCCGCCACAGCCGCCACCGCAGCCGCCGCAGCCGCCACTGCAGTAGCAGCAGCACCGGCAACATCGAGTGTCACCAGCAACACAACGCCAAGCAGCCAACAACAAGACAACGAACAGCGAGCCAAGGAAGCAACGAACGAATCAGCCAAGCAAGCAAGCAACCGACCGACCGACCGACCGACCGAGCAGCCCAGCCAACCACCCAAGCCAGGCAGGCGGCAGCAGCAGCAGCGGTAGGCACGGCACCAGCAGCAGCACAACGAACGAACAACTAAACCCGCCAGCCGATCGCGCTGCGTCAACAGTCAACACCGCCGCCGCGACCACCACCAGGAGCAGCAGCAGCAGTAGAAACAAACTGGCTGGTGCTGCCGCTGCTTCGGACGACTGAGAGACAACAGCAGATAGGAAGGCAACAGGCGACCAGGCGCTCTTCTACGCCAGTAGGCTTTACTCCACTCTGCTCGCCTGCTGCGGCCCTGTGCAGGCCGTGCTGTGCAGGCTGCTCGCAGACAGCAGTTCTAGTTGGTTGGTTGGCTGGCTGGCTGGTTGGCTGGCAGCTTGAAACAGCCAGCGATCGAGCAAACGAACGAAGCCAACAACGAGATAGATACCTCTGTATGCTTGCGTCGGCTGTCGCTGGTTCATAGTTGCGTTCGCTGCCGCCACCGCCGCCTCCCGTCGTTGTCGCGCTGCAGCCACACACGGTTGTCGCTCGCAATCGAGCTGTTGTTGCTGGCTGGCCGACGGAGAGCTGCACAGCACAGTATCGCCGCTGGAGGGGTTGAGCTGGAAAGCAGCGAGTGGGTCTTCGAGCGAGCAAGCGACTCCACTGCTGCCAAGAGTGCGTGCGAGTGGAGTGAAGCTTCACTGCCATAGGCGCTACTCGCTGGGACGATACGTGCAGTAGCAGCAGCAGCAGCAGCTGCTGCTATGGATGGATACATGATCGCGGTCACCCGAGCGTATCGACAGTAGAGTGGAGTGTGGATATAGTGAACGATTGGGAACGTCCATTGCGGAACAGGGACCGGGTCTCGAGAGGTCAAGCACTAGAGCAAGCGTTAACGTTAACGCTAGGATGACGGTCTCCGATCGATTGCTTGCTGGTTACACACGGAAGGTTGCCACACGGTCGGACAAAGTTCGTTCGTGCTGACAGCAACAACAACGACGACGACAACAGCAACAATCATAAGATCAGCGTATTTCTAAGTGTTTGTGTCCATGTGTTTGTGGTGGCGAATCCTATAATATTAACAACAACAGCAGCAGCAGCAGCAGCAGAAACAACAACAGTGTCAGTAACGACAACGACATCAGCAGAACGGACCTATAGCGTAAGATAGAATCGACACCACGCACGTGAAGGAGCCGTCACGCGTATATGAGCTTTTAACAGTAAGCGAATTATAAGCGTGTTATTGTGCGTGAGTGGGCTTATTGTGGCCGTTGCTTGTGCTTTGGTTCTTGGATTGGCTCGAAATCGGCAAACACGCTGTACCTGTTTTCGGTATAAATTGGGATTTTCTTAGCGCTACTCGATCTTGACGCTGTGGATGCTCCTCGGAGGCTCAGCTGGTTGATGGTCGTACGAGCAGGTGATTCGCACCAGCCCCGACGAGAAGCGAAAGGAAGAGATCTAGAGATCCTCTTTGCTCCTCTGAAGGATTCGTGCCGTCTGTGTACAGTTGTAATTGGCTAAAGTTGTCGTAGCTAATCTGTCAGCGAGTCAGTCAATTGGTGTCAAGCGCTGCTGCGCCACCACCGTCCGATTGAGAGCGGATAGCGCTCGAACACTGGCACCAGCGTGTTGCGTGCCTCGCTCAGATCCGATCCGATCCGCTGTGCAGGTGATCAGGTGTTGTTGTGGCGCTGACATCATCGGACGCAGCGAGGTCGCAACTCAAGCCAACTCCGATTTTCGTCTCGGCCCCCTTGCCAAGCAATAATAATTGGCAGACGACGACGACTCCCGTTTAGTGTGGTCTATTGACCTCATAGTGATAAGCCAGCAGGGCGCGCTACCACCTTACGCTGCTCGGTGAGTGTTCCGTCGGTACGGGCGACGTTGTGTCGGGCACGCAAGCTACGGCTTGACGAAACCTGCCGAAGATCGACGTTGAATCGAGAGTACCTCTTCTGGCGAATAGCAACAACGACAACAATAACAACAGCAACAGCTACTACAACTACTACTACATTGTCGCCGTAGCTCCTCCGCGAATCGAGGAGCACGAGGTCGACAACGTACTCGGATCTGCGAGCAGCCACATTCGTTCGGTTGTACATCACATATCAGGTCAAATCTGCCATAGGCACCAACGTTCGAATCACCCCGGAGCTCTTGCAGCCATTGTCCATTGTCGGTTGGTCGACGCGAGCAGGCCAACCCACATCGATATTCAGCTCATCGCGTACGACGATTGGCGCGGATATATATCCGGCAATCTAGGGGCTACGTGAGATATTATATTCACGTGATCACTTTGTGGTTTGTTTTGAAACCGAAATCGAGATCCGGATATGTTTCTACCCGTTTGATCGACAAGTGCAGAGTGAACAATCAATCATATATAGTGCGTGGTGGACCACCAAAACGAAGCCAGCCCTACACGACCACCTGGTCATATCATATCGTGCTTGTGTGAGAGTGTTCACGGTGTTCGATCTTGGAATTACATCATCGCTGTTCGAGTATTCTGTCTATTGTCGAAGTACCACTATAACAACAACAGCAACAACAACAAGTAGTAACAACACTTTGTTGCAGTACCTCGTCGTGTACCTTCGATCGACTGTAAGTACACGTACGCAGGAGTTCCAGAAGAAACAAAGGCGGCTGTTATTATTGCCGTTGTTGTGTACGTTACATCATCTATCTACCTTGTGTCTACCTTGTCTACGGCAGTTCACTGGGTGGACAGACCCGCAGCATTGCCATCGTTCTTCTTTCTGTTTGCGGAGTTGACGGACGAGCAGAGTCTAGAGATTGATCGATCAGCAGCTGGTTAATAATCAGTGGCTGCATCGCACTGTTCAGCGAGCCGCCCGAGCGGACGTCCGAATCGAGAGGCCGAGGTAGGTCGAACGAGCTCGTTTACGAGTATCTATACTGCATATATGGCGCACTTTCTTGTTTTGCTTGTTGTTTTCCTCCATTTTTTTTCTGGTTATTTTTCATACTCTCCGTAGAGGTGGTAGCACCGCCAGTTGTAAGGGACGCCGATACCGCACATTGAGGTCACATAAACAAAAATCACAAACAACAAATGCTGTGTTGTTTCTCTCTTTCTCTCTCGAAATTCACCGCTGTCGTCACCACCTCCAGCGTCACCGTCATCATGAATTGTTGTTTTTGTTTTGTCGTTTTTCTTTCTATCGCCTTCAAAATAAAAAGATATCCTCCACATTGTTTCCACAACCACGAATGCGCCAACGTTCCTCGTCATATCACATTCGACCTTGTGCGCGTTCGACCACCCCACACCTGCCTGTCGTAGCGTGCTCAGAAAGCAAGAAAAATCTCCCGAAATATCAAATTCAGAATAAGCACATTTCAACATCAATCAGTCCCCCCCGCCCCCCCCTAGTCAATCAATGCACACAGCCGTTGCTTGCTGTAACGCGCCGAGAATCGTACATTGACATCATTTTACTACCACTCAGAGGCGAACTCAGAACGGGCAGGCCGAACCGTGTTGATCCGCCCTGTCCGCCGCAGATTTGTTTTCGTCCCGAGGCGCTCCTCTTTCTGTGACTTCGTCGACTTTTGCGTTCGCTGTTGGTGCTCCTGCTGCCATATTCTGTTGGAATTTGTATTTTGTCTCTACGGCCGACAGCGCAGACGTCCCCACATGCGTAAGGCAAAGAACAGCGTTCGAGCTGCTATTGTCGGTTTGACGTCGGCTACAGTGGCTTCTGTATTCTGGGATTCCCAATATCTCTCCTCTCTCTCTCTCTCTCTCTCTCTCTCTCTCTCTCCACCCACCGATCGATCCTTCACAGCAGCATATTAGCATCCGAATATATATATATATATATTATACATATGTGCAAATGCATCCCAAACACGCCGTGTGGGGGTTTAGAAGAGATCTCCATAGGAGTTCGGACGGTGAAACTGGTGAGGGACGAGGCGGTGATCTTTTTTCCCCGGTAGTCCACTGCTATCATCATCATCATCATCTACAACAACACAATGAATCGAAGACATCCCCCTCAGTTCTTCAGTCCTTCTTCTTCTTCTTCTCCGTTTTGTATTTGACGGTCGCGATGGTCGGCAATTACTTACTACTCGACTGGTGCTACTGCCTCTGCCGCTAATTATGATACCACCGATCAGATCGCGAGCTCGGATCGTGGTCATGGTAGAATTTAGCTGAGTATGTGTTAGAGAATAGTCCATATATCTATAATATATAGTGCATATATGATGTATATTTATATATGACCCAGCCATCATCGGGTGCCCACTAGCTACGCCACTTTGCCGGACGTACTACAAACGAGTCGCGTTGTCTTAATTCATTCCCATTTTCCTCTCTCGCTCTCTCTCTCTCTATTTCTTCCTTACCATATTCTTCTTTGTGTATTCCCTATCAATCTCCGCGATTTCTCTCGATATTCCTGTGCAGATGCATAATATCTATCTATACGAACGTAAATCGACACGAATCCAAACTGTGCATAGAATTCGTACAATCTATCCTTTTGTCATAGCGGTTCGTTGCGTCGTAGGTTGTGACGCTTGGCTGCCGCTCCGCCGGCTTCTGATCAATGCGATTCCTGATCCGCGGATCGCTATCGACCAACGCCAAACGTCGACTCAACGCCAAACGCCTGTTCCGAAAACACTCAGAAACAGGACGACCGAGCGTTTGTAGTACGTACCAGAGGGCGTTGCTCGTGCCGATGATGGTGGACTTGAAGTGCGTCCCAGCTCGGTTAGTTAGCGTCCAGGGGTGGGCGCCGCTCGCGAAGGAGAGCCTAGCTCGAAAAATTCACGTACCAACTGAAACCCCGCGCGCGGCGGGGTTCACTTAATGTGTGTGTAGCTGTAGCCAGCTATTCGCTACGAGACGAATTGATGCTGCCTGCCTGATGTGTCGGCCGTAGCTGACACGAAAACAAGCTAACTAACGAACTACGATTACTAGGGGTGGTATTAGTATTAGTTGAATTGTGAAACGATGTCACTTACTCTTGCCGTCACGCGCACAATGTCGATTCATGGATAATCGTACGATTATCCGATGCGCTGATGTGTGCTGTATGCAGTGTGTGCCCACAACTAACATAATAATACGATGTTTTCTAGTAATAGTGCTGCTAATGTTCTATTGTCTCAAAACACACCGCCGCAGATATGTACAGAGAAGTTCACCGCTGTTCATCAGATGAATCACATTGAATACATTAAGGCTATGCAAATACTCACAATAGGACACATAGTTGGTAATTAATGTTAAGCATAATGATGTTGTTTGTGGACGTCACAATCGCGTGGTGTCAATATGATTAGTATTAGCTGCAAGGCCAAATGGAAGAGCAGGCACGACCATACCGCTCGAGCGCTGTGGCTAAAACGATCATAACAATAACCCCGAGATAATACCCTCTGCCGTATACTATGACTCGCAGCGACGAAACGGAGCTAGCTCCTCGTGTGGTGTCATATTTTCTACAACAAAAAAAACCCTCCGAATTTCGAATTAGAACGATTTCCTGGGGCAATTTTTTCCCAGTTAGAGGCAGCTAGCTCTACGCTGATCGGGGGCTCGTCATACGCCCGAAACTCCCCTTGATCAAAACAAAAAAACTACTCGTCCTACGAACAAGCGAGCTCATAACGCATCTTTGACTATTGTTGCCCATGTGTCGTTCGCGAATCTGCCGAATCAACTCGACATTCGTTTGGCTGCTGGCCCGAACATCCAGATATCTGATTTTAGTTCGTTTTTGCCTTACCGTCTATTGCTGCGATACACATGATGATATCGCAAGTGGGAATTATTTCTTGCCTGCAGATGAATGGGAGCCATCTGGGCGACATCGAACTTTCCGACAAACCACGCTAACCACAACGTGTATTGAGTCTCGAGCGGTTTCATCCATAGAAGCGTTTCTGCCCGCTAAATGCTCGATAGTTTCGTTCCTGTACGAGCCGGTGGCGACGACAGCGGATCGGGGTTCACGGCCAACAAAATCAACAACCGCTATTTTTTTCGTTCGCCCGTCTTCGACGGCCGAGGCGACATCCGCGTCGAGCAAACCGATATGAAGCACATTCGGGGGCAGTGGGAACGAATCCAGGAATGGACAACGGGTCAGTCGAAGGAAAGAAATCACCACAAAACGAACAGCACAAAAAAAATAGCTGACAGCAACGAGGCTGGACGCATTTGTGTGAATAGAGCGAATGGACAAATGTCAGTGACGACGACGATTATACCGACCTTGGCGTCCCCACTCTAATATCGCTACTGATGTAGTAGCTGGCCTTGTTCAACTGTAAAGGTAGATATATATATATATATATATATATATAAGCTGGTGCTGGTAATCTAATTTGTCAACATTCATTGATGAACATAAACGTATCTAAAACTAACGTTTTGACAGTGTGACATGATTCGGCATAATCAAACAAGCGGCGGTACTGTTTACGTCAAGATATACGTAACCGTTTTCACTATTCGCACAACGACGTTCGGCTCAAAGTTCTAGCGAATCATGTCACCTCCTTAGTAGCTCTCTGATCACAGACGCCACATGGTTAGCGTACGATTCTAGGACGTCGGTGCTCCGAAGAGTCGACACCGCCATTATACAACAGACCACGGGCAGGAAGAAGTTGCAACGGACGCCGACTGCTTTGCATTTGTCCGACATTTGCACTTCCATGAAAGTCTGAGTTGTCGAATCCTCGTGGCAAATCCTCCCTCTTTTAGCAATTGGACACACAATGTTTTGTCGAAAATCCCACCACGCCGTTGCTGCTGCCGCTGATTCAACATCGTTCGCCAACCGCTTGGGTTTCTGCTGCTCCGCGTGGTATCATCGTTCGCACCTCAGCGGTTGGCGCCTGCCGACGAGCCAATAGGCGCTGGCAAATAGTCACGGATTATATTTTGTATATGAGCGCTTTGAAAACCTACTTAGAAGCGTACGCGGGGCGATTTATTCTGCTATTTCTTGGTATCGTACACTGAACCCGTGGCTGTGCGATGTTCAGACTCGATTAAGGCCATCATCATGTCAGACAAACGCCAGAAATCATCACAAGTCACTTGCGAACCGTGTGGATATTCCCAATATAACTGGTTGGTTACTGGTTACTCTGGTTGCCCGATTAATCTGACTTGTGGTGGCAGGCCGTATGAAGGTAATATCTTTCATGAATAGCATGGCTGAGAAATCCAGCGAGGGCTGTATAAATGTCATTGGGTTTACGGCGACGGGATGCAAGTTTGACATCGTGGTAACCTGCGCTCTTTTGACAATAAAAGCAGCCACGGCAGCGGCAAGGACGGCTGGAACAAATGAACACTACTATTTTCACTCTAAGCGAATGGCGCACGAAAATGCCGCTTTCTGTCGAAATCGATGTTCATGGATTTTCTGTAAGCTGATTTTTTTGTGGTCAATTTGTTCTATTGTACATCGACGCAGTACACAATCGCACACGACTTGAGATAAGCCGTTATCGATCGAACGTTGAATAAAAGTTGTCGTCCAGTTGAGCCAAATAGCGATATATCCAGCAAGGTGTGGGTTGTGCCCATTAATATCAAAACAATAGTTTGCCGAGTAAAATTAATTACGAATTCGAGTCTCGACAGAATGCAGTGGAGGAGGTAAAAGCGAATCGAGTCAATTATGAGAAACCCCGAAAATAGGTCTTTGATCAAACCATATTCGAAATATCGATGCTAAATTGATTAACTTGATTAGATCATCTGAACGAATGATACAGGACGTCTATTATTTCGAAAGAACGGAAGCTGGGAGCTCAGCACGTGTGAGCAACGCATATATGTGCCACGGGCGAGACACAATTTCAGAGTAGTGTGGCGATTTAGACACCTCTACCTGCCTGGCGAATAGTAAGATTAGCTTTAGCTCATAACTGCTGCTGTTTGCGAAGCGATTTGCTAGACAATTGCATTATAACACATTTACAATTCTTCTAAACGTTGAATTCTATTTTAATGATTAGAACCGAGATAATCTCCGAGTTTTGAGACTTGCGCCAGTGGCATAGAAGAAACACCTCTGCATACTCGACGTCGTTGGACGTAATTGAATTAATATTATCATCATCGGCATAATCATTCAATTGCTTGACGTCAAGCCCACATAAATGGCAAATCCAGCGGTTGATCCCTAGCTGACGTGGGTGGGAGAGACAAACGCCCGAGACTCCGCAATACAATCTTCTTATAAACCACGCATATCTGGATACAGTACCCATCGAAGCTGTGTTTCGTGTGTTTTCTGGAGAAGCTGCATGCCAAAAACTAAAATTATATCATTATTATTATTATGACTATTATCAGCAATAATAATCTCTCTAGTGCGTTCCGATGTGCTGAATATCGCCAAGCGAAACTCGGTAGAAGAGACCCGACAAGAACTGACAACTGCAAGCTGCTTATCATCGGTAATTCAGCAGACCGACAGTAATCGGCTACCAGTAATCATGTTCGAAATTTTCATTGCGCCTATTGCTTGTTCGTGTGATCATCCTGCTGTCGCTTGCTTGTTGTGCATGTGCAGTGTAAATCCGAGGTCGGATGGACACACTCACTGTATATTCGAATGTTTCACTTATTCGTCCGTGCTGTGCATAAATGATTGAGGCCATTGCTGGGCCAACCCGGCCGAACTAAACGTCGCCGGACATCAGCTGTTGCCCAGCCAACGCACAGAGGCGTTTCACGAGCGCATTTAACCAGTTGTTTGTATGCTATGCTAAAATGATAATCTGTACCATATATCAGCCCATAATGAACATTGCGTAGATTCGTGCATATGCACCTGCGATATCGGCTACAAGTTGAAGGCGCTACTCAATTTTTCAGGCCTATCTTACCGCTTAGATCTATTTGCCAGACTATCATGCCTGATACTATACTGGCCATAGCAAGATGCTGCTGCTGCTGTTGCTGCCACCACCGCTGCTGACTCACATCTCCCATCTGGCTCTACTGTGTTATTATACATGCACAATAAATAGTGGTATTAAGACATCTTGGCCCGTCTCGTCTCGGCTGAGCTCTCTATGCCGACTCGTTGACTGTTCTGAAGGTGCGAGCGTTTGTGAGTCGAACAGGGCAAAAACCTTCTTAGCCAGCAGATCCGCAAATGTTGCTAGCGCGCGCGCGCGCGCACCACTGCCCATAACCAGTTCGCCATGTTACTGCTGTTTGCCCGAAAGATAGAAGAGAGTGAGAGAGGGAGAGTGTAACATGTTTTTCGATTATGCTACGCATGCGTTCATAGGCGCCGATGTGGTGAAGCTGACTAAAACCGCTTTGAGGTTGGCGATTCGCAAAAGCCAACAGCCGAATCGGGAGCCGAGTCCGACATCTTTAGTTCCTCAACAGCTTTAGGCGGCTTGCTGTGTCTTAGTGTCTTGAGACGGCCGCAGCCGTAACAACAGGTTTGAAGCCTGTGGCGAACTATTCCGTTATAGGCAGCTCATATCGTCCATCGCTGTTGTTGCCTGGCTGTTTGCGTCAAACCGCGTTGACCAGCATCGCTCTCTGGTCCGTAGCCTTCTGACGGTGTAGTTCTGAAGCGCTGCAGATGGTCCTGACTGCCCGTTAGCTGAACGCCTCATAGGCTTTCCGAAAGATTGGGTTAGTCGGGTGACTAGAGGCCGAACTCGTGTTGACTTTATACCACATGACTCGTTTGCGTCTCGGACGAAAATTTATGGTCGTGTCAAGATCTATCGAGTTTATGATTATCGCTATTGATTGATCTTCCCTGTTCTGAAAATAGCTTAAAGAAGACGTCGATGTCTTTCTCCCTTCGTTTCTATAAGACCAGGGCGAATGCAGACGCCTGATGGATTATCATATTTAACTGTTTTGCACTTCTAATCTGGTGTAACGTTAAAGCAGGGTGGTGCCATTTTTGCGAAATTGATCGTGCTCGGGCAAACAGATATGATCGGATGGTTGGTTGAAGGCACTTTGCGGTTACGGTGACAGGAAGTTTAAGCTGTCCTGATGAGGAGAAAGTTTCAGGGCTCATGTTTCCACTCAACGCAGTAGTAATCAATGGGATTGACCTGACCCAACATTAGAGGCACAATAAACACCCAATATCCAGCCGTACTCATGTCGGAGTGTGTGCCTTTAGAATACCAGTATATTCTATACACACATATATATATATATATATATATATATATGTATATACGATACACTGATACTGTCTCGTTACTCTCTACTCAGTGTCTCGTAGAGCCATCATTGCAGCGTAGCCTTGAGCTTGTCGATTGACGCTTCCTCCTTTGACGCCCGACCCTTCCATTCGAGTCAGCAGGGTGCCTGTCTCCCACAGGAACACCGTCATCAGTTGTAACAGCAGCAGCAGCAGCCTCTGCCGCAGCGTACGACCACTAGCCCATCCTTGTAGCTGTCATCATCATCACCACCGCCACGATGCTATAAGACAATTCTCTCTATGCTGTGTGTAATGTACAGGCACCATACGAGTTAGTTTTCCACCTTTGTCTAGCTACGGCGATACACGCCTATACCCTATTTACCCTTACTTTCTATGGCGTTCACGGGCCCGTCCCATTTGGTATCCACAAAAAAACACGGCTGACGTGCTGTCTAGGTGTCTCGATGAACGACTACTCACGGCGACGAGGGATTGCTGGTCTCCATGAACGCTCATGTCGTCTCCCGCACCAACTTCGCGTTGATAGATGATAGCTGTACGATAGTCACCAGCAATCAGTGTCGTTGCTGCTGCCGCTAGCCAACAATGTGCTGTGCTGCTCCCACCAGTGTTATCACAGCCTCGCTGGACTCCACCTTCCCTGTCTCGATCTGTATGTATAAATGTGTTTATACGATATTCCATTAAGCAGGTGGCACGCGAAAGGCTTACGGATACGACACCCATAGTATTAGAGATTTCGTGGTTGACCCGTGATAGGCAGTGTCAACGTATGTGGACTGATCGTCGTGTTACATTGCCACCGTTGATTCGGTAACGGCGGAAGGCCTCATCATTGCACGCGTATTGAGATAGCATCGCTGGCATCACGCTATCATTGCTGGTCGTCACTTATCGGTGTTGAACACCCAGGCAAACCCACGAAGTGTTGAACGAGTCGATGATACAGCAGCAACAGTATCAGAACTCTATCTGGCGGCTTTGTGCCCGCCACTGAGCGATCACTGACCGTCAACAGGTTGAGTTCGGACGTTGGGCGTAGCAAGTGACCCATTGTATACGCCCAGCCTATACGCGTTCAGGGGCGAGATGGCGTGACATGCACGAGACAACGTGACTGCCATGGCGCTCCTGAGTGAACGAAGTTGAGTGAGTCCTGCTCGGTGGCTTTATTTATGTAGTGTGTGATAAACACCAGTGGAAATAATGCAATTATATGGACGGTGACAGAAACGATTCCGACGTAACTATTCAAGTGAAAAAACCACACGCCGTAAAAGAGACTGTTCTCAGGCGAACTCACCCGGTCTGCAAGAGGTTCGCGAGTACGTATGTTCTGTTTTGTCAAGCTGTGTTCTAGTGGTAAGCATCTGCCATTTGTTTTTGCAACGAGAACTAGTTTACCGCGGTATTTTCGTTCATCCGTTCATTGCCACCGTAGAAACCTTCCATTTGCCACGCCAACCAATCTCTGTGTCTGTCATATACATTTAATGCCACGCGCCGTTTATCCCGCGGCCAGCAGCTCCCTCCTCTGTGGAAACCTGATATATGGGAGCACCATAGTTACCGGGGAGGCAAGGCCACTCGACTCGTGTCAAGCTGTCGTATCAGCACACCGTATGTTAGCCCTTCGCTGATATGACTGACACATGCTTCTAAGGTCTATCTTAAAGACAAAAACAAAGTATCGCCTGAACCTTTGAGCCGATCAGCGGTCAATCATGTCAGACGTTGGATAATAAGCCAACCGCACGGGTTTTTTGCTTGTAATTCGAGTGAATACTGCTGCACATAACCAGAGTGACGAACGCTTCGTCACTGGTGGAATTAGACAGTGTCCACGTCGGCTATGCCACTTTCTTTGTGCAAGGCCATCCTGCATTGATCGTATGGCACATGTCTGTGCGAAATACGATGTAAATATTAGACTGAAAGCGTCAGGGTTCTAACGTGGCGTCGTGATAACATTCGTTGGTAGTATTAGTAATGATGGTATCTGGTCATGGCAATAATTGTAATATTATTTTTTGCATGTATATATCTGAATTAAAAAATTTATGGCTGGTGCAAATAAATCTGAATTAAAAAATTTACAAAACTCTATCATACAGGTTTTAACGTAAAGCTCTATATCGTGTTCTTTGGATTTTCTGCTGCGATGGCTACCACACAGCCTCCAACGAGCAGCAGCCTTTGCTCAGTGCCTCTCTCGGCCGGAGTAGTTACAGCAACCTGTCATCGCTCAGTCACCAGTTTGTTGTTCTATTAGAAGAGACCTGTTTCTGTTGAGCGAGGTAAAACGCTTCCTCGTTCGCCCGCACCAGCTTTGATCGAGTGGCCCTCGCTATATTCGAAATTGACAAGGAGAGCATCCTTTCACACCGGCTTCATCATATTCTTATTGATCATTCGTAAGAAGGTGGACCTGTCTCTGCTCTAGCACAGAGCCGAGACAGCACGTCTCCGACAGCAACAGTAGGTCGTCGATGCACGTTGCGCCTACCACCTTGTATGTTGGTCTAGCTAGGTCAGGGAGAGCAGGGTAACATTGACCTAATTCACAAGGTACTGTGTATCATACACGTTAGCAGGCCTAACCAAATTCTCCACGACTGTCCACGTGCCCGGGAAGTCCATCCCGTCAAGGGGGAGCATATTTCATAATAGCTATGACGCTCACTACGTAAAATGTTACGCTAAGTGTCACTGGGCCCTCGAGATTGCTGGTATTGGACAATCCGCCTGCTGGCCTGTTGGCTGACGTTAGGCGGATGTCACCTGCGTTACTGAGAAAGGATGAAGAAGGCGAAATGCGCTGCTCAATGTGGCCCTCGTAAATTAGTCATCCAGTCCTGAAAACGGCCACTCCTGGGCACTGACCGCCGGCACATTCCGTTCGACACTTACGCCTCATAGTATCCCTGCGAGACGATGTCCTCAGAACTCCGAAGAGATATGGACAGCGGTGGGCTAGATATTGATGCAATTCGTCTACCGACAAGACAGGGTGGTCCTTGGACTCCGCTAACGTGATGCCGACCGGCAATTAGAGATGAAGAACGAATCACCCGTGATGTACCCATATTTGCTTTACTTTAGGTAGAAACAGTACGCTTAGCCTCTCCCATGATTTTTTACTCCGGACGAGAAACATAAAAAAAAAGAAACGAAGACCGGACACAGGAGACTGCCTAAACCGAGGTACAATTGTTGTCTCGCGAAGGTAAGAAACGT
Organism: Stratiolaelaps scimitus; assembly: GCA_019614645.1. NCBI lineage: Eukaryota > Metazoa > Arthropoda > Arachnida > Mesostigmata > Laelapidae > Stratiolaelaps > Stratiolaelaps scimitus. Next base: position 15,672,992 of record JABWDB010000005.1, read on the forward strand.
TAATATTAACGTGAATAGCGCCACTTTGAGCATACTCTCGACGCTTTTAATCGATCGATTTCGATAAAACATTTATTTTGGATAAAATATAAATTCCAAGCCGATTCAAGTAAAACCTTTCGGTGGGACAACTCAAGGCTGCATCGGAGCCCTGAGGACACGAGACCGTCGTTATTCACATAAAACCCACTAAATATTATATCACGCTTATACAGACGCGCCGATAATATGAGATACAGCCCCATCAGCAGACGGCGATCGCGCGCAGCACTATATATATATATATATATGATATATGTAACATTTTGCCGCTCGCCAAGTCTCAGGCTGACGAATTCGTGTCTTGGCTATGGGACGTGAGCAATGAAGCGTCATCAAGCCAATGAAGTCTAGCCTAACTTGGCCCATCAGGGGATATATTTATATACCAAATGGCCACGGTGAACGGGCTAGCGCGTGAAGTTGTGCGGCGTTCAGACGAAGGGGAACTCGCGAGTGCACGAAAATAATGCACCAACCCACTAATAACAATAATAATAATCATCATCATCGTCATCACCATAATAGTAGTAACATCGAAACAATTAGATTTTTCCGTTTTATTTCGCGTTCCTGTTTCGTCTAACAGTGGTGCCTTATAAATCGCTGAAGCAATGGATAGTATTGTAGTGAGCCGCCGTTATATAGCCCCCTAGCGATAGAAATCAGTTAACATTGTCTCTTTGTTGTCATACGACGGCCAGTCAGTGTGTGTGTGTGTGTGTGTATGTGAAACGGAGTCAGTCATTGGGGAAGGGGTTTTTGATAAGCGACAGACAGAACACGAGCAGTGGACTTGTACTGCTATTTTTGTCGGTACTCATCTGATCCGTGCGTAATTACGGCCAGTCCATACGAACGACAACAATGGGGAAGTAGCCATTGGAAAAAAGGTCGCGTGACCACATCTTAGACACTGGCACACGTATGATACCAGTGGTGAATGTTGAATATGATGTCTTGACTTTTGGTCGACTTGTCTTCAAGCGAGCGATGACTTGAACAGATACCTGTGAGTGTGTGTGTATGCGCGCACGCACGTGTTCAACGATATTGGTCGCAGAGCAATTTCTAGCGGCAAATTACAGCCGGGTGTACATCTTCTGAGTGTTTTACGAAACCGCTCTCGAAGTCTAGACTTGAGTAGACCTTAGGTTACAGTCTGCCTTATACATTCATATTCAAATTCAGTTCAAGCGGCACGACAACGCGAAATACTGTGATAGAAAAATATTGCTTCATTTTTAATTGTTCTTATAATAATCATAATCGCCATCGTCCTCACGAGTTGTATAAGCGATCAAAATAGGAACGACAAAAAAGACCTAAACACGGGGCTCGCTGACGACACGGCCAGACAGCCAAAAATTCGCATAGGATGCTGAACAACGATGGAGCCATGAAACGCGGCATCGCTTCGAAGCAACGACTATTTTTATCATCTTAATAATATTATGTAAGTTTATTTGATATTTTTCTTTATTTGATGTAATTTTTTCTTCACCTCTCATTCTCTCGTTCTCGCTGAACGTCGATCGTTGGCCGCGCGTTTATTTTCGCCTTGGATTTATTTTCCACTTTTCGTCGTTATTACGAAAAAACTGACCGTGTAAGTTTCGTTAAGTGCACGTTACCTGATTTAGTTGACAACGAGAAATATTCTAGTTGCCATATATTGTATATGTTTTTCTCACACATTCGGTAATAATGCGTACAGGCCTATATGCTTGGGAGTATTGCGTAACTTCGGCATAAAGGTAGCTGAAGTCAATTGGGGAGAGTGTTGTCATGCGAACTGCTGGTGTCATCAATCGATCATCGGCAGGTGATGTTTGGCGGGTAACACTCGATGTCCTTTGAGCTGGCAAGTAACTCGTATCGCATTTCTGTATTCGTGGCGAGACGAACGCACAATGAGGCATGGATGTTAATATTTAAAATAATTATTCGATGTTGATGGTCAGATTAGTCGACTTTTGCTCATGAGGGGACCGCTTGAGCGAGTGCATCAAGTTAGTGTTCAGCAGCAGTGTAAACGCGGCAATCCATACAACATGTAATAACAACAAGATCATACTCTACGTACATATATATATATATATCATAGTCTGGTACTCCGCTCACTGAAGTACCCCCGACAACCATCGTATCGAGAAATGCTAAACTTCTTTTTATGTCCTGACAATCATACATGTGAGCATATTGATCCATTATTAATGACGCTGCACCAATTCCCCCCAGTAGTAACGATGACAAGCGTTTTGTCTCAAGAGACGAAAACTATTACAGCTCACTTAAAAGCCTAACCCTTGAACCGTATCTCATTTGCGTACGATGTGCCTTCTCTACAAACTTCGGATATTGTCCTAATTCCAACCGCCTAGCGCACCCAGTTCAACCTCGGCAAATGCCCATATCGCTAAGGAGAACTGAGAACCACGTCAATTATACAGTATCGAGATAGTCATTCGTCGTAAATCAGCCGTTGAAAGATAACATGTGCTCTGCTATGGTAGGCTGCACACCATGACACGACCTGTGCGACAGCGGTGACATTGCTACTGCTTGGGATAATGATGGCTCTTTTTGAATTCGTTCTAGCGAGGCTGATCAAGTGGTCGTTCGAAATTCTAGATCACAATGTGGAAGTGCCTCGTCACGATATAGCCGACATTGGTTGGTAGCAGTAGCCGCCAACGGCGGCGTCCGCCCACGTGAGCCTGACGAGTAAACAAAAACTAACCGGCGGACCCTGCCGCCGAGCAAAAGACTGAATTCGACTGTGGAAGATTGACTCCTGCGGTGGCGGAGTCCCCAGCAATTATCTTGTCTCTCGTTTTCGTTACGTTTCTGTTTGACGAAGCGAGCCGCCGCTCCTGTCACTGTGGCGACACCAAGGTCATGGGCGAAGTCGGCCAGGCGCGGGTCGCTATCAAATAGGACTAATATCGATTGGCTGACCAAGATTTGCATCTACTCGTATGTGAAAGCCTAGAAAAGGCTCTGTGGTATTTAGTTCACGTTTGAATATTGTACGAGTTTATCTAGGGAGTGGACGACGGTGCGTTCCCTCGAAACTCGGGTTGTTGTTTCCCTGACGCTTACCGTGTCAGCCGCGATTGTAATTTAGTATATATGTATATGTATATGTATATATATATATATATATATATATATATATATATGCCATGAATAGATAGATAGAGACTCTAAACTATGATATATGCAATACGTATGTAAATGCCTCCGTGCGTATCAGGGATGGCATTCTCAATGATAAGTATGACTGTATCAAATAATTATAATGAACTAATTCGTAACTGCGAATCTGCATACAAACAAACATAAATATTCTGTACTGAGTACAAGGTATCTCTCACAAAGCATTTAGTGTATTTCTTTTGAACCTTCGAGCACTGCCTACTAATAATATTAGGTCAAAGGAACGCATCACCACCATAATTTCGCTCAGCAGCTGGGCGCAAAGTTCTTTAATCGATATCGAGAAGAAGAATTAAACGTCTAAGAGGTTGATTGATTTACCCTCTCATAATGCTGAATACGTCGATTTACTAGTCGAGACCCAGTACGTACCGTACTATTGTATATGTAGCATTAGGAGCTAGCCGATGTCTCGGGTCAGTTGATTCTTCAGCGTCAGTTGATTTTCGTATGAGCTAGTCACAATTCGCTCCCCGCTATCAGGTCACTTACAAACATGAACTGAATATCGCATAATACATAGTCGTCGTCGAAATGAGCATCATTTCACCCTTCGCGAGAATCGTTGGCCCATGAATTCAACATTCCCTGATAGCATTCCATGATACTATGGGGTCTGACCACCACATTCGTTCAAGCAGTTCCGCCCTGCAGTTTTGGTTCCGTTGCACACGAAGCGATACCCGCGTGACTGAATTGCACACGCACACACACACACACACATAAGGAATCTATTATATCACTGGTCGACGTGCTGAAAAACGAATCCCCGCCCGCATCACAGAATGACCAAGTCACCGCCATGAAGTAGACGTGTTTCAATAATTTCTCGAATTTAAGACTTACGACCTGCCACGACACGCCACCACGCACTATCGTCTCATCTTGCGGCGTATGTTCGTGCACACACCTCCCGCCGTCGCGGCCACAGCCACTGACTAGCATCGTCCCGCTATGAGCGTAGCAGTAACAACCGCAACTGTAGACGTATGATCGTTGCGATCGTCCACGAAGATTTCACCTCGCCCCTTCGGAAACACCGGAAGTATTTGCATACGAAAGATGCCATCGTTGTGGCCGATGTCGCTACCGTATACCGATGTCCACCTCGGTACCCGCTGTCCGTCGCTCCTGATCGTCAATCACTCGTCCCACTCATCATCCGTCAAAAGCAAAATCTTCGACGAAAAAATCCCCCGACGACGGATGAGCAAGCAAGAAAGTGGGCAAAAAAAAAAAATTAGAAAACAAAGAACAGGCAATGCGCAAAGTTTCAATGCTGTCAACGAAAACGATGCAGTGCGTAGCGATGTGTTGATATGAGAGTATCCGTGTGTGGTCCGCGCATGTGTGGGTGTGTGTTGGTCGTTGAAACTGTGCCAGTTGCGGTCCAGTAAACCAAGACGAGACGAGAAGCCCTGCCAGCTGACGAAAGCGTCCGGGATGTCTACAAAATAAGACCGATAGTTGATGTGACACATCGGCTGGTAATAGCCGATACTTTCGTGCTCTTCGTATCTCGATCTTTTTCCCCACGTCTCGTTGCATACCATATCTCCAATATATATATATATATTATCATCGTATAGCTTTGTGGTCAACGGCAAAGTTTCGCCGATTGTCGCGGCAGCGCCGCCGGCCGCAGCGCCATCATATAATCGAACAAGCGTAGGCAGCTTATCCTGGAGGACTCGGCTCAGCACCGTTTTGCTTCATTGACCCCCCCAGCTAAAGCAATGACTTTTTTTTGCCCACTAGAAAACCTCTCTCGTGGTCCCCTGACAGCTGCAACAGGGAGAGAGAGAGGTTTTGTTCTTCGTGATCTTTTCCTCCCCTTCAGCCGGAGATTTTCCTCTGTTTCCATGCTCCAACATACACGTGTGCGTTTGTGCGTGTGTGTGTGTTGTGATTTGTTTTAGCGCGAAAAACAATATTGGCTTATGTGTTCATATGTTTCCCTTAGACGAATACCCCAACTGTATTAGGAACTCGACTGTGCGGCTTAAGGTTTGCTATCAACGTTTATATCGCGTAATCAACTTGTTTATCTCGTTCTCCCTGTTTCGCTCCCGCTCTTGCTGTGGCGGATACGATCATAATCGTTGAGCAAATTCGACTTCTGTCAATATTGGCGGATATTTTGATTTTTGGGGGAAGATTTCTTCGCGGCGGAAGAACTCGATTTGAGCCAGTGTCCTGCCTCCAGCATCTGAAAGTCTGTTTAGACATTTACTGGAATCCCAGTCCCAACGTTGCATAAATGTGTGTACATTCTACAGGGGCAAACGAGTCCCAGCCGCCATTCAAGTGAGCCAACATGGCATAAACACGATAGGGCGGATGTTTGTGACGGAAGTCGTCTCTTCGACATATCGACAACGAGCATGGGCGATGCGTAAATGCGGATCTTCGATATTAAGCACGGCATAAGATAATGACGCACAGGAAAAACGACTTCCGTTCGTTGCAGTAACCGAAAAGTGGCTGAGGCCAGAATTAGGCTCTCAGAAAACGCATCTGTTGCAATGCATTGCCGTTGATTGCTGGTTATTTCCCGACTTATATTACGAATTCCTTAGTTATTCGTATGCGGTGTTCGCCATATACGTAGACAAGACAGAGCGCAACGTTCAACTATGTATTTATGTAGGTCGTTTATACGTCGTTTGTTTCTAAATAGGGACATTTCTCATATTTGCAGCTAGGACTTGTTCTCAAAGGGGCAACATGAATATTTCCACGGATTAAAATAATATATTATATCAGCCGCACTCTGGGCACTCGCCACGCTACGGATATATAATGCAATGATTGAGCATCGTCATAGCTTGTCGCCTTCACCCGAATATTGATTGAAAAATCTTCCTACCTAGCCTTATATAATAGTCTAGCCTAAATCATCATCGCGTTGTCGTCCATTGAATACGACTACACTAGCCAGATCGCTCCCATGGTAGGCACATGTCAACAACGTTCCCATTGCGCTTCCAACGATTACAACTGCTCTACAAGCACAGAGCAGAGAATGTTCTCCGGCCATCGAGACAGCATCAAGACATTTTGATAATGGCGAACAACAGCAACAATAACAACGACAACAACAACAACAGAAACACTTCTAATACCTTCTTTTTCGTGTGTCACCGCGAATTCGTTTCGTGGAGGCTTTGTTGTCGTAGCCGGCGGAGCTAGCAGCGTTCCAAGTCATTTCATCTCGTCTGGGCCCTTGTCTGCAGGGGTCCCGCCCCCGGTCGCGCCCCCGGTGCTCTCGGTGACGCCACCCGTTCACCATAATTTTCATTTCCAGTCTTCTTGTTCGTCGGCATTACATGATTGATCTGCTGCATCATATGGCTGATCCAGATGGCCAAATGAACAGTCACATCGACTGACTCATCCGCAGACCCCATCAAGACGGTGGTTACGGGTAGACGCCTTCAGCGGAACTTCCGCTCGAACATTTCGGCTTCAAGCTGCTCGACTGAAAAGCTGTTGCCGTTGATCCCCACCTACCATTGCCCGCGCTATCATTATCCGCGTGGTTCCTCCAACGCCTCTCGACGCGATGGTAATTCGCTGTGTTTTCAATCATGATGTCGTCGTTTTTCTCCTTGATTATTCAACTGCTCGAATTGCATCGATCCCACACAAGCAGTGGTGGTGATCGGGAGGACCGTCGGCCAGTACCCCACAAACATATGTGTCTCCCTACGCAAACGCAGGCTGATGAGCCACGCTAACGGATGAGTTGTTGTGGCTCGCTGATATCCTTTCATGCGGAGTTCTTCGCTAGTTCGAAATCATCAATGCCTAGAGCATATTACATGGATTGTTGCTATAGGTTACACCATGGCATTAACCTAATGCTTTTGTGCTGACTCTTATTCGACGTTGCACATTCGACGTTTATGGTATTGCTTTTGCATTGCTTCGAGAGACGAATGCAAACGTGCAGCGATGGGAATCGAACCGGTGTACCTACGGGTCTCCTCCGATAAGGCGCACATGAGTGGACCACCAGGGCCACGCCGGGCCCCACACCACGCCGTTCACCAGAGGCGTGTGCGGCTATGTTGTTTGCATTACGCCGTTTTTATACGACTGTTTGTTTCAATACCGACAAATGGCTGTTCTCTCAGTCGGAATACAGAGTGAAGAGGCGCACCTTGTACATCTCTCTGTTGCGTAACCGCGTTGCGGCCAACCGCAAGAACTTCCCGATAGTCTTTGTGATGACATCCTAGATTCTATTGCACTTACTTAAATACTCGTTGCTCGCTTAAGCTTGAGCATTTAGCGGGCCACATAGGTGAAAACTAGTTTCCAAGGAACTGATAGAAGCAATAAGAAAACCTCTTGTGAAAAGGCTCGTTCCCACCCTACCCACTGAGCATGTTCTATTTGATTCCATGTATTGGCTGCATGACTCTGTGATTGTTTGATGGTCGTCGCCAATCTCGTCACTGGTGCTGTCGGTTGAGTAGCTGGTTTTCGGGCACACCGCCACACCATTGTACACCTGGTTCCCACCAGCGTCGCTCACCATCTCGTGACAACGAACGCAACGGCAGTATCAGCGTCGACTTGGGCAACACAGCAACATTATGACAACAGCGCGGTTACCAACGATGACGCTGACCATGACCAGCCGAAAGGGAGGCCACTTTCGCAAAAAGTCCAACGAACAGCGAAGGAAAGAAAGGAAGAAAAAAGTATAGAAAAAAACATCCCTGTTAACTGCTTCAACCGGGGGCTCTTCAACGTCCAGTTGGACGTGGTGGACACTACGGCCGGCTGCTCTGTCTCGTGCACTGACACCGTCTCTCAAAGGCGCGCACACACACACACACACACACACAGTAGACCTTGGCCATACTATTATAGACAGTAGAGGAAAGAATTGCTGCAGCAGAGCAGTACAAGTAGCTGAAGTGGTAGCTACCGAGGGAGGTGGGGGGATGGACGATCCGGCACGTCTTGGAGGGAAACACGCTTCGTCGGACGGTCGAACGAATTAACGAGCGAATGGACACCGGCGGTGCATGAGCACGCGCCCGTTTGCTGAATCCTGCCAAGCGAGAGAAGAGGACGAAACAATAAAGGGCCCAGCCACGGCGAAGCCGTCGACGACAAGAACAACATTGAGAGAGCAAAGGGAGGCCAAATAGAAGATACGAACAGAAAGTGGGATATACTACAAGGCTATGTGTCCCCGTATCGTTCGGGCCGAGGAACTAGAAGGGAGGGCTGGACAAAGCCAGCAGGTCCAGCACTCGTACGACTGCGGCTATCGATCGTGGCCCCATCCCTCTGGCCGAGATTTGGTGGCCCTCAGAACCCGTCCGTTGTGCCTATTCTGAGACCGACCGGCTCGGGAAGCGCGGTACAATTTATCGCTGACGTGGAGAGTAGACGCCTTTGATGCCACTCGCCATCAGAAAAGATGAACAGGGACGGAGGGCACACATAATAGAAGAGTTGAATAGAGGAAGCAATGCCGATTCTTTCGGTGTTTTTATGTGGTGTCATTTGTGGAATGATTTCGCCAACAATCGGTTAATGAGCTGTTACAGCCGAGTTCAGATTATCACCATCATGGTCCCCTCTTGTGAAGGTGGACGAATAAATCAATTAGCAAGAAGCAATAGGCAGAGACATGCTGACACCGAGCAAATCTCTGTAGATATATTCTATATATATATATATATACATATATAGTTTACACCTGCTCGCAGATAGTTATGTAATGAATCAAGGCGGTAATAGCACTCTGTATGGAGGTTAGTAGAGGCAGTGGTAACGCCTGCAGCAGCAACAACAACAAAACTAGTAAACAACAGTAGTGACAAGTGGTTTTGTTGTGGACGCGTTGTCTGTGTATTTCTATCGTTCTCTACACTTGGTACCCTTGATCGACTTCCAGCTACTCATGGTCGTGATCTTCGCCTTCGTCCTGAGTTTTCCACAGCTACCCTAATATGTGAACCCATGTTAAAGATCCATTGTACAGCTTCGAAGTCACGATTCGAAATCTTGACAAGATAGCCCTTCCGCTATCCTGCACCGGTGAGAGACTGCCCCCCAAAGAGAAAGCACTCGCGCGTGTATTCTGCTCATTGACGCCAAAACGAAAATGATCACGAAGCACTCGATGCTACAAGAAACAGTAGCAGGAGCAGCTTGTTGATGGTGCTACCGGTGCCAAGGGACCGTCAGTATTGTGCGACCGTTATAGGGCACAGGAGAGGTGGCTGTTTGGCGTAAGACCTTGTCGGTTTCAGCCGCGTTGTCTTCTACACAAGGATCGACACCGCTTATTCCTGCCGAGTATTAATAATCATAACAATAATGATGACAATGAACACCACGAATGACCAACGACCATCAACTTCACAACATCCCTAGCAAACTGTTGTCGGCGGCATCTCGTGACATCGATCTGTTTCTCGCGTTGTTGACAACAAACATGAGGCCACCAACATGCTCGTGTCGCTAGTTCTGGTGCCGTCAAGAGAAGGCAACCGCGAAGGGTCAATAGGGTAGCGTCAGCAAAACTTCACAATACGTTCTACGTTTGAAGAATCCCAAACTTGAGCTGAAACGGGTGAACGCGGGGGAAACGCGCCCAGGCGCTCTCAAATGCCATCGACGAAGGAGCGTATTGATGTCTGCCTCGTCCGTGCCTCGTCCGTGGGTACTAATAAACTAAAGTAAATTTCCCTGCCCGACTCATAGTAGTCAACATCTAACATCCACGAGACTGCTATCATCCGCGAGTACTAACTCAGTATAGCCAGCTCACGTTCATTCTAGCCTAGGCCCGAGTAGGAGGTACAAACTGGCCTAGTCCAACGATAATTTTGGCGGAGGCCTATTTTTGCTCAGCCTATTGTTGTAGTGTGCTCACCCAACGAACGACCGAACGTTCAGAAGTCATCTGATTGAGTGGGCGACCGCTGTTGAGCGACTTCTCTATTCGCTGAGTCCCTCCTGTCCACAGCTTCAGAGACACCACCCTTTTCTCGCGGATGGACGAGCGTTGATTTTGCTCTGAGAGAGAGAGCTGGCTTTTGTGCCGCCACAGACATCGGCATGCTTTTATTTTCATTTTGGTGCGTCCCGGAAATTGGCAGCCGTCGTGCCAGGCGAAAATTGCCCGTCGCTCGCCGTCGGTGATTCGTAAACAATTGTGTTATCTTTTCAGAAGAAAAAGGCCAATAACCACTCATGTAGGACAATGCTTGGCCGCTTTTGCTGTTTCGTTCTGCCGCGAAGCGAAGATCCGATCTATCTCTGTCTATTGTAAACATCGCTATGATTCCGTCAGTCGGGAGAGACACATTAATAATAATAATAATAATTATCATCAATAATAACAACGGTAACAGCACAGTATTAGCTAAGGGGCAGATCGGGAGCGCGCTGGCTCCAGAGAAAGCATGGCTATCAATTTATCTATTATTATTATTATTATTCTATATTTCATGCGTCCCAAAGTGGACCCACTCTACATACAATCTCGTTTATCGACGATACGGAACGAACCGACTCAACTTTGTGGGCGCACAGACGCCTGCGTGCGTTCACCCTTCCGTAGTGAAAACCTTCGACGACCATAAATTATATTGCTCCGTCGGCATGTGCGCGTTTGCGAGTCAATGGCGTTAGCCACGTGGGAATGAATAGCTGCTTCATACATCTCGATATTTCGAAGCGGGTAGAGTGCACGAACGGCAAACAGCTCGAGGGCTATAAAAATGACGATGAAAATCTGTAAAGCAGTGAAAGAGGACGATCCAGAAAGAAATTTCCCCACAAAGAAGAATACCAGATCGGTATTGGTCAATAGCAATCGAATAACCGCCTACCTACGCCATTACAACTCAATGTTATCGAATCTCCATATAACGGTGTGCGCCCCCTGGTTTCGACACTTCATAGTAACATGCCATCTCACCTCTCCCTCTCTCTCTCGCGCGCGCTTTATTACACAGTTAATTCAAAACGGGATTCTCTTAACGACAACTTTTTCCTCATTTATTGCCAAACAACATGGCCGAAGGGGAAATTAGTCTCACCAGAGGGCGTTCCGTTGCACATTGTGATTGTCCTTCGCGTGACAAGATTACTCATTTGTGTTTCATCGGTATCAGTCAGCCAACAAAGGGTGGTATCAGCAGACGGCAAAATCCTACTGACGAATCATGTTCAAGCGAAGCATGGAACGTTGAGTTCGTACTGTGTCACCTTTTCCCCCCATGGTAACCAACACGAAATCGCTCACAACTGGTTACAACGAATGAGGTAGGTTTCAGGTGACCGATTGATGTCCTGATGTTCATTTTGCGCATCTGTTATCATTATTATTATTATTATTATGATTATCATAGATGCAAAACCAATGATGTGCGAGTCGGTGAAATGTCACGATCACTCTACAGATCTGTGTCAACATATGTAGCAGTGTGATTCGCGTTACAATTCACAATGAATCAAACTTGACAGTCATCCATGAATAGTCATTGATCGTTACGGTTAGGATTTACTGATTTGTCAAAATATTCTCACCTTATTATCATTTGTTACCTGATTGGGACCTTCCATATGTTATGTGATATGATTATTAGATAGTTCATGCGCCGCTGTTTCGATAGCACTGCCGTCAGGTGTGTTTGTTGCATTACGCTGAGCGTGGGTGAGCGTCGACGCGTCCGTATAAAAACGGTCTAACCGGTGTAGTTATGACGGGGCGAGCTGGAGGACATTGAAGAAATAACGGACGTTTTTATTTAGCCATTTGTTCGCAGTGTTGCCCTGCCAGTTTCAGCGACGCTGCTTTCAACGCCGCTCGAAAACGTGAGATGTGGCTTCTTGTTGAAATGTGGCTACTAATCATCAAATTAGATTCGTGGCAAGTAATGGCCCCTGTGTGGTATTAGCCGTTAGAATTATTAGTTAGTCAGTCATGCGGTTTTCTTTTGCATCCGATTCTCTCTCTCTCTCTCTCTCTCCATAACACCCACAGTAGCTATTTCTCGGTAGCATTTGGTCGAGAATTTCAAAATTAACGGGCCGAATATGCGGCGGATACCGCTGTCTTGCTGGGGATAATTTCGTTCTCAATTAATGGCCAGCTGATGATCCAATCCGCTCGTTCCATGCAAATTGAAGGGGGGCTTGAAGAAGAACTCGGTTAAATCGACGCCGACGAAAACCTATGGCGAAAATACGATAAGTCCAGCTGCGCCAGCGACGGTAAGCTCGCTGGCCGAGCCGGTGAGCGAGCAAGCAAGCAACCAAGCTACGGGTGCGTTGATCGTTGCTTCTCCTGCCGTTCATCTACCACCACCATACGCCTACTTCGTCTTTCGTCACATCTATTCATCCATGGGCTTTTACCGTTTCGCTGTTACAATAATCGCCATTATTATTATTATTATTATTATTATTATTATTATTATCTATTTTGATTATGATGACTGCTCATAATCTTCACTAGTCGTTTGGACATGAGCGGCGTGTGGCGCAATCGGTGGCAACTTAACCGTAACAACCCAGCTTATTCAGCGCTCGATTAGTATATCATCATCATCATATGGTATGTGTTTTTTGTTGCTATAATTGCCGAGTAATGGATGGAGGGTGATTTCAAGCAGGCCGACATGCTGCGGGTGTAAAGATATCGAGCAGTAGTGTGATGATGATGGGATGAAGGTCCGGGGATGCGCGGATGGGGGGGAGAAGACATTGATGAGTAGAGCGCATCTGGGAAATCCTGAGTAATTATTATATCCGAGAATTAGCATTCATTAATGAGGTAGCGCTGAGTGATTGGCTGGTGTTGTTCTCACATTTAGTTATTGCTGCAAAATGGCTTCCGTCGCACTACCCACAAGGGTAGGAGCAGAAAGCTCTAATTTTGTTCAGTAATATGGAAATAGCCGAAGCTTAGGTAATGTTGTGTTTCGTAGACTCGACGTGCGAGGTAATTATATATATATATATAAAACTACTTGAGGACCTTCCTGAGATTGCTGCCAGTAACCGCAGTGTGCAAGTTTTACGGTCATAGCCTTCATTCTCCCTATATGACACATTCGGAAACTTCGATTGCAAACCTGCAGGTACCAGTGGAGTAACACAAAATAAGGGAAGGGGTAGCAGAGCAATCTTGAGGTGGTGGTTCATGTACGTGATGAGATCGGAGCTTGGCGAATGTTCTCGCTATCGCAAGCAGTTGCTAACTTGTCGATCTGCTGCTGTGCTGACAGGGAGAGAGGTTAATGACTAACGCTCGCCGGCAACAATCATTCTACTTGATTGTCGGCGCAGTTATAATAACGCACAGATGTCGAACCCGGGGGTGTGATGCATTCGTGTGCGCCTTGCAATCGGAGTAGACGGACGTAGGTGCACGGGTTCGATCCCCACCGTTGCACATTTGCATTTAAAGGGGTTGTCCGTCTTATGAAGCAATTCGTAAATTGTTGGCTGAGCGTCAGCCCGGATTAAAGAAGAAAAGAGCATAGCGATATCTTAAGACAAATAGAAAAATGTTAAAAACACTTACATTAGCTCAATATAAAAATAGACACTGCAGCACATATATATATCCTTACTCGCTTTTGCGTCCATACCTTCATTGAACCACACAATCTTTACGGTTCGTGTTTTGTTTTCTATTCCTCCCTGAGCTATTCGAGTCGCTTTCCCGTTAAGGTCACGTATTTCAACCGCAGCGGCCATTGGGCGAGATGATGATACTCCAATGACAAGGAATGACTCACGACTACCTCAAGTAACAAACAAACAAAGCTGAGCCGATATAGGCTTTCATGTTTGCTGCGGCGACCGTTTGGATGGCGCCGCCACAAGTGTTCTCTCATCACCGCAAATACGATATGTATATATACATATATATATATATATATATATATATATGTATAGACATAACCCACTGAGCAAAGGAGAGACCAGCATCAGCAACCAGATCAATATTGACATGTTTCACGGTGACCGTAGTAACATCTAGCGCTCACAATGAGTAATCAATAATTCTCTCGTTCGAAGAACAACCAAACAACGATGTGTAACACGAAATGTTATTATATACTGCGAATAACCGCTCGAATGACCTATCCACCTACTGACGGAGCGAAGTGAGCCCCTCTACGGAATACGCCTCATTGCTTGTGGTACCGGGCAGTGACAACAACTCAGGTTCATTCAGCGTTGCCGGTAGATTGATTCTCTGTTTGTTGTTGCTGCTGTTGTTGCTGCCGCCACGACGACCGTGGTCTTTTGTTCTCATTTGTTTGTTCAACGATGAACACTTGACCAGCTGGCGACCACAGGGCACAGCAGCTCGATAGTACCTCCACTGCCACGAAGGGACAGCCGGAAGTCAGCTGATTGGTTGGGTATACGCTTCGTGTACAGCAACCAACGAAACGGGGAGGTTGGCGGTGGCTGAAGAGAAGGGAAAAGATGTGACGCATATCATCATCCTTATGATCATCAGATGAACTTCATCACTAACAGGAGCGGTGCGGTACACTAATTCAGCGATGGGGAGTCTTTGAGAGCGGAGAGCGAGAGTATGTGTGCGTTGCTCCGTGTGCGACCGTCTGAGGTTTACGTGAATCTTATCAGTCTGCGAACGCGAGAAATGGCAGTTCTTTGCGTTGGCCGCATGCGCAAGCAACTCGAGGTTTACTCCGACGGGCTGATCGGTAGCGTTTCGAGATCACCGCAATGAGCGAAAGAGAAGAGGGATGGTAGATTTGATTGTTGAGTTGCCACTATAGACATATATATATGTATATATCTATATGTCCATCGTGCCATGTTTCGCCGCACAATGAGTCGGAGATGCCTGTGGTTTTGCTGGCAGTGTCCGTATTTGCTGCTGTGGCGCCGCTGACGGACTACACCTCTCTCTATTTTCTATCTCTCTCGTTTTATACCGCAGGGCTGCTGTGTGCTAATTGCCTAACTCCCCTGACCTACGTCGCAGAACGTTGGTGATCCGCAAGTGATCGCTGTACCCAGCCAGCCTGTACCCTCTACTCATTGCGCTGATGGGGTTTGCATTTACACCTCGTCGATGTTAGAGGATAGGAGACGCACCCTTGGATTGTGTACATAGTCGCGCGTGCTGCTGCTTGTGGATAGCGTAACGTAGATTCCGGAAGGTTTTCTCGTTCTAAACCCCGGCAAGGAAGAAGATCGTACTGTCAGCGTGCGCTAATCGTGAGGATTGCAAAGCAAACTGTGCAAGCGTAGGTCTTAGCTTCTAGGACAAGTAGTAACCCCCTAAAGATCGGACGGAATCATCCCTTCTAATTCTCAGAAGACAGAACAGTAACAAGAAGCACGCGTATACCAAATCAAGTAAGCTGTTATAATATATAAATACCCATCAACTCGGCAATCGTGAACACCGCCGCCGCCAGCTTTCGCAATCTGAACTCAACTCCTCCATATGTAACATACACTATTGGCCCTTGCAATTCCTGAGCTCAACTAGTCGGCCTCCTTCACCCATTGGGGCCAGTCTATAAATGCACTTTCTATGACGGGCCTCAAACCCTAAATGTTCTTGTATTACAAATATTATATATATATATATATATATATATATATATATAATATATATATATACAATATATATATACACCCATTAGTTGTGTTGACTCCAAGAACTGGTGTTGTTGCGAAAGGAAATGCCCGTGCTCGAATTCAGTTTGAAATGATCTTCCTTCGCCATTTTCTATCTCATCCAATCTCATCTCTCTCTCTCTCTCTGTATCTCTCTCTTTCTTCCTTATCGCTTCCATTCGTGTACTGTTACATTAACCATAAAATTCGACGACGGAGCATCCACATATGCCTATCTACATACGCTATGCTGGCTCTATCCAGCTAGCTAGTTGAATGCACACATCTGCGGATATTCGTAGAGTCATAGCCCGAAAATGACATGCACTCTGCTGCGGTGGCTGGTGTTCATGTCCGATTATACAGATTATTCTTGAGCCGGCGGCGGCGGCGATACGCAGCGCACACCGATCTACGTCTTCAAGGCAGGTTGGACTCAGCTCTTACGCCCTTCCGGGCGAAGATTGTAGCTGCGTCGCTCGCAAGCGGCAGCAGCATTGACGGCAGGGTGGATTCATTGAGCTCAGTGAAACGACAGCGAACACACACACACACTCCCAGTGTGCGAGTTGTAGCTGCCTGCGCGACGCGTGCATCGTTGTCGCTTGTGACTGCCATTGCAACTCTCCGCTGCTGCTCTCGCCCGTCCGCATTTGCCGAGGCATCCTTCTCCGGCATTTCACGTTTGCAGTCGAGTCGGCCGGGTTGAATCCAAAGAGAAACACGGCGGCAGCGGGAAGTTCAAATGGAAGTCGTTCGTTGGCGGAGGTGGTGGTGGTGGTGGTCGAGAGGAAGAAGAGAAAGAAGAATTATTGCGAAATAAGCGAACGACCGACCGACCGATTGCTGCTGTTGACGCTGTGGCCGCCGCCAGTAAAGATTGAGATGTAAACACGATCTGCTGATGCCACGAATTGTTGTCGTTGCCTGTCACTAGCTTCTGTTGATGTCGTAGTAACAGTAATAGTAGTCGTAGTAGTATGTTATGCGTGCTTCATTTCGTAATGGACGGGAACGTCATCTTAGGGTAACCGATCAAAGCTGATTGCATCCTCACAAATACAAGAATAGTAAGGGATGGCGGAAGCGGCCGCGTCTTGTCGGATATCGGCTAAAGCTTAAGCCGCCACCTTCGTCATAACCCGCCTAAGCGTTTGCCCCGGGCGACTTAGTCTTCAGCTGAATCGCGTTGGTGCCTCCTCCCATAATGTCTGTCGGTGTGTGTCTTCGTGTACGTATCTTCAGTCACGCAGCTTTAATCCCCTTGTATCAGCTGGCAGAACGATTGATGTTGGGCTGCAACGGCTCGTCGATTTGTTGACTAAGAAGATGACGGTGATGGCCCGCCCCCTCATGCTCTGCCGGCATCTATACGAGGCAACGGTGTCTCTGCGCTTGCTCTTCATCGCCGATGTCAATTCGTAGGCTTTGATAGTTCCAGTCCCGGTGGATACGCTGCTGGTTGAAGAGAATATTCGAGCGCTTAGTTAAGTCCGGTGCTGGCAGAAAGTGATCTCATGTTGATCCTGGCTCATGGCCCTTCATGGTGATAGGCAGCTGAATCTGCAGCAGAGTATCTACACACTTGTAGAGGATGTCGGGTGTCACCTTGTGATCCTACGAGGCTACCGAGTAGTGGAGACGTGGTGATTTCTGACAAGCTGTATCTACCGGCGTTAGTGGTGTCAATGTTTCCCTAGTGCTTGATAGATCTAGAGAGGCCTGTATCAATCGGAGAACCCAGCTGTTGTCTAGATTTATTGTCGCCAATTGTAGACGAGTATGAGGCGAACCGACAAATTCACCCCGTCCAACGCAGGCCCCACCTCACTTTGTACATAAACGGCTGGAAGCACTGTCAACAACAGTAAACGCCGGGAGACCTCAACAGATCCCGCCAGCTCTCTCACTCGATGAGTAACTTCTTCTTATACTGTTTACTTTCTCGAAAATGTCTTCCCGCCGGTGGAGCCGCGTACTCCCCTTCGCAAAAGGCTCACCTTGGACTCGTCGTCCCTATTTCACTGGTAGATTTTCACCGAGTTTATTCGTGTGCGACAATTTCGTGTGAGTGATGCTGTTCCTCCATTTGAAGCTGTGAAGTCTCGTGACGTCCGTTCACGCTGCTTGATTGAAGTTACTCAACCGACATAGGCCGAGCCACAATACCTCGTCGTGGACCGACTAGCTGGCTGACTGTTTCACCGAATCGCTGTCAGAGATCAGCCCCGCCGAGGAAGAAAAGATGCCGTCCAAAGCGAGATGTGCCGCTCGACAAAGAGATTTCGGTTGGAAATGTTCGTTCTGCTCCAACTGCGCTAACATCATCGCAGCTGTAGACATCAACGTCATCTGGTGTCACGGTCGACGAACAATACCTTGCAACGGACGCTACCACTACCGATATATATATATATATATATATATATAGATGTATATATATATAGAACCTCAATGATTACTATCATGTGTTCCTATACGTGCTGCAGTCGCAACCACATAAGAACTAGCAGAGCATTTGTATGAATAATATATATATATATATATATACATATATATATATATATAATTATTATAGTCATATATTTTATATTGTGCTATCTATACACAATGGACTATAGGTGCGGTCTGGCGATGCTAGGAGAAAAAGGCCACTCCGGGTCCGTACCTGAACTGATAGAAAAAGAAAAGGAACGAGAGTAGAAGGTACGGAAAGCTGGCAAGCTGTGATAGCTATGTTACCTGTCCCACGACAGAATGGAAGTGTCCGGGTAAACGTGGACACCAGCGGCTACAGCCGTTTAGCCGTACGCAACAATGCTCACCGAGATGTGTTATATAAATCTTGGCAGTGAAGAAATTACAGATACAACGGCCAACGGCGGATACAAAGTGGCCGTGATTGATATAATCGTGAATAAAAACGGTTGTTCAAGCGGGGTAAGATATAACTGGGGCAGCTGTGTATGTGTGAGTGTGACAGAGAGAGAGAAAGAGAAGATTTTTGCCTTTTCAGTGGCTGTAGTTTTCCGAGACAGTGAACAATGTGGCTCGGCTGCATCCACGCATTTGTCGGACAAATTGGAAATTTCGCTCTTATTGTTCAAAGTAACGAGAGTGATATATCGTTCGTTGACTGAAGGAGTGGCGGCGTTCGTTGATACGAACAAGTAACGGGGAGGGCCATTGTCATTCATGGTGGACATGCTTTTTTGAAAACTTCACATTTTGTTTTATGAGGCCGAAGTTGCCGTGTACGCACGAACATGGCTGGAATTGCGGTTTGTATTTATGTTGCGACCTCTACCGATTTATATCAACCGCCGGCTGCGGTGTAGGATTTTTGAGATTGATAGCGTTTGTCCACTGAAATTTAGCGAGGTACAAATGACGCTTCTCCGGCCCAAATCCACTAATCCGCAATCATGTCTATTTCTAGATGATGTCTCCTCAGTGATTATGCATGTAATGCATGACCTGTATCAATTGAGGCTTCAACTGCTTCCCTCGATAGCGCACGCTGTCGAAGAAGTCGAATTTTAGCATTTTTCAACTATAGCTCTTTTTAGATCTTGAAGTTTCTCCCTATATATTGCTATCTTCAGTGGCTGTTGTTATTATTGTTATCATTGTCTGTCAGTCTGCCTGCGAGAGCCTTCTCTCATAGCCACTGGGAGATGATCGGCTCCTAACGAGCATCTTGGTTCATCGCGCAAGCAGCACGATGCTCGAAGAGGTGCTATCCAGCCAGGCAGCGTTTTACTAATTGAAATTAAATTGGCAAGAAGGCCATCATTGTTGCGCACACGTCCAGCTAATGAAAGGGTGGATCCCAGCCGAGGCTTTCCGCCCCGACCACATAATCAAGCAACAGAGAAGCGAAAACGGCGGACGGACGAGTGAATCAACGAATGACCGTCGCACTATTCCGTCATTTGTGGCCCCATTTCGCGTACGATTCGCGTCGCGTACACAATAGTATCGTTGGTTGACTTTTTCCGGGCCGATGTTGTATCGCTGTTCCCGAGCGCTATGGGTCTCGTCTGCCTTGAGATTTTCTATCTCTCTTTCATGCTCCATTCGTTCAACAAAGCGTCGCTGTTGGGGGGTCTAGTCGACAACGAACTAAGTGCGGCCCCTGCCGTTTCAACTGCACGGACTGCTGGTAAGCAATCAGACAGGCTGAACGCGTCCAGAAATTCGCCCTCGACGTTCGAATCCTTACTGTTGAGCCAACGTTGTTGAGCGGCGCGGAGCCTATCTATGACGACGTTATGGAGCGCCGGAAAGATCCTGTTGGGACACCATACACAGCGCGGTCAGCTTGGTGCTCACTGTTCAGCCCGTCAGTCAATAATGTTGATGATGTCTGGTTACTGTCGGTGGCGGTGGCGGCGGCGACAGATAGTACTGCTGCTGCTGCTGGTGGCGATTCCCGTGCCGGTATTGCCTTGACTTGCGCGCGTGAATGGGCACCTCACGTTGTGCGGTGTCGCGCGGGGTTTGCTTCTCGCCTTCGACGTTCAAGAAGCTGGAAAAACAAGTTGACCGCTGCCCCGACTAGTATCGCTAACGAAAGCCCAGTATGGTATCGTTGTTGCTGTATCTCTATCGCCATAGGTCGGCGCGGCGCTTGCCGTTGCGAGCGTCACTGCTGCCGGCGGTGCAACTGTTCGAAAACTGATAGATGTTGCACTGACTGAGAAGAGATACAGCCATTGGACGCTGGATTGGCAGCACTCCAACGAACGACCAAACGACCACCGGAAATTATAGCTGCTAGCAGTACATACGAAGTACACACTTAGTATAATATCACGTCTATATCCATGGGTGGCCACGAAGAGAGAACTTCATCTGTTGCTGATGTCGCTGGTGGTGGACTGGTTGAGCAGTCTGACGCCGTTAGCCAACGATTGAGGTAATTGCCACAGCCGCCGTGTCTCGCAGCAGCAGCACCAGCAGCAGACCAACCACGGTCAAAGCCGTTGTTAGCTTCGGCTAACGTTGGCGTCCACGAGCGGATGAAGAAGGCAAGGCGTACCTGTTCGTATCTGTGGGTACGGCGGTGGCCGCTGGATTGGTGCTGTACGCAGCAGCACTCGGTATCCACACTTTCATGCATCCTTGGGTAATCTGCGTTGGACATAAATAGATAGATATATAGATAATAGATGGATGGATTGCTGGTTCGCCAGCCCGGCCAAGAGTTGGCTGAAAAAACGCCGTTGATGTCGCATATCCATCCGTTCATTCATCCATATCTGTTCGTCCGTCTCCCTTTACGAGCTCTGTTCATATGTCGGTTTGAGATGGACGCGCCTGGCATGAATGCACCTCTGCAGGGCCCACTGGAGGGCTCACCTGTCGCAGTGGGTGATGGCCAAGTCAGCCTTCATTCGCTGGATGGGCAAAGCCAGCGACAGCCATAGCAGCAATGAAAGACGGTGCAGCGGAAACAGCAGCAGCAGCAGCAGCAGAAAGCAATGACGCCCGAAGCGCGAGTAAAATCGCCAACAAACACAAGCAGTCATCATCATGCCTGTATAACGCGCCTGCGTTCGCCGACGAACTCGTACTGGCCCTGATGGTGGCGGTACCATCACCTTGGCCAAATTGGCAACATTGTCGAAAATGGTGACTCTCTTTCTCTCTTTCTTTCTCTCTCTCTCTCGGTTGATAAGTGGAAGCAGAAGAATTCGCAAACACCCCTGCACAATAGCTTCTGCTGCCGATCTAAAGCCAATCGGTTTGTTGGCCGAATCATGTCACCTTAGACAGACAAAGGCTCGGCGGCAGGGGGTGAGAAGTCGACCTCTGTTGTGGTGAACTTCACAGAGAACAAAGAGAACAGCGAACGCTTTGATCGGAACCACCATCGGATGTTTTTATATCGGACGGCGAAAGGCAGCCTCTAACCCAATGTCTGCTAGAGGGAACTGATGAGGAACGCACGTCATTATCGTTGGTGTCGGCTTGTTCGAATAAGCAGGAAGGAAATGGCGCGGGTTAGGTTCATAGACGTGAAGTTTACGTTGCTTTATAAAGTCAATTGAATACAGGGATTGTCCTTCGCGCTCTTCGTGCGGCTTATCGGACTTATCGTTGCGATGGTCACTATTATTGCCCTGGCTTTTAAGCTTGATTGTGACGGTGTTGACGCCTTGCCTTCATTTTTTTCATTCGTCTTGAACACACTCATAACGCCAACACGTGTAGTGGTAGCTGGTTGGCAGCCGTTGAGCAAGGTTGGCTTATTGTAGCTAGGGTACAAATCTGCCGATTCTAGTTTGTGTTATATTTTTCGGACGACACTCTTAGCGGCGAATACATGAAAGCATGTAGAGTAGCTCGTCATCGAATGTATCTGCTTCACAAGGGGTGGTGAGAATACGACGCTTGTAGAGTTGTGCGCACATAGAGAACATGCGAACACAGGATTAGCAGCAGAACACAGAACAGACAACACAACTCGCAAAGAAAAAAAACAGTAGAAATTAGCAGCAAAAAAACGAGATCACTAACACCACGACACATTACCTTGGCACGGCGGCATCAAGGTGGGCGGCAGCGTTTAGCTAAGGGGTTGGGCTCTCCGAGGGGCTCGCACAATTTGGTGGAGAGACATGGGACGCACTTCAGGGGGTCTGGGCTTTGCTTTGCCCCTTCAGGTAATTTCCTGGACTCGACCCTGGGGCTGGTTGACAAACGCCACTTAACTCGTTACAGGGACGCATCTGACGTGAGTCGACACCTCGCCCGGGATGGATACGTGATGACATCTTGGAGGAAGAAGATCAAACTGCGCTTCGGGCGCCACTCCGGCGATGTATCACCGCCTACAACACTCATTGACGACCTACCACCGCCGTTTGCTCGGTCGATGTCACTGCGCTATCCGGGCTATACCACCCGCGATGGTGATCTTCGACCCGACTCGATACTGCTACTTGACGATCAGCGGATACCGACACTCCAGCGGACATGGTCATTTCGTCAAGCCGTGACACACAAGAACCGAGCCGCGCCCTCGTCGTCGTCGTCAGCTGATCCAGCCGACTCGTATCAGAAGCCTGTGATCTTCCACGGCAACTATACCGGCGCCGGGACCGTTCCCGAATGTCCCCCATCGCCGACGAAGCCGGCTTTCTTCAGTCGCCTGTTTCGCTTCTCTCTACGCGACAGACAGAAGAGCAAAGGCGTACTCCCGCCGAGCGTGGCGCACGTCGATGTCATCCGGACGGGCGACCCTGAACGGCGCCCTGAATGCGGCGGCCGCGACGGCATTAGCTGCCATGGTGGCGCCGGCGGCGGCGGCGGCGACTGTATTAGTGTATATGGAGGGGGCGGAGATGGCACTAGTGGTGGCGGTGGCGGCGGCGTCGGTGGTGGTGGTGGATTCTCCGCAGCTGACCAACAGCAGCTTTCCCAGTGGCCGTCTGTACAGTCAGACATTGTCGCGATGAATGACGGAATTTCGACGAGCTTCATCTCGCAGTGGGCTTCCGTGCCAACCGACATGACGTCGGCTCTGCCCGTAGTGAAAGGACAGCCGCAGCCACTTCCCGTCTCCTCGGAGTGGTCGTCGGTGGACAACGAAATTGAAGATGAAGATGACAAGGACGTCGTCGTGATCCGCCGCTGTACTACCCTGCCGAGCTTCCGAATCCGGAGCCGCTCCGATATCAGCTGTCCGTCGTCCCGCGTAGGACTTGAGCAGGACTCGGTGGAGTCGAATTCGAGCTTGCCACTGCTCCTTAGGGAGGGTCAGCTGGGCCGCCACCATCATCACCACCACCAGCAGCAGCAACAGCAGCAGCAGCATGCGGTGCCGGGATCGCAACACGTTGATCATCATGGTGCTAGAAAGAAAGGCAGACGGACGTCCCGTGAAGTGCTGCAGGACGAGCTGAGGCACGTCCTCCTCAATGGAACATACCCCCCACCGAAGGTCGATGAAATCAAACCGCTCAAAGCAAATGGCCTAGTTGTCCACAACCCTTCGAATGTGCCGGTCCAAGTCATTGATAGTCCATGCTCAGATGATTCGGCTGTCGGTGATCTCTCACCAGTTAATCATTTGTTGGGAGCGGCCGAAGCTCAGGATAAGTTTACGGTCAATTCAACGATCTTCGAGACCAGTGGAATCAAGGCTAGCACAAGCACCACTCTTAACAACACCGATAACTACAGCAACGGTGCCATGAACGGCAATAGTGTCTGTTCCAATATTAAGTTTCCGGGGTTGCGGAAAGTTCCGCTTGGACCCACAATTGATTTGGAAGATCCAAAGACGACAAGGCGACGCTTTGAGTCTCGACTGCCAAACAGCTGCCGACCGGCGTCTGTTTCACCTGTGAGAGATCCCGCAGTGATTCGTCGAGTGAAGAAGAACATCGTTGCCAGACCAGTGTCGTACACTCCGGGATTCGCTCTCATGCAGAGGGCCTCTACCGACCTCACCGCTCCATTACCGCTTCCTTCCACGGCAGAGCGTGCATCTAGTGCCGAACCTCTGGTCAGCGGTCACTTTGAGATGAGCCTTGCAGCGGAGAATGGTCCACACGTGTGTCAAAAGAGATCCGAGGCTGCCAGACGATTTGGCTCAATGCAAGATGTTCGCTCTCGGCCCTCGACGCCTGTTGGAAGGCCGAACTCTCGAAGTGGGATCCCTGTTCGAAGCGAGAGCAGAGAAATCGTTTCGGACGATTGCCAAAGCCACGCGAATATTGCAAATCTAGATGAGGAGTGCGCTGATGAGGAGCGCGCGGTCTCCAGGGGATCGAGGCTCTCCAACGAAGTTGACTCAGGAACCTTCGTCCGGAAGAAACCCGTCCCATTGCAACGGAGCGGGACGTTTACAAAGGAGGACTCCACGACGCCCGTCGAGGAACTGCCTGTTGTTGAAACGTCGGTTGACGACAACACGAACGATGACGTCGTCGTCGTCGGCAAGGTGAAAGATTTGCAACGGGATCAACCCGCACGAAAGTCACTACGAAGGGAGCTCAGGAAACCGAGTGAAGTTGCCAAAGTTAAAGAGCTTAATATCACTAATAATAACAATAATAATAATACCAATGGTTGTAAGGATATCATCGTCGCCAAGGATGAGGTGGGTCAAAGGTGTGGTAGTGGCTCGTCGTCGATCACCAACTGCAACAAGAGGAAGTCGAAGGCAAAACAGATCGTTCCGCCAATGAAGTTGGACCTTTCGAGTCCGACGAGCCCCGTGGTCCTAAAGGATGCTATAGCATATAGGGATTCGTCGCACAAATCGTCAAAACTGCCAGCGCCCGGCAGCTTCGTACGAGGCACAACACAGAACTCGTCGCGTCGACGAATAGCCCTTCCAGTCGAACGGCAGACGAGTATCGAGTCGGCTGGCCGTTCCGGAGGCTCGGCTGCTGCCTCGCCCGAGACTCCAGACGAATCTCCGAAGGAGTCGAACTCGACGAAGGAGCTGCCGCCTAGCCCCGGTACGCCGAAGGGTCACCGATCCCGTATCGCCGCCCCGTCGAAGATCGCCCGAGCAGGACGCTCAAAGAACAGCGGTCTCCGTCTGATCGCCAAGAGTCCCCCAGCCGAGTCGGCTGGTCAGCAATCGCCATCTGTCATCGAGGACGCTGACGACCTCAATCGGACATTCGATATCATCGCGACTTCACAGCCGCCCTGTCTCGTTGAAAGCGTGTCACGGGTCGCTGACGAGGCGCGTCAGCAGATACGATCCGCGATGAATGAGGCCACGGCGAATTCGGCGCCTGTCGCCGCCTCTCCTCCGAAGGATACAGCACTGAATCCTACGACGACGACGATCACCCTAACTGCAACGTCCACCATAGCGATGCCGGCTGCGACAGCAGATGCAGACGCAGCAGCAACAACAACACCAACGAATTGTGCTCCGACAGCGACAAGCTCGACGCACGGCCCACACTGTAACGCCAATGGTAAGCTGACAAATAGTAGTGTCTATCCGATCTAACATAAATTATTCTAGTAGCTCAACCGTCATGATGTTGTAGACTAGACAGCATTTACTGTTGCTGTTATTATTATTATTATTATTGTGAGTTTGTTCTCGCGGCACCGTTCGAGCTATTTCTGGCCGGCTACAGAGTCTGTAGCATACGAGTAACAAAACAATAGAGCGACGTTCTCACAGCCTGTGTCTCAGAAACGTCCCGAACATCCCAGTCTGACGTCAACGTCTACAACGCTGTAAAATGCTTCGGTCCGCAGCTGTTCCATCGCAGAATAGGAATGCTCAAGCCCTAAGTGTAGCCGTCATTCAAATGACAACAAGAACGTCATCGTTATCCGCAGAAACTAATGGCGTTAGTTCGATCATTGCCCCGCCGGCGGCAGGTCACGTGTGCTGCTTCGCACGACACCGACAAGCTGCTATAAAAAAAGCACATATCTAGTTGGCATTATTCAGCTTCATTTCATTCAAACAGACAGGCTCATTGTTCCCGCCCGATAGACAATACGTGTTGGAACGCTAGTGATGATGTCAACAGTAGCGGGTCCTTTTTGCTACAACGTCAAGGGGATTCGCCTTTAACTTGGACGAATCGTACGAGGAATACAACAGCAGACGGGGAACGCTCGCTTTATGCGCATCGTTCTCTTACATGGACGCTTCCACTGTCGCCCAGCAGACCGCTGGCACCTGGTAATTAAGTAACTTTTGATCTAATCAGTCCTGCTTGATTGTTCGTCTTCCTCGCAAAGCCGGGTGTCCATCGACGCGGCTGTGATAGCCGCACTCTCCTGCCCTATGAATGTTATTGAATACCACCGGTGGCGTATTGCTCCTAGCGAACATGACGGCCGCTCGCACCGTCTACCCCGGGGAGCCCACTGTTTATTTAAATATATAGAATAGAATTCTACCGTGTTACTCATAGCAGCCTCCCTCAATCACTCATAGTCGACTTCTGCACCGCTAGCGGTAGCAGCCAGCAAAGTTCGTCAGCTGTAGTGCTCTATGTCCATAGAATCCCCAAAACAGTACCAATAATAATAACGACAGCAATAAAGAATAATAATAATAATAATAACAACAACTGGCCGCCGCCGCCGTCGCCCCTTCCTACTTCAATATCTGTCTCTCATATTGACAATTGTTCCTTGTTCTACACCATCGCCACTATTGCTGCTGCTGCTGCTGCTGCTGTTGTTGATCCAATGTGTTTGTTGTTTGCATCTAATATCTGGTTCTGCTTTTAACTCCGTCATCTGTCACAGTCTCAGTAGTCGCTCGCTCGTTTCGTTGTTCGTCACGCCACGACACTTCGTTCCTCCTTCCCATAGAGTGGAGTAGCATAGTGAACACTGGTGGTGGTGGTGGTAGTAGTGCTATTGGTACGGCGCCAGTCTGTTTCTGGCTACTTCTCTCGCGATTTGACAGTGTGACTGGCTGGCTGGCTGCCTCACTGACTGACTGATATGGCTCACCGGTTGCTTCGCTGTTTGGCCAGCCGATTCCATTCCTCTCAGCTCTGCCCTATCAGTCCATGTTGCCGTTGTTGTTGTTGCTGCTGCTGTCCACAGTTGTTGCTGTCCATAGAATATACTGCGCTAAGTGTATATATACAATAGATAGATAGATGGATAGACATCGAGCAAAATGGGGGTTGGTTGCCATAGGATGTGTCAGCCAAATGACTCGAGAACTGTGTGTACTATACTAAGTCGTTTGTTAAGCCCGCTCACATTCGAGCTGTGGTTGTCACCGCAGCCGCTCTCTACGATGACCATAGTGCTAGCGATGATAATCACTCTGAATTGCGGTACTGGTATAACAGCAGCAGCAGCTGCAGCAGCGACATGATACGGCGAGCTTGTTGCGTCTGTTTGGTGACTGTAGCAAGCAAGCGGGCGAAACAATGCTGTGCCCGCTCTCACATATGAGTGCGGCTGGCCGTCTACGCTGCACGAGATCATTTATCGATCGATAATAGAAAATAGAAATCATATCGTTACTATGGTTGACTACCTGTTGTCGAGCGGTGGTGCTCCGCTACGCATTCTAGTCTTCCCCGATCTTGTCCGGCGTGTACCATTTTTCGACGGCTGACAATCCTCCACCGTCCCATGCAACGGCCACTCACAGAGAGCGCTGTTAGATTTACTTCTACCGCAACACCATATATGAGCACATGGTAATTATAATTACTAGCAGTCGCTGTAGCAGCGGACAGGACACCGTAGTCGAGGGCACGCCACAAATGAATTCGACGTCTACCCCTCTATCTCTTGTTCTCCCGCTATGGTTTTGATTGTACGAGATGTAGAAGTAAAATGACGGCCCATTTGAAATAATAATAATAATAATGGAGTTAGCCACAGCGAGACGCTCAGCCACAAACAATACTCGTCGTAGACGAGATAGATAGACACCAGTAGTCTCTGCTTATTGCCCACGTTGCCATGTACGGGACGGCGGGCGGAACCATTTAGCGTGTGGGCTGAAACAACGGTAAGCGACCGCTCTGAATTGCTCACCGTGCAATCCGTGCGATTAGACGGTGATATCTAACTAGGTGGAGCGCCTCGTCGATAATTTGGGACGGGAGACAATTCCGGCGAGAATTTAACACCTAAGACCGCACGGCTGGCCGCAAATCTTGGAGAAGAATAGTCCTGCATAGTCCATCTACGTTTGAATGCTAAGAGTAAGGTTAGATGTTTGGCATCGGCCGAGGATTGCTGGACATGACGATATTAATCGCTTTGCGAATCTTTCCACACCAAGATTTTTTTAATATATTCTCGGTCTTCTTGTACTGACTGACTTCGAACGTGGCCCTGTTGAGTGTGGCGTTGAACTGTCGGCTAATGCTCAAAATATATATTCATTATCCTGTATGTGAATGACGAAGAAATACTGATCTGGAGCGTTCGTCAATTCGTCAACGACAATTGTCGAACGCAATTATCTCATGGCGATTTGGCGACATGCTCGAAGATCCTCGAACCTTAATGTACACTATGTTGTTATCATCGAATATACAATAAATCTCCCCTACTCAATTCGATATTATAGCGCCTTCGAGCCATCGCCTCCTCCTCCTCCTCCGCCGCGCCATCTGATCAAAGGCTTCCCAACGACTGCCACCTTTGAGAAATTGGCAGATGTCGCCGTTACAGGCTACGAACGGTGTTTCGGGCAAAAAATATGGATTCCCCTTTTTTTTGTAGGCTTGTCTCTTCTGTGTTTTCGGCTTCGGCAAAGATGGAACGCAATTGGTCGGCAGTTTCAACCGGGATAGTTTCTTTGTGGTATGATCCTTCTTGATCAGTGTAGCTTCTCGTTCAACCCCGTTCGGCGGCCCTCGCCGACACAATTCGCGAATCGCCTAAAGTTGCTCAAGGTTTGTGTTATCCTTTATCGCCACACGCCACAATCATCGTTGTTGTCGATTCGTCGATATCAGAAACAAGCTAGAACATCTGCAATTTCCACCAGGCGGATAATCAATCATGCGCGTGTACTTGATGACATCGTGCCAAGAGGTACGACACACGCGTCTATGGCGAATATATTTAGCTTAGATAACTATTTCTGCATGATATTGCAGAATTGGAAACGAAGCAATTTTCTGTAAGACCCTGTGACGGCTTAATTTTAGCGAATTACTGCGACGCTATATTTCTTTATTTATTGTGCATTCCGAAGCCGTCATCATAATAAGCGTTATCGCCTTTGTCGTTGTTGTTCCCGAGTTCATATGAGTGATGATGTGACCGGTTCAGAGAATTCTCATCCGAATCGCGGACTTATGGTGTTTTACTGGTAATTATTTTTTTTTGTTGGTGCTGAGCGTATTGAATTGCGCTTGAATATTTGTTAGAATCAAAGCCTGCCCGGGAAGTTATATGTGGCTAATTGTCCATCACGTCGACATGATTGTTTTTTTTGTTAATAATCAAAAACTAAGTTAAACCAACAATAACAAAGGCCAGTGCACATGAGATACGGTTAGTTCAGACGAAATATAAAAAAGCAGCCAAGGCAAGATAATAACAACAACACTAATTCACACCGGAGTGGCCAAACATTAGAATTGCTTGTTATTCCCCGTCAGCTGTCCGTTCATAGGTGGGCGTTTGATTAAAGGACGTGAGAAACGATTTGAGGCCGAATAAACACAAGATCCGTTGTACTAATGAGAACAGTGGATGTCATGGCAATGCTGACAGTTTGTGCAAATTAAATACAATTTTAACTCTAGATGTCGTCAGAAACAATGACTGTCAGTTGTCCGTGCTGTGAAATAATCTCTTGTGGAGTTCATCCATCAACAACACCTTGGACAATCGCATATGGCCATTATTATTATTATTACTGCTATTATATTCGAGCCAACGTCAAGTTTAACAGTTTACAATGACACGCTGTGTATAAAGGTGCCGACGTCGGTGGAGCTTCAGAGACAACGACACTAACAACAACAACAACGACGAATGCGAAATCTTCCCGGGGGAGGAGCCGTCTGCCGCTTCTGGCAAAAACCTACGGCCGCAGCAGCAGCAAGAACATGGCAAAAAAAATAAAAACAATATCAGCGAAGCCGCGAGCGTCGCCAGCGAGCGTCGAACCGGCGGACCCCTGAAGGCCCGGAGCGGGTCCCGAACCCTCACTGCCTAGCTCACACAATATCAAGCGTATCGCAGCATGCGGAGAAACAAAGGGAACGGGCTAGCTGACAGCTTCGCGCGATTCGCAAGCTGATAAAATCATGCGATATCGTTCATTTGAAGACATTCACCTATATCTACCTGCTTCCAGTCGATCATTGCATGTGCAGGCCGGCACGGCGACGGCGTCCATGCGTTCATGACGAGGCAGATCAAGATGATGATATCAGGTGGGGGGCAGCGAAGTGCAATTTGAATACGTTCCTCGAGCAGCGGGCGCAAAGCGGGCACAAACGGAAGAAGCAATGCCTCAAGCCAATAAAATCTTAGAATATCATATTAGATTGTGGACGGTGATCAAAGATAACAGGTAAAAAAAACAATCGTGCGTCGTTTCGTGCTGGCGTTATATCGCTCGGCGTTATCGTATTCGACACCGCACATCATAGTTAGTTGACTGAAGCAGATTGATGACAATGATACTTGGCTAAGTACAACAATGAAATGAATACAACGGCGATGGTGTGAGTGGCACTCAGTCGTCCCATTAGTGATTGAGTCCTATGACATGGAGAGTTATTATAGATTTCTATATAATAAATACTATAGATAATACGATAGTAGCGACTATACATTTAAACGGACTCTGTTGGTCTTTTTTTCGATATATATATATATATATTTTTTATTTTTTTTTATTTGTATGAAAGAGGGACGAACCTCGACTAAGATTGCTGCTCTGACCCGGGACTCAAGCTTGCGACCTCTGATACGGGTTATATCCGTGTTTTCAAGGAACGCAGATGGGGAATCGATGAGAAAAATACTATTGCTACCTGTACCTCACAAATAGGACTATATATATATATAATATTAATAGTACGTACGATAGCCATCGAGCAGTACCGTGGACGTATTAGTTAAATGTTGCCTGTGGGTTAGCCCGGAAAATTTCTCTTTAGCCATCGAATGTGATGGCCAACTTCGAGAACTGCTTATCAACGTGGTATCTGTGTCTTCACTGTCCTTGCAAACTGCGAGCAGTGCTGGTTATTGACATTACGCTCCCGACGCACAATAGGTGTTGACCTGAAGTCCCCAACAGTTGCATGGCGCTGAATGGCTTTCAACGAAACGTTCGGAATGCATTCGCTCTAGAATAAACGAATCTCAGCTTGCTTGCGGTTACGGCTGATTCGATGCTTCAACTGAGTCCACAAGTTTTCGATCCGATATTTGTATATAGCTAGCATATACTATCGACCATTGACGACTATTACTAAAACCCGTTATCCGTTCGGCTTCGAACCGACTCACGACCTTTGCCGAGTTATACGCCGACTATGGAGCTCATTATTTTTATGACTATAATTTCGAAATGCCAACTGCAATAATATTATAGTCTAATATTTTGTTCCTCTTTCGAGCTGGGCTGTCCATTCGCTACTGGAGGAGTGTTGAAGTTCTTGCAGCGTTACAGCTGTACCTTACACGTCTACAATATAATAGATATTATAGATTTTTATTAAGCCGCAATTACAATTTTCCGCTCCAGCTTGGCTAATAGTATTGTGTGGTAGTCGTGCCAAAATTAAATCCCGCAACGCAATTAAAACACGCAACATCGCATGCGGCGACCCCCGCTATTTGCATTTAGTTCCGCCACGCCGTTAGTGGACATAGGTGGCGTTTGCTCACGTCTAAATCAAACGAATCACAGGTAACAGCGTGCCGTGCAATTTACAGGCCAACTAGCACAAGCAGACACCAACAGCTCACGGCCGCACAAGTGCTATCACGTTATATAATAATCAACATATTGTATATATGAATAAAGCTGAATAAACAAAATAAATATCCGTTTAGCTTAGTTGATGTAAGACCAACATACGTATGTCAATGCAGGTAAAGGTATTAGCGAAGAGTATATCAATGAAGGAACTCTTGGCAGCCCCAACTGCCCAGTCACTCGCACTGCACACGTGATTTCTATGGCACCCAACACAACGGCAGGCGAGTCTCAGTGTCTGGACCACAGAAGCTTGACAGGATATCTCTGATATGTCACCAGTGGTGGGCAAATGCTCAATGGTTTTAGATTCATAGGGTTTACGTCACACTCCCTGCGTAAGCGGATATCCGTTTAGATATATAATATCAGGCCTTTTAAAGGATCTTTGACAATTACACGCATATATTATACTTGACAATATCTTACCAATGTCAACTGCAGCGGCTCTCTGACATTTCAAATGTGGTGGTCATTCGAAGAAGCCCCTCGGGTAAAAGAGACAGCCTCTTATAGACGTTCACACGCGTATATATATATATATATATATATATATAATTTCTTGATTGTACACACTACGTCCATATATATAAATATTTTTTTTTCGTCAGATAATCATGCATGTCTATAGATAGAATTGATGTTATCATTACAGCGGTGTGCAAATATCTGCCAGGGTTCATATTTCTCTGATGCACCACCGCCAACGAATGAACGCCAATAATCTATCTATCTTCAATCGTTGACGGCGTTCACGTTCCAGCCTTGAACGCGTTCACGACATCTGAACGCGTCCTTCCGTATACAATATTAAATGTATATACTACATTACATATAATGGCTTGACTTTGTGACCACATATCTGTGTGTCTATCTCAACCGTTCAACTAATATTGAATGCATATATATATATATATATATATATATGTATATATATATGTATATGCATTCAATATTAGTTGAACGGTTTGGTTGGTCCAACGCTGGCGTGGGACGATCACTACGCCACGAGACAACGGCAGTGATGAGGCTTCATCTCGACTCGAACGAACGGCGAGACCGAAACAAGAGAAACTACCGCTGACGAAAACGACTGATATAGCTATAACAATAATAATGATAATACTAATATTGTATATAATAGCATACGATTCCGGAAGCCCATCACTTAAGCGGCGGCGGCGGCGGTGGCCGCATCGACGACCATGAATAGGAGACAAAATCCGTACACAAATCCCATCTCGTTCCGTTTAGTCTAGCTCGTATTCCGGCTCCGGCTTTTTGTCCCTTGAAGCTGAGTGAGGCAACGAATCGTCATCCATGACATAGCCGTAGTTGAAGTGGGAAGTTAATTGAGAATATTCCCTTGATCATTTTATGATAGAGGCTTTCTTGGGGTCAAGCCGATTCGAGTCGGATTTCGTTTACTTTTCAATAATATCAAAAAAGCAACGAACAGAGCTTTGATCCAGAACGGTGGCGTTGTGTCATCTAATGCTTATTGTTGTTACTTATTGTTTTAGAAGAAGAACAATGATTATTTAATGTAAAAAAAGACATATATATATATATATACATACATATAATGTGTTCGAACACATTGCTTTGTGTACGTGTTACATGGTGACGCAGTGACCCATCGTTATTCACTGCTTTGCTATGAATTTTTATATGCATGTGAGCTATACGATTCTCTTCTCTGAGTTAATTTGATGTGTTTTCGTCAAGCTTTATTTGATAAGGTTGTATTTATTTTTCATTTTTTCCAATGTGAAACGCTAGCCGCCTGATAGCCTCACTATTAGTCCACATATAGATAATGCTACTCGTTTACAACTGCACGCATTGAGATTGCATCTTTTAAAGCTCAGCTTTTAAGAATCACTTCCTTCACGATTTTGTTTTATCCATTTTTGATGGTGAACGCTTGATACATCGTTTGATACGATATTTACGGTGGCTATGTATTCGAGCTATTGCGTCTATATTATATATATATATATATATATACCTCGATGCAGTGCTTGCGTTACAAGACATGTTAGTGGCTGGACGTTCCGCTTGATACTGGTTGAATCATTTGCACACCGTGCCACAATCGTACCAAAGCAAAGGTGAGCTTGCTCATGCTCGTCGTAATAATAGTGATCTCGGTTCTTTTGTTTCGTCCCCTATAATAGCGCCTGCTTACGATGTAATATTATAATAATCGTGTAATACTGGCTGTAATGCTGCTTTAAGTACGCTGGCGGCGGCGGCGACACTTCCCTTGCAGACAAAAGAAGGTATTAAACAGTTTCCCAGCGTTGCAACCCGCTCCTGTTGAGCGGTTATCCATTACGAATTTGTTTTCGCTATTTGTCTAAGAATAGCTGTGAGAATAATAGCGGGGAAGGTGTACAATGTCCGGCGTGTGGCAATGCAGTAAATGGGTCCTACTGCGCCATTTGCAAGGTGATATCGAAAGGCAATCAGTTGTCGGGTTTGCAACCTCCTATGATATGACTATTGTATTGTATAATGGTTCGTTAAAGCAAGCATGTTATTTTTGTACATTGAGAGCAAATATACATTGCGGCGTACGCTTCTAAGAGCAATAAGAATATTCATAGATAGACTGATTTGTGGTTACGCTGGTAATTTTTTTTGACAGTTATTACGTAAATTAGAGCGCGGATACGTTACGCCTGTGCTCACGTATATATATATATATATATATATATATATATATAACGTGCATGCTATTTAATCCATTGCCATCTTGATGATGTAATTAAGGCGTAGTACTTAAGCCAACAACAACAACAATATGTACTGCTTCTCGTAAAGCTTCCAGTGTGACCCAAGTCAGTTTCTAATCGCGTTCATTATCCTAATAAGCAGCTCTCACGTGTTTAGCCAAGGCCATAATGACGATAGTGTCCCATATACCGATTGTTTCAATTAGTTCATTCATCCACTAGAACCTGAAGGTGACCCGTGTCACACCCGAATATAAACACAAATCGATGATCGGCCCATATCATGTAGGCCTATCTAAAGTGGTTTTATCAATGAGCGATTCACATATACAATACTTCTTCAATGAGTTGTGCCACTGTGAACAGTTTTCTTTCTTCTTCTTCAGCGAACGAGCGTCCTCGCCAACGCGAGCTATACAATGCGACTATTCCTCACCAATATTTTTTTTCTTGCTTTCGTGATGTCCAATCATGGCCATGATACCTCGTCGCATCTTCCCACATTTGTTATTCTATCTCCCGAAGAATCTCGACGCATACACACAATCATACATAAATTATAATTTGGTCGCAGAGTACGTAGAGAAATAGCAAAACATCCATTCAAATTTCTTTCGTCCATCGGCGCCTCGTTCGTCTGCCCGTTCGTTCGCCCGCCATTCTGCCCGACCGTCCGTCCGTCCGTCTGTCCATCCATCCATCCATCCGTCCGTCCGTCCGTCCGTCGGTTTCTGCGTCGTCAAGCTGGACGGGTATATGCGACGGATACGATGCGCGCCGTGTCCCCTGTTTCGAATTTCAGCTATTACCAAATATATATTGTACCTTTTCAACGCAATATATATATATATATATATATATATAGTTGTGAAGGTGACGGTACGAGATCGTACATGGTTCGGTTCGCTTTCGGGTCTAAATTCGTCTAACGTCATCACCAGCATATTCATCGGCACGGACACAGACAGCGGTCAAGAGCCAAAGAGGCGTTAGTCAGAATCTCCCCCGGTCGGTACAGACGCGTTGCATCGTGTCACTTCTGCTGCTGCTGCTGTTGCTCCTGCTATTACTCGTAGGGTAGTTTTTCTCATAGTCGTCCACTGCAGAGTCGCTTTTGCGCGTGCTGTGCAACGCCGTGATGCTATAATATAAGCCACACAAATCGAGTAGGAACATGGGACGCGCGTCGTCTTCGGCCGCGCGCGAAAGCCATTGACCTCATGTGTTTCACCCTCGAACAACAGTCTACACAACGGACAGCCGTTATGTCAAACAATTCAGCCGGCTACACAGCATCTTCAGCGCTCGCTGGCTGATTTCTAGCCTAGCCCACCCCTCCTTCGACATTGCTATAATCTAAGCTAAAGATTCAGAATCACGTATATATATATATATATATATATATATATATATATGTGTGTATATAGCTGTATAGTCTCATCGATCGCGGACGCATCTACATCGGCTTCAATGGCAGCGAGATCGAAGTCACTCACTCAATCCGAGCCTGTCACTACTCCTCTGTGCAGGGCCGTTCGCGGTGGCAGTGGTAAACGGACTTTTTCACTCCTTCCACATCTTCTTTTTCTTCGTCGTCTTCTGGAAGAAGCAAATGTCGATGATGATCATCGGTTATTTCAAGTTGATCGGACCAGTCAGTCGATCAGTTAGATATCGAATACAGAGAGAGAGAGAGAGAAAGAGAGAGAGCGTATACGAAGGCCAGAATCGCTAGCTCTTTCTACCGGTGCCATAGAATGGTTCGCTTCGCATGAGGTTGTCGCCTGTGTGATACGCTTGCCACGAGTATCGGTATAAGGTTTGAGGGGCGAGAAGCATTTTCAGTCTCGAACTCGGAAGGTGAGTCAAGAACAACAGGATGCGTCATGGTGTTGATCATTTGATTCGATCAACACCATCAGATTGCAATAATTTTACGATTGTCGCCTGTCGATGATCGAAATAGTGTCTCGTCAGGGGGAACATGAGCGGGCGCACGACGGCTGTAGGAATCCTTCCTGTTGACTTCACAATATCCATTGGTCGAACGTGATTAGTCACGGACGAAGTTGCACTCGCCTCTAACAGACGTGCGATTTTTTTTTTGGCGTACATTTTACGAAAACTAGGTTATACGTACCAGTGCATATCCAATGGTTTAGCCCTGTCAGCCCGGTATCGATTGCGGTATCGACGTTGGCCGGCCGGAACAAATCGGTTAACAATCTAGTCAAGCACTTTATGGGCGAAAATTAGAACAATTTGTTTTCGACAGATGTAATGTCGCCACACTGTGACGATGTCTTCGCTTCGCTTGTTCGACAGCCGGCTGAAGATTATCTCAAACCACAATTAGCTCATACCTGCTTATAAAACAAGACAAAAAAAGGATGTGTGCCTTCGCTGAATTGAATCTACGCCAATATATTCTATAATCATTTAATCCTGTGTAGATTGAACTTCACTACTGTCGTTCGCCCCAATCCCTATCGTTCAACCTGATCAGTAGCTGTAGGCGATAACTCTCTATTCTATTCCATTATTGCTTTGTTAGCGAGTCAGCGAGCGGAGGTATACAAAGGCGCGGATGGTTTTACCACATCGGTGTGTTAATTTATTTAGCATCATTCACGCATTTGATAAGATGCAGACGCCAATTCAGCTCCGTCCGTTTGCACGATGAACGATCATCTTCGGCTCGTCTCTTCGCACATCAACACAATCAACGCAATCAACACACATCTGACTACCTACTGCTACAAGCCTGCGTTATTAAATAATTAGCGTGACTATTCGTCGGCAGCAGCGACGCCCTCACCACCAC
Organism: Stratiolaelaps scimitus; assembly: GCA_019614645.1. NCBI lineage: Eukaryota > Metazoa > Arthropoda > Arachnida > Mesostigmata > Laelapidae > Stratiolaelaps > Stratiolaelaps scimitus. The sequence continues at coordinate 15,710,919 of JABWDB010000005.1, forward strand.
CATGATAACTAACGGCGGCTTTACCTCCTGGACACATGTTGCTCAGGACGAAAATCTATTAAGCCGCCGTTTGTCGCTACCGAACCGCGTTGGGCTGTTATGAGGCCATTTGATACCATTGCCAGTCGGCGGCTCATCTGCACTGCTGTGTTCAATGGAACACCGTCAGTCTTAGCTGAAGCAAACGGCAGTAGTAACAGCAGCAGCAGCAGAGACGAAAGCAACGGTGTTGATCAATCTATTGGGGCAAAGCATCATTATTTGCTCGGTGCCTGAACGCGTATCCATTGTGGCCTGCTGCTGTGTCCTGGGCCGTTGGCTAGATTCCGGTTTGAAGGTTCGTCGGCGTCTGACGAGCTATGGCCTGGCTATTTTTCACGTTATTTTTTATCCCATCCATAGGAAGTGCGTCGGGTCCTTATCCCTCGTGTGTATACGCGACGGTACAACTTGTTAGACAGTCAACTTGTGCTATACGATCACCTGGTAGGGACGTATCGCGCGATTGGTACCGTCTACTGTGTCCGTTCGTGGGGAAGGACGTAGGGGGTTAATAACAATAAGAGGCTGACAAAAGTACAAAGCTGCTCGATATTGTTTATGATACATGCACGCTGATAATGCAGGATCCGTCTGTGAATTCGATCGTTTATCAGCCCATGCGGTTCCCAGCCGCTGTTCGCTTCGTCGGCTTGCTCTATTTGTCATATCAATTTTTGCCTACCTGTGTAAAGTCGTCCATCGTAGGTGGACGTGATGAAGACCGGAAACAACAACAGCAACAACTATGAAATGTTATAGGCCCACGTCAGCATACAGCGTCTATCTAACCAGACACGGACGCACACGTACACACACACACGCCCGGTCGCTTCCTCCCACAGAGGGGTCTGCAACTCAGCAACCGGCTCTTGATTGTTGTTGAACGATGACGGCCGCTCAGCGGCAGTAGCGACGCCAGAACAAAGTCGCTGGGACGGTTGCCGCCGCCGCCGCCACCTGACGGTGCCGATTGTCACCGTTTGGCTCGTATAACGTTATGGCTGTCGCTGGTTGCCGGTTTTCACGGCAGTCAATGTGACGAAAGATGCACCCCTCCCCACCCCGGCCTCAATTTTCAATGGCCAATGTTCCTACCCTTCGCGTACGGCGGCCCCATACACGCGTCTCCATTTGCTTCTCATCACGATCGACGATGTGAGCCGGCATCGAACGGAAGGTCCCGAAAAAGAGCAACGCTGGCGGCGGCCGCGGCATCAAGGAATATCGTCGCTGCCTTGTGAAGAATTGAGACCGTTGGCGGTTCGGGGGTCCAACGCGAAGCTTCGGACCTCGCGTTGGCCTGCACAGCCAGCCGAGGCGGGCAGATCACGGTGAGAGGCGGGTTCCGTCCGGTCCGGTCTGTTCCGGCCACCCCAGCGGCACTGCCAGCGAACACCATGTTGCATAACAAACATAGTTGTTCGTCAACATTGCCCTCGTCGTCGTCATTGTTATCGTTGATGCTGCTGCTGATGAATTGGTGACCACCAGGACAGCCGGCAGCGCAGGTCGGGACGTTGGCGGGCCATCCCCACACGCCTGGTTTACAGTGGCAAGTTGGCCAGCGAATGGTCAGTGGTCCCAGCAAACGTCGACAGACGAGAAATTTGCTGCTCCGGAAGGAGCGAGCCCATTGTGCGCTCTTTGAAGTTTCGCATGTTTGTCAGCTTACAGGCATCGACATCCATCTCCCCATGGCCCTGTGTCCGCCTTTGAGCTGTCGTCGATGCAGCGGTGACTGACGTCCGATATGGCAGCGGACACAGATGTGAATGTATTTGCGTACAAGTGCAACCACCCCGGGTTGGTTGACGCCTTACGCGAGGTCGAACGAGCCATATAATCGTTGTTCTAGTATATATATATATATATATATATACATACATATATATAATGTATTCCTATATTGTTTTATTTGCTCGCTGTTACGCTCATGAGTGCTTCGCGTGTCGTATTTACTAATAACACAACGGTGTACTTGCTATATGAAGATCGGTTTCTGTGTTGCTTACGAATCGACCACTCAAGCGCAGACACATAGGAATTATCATAGCCGTCTTTGTTTATGCACGCAATCGCCGCCAGCGGGCTCACCAATGGCTCCGTCACTAGTTTGTGTCCAAGTGGTTTTATTATAAGTGGTAGTTTGTGGTAGTTTGTGTCCAAGTGGCCTCTTTCCTTGTGACGATTTTGGGCAATAATTTTTAGTACGATATCATCATGTTCTGTCGGTCAATTATATTGATTTATCTTGAGTTCGATAGCGGCTTTCGGCGTTGCTCGTCATCTCGAGGTCGGCAAGGCATGCAGAACTTGCATGGACCACCTCTAACTCTATGTGAATAGGAAGGTGGTTTTTTCTTCCGCCCACTGAAAGGTGTCATCATCGAGTCCAACTATAGTGGTCCGTAAACAACCGTCTGTGCCACTCAATCAGATCATTTGTCCCTGGAGAATAGAGGTTTTTTTTTATACTAATTGTCATGCATGAATTATCCTGAACTCGGTTCCTCGTATGTTTCAAGTAAAAGACGTTAACTACTATGGCTGTGGAATATGATCGCCTTACACGATGCCAACGTGTCCCGAAACGGTACCACGTTCGTTCAATCACTATAATTATGTTACCGGACTTTTAGTAATGATAGGTTACTCTGTTTGTAAATTCAAGCTGGGCTGTATATCGACATAGCTTCGATGCGTATAGTAGTATAAGGTTTTGCTGAACAGCGATGAGCCGTATCACAGCATGACCGGCTATCGAGGTGCTTTAATTTCGTCTCTATCTTGTCTCATATGTAGTCTCACGCATCAGTTCGAAATTCCCCCTTTAGGCCCGGGGGATTCTCATACACCCTTACCGACAGTGCTCCTCGGTGAGTAGTGCTCGATGAGCAAATGTGATCACCAGCAGCAGGATCGTCCCAACCACTAATTTTCGCTCAAAACATCGTGAATCAAAATATCGAGCATGGAATACACAGGTACATCTGCATCCACTGTATTGGAAACGGAGAACGAGAGAGGTCAATAGATAGAGCTATGCCTCTAACCGTTCCCCTTGCGGAGCAGGACACAACCGCTCCCCAAGGAAGGCCTTTAGTCCTCGTCCAAACGATGACGCCACCGAACACTTGCAGAGGGCTACACGGTTAACAGGCGGTGCCCGTCAGTGGTTGATGATCAACAACCAGCGAGCGGCGGTAGTCAGCCGCCTGACCAACAGTCGCTGAACCATTAAGCAGTGGCCCGCGCCACTGGGCCATCGTTTCCCATACTTGGCCACCGTGTTCGCTCCGATGTCTACACACCACGAAACGTTCTGTACCGGTGCTGCTACTGCTGCGGCGGCGGCGGCGGCAGTTGTTACTGCTGTTCTTAGTGCTATTGGTGCCTCCATGCTAACAATCAGCTGCTGACGCCGCCGTTCGTGTTAGGCTAACTCACCAGCAGCTCGTAGCAGCGTAACCGCGTACGATAATGCAGGGTAAACTACTGCACCGCTGACCCACAAAACTGCTTATACTGCTGCTGCTGTTGCTGTCGTTGCTGCTGACACACCAGGAGAACATTGAAGCCCGGTGTTCGTCTGCGATGGCCAACGAGTCTGGTTATGTCAGCGTGTGAGTGAACACAAGACACACTGGCCAGCAGCAGCAGCAGCAACAGCAGCACCGTTGGCACTTGCAACAGTTGCCGCGGCAGTGGTGATAACTCTGCGTTATCTGCCTTCTCCCCGATGAGCTGCCAGGCCAAACCGTTGTTCGAAAACGTTGTCTTGAAATCGTTGTTGCTGTTGTTATTGTCGCTGTTGTTGTTGTTCTTGTTATTGTCGCTGTTGTTGTTGTAGTTGTTGTCGCTGTTATTGTTGCTGTTGTTGTTGTTGTTGCTGCTGTTGTTGTTGTTAGTAAGACAATAGCTAGACGCGGTGACCCTTTGGCTAACTGACCGTCGCGGCTGCTGCTGCTGCCGCTGACTGAGCAACCAACCGGCGAGCTGGGCATCCCGACAAGCGACTAAGTCGCCGCCAATGCCGGTATGGTTATTGCGGCCGTTGTTGCAGCTACACGTCGTGGCAGTTACGCGCACTGTGAGCTATTAGTACTGAATGAATGACCTGCTGATTCCGTGTGCCGCTAACGGTTGAACGGACGAAGCACGGAGAGTTTGTTGTCAAGAGCTCGACGTAATCGAATACAGTGCAGCGCTCTATTGACATTGTAGAGCTCAACCGCTCAAGTTGAGTAGCTCGGAAATTGTTAATTGCTGTTATAATGATGACGATTATGATGATGAGGATGATTGCGATGACGATGCTGAGTGCTATTATTGTTATCATTGGTAGTGTGATATTGTTGTAGGCACTAGGATATTGTTTGTAGATGCGTTAGATTGGCCTTAGATATAATAGATTGATGATAGGTATTAAGTCGTTTGTCGTTATTAATTCCCACTGTCTCACTAGCACTCAAATTATGTGTGCACATGCATATGCCGCCTGATGGGGAGCCTGAATCATCGATTCCTATGCGTGGCATTTTTCAGAGAGAAATCTGATTGTTGCAGATTTCCGTTCAAGCCGCTTAGCGCTGATCGATGTGTCATATCAGTGGGTTTATTTTGTATATATATATATATATATATTATGCACGCATAATTAGAAGGCCAGATATCGTCGAGGCACCATCAACGCTCGTCTCGTTCGACATTCGCGCGTGGTTGTTTCAAAGCGGATCGCTTTCTTCTGAACCAACCACAACTCCAACTCGTCTACCATTCCTCACCGTAGAGGGCCACGTCGATTTCCACCGGCGGCGTACTCACGTCCCGCTCACGTTGAAAGGCAATTATATCGACGCGCTACGATTAGGCTATTTATTAGCTGCATCCCCCTCCGTGTGCCCGACACAACGCGAAACAGCAGCCGCAGTGTCGACCCAAAGGGCCGCGGCGTGTCTTGGTAACGAAGCTATTATATCTCTCTCTCTCGTGCGCGTTGTCGCTGGTGGACGTGCGGTCGGAGGAAGACCAGACAGCGGTCCGAGTTTGAGATGCTGGGTGGCGGTTGTCAAGCGACGACTGCATCTGAGCGAAAAGCAATTAAGCAAGTATGACTCTAGCCACTGGACCCGTTCCGGGTATCGTTCCCCGTGCTTACCGGGACGCACGCACCCCTCTGTGTGTGTGTGTGTGTTTATGAGTATCTGCATGTAGGAGCGCACGGTGCGTCGCGACTGCAGCTTACGCTTCTGCGACGAGCATGGCACTCTTTGACAGTCCACGTCGGCCACGAATGGGCGCGTTGTCCCCAGCCGTCCGAGACACCGCGCGAGCCAGTCAGCCAGCGACAGACCAACCGACCAGCGAACCAATCGAGCGGTCGTCTACGATCCACTTGTTGCGACAATTGTCAATTACGGAAGAGATGCACCCACATGTTGAGGATGTGTGTGTTTGTGTGGCGGCCCTTCTGCCTCGAGTGGCCGACCCTGCTGCCTCCATGCCTACCTGCCCATAATTGGTGTTGATGATGGCGATGCTCATCTGCGGCTGTGTCTTGACAAGTTATTGCCAAGTTTAAGTGTCTGTTGTATTGGCGGTGGCCGTTCGTGCTTGCCACCGTTGGCGATCATGAAAAGCAGGCAGAATGCGAACGAGCACTTAGGTGCTGTATTGCAAATCACGATCGGATCCGAGCGGCACTAGATAATACACTAGTTCATAGTAGCAAACACTCATGTGGAACGTCAGAACGAAGACCGCTATAGATTCCGGCAATAGCGAATGGGTGCGATTGGGTCTCCCGGTACAAGTGATCATCCTTCAGCGTGTTATGATTACCTCTTGCTTACGCTATAGGCTATCGCTCATATAAGATTTACATTCCAGCACCCAATAAATTGTTGGGCGTTTCTACCTATATTAGACACTGCCTATATAATAGTATCCGGGTCCGGGAGAGTGGGTGTGTATGTGTGTTATTGTATATCGCAATCGAATTAAGCTATACGCCGTTAGATGCTATGCAAATTACATGCGCCGTGCGCAAATCAGGGGCGGAGTCACTGGGGTGAATTGGAGGAAGGTGACAGACGTCTCGAGTCATTGGTGGCCGTCGGGGTGACCGCATCACCACCCCGCGTTTCAGCTGCTGCTGCTGCTGCGGATTCGTTAGAAGCGTTCATAGATTGATACAGCACGATGACAACGATGATCCGCACGACAACGACATCGATGACGAGAGGCGGGGGGCGGGGGCGCGGAAGGAGGCGACAACGAAAACCAAGAGAGGCGGTACGACCAAAGCTACGATGCGTTTGCTGCCGGTCGCGGCGCTGTGACATCGGACGTCGAAGGCTTGATGCCGTCCGTAGAAGTGTGGTGCAGCCAGGCGGATGAGTGAGAAACGAGTTATCGAGGCGGGTTCACCGCACGCTCCCAGTCAACCAGTCAACAACCAGTCAGCAGCATAGAGAGCTATAAGATACGATGATGAATATTGTGATGACGACAATGATGATGATTGGCCATAGGATTGAATGAATTTTCGTTGTTGGCTGTCACCTTTTGAAGACAGAGGCCTGTTACTGATCGACGACAGGGGAGAGACATCGGATAGATGCACGACGATTCGGAGACGGACACAACCTATACGTCAGCATCGTCGCTGTTCACGAGCCCGGCGTTGGCTAGAGTGCTTGCTTGCATGTGACCATACGTCGTAATATCATAACATGTCTCGATGCAGCCATGATGATCGTACGAATCGCAGACGTCGGTCGGTCGCTGGCCGGCTAGCCCCTGGGTGCAGCTGGGAGGCTTCTCCCGCCGCCGTAGCTATAACAGCAGCAGCAGCAACGTTCTGGCTGGCCGCAGTGGTGATTGCCGATGTTGTTGCGTACGCAGTAGACTGCAAGGAAACCAAGCCGTTCGTTGCTCGCTCGTTTGCAAGCTTGACGTCGTTACTTGACATGCTTGATCCTCATATCTGGTGGTTCGATATACAGCCACTTGGGATCATGATTCTGTATCTGCTGCTGCTATCAAAGTACGCTTGTTGAATACGCGGTTGCTGTTGTTGGTGTTCTTACTGTCGTGGTCACCGCTGCTGCCACCGCTGTTACGAACGCCGCCGCAGCAGCAGCAGCAGCTTCTTAGCCAGAAGCGGCTCCTACGCGCAGTGCGTGGTCCGGCCAACGTGCATGCGCCTGTGATCCGACAACGTCCCGCAAGTTCTCCAGACCAGCGTGCGTTCTACGCTCGTTGTTAGTCACCAAGAGAAGGGAACCGCCGCCGAGTGGCTCGGCTTCGCTATTCCCGTTTAGCCACAGCCACATGTGTCGCCGTCTGCTGCTGCTCATCGTTGTCGTCGTTGTCGTGGTGTACGCGTCGCTGCGGTACAGCCCATAGCTCCCGCCCATCGTAGCGCCACTGGTGTGTGTGTGTGTGTGCAAGGAATTGCCGCTGCGCCAGTGCAAGTGGATTCTTCTGGTGGCCGCTGTGCCTTCCTGCCTGCATATCTGACTACTTGCTCGGTGGTGTCCCTCCCAAGAACGAGCCGCGGACGGCAGCTGCAGCCGCGAGCGTAGCCGTAGCCGCTGCTGCTGCTGCACGCAGGGCATCTCTTCGCTGACGCTGTCGTCATTGGCGGCGGCGGCGACAACTTTCTGGCACGTTTTGTTGTACGAGCGATACTCTCCTCGAATTGCGATCGACTGAGCGAGCCAGCCAGCCACCCAGCCAGCCCGGGGAGACAGGGAGACGGCGGGAATGAACGGACCCAACCGATGGCTGTGTCGGCGACGGGTGTCAGATCCGGATGAGTTGGCCTGAAATGAACGTCCGTCCTCGCGGTGCTGCGAGCGCACATTGATTGAACTGGTGCTGGTGCTGCTGGTGAAAGTCATGTGAATGTACAGCCAGTGACAATAGGCAAGCAGCTAACAGCAGCTGGTGGACAGCGAAGCGAGTGAAGGGAGAGAGAGAGAGAGAAAGTGATAAGTTCTCTTGGTTACCTGTCAACTGAGTGCGGGCACAGCCGAGCAGTTCGGTCGCGCGTTCGATTGTCGTACATATCCGGTGGTGATAGCTGACGATGTTGACGTTCGGGGTGGCGCCGTCCATTGGTAGACACTTTCATGTTCGAGCGTCCACCAGAGTCAGCCAGCGTACTAACCGTGGCGCCTAGTTAGTGGTGCCAAGTGACTTCGTCTCGAGCCCCAGCTCGTCGCCGTATCGTGAGAAAGAAGAGCAGTCATTTTTGCGGCAGCTGCCGCCGCCGCCGCCACCGCGTCAACTGGATAACGTCCTCGAGTTGAAAAACGAACAGTGTCTATCGGCAGAGTAGTTTTCGCCTTAGCATAGGTGTTACTCGAGCAACAGTGCACAGGTGACCTTCCCGTGTCGTCAAGCTGATGGTCGAGATAGTCGTTTCTGACTGGAGGTGATTGTTATGCTGAAGTGTTGATGGTGACAGGCAACGGTGGCTTCTACAGTATTATATATCCGCAGCCGTGGTGGAGCAACTGACTTCGTCGGCTCTTACGGATTATTCCGGTTTACCAGCCCGCGTAACAAGTCGGTCGTTGTCACACGTGTCGTTGACGTGGTGGACGTATCATAACAACTGAACAACGACGCTCAACAACACAACAAGGTTCATCCGACTTCGTCTGCCTCCAACCAGGATGGATGACTGACTGAAAGTGCGACATACGAGGTGATGATTGATAATTAGTTAATTCACCGCCGTGCCTCCGAGCTTGCGCATGTAGATGTCCCGTATACAACGATGAGGTGCCGGCGACGTCGTCGCCTTGAGGAGGAGAAGCAAGATATAATCCGGACAGCTTATCCTGATCCTGTTGTGGCCCCGTCGTTAAACTCGACCGAACTTCACGCTGCAGGCCTTATATGCGCGATAATCCGGGCCGGTCAAGCGATGTTGGCCCTCGTGCTGTGCGCGCTCAGTTTGCTGCGGAACAATGTGCCCCGAATTGGATTTGGTAGGACGCTGTATAGACGCCACTCGTTAGTGGACATCGTTTCGTTAAAGCTAGAGATATGACTATTTCATTGTTCAACTGTATCGTAGCCGAATGCGAAGCCTTGCTTCGTCGTATTTGTAGCTTTAAAAAATTGACCGTTTGAGTTCGACTCGAGTATGTTTTGGTAATTATCTATATTTGTAACGCTACGCGAAACGATTTCATAACCGCTTGTAACATGTTGCAGTTATCCGCGGTAATGTTCGCACTAGCTGATACACTTTCACGCGTAAACGTGACACCCATTGTCAATTCACGGGGACCACGAATGACGTACTCATTTCGGTACACCTAAATTTCCGAGCCCGTACGACGATTATTAGTTCCACGAAATCGTTCGTCTTTTATACATCAGTGAGAGGGGGGCTGTTATACCGTCGGATGGCGATTATTATCAAGTAATTTCTCCGTACACATTCTAAGTTTCGTTTCATTGTCGAGTGGCCAGCCTCCGTTCTTCGTCAGTATACAGCGAAGCCTTCACCTTCTCTATGTAGACGTTCATTGCTAACAAGCGCACTGCTCTTGCGCTGTTGTGGTACCCGTCCCAGGGTCGGTTGTTGCTACTGCTATTTTGTGCGACAATTGCTGTTACAATTGTTATTGCTCTGTGGAGCGGCTTGATTCGACTCAGAACTGATCAAAGAGGTTTCAAGTCAGCGACGTCTGTGGCACAAGCTACAGTGTAATCAGCCTCCCGTCGTTGGTCCAAGCAGTGAAATCAAATCGTTGAAGTAGTGAAATCAGCGGTAGCCCATGCTCGTGCCCATAACATAGAAATTTGTTCAAGCTGTTATGAAATCTTTTCGCACAGCGTTTTAGTGGCCACTACACTTTGAAGAGGTAGCCGTCTCTGAGCAGTCTTCATCACTATCGTCGATAGATACATAGATAGATTTGGCGTAACCTTGGTGCTACTTGTTCTACACATCAAGCCTCTCGCTGCTACGAGACGTGGTCGATGACAAGAGGACACTCGTTGAGAGCACTTGCTGCTGATGTTGTGTTAACAGAAAAAAAGGCGCCCGCATTATTCCAATAAGCACATGACCGTGTTAAATAGATGCTGTTGGTGGTAGCGGCGGCAACCGCTGCAGCTGCTGGCTGGCTGAAGCTGTGCCAACAGTAACAACGTCGAGTAATTCTAGAGTAATCACATATATATATATCTTTATAATCTGCTTATTTCCCAATGTATATATATATATATATATATACATTGGGAAATATGGGAATGATGACTATAATGGCAGACCGGCTAAAGTACTCGTGTTGTGTGAAGTATGCATATTATGTAACTACCGGTGCAACCTCAACATCAATCGAACTGAGCTGTTGTTAATGTTTCGCGTTTCTATTCCTGACTGAGGAGGATTCCGTCAGTTGGATATTTTGCTTGTCTTTGGTCTATCTAGTTATGAGCGTGTCTGTGCGTCTATGCCCGCGCGCATAAACGGTGCATAGAGATAAAAATAAGCTATCGGCTACGGCCATCCGCCGTTTGATTAGAGCCCCTGCCAGTGCCTCACCCTGCGTGAGTTCCATCGGCTATCAGAACACTTAATTATGGTGGTAATTGTTAGACTCGTTAGATCCAATGGGCAGTAATTAACCGCCCGCGTCCTCTTGGTACGGCGTAGGGTAGCAGTCGAAATAGCAGTTCGAGTCGCAACTGGCCAATGGGTGATCCGGTATATCTGTTATATATATATATATATATATATTAGACGAGTGTCTTAGATATAAGACCTATATAGAGCACGGTGCCTACATCTCTTCATATATTTCCATACAATCTTTCTCGTTATATATATAGTTAAGGTTAAGGAGTTAGTGATTCCACTACACACACGCACACACACATATATATATATATATATATATAGTGGCCTAATTGCCAACGCAACTCAAGGGGAGGAAGAGTGGGTCATCAACAGAATATTTCCGAATTCTAGCTCCGCAATCTTATTTCTAGTTATTAGTTGTTATTATCAGCGTTGTTATTCCGAAGCCGAAGCGCGGTTTAGTAGTAACAGTAAATAATCCCAATAAAAACCGCCTACTATTCGGTGTTTGCCCCAAACATTATTTTTATTTTCTGTATCATTAGTACATCAATACTGTTATTAAATAGTATATACACAACAATCTGCTTGTCACAATAGCAGCCCTCACCAGCTATTGAATCATTGCACTTCAGCCATCTATGCCTGTCCGATGACGAATGGGATTATCCAACAAACTAATTAATTTCTATCCACTTGTTGTCTATGCTATTCATTCCAGGTATCGATGAGAAAAATGCCACAAAAGCGACTAAAGCGGCAGAAGACGCGTCTGCGCCAACTCCAACAACCGGAGAATCACAGGATAACCTGCCGGCCACTGCTGCCGCCAAAATCAGCCCCGCTAAGGTAAGCATCCACCTTCACATCGGATGGTCCCTCTCGAGAAACCGGTTTGACCGGGCCCTCTTCTATTTGTCGATCCGTTACGATTCTCAGCTCTCGTATATAATGTTTACATGGTATATAATGAAAATCTCCTTTGGATTGGGTGCAACGTATATTTCTATAGTATTTATTTCGCCAATGAGCGTTTAGTTGTTCGATATTTGTCGAGCCTCTACTCGATACACTTCATAGCACCGGTGGTGTTGACAGAGCGGCGGACGGCCTGCTTTTCTATTGCAGATAGGATGCTAAATGATTTATGCATGAAAAATGACAATATACGAAATATTCTCGTGTGGCCGTCTGGCCATTGGGCTCTTGCAAAAAAAAACACAGACTTAATGCTCCGTCCAGTATTCACCCATATCAAAGACGGGTGAATGCGGGGTGCGTTCGTATGATCCCCCGATGATAAGAGATCCCTGTAGTGCACATCACACTCCACTGAAACTACTATTACTACGATACGTTCATATCTCTGTCGCCTTTTTGTGACATCTTTGAAAATCCCGAAGAGCGCACGCATGCATGCGCTTGGCCTGCTTCACAGCAAGTGACCCCATGTGAAATTCAGTGGCCGTATACCTGACTCGGAATGAGTAAAGGCCAGCTGGCTATGGGGTATCACAAATGGAACGCATATTATACATTGGGTGGAACAAGATCGACGAGAATGGCTCGAATGACGTTTTTCACGAATTTTTCGCTATCTAATTTATGTCTGGGAGAAACACGTCTACCGCCCGGGGACCATCTCGTCTCTCACGTAGCTCTGAGCGGAAACGTTGTCTGCGTTCGCCCGTGAATCTTCTGGCCACATTGTAGGATTGCCTCGCATTGATTTTCATATCTTGCAAATAATAAAATGCGGATTGTCTATGGTGGTAAATGTGTCGTCTAATGAAGCACACAAAATAAAAATCTCCTTGGCAATTAATGGCAATTAATAATTGAATAGTAATATTGAAACGAAGCAGTATTGGCAATACTTTCCACAGCGATTTGTTGTTCATCGATCAAATTTCGTGAATTGGTATCCGGTCGTCTATGTGCAGCATATTAAGTACAGGGCTCGTTTGTTATCGACTTTGTATTCGACGTGAATATGATTTAGACATGTAAATGACATCCGCTGTTGCGTTGTCCGCCTCCAAGTGGTGGCTGTAAAGCTAATCCGCGCCTAGCGTACTATATAATGCGGATTTGGCAGTCTGTTCCGCCGGACCGTGTTTCTCTGGCGTTGAACAACAAATATGATTTGATTTATTATCGATGGCTGATAGAGCCGCTTGTATAGAGATGGACGTCTGCGCCCGCACGCACAGCGTATCAAACACTTTGTGAAGAACAATTTCATCTGGGCTTGTGTGCAGTACACTGATAATCATTGTCCGACGTACGTGTGTGTGTATCTAATAACAAACAATCAAACAAAGCATGATTGCCTAAACGTAGATACGAGGCCGTCGTACACTTCAGATTGAATGCTGCACGATATTCAACCTTCTCAGTGAGTGACAGAGCCATTTGATCCACTTTCCTACTCGCCCTAGAAGTTATCGTGCAAATGTTCGGGAGTTTCTGTCTTGCCATTAATGCAAGCAAAAATGAATATAACTCTGTTTCGCTCACCACAACGGCACCTTGCGATCGGCCAAATGCGTTTGTGTGACATTGAGATGCAATGGTCAGCTACGGTCAAATGCCTGGGCCTGGTTTTGAACGAGAAGCTCAGATGGAAGGATCATTTAAGTTCCGTATTGCCTAAGTGCTATGTCGGAGTGGCAGCTTTGCGTCGACTTGGAGAGCTTGGCGTCCCTACAGAAGGTTTGGTGTATCTTTACAAAGCTCTTCTTGTCCCTCTACTCAGGTGGGCTATCTGAGTCAGGGGTGAAGGCTACAGAAATGTACTTCAGAGAGGGGAGGTGATACAGAATGACGGCGCTCCGCGCTATTGCTGGTAGAACTCGAAGAGACTCGGTTGAGGACGTCCTAGTGAAATTTGGCCTTCCTTCGTTGACGACATTGTACTCACTTCACGTCGCTCTTCTTGCTTTCAAGATATACAAGGGCATAGTATCTACAGATGCTGCTCTTCCGATCAAAGCCTGTACCAAACGAACTGCCCGTAGGGCGGCAGTTTTTGTTACACCATTGTCTATCAAAGAATCCAGTCCCCATACTCTCGCCTATCACCTGCCGTTAGTTTGGGGTTATCTCCATAGCGAGATTCGGTCTCTCACCTGAGTTAAGAAATAAAAACAGGGGCTACAATTTAATTCAAATCAAATTCAGTAAACCGCTTGTAATTGTATCGTTTAATATGACTTTGTGATCATTTTTGACAGTAGGCCACCTCGAAGAACCTTGTGAAATACTTTGGTGATCGTTATTTTACTTCTATATTTTAATACGAGAACTTGAGCGTTGTAATATTCGCAGTTCGATCAATAAAGAAATAATAAAGTCCTGAAATGACTATTATTATTATTATTATTATTTTAATATATTAAAAATATTTTCAATCCCACGCTAGCTACCTCCGAGTGCGACGTACCATCAATCAATTGGTGGTGATTTCCCACAGATGTTCCAAAAAGTGGTCCATCAGTCATCGTAATTCTTCTCACGAATCGAATAAATCGACGATATTTCGTACAAAATTATCATCTTTCTGTTTTCGCCCTGTCGTTGATTTGTTTTCAGTCGGATTTTGAAAATGAGATCCTTCGCTTGGGCGAGACATGCGAAGCTCGAAGCGTCGAGTTGAGCGCGCTCCGCAGCGAGCTCCGTCGATCATCTGTAGCCTTCAGCGCAATGGCCCTCGCGGCACAATACTGGAGCGAGCGGCTACGGCGCACCGAGGACTACTCACAACAGCTTAAGGGCCAACTGCAGATGGCGGAAAAGGTGATCCTCAAGGCCCACACCGATATCGGTACGTACGCGAAACACAGCCACGTGCACCGGTTGATGATAGCCCTGCACACTGGTCATCCACTTTTGGCTTGAATAGGTAGGGGGGGGTCTTCTTCATTGGATTTGCGTTCTTCGTTTCAGCGAACCAATGTGAGAGGTGTCGAGACGACTTTCTGATATGATCGTTTAAGCGGAGGGTCGGTGCCCTGCGGAGCACCTCTACGATGTTTGAAACAAACAACCAGTGGCAGGTTCATGGAAGGTTTTCGCCGTCTCATTCAAAGCGACATCCCATTCAAACCCCATGCTGTCGAAAAAGCGCATGCAGCGTATGAACATTCAGTGGTTAATATTTGCCAATTAAATGTTGAATGTTCATACGCTGCCTTCCAAAACATTACTATGTCGCCTTTTTTCGTTGGTTTACGGCAAATAATCGTGAAAAACTATTGTCTCTAAAAGTACAACGTACATCATGAGGAAGGGTGCAATTCACACCCGTCTCGAACACATGACCGGTGCTTATTTACCGGCTCGTTAACCGATCGGATTTTCCTGCATCACAGGTTATATTGTCATTTGTTCATAATCGATGTGTGGCGAACGTGGCTTGAACCAGCAACACGCTTGTACAGGTCGTCTTATGCCGCAAATTGGTGATTTTGCCAGTTACAAAATTTTCTTTGATTCGTTTCATATACTCACTGTACGAATCACGAAATAATTTCCCATAGCAACGAGAACGGAATAAGCATCGCCATAAACGTCCAGCTGAGAACGTCATTGTACCTTAGGAGAGTGTCAACGAAATCTGCCCAGAACACACAATGACTTCACGTAACCGGTTTATGCTCTGTAGATTGCTCGATGTGATATGCAGAATCTACTCAAAATATCAATTAATTGTTTGCCTTCTTCGTTATCATGTGCCGGCGTTTCCAAACCGCCCAGTGTTGAAAACTTCAATAGATTGTCCTTACCCCGTTTTTTACTCCGATGGGGTCACTCTCGCCAACGACCCGCTGACTGAACTCGTGGCAGGCTCGTTGTATCGGTGCGACATTGACTGCTTTTGTTCGACCACCGGAGCTGGCTTAGATATATCGAAAATGTGTCTGTGGTTGTGTTCTGATTGTTCTACTGCTGATCGCGGCAGTAACTCAACAGTCTCCCGGTAACGTAGAAGAACGATGGTATGAAAGTTAACACTTGTATACGCTGGGCGTATACGCGAACGCTTCTCACTCGTATCATCCGTCGCACGTTTGCTACGCAAAGCAACAATAAATAAAGATAGCCATCGTACACAAAAAGTATCAGTATCAGCATAATATATATATATATATATATATTGCGCTCTCTTGGGGTATTTTGTTTTATTTATTTGTCAGCGTATTTTTCCGCGCACTCGCCTATTCTGGACCAAATAAATCTCGGAGAAAAGGATGCTATCAATTTGAATATTCGCTCAGTCGAGCCATCCGCTTGCGACTCATCGTCCCGCAAGCCAAATCAAAAATCAGCTGTCAAAAACCTCTCACTGGCGTACAAAAAGCAACGCCCAGAAGACATCACAACAATTCAAAGGCGTTTCAAAGCACGCTCTCTCTCTCTCGATACGAATGCGTCTTCTTCAACTTCACCAAGCCCAATCCGACTGTGTAAATGTTAGGCCATTTATAAAACAAACAGATACGAAATATATTCAACTATTTAACTGGATGCATCTAGAATATCTCGTTTCGTTCATCTGCAAACGTAAAACAAAAATCGCTCACAAAGTAACAGGCCGGAACGAGAACTCAAATAGTTGTTCTTCGAAAGACGTCTGTGTAGGCGGGGTCGTCACATTAGCCACTTGTGCGGATGCAATAGATTGTGTGTACACCACTTAATAATCTAGAAATGAGAGACTTCGAAGCGTCGATGTCGGCCACAACGAGTAGAAAACTCAATGTATGATCTTCTTTATACATTTATAATAATATAATCAGAATACAAAACGACGCTAACGAGCCAAACGGGGCTGACCGGATGCGATTCATTGCGAATTAAATCGCGGAGCGTTTCTGATCAATGCCAACGAATCCTTCTTCGAAAGCTGTTGACTACAAGGTTTTCATTTAATGAGAAAAATTGAACAATTGCTTTTGCCAACTTTAGCCACTCGTAAATTGCGTTGGAATGGAATGATCTAGGAGTTTATACAGCACAAATAATAAAGAATAATGGGTTGCAAGGACGAAAGTCGATATTTTACAGCAACCAATTTTGGTCGGCTTCGATTTTGAACACGAATGAACCGACTAACTGAACGAATAGATTTGCTGTAGCCACCCTCATATAAGTCGTACCAGATATAATCCCATAATGTTTCTTAATCTAGTGTCTTAGTAAAACCTTTAGCAGAGCGCGATTGTATTAAGCATTTCCTGTACGCCCCAAGAGCCACCGCCACCGAAGTTAGCGATAGATACAATAGATGCCCTTGACACGCGGAGAGAAACCAAGAAGCTCAAGTCGTTTAAGAATCCGCCATCCGTTTAAATGTAGGCGTCTAATCTGCTCACCAAATTAGAGTCATTTATTTACTCGGAGTGTGGCATACTCCGCCATTTATCAAAACGACACGATTTCCGTACTCATTATGCATATGAGTTCATATTTCATCAATCTTTTCCTCATAACAATATATCTATTCTACTGGTGCGACGATACGATGGCAACACCATGGACGTACTTCGTGTCCCATGACTTAGTACTTGTGATTAGCAGTAGATATTGTGCCATTTTTTCTGCCATTTTCCCTTTATGGTTGAAATTATCGATGCAAATATGCGACTCACGCTATGCCTTTCGTCGTGGTGATGTGAATTTTTTGCTGATAGTTAATTTGCATCTAATGTAAAATAGCGTTCCCGGACCGTCGTTCCCGCTCGTATTCAAAATAATAGCACAGACCCACAAAGAAGTCACATGGGAGAAGGCTGATTAATGCTCGCTTGTGCCGCTGTGGCGCCGCCAGCATGTAAGCTGTAAGAAGTCTAAATCCCGTCCGTCGTAGAATTCCCACTTCTGAACTTGGTCGGTTTCCAGACAGACGGCTCCAGCGAGTCCGCGACTTCGCAAGCGTCACAACGGACTTCGAATGTACATATGTGTGTGACCGCGCGAGTACACAGTCGAAAGGCAGAAGTACGTCTCCGAAAGAGCACCGCCATTACGGGGACGGCCTGAGAAGGACGGCGTACCCGATCAGTCAGTGCAGAGTGTATGGATAACATAGTCAGTCACTTGTTGAAATTCGTTTACATGAAGTTCGTTCATCAACGGGAACAATAGGTCATTCCTCCTTCGACATCGTGTTTATTCGATTCGAGATCTTATTAAAAGGGGACACTTCACATTCGAGAGCACTCACCAGTTGCTTCCGCACTTATGTTTAGGACACTGTCGTAAGGACGAACCGTGGAGCAAAGATTGCCACCTTGTTTTACGAGGGACCAAAGTCCTGAACGCACCCAATTTCGTTCAACAATAGTAATGATGATATTTGCATTCATTCAGGTGATGACAGCTATGTACATAGACCTTGCAGCGGGCAGTAGCATATTGTAGTGAGCTATTGTTTTTGTTTAATTTAATAAATAATCCTTGTCGGCTATTCGAGCTCAGACGTTCGGATCTGCAATTATCGAACTAAACAAATTATTTTATAATAAGACAGAACAAAAGCCAATCAAATGAGTATTGAGAATCCCTCTCAATTGAACGATACCGGCGTTTCCAATTGCATAAACACGTATGACACTTTTGCTCAAAATCAAAAGCGGCTCTTCTCGCCGCTGGTGTCATAACAGCAATCGAGTGATACGCGTCCTCCAGATCTTCGTGTCCGGTGCGAGAAACATTCGATGTGTGTACCACCTTCAGATACTTGGTTGTTTATTCTTGCTTTTGTAGCAGCTATTGCACTATACGGCACGCGGCTACGATGCGCAATGGTTGAACTGCCACGCAGCTTGGGGGTAAATTTAAGGTAAAGCTTTATTGGTTTATTAAAGGAGCTGCAATTTCACAATGCTTTTTGCTTGGGGGTTGATTCTTGATCGTGCTGCCGGTCCACGGTGAGGCTCGCTGAGGGAACTTCGCAGAGAATCCTGCTTAACACTGTGTGCGCGTGTATGCGTCGTGGCGTCATCGAGCCCTTGTCAAATTATCAACATCATCCCGTACCGTACAATACTATTCTATTGTATCTCTGCTGTTATCATCATCTGCATATCTTCATTATCGTTATTATTATGACCATTATCCCGAATGACGAAAGTGGCGGCAACGAGTGGTCGACATATTCGCGTGCATATTAATAGACAGGCCACATTCACTTTGAGCTAGAACACGGCGCGTCGTCCGCCCCCGCAGGAACAATTCTACTGCGCAGCCTCTCTCGCTCTCTGTCTCTCTTCGCCTTACAGAGCAAGGAGAAAGCGCATGGCGCGTAATAGCGGGCGTATTGGCGCTTATTCTCGCTGGCGACTTTAGTTTTGCTTGGGGAACGCTTACACACGGAAACGACGAGGGGGCTTGAATAACGAGTGAACGCACGTCGGTGACCACCACCGGTGACTGCGATTGTAATATATATATATATTGTGAATAGGACTGCACAGGCTTGCCGGTCGAATAAGTTTCATAGCAGATCATTGTACAGGGCATGGCCATTACTAACCTGAGTGGCATTTAATAGACTCGACTATTAGAACTAGTATTACGACGGTGTGGTGTGGATTAGTGGCACAATGGTTGTTATCATCTGTCTTGTTTTTAATTGAAATCACTTCACAATAGCGCATACATTAATAGTGGACGATTAGCGCTCTAACCGAGTGACTTACACGTGGCTAGAAGGCGGATGCGCCCTGGTGCGTCTGTCTCGAACCAAATTCTCGTCAAAGAAGTTCGCTATTTGCATTTGGTTGCATGTCTGGCGGGGAGAAATAGTTTCGGTTCTACGATGTGCCAAACCCTCATTGACGAAAAGATAAAGAACACCGCAATCAGCAGTAATCTGGAAGCTAATCGGGAATTTTTCTCAGGCTACTATAGTCAACAACGGACGACCTGTCGTGGCTCGTCGATGGTGAGGCAAGCCCTATGCCTGAAATAAACTTTATAAAAAGTTCGCTTGTGCCGACTTGTACGGTAGCTGAAAAAACAAAGCTGTGTCAACAGCTTCAACCGGGACAGAAGAATCGTCGAAGGCGGCAGCCTTGCAGGCTGCCTCCGGTAACACCTTTGATGAAATTGCGGTTGATTCTCAATACCTAACAAGATGTCGGACAAATACAGAGTATGACATTTAGCTGAAGCAAGCCAGCTGGCATTGTAAATGTTTGAGGAGATCCGCCCTTATAATCGTGTCTCTGTCTGGTAGCATTGTGTATCTGTGGTTCTTGTCATCTACGAAATGCTGGTACGCCTTGAGAATATTAGTTAATATTTGTCTACCGCCTACTGAGGTAGGCAATGGACGTAGATTTTCGACAAGTAGTCACCGGACAGCCATTAGAATGTTTTATCATAAAGTGATCATATCACAATATGGGGTAGACGTGGTCTATATTATTTTCATGCACGTTGTGCCTCTGCAATTAACTATGCAGTCGTCTGGCTGCTTTTAGTTGATTTAGTAGTGGCTAGAACTGATGATCAACAGGTGCGGAACCCATTATCCGATCATTAAAAACGAAGTGTCGGTAGAATTGCCGACGACGATTTCGATTCAATCTGCCTAGCCAGAAGGCTCTCTCTCTCTCTCTCCCTGTCTATATATATAGCACGATAGGCAGACATTAATAGACACATCGGATACAACCCAGCATCACTACCTCAGCGAGCTGCAACATTTCTAATTAAAATATATACATCAAGCGGACAGCAGCAGCAGCAGCAGCAGCAACCGATTCTGGTTACGAAGCCGGGGCAAGCCGGCCCGATCAACAGACATATAGACGACTGATCCAGCAAGAGCAGCTGACACCAGACGCCCACACAACATTATTCGGAAACAACAACAACAACCACCACCAATATAATTTCCAAGAGCGCTAAACGGGGGAGGCCAAATTGAGAGTTGGCGGGTTGAGAGAAACTTTGTCGCGCCGACCCTCGTGCTAGCGTTCCTCTGAGGATGTGCACCGATCGACCGAAGACAACTGAGAGCCATGTACACGAATGCGTGAGTGCGAGTCACTCAGCTGAACTGACGGGGCCGTCTTCGACTTCGGACCGAGAAAGAAACTCTTGCGGCGATTTTGGGGCGAGCGCATTCTCTCGGATCATCTCAACGAACAATATGAAGAAGGGCCGATGAGAAGACATCGTCACTTGAGCGAGGCAACACTCACTTTCGTAGTGCTCTCATAGTAGACGTGTATGCGAGCCTGACGAAGAGAATTGCACTTTGTGAATCACGATCTCGCTTTGTTGACCCGACTGGTGCTGTGCGTTCTTTCTTCTGACTGGAGACTATTCAGTTGTGGTCTTAGCAAGCTCGGGTCGTGACGCATCTAATGATTACGCGTGTTCACGCTGTCTCCGTTGTTAATGTTGTTGCTGTTCACTTTGACAATTGGTCGACTTGAAAAGCTGGTGTTTTTCGTCTGTTTGAACTGATCGGGTGCGACACAACGGATTGGTGTCCAGTTGAAACTCATCTGCATGGTCAAGGGCTGGATTACCGGCGGCAGAAGAGTTGACGTTCGCCTGCTATACGAATCTAGGCAGCTTGGTCCTCGTTCGCGTGATCTGACAGAGCTGGATACGATTCTAGTGTTTCGACCAGTATTGTGTTAAGCTGCCCCCCATCGATAACAAGTCGGACGAGCTGTATGCGGAAATTTTGTATGTGCTAACGTCCTGATTGACTGAAGGTTACTGTTGCCCGTCTTCGACGAAATTCAATCTAACGAGAAACAATGCCGCCCATGACTGCATTGTGGTCGCGTTGGATTACGCCAAGTAAGAGACAATATACCTCTTCTAGCAACAACGACAATGATAATTTATTATTATTATTATTACCATTATTATATTTAACGATCGCGCACGAATTAAGCGGAACCAAGGGTATTAGCTGTTACGTGCCATCGACCGATGCACGATTCAACCTTCGGCTTTCAGACTTTATTTTTACAGATTAATTTCGTTTAATAGAAATAGATGGGAGCACAGAGCACTGATTAATTGGAACGTGACATCATCAAAACCTCTCTAATCGCCCTGTGAAGTATGCTGGAATAAACGGCCAAATGGGATTTCGACCGTTGCATAAACAGTCTGAGCAGTCGACCAGATTCAGCATCGTCACGAATTGGACCGTCTTGCCTGTCATGCCAAATGCCACCGGCACCTTGCTTGAGTGGCCCTGATTTTGTATTTATTTTCCGGTTTGAAACATATTCGTCACGGTCCTTGTGTGGCCGTTTCTGTATATATATATATATATATATATCTGTGTGTATGTTCCCTACCAGTTCCGACTCAATGTCAACAGGACAATATCAGTTTCTTCTTCAGCCCTGAATGTTTGTCGCTTGCCCTCAACATTTCCATTCGCTAGTTGATTGAGTGTCGCGTGACGACAATTTGTTCGTATAGATGTCACTCGGTGGCAATGCTGCGATTGGCTGCTTGTTTCTCGGGGCATCGACATATTTTCCGCACTCATTGCAGGATTGAGCATGCCCGCAAGCAGAATGACAGCATGCATAGGCACTAACAATGCGTGAGCCAAGCGTTAGTCTAGGTTCCGGTCGGATTCATAAAAATGAATTTATCAAGAAAATTATTTGCTACATAGGTTATATAAGAGGGATGGCATGAAAACTGTCTATTATGCTTACCACTAATATGCTTAACACAAAATGTATCGTTTCGATCAGGAAGCATTTATTTGTTGCAATTATAAAAGTGGGCGACAATTGTACTGTCCGCTGAAGGTGAAATACATGTAAAAACACCTTCGTCTATGTATTCTTAATAGAACATCTAGAACAAGGAGGCCCCACTTCCCCAATCCTTGAGCGGGTGCCCAAAATAGAAATTGCGTTGCCCCTGTTTATATCAAAGGAAAATCTTTGCATTAAAAATTCAGTTGCTCATCGCTCACCTGTAGCGGATGCTAACCTTTCTCCTAATATTTGGAGAAAGTTAAATGATTCTATTCTCCGTACCCCAATGTTTCGAAGGCTACAGGTCTAAAGTAGTAGTCATTCATCAAAGAGGCGTATTTCCTGTTCTTGGTTTGTTCGGCTGTATTGGCCGCATGACCAGGCTGTGTTACTCGGCTGTTTTGTTCTCACTGACATAAGAAGGTGCTAAAGTGTCAGCCACAGTGCAATTCCAAACCAGAATTTTCCTTCTGGAAAAGGGGATTAACGACATACCATCAGGACGCTTTCCATTAGAACGACAAATCCCTGCTGGTTCATAACATTAATACTTCATCGTTTATTCACACGGTACTGTGTTTTACATATCTAAATGCCTCAGTAAAACTTTTGGGGTTTGATAACTACGAGAAGCTCGCTGCAGTACTAAGCCTGACCGAAACGAAAGTCGGCAATAAACGTCTAACATTACACGTATAGTGCACAACCATTTCAGACTTAGCCTTCACACCCTTCAGTATAACTTATATATATGGTACTATTTCGTTTAATTTCAGAAAATCTGAAAAAAGACCTCCAAGATGAGGTGTCTGCCCGTAAGCAGGACGTGCAACATTTTGAGCAAACTAAAGGGCACAAATTGGCTGACTGTAAGTATTCACATCCAAGCAGGTATTGTATTGTATGAGAACTGGATGTCAGATGTGTTGTATATACTCGTGGCTTCCCGATCGTCTAAATCTGCTCACGAACGTGAACTGCTTTCTTCTACAAATCACTCGCAATTTCAAACGGTAGATACCTCTCGATCACTGTCGTTCTTCAGCTCTCTCTCTCCCTTTGTCCCTGTGACAGTAGCTTATGCAATTTTACTCGGGATCTTGATAGCTGCTTGGAAATCTGGGGCGTATATCCTGCTGCCACCTAGATTAAGGGAATACCTCGCGTCGTTGTTCGGCCAGGTGTATTCTTGTCCTTTTGCTTGTTTGCTATTAGCCGGGTGCTAGGACGCCTCCTAGAAACGATAATAATGACGGGGCTTTGCATTTTCAGTGGAACAAAAGCATGCAGCAGCTGTTGCTCTTCTCGAAAAGGACTTCGAGCGCCGGTTAGAAGAAGCTCTTGAAAAGGAACGTGAGAAATCGGGAGGTGCCGGTCACGAGGTTGTCCCTCTTAGCCAGCTACAACAGCTCAAGGTATCTTCACGACGTATAACGCATAGTGACGGACGAATGATCTTCTCTGAAACCCCTTCGATGTGTTCTATATATGACACCTTCAATTACGAGAGCGATTCGCTGTCTGTCATTGGCAATTTTTTTACCTTTTTTTCCCATCTACCACAGGTTGAGCATGCCCAGGCTTTACAGCGTCTGGAATCTTCTCGAGCCGAGGAGATCAATGCTCTCACCGATGCCCAGCGGGAGTTGGAGCGCCGCTTGGCAGAAAAGAGCAATCAATGCCGGCGTGTCGAAGAGGAGGCAGTGGCGCTCAAGGACAAACTCCTCCAATCGGCAGATTCAAGGGCCCAATGGCTCACCAAAAAGGTGGCCTCACTCGAAAAGGAGGTTGAGTCACTAAATGCCGTACTAGAAATCAAGGTAATTGATTATTGGAGTCTTCTTTTATTATTATCATTATTGTCTACTCAAACCGCTCGTCGACTTCGAACGATCAACAGAAAGCCAATAACTTCTACCAATTATGTCCAATGCACACGTAACGTGGATTCTAATCCGGCCATTTCTCCACTGTGCAACGACTGAATAGGCTGGTGAGGTCCGTGAGCTTCAGCTTGACCGGCGCGAAAATCAGGACCGCAAAGAGAAAATGGCCAGCATGCAGGAGGTCATCGATAAACATCGCGCACGCATCGAAGATCTAACGGTTAGTATACGACTTTACAGTGTGAAACGGGACTTGACACTCAATGAAGTTAACTCCTGTTGGACCTGCAGAATAATAGTAAAAAAAAAGTTAGTAAAATTCGCAGCACACAAAAAGCAAGCTAACTAAGACGGTATGAGCTATTCGTGCAAGACCGCTTCATTTAGCAAGATCTGTAAAACGGGTGATATCGGGAAGTCAATTCGAAAAATCGAAAGAAATTGCAAAACGGATGAAAACGCTGTCTGCGACGAGTTCTTACGTCAAACGTGTAGATATTAACTGTTCATGTCTATTGGCTTGTCTTTCATATGCGCAGGCTCAACTGGACCGCAAGACTGAAGTACAGCAACAACTTACCGCTGAAAACGTCAAACTGCACGAACTATCCGCGAAGAAAGACCGAATCATAACGCAGCTCGATCACGACTTTGAAGAGCTCAAATATCGCGCCAGAGACTCATCGAGTTTTGGTGAGTGCCTAACGTTCGGCGCAGTCTACTGGGACCACTAGCTCCTCTGGCAGAGTCACGAGCAACGAGTGTGATTCTTTGATGTGATTCTGTTTAGTTCACAAAAACTGGGTGACTTTTCGCGCTCTTATTAGCGGTAGGCCGCATCAAATGTGGGAGATCCGTTTCATCAGCATCATCTTGCCACAGCAATTGGTCTGGTGGGCCCCTTCTGTTCTTAAGGACTACAACTACCACTGCCGCTACTATACATCGTTGTCAGTTTCTCAGCTTGGCGATTATACATGTTGGTTTATTTGTCTATAATGTTGTCTCTAGTCGTGGATGTGTCTACTCCAATGCACCGTCCATTGCGAGAATCAAAAAGCTTAGGCGGAGCGGCCACGACACCGGAGGCCGATGGAATTATGAGCCGCTCATGGCATGTGTCATTTGGTGATGGGCGCAGTGCCCGTCGGATGAGTCGTGGAACCAGCCGAAAAAGCTCCAGCTCGGAGTCCAAGGCTTCCGATGAAGGTAAGCACAATACAATAACAATAGACATGTGCACCTCAACAACTTCTCACTCACCTTATACACGGAGTGCATGTTCGTTACAGCGAGTATACCTCGTCTGATCCTCTGTGACACTTCTGATACTTGAATAACTAAGTGAACAATAGTGATACAAGCGTATGATATGGAACAGTGTAGCGAGCGTACAGATATGGAACAATTATTGTATTGTATTAATGAATTTGTCATGAATTTCTTTCAGCCCTCATTACATCCTTACGAATTATCCTTTTTAGTCTCAACGGATATATATACATATATATAGGGTATTCCAAAACTAACATTGATGTTGCTCTGTGCTATGTTTGCCCCACAGAGACGCGGGTACCGACGGCTCTAGACGAGGTCTTCTCACGCGAGGAGCAGATAGCCCTTGAGGAAACGGTAGCTGGCCAAGTCGCCGTATCACGAGCTTAAAGTTCTCGTAACAATCATCAAATTGTCTTCGGCCTGGCCTTCGCCGCCCCGTAATCTGGAACTCATTTCTGGTTTCGTCAGATATCCCCGGGGAAACTAGATGACAAATCCGCTGTTATTGTAATCAATCAATCAATCAATCTGTAAAGGCTCACACCTACATTATCTGTGAACTAAGGATAAATAGTGAACATCATTTGTAAATCAGACACACTCGGTTATAATTTGAACAGTAGTACAATGCAATTCTTCCAGGACACACGTTTTTAACTTGAGCATTCATAGGAGACAGACCTCTGCTCTGTATCCATTTGTACGTTGTACGATCATGGACTCTGGATGAAACATTATGACAAACGAAATCGACAAAAACGCCCCTTTTCCACGTTTTTAGTATTCGCTATCGAGAAGGAAACGAAGGCCGAGAAAAATCAAGGCAACACAAAAATATATATCCCCCCCCCCTCAATCAGGTGGAGGCTTGCCTATTTATGTTATTTTTTCTTGTGTAAATCATCTCGTTTTGCTGTATATACGTTTAGTGGCTTATGAATATACTAATAACAACGTGACAACAGACAGGCGACATCTGATATCAATGATTAAGCTTGGTGGAATATAATGGGTGGACTCGCAGCGAATTCACGCTGAATGGCGTTGCATAGCGCTTTGGTGACGACTACATGCCCTGGTTAGCTCGTGTCGACCCGGAACCTACCGCTGGGCCGCAAGCAACTGGAACACAAAAGCGAGAGATAGAGAGAGATAGATATAGAGAGGGAATGACAAAGAACATATACTTATTGGTGCGACTGAAAATGAACAAATAATGACGATGCGAAAACGCTCATGATAATAATAATAATAGATGCAGAAATTCCGATCATTTATACGAAATGTGAGGCCGTGAGGCGCGACAGTGAACGATATATGACGATAGCTGGCTATACGCACAAGATGTCTTGCTGCGACAAGTATACATTGGTTGTCCAGGGATCGTTTTCGACACAGAATACACACTTTCGCCAGGCCTTTCGGTGCGAGAAGCTGCCTATAACCCTGCTGGCCCAGGTGCTAAAAACGCTGTGGATGTTATTCGCGAAACGAGCACCGGCACAGGCGTCAAAGAGCAAATGTGCTGTCGTACTGTAAAGAAAAAAAAACTACCAGTTACCGTACCGGAGGTGCGTTGCCCCTGATTGGCAATCAATGATGAATTCATTCATTTGTGTGAGTCCCCGGAAGACAACAATGTATTCACTCATTGGAAGTCGTAGGGCTGCCACCGGGATTGCAGTAGGATGCGGTCAGCTGTTGTTGTATAGTTAGCGACCACTTCGAAGCTGAGAGGAGGGGCGCCAGGATGGACATCCCGACCAATAGACAACAAACGACAAAAGATGATGATGATGACGAAAAATGAGAGAGATGAAAAGAGATATGTTTAACACACTATATATAAATCTATACATATTATATATAAGCATATATATATAGATATATATATATATATATATATATATATATAAATAATGACAGGCATACATAGTACGAATGTTGTGTACAGCTCTATTCAGTTAGTAGTGAAGTTGCGCGACGAGCCGAGATGGCCTCGTGCTACATAGGTCGACAAGAGCTGAAGAGAGAGAGGAAATCACTGTCGAATGCCGGAGGACGGCCTCTGCAAACGCGCATAGAACATCTGAGATACGAAATGATTGGGTCATACCTTCAATCTGAACTAACCTAATGAGATCGACCCTGCTCATGACTTTCGTAGAAGACTGAGAGAAAGAAAGGGAGAGAGAGAGAGAGATGGGGGAGCTGTTTCCGCCAGTAGTTCAAGTAGGGAGTTGATAAGGCCCCCGAATAGCACAGCCAGCAAGAATTTGTGAACGACTTCAGGGACTAACCTAGAGTTGAACTATCACCGCGCTGATGAGAAATTGCCATATGCCTAACGAGTCCACACCACAATACCATAATACGAAAGCGAGACGGGGGCTGTTTGACAATGACGCCCGAAGGACTTTGAAATAATGACGACAATGAGGAAAATTGATGCAGATTCAAATGGAATATAATTCTAGGTGTATAACGGTGCCGCCACAATTGCTATTGTGCAGGAGAGTTGCGTGATCGGAAATCGGTAATAAATCGTTAATAATCGCCTACAAGGAACAAGAGGTGATTGTGATATAAACGAAACAAACAAAATGTACGTGACTACTTTTTTTTAGTTAATCAAAAATGTTTATCACCCACATCGTTACATAGATATGCGCATGCTTGGGTAGATACGATGCGGTGGACTAATAAAATTCGTTATTGCAAGCTTTTCCGGTTGTATGGGCCACCTATGTAACCTAAATCAGCAGTAAATATAATAGATCTGTTAAATTAATTGCTCAACGGACCCCAGGCCGTATTGGGCTGAGCGAAATAGTTCAGATAGAGTTCTGTAGGCTCTGTATTGCCGTAGGTATTGCTTGTCGAGTACGGACGCAACTAAAATCAGTCTTGCTAGCCATTTTCAGCTACTGAGCACACTTAAACAAAACCCATCTTTCGTCAAAGGTCACATAGTAGTTCACAGGTGCTACGGGGTTACGCTACGAGAGCTGGACAAGTAAACGAAGGCAAGTAGTATGCAACAGACGACAACCTTCAAAGTGATTCACTGAAATAATAAATCCAGGACCGAGCTTTTCAGTGGAATATATCAAGGCGAGATTCATTCCAAGGAAAGCCGTTTACTTTGTAGAGAGCTTCATAGATCAACATGTGAGTAATAGATGAAATTTGTATGTCCACTTCTTTGTTTACTGCCCTATGCTTTTAACCAAGGTCTGGTCCACGTCTATGGCAAGCTTTCGGATACTTTACCTCTTAGTCGAAGTATCGCGCAGGGCTCATCTGCCCCTCTTGTTGGTACTAAAAAAAATCAATTTTTCGGGCTGACCCACAGCCAGCATTTAACGTCCACGGTACCTACTCTTGTTGGAACTAACAGCCTGTAAATCCACATTAGGGAATACATACAGTGCCCGTAATCGCCATGTGATAGCAGTGCCACACGCTTTAACGTGTTAAAATGTCACGCATTAATTATCCAGTGTGGCGTGTGACTTCGTTGAATACACCATGAAGCTCTATGATGCAGTTGCCGGTAATTAATAAAATCGTTCCACAAAAGTGGCCCCGGAGTGAGAGCAATATTGAGAGTGGAATCGCCAGGTGCTCGCGTAGGCATCCTTCTTTTCGTGCGATTGTTTACTGCCGCGTTCGAGAGTGGCTATATTATATATTTGTGATGGTGGTGGTGGACGTACGGATCATATTTGTGGAAAATTACAATACACATTTGCTCTTATACCTATATGATATCTGATCTACGATATATATTATATCTCTATGGAACGATTCGACCCTATCTTATAATTAGGGTATCACAGAACCAAATGGGATTACGAATTTGAATCTGCTGACCAGCACTTCCGGCATTGTATCATGATAAGGCTAAGAAGAACATCAAATTTCAATCAAGCAAGAAGAATAGCACTTTTTATTTATTTATTTGTTACTTAGTTATTTAGTGGGTGTCGGGTGTTCCCAGCAGTAACCTGATGGAGCCTTTCATTCTACCTATTATTAATCATCAGTGATGTTGAACTCCATTAATTCAGATCGTACCATCGGGTTCACCGGTGAAGTCCGGTGCGAGCTCTTCGAGGTAGTGGGTCGCGGTCGGACGTTCCTGTTAATTCGTCCCGATATATTCGTCTGGCCGAAATGGACGGTTCCTATTCTCGAACTCACAGATCAAGAGATCAAGCACATATCTATCTGCTGGGAAAACCTCCAAACGCAGCTGCCCACAGCCGTTCCGCCGCTCGCCATCGGAATATATTTCACCTTCGTCTAGGCAGTCAGCCCTAGTCAATCGCTCGATATCGTCATCAATTCACATGAATATCTCATAAATCGCTAGTTAGGCTTTCATGTGTCTGTGTACTTGTGTTGACGCTGTATTTGCCCTCAGCTCAGACTTGACGTTTGTGTGGCAGATAGTATGTATTAACCATCCTCTCCATTGTCGGACTCCGGTCTCCATCGACTAAGATCTAGCACTGGACAACGCCCGAAATCGATGGGATTCTCGTCCAGGAGGATGGCTCGCCATTCGTCAATAGCAAACTGTCTATAGTGCATTCATTGTTGCTTGGTTCGTTTGTGTTTCTGACACCACCGCAGTCCGCCCCATCATCTCGTGTGATCTGCTTTGTTTAAAATATAAACAGTTGTCTCAGCTAGCCCGTCAACGCTTTGAGTTTTCAATAAGCCTGTGATCGGAGCCGTTTTATCTGAATATCAGCAGAGCAGCGTTTTATTTGAATATCGTAACAAGTCACAGGTATGTGCACCAAGAGAGAGAGATTCTCAAGTCATCGCGATCGTTCGCCGCTCCCGCCTCCACCACCACGGACCCGGCCATGGCCGCCATCGCAAGATCCCCCATGCACAAATTGTTAGTTAGCAGCTCGGCAGGCAGCACCCTTGCTTGCACAGTTTATCTTTCACCGCCCATATCTATTTTCTGCGGATCACAGCCAGCGTTCATTCGGACGCGTCGCGTTTTCAACTACCTTGTCGACTGTACGAGTTTTTGAGGATTTGATGGGATTAACCACTTTCTCTTTTCAGTCCTTGTCTCGTGTTCTGCAGAGCACCTTTTCCGCCGAGTGTCTTTTGAACTGTGGCTCTTTTGTTTCGTTCTGTTGTTTGTCAGCTCGTACCAATACTGTTTGGCTAGCTACTCCAGTGCTACTCCGACACATCGTTCTCGCTTCAACGCATCTGCTGAGTCATCCAGCTCGTTTTCACTCTCTAACGGCCGCCCCTCGACGTCAGTCTGCAACTCTCTTCACCTTCTGATCCGTATCGTGCCTCTGCGAAGAAGTGCCTCTGTTTTGCTTTGTCATCAACCAGCTCGATATGCCCAACAATTCTGCCTGTGTTGTTTTGTCGTTGTTATCGTTTTTCCTCATCTATTCCCCGGACCTGTGCTCCGTCTGCCGAGTCGCGATAGCCGATTGTCCGGTGTTGCCGACGCTTTTCAGTAATCACTCCGCCACCTTGACGCCTCGAGGCCATTGTCCGCGCTGATCCCACCTTCTGCATCGTAGCCCAGAGACTCGATTATTGCGCGGGCTCGTCAAAATTCGAGCCGGTTCGCCTGCAGCACGCGCAAATAGAATGTGTTAGAGACGTGCGTGACTATTGCGCGCGACGCCCGTATACGATGATTGTATATACAGGATGTTGGGAAAATTACGCGCCCTCTCTATGCGAGACTGGGCCAAGATTTGACAAATTCTGAACGTACGCTTATCAGCAATTTATCCTGTCCATTTTTTCTGTCCTCACATATTTATATTTAGCATCTTCTATGCTAAAGCAAAAAAATCCACTGAGAAAAGTTGTGATTATTCACAATGAGAGGGCATAAATGAAAATCGCTTGAATCACTGGTTGGATTTTTGTAGCAAAGTTCGCTGACCGCTAACATCCTACGTTCTGTACGTTTTCAATTCCTCTTTTGTTTCCAAATACACCTCGCGTCTAGAGAGAACGGAACAATAACCTGTCCAGGGAAGGTTACCATTGAAAGTGTTGAATGTTTATGGCAAACGTATGTTTGTAGATGCGTACGGCAGCGCGCATACATGCTATGATAATAATAATCACTGGTTCTTCTAATATACATGGCTCCAGTATTTTTAGAGAAATGGAAAAAAAAAAAAAAATATATATATATATATATATACATAAAGGATCGGTATATAAGGTCGCTATTAGGATTGCTATTTCGCTAAAGGAATTCCTAATATAACCATCAATATCAAACGTCTTTTGTCCGAAAATGGCATCGAGCGGAAAAAACAGCCTTGATGTTGTATTCGCGTTTTACTTTTTGTTAAACAATTTTTTCCGCATTGTATTCAATGCTGATTTCGTATATACGCAAAATAGACGTACACAATTTTATACATTTTGTGTGCTTTTTTTTGGGGGACTTTATCTGTATTATTCTGGTGCCGTACTTTTCAGCACTCTTACAATGAATAGCTCCGGAACCCAAACCTATGTATTTTCACATATTTGTTCACAACAACATATATTGGCAAACGTTTGACCTACCGACCTTGAACAACGATAGTAGTCCCCTACTCCTGTCTGAGTGCATAGGTACATTGGACTAGCCAGCAGCCGTTCACCGAGAATTATTGACGACGGCATCTCCTCGTTGCCTGAGCCAACGCTGGACTGTACACCTATTTAACGAAACGAACATTGATCGTTAAGTCCATCAGCAAGAACCCGTCGTTGACTTTTTAAATCGTCCACCAGTAAGTGCGCGTTGGAGCGGTACAGTTCTCCCTGCAGCAGTATACGAGCAGTTATTTTGTATTTGCATTTGGGCAATAGCGTACGGGGCACAAACAAATCGTCCATGGTATTTCAGATCGTATAGTTCACATTATGGCAGAGCAGACAGAAGCGAGACGAGCGTTAGTTAACGTTGACGGCAACGGACGGCTCCTGGAAACGCGGACAAGAAGCGGGCTGATCCAATGGATCGGTCGATCGACGCGTGTTGCATGTTGCTGACATAAGCTGGCACAGGGGCGACATCAAGGCAAACTTGTACGTCTTACATGTTGCTTATTACATGCATACTCACCGAAAATTACTGGCCCGTCTGCCCGTTTACCCAACTTGGGACCGTTGGGAACGAAGATTATTCCTGGGTGGGTATCTTTTTTCCCGGATTCGCCCTCTCGACTGTCTGCTCGTTTAGACCATCCTGACAGGCTGGACCCGAATGACCATGGCAGCATCTGTACGCCCTCATACACTCCGAGATGAGTGGTTGTCCAGTTATCACCCAGTGATTGCGTAACAGGTCCATACGTTTCAGCGTGCTCACCGAACGCCGCCGAATTATTGGCCGGGGTGATCCATGGTGGTACGTTTAGCCAGGTTGGTGCTCCGTTGAAATCTCCCCGTTTACCATAGTATGGCAGGTTGATTGCGAGCGGTTCACTCTGCTCTATAATATGATAATTTGTTACATGCCACCTCTGTATGGGACTCTTGTACTCACCGACAACAACAGGTATCTCGGCTCTCTTGCCGTATCGTCCATTGGGCACGAATGTTCTTTGGCTAGCGGCTGCCAGCACAAGCATGGCGATGACGAGAGTACGGAAGACAATATCTGTTGTGGCAGCCATTGCCTTTCTGGTGTCTCCTAACGAAAGACTGGGGCGGAAAGAGAGTTGATCACCGATAATTACTATAACCTCAGACTGGCTGAGGTTGTTGTCACGTACGATGTATTGAAGCTGATTCCACCAGATGGCAGTGAAGAAAGTGTGTCAACAATTAGTGTTTAGTCCTGTCGGGGTGCGGCTGCTCTAGCTATTACTGATAGAATTATCTGAAATAAAATAGAAAGAGAGAGAGAGAGAGAAATAACGTTAATCCGCTTGTTAATTATATCCGTGGTCGTTGTTTGTGTCGTTGCGTTTGTATCATCGTTACTGATTGCCGAACTGAGATCTGACCGCACATTCAGTAAACAATTACTGCGAGTAAGTTGCTGGAATTATTATAATTAATAGTTGTAGAAATCACAGCTTACTGCTATCCTGCCGGCCTGTCGCAAGTGGGCGTCACTGGAAGTCAGCTCAAATATACTAGTAGCTTACGCTAATGATTACTGTTTACACAGAAGATTTCGATATTTTCCGTCGCTAATTTAGGACATCATCATCATCACTGCACGCACTCATAATCATACTGTTTGTGCTCCGCCCAGTGCAACAGCAAACACAAGCATGCAAATTTCAGGGTCCACCCCAGAGGGTCTGACATTTGTTGCATAGAATGAAAGGCTCTTCAGCATACGCGTACAGAGATATACGCAAACGGATACGATATGCAAGCATTGAATCGATTCCTGTTCAGCGAAAATACTTCCGTATAGACAAACTGATCAGTTCTTCGTCTGATCAGCGCATCGTACTGGTTGTATGCATATCGCGCGTTGATAATTGCAACATTCATCGGGCCCGTGGATGTAGGGTGACCTGTCGATCTCTCGGTTCGGATAGAGCTCTGTTGTCAACCTACAACTTTTTCCAATTCACAATTGGTGTTGTCATATGTAAACTATTACCCATTCAACAACGGCTTTGCGCGGCTCCACAGAACGAGCGTCTGATTGGTTCGAACGATTGAACCAGCTAATAAATTAGCTCCCTCTTGCTATTTTCCAGAGGCAGAGGTCCCGAGTTAGCATTCGTATTGAGTGACGCCGTCAATGTAGTATAACATCGCGACAATCTTCCTTTCAATTGCGTATATCCCAACAGCGACACTAACAGAATAGATACTCCCGGGCCGGTTTAACTTAACAGTAACGTGTACATCTACGGCCCACAGTGAGGTTAATATGTGTATTTTGTCTGGAACAATAGATGGCCAATCGAACATGGTATCCTCTATGCATGCCGCCGACGTCCGCCAATCCCTCGAAATAAACCTCCTGGGATCGGGTCCAAGTCCGTCCCACGTTCCAGGCATGTGCCAAATTGGAATAACATATATACATTAGTCGTACAGATTTTGCACAGCCGCTTGTACGAAGAGAATCCCTTTGAGATATGACGAGTAGGAATATCTTATGAAGAGAGATATGATTTGATACAGGAACAACTACTTAGATGAACGAGAATTATGTGGCTACACGCAGTTCACATAATTTTCGTTAGAGCTAATTGAACTTTCGAAATATACGAACTGATACATTGAGTGGTGCGGCGACCACGGATTAAGTGGCACGATGTCGAAGTGGCATACTTGTGTAAAGGCCAAATTGATTTGAGTAGACGGAACTCGGGCGGCTACCGAGATACGAGCTTGAGGACAGTCGGACACTGAAATGTCCCTCGAGAAGGTTCATCTAATGGGGCGGGTTGTAGTAGAGCTTATGGAGATACCCGATATGTTTGACTGAGGCCTTTCAGACCCCCCGTTGTCTCGAGTCACCGACGCCATAGTGAACTGCACTGCAACGTAAAATTGATAAACGGTAGAAGCGCGAAGGAGGGCGTCCATCAGCCATGCCGTAGCAAAATTCGATACCAGGAGTTTGCAGGTTCGATTTTGCAAGAAAGAGAATGAAGATGAAGTCAGTCAACTTCGGAAGCATCGACAACAAAGTCAATGATGATCCTCTGACAGAGCCTGATAGAGGCCAACACGAGAAGGTGTAATCCTATCACCTTGTAATCCTGGCCTTTGTGTGTATCAGCAATGCCATATATATATATATATATATATATGTCTGTGTTTTTATACTATTAGGATCATATAGTGCCACAGCAAGGTGCGTAGGCTGCGGGTGATAAGGTTGCAGGATCTGGGTTACGGAAGACACTTTCTATGCTATTAAAAAAAGGTCGAAGTTCTACCTCAGGCTCAAGGAATCGTTAGGCGATGAGGGCGTGCTAGCGTCACTAAGTTGTTAAAGATAGCTAGATTAATATGGCGTTATCAACTTCTATAAAGTAAAAAGGAATATTTTTTGCAACAGAAGTATAGTGTCCGCTCTACACCTGTTATGCGTATAGTCTAACAGGTTGACAAGCTTGCCTTAGGTCCTGCGCCAAATATATATATATATATATATGTTGGAATAGAAAGCGTATTGAAATGGGAAGAGTGGTCCATACGTGGGGCTGAAAGCCACGTACATGACGTGCGTTTAACGGACAGGAAATATTCGCAAATCGAGCATTCTAAAACGAAACCCCTCGTCAATCGTTCGCCAGGACGGTATCGACAAAAGTCGAAGGCATTTGCTGAGATCAACAAACCAGTACTCACTGATACTCTCGTTAAAAAGAAGATTTGACTCATGTGGACATTAACTATTATTTTATGAGTAGAAAATCCGATACATGAGTATCGATGCCCTTCATTCTCAGGGAAACGGTACGTTTTAACAAGTGACTGTATTACTCAACACTGAAGGTGATAGTATGCCGTTTTGTGACGTGGAAATAGAGACAGCTTCATATTCACAGTTAGTTGATTTGTGAACGCTGTCCATATGTATGTTTTTCAAAGTATTTCAATCAATATTCAATTCTCGATTACGACTACAAAAAAAATCGTCGGCAACACGTCTCCTACGTCGAGGATGAGGGCCGCGGGCGGGAGAGTAGTATTTAGTGTTGGTGAATAGCCACAATTTGTTTGTCAGCAGTTTCATATCCCATGTTTCATGATGAGCTGAAAGCATTAATTATACATAGTGATGGATGGCATTTATAGGACTGCTGGAATCCGTTGGAATTAGTCGTAATTAGACCGCTCAGCTGCAGTTGTTATTGTTGTCGAGAGTTTGGAACGCGTTTCCGAGAAATGATGTGTGAAGATTCGTCTGTCGAGCTCGCGAACGACTTTGCACGGAGCGTCGCACATATACCGATGTTGTCTGATGGAAGACACTGAGAGCGAGCGTGTCGCACGGCAGGCAACACGCAAAATTCGATTGGAAACGAACATGTTTCCAAGATAGAGAAGACTAATTTCAAATGCGAACCATCAGGCGATATTAATATTTAACGCGCGTGTGTGTTTTGGGTGACGACATCTCCGGGGCAATTTCCGCAAACAATTTAAGCAACAAGTCATTTCGAGAAGAACACACACGAGAAGGAGTTCGTCAGGATCACGTAAAGCGGCCACGTACATCGACCGCGCCATCGAAATATCTCATCTCTGTCTGCTTGTTTGAACTTAGCTTGAGATTAAGGAAGAAGCTGAATTGGAATAGGATCTAGCAAAATCGAAAGAGGAATAATCTCACGATTATCATTATTAATAATAATAATAATAATAATGATAATCATATATAGTAAGAATACTGTATAGGTCTGACCCTAGACATAGGCAAACTTGCCAGTATAATTCATTATTCAAAAGTTGAGGGAACTTTCGTTATGTGGAACTTCCTGCTGCTTGCAAATAATTCGCTTGGATACAATATACGAGCGACAGCCCCAGGCCATGGGCCCCACCTGAGACCTCTCTAACGAGCTAATAGCTAACTGCGACTGCAGGTATCGTTAATCTAAAATTCAAATCATCGCCACTCTATCTCACCGATGACTATCGTGAATATCTATCACTGGCCAGCAGCCGCCGCCGCCGCCACCTTAGGTGGACTCATCTGAATGTTTATGTATCTCTGTACACAAGCTGATGAGGGGATCTGCCATCAGTTATTGTAAAACACTAATTAGTACACCCATAACATTTAAACAAGGGTCCAAAAGGGTCCAAAAAAAATGAAAATCCATTTTCAAAAATTAGTTCGCCTGATCAGCGCGGTGGCTTGGGCAGGTAAGTGTCTTGCTGAAAAAATTCGGAGGCTTCTGGTGCGAGTCCCGCCTTTACCTTTAGCTTAATCATGAATCGAAAATCTCTGTATGGGAGTGTGTCCCATTCTCGTCAATGGCTGACAAGCGGAAGGTAGTCAAGCACATGTTAGATTCGATTATACGTGAGAACAAGAGCACGAAGGCTTTCCAACTGTTTGCATGGGGAATATACCACGTTGGGTGACGGATCTTGCGTGATTCTCGAAATATTGACCAGAACTATCATCATGCGTCGAAAAGAAAATTTTCACGAAACAGCGGGCGATCTTCTCGGGAACCGAAGCAAACAGAGGTCTCGC
This sequence comes from Stratiolaelaps scimitus, assembly GCA_019614645.1. NCBI lineage: Eukaryota > Metazoa > Arthropoda > Arachnida > Mesostigmata > Laelapidae > Stratiolaelaps > Stratiolaelaps scimitus. The sequence goes on from JABWDB010000005.1 coordinate 15,748,704, forward strand.
CTACTTAATACTTTCTACCTCGAAATGGGAAAATCTGAGTTAAGTGTAATATAATACCTTGGGGAAGTATTTGTTATTACTGGAGATAGCCTACTTGAGAGGAATTAAAATAGAATATAATAATAATTTAAATCGCTGGTTGCCTGAGTCTGTTTGCTAGGAACGTGTAAGGTTTTAAGGTTCGTTGTACGTAGGTAGTTGTAAGTTATATGAATTGTTACACGGAAAGGCCAAGACCTCAATTATAAATGGAAAAGGTTATTCCACTCGATAAAATATCGATATTTCCTTATTGAGTGCAATTAATAATTGCTTGGTGACCTCTTCACCAAAACGGTCGATAGTGGATAGTATAACCCAGAATAATCTAACCTTGCTGTATATATATATATATATATTATATATATATATATACCATAGAGCCGTTCCCTCCGATTGATGCGTCTATGGAACATCCCTACATTTTTCACCTGGTGAATCGGGCGCAGCGAAGAGACAAACAAATGGGCATCCGATGTACAACGCATATATATATATATATATATATATATATATCATCTCCCAAGAATAAACCTGCTCGGTCCCGTGATGCGTTACGGGAATCAAGGGAAACAGTAAACGCTTGACTGCGGCGAGAACTTTTCGCCGCTGCCCTCGGGGCTACTACATCCCGTAGTATCCCTACTTCCATCCGTGGGATTAAAATCGACTACAAACCATACACAGACAATGTCTAGTTGCAACTTGTGCATATGGGAGACCGACGACGACGATATCTCGGGTCTGTGACAACGATACACAAACAGCGTATTCTATTTGTCATCGCCGAGCAACGTCCTGGCACGACAGTTCGGGCATTGGCGACGGCGAAACCAACTGAGAGCAAAACAGGAGAGGTTCTCGTGTCGTGCAGAGCGACCGCGTTACGGACACGAAATCCGAGAGCCTTCCATTGCATCTTCCATTCGGCGTTCCATATTGTACAACAGACTGGCCTGATCAAAGACGTGTTTGCTTTGAGCGTGCCAGAAGACTGTGTATTTAAACGCAAACAACATCAGCAGCAATAGCAGCAAGCTGTGGAAAAATCGAACGTACACTGTAATTCGCCAAATGAACAACGCTCCAGACATCCCAAAGTCGGCCCGGACAATCGTTGAGTCGCGTTTCTTTCCCCAAGCAGGACTAACATTTCCGTAATGTAGAGTCAGCTCGGGAGAGGGCGGCGATCCGATGCACACAGGCACAGACTACAGATCGACTTGGCGCCATTCCACTATACCGCTCTGGAGACATCTAGGCTGTGTTACACGCAGTGTGTGTATAATCGTACCACAGAGTTTATTTGTACTTGTATAGTTTCTCCGTGTCACGCATATGCAAACACTATCAAGCGCTGCAACTCCCAGAGGTCGCACAGAGTGACGTGTTCGTTTACTGTTTTGCCGAAGGCTTTGATACACAACAGTGTATAGGAAGAAACTGTATAATACAGGATGATATTCCACGAGGACTGGTATTCCTCGAATATGTGCCACCCACTCAAACTATTAAGTGCATTCTCAGGCGAGTACGCTACACGTCGCTAGGAATATTCACTAGTGAGCAGATGTAACGCCTGCCGTACAATGTATACGTGCATTAAGAAGTAATGCTCAGGCAGCACTGAGCAGCTTAATGAATATATATAAGCTCAAGATACATTTTAAAAAGCATTTACAAGCGTCAATGTTTGTCTCCAACAAATAATCGATCCATCGTATTTCGTTAAAAAAGCATTCTACTCGTAGACCAGTAGTTGACAGGATTTACATGTGTCTAAGGTTTATGAATAGGTAGGTTGGCAATAGTAAACTCTGACCGATAGAAACTTCGATGGGTCATCCCGTGCGATCGCACCTACTCTCCGTCGTCGCTGGACAAGCCACCAGGTAGATAGAAACTGCTTACCTGTTTGTTTGGTTTACTTGGTTATCCCGTGTACGCAACTCAGAAGCAGAAACGATTATTATGTTACCGGTCTTATGCTGATGAGTATAAGAACCTTGACGAGTTTGCTTTCTTCTCTCTCGCTCAAAGCTTTTTTGTTGATTACTAGAATATTATTCGGTCATGTAACTTAAATTATTCATGTTTGCTGTAGTCAGCTTGCGCAGAGTTCTCCAAGTGAAGACTGGAAAGGTGTAGGTGTACAGAAAGGCAGGGAGGTGCCCTGCATATTCCAGTGCTTCGGTACCACAAAAGCGAGCTACTGCCCCCGCACGCAATGATTCACGAAGACCGAAAAGCTAGGAGTCGATTGGTAAATGCCGGCCAGAGCGATCTCGTAGGGTTGCGTGGTAAATAATCGATGACTTCTAGTGACATCTGTCGCATGACCACGTTGTTGCTGTCATCAGTTCGGCGCTTTTAAATTAGGGCAGCAAACATACCTCGCCTTATTCCGTTAAAAATGCCGGTAACGCCGGAAAATAACGGCGTCCTAAATCTATTCAGCAACACTTTCACAATTGGCTCGTAGAATACGTGGGGTTTATTACTTGCCGCCTTTTAGAGAGAATTTTTCGATTCGATATTTTATGTATTCGACACTTTTATACACGACGAAGGTCCTTCGAGTGATGGTACGACTATTACAACCTAATCAAACCTTAGCACATGTGTAGCAGGGAGGCAGTGTGCGTATTTCGTTAACACCTTTTGTGATGGTGACATTCAGGGACCGATTAAAGAGCTCCTCAAGGAGAACCCCCTCTCAATACAATCGAGAACGTCCCCGCCACAATAAATGCTGCTCAGGTCCCTTAAGACCCGCAGCCAAGGCTCCTTATTAGAAGTAATCCGTAATTCTGTCAAGACGTATTGTACACAGAGAAGCCTCGCACGGATTTGGCTATTTCGCGAATCGCGCAGTTCGCACGCCTCGTCAACTCCTGTAACTAAGGTCGGGATTACCAGAAGTTCGTCAGCTACTCAGGTTCAATTAAAAATATCTACCAGAAATGAACCAATGGTTTGGTGCTGTTCTCCTATGGCGAGTTTGTCTACATAAAACTGCTGAGCCTAAAGGATCGTGTATTCGACGAACCTGGAAGTCTCGGCAAATGGCAGCCCAACAATCGTAACAAGTACTTCCCTTGTAAAGAAGGGATCTAAAATACTGAATCGGAGTTGGGGCAGCAACGAACGACTTGGAACCCTAGACTCTTTGGTTCAAAACCGCTAAGACACATGAACCCCCTGCAGTCGTTCTACTCGCTGATTTAATAAAGTCGGTTAGTTACTGCAATAATAGTACTTATTAGAACACGTGGATATTCATATCATGGTCCGGAGTCTAATTGGTCTGCCCTCATTAAGTGATTAACTACTCTATTTTATTGACCCTCATAAGCTGGCTGGTTCCGGACACAAAAGTTGCTGCACTGTTAAGCCTTACAGACGCTGTTATCGGCGGTCGTCGCCAACATCAACTCACTCAGACAAAAAGTCATCAGTCACTAATTAGCTGATGTTTTCTTCCATTTTACTATACTACTCCTGTGTAAATGCGCATTGAGTAGAAGAGGAACCTCATATAGAATGTCATAGAGAAAATCACAAAACCGTGGAGCGTCTGTGCGCTAAATTAATGCTTCAAAGCACGATACATCACCTCAAATGTGCGGATCGCCACGAGAAAACTAACGATCCTTTTGTCATAATCCCTATTCATAACGGGTGCAGGGCGGTTGAATAAAAGCTTTTCGCCACCTTCCCAACATAGCCGAAGCTGACCTGGTTGCTATTATGTATGCGACTTAAGAATAACATATCCTGAAGGTACCTTCCAAAATATGGCAATTCTAAGCGGTCACTGACTAAACTGAACGAAGCCTAAGGCTGTGCATTCTACGAACACACATTCATATTCAATATTAAGACGTAAATCCAACTATAGTGTTCTTTTCTATCGCTAGTCTTTCGGTCAATGTTGCAAACGATGTAGCACACAATGAATGTTGTGTGATTCGAGTGTACACGTTCATCTAATATCTCTGGCTCACCCAATCACGAATGATGCACTCCACCTCTCCACAGAAACGCAAACACTCCAAGCCCTTGGAGAGACCATCGACTCGTTGTTCAGTCAGGTTTACCAACAATGAGCTTAATCACTATTAGGTGTTCGAATGGACGGACATTGACCCACGCTTTTTTGTTGGCTATAGATGACTTTCGGCTAATTCTCCGTCTCATGGGTGCCGCAAGTTGCAAGAAAATACCGAGGGCATCAACGCTGCAGAAAAACGTGTTTGCTCGATCTGTTTCGGCCCAGGTACCATGTGCTTTCAGGCAATGGCCTTTGTTGGCTGGTTCACACGCTGCCAACGTCTGAAACGGTCGCTGATAATAGCACATAATGATGAAGGTCTAACGGTGCTAAATGCTACTGGTGAATCGACATCGGATTTGAAAATGCGAGCAAACTGGCACAGGTTAAGCATGGCCGACCTTTCGTCCAAAGTTGGACTGACACTGTTTCTGACAGGGATTTCAGAGCTTAAGCGTTCCTCTGAAGCTACATATCGTCACTTGTCTGTCAGTGCCGTAGCTCAAGTGCAGTCAGCTCAGGTCAGTATTTGTTTCGAAGGCTTAAATCTAATAAAAGAAACACGAGGATACAATCGCGGCAACTTAGGCAAGACATTAAAAATACAACCTCGTTTTCTTACTCGACAGCAAGTTACACATTAATCTATAGTGTTGAACCTTGGAACAGCCAAGTTAAAACCGCAACCGTCGAGAGTTTTTTTACAACTCACTTGAAGTGGTGCAGCGTGACCTCGCGTCTCAACTTTCGCAAACGCGTATACAGGCTAAGCGAATCCTTTATTTTCATCAGTTTGTCGTAATATCCGGGCTGTTTATTGAAAGCAAGTACTGCAACATAGCCTTCGGGCATCCTTTTTCAAAGCATAACCCTCATTGTCGATCAACGCAGGTGGTCTGTGATGAAGGCTATGAACACGGTTTGTGTAGACAAATAGTGTCCCAGACAGACAAACTTTGCGGGGCAAGCTTCGCCCACTGCATTTATGCCGGCTACATAACGGGGAACTAACAAACGCCCTCCACTCAGGAGGGTCACTGACGTACGCCCGTATGCACGTATCGAAAGCACGCACATCACGTCTTCCCTTCAGAGGGGGTTACAGTCACGTGACCGTCACTGTAATGGACCGGATTCGAATCGCTGACGATGGCCTTCGGTTAGCCTACATGATTTCGATGAATAACCCGACGTAGACACGTCACGCCCGTCGACGCAATGGGCAACACTGACGATTCATAATTATTGAAAAATAAAGCATGAGTAGAAATTGCCTTCAAAATGACGCGCAACCAGCTAACGCTACGGCGATTCACTGATTTTGACACAATGACAATTACCTCACTTGGCATTGGCCGCCTATCTATGTCTCTTCTAATCGGAGTTTAAGTTTTTTAGTTTTCTTAATCAGCTCCAGAGGCTTACACTCGTTGAATCCCAAGCTATCTGGAATACTGCCAGGCACAAGTACGCATCAGTTGGAATAGAAACCGTCCCTAATGCGCTGCATCAATAGGGGGAGTTAAAATATAGAGTCAACGGGTGCAACGAAGAAAAACGAGCCATCTGGCAAGCCGACGTATGGCCAACACCTTGGACAGCGTTCCACTTACCTTTTATGCGAACGTTTCTCGCTAAAGTCGCTCCGGTTCTGGTTTACGTTAGCAATACGCGAACTTACTTGACGCGTTCTATTTAACGTGCCTCAGAGCCCGCCCTGGTGACGTCACGTCGCCCTCTCCACGAAGGGCGTGGCTCCCTGCGTTCATCCTCGTCTCGGTGCACTCCTTGCAGAACTCGATTGGCGAATGTTGCCGGGCTAAAGCCGATCTCAAAAGGGCGCGCAAAATGGATATTCGAAAGGGGAGCCGATATTGTCGACGAAGTGGCGTATGGAAACTCAAGCAGGAGAGAGCGGTGAGCTGGGGGGTATGCATTGAGGTTCTACAGGATAACGACAGCCGCGGCAATAGAGACCAACTCCCACGTTGAGGTCACGTCACTGTGGGTCTTCTCAGTTCCACCCGCTTCGAAGCGAAGCTAAGAGAATAGCCGACGACCCAAAGCTCGGCCAAGGGACATGGCACTTTTCCAACCGCGCCGCTTCGCAGCTATTCTATCAAAATGAACGTATTCATATGGACACTATGAGCTTGCATTAATACCGGTGAGCTGCACTATATAGCTGTGCCATTTGTACAGGTTAGAAAATAGACCCCGATGCGCTGCAGACAGACTTGGAGGTAAGGGACTCTGCTGTCTCGAAGCGGATAGTCTAAGAAGGCATCGGCGTACGAGAAATCTGGCGAGATGAAAATTGCCTACAGTTGTCATGCTCCGTGGAGTAACGCCTTTGGCCTTGACGCAGGCGCTACTACATATGGAAACCCTATCATCAGTGGGATTGAATGCCCATGCGAATTTCAGACAAACCCCGGACGGATGAGACTTTCGAGAGCTGGGTTGAAATGTTTACCTAGGACAGAGAACAGCGAGAAGGTTAAATGATTATTCCTTCTGGTGGTTAATGCAGCTAGAAGATGAATGTGTCTTCGAGTTTTCAATTCACTAGTACAAACCATAACACGAAACCTTTTCGTCAAGGCTGATATTTGGGCAAGGCAAAGGTCTCATTGCAGGAGACTTGCATGGTCTCGTCAGACAGGACGGGACCATGCAAGTCAATAAACATTTCCAGAAGACAAAACGCCATTGGAAGTCCGTTTATTTACTTATTATATTCTTATTTATTGTAAATTCGCTCAGCAGTTGGCCCGGATCTTCGGACACAAATTACAGCACTGTGCCTACTAAAACACTGTGACGGCACTCGACAGATAACAGTCACCTGTCCAGACCTCCCCTATGAGCAACTGAGTCGCCGCAGGGGTTGTCTGAAGCCAAGAATAGTACGAATCGTCGCCCAAGGTCACCTGCGGTGTCGCGATGTCAAGAAGCGTTCATCCCTCAAAGCTGGCCTTTCGATTTCATTTAGTGAATGAAGAGCAATAAGGAATGACTTAAAGATTGCTGTTCGAAACTTGTTCTGTGAGTTCCTCGAGTGATTCTCAATATTTATCACCCACATAGGAGACATACTAATCCACTAAATTTGAAAAACCACTTGTAATGTTCCCAACCTGCCGTTACGATGGCGCCACAGTAGAAACGGTCACAATAAGAAGCTTAACCTTTGCCTGATCATCTGTGAGAGGGGGCCTATTTGGGGGCGGCGATGCGGTCATCGGTGGCTTAAGGACCACGTGGTGTGGGCCTTGTAGCGCGGCATTTCTTGGTTTGTGTCCTCGCCCGCCCAGCCGCCCGTTTAGATGGCATTTCACTAGGGAGATTAGAATCTCCGCCTGCAAACAAACAAACAGAAGAATTGAGTTAGAGTTGAGCGATCTGGCGTCGGGAAGTACCTTTTCCTGTCATTGCAACCGAGCCTCTCCGACAAAGATGCGCTCAATTGACCACCAAGTTCCGTATATAAGCCTACATGCAAAAGACGCCATCGACATGCTTGCTTGCTATGGCGCGCAGGGTGATTTGCCAGTGGAATGTCAATATTGAAATTGGACCACCTCACAGACTGACCATAATGTCCTGCCTCCAGGCCACAGGAGTAGCTAAGGAAATCACCGAGTGGTGAAAGGTGGTTGCTGTATGTTAAACGAAGGGTAAACACCAAGCTAAGCTTTCGTCGATGCCACAGCTTCATGGCCAACCCGAGGAGTCTCGCCAAGCGGCCCATTGGAGGCCTAGCGTTTGACTGCCGTGAGCGAACGATGACGCCGACGAAGTCACACAAGCGGCTTCCGGACAGGATAATCCCACCTTGATCTCCCCACCCGTTGAATATCATTACACACTTATCGGAGATTGAAAAGGCAAATATCGGATATCTAGGAAGGATGCCAAGGATTTAATGGTGAACTCTAACCCTTTGCTGCCGACACCTTAACACAACCATGTGAGATGCGTCTACTCAAAACTGAGGCAGAATTCAGATATAGGTCGGTTCACAGAGCTTGTAGGCCAACGCTGCTGCTGCTGCTGCTGCTGCTGAAGCAAGCTCTGCGTCGGGATCCTTCATTCGGAGTTCTGTTAAGGAAGGACAGCTTTAAGATATTGTCTAGCGTCTAAAGTAACATTCGAATTGTCATATGCCAGCGATTACTCATGGCTGGGTTTATCTGGATCAGATTCCAAAACGGCACCTTCAACGACTTCGAAAGGTACTCCTGCTTGCAGGACACAGAGCCTGTTGTCATCCTTTCACGCAGGCATCCGGTCAGCCCCATATAGACTCGTCGGATTTTAGTAAGCCTGCTTAGCCGAGTTTTGCCCTAATAACCCCATTAACGAGTTCGCTTATTGCTATCTACCATATTTATCATTGGGCTTCAAACGTTTGCTGGAATAGATAACTTTACTGCGCGTCAGTGGTCCATTGCTGCAGCTTTCATCAACTATACTTCATTGACGATCAAGACAAGAACCTACGAATTTTGATGGATGAAGGTCGGGAAACTGTTACATGTTAGGAGATCACATCTTATTCCATTTTTTGGCTTGCCCATGAATATTACAGTCCATGAGGTCAAAGTAGAGGAGCACGCACGCAACTTAGGGTATCTACACAATATTCAGCGTTGGCTTTTGCCAACGCGTCCTTCGAGTTTGAACATCATTTCGCACACGAGAGAATATATAGGTCACAGTAACGTTGTTCTATCCTGTACTAATGTAAACAGAGGCGAGTGAAATTTGTGCATGTGCGTTGTAACGGAACGCCGCCAGGAACTGTTGACAGTAAACTTCTTGACAAACAATGTAGTCATCCAATCTGATCGATTGGATAGAGCTCTCGCGTCAGAGGTGAAATCTATACTATAACAATATACATATAATCCTACTCAATTTTGGAATGATATCTTTCAGGTCCGTTCACTTACGACAAATCTAGAGTTCTCTCCATTGCAGCGTATAGTAACCGAACGACAGCCGTACATCAGCAGTGTCAGGATAATCCGATATCAGGCCGAAGTAGGATCCGACAGTTAGATCTCTCTACTCGATCCGTATTGGGAAGGGATAAGCGTTGTTCCTCCAAACCTCAACGGACCCACGTCGTCCTAAAGTGGTGTAAAGCGGACCTCCAAGCAATTACGTCGTGTGAGCCTGATTGGATGGCCTACAGCTTGCTAAATGTTCCGGGCTAGCTTCCCCCTGAGTTAAACTATAGTAATAATAAAGTGATCTCCTTTGAATGACACTTCCGCTGATTCGGCAAAATGCGCGTTGAGACGCAGCGCCTCTCTACGATTCCGTTCGAAATCACTTTCTTTGACTGACCCGTATTGTCATCATGGTGCCGGTCGCAAACGATCGCGGATTTTATATACACCTTTTATTCAATTTTTTTTTTTTGCGAGAACTTAAGCATTGTGAAACTGCAGTTTCGAAAATAAACCACTAATGAAATGAAAATCATGCACCATTACCGCCGCAGTAGCCATAGAACAATAGAAATGTGTATATGCGTCCAGAGGTCCGCTAAATATCCGCAAGCGATAACTTTGGCCGTATAGCCAGCGCTCATCAGCAATCACGTTGGAGTTACTGTGCGTTCACATTGTCACTGTATACTCGAAGCACAGGTGGAAAAAATAACCTTTGTTCATGGCGTCCTGTTACTTCCTTAGGCACACTGAAAACAAAGAAGAGTCTCAAATGACTCGGATAATTTCCGCCGCGAAATGGAGGTCTGGCCATCGACCCAGTCTAGTGAGTTAATAGGTCAGGCTCAGCGCGGGCCTTTCGCCATTTCAGCGACCTTAAACAAAAACGACGGAGACAGAACAACGCGTTGACAACGGAAAACAGCGTGCGCCTTTGTAAATGGGCTCCTCCTCAGGGCTCACCCGTCATAATCGCACGACCGAACAGTGCAGATAACACGTAAGAGCGCTGTATTTTACGGAACACTACGACAGCGGGCGCTGAGCTTCCTTGGGTGTACTTTATCGTCTTTAATTCAAAATGAGTTGCTTCGTTCGTTGCTGAAGGAAGTTATTTCTTCTTGACTGAGACGATTGAATTTCGCTGACGCTCTCAAATGTCAAACCGACCTGATGGCTCGACTGGCTGAACAGTAAGTTGGTACCGATTTCTCGAGGCCCTCTTTCGAAGGCCCCTCGATGCACTGCACAAGCAGAACATAGGTTGTCCCCGAATATGTTTTGCAGGCTGTGCTGTTGACGCACAAAGACAGGTTGTCAAGGAAACCAGAGAAATACAGAATTTATCTATATAAGACCATTTTCTAACGAGCTGCTGCACTCGCTTGCCCGTACAGAAGACACTGTACACATAGTCTGCTCACATGTGACTCGATGTTGGTCAGATAGGAGTGTCCGTTGATTTCTGCCGAGATCGCTCTCTCGTCGCAGTGCGTTCATCGTCATCTCTGAAAATTTCCAGTTCGGCCATATTTAGGAAGCCGGCTCTGCTCCACGCCAGCGATGTGGTCTGTAATAAATATTGAATGACTTTTGACTACCAAATATTTCGTGGTGTTCGACAAAATTGACGAGACTGTTGTCCAATGGCGCTGAATAACAATTGAGGTGGGACTGGCAACTATCGCGGGAATCGATCATAATGAATCCCACATTAGTAATTCTTGTTGAAAATGCAGCTATTAAGTAAACAACTAGCTTAATCTAATATGTACGTGATTTCGTGATAGATAGATATTTGCGTTACTCCGTCATCTCCGTACGGTGAGGAGGATATATGGTGCTCGTGGCTGGGCTTGTACACATCTCACCACCCTTACTGAAGAATGCGCGAAGCGATACCGGGAAGGGTGGTGCTGTTGAATATCGTCAAAAGTTCCACAAGGGCGTCAGTCACGGTGTTGACATGCATTAGCATGCCAACAACCCCCTTCAAAAAAGATAGGTATTTGCGTAAAGGAAAAGCTTTATTGGTTTATTAAAGGAGCTGCAATTTCACAATGCTTAAGCTCTCTTGTATGTCACGCACCGGGGCTTGAACTCGCCACCATGCAAACCCCCTTATGTCTGCATGTTCGCGTTGAGCATAAGTACGGCGCAAAGAATCGCCCCATAGTAGATAGTACGGAACGGATTGGAAATGTGGCCTTGCGGCCCCCAATAAGATTAGTGGCAGTTATACCATTATAAGCTGTGTGTATTCATTTGCAGACGAAGCTGAGCTTTTTATAACAACGTCTGTGACATTATAGTCAAATACACAGTAAGATATAGATCAGCAAATTCTCAGTGACATGAAGCCCGGCGTGCATTACCTCATTAAAGTAAATCCATTGCTGTTACGATTGGTTATGGTAAAGGACGGCTACCTTGCGTCCGCTCCTGACTGGCAGGCTCGCTACAAACGTCGCTCGATATACAGGTCACCTCAAATTGTACATCAACATTCATACAAAATAGTCATAGGTATTGCTATGGCGACAACAGTTCCACAAGGGGGGGGGTATGCATTAGCAACCCCCAACCCCCAAAGAAAATTAAAAAAAGGTCTTGCTATGGCAGATACACGGCGCAGGAAGGAGATCAATGGTGATTACTATTATTGTTTTGTTCGGGGTCTTCCAGACGAATTCAACCAACGGCGAGGTATAAGATAACATTCTACCACATCGCACTGTGTGACTGGAGAGCTGGAGAGCTTACACTGTACGTTCGCTCTCCCCCGCCCTCGTTAGCGTCAATCATTTAGAAAATACGTGATGGGATATTCCCTTGTTGTGGTTGCTGCTGCTGTTTTGAAAAATAAGCGCACACGCGTGGGCGGTTGTTTTCGGCCTTCACATCGTGGCAATATTTGATACGTCGTTACCTCAAACATTGGACGTGGGCTCAACGAGGAAGCTGGTCGAGTAACAGCCGATAACAGGTCTCGTTTATGAAGGCATGAAGAATACAGAAACGGATGACTCGTGCAACGGAACCCATTGCTGTATGCACCTAGTAGTAACACAAGTAGGTAACGAGGTCTAGAACGCTGCTAAAGACACGGGAAATATTATCAATTGCATCGTCATGTGAGGTCCACGAATTATTTTCAGGGCTGATGGCACCATTCCGTTTCGTGGACGTAGTTAACGTCCACGAACGTTAACGTTCCGGGCTGAGAACGTCCGGGCTGAGACTCAGCCCGGAAAATTTACTCGGCAATAGCTGCAGTTGAAGAAATTTTGTCTCCAAAGATGTGTGAATTTTGCCCAAACTAGCAAAAAGGTTACGTTTTCTTGAAATAGTCAACCCATTATGACCGTCCGATCCTTTTTCAGAAGGTGGCGTTGATAAACAAAATCGGGTAAGACCCAATAGTAAGCCTGACCACAGCTCGGAGATTTCAGGGTAAAAAAATTCAACAAGCAAGCTTTGTCCGCACGTAGATACTATAATACCATCAAAGGTGTTTGGAAAGTATTTTACATATAAATACAGCAGACTGCCGCTTGGGAACTATGTAACGCAAAAGAAGCGGAGAGCAGTGTTTTAAAAGCAGAGAATCTACCGTGTCAACTCATCCATATCTAGCAAAAAAAAATGACGCTCCTTTGAAAAAATCGATGAATGGGTTTCTAATTAGGATGGTTATGGTGAAACCCAGTGCTCCAATGGTCAATTATGCAAAAAAAAAATCATAACAATGTATTATATGAAAATAAAAAGGTGTCAATGGGAGCCTTCTCCCTTATCTGTGTCTAACATGTTTGCGCACCTTGCTGAATCCGCTTGAACGCGCAGAATAGAAACTGCGATATGAGACGTGGGCCGGTATTAACAACAGGTCCGTATCGATCAATGCAATTTATTGAATAGCCCTATTCAATACAACTTTATTCTCGTTTCCGTCCACCTACTTTCTTTGATCAACTACTCTTTAGACGTCTCAACAGATACGTTGTTATTAGGTTGTTCACGAAACGCGAATTGCCATTGTAGAATACACCAATAAAAAAAAGTCCCACCATTCATTTCATTGTGACAGCGCTGAACAGGGAGCGAGAGAGATTCGACAACGGTTGGACCAACAGCTCGCTTGACGATTTTCTAACGGTGATTTTAGCTTGGTTTCATTATCCGATTGTGGCAAAACACTCATGACATCTCCTTCCATCCGCTTAGCGTCCCCCCAAAACGCTACGGCAACCACCGACGCGTCGGCTTTGGCTCCTCTGTCGCGAGAGGACTCGACGAGCTGGCCCTACCCTGCTTAAACCGTTATCTACTTCTACGGCCGAGCCCCATGGCAGTTACATCGAGGCGGCTTTCTCGTCACTGTTGGCCATTGGTAGCGTTTAGTACTGACGCGGAGCTGGGCACTAAGCGGTACTCCCGTTGTTGGAGACGTCGTTGTTGTTATCCGATGTTGCGCCTGTGATGGGTTAGGATGGCTCTCTGACCAGCGAACGTCCCACATACGACGGGTGTTGAAGATCTGCTCAGATTGTTAGAGATTTTGTTCCGATAGCACGACCTAACTGTATCTCTATGTATTATTATTATTATTAGTGAGTCTTATATGTAAGACACAGAACTCTATACAATATATATATATATAAGTAGCTCTCAACGGAAATATAGGACTAAGGAGCAATGCTCAATCCCATATACAGAGTCTCACGTGCAAAGCAAGCTAGAAGTGAAGATTTATTAGTTTATTAAAAGAGGGTAGCAACCCGGTCAACAATTCTATTTCAATAATAATAACTCCCCAGGGATGCTCTTCGTGTATTACTCGCCCTGACCATTGAGCAAATGGCATCGAGAAAGACGTCGGGCACCTTGAATTTGCATACCATAAAAGCTGTAACTACCTCATTCGTTTCAGAGTTCTGAAACGAACAGCCGCAAGGTTTGACGCGATGTTTGATGCAAAGTTTAGCCAACAGGTGAAGTGCGATATTAAATCACAACTTAGTTAAATACAGCGAACTTTTCAATCACCCCGAATAAAGTGTTTTTGAGATACCCGCGGAAGCCTTGGAACCGCTAGTTCCCACAGTAGATGTCTGTCTACCTGTCTACGAGTCATCTTCGCGGAGAATTTTGTGCGCCTTCGTCGGATCCGTCCACCAGCGGCGACGGAAAGACGCATCCATAGCGGGGGCACCCCGAGGGGTTTAAGGCCAGCCAGAACGGGACATACCAAGGGGCCAACTCGATAGGAAACAAAGTTGCAGCACAACGAAAGAATGGACATTTCAACCTCAACCGTAACGAAGCAACAATCACACTGGAAACGAGTAGAAGGATAATAACAGGGGCGCCGACAGAAGCTTGAAAAAAAAAACAGAAAAACAATTTACATTGTTCTAGAAAATGAATATTCGTTAATGAATATGTAACAACTGTGATGTGACGCACTGACATTTCGGTGGTCGATAGACAATGGCCTCTCGATATTAACCGTGATAAAACGAAAAATCAAATTAACGCATAACGATAATAATAATAATAATAATGAATATGATGAAAAAATATGATATCTTGATGTCTAATAGTAATTATAGATTAATTACAGTTGGTTACACGTTTTCGCCAGGTTGCGCAGTTTGTGAAGCGGTTCCCTTAAACATGATCTATTAGCAGTGCTGCCAGGCACTCCGGCACAGACGCCGTGGCCGGGCGTCTGTCCTGCACCGTGAGCATTTTCTCTTTCAACCTTATTGTCGTTGGCAATTAGCCGTCGACGAACGAAACGAAAAAGACCACTGCATCACGTATGACGCTCACGATTGTATGTGCAACCATTTCACAGATTATCACGTATCTGTTATGATGTCTCCATGCAACCGAGCAACGCCATCCTTACCCACTTACGCGCTAATTGTTGTCATTAAAATGGAGTGGGATTCGTCGCAAATTCGCGTCCGCTGAACTCTTTGACAGCCGTTTATTTTATTTTTTTATTTTCAGATTAATTTGATTACCGCTGAATCCAGGATGCATGGCCATGTTACTGAACCAACCGCCGCAGCAGCAAACAAACTTGCCCTCTCTCCTCCCTCGTGGACTGGCGCTTTTTTCTGCGAACAGCACAGCAAGATCTAGTAGATGACAGTGACTCACTGAACGTCACGAGGAACGAGCAAAGCCTCGCGGAATGAAGCCAGATGGACGGAGATGGGACGTTTGGTGAAAAATCTTCCTTCCGAATTTCATGCCTTCGCGCTGGCGATGAAGTAATCGCCGGGACGCTCGCCTATCTCGCGCCGATAGACAACGCGTGATCGGGATTTCGCTGGCGAATTTATAGCCCCACGATCCACGTTGTAAGATCAGACGTACGTGGCGGTGGGGTTGTTATTGTGTAATACTAGAATAATAATAATAAAACAAGTAGGTTCGTCGGCCTCGAGACAGAAGTGGAGTGAAAGATTACAGGTTGAAATTAGGATCCGGGCTAACAGAGCGTGTTTGTACTAACAACAAAAAAATGCTCAGTCGTGGATCTGCCAGATGCTTTTTACAGCCGAAAGAGTAGGCGTAGGGTTGTGTTAATCATACTTTCATTTGTAACACGAGCATGGCGAAGGATGATCATATACAGAGAGTGTAGATGGAGAAACTTGCTGGCTGCTTGACTCATTGCATGTGTGCTTTTATTGCGTTACCGATCCATCACATCGGGTCGTTTCGTTAAGCGTACAATGTAACACATTCGAGAAAGGGAGTCCCGATAGTTAATTTCTGACCTTAGACTGCTCAGGGTTCCGCTACGTTGAGAAGCTACCAAATTAATGAATTTTTAGTCACAGACAGCTTTCCCGTCTCGCTGTTGACTGGGTCTCGTTGTTTTCGTTGGATATCGAATGAGCAAAGGCTTCACATAGGCAGAAGTGGTATCTCGGGTGCGCGTGCATGATGACCGTCTGTGCGTCAAACAAGACAACACTTCTTAGGACGTCGCGGGGGGAGAGCCCACGACGGCGGTGCTGTTGCTGTCCTACAGCAATCGAGAAGGCCGACTGAAGGGGACAGCAGCCAGAAACGCGAGGAAAATTTTTGCTCACAATGAACAGACAACTTTCTTCATGATGCCGCGAGGTCGCGTCCGAATAGATGGTACAAAGTCACTGTAGTGTCAAATGGGCAGACGACAGCAACGGCAGCAGGAGCAGCGACTTGGTAATTGTATTCGTTGTTTTACGCGCCTGTCAAGCTGACATCCCTCGTCTCAACAATAACAACCAAAGTAAACCGGCTTATAAGGGGGAAGCAGTGAATGTTCGACTGGCGCATATAGGCGTTCAAATTTGATCAGCTGTTGTTTTATCGTATGCTGATTACGATCGATGATATTGAAGAAGTAACGCTTGATAGTACTAATATGATAGGATGTAAGTTGTAGGTCATGTGGCGTCGACGTTATGAATTAGTAGATTTAAAAGAGAGAGAGGCCGCTCTAGACAGGCAGAATTTTAAATCAGAGTGGCGAATCGAAAGTAATTCACAAACAAGAGCGCCCAGTTGGGTCCCAGAATTGCAATGCGCAAGGGAGAGAGAGCTCGGGAGGGTCTCCGTTTGGCATTGTCATATGTTTGAGCTCCGCAGGCCCCCCCACGACTGGAAGAACGAGAAGTTTTCATTGACACTGATGGCAGATGACAGAGCGAGAATGAGCAGAGTATTGGGCCAAAGAACAAAAACTCTCCTTCGACAACCTCGAAAACGTGACGGGACCGCAAATGCGCTTCTAGAAGCAATAGCACAAGCTGGATCCTCCTATCGTAGCGCGCCTTGAACAATCGAGCAAATATGGCCTAACTGTATAATATTTAGCCTTCTGCTCGACTGCTCGACATATTTGACAAGTTTAGATCCGCTTGAGAGGAGGTCAGCTGGGGTAAGCAGAGGCTGCGGGGAGCGTGACTTCCTCAGATCTGGTCCATACGGCGAAATAGGCGTCACCTACCAAATGCCCCTCGCGATTACTCCCCACTGAGTGCAGTTTCAACTGCTTGTCAGTGCCAACTGCCTCTCACCGATGGCTTGTCTTGGACATCTACCGTCCAGTATCTATGTTCGGGAGCCATTTCCCAATGAGGTAGGGCATATTATTTAAGTAAATCTCCCCAGGATTGTCATTTTTTTGTAAAAGATATGAGGGGATCTCACGTAGGCCGTTGGTGTACTATAGTTGTCAAGAATGAAAACGCCTAGTTATTTTCGAAGCGAAGAAATCATAAAGGAGTTTATTTATCACTGTCATTTTCATGTTGCGTGCAATCGATCCGCCAGAACTTCACCCCCCATCTACCTGTAAGGTCGTTCATACGTCTTTTTAAGATTAGTTCACGCACTGATTTTTACTCTTCATCTCTCCCAACCTTTCACCGCTGTTCAAGGTTTTTTTTTATCTGTTGGTGTACTGCGGTTTCTTTTGTCGTCAGCTACAGACCAACGAGATTGTTTGTCTGTGTCTGTTGGTCATTCATTGTGAAGATCTGAGAGACGTGGCTACTTAGTATCATTCAGCGCTGCAGCTCATTGAATTAGATCCTCAGTTGAATACTGAGTGACTTTTCCCAGCTGTACGGCAGGATGCCCTGTTGCCTATGCTTAGATGCATCTCTCTTACAAGCTGTAATAGCAGTCTATCCCACCGATATCGCACGTCTCGACGAACAGCAGCAAGCTGTGCATGTCGTCAATGCCATCGAGGCCAATGTCGTTTCGTTCTTCTCTGACAAACTTCCCTCGACTGAATATTTCTGCCGGGTGTCGTGCAATACAAACGTATCTCTTAGACGATGTGCGTCTTCCTATTTAGTCGCCATCTACCAGTGTCCATTCTATTGCAGTTCATCTCCAATTGAATTCATTGTTTAATTCTCCTTGAATTCTTCTTGTTTTACTCATATCCTTTACATTAGGCATACTGAGACGCATATTGACACGCGCCCAGTGCCAACAGATGTCTCGAGCGAAAATACCCCACAGCAGAGCGCACTTGCTCGCATATGAGTTCGTCTGCCTCGTTGCTAGCTGGTTCCCAGCTCATGTGTCGTCGTTTTTAAATGTTTTCGTTTACGCCACCGGCCAAACCCTCATTTCTGCACACATACGAGAGAGTACGCCTGGTGGCGCATACGAGAAACGGGTTCCATACGTTTCGTGGCGCTTCAGTCAGCGGCCTTCGAATGGTCCTGACTGAGGATCTTGTGACTGAGACCGTACGGCGGGGTATTCAAGACGGAATTGACTGGGGTACCATAGCGTATATTTGGGGCAGTATAACGCCTGCAGTGGGTGCCCCTGCATCGGTCAAGGGCGAGCGGACGGTCCAGCCCGGCCTTCGTCGGGCGTCGGGTATTGCGCGAATACGTAACTCGGTCACTCACTCAGATACACAGACACAGCCCCATATCTGTGTCTTTTTCACTGTAATGATCGTCATTGTAACCGCTGTCGGATGCCGTATATATATATCTATATATATATATATATATATATATATATATATCGTAGCTTTAACCTATTCGCTTTCCTAGCTTTTTGCCTTCTTCTCCTCTCCTCTCCTCTCTCTCTCTCTCTCAGTACTGCTCTGTCTAAAGCTTCTCAGTTCAAGCGATTCACCTTGTGTATGTATACCACCCATCTGGCTGCTAGATGCCGCCACCTGCAAGCAACAGCTCGGTGGCGCCATCTCGTGGAATGTGCAGCTCCACTAATCAGTGTCTATACCACCTCATGAATAGGACCGGCTTCTCTACCAGCTTCAACTTCTGTCGCCCGTGGCCGTTGCTGTTGATCGAGTCTACATACTTCTTCTGCTATATCCTTCTCCAACGGCTGTTGGCTGCCGCTGGTGCCGCTACTCCTTCTGATTCGACTGCTGTGAGAGGTGGAGGAGCCAGCGGTAAGGTTACATAGCAGTCAGCCGTTGCCATCCTGTCTCTTTCTCAAGACTAACAAACTGTCTCCTTAGTTTTCACCCTCCTCTCTCAGCCTTCTGTGAGTTGCTAACGCTGCTGGTGCGGCCGCCACTGCCGCCGCCACCGCCACCTCCGTTACTGCTATTGTCTGTTGGCGATATACGATAGACATTGTAGATAGATGGCCGCCGTGGTACGGCTAAGCAGCGTCTCGCGGTCGCCGTCAGCATCGCCGCTTCAATCGGGAGCATAGCGATCGCCTTTATTGTTCATTCGAGCTGCTGGGGCTGTTCGTTGAGCGTGTGTTTGTGAGTGCATCTGAGTGTTCCTGTCTGAGAAAGGGAGATAGGAGATAGAGAGAAAGATAGAGAGAGAGAGAGAGAGAGAGAGAGAGAGAGAGAGAGAGAGAGAGAGAGAGAGAGAGAGAGAGCAAGCGTATGTATCCACTGTCTCAGTTGCCCGCTGCCGTGGAGCCAGTCGCTGCCAGGAACCGGCCGCACGAACCGAGTTGTCGTCGTCAGTTGCTGCCCACCGCTGACATCGACAGAGTGAACAGGGGAAAGGGCACGTGCTCGCTCTTCTGCCCGGTGGCTGGTGCTTGCTTTCGTTGTCGTTCTAGCAACGGAGGAGACGATTCCCGAGCCGATCCCTTTGCCGGTCTATAGGCCAGCCTGTCCTATCATATGTCGGAGGGCTGCCGACGAGTCTCTCACTGTCCATCGCGGTCGCACTGCCTGAGCGAGAGGCAGAAAGAGCGAGAGTGGTGTGCTCGCCGTTTCGAGCTCTGACTGGCCGTGTGCTGCTACACGGTTTCGTGTGCTTGTCGCTAGATGGCGTAGCCAACGATACGCTAGCCGTACTTCTCTACTAGTGCGGCGGCGGCGGCGGCGGCAGCGACAGCGGCGGCGGCGGCGGCAGCGACAGCGGCGCCGGAGTTGTATGGGGTCGATGTTGCTGTTTTGAACCTCTCTTCATCTTCTGCTCAGGCATGATACTGAGCACGATCGAGTGCTAGTGCCGATGAGGGTCGATTGGTAGACCGTCGTAACCCATGGCTTTCTAGTACCTGCTATCCACGTTTGTGCTAGAACTTGGTGGCACCAGGAGGTGCGGACAGCGGTAACGCTGTAGTGAGTGCTTGAACGAGGAGAGCGCATTCTATTCTAGCTTCGAATAGCCGGAGCGTTCTGAAATTCTACGTTCTGAGTGACGAGAGGAGATTGCCACTGATTTGATCGTCCGTGTTATCGTTGTCCGAGTGTCTTGTTTTCAACGAACGCGTGTTCAGCAGTTGTGCTTCAACGGTTTTACCTATATACACCTGTTGATCTCTGTGCAGGTGCCTGCTCTCTGATGTGTTGCGGGTGAATTCCGCTGCCCCCCGCCCCCCAGTGGCGTAGTGTGTCGGCGTTCGTCTCCGCGGATCCTCCTCCACGAGTAGTTGTGTTAGTCCTTCATCTATATATCATTGTTGTTGTTGTTGTTGTTGCTGCTGCTGTTACGGCTCTACTTCGTGCTGCTACTAGGGGTGTTGTTGTCGGTGCTTTCAGCGGGTCTTCGCAAGAGTAGTAGACGCCGCCGCCGCTACTGCCAAAGCCAACAGAAGAGCACGTACAGTGCCCACCGATGGACCAACGCTAGACGGTACATGGACCGTGGATCGACGGCCGTGGACAGGAAGCAGATGCGTCTGATGCGCCCCACTTGGGCAGCAGCCGGCTACAGCAGCAACAGCCCCAGCACTAATACTGCTGGTTCTCCCAAGACTATAGCAGTCATTGGCGGCAGTGGCGACAACATCGCCGGTTAACGAAGGGGCGATAGACCGCGATAGCTTCGTCGACAACGAACCAAGCCAGTCCCCGTGAAAGAAGCGACGAACTTACAAAGGCACCATCGGGCAGTGGTGGCTGACCACCGTCATGATGCTGTAGCATGTCTTGTCTGACTCAAGTTTCATAACCATTTGGTGAAATCGTGCGAAAAGGCGCGTAGGTTCAGCAGGGATAAGTGTTGGTGTTGCCGATGTTGGGATGAGACACATACTGGGATAACGTTGGCACGTTTCTATTAGCGGCAAGCCCATCACAGCAGCGTGAGGTAAAGGCTAGACGACAAAAGAGCTCGGTTCATTGTGTACCCGGTGTGCAGTTGATTCCCAGACACACAATAGAGAGCCTACCTGCATTCAGCCGCCTCTCCTAAAAGTGTTCGACGTTGTTATTGATATGACACTATGCGTATTGTTATTGAGGAATTACCGGTGACAGATTCAAGAAGGACAACGAGGTCGGACGCAGGTGGTATATAACATTACATTGCCTGCTCGCACCTGCTCTGTACCAGTACCTCGTCGAGGGCAACGGCATCGAACCGCGCTCACCAACTACATTCACTGGGTCTACCTCGGAGTGCCTCCCGAAGCAGTTGACGTCCAAGATATCGAGGACGATCGAATGGATTACATTCAGCGGCGAAACATTGTGCTCCAATTGTGCCTACACTTGTTGTGACAGTGGGTGATGTTGAAATGATACGACACCTCAATAACAGCAACAACGACAACATCTCGTCTCAGACGATCAGTCAGGTGTCAAGTCGTATCCAGAAGCACCGGAGCGCGGTTTCCCCGCCCGTTTCTCTCGTGTGATCATAGTGCTAAAGTAATACGGTGCGGCGCTGTTCTGCTGATTTTGCTCTGAGGATACTGGTTTAGCGCCGGTTCATTTTGCTACTGCAATTCGGCTGATATTCGGCAGCGCGTGCACCACTATCGCATCGTCCCCAGCGCGCGTTACCTTTCCAACGGATTACGTGTTCCTCTTCCGTGATTACCTAAGACAGCATTCACCGCTGGCGTGATTTGTGCACTCGCGTACGAGACCCCTTCGCGGGACAGCTTGAGATGAGGCCCAACCGATGAATAGACGTTTTTCGGCCGGTGTACCTCATTCCCTGTACGTGAGTGGTACGAGGTGCTGAAAAGTGCTGACCTGCCGTGGTTAATGTTGCTCACCAACGAGAAATCGACATCTCAACACCACCTTACTGGATCCATGGTAAGCAACTGATGGCTATTGAAACATTCGACTATAGAATATTCACATCTACAAACGTTTCAGTTGTTCAAATTAATTACACACACACACACACACAGAGATTCGATCTTGCAATTTCATGAAGCAGCGTCTTGTGCCGAGGTACACGATTCGAAAGAAGTCTCTGGTGAACTTCGATGATTACGTTATCTGCCGGTCATACTGCACACGATTATCCGCCACAACAATAGCGGAGAAAGAGAGAGCGAGAACGCGGAGAGAGAGAGAGAGCGAGAGAGCGGTCGATGGCTATCACCGTACAGAAGGATATTGAAACGGCCAAAGCCATAGGAGAGCCCCCTTTACAGAGTCATTCGTGTTACGGCGAAAATCTATCGAGCGAGCCCCAACGGACTTGTTCCCTCCTTCTGACAGGCTGACGTTTGTTTCTCTACGTGGAGCTGAGCGAAGCCGGGTAGCGTTGATGGTCGTGGGATCTCGTAACGGACGCGTCGTTGGTCCGCAACGGCCCCAGCCGAAGCATACATACAACAGCGGCTGACGCAGCCGAGTTTGGGAATTAAGACAACGCGAAATGAGAACGCCAGCCCGGCCTATCCTTGACCGTTGGCACATACCAGTACGGTCGTTTCGAATTATTTCACATACAGACATTTATTTAGAAGATACAGAACAGCACCAGCTAAGCTGGTATGAGCATTAGGAGCTGGGTGAAAATTCTGCGCGGATGACTGCACCATATCGCTTGTGTTTCTGTCAGGCTGTTTACGTCAGATTGATTCAATGCTCGATTCTCGCTAAAATTCCCCTCTTTGAATAGAGAAGTGGCGGAGCAAACTGATGATTCTCAGCTCAAAACAATTTCGTAGAAGGAATTGGAAGGACGAATTTCAAAAAGCGCACATTTATTACAGCGTGTATCCTATCAACTCTTAGGCATATTGGTTTGATTAAGTTGGGTCCTGCAACAAGCTTTTCCTCAGTCGCTATCGACACCTGAGTCGTGTAATATGTTATCAACCGTAGGCTCCTTGAGCTGCTAGGGCGCCTGAGTTAACATTCTTCATTATCATCCTTTAATGACACTACAGCAATCAATAGTATAGGTCTTGCATCCTCAGCGTTCCCCCTCCCCCGAAAAAATCTGGCGTCTGCTCAAAACGTCCCTTATCACGTACGCAATGCAGATCACAATAACGTTCTACAGTCTGTCACGTGCTCAAAGTTAGCCTACTGAAGACGAGATTGAGCACCATTATCACATCTTGAGCCTGTCCAACCCTCCTCGCTCTGATGAACACAGAGAGTGAATCCGTCAACGGTAAGCGTTGTTTGTTGTTTCACCTGCTGATGCTGGCTAAGTAGGAACAATTGACATTTCATCGATTGCCAATATTCAACTCTATTACATTTCTGTCAATTTCAAGCGCCTTCCCCTATAAGCGACTACCATCTTCATACGTAACGACTACCATGACATAGAGACATATGCGGTCGTGGCAACCGACGACCAAGCTGTGCGGGGTCAGCTTCAAAGGTCGACGCCCGCCCGACTCGAGTCGTCTCCTCTTGCTTGTCACTCACTATTCAAAACGACAACTACTTTATAATATCACTTCTACCACTACGACTATACGTGTGCAATCACACAGCCATTTCTGCGATCTTCTATCTCGATGTTTGAACATCTCGAACGTCTCAGAGATCAGCTTGGCAGCCATCTCGGTGGGCATTCCTCTCGGCAGGCGAGCAGTCGAACCGAGCGCTAGATATCGCACTCAGTTATGCCGCTTAGCAGCAAACGTTGCTGCATGATCCCAATCGTGCCGTCAAACGCACCAACAACGCTGAAGAAGACACCTGAGACGAAGACCGCCGTCACCGCCACTACTACCATCGATGCTAGCAACGATCAACAGAAATCAACTCACACCACCATAGGTGTCATCGCGTAATAACTCGCGTGTTAGACATGGCAAAAACGCGGAGGTAATGACGTGAACCAGGCACGACCGCCGTTGCAACCTGTCACAGATGAATACGTGACCAGGCCAATTGGGAGAATGTCTACGGACAAGCTGGGAAAAATTCTGGCTGGCCAAGGGTGCCATGTATAGCAGCGGCGCGAGCACCTTGCTTCAGGGTTCAACGAAGGAATTAGGGGGTATTCTGTCTCTATCCTGACGGTTTGTTATCAGTTGTCAACGTATCAGCTGGACGTCTTTGGGCGTACTATGATCGTGAACGAGCGATGTGAAGATATGTACATGCATATTCGACTACATACACAAAAACACAAACATGTAAGCGATGCCACCGCAACCAAATCTAGTTGCCGGACAACCAACGTTGAATGAATGACTGGCTCGTCTAGATATGCCTGTGTTATAGTATGATCGAGTCACAATTAAGGCAAATGGAGTGCAATCGTTAATTACATCGCTCATTCACAGCTGGCACAGATGATTGTGGCTCCTTACCGATTGACTTATGATAGTATTCGTGGACACTTCTAACGCACATGTGGACATCCCCATCTGGCTCCATTCGGGGTCGCGTTGTTCCGACTCAATTAACAGGTGGCTTTTCGTGTAATTTGTTTAATGTAGCAATACTATGTTGTAGAGTAACGTCAAAACGCTATCGTAGTTTGTGCACGATAAGTCACACACTCACATATTGTTGAAAAATGATCACTTTATTCAAACAAAACATCGCGCTACTCACGGGACTATCAGCATGAGTTCGGTGTGGTCCTTGTAGCGAGACCTTTTCCAAGGCAAACACGAATCCCACCACGACGACTCCGAGCATTCCCTACAGAAGCAGCAATAGGTCACTACTTGTAAACTAAATCCTTGCTGAGGCCCCGTTAGCTGGCACAAAGGCACAGGCTCTCGTCCGACACAATGATATTTCCTACATTCTGCATCAATCCGTTCGGCCTACCTCCGGTTTTCGTGGCTGTCAAACCCCAGCGTTCAGGCCGCCGCCGCCACACGTGCACAGCGAGAGGTGGTGTGTAACGGCTTTCAATTTGTAGCAGCAGCGTTTTTGGCCTTCTTATTTACACGATCACGGATCGACCTTGGGTTTGACCTTTTTGGCAAGGACGCGTGGACGGAGCAGGAACAACAGCAATCGCTATGTCTTAAATGAGCTAGTCGTAGTGGCATTTCTATCTAATCTGCTACGGTGTGAATTGTGCTGATACGGGTAGCTTGGCCTGGGACGACAACCAACCAACCAAGCAACCGCGTGGTTAAGCCGGATCTGCGTTAACTAACTAACGATGCGATGTGGTGTCAAGGTGATGCAACCAGCTAGATGTAGTAGGTAGCCGTATCCCGTAATCCCAGCCGCCCACGGATCCACCGCGGGTCAACTTCGGATCGGGCTAACCGCGCTGCAACTGTCGCAGTTCATGTAAGGTAGTTCGACTTTCATACTGTCAAGAAGAGAGATACGAGGAACGTCGCCCGACGCCTATAGGATTGTCTTCTAGTTTTGTCTCCCTGGCCCTTGTGGTCATCGTATGGCACGCGCAGGACGACGTCCTGACAAGAAACACCCCGACAACAACAACGCTACATCGTTAACGTCGGACACACTAAACAATCTGCGCGTCTAATGAGGCAGCAGCAGCAGCAACAACAACAGCGGCTAAGCAAATTGCTTAATGCTGTTACCCCGACGAGCTAATCGCTGTCTGATCGCGTTCTATTATTTACGCGCGTAAAGGCACTAAATCGAATTATTTACACTCATAGATCGACACGAGCAGGCAATGAAGGGCTATAGCCGTTGTTTACATATAATTGCCAATCGGGATGAACGATCGGCCCCGGCGGGAGTCACGATGAATGAAATATCCATCGTTCGAGCCCGAAACGACCACACACGCCCAAAAGGCTGAACACCGGCCACCGAAAAGCGCTGATTTTCGGGCTCAGCTCCGTTAGTGACTACGGCCACGGCTGCTGCTGCTTTTTTTTTTGCCAACGCCGACTCTTTTCCGTCCGAGTCGCTGCCATCATCCACTATTTAGTTTTGAGTGAAATTGTGTTCACCATCCATTTTTTTGTGTGTGTCCTGTTATGATGGACAGCTATCTGTTCGCTGTTCTATTTGATACGTGCCTCATCCACGTTGGTGTTGCAACATTGTCCAACACCGATGTCCCGGGGACGATGCCGACGTTCGCACGGATTGTTGACAAAATCCTTGATGGGTGCTGGCATCGCTGCCTGGTAGACACTGTCTGCAACAACAGCAGCCACCGCAGCGGGAAGGCATTTGCGAGTTTCTTTTGAGCTCCACGTTGAAGAAATGCCGTCTGTCTAACCCAAATGGTGGGTAGTGAATGTAACGAACGCTCACGGAGTCCCTAAAAGTCAACATTTGGAATAGATACTAGATAGATAGATAGATAGATAGATGATAACTCAATTGTGTCAAATATTACTATTACTACTACTATTATTATTATTATTATACAATAAAGGAAAATCAAACGAATGGAGAAGAAGATGCTGAAACGGAAGAAACACCGTTCAATCAGCACCTGCTGCTGCTGCTGCTATTGCAACAACCACTAAGACGACGGTGATGACACCTGTTACAATGCTATTCGTGAGGCAGGATCTGAATCTGCAAAGATCTCGGGGTCACAGCGCTGATGAAAGGGGCATAAATAGAGGGTTGACATAATGAATGTCGTTACTATACGATTGTCCTATGGACTGGATCGCTGGATCCTGACGACTTCACGTTGGTGCGGCTGTCGTGGGAATGCCGTGGAAATGATTTCTCAGATCTAGAGGTAAACCATTGAATAGATTCGTCTTTGCCTAGGAGTTCTACGTTGAATTGAACAATTCGCCACCGTATCGCGTCCAGGCGAGAAGTGCGCGACATTATTGGCCACTAGTACGAGTAGTTCCTTGATAAAAATTGAGATCCTTGCTATTGTTGTTATCGTTGGATGTCTCTATTTCTGTATGTTTTTAGTAGAATAGGTTTGAGTTAGGTTTGGAAATATTCGAGATTTTTCGGTCACAAGTCTCAACACTATTGTTCTACATAAACCTCTACGCTGGGAGTGACTTCTCGCTGAAATGAGATTGCTTGAGCATTCCCATTTCTCTCGGTCATTATAAACCTAAAAAGGGACGAATAATGAGGCAAATAATGAAAACCTTGCAGTGTTTCAGCAATATCGTGTTTCTCTCAAACAAATTTATTTCCTGCTCTATACACGCCCAGTGTACCCCCGGCGCTCTGTTTGTGCGTGAGCGTAGCACTCGGCTTAGATCAAACTGCCGTGGTACTGCTGACATCGATCGCTAATTGCATTCGTCGTCATTACATAATGAGAGTCGACGAATAGTCGCGATATTCGTAACGGAAGTCACCAGACATTACAGCGAACCTTCATTTGAACGCGTCACGCCAGGTTATTAGTCAACACGGAGCGCGGTTGGGGAGACTATCCGAGACGACACGTACATAGAGATATAGTCATACCCGATCCTGACTGCTGGGTTACTTCTAGTGGAGCCCTGTCTTTATCGCATTTTAAAGCCATCGTTATGATGGAGTCGCACATAAACCGTATAAGTGGGAAGAGAGAGGTGGGCGAGAGAGAGACAGAGCTGTTCGAAGCATTGAACCCATGAGCGAAGCAAAGATCACGTATTTGTATGCCGCTATTGTTGCCGAAGTGGCTCTGGCTGCCATAGCTGCTGCTGCCGTTAAATCTCCTCGGTCTCAATCTCAATGCGGTGGGCGCCGCACGCTGTTCATTGTCCTGAGGCAAAGGTGAGCTCGCCGCCGCCGATAGCTGTTTCGTACAACTATCGAGACGGCTGTCCAACCACCCAAGCAACAAACCGAGAAGGCAAGTAACCTACCAAAGCGTTGGCGACTCGAAGCGCGCGCGCGCGCGCTCGGGCTCCTCGCTCTGCGGATTGACAAAAGCGGATTAAAGCTGATGAAACTGGTGCGTTCCCGGCCTCGATTTCAGCCGTGGTCACACCGGTTATCTCCGCTTGTAAAAGCCGGCCGCGGCCACCGCCGCCTCCGGCGCCTTGAACATGTTCAAAACACTCCGTATTCACAAAGACAGCTTCGCACACACCTCCAGTCTACTTGACATAGGATTGGGCAGAGGGTCGAGGACCGGCGGACCGGCTGATAGATAAATTGAGCAGAAGCCGAGTCGGAAACAACAACTCGTCGAAAAGAGAAGATGCCGCCGGTTGCTGTTCGGGTTTCGATGGTAGGTTGCTCTGAGAAGGTGTTTCGACAGGAGTTGATTCGGCAGTCCGAAGCTGAGCGAGCTTCTCCTGCTGCTGCTGCTGTTGTTGTTGTTGTTGTTGTTGTTGTTGCTGTCGTTCGACCTAGGTTTTCGGGCGGACTCTCAGCCAACATTTAATGTCCACGGTACAACTGCTTTTTTCCGTTCGACCAAATCGTCCAGACAGCGCGAGCAGCAGTAATGGTGGTTTTGTGCCCGGTTCTCGAACGTATGAGTATTGTATTATGGAACCATCTTGATATTTATATGAGTAGAGTTCGATTAAATCTGAGAGAGAGAGAAAGAGGTAGGGTCTATAATAACGCCCGATGTGATAACAAGCTCCAGACAATGTGGAGCAGGCGGACAAACCGAAAGGAACACGCAGACATAGAATACAATACAGCCTATCCCGAATCGACTTAGGCCGCCCGCTCTGGTCGACGTTAAATGGCAAACGGCCGAAACTCCCCATGTGGACAAACAGAGACTCACATCATATGATCACATCATTCTAATACAAACTCATACACACACACACACATACGCACATATATACAAGCGTTTTCTGAAGAGTGCTGATGCCGACGCGTCTGAGCACCGTTCCACTCAGGGACGCCATCTTCAAACGGTAGCCGTCCCTCAAAAAACGCTGAGCTAGCGATGTGCGGCAGCCAGCAGGAAGATGAACAATCGCTGTTAACAGCGACCGATAGAGACGGAGTAGGTGTGGAGGTGGACTATCCGAAAAGGCCCGAGTCTGTCAGTGGCTTTTCTCAAAATCCGCCTGCCCAAGCGATGCTGCTGCTGCAGCATCAGTTGTGCGTTTCTCACTGTGTGTTCTTCGTTGATCTTCTGCGCGGGTCCACACGTTCATATCGGTGACTGACTCTTTGCTCCCGCTGCTGACCGTTGTTGTTGTTGTTATTCCACGAGTTCGGGTACCAGTACAAGTTTGTGGCTCGAGCTCTCTCGCTCATGTCGAAGCGGCGACGTAGATCATCTCGTAGTCGCTCTGGTCGCCTTCTTGCTGGCGCTCCTCCTCTTTAGCACACGAAGACACACACAGCAACGGTGACGCCAGCAACAGCAGCCGCAGTAGCAGCAGCAGCAGCATGAAATGATGCGGTTGGAAGCGAAAAAAAATAACGCGAACCACGGCGACAGCAGGACACAGCACACGATAGCGATACAATACCAAACCTCGCAAGTGTTCGTCTCTCGTTTGTCACGCCTTAGCATAGTGGCAGTCGTAGTAGTGGCGTCGAAGCAGATACGAAGACAGCACAAAAAATGAGCGCGAGACCAGAATGGGTGCTAGTATATTCGGGTGGCGTTTCGCCACGAGCGTTTTGCCGCTATCGATTGATCCGCCGATAGATCGGCGTCGAGTTACGCGAGCATCAGTTACGGGCACAGTGTTGCCGGGGTGTTGGCGTTGAGTGAGTCGAAACCTGGACTGTCCAGTGACGTTTCCAGCGCTATATGGACCAGTGGCATCTGCCATTCGAGCTGTGGAGAAAGAACAAAATCAGCAGAGAAATGGATGACGATGAACAGGCTGAAAGCACTGCATCTTCCCGTTTGATGGTGATAACATGCTGATCAGCAGCGTTCGCCATCAGGCAATCTGAATGCATATACGTGTGTAGGGGACAGGATCCATTGGGGCACGCGTTGTGTTTGATCTTTGTTTCGGACCGTTCTTGGACACAATACAGAGGACGTGTCCCGCTTAGCTAGGATGGTGCTCGCCTACGTTCGAACATTGGCGTCTTCGCTTACTCTGCGCCTTCTTTTCCGGATTCTCCAGATAGAATCAACTCCAGCCGCTTTGATATGCTGCAAATAGGTGTTCCGCCGCGCACAATATCGTCGCATTAGCGCGAGCGCCTGCGAGCGCTGGGTAAAAGCAGGCACCACTATGAATCATCGCTTGAATCGCTGGGTAGACACAAGCATCGGGGACGTTTAGCAAATATCAAGAATTATATGAAACAAACAGGACGATACAAACGCCATCTAACTATTATATATATATCTATATATATACACACACATTGTATAGCAGCGCTCTATAATTGAGGTTTCAGCTATTGCTGCTGCTGCTGCTATTATAGGCGTCGGCAACAGTTGGCGATCTGCAGTTGTATTAGCACCTCATCGTTTTCATCCTCTGTTGTTGTTGTTTCCTTCTATAAGTGCTCATATCCTGACCGTAAACGGGCCGCCATGAATCGAGCCTGCTCAATGCGTTCGATGATGTCCTTCGCTCGAATTGATTTGGTCACGGCCGACAACAAATGACTCATCATCATCATCGCCGCCACCGCCATCATCATCATCATCATAATCGTAATATTTGTCACAATCATTTTGTCTGGGCAACAACAAGAAAATAGCTCGCGTCTCCCTCTCTATGCGCACTAAACCAACGCGCGTAAATTGTGCCATTTCGTGCCACGCTACACTGGGTAACGTCTTCAGAAACAGGAGCGGTTACCTGATACACAGGCCACGTCGAACGTTGACGTTTAACGGGACACGGCCAGATGCCAAGGCGGCATCAGCACAAACAGTCATCTTTGACGCTGATGCTCGCAGGGCGGCGGCGACGGCGGCGGCGGTGGTGGCTCCTGCCACCACAGCAACTGCCGTGGCGATTCGTTCGCCTCGCCCCGATACAACAGATACGCTGCCATTAGCCATTATAAAGAAATTACTATTACGGTTATAGAAATATAGGTAAACCCACCTCTGGGCAGAGTGGTGTTGGCGTTTGTTGCCGGTTCGTCGCTCTTTCGTTCGCCCCGCTGTTGATTCGCGAGTGGACGTTGACACGATGCCGAAATAGACAAAAGCCGAAGGAGATCGCGGACGCCGCCGCCGCTGCCGCCACCGCCGAAGCGATTGCTGTCATTGATGCAGATATGAAACTGTGATACTCGTCGTTGTTGTTGTTGCTGTTATTGTTGTTGTTGTGGTTGCCGTTGCTGTTGTGGTTGTTGTCGAGTTCGTTGTGGCTGGTGAGTAAAATCACAGGGGTACGGTAGTTACGGTAGAAGCGATTACACGCAGCCATGCGAATGCACGTTTCGACGACCACTGCTGCGCTGGCTGTTGATGACGCATGTGCACGGCAACTTTGGGGAGCGGCGGCAGCCTAGGAAGCTACATAAAAAATATATATATACATATATATGTATGTATATATATCCAACCCGCCCTACATATATATATATATATATATATATACAAAAAAATATGTATATATATATGTAGGGCGGGTTGGATTAAACGAAAATATTCCCAATTGACTTTGTTATATATTTGTTGCTGCCGTTGATGTGGCTCTCGTTGCTGGCTCGTGGTAGTCCGTGCCAATGGGAAGGTGATATGAAGCCGTTTATCTCCAGTCTTCCTTCCTCATGATAATCCCATACAACAGTAAACAGTGAAAGTCGCAGCTAAGCTAGATGTGCGGTCACGGTGGCAACTTATGTAGTCGTAGTGGCCCGAACGAAGGGTGGCGCACTAACTGCTATGGTTCACTTA
Source organism: Stratiolaelaps scimitus (assembly GCA_019614645.1). Lineage (NCBI taxonomy): Eukaryota > Metazoa > Arthropoda > Arachnida > Mesostigmata > Laelapidae > Stratiolaelaps > Stratiolaelaps scimitus. Next base: position 15,780,656 of record JABWDB010000005.1, read on the forward strand.
CATCAGGCATAGCATAGATACACACCGATACGACATGTACATTGGATTTGACAGCCTCTGTATTGTCGTCCACACCAGACCGATCGACCTGGTCGCTGCTTCGACTGCTGCTGTTATGCGAGGTGAAGGCTGAACGCTGATGAGTCCGACCATCCATACATGTATACCATCGCTCGCCGGCGAATTCGATTCTGCCGAATAAAACGCCTAGACTAGATAATACGCTGATATATAGGCACAGGCAAATACAGATGCTGCATGTCTATTCGTGCTGCTACTGTTGTTGTTGTTGCTGCTGTTGTTAGTTTGTTCCACAACAACGTCGACAAAATGTCGACGATGGTCGCCATTTCTCTCTGTCTGTTATTACTCGTCCATACATCATCGTTGTCGTGCATAACGCCCAGCCATTGCTTTGTTACATTTGACCTGCATCTTCCTTTCGAGTTTGGCACCTACGAGGTGGTAACGCGTCAGGCGTCATATATATATATATATATATATATATATGCGTGTGTGTGTGCTTAGTTTAGCTCAGTGATGATCTGAGAAGCCATCAAAGATGACAGTTCGTCCTGGCGCCTGTACGATGATCATATGCGTCCATGTAGCGCATATTCGAATTGAGGGAAACGAGGCTGTAATAAATGCGTGTTCTTTTTCTTGAAATAGTACAGCTAACGGCTGAATCCGATCACTGTTTATTGAATCAATGAAGTCATGCTGAGAGCGAAATGAATAGCTTCAAGCAGAGGCCTGAATATAGGCGTCGCATTGATAGTGTCATTTGTTTGTTTTCAGCAATTTTTTTGTTTTTTGAGTTTATATAATATTTTATGAGTTAATTGTACGAACTAGAATTAAATTATTATTATTTTTATTTTTTACTAGTATTATTATTATTTTAAGAAAAGCGCACTCACAAAACAAATGTGACAAATCATATCGACACGTCTAGATGGCACGATCTAATTACTTCATCACCCCCACATCTATTTTAAGGTTACAAATGCTGACGAAAAGATACTGGTCCCATCTACATCTAATCACCATATTACATCGTATTACACACATATTACATCGTTCCCATTCGTCCTCAAGCGGCTAGCCCCACAACGAGCCCTGGATATTCAATCTACATAGACTAGTTCAGGGGATCAATGAAACCTTTAAACAAGACCTCCTCAGTGAATGTGACTCCCAGTTCAACAAGCGCCTTCTATTTGATAATCTGTGCAAATTGGTAAAAAGGCAACCTGTTATTACACTTGTACAGTTTTCAAGCACCCTGTAGGCATGCATCTCTGGTGTATACCTTACCTTTTATCTTCGTGGTAAAATTTGCATCCGCGAACAAATCGCTCGATTAGTTCCTCAATTCTTGCTACTTCGCCGCTGAAGATGGTATTGTGTACGTTTATTAAAAAAAAACGGCCAATCTCTCTGCACTGGCGACGCGACGGTCTGCCTTCATAGAAATTCTGTCGCGCTAATATCGAAAGTAGCCCTCTCTGCCTATCAACCTCGACGATCAATAATGGTATCTTCGACAAACAGCACTATAAAACTTCGAGTCGATGACAACTCTTTGCTATATGCTTTAACGTATATATATATATATATATATATATATATATAGCCTGCACACCATTTTTCGGTCGCTACGTAGCTCCATCGTGCTTCGCGGTTGTGGTTGTCACTGTCAACAACAGATAAAATAACCAAAAAAAAAGCAGGCAGGCAGAGAAGAAAAACAAAAGTTCACGAAGAGTCAACATTACACAGTTGCAGCACTAGCAGACACAGGAACAGCTTCATGGCTAGATGTCTACGAAGTGGCCGGATGGCCGTTGCCTCCAGATCCCCAAGGTGGCCAGGAAGAACTGCAGTCGGCAGGTGCCGTAGTCGTCACCGGTGATTCATCGGCGGGAACTCGTCGCCGCCAGAACGAATCCAGTCTAGAATGCTAAATACAAATATCTGAACGCAACAGCACCAGCAGCTTCCACAAGATGTGTTTGCCGCGAGGCGACAGCGCCGATTCCGTGGCTGCATCGTCGGCAGCTGATGAAGTCGTCCAAAGACTTCGGACGGCGGACTTTTCTATATTTTCTCGATTTCTTTCTCTTCTTCGTCGGAGGCATAGCAATCCCTTCGGAACAACAACAACAACATTGTTGCTGCTGGGCGAAAGCGGCCGAACAGCAGCAGGAGCAACAGCAGCGGCACGAATGCAGACGGCAACAGGAATAGCTGTCAGTATCGGCGCGGATGATGCCATAGAGCGTCGGCGGGCAAGTGGTCGATAGGCTCTCGGATATGTGCGTATGGCGCATAGCTGCCAGCCGCGTGTAGCAGTCATCGACGAATTCGCAAACGTAGTTCGCGCGGTGCGGCTGACGCCGCCGCCGACGCCGTTGTCTTCCCAGTGGAGACGACCGCTGTGGAGACGGGAAAAGCCGGAATGAGATGGATATATGCTAGACCTGAAGAGGCATCACGATGCCTCGGCGCCGAGGCGACAGTGCGCCGATCGATAATCGCGATACGTCGCGGACAAAGACGCAAAACGCCAAAGAGCAATCGCCGCCTGATTGCGCCGGCGACGGCCAACGGATCGAACGGCGGGCGAACGGCAGAGTTAAAGCCGAAAGAGCGCGCACACACACACGGAAAGAAACAAGCAAACCAGGTGCGTATATGAAGTGGCTCGCGGTGGCTGCAGTGGCCGGCTTCACACTGCGCCATCGTGCTGCGTTATGCCCAGTGCCGTATTGCTGGTGCTGTTATTACCCTGGCGGTCGAGTATCACTCGCCGGCGAAGTAGTGGTATGGCAGATTTTATCGGCAAAATGGTCGTCGTGTTCGACTTGACCGACCGCTAGCGATGCGGCGAGCACCCGTTAAGCGTCGGGTAGGGTAAATGGTGGCGTTAAACGGTAACTGGCCAACACTCACTGTAACTAGAAGCGAGTGGAGTTGTCTCGCAGCGTAGCGTATCTGCGACGCGGCAGGAGCATCTGATTCGTGCGCGATTCAGGTTCGCCTTTTGTCGACTGGCGCGCTAGACAGGGGGGCCACTAGCAGGAGCCAGCACGAAAGGATGCTCGTGACGAGGGTGACGATGCCAGGCCCAGACCGAACTGTTGAATGAATGCATCAGTAGATGCTGCCCAGCGTACGTTTACGCTGATGACAGCCAGTAGACGAATGTCGAAGCGTGAATAGCAGCGGTATCGAACTAACGCCGTTGGTGTTACGGGAAATTGTGACAACCGACCAGGATGATACGTCGGGGTCTGTGAGGATAATTAAAACGTGGAATTGTTTGCTGTTTTGCTTTCCAATAATTTTCGGCTGCGTTTTAAAGCTCAGCGTCGGGAGGGAACCCGCAGAGCGTCCGAACGCAGGTGACGAACAGAGATTATGGTTGTGTGGGTGGTGGCAGCAACTGTGGCGTAGGCGGTGATTCTATTATATATAGAGGGAAAAAATGAATCATGTTGTATGGCTGGCTGCAGACGTGAGTCAGCAACTCACGGGAGATGTGGCGATAAAAATTGTCGTGTCCAGCTCGTACCAGAAGCGGGCCATACATGTAAATGGTAACGTGGACAGAACGATTAAAAACGCTATTTACAGTGTGAATTTTATTTACTAAATCTGCTCAGACAAGTAATCGGTCAGCTACCTTTACTTCTCCGCATAGTGGAGTGCAGAGCTGATTGGAAAATTCGAAAGAATTCTGTGACTCATGGACATACATGTATTTGAATGTATGTATGCTCGAGTGGTCTTTTTTGTATTTAGATTGCAATCGCTTATTGCGCCAGATAAGTGACACTTGAGACAAAGTGACATCGCATTCGACTTGAATTAAACTTCGATTGAGAGTATCGGTCGGGATAATCTGGGCATACCGCACACTGATAGCCGCGCCCTTAGGAACTACGCCTAAGCTGATTACAAATCACAGCATTGAGCCACTGTCACCCACGATCATACGGAGCCGTTTGTCTAGCAGATAGCTCGAAATCGTTGAGATCTTTGGCAGGGGAAGACTCGTTGCCTTTCTTATCCACGTTTTTCCCGTATTTCGACTGCGGACAGTATCTAATCCAATCAGCGAATCCATCGATTCGATGCTGAAACGGGAGAAGTTCTGTAATCCAAGTATTCAATCCTCATGCGGTTTGCAATGGCGCAATTGCTGTTAGTATCGGCGAAGTGACCAATACAAATTGTATCAAAGAGGTTTGGTCGCAGTTAACGCGGCTGGAGGGGTCTCGATAGGGAATAGTGACTATGAAGGTAGCCAAAAGACAAACCACTTTTGATACCGAATGCACTGCTATAATCACACGCATACGCACAGTGTATCAGGTAGTGGATAACGAAAAAAACAGAAGTTCTGGAAATGATAGAGGTGTTCCGGTATCCGAATACTGCCGTTGAATGGTGCCCCAACATCGCCTTCGTAACCACTCGACTAGAGCAAGAAGAAGTCGAATCGAACATATGTTATGCTTCTGTAAATAATTGGATTATATATATTATATATATTTATATATATATATATATATATATATATATATATATACACTCCGTTAGACTTTGCAGAACCCGTTGTGGCAGCTGACAACTGTCATATTATAGGAATGTTAGATTGCGAGAGCGATCTAGGAGCGAAGATCCGCAACCTTAGGTTGTCCAGAGAGGGCAAACGTCGGATGAGAACCAACCAATATCAAATCATTGCAGGCTGACCTTTGATTCGAACTTGAACTGTTCGTCATCGACTTATTCATCGAGGCTTATTTTTTAATTGCTTATTATGTGTTTCTTTCCTCCGCTATGAAAAACATTCACCGAACAACTAACACGACTGAGTTAGAGCTTTTCGCCCAGCTAACAGCATTAATCCCCACATCTTTTTGCTTAGCAAAACTGTCCATTCCCCACGATGATGACTGTGCGTAACAGTTTTCACGTTGGCAAGCAGAAGAAACAAGCGGCCCGACCGCTCGGTAGTTTGACACGCCAGCTGTGTGGCTTTTTATATTTATGCGGCCGGATCGGCGATTGACAGCTGTCGACGACCGTTAACCACACCTCCTCCGACAGGCATAAGGGCGTCGGGTTTGTTCGACGCCAAGCTGACGGTGGCTTTTACCTTCTTACGCAACCATTTATATTCTCATAACAACGTGTTCGACTTGAAACGGCCATGGTTGGCCTTCAACGTCGCCATCTGATCCATCGAACGGAACGAAATAAGGCCCGAACGCTGTCACGAGAGATCGAAGCGAGCCCATTAGCTATGCAGTTAAGTAGTCAATTGTCTTTGTACTCTCGAGTAGCCTAATCCATTATTACACTACCGGAGCAGCGTACAGTCACTTAGTCAACAAATATACTGAAGAAAAATGTGCGCAGCACTCAGCAATAAACAAGACATTCATGCTCGCTTATTGTTTGTTATATTTTTAGTGCCTACGAAATATTTTCTGTGCGTACAGAGTCGCTTGCGTTGATGGCAATTGATCTGGCAAATAGAAGCTGTTAGTCGTCTCTCTCTCTGAGTAAGGGAAAAGCCGTACAGTGAATTCTAACGACCTTGTTTATCCAACACGACCGTCTCGTTTGAAGGCACGTGTCGTCACGACAGACTTCTAGCCGTTGTTGTTGTTGCTTTACGTATATGGAATATGCGGATATTTTAAACTTCTGTTCATCTGTACTTAATCTACATGCACACATTCTAGTGCATATGTGATTATTATTGAACATCGATGTTACTTGGGTTCATGACAGGCTGTTGATGAAAATGTTATAGTAATCCAAATACTGAATACAACATATCAAATACGCCTAATGTAACCGATCCGGCTTAGTCGTAATCATTCTGAGGAAAGACCCCGATCGATGGGTATAGTGAAAGTGCTTCGGGAACGACATATAGAGGGGCCTCGCAGACGACGAAGATGAAGAAGAATTGGTTGAACTCGTCATATCGTCAGTTCCATCTTCGCCTAAGCTGCTATATCACCCGAAGATCACGTTGCCCACAAAGCGAGACACGGGCTGGTGCCGCCGATATTATAGGAGTTGGTGAACGCTTGCTTGTTTATCATGGTGCGTAGGCAGAGGAGCTCTGGCAGTAAACTTACAAGCTTATCATGAGTATGGCATTTCGAGCTTACCAAATTCTTCTCATTATTATGATTATTACAGGTTTTCGGTGTCCCTTTTGTGTCGAATGATAGAATCAACGGAACGCATTAATGATAATCTTTGTTTGAAAGACGAATCAAGTCAGCTCAGAGCGGCACATCTCATACGTAGACGAATACGTGAAAAAGCTCAGCCGCCTAAACTGATACTGTTACACCTTGTTATTGTTGAATGAGAGAGAGAGAGAGAGAGAGATAAAGACGAGGATTCTTCTACGTGGAAATCAAATGAGATACCATTTTGTAGTATATTCCTTGATACATGAATTGTTGCTTTACCGGCAGCTAACCGGTTATGATAGAATCAGAGCTGACATACGCAAATGTCCCACTGTGCCGAAAGCATAAAGCTCCTGGCTGTGGCAAAGCTCAATCTAATCAGAGGAAATGTGTGATAACTTCAAGTTACCTCGGGACGATCCAATTTTTTGGTCGGAGACAGTTCGTCGTCTTGGCTGAGAGAAGATACATAATCTTGTTCTTGTATTTAGTCGAAGTCACACCGTCGGTATACCGTTTGCTCTGGTGGCAGCTCCTACTCCAGGAGGATTGTTATAGGGTAGCTTAATCGTGAGTTTTATCTCAATTAGAAGAAGATAGTTTATGCTCGAATTAAATTACCGCTGTCGCTCGAATCTCTCTAAAACGTGAACGCTTTGAAAGTCCTTACTTCATTTTTTATTCATTTGATAGAGGGCATCACCTCCATATCACAATAGCAATGCTAAACTTCGCTTTCAAATTGTTCCAGGATCCCGTGGGAGACACCGACAGCATGCAATCATGCTACGAACTGCTCAACGTCCCTCTCGCCAAGGTAAGCAATTCACTTTTGCAATAATTATCATCTCCGTAAAATTAATTTGATGACCGAAAATAGCAGCCGCTTCACGAGATTACCTACACGTGTCACGGTCTATAAATGGCGAATGCAATTTCATCAAGAATCATTTCGGAAGATTTCGAAGACGTTCGGTACAACGTATAATAGAGGCGATGAGAAGGGCCTTATTTCTAGAAAGCATTTACAAGCTTCCTAGTCGAAAGGTATTAATATGTACTATGCCCGGTGGTATGAGTTTGCCTGTCCCGTATGCGTTTGCCTTTGAGAGATGCTCGCTTGGAAATTAGTTAGTGTGGTCGAAAATGGCAGCTGAAGACAATCAGCCAATGTAACTTGGCAAATATAAACGAGCTGCTGCCTGAGTGGCTGAAGAAAAGTGTCTAGAACCCAATGACTTGATTTATATATATATATATATATATATATATATATATATATATATATATATATATAAGGTTGTATTGTAGTTCCGTTTATTTTGCCATTAATTGCGCTTCGAACTCATGCCACCAGGCTAGCTCGTTGAAGCTCTGCACCACTTGGAACCGTTATTGCACTAGATTGCGGCAAAAATTGGCGGCAGAATACTGTTGAAGACTTTTTGTCGCTGTTTTTGTCCTTGTTCTGATTTTATTTGCTTTTACCGTCAAACTTCACAAAATCCTATAGTGTTACTTTAGCCGCTGGAACCAGTTGCAAGCTGACTCCAATTCGCGATATCTTCTGCAGATTAGCTATCAGCACGGCATAGGCTGATTGTGCATTTTTTGCAACTTCAAATGCATCCGTGTCATAGAAGCAACACTTTCACCCTCTCTGCTCCTGTTCTACTTCGACTTGACACCCATCCGGCCGCTACGACACTAATTAATGTTCTTTACCTTTCGTCAAGGAATCTACAGCAACTTGTTCAATAAACGAATAAAATCTAAGCATGCTAATAACAACGTTGTATTACCTCACAATGGCAGATAACTGCCATACACCGTTTACTCGTGGCACTCTATAACGGGTCGTTCTAAGCATCCGCACGAGATGTTTATATGCGATAGAGCCGTATCTATACTATAATATAACACACCCTGTGAATATTTCATCTGCCTCCCTGAGTCGAGTAGAAGGCTGTATTGATTGCATGTGAGGGCCCTGCGCATATTTGAGCTACAAGTTTTGACCAGATCGTTTATCGATAATATATGCCCGCCCAAAACAATTTAAACATAAAACACACACACACACATATACAATAACTAACCCGCAACTAAAAACAGAAAAAATAACCCTGTTGCCTGCTAGGGCCCATTTGCTGGTTGCATTTCGAAGAAGCCGATCGTCAGGCCGTGATATATACAATACTAGTAAAAACACAACCGCCATTTTTCCTTCATGGGCGCTTGTTGTTCTCTCTCTCTCGCTCTCTCTGTACTGTTCATACTGTTCAATGCTTCATTTGGTTTATTCAGCGATCGTTCCAGTCCTCCCTTTCACCTCCATTTTTGAAACCATTGTACGTATCGCCAATATCCTACCAGCCCGACCGTGGTAGTGGTACCGTTACTTGTTGAGTAGATTGTTACCGATCTCCTTTCCTATCGGATATTGTTTTCGGCGATGGCTTCGTCCCTCTTCCAGCAGCAATTGCGCTCGGCGTTTGCCGCTGGCGACGGACAGCAGAAGTAGCTTTGGCAGCTTTGAACGGCAGTGGATTGTCGTCAGATATCTTGCATCCGCGTCGCTCACTGCTCGACTACGATGCGACCCGCGAGGGCGGCTCGACGTTCGGCGGTGATGCACGCGCACCACGATGTGTGTTCCTTTATGATATATATATATATATATATATATATGTATATGTGATTTTGCGATCGGCAGGAGCTACGCACAGTGCGAAGCTCAAGAAGCCGCAAGCAGCCTCTGCTACTGCTGCTAGCGGAAGGAGGACAGCAAATACACGAGCCAAGAATGAACACGCGGGGCCGGCAAGGGGGTTAGCATACGGGAGGGAAGGTAACACACGAAGACAGCGAGTGCCAGCAGCCAACGAATGGTGAGCGGTAAAACGATGCCGACGAGTGGCGTCTACGCGTTCGTCAGGTCAGCCCCTTGTATAAGCCTGCTGTATCGGCTCTGTTTGGGTGGCTGGGTGTGCTTACGTGCATGGCTTTGCGCGGTGCTGGATGCTTCGCTGGGGCGCAGTAGCAGCAGCAGCCACGGCCACCACCGCTGAGCTCGTATTCGGAGAAGTTTGCATTGAAGACCACCGCCGCCGCCGTCGCAGCGGAAACTGACGGACGGCTTGAGTTTCTGTATGAAGACATGTGGTCGTGGTGGTGCTGGCGCTTGGAAAGAGAGCGAGAGAGAGAGATTGAGATAGAGAGATAGCAATTGGTGGTACTCGCGACGATGATGACGATCGTGTGTGTACCCTTCCATTGCGGGGGTTTACGACGACGACGACGAGGTGGATCTGGTGGTAACGGCATAGCACACGGAAGATCTACGCCAACTTCGACTACAATTACGACTAGTGTATAATATTATTATTATTATTACTATTATTATTACTATTATTATTACTATTATTATTATTATTATTATTATTATTATTATTATTTCTATTATTATTATTATTACTATTATTATCACGATGTACGATGCGCGATCACAAAGTCGAAGAAAGCGCATTGCGTGTTGACGTTTAGTGACTACTGTCATGTTTCATGTCGTGTGCTGTTGAAAGTAGAAAACAAGGGCAGATCAGATCAGATCAAATCAGAGCGATACTGCTGTTGCACTTGTGGGGACCGCAAGAAGCGTACGCGTTTGCGGGACACACGAAACGCGAAAAACAGAACGGGAGTGATGGCTACCGTCACTCGAAGCAGCATCTATAATATATGTCTATTAATAGACGCGCGCGGATGTGGATGCCAAAACACCCGTTCTAATTTACTTTCTTTTCTACAAAGCATATAGACGAATGCGTGACCAACAGGGGAACCGATTCATTCAACGGATATGTGTGTACGTTAAATTAAACAAACATATTATTGCTATTTACTATCATTGTGTTTTTTTTTAATCTGCACCCCATCTAAGTTCGTTTGGTTCGCGGGTCCGGGGCCGAACGGGGTTATTGCAACTCGGGCTCTTCGTGGTTATGCGTGAGGAGCTACAAACGGAGAAAAAAAAACCTTGATGGGCTTCCATTGGTCGTATTCTCATTTATAGACGTTCGTAGACAATGGATACATATCGTGGTGGTGATTGTTGGTTAGCACCGAGACGCTTTGTGACGTCGAAGACAGCCTAAATAGGCGCCGCACGTTTATATCGTATGTCTTCGACCACTTAATTAACGCTACAATACCAACGTATACGATTTTCGTTGCAGGATAAGAATAACCCATTTGGCAGATTTTCGCGACTGCCAGACGGGGCCGTTTTTCACGCTACGGAATATGGTGCCTTATCCGTGTAACAGTAAGAGTGCGTTTAACAGACATAGTAATTAACTAATTCTCATTGGTACCAACTGTGTGTACATATTTGCACGTACACACGTACACACAGACACAGGCACACGTGTTGATTATCAAACAATTATGATTGGACATTTGTGAGGACTTTGATGCAGACCAGGACACATTCAATCATCAAGTTGTATAATGACTTATTATTGGCAAATCGTCAAAAGTCGTAGTGGCGCTAGCCACCGCGCAAATGTGTCCCGATTACTTCAGCACGATTCCCGTTGTCTGGAGTAGAACATATTCTGATCACCTCGAGATCCATTTCGCGCAAAGCACGCGTGCTGGCTCTGTCGCCTCTTTCGACAGCGGCTATAATGCGATCATCCGTAACACATATAGATACTAAGCCGATTTTAATGTCGATCAGGGGAACGCATGTACAATTGATCAATTTCAAAAGCTAGCCTTGCAATACCTAAAACGGGAGCTCTATATTTGAGTTCAAGATAGATACGTTGGTCCCGTTCATTCAAGAGGATGTGTGGGTAAGTTTGAGATCTCGATGCGATACCCATTTTGCCAGTCGCGCTTTGTCTTCCAAGATCTGCCTAGTGATTATGCGTACTGGAAGCGTATTTGCACAGTAAGCCAAGCATCACGAGGAAGAGGCGATGGTGTCTTGATATGTTTGCGACACGGTCCGGTATCGAATTGTTGAGTTCGAATTCCCCTGAGCTATCCATCGGAGCGGTTATTGATCCTTCGTCATCATGAACTACATACCCTGGATATATGTGCACATGACCCGACATGAAACACATCAAGACGACGTTTAGAGCATTTTATTATACGTTACGCTTGAGTCGGGTACACGAAGTTGGCAGCGGCTACCGAAATGCAATAGTCGCGAATTCTGGATGGGCCTGCTTTGGAAAATTCACCTATTCACTATACCTATGCCTATCAAGTTATTGTAGTTACGAGCAGATCAGGGCATCAGCCTGTCATGGCGGTGTTTTCGCGTCGAATCTTCGCTTGAATTGATGTTCAATTCAAGTCGAACGCCCCTTTATTTAGAGTTAAGAGATGCCCATTTACAGCAGTCTTAGCAAATTTCCTGGGTTTGGTGATTCCGTAAGGGCTATCGTTTTCGATTTGATATCACTATAGTTGATGATTTGAGTGATGTGATATGTGACGAGTGATGTCAACGGCGCTCAGCCGTAACTGAGTCTCCCCATCGGCCGGCGCCTATCCGCTAATCATGTCTTTAGGACTACATGGCTGTATCAGAGGCAATCAGTGATTACTACTTTGATATATTAATAATATAATAACAATAATCTAATGATAGTTGATGTCTCGGCATTATTTCGCCTACAAGATGAATGCCAATACGACACATAGTAGTATCGTACATTCGCTCCACTCTCGTTTGAGGGTCTCGAGATTCGAAGGGTTTTTCAGTGATTTTGAACTTGACGTCATTTCCGCTGTAACAGCCATCAACGATAAGCCAATTCTGGCCCATTGGCAAAGTTTACGCATGCATTTCTCACGGTGAAAAATGACGAGCAGCATCAGGCGACGAACGATATGGTTCACGTAAATGGAGACGCTTTGCTCGACAACTTAAAGCGATCTCTCAGCGGAGCTTCCTGCGAACTGGCTCGCTGGATAAGCTGGGCCTCCAGCCACCAGTCCACAGTTTCGTTTGCCCGTGTGCCACTCTGCCCGCTGGCGGATTTCACGTAGTTTCGAACGGCATCTAAATCTGTGGCTGTATATATATATATATATATATATATATATGTACATCTCTCAGTCGACTCCGAGAGTCGATTTCATCCACGATACAGTCGCTGTCACTATCTGCTAACGCTACACCGATGATGACGCTGCTGCGAAAGTGAAGCCTTATGTCACTGTGCCACTCAGACGAAATGCAACCCCTTGAAACGGGCCGATCTACAGTAGACTACCAGTAGAGTGGTTTCGCCGGGACAGGACGAGGGGGTATGAGAATTGGACCGAAATCGGCTGCAGCATTAGTCAATTTCCGCTTAATAAACAAGCGGATGATGATGATGATGATGATGATTATTATTACTATTGACATAATTCTCCTGACGTTCGACGAAGGGAGCGCAGGCGAATCATGAGCGTAGCTCGAAGCACCAATTCCGCATCGGCTCATTCTGGATACGAAGGTTGTCCGAGTCTCTGTTCGGGAGCAGTCGTACGTGCCTCGTAAGGCGTAGGCGTCGGTAAGGATTTGTGTAGATGCCAATTGCCTAATCGGGGCTGATCTACTCTCCTCGACTCGTCGTGCATCGTGAGGAATCGCCCTTTCAAATACGCGAATGCATGATAATGAAACGGAAGGAAAATAGCAAAAAGTTCACAGATATATCGTCACGCGATGCGAGTCAGGCATCATCGAAATCGCACACGCAGCGACCAGTGAAAATAACGACTTGCGTATGTCACTGTATATACGTGAAGATATCGGTGTGTGTGTGTGTGTGGGCGCCTGTTTACACATAGGCTACCGGTTTCGTAACTGGTTTTGTTCGTAGGCGTTGCTCGTCGTGAGGCTGCTCTGGCGTTTTGCCTGATCAGCGCGAAAAGGGGTTGATAACCTGTCGATGCTGTTGTTGCTGTTGCCGCAACAGGTATTGACGACCCCAACGACTGCTCTTCTTTGCTTTCTGCGCTGCGCTTGACGGGGAATTTCAGTGGAAAACCCTCACCGAATAGCTTGCCAAGTCGGATTATTGCTAATGGCTCGAATGCAGATCTGAAAATAATGCTAAATATTGTACTGGCATATCGGAAAAAAAGAGGGTTCCTTGCGGACGATACGCGTTCGGAAAGGTCGATCGTTAAGGGAAAGATCCATTGCTCCTTAAACTAAGTACGGGATATCTTGCGAATGTTTTTCACGGGATATCTTGCGAATGTCTAATGTAATTCATGAATTCATTTTCCCAGGTACCCAACTACGGTTTCGGCATTGCCGTCAGCGGTGGCCGAGACAGTTCCCTCAGCGACAACCCCGACGGCCACATCATCATCTCAGACGTGCTAAAAAATGGACCGGCTGAAGGCAAACTTCTGTAAGCTTTCTTACGCGATCTAACCTCTAAAGCAGATTTCGTGTTGGGTCAAGTGATTGCTACTACGTCCCGGCGAATTTTCGATGGCTTGTTTTCCACATGATCTCTTTGTTATTTCTCTCTCTTTATCGCAGTCTCTCAAAGAGTAAACACTTTCCAATTGAAAGTACTTGTACATCGTGATCTCATCGGCGCAAGATCTTTTTTTGTTGAAGGTTAAAGGTAAATCCTGCATGGTCGCCAGGCCTCACACCAAGGTATATTTACCTGGTAGTGTCAGACTCTTCGGGATAAAAATGTATTCCTATTTTTTACAATAATAAAAAAAAAAGTGTCAGCCTCTTACTGACTAAACCCAGAACCGATTTTGACTTGGGGCACTGAACTGCCCTCGTATTTCTATGGTGGGCCAGCAAAAGACAGGTCGTCCCGCGGACTGAGGCGTTTGTGACTTGGTGCCTTGCTGTTATTATTATTATTATCATTATTAATACTAATTTTCGATACAGAATCGGTGATATCGTGCTCACTGCTAATGGGATCTCACTGGAGCGGGTCGACTACTCAAGAGCAGTGCAGGTACTGCGCGATTGCGAGACCCTGGTGAAGCTGCTCATTAAACGTCGACTCCCACCTCAAGGACCTCCGCCGCTGCCTGGCGGCCACACTCATAGCAATCGCATGCATCCCGGTCAGTCTGTACAGTCATCTTCGTCAGCCAACGGCAGCAACAATACTAACAACAACAACAATAATAATATCCTATCCGTACAGCTACAGCGAAGCAAAAAGAAAGAGGATTTCGGCATTGTGTTAGGCTGTCAGCTGTACGTCAAGGAAATAGCGGGCCGGTCAATTGCTCAACAGGATAACACACTAAGGCCGGGAGATGTGGTGCTCAAGGTGGGTAGTGTCGTAGTGGATGTCTGAGCTAATAATAATAATAATAATAATAATAATAATCATAACAATATTTGCTATTTGCGCAAACTATAGTGAAAATTTGCACAGTAGTGTATGTGTGTGTGTATGAAACGAAATTTTCAATAAGAACATGAACGTGATAGAAAAGTATGCCGTTGAGTAACTGGTTGCTTACCTTAATGAAGCCAATCGACTTTGACGTATCTTGTCAAAAGCGATAGTAAATATTTGTTAGTATAATGATTTCTATTATTATTATTATTATTATTTCTATTATTATTATTATTATTATTATTCTATTATTATTATTATTTGTGTGAACAGAACAGGTTATTTGTTGCACAATATTGGTTTTCGTTTTTAGCTCAACGTAAACTATCACAACTGCCACATTACAGATCAATGACCAGCCTACCGATAATCTCTCGCTTAAAGAAGCTCGTAAACTTCTTGACAGTGTAAAGAATTGCATCAATTTAGTCGTGCGAAGAGATGGGATGGACAGCTCCAGTGAGCTGGCACAGCTCAGGTCGCCTTTGGGACGAATTGACGCCGATGGAGATCGGAGCGCTCTCAGCGGAATGGCCGACAGAGAGAGCCGCATGTTTGGTTTGCCGCCTGGATCTCCCGCCGCCCCTGGAACACCGCTCAATAACAATTTACTTAATAACAATAACAACAACAACAATAATAATAATAACAATAACAACAACAACGCGATCATGCACGCGTTCAACGGGACCAGCACGCCAACGAAAATTCCCAAGAGGAACCTACCGCTCAGCGACGTCATTGAAGAGCTGGCCGCACGCACGCCCCCACAAATGTAAGACGTTCACTATTAGAACAATTGTTCTATCCAACCTTTTTGTTTCATATTGGCCAGATGTAACGACAGTATCTCTCGATTACCCTGACGGTACTATTAGTCAAGAGCCTGACCTTCACCGTATCTGTCGTTGATGGACAACTGTTGAATTCGCCGGGTTCTTTGGTCAATTTGCAAATTTAACTGCGCTATAAAATCGACGGACGATTTGAATAAAATATGCTTCAAAAATCACAGAACGTAGTACAATGGACATTGAATATTGGCTGTGAGTCAGCTTGGAAAACTTGCTTAGGCTTGTGATAACAACAATCATATCATCAAAGTCGAGGACTTCACGGAACGCCCACTATGAGTTTAATCTCGCATTAATGCTGTGCCCTCCCACATTGCCGCTGTCAGCGCTCCTAGGCCGACGGTCTGCGATGCTCCTGTTCGCATCGTGCTGCTGGAGAAGCCACCTGAGGGGTCGGTCGGAATACGTCTGACAGGCGGGAACAAGGTCGGCATCTTTGTGTCAGCGGTTCAGCCGGGCATCGCTGCCTCGTTGCAAGGCTTGCAGCCTGGAGACAAGCTACTCAAAGTCAATCAAGTAGATATGACAGGCGTCACGCGGGAAGATGCTGCCATGTTCCTGCTGAGGGTCCAGGACCGCGTCACGCTGGAAGTCCAGCATTGCAAGCAAGGTGAGTCGGTAATTTATTGGCACATTGAAAAATATCGCATGTTTGTCCTACATCGCCGATCAGCTATCTAGGCTAGGTCCCTGTCGCGGAGATTATACGGGGTTGGATATCATTATCGGATGCGTGTTCTTCCCGTGTGCCTTTACACTCGAACTGATCTATGTTCGCCTTTTCGACATGACCAACTCCAGAATACGACGAGATTGTTGCGGGCCAATTGCATGGCGATTCGTTTTACGTGAAGACACACTTCGTTCACGAGCCGGCGGCCGGGCAAGCAGTAAAAGACGCGCTGTCATTCAAGAGTGGTGAAATCTTCCACGTTGTCGATACGCTTCATAATGGAGCCGTCGGCCAATGGCTCGGCTACCGCCTCGGCAGGAATCAGCAGGAGATCCAAAAGGGCGTTATACCTAATGCGAGCCGAGCGGATGAATACGCCCAGGAGCAATGGGCCCAACTCAAGAAAGATAAGGAGCTTGACAGCCGAAGTAGCTTCTTCAAACGACGTGGCCAGCGCCGCTCGAAGTCACTGATAAAGGTATATTTCTGTCATATTTCCGCCTAGTTTCCACCTGAAGGAACAGGCAACTAAGTGATCTTATACAAATATTGTCTGATTCCATATCAAAATGATAGGCAGTTTGCTCAAACCGGGCCTCCGGATTTATTATTGTTTTGAGATCGTGTTTTATCGGTACAGGGGTAGAAATATTCGTTTATTTCACCATGTCACTTGGGACATGCCGAGTCGCAGACATCCGCTTTCTCCTGGTGCCACACATTCTATTGAAACGCAGCTCGTTCTTCAACACTAGACAAAGCTAAATAATTAATGATTGCTCTGTGACGTCCTTAATTAAAGTACCAATCCAAATAATAGATGAAGCTTTCCAATCATGCGGTATCCTGTTTTCTCGACATATAAGCGCGCACACACATAGACATTTGTTTGGACGCTTGTTTAGAGCCCATTTGTGCCTGCACTCAAGCCTCTCCCTTGCGACCTTGATATTGTTGAACATAATCCTCAATGGGGAGGGGGTCCAGCATATAATCAGTATATTATCGCGTTATTATATCGCGGCGGGTGCATCATCAGATTAGGTCGTGTCAGTCTAAGTTGAGACCCGTCTTCATTCGGCCCATTGTATAGTCTATGTATGCTTGTCTCCAGGGAAAACGCATCGTAGATTCGTATACGCTGTACCTAGATGCTTAGGTAGTATTTTTTTCATAGTTATAGGTGTTTCGTGCGAGCGCGAACATCGTGTGATAGTATATATGCCGCTTCCTAATCTATAGGCGACCTTATCATTTGTATGAACGTCACATTAAACGCCCGAGGAGCTCGGCTGTGATTATCCTCGTGTAGCGACGCAATTCTATGGCGCAGGAAGATAATTAGCTCACGTTTATATATATATATATATAAATATAGTCTCACATGTGCCTGTATATATATATCCCTTGTATTTAGTTCAGCCTACAAATCGGCGTAAAACACGCCGCTCAGCTTATCCTAAGATCTCATACGATGAATTCTTAAGATTCGTCAGCAAGACCGAGGTAACCTCACACAGTCTCCGCCTCAGCCCACCTCCACCCGTCACCGCTCAAGTGTCATGAAAGAACAGCTCGTGGTGGCACGGAATCCTTTCAAGTCGGATTTGTGATGATGTCATTATTCACTGAGTGCGACCAAGGACAGGCTTATTAGGTCTCGCTGTTGTTCTGCTAACTAATTGTCGTCGGCTATGAATGAAATCGCAGGGTTGTGACCTCCGCCTTCGAACTGGGTCAACACACATCGGCAAGTGCTCCTCTTAGCGGCCACTTCGAGATTCGTAATCCACCGCCTGTGTTCAATCATTCTCCCGTCACCCTTAACCACCCGGTTACTTGGTCGCATTGTTCATTGCGATGCATTACTCATATTCCAACATCGTAGTTCGTGTTGTTTTTTTTTTGTCGTAGCAAATCTTTGCTTTATGAGTTGCTAAAGCTTTGCTGGACAGCACACCCTTTCGTGTGTCTAAAACAAAGCTGAGGCAATCTCTAATACAGAGATTGTTGACATCGCAATACGTGCGAAGTATGGACGACTCGGTACGATTGTTGGAATGAGATTTCTACCGATAAATCAATTCACAATACACAATCGAGCAAGCTACGTGGCACACTCGTTATGTGGTAGAGTTCAAAAAGCTCAACGAGAATCAGAGCGCTAGAATTGTACGGTAATACGTAAGGAAGGGTGTTTTCATACAGCTTCGTAGAGGGGTCTGTGCGACAGGACGGTCTCCATTTTAGCTTATCGTCCGAATAATTTGCGTTTGAAGCCTTCGACAATGCGTTGACCACGTATGAGTTAAAGGAGCAGTTCTGGATTAGGCCGAGGCGGTGGATTTATGGTGGATGTGAAATAAAATATTGCCACTTTTTACTTTTATAAGTAACATCAAAATAGTAAAAACTTTGCACGGATGCATATATATATATACATATATCGAAGTGACAAATACTACGAAAATTGGCACTATTTGGCACTTTTTATATTTCATCATAGCATAGAATCTGCATAAACCATCGGATTTAGCAGGACAATTGCTTTCATCTTTATAGATGATCCGTGACCGAAGCGTCTGTCGAGAGGGATTAGATTACACGGAGTCTTACACACGACTTATTACTACAGGGCAATGAAAACTAGGTAAAGTGGCACTTCGTTCCAAAATCAGTAATCCATAGTATCGATTGATCTGTCTATTCTATAGCTGCATAATGGTAGAACTCGATTTATGTTCTTTTGACTATCCACCCGCGCCGTCTATGTAGAGCGGTGCTTCGATCCGATTTTCGTGTTGGCCGATGAAGTTTCACTCCGAGGTGTGCCTTCACCTGATTTCCCTACGGACAGCTGAGTACTTTTGTGAAAAATACGTGTTATCCCTGCACATTTTTGTCATCTTGGTCGTTTATTAAGATCAGATGGTCGACTAGACGACCACTGCCTTAATTACTGGGCCTGACCGCAGACCAAGCGTTTCCTGCACTTGCCTACTACAGAAACGAGTACTGCCGCTTAGCTCAAGACTGCTGGGTTCAAGGGTGCTTTCGCATTTTTGCCATTGAGGGCAAATTCGGTGTATTTGTGCTGATTGTTGCCGATTGCTATTGACGATGATAATAATAATCACAATAATGTTCTGACGTGGTGGAAGCTGCGTACAGGGTCACTCTCAACCGGACAACAGAAAAACTACTCAAAGGACATGGGCCTGCTGTCCTTATATATTCGAGTAGAAAAACTTCGTTCGTGCAGCTCAGGAACGCCGGAATAACTACGAAGCGATAAGTGCAATTGAGCAGCAGACCTAGCATACTTCTGGACTATAGGCTAGATTGAGCGGGGAATCCCAACCGGACATATTCCCATCGAGAGAACTTGAGCGTCGTAAAAACTGCAGTTCTATCAATAAACCACCAAAACATTGTATAGTACGATATCAGTAGAATTCATAGAATTATTCGATACGTTATAAAAGGACGACACCACACGTGTTCTCTGCGTGCTGGAACATCGACATTGATTAGAAGGAGCATAAAAGAGAGGACTCCATGTTGTTCATCTCAAAATCTCTCAGCTTTACCATTTGTTGCGAAAATGAAGTCGTCATTGAGGCCGCCGCCTGTCAGCGAGGTAATCGCTTCCAATGACACGATTAGACAGGGACGGGTATAGCGTCAACACCGAACGCGAATCAGTCAGTAAGTGAAGAAATCAAGATTAATGAAGTCTTCATCAGGATGGGCCAACGGAGCTGTGGTCGCTACTAATCGCGTTTATCGGGACTCCGCAGCATGTGTACATACAGACTTCGTGTTCCAATACACGCACATATGTCAGCATATCTGAATTGGCTAATCTGCCGTACATCGAATAGCTAGGTACAAATAATCCGTTCATTGCTGTTCGTATGTGTCACGATCTTCTGAGATTCGTCTATGCTTAATACGCTTGAGTAGCGTGCATCGAGTTACGCCGATGCGGGCTTTGCCGCGTTACCGCAAATCATCTGTTCTCGGACTTTGCGTGTCGCCGAAATATTATACTACGATAGATAGACAAAAATCATCGGAAATAATAAGTCTTGAGGCAAATGACTGCGCTAGAATGTACCGCAGATACTAGCTAGAATACGTGTGAGGGTGCCTGTGTGATTCACAAGAGAACTTGTTGGGAAGGAGATTTTGGCAAAAACGCGCGTATAAGCGGGCATTTAACAATGGCCGGTGAACCAGAATGCTAGTTCCGTACGCGCCCCCTAGACGAGTGTTGACAAGCATGAGAAACTTATGTGGAAATTGACTTTTGTCTTTTCGAGTTACGTGATGTTGTATATTTCAATTTACACTAAATCCAATGTTCGCGGACGGATGACCAAATTATTTACCCGTTGCACACTTCTCTCACACGATACACGAATGGATAATTGTCAACGCACGGCAGACTAACCTTGTCATCACTCGAACATAATCATCAGGATCATCGCCTATGAACAGGCACGGTGCCGTGAGCAGGCTCGCGTGCGACGAGTCCTCACCCACCCAAGGACCATACAGACCGACATGTACTGTAATTAGACAAATTGCGAACACAATTCTGCTGCCGACCTCATCCATTCTCGTTTTCGCCCGAACGAAGCTCAGCTTTGCTACGCTCTGCTCTGCTCGCTCCATTGTTCACCTTATTCGTTTATGCTGCATAGAAAATGACGGTAATACCTATTCATAATGTAATTACTTACGCTTGCACCGCGAGCCGTGTGTTGACCTGTTGATCATGAAGGTTTCGAGACACCGGAACAACAACCTCTCTCTCTGTCATTCTGTTTAGCAACCCTAAACAGAATGACGCAGAGAGAGAGAGGGGAGAGAGACTGTGGGCGCTAATGCGCGCAATCTGCATTATGTTCGCATTAAGCAGAGAATTATGCATCAGTTGCCTTATTCGACATCACACAGATCTGTGCACGTACCTTAGACGTGGGCCAGACGTCTGTATTATCTCCGAGTGTTCACACCCTCATTCATTTGTTGTTGGCCTGAATCAATCAGTCAATCAATCTTCGTTCAGCCATCGGCAAATATAATTGATATAGTCTGATAGTAGTATGCATGCATATCCCATTTTCATCTGAGGATGCAAGGAGGGAGCGTATTTGTAGAAATGACGACGCAGTTTTAGAACATCACTGTGGTCGATGCCCAGATATCTATATCTGAGCTATATGCATACAGTACTCCTTATATATATATATATATATATCCAGTAATCATGTTGTTGAGAAAAAAGAGAAAGAAGACGCTCACATACATATATATATATATATATATATATATTATAACATTTGTGATTTACAATGGATCACATCGTGATAAAGCGTCTTCGTCGCAATTGACCATTGCCGTTCCAGGATCATGGTGCCGAGCCCATATACTCGGAGCAGTGTCGACTGGTCGCCTACCAGCGGGTGACACTGCGTCATCCTGGCTTCGTTCGACCGGTCGTCATTCTCGGGGCTGTGGCCGATGCGGCACGCTCCCGGCTTCTTCACGATTTCCCCGAGACGTTTGCGGCCCCCCTGCTCGACACCGCGACGGGCGCCGCCAGCGATTCCGCTTCACCAGCCGTGATCCGCCTCAGCGCGATCAAGGAGATCAGCAAACGTGGCCAACACGCCGTCCTCGACGTGACGCCGTCAACCGTCGAGCGTCTAAACTACGCACAATTTTATCCCATTGTAGTGTTTCTGCGTGCCGAAAGCAAGCACGTCGTGAAGGAGGTCCGTGGCCAGATGGCGGCGCTCATGCCAGCTGTACGTGGGCTGAAAAGCTCGCGGAAGCTGCTTGAGCACGCAGCACGCATAGAGAAAACGCATGTGCACGTCCTCTCGGCGACCATTCCGGTCACCGCTGGCGGCGGCGATTGCTGGTTTCGAGCGCTCATCGAAACGGTCGAACGGCAGCAGGGCCAGGCGATCTGGACGGCTGAGGCTAAACCGGACTCGCTGATCACCGATGATTTCTTGTTCCCGTCACAGCCGAATCGTCTCAGCTACGCGTCCTCGCCTGAGAGCGATGTCGAGCTGGCTGGCGAACACCACGCCGATGACTCATACACGATGGGTAATGTCGACAATTGTACACAACCACTGTAGTTGTTCTATACTATACGTACTGTGCTTGTATACGTTGTAGATATGTACAATCGATAATATAGATGATAAATATAGCTGGTGTTATAGAGCTTGTGATGGACACGTTATGTTGTAGTCATGGTGTACAAGTACAGGATAATATGAGATTCTGTATAATCTATAATCTATAATATATATATAATCTATAATATATATATATATATATATAATAGTTTGATACAGTGTACATATGCGAGCTAACGCTAACGTTCACCTGCTGATCACTGATGGCGTATTGTCAGGCCGACTCGTAAAGTCGTCAAGTGATCCATCGCTTGGAGTCTCCGCTGAAGCGCAGGGGGCCGGGGTCGAATTATCTGGAAATTGTAACGGCGGTGGTCCTGATACGTTTACCGCAAATCCTGTTATTCAAGGACCGATGCAGGGAGCAGCAATGAATTCGCAACAGACATCGACTGGTATTCCACCAAGGTAGGCGATATTGATTTATCGAAGTTGAGACTCGGCATGGTTTTTCTCGCTGGAATAAAAAAATACATTATGTCTATTATTTCATATTAATGTTACATTAATGTATTGTATACAGCATCAAACGCGATGGCTCGCACGGCTAAGTCTCTGGCTGTCGGAAGCCAGAGGCCGCAGGTTCGAGCCCCGCTGGGTGATGACATATAAGAGAGCCTAAACATTGTAAAATTGCAGCTCCTTTAATAAACCTTTACCGTTATGTAAGTTAATCACAGAGAAGTATGTAATCGTTTGTGATACGCTAAAATATTGTGTGTGTATGTGAGTTTTTTGTATTATAAGCTGGCATAACCGTGGTCACTCTCATGGATCTTTGGTACATAGGCTTGGCAGTCTTATGTGAAATCGTCACAGCCCATCATTGTTTTCACTGATCTAGGAACTAACGCAGTCCGCCATTTCTCTAATGACAGTCTGCCGGACGCTGACACCTGCGTGAGCTCTTCGTTGTTCACGAAGAAGAGCCGTGGCGGTGGTCAGTTGAACGACTCAAGCCCGCCGCTGTATGATTCAGCGCCCCCGCGGGCTCCACCTCCTGGCGTTTCACCGGCTGCGCCGGGACCTCTGGCAGCTCTACGAGGCGGTCCTGATCGGTCGACGCCTATTGAAGCTCTCCAACAGCAGCAGCAGCAGCAGCAACAGGAGCCTGTGTACACAACCTCATCGTCGGAGATGGCTCAGTTGCAACGAAGATTACACGAACAGAAGCTTCATGAAATCTACTCGACGAAGGAGGCGGTACTACGTCAAACGTGCCAAACTCCTCAGGTTAATCTGGATGCGTCGAATACCGCCGCCACCGCCACCACTGGAAATTGCCTGCCACAGCCGCCACCGATGGTTGACCGCAGCAGCAAACCGCAACGCTTCAATGGATTAGTGAGTGTTTGTGGGAATATGTCTATTTGTATATATATATATATCTTCGCGTGTGCCTGTATGCAGGCTTCTTCGTTTGGAGACGTGCATTTATACTTCATCCGTTTGAGCGTCAAATATCGTGACCAGCTGGGATAAGATATTATAGGTCGGCATCGGAACAAAATCAAATCAGACCTATATTTTTGCATTGAAGCGTAGGTGCAAGTTCGACTTTGAATACTGGTTACGGGAGAATTTTTATATTGTTACGAATAAGGACCACCAAAGGTTTGTTGACACGATCAAAATGGCGAAGGACCTATATCTGGTAACCCATGGCGCCGATCACAAAATTGTGCGTTCTCTCGAGGTCATGCGGAAGGGCGGATCGTGGTGCTCAAGTCAAGTCGTGTTCAAGTCACCACCGGTGGCCTCTCGCAAACGAGAGGCACCGGTGGTGACTTGAAATGGTAAGAGAGCAATTAATTATGCAAATGAACAATCATATCTGATTAAATATTTGTTGTCCCCCATTTTCTTGTAGACCCCGACGGGTTACGCGATGAGGATGACTCCACAGAATCCGGCTCGCTTCCCCGGTGCGACCGATTCGCCTCAACCATTACCCGATTCGGACTATATCAACGCGCAACAAGTCGCCCAGCAACGGCAATTGCATTCACGCCAGGGCTCGATGGGCCTTAATAGTCATGAGCCACCATCGGCGCGGCTTCTCGACGAAAGTCCGTACGGCTCAAGGGCGATGTTGGTAGGCCGAAGTTCAATGGGTCCTATGGGTAGCCCCATGCAGTTGCCGCCACCTCTTAAGAAGCCCATACCTCCGCCGCCACCTCGCACGCCGTCAAAGCCTGGCGTAGGACCCCCGGGAGCCAGAGGCACCCCAATTGGGCAGCGTGTCTACGACACGATGAACTCACCGCTCAACATGAGCGGTTCGATGGATCGTCGCACACCTGGAGAGCGAGATCTCCTGATGAAAAATGCTCCGCCACCATATTCGGCCTACTCTGGAATGAATGTCATCTCAAATAGTGAGTTACAACGGTACTCATACGTAAATAACGAGAATCATAATAAAAAGAATATTAATTCGATGAACAAAAAACGAATCCATATTCGTATTTAAAAGAAGATAAATTAGAACCCTATGCTTACAAATCACTTTTTTTTTATCAGACACATTAAAATCTACTTCTCAACCCTGTCTATGGCTATGATAATCAAATGTTCTGATGCTTCGTGGTTTTGGGGAATTCTATGATTTTTAAATACCCGTTTCACGCAAGGACCCGTCAGAACAGTTGGTCCCTCATTGTATGAACATCGGCACTTGCATCGGACAAATCAGATCGAGCTCGCTCGATCGATTTTCATCGACTTTGCCAAGCGGCATTGTTCCTATTGATGGGTGATAAGATAATTGTTGGTGATTCACGTGAAATCTCTGATTGAAACGTGCTAACTTGTTTGTGTCCCGTTGCGTTACGTTGCAGATAATAACACCATCAATAACAGCTCCGACTACGGCATCTACGGCAAATCACCTGGAGGCCCAGGAGGTCCCATGGGCTTAGGCGGGGGCCGTGCTCCGCCACCGGCGGTTGCTCTCGATAGCCACAACTACGTGAGTCGGGCCGGCAGCAAGCGTACAAACCTGTTTCCACCACCGCCTCTGAGCCACAACCATTCGTCGAACCAGATCCTCATCAGTAACAACAGCAGCAACCACATAAACAGCAATAGCGTGAACAATACACTAAACGCCACCAAGGTGGGCCACGAAATGAACAATAACAACAATAGCAGCCAGATGTACGGGGCCAATCAGCAACCGCCGGGTCTTGACGGAAACCACAATGCGGCGATGTATCAGATGAACAGTGGGCCCTACCTCAACCTGCCATATCCACCAAGTCCCTATCGGTACGTAACAACAATGGAGAGCCAAACGAATTCGCTATTTCAAATGTCTACGATCCGTGATGACTGCATCTGGGGGCAGAGATTGTCAGTGGGAACTCCCTCTGACCTCCGCACCGCGCTCACTTTTAATAGACAGCTAGTGCGACTACCGGACTGGAAATATGTCTACCGTCAAAGAGCTTTGGATGCTGCTTCCCATTGTGTTTACATTATATATATATATATATATAAAAAGAATAATAAAGACGTTTATTTCATTCCCTGTTGATGACGGTGGGGGGTGGACAGATGCTGTACCACAACGCGATCGATCTATTTTAGGAATCTAGCTCAGTCTGTAACACTTTCTCATTCCCATTAACGCAATACACCCGAATCGATGATCGATCTAACGTATTTCACGCTGATTGTTTGTTGCTTCGTTCGCTACTTCACGTGCACTTCAACGCACAGGGCCGCAGGTCCGCCAAATCAACGAGTAGCTAATCCAGTAGTCGCCGCCGGTGGTGGCGGCGGCGGCAGCGGCGGCGGCTACGAAGGCAATAGAGCCAGCGCCTTCGAACTGTATAAGAAGCCCGATCTTCCTGGGGGCCTCGGAGGACCAGGGCTAGGCCACAGTCCCGCATACAAGCGTACCATGGTGGCTGATATCGACGATGAATACGCCAAGTAAGTTTTGTAATGGTCGCTGCGAGAGTTGTCCGCGCGAGAAGTCGCACACCGAGCCCCGAACTCAACGTGGCTTCCGTTACAACTGTGAACGAACGGCGCTAGCGATTGTACGAGACATTCGCCAAACTTCTTCGTTTCTTTCAAGCTTGTGTCACTTTGCGACAGCCGTCAGATAGCGCTGCCAGGTTGAGACGTCTCCGGGAAGATCTCTCGCTAAGCAGTGCCATCCTCGCAGGTGTGATACATGTGCAATGATGCAGGTCTGTCAGAATATTGCTGGCAAATCCTTACGCCGCAATGATCTATGCACACTGCAGTGTCAACGTCGAGTGATGATGAGGACAAGAGAAAAATTGAACCACGCAAACAAATAGAGATTCAACACAATTGAACGCAAATAGCAAAAACACACGGATTCATACTATAGAGAGACACCAGTGAAAACAGCTCGTCCGTTTGAAAGCGCGCGTACGAACGCGGACAATGAATATATTTGAAATAGCTATAGTGAGTGAGTGTATAAGTATATAATTATACATATATACATGCATATATATACATATATATATATACAAATGAATATATAAAGAGATGACAATAAAGCTATTATGTTTTAACCGATTAATGTGCGCTCAACGTTTCAAAGTACATCGAGAAGCAAGAAAAATCATTACTAACCCGCTGATCAATCCGGAGGTGGAACACTCCGTTACGAGCCGTTACAGAGGCGGCACCTTTTATCTAAACGCTAACCCCGCAACACAGTGTCTCATCGATAACATCACCTTATGCTATCGCTGCTTATGCCTGCTCTCAATAAATAACACGATCTAAACACGATCATAATTCTAGCTGTAACCCTATAACAATAACAAGTAATTATTTCAACTATATTTCAATATTGAGCACCATAGAACACTAAGCAGAACAGTAATAAGAACTAGAGCACTTTCGGAATGGAGGAGATTTATACAGAATCTCCTAGAGAAACCGCGCGAGCCCATCTCTAATCAGCCTCGAACGAGAAGGGGTTCGGTTTTACTGAACGACCATGGACACGTTCTACTCTCATGTCAATGTTCACGTTGATCCGACGCCTAATCTTCAGCTGGAAATTTAGCTATTGTCTCCTCCCGGCGCCGTGTATCGTGAACGTTCTTTGCTCAACCTAACCTTTTCATTGCGTAGAGCTTGGTCCCCAGTTGTTGACGGGTTGTCCTCCCCCCCCCCCCGAATATGTAGATCTCCTTATAAATATATATATATATATAGATATTTCATGAAACGTGATGTGTTACATAAGGATACGTGCATAAACATATATAACATAATAATAATAATGAAATGTATCAGTAATAACTTTGTATATATGGGATGTTAACTCTGTCTGACGGTGGCTGGGTCTCGGATTGTCTCTTTGCATAGGAATAATCAATGCATCGTGAACCACGTGAGACGCTAACCGCATGATTTGGTGTTTGTTGTTGTTGTTGTCGTTGTCGTTCTCTCGTTGTTGTTGTTGTTGTTGCTGCTGCTGCTGCGTGATTGTTGTTGGTGTTGCTGTTATTGTCCAACATCGCCACTGTGACGCGGCCCCCTCACACAATCTCGGCCTTGGCGCGTTCAAACGACAACGTATCGTGTTATGACGCTGGATGCTCGGCACGATTTTTCCCCTGCGCGAATCACCGCTGTCCATCATCTGTCGCTTGTCCAGTCTGGGAGATCGGCCCCGGGAACGACCTGATGACCCGACGCCGCCAAGTGCCGGCACCGTTGTCGCGTACGTCTCGGGTATATTCGGGTCTGCAGGTGGCCGGCTGTACTCGGAACGAACAGGGGTTTCGCTAGTAATACCGGAGGGCGCCATCCCTGAAGGCGTCCAACAGGAAGTCTACTTTAAAGTGTGTCAGGACGACTCCATGCTGCCGCCGCTCGACCGCTGTAGAGGTTCGTGTTAGTCGATAGCTGATTCGACTCGTTGTCGCTATCTACTAGTACAATAGGATTGTATCTAATGCTCTAAGTATCATCTGTTCATAGAAGGATGGTAGAAATGGCTAAGGTTGAAAGAAGAGAGTCAGCTGCTATTCTCTTGCGAAGGTCACAGCCATCGTCGGTCACAGCCTTTTGTGTCCGCTAGCGTTTGTTCTCTGTAAATATATGTACAATCATTGGCAAGGAGGTTTCCTCGCTTGTTTTTCCGATTTCATTTCTAACAAAAAAACGAAACACATCGTTTCGACATTCACTTTCACAGGAGAGACCCTGTTGAGCCCGTTGGTGATGTGTGGTCCACACGGTCTCGAGTTCCAGAAGCCGATCGAGCTTCGTTTGCCACACTGCGGTGCGCTAAACCCCGACAACTGGTCGTTCGCATTGAAGTCGACGGACACCGCTGGCGGGATGCCTGCCGAATGGCAAAATGTGTCGCTCGATAATAGCATTAAGGGGGTGGCCTCGTCACAAGTGAAGGACAACCATATCCTAGTTAAGGTCGACCATTTTTAAAGGAGTTATCGCTTTTTGACGACGCAGACCAATTCTCACATGTGCCGTTGTGCACCGGTTGCGGAAGGTTGCTCATGTTAGAGAAATCCACAAAAAGATAAAAATACGAACGAAACGAACTATGGACAAAGGAGCAAGCGCATGGCAATACAGGACAGCGATTGTGCGCCTAGGGAATTCCCATGCATTAGTAGCCCATCTGCGATTTCTCGCAGCGGATAATTCATAGCGACCAGAGTCGATCCCCACCAGCTCTCAGCAGCGTAAAGAAATGAAGATGTTGCAGCAGTGCTAACGAAAATTGATTTTCTCTGTCTTTGCTCGAGAAACACTGTTCATTGTAGAAATGAAGTGCAACGAAGGTGAGGTCGACATTCCCCTCTCTGTGTATAAGCCAATTTCTGTGAGTCGTACGATGATGATGATGATTATTATTAATGTTATGATTATTATTATTAATAATTACGAACTATTATTGAACGAGAAGATGATGGCAACAATAATGGATGGGAGACTCATGGTTTTTAACGTTCCACCACTTAAGAGAAGGATGTCAAGCTCATTGCGACAGACACGAAATCGTCACGAAATCGATGTACACTATACAAGCATACGTTACCCAAACATTAGTGTGTTATTGACCAATAGTACCTGAGGTTATCAGGTACTATCCACACATTATCGGCCGTTGGGTAGCAGTCTTTCTTCGTTGGTATGGAGCTGCCAGACGCAAATTCCCCAGTGGCTGGCTATGACAGAAACGGAGTCCGCTGTGAGGCGGGCAAGCACCAATTAAAGTAACACGAATCGAGAACAAACTGCAGCTGTAAGAAGCCTGGATAATACGAATGGAGTATTGCACCGAATCTTGGTGTTAGGTACTGTAGATATTAATAAACACAAAAACCAACTTGAATTATCATAATAATTATTATTGTGACTATAATAATGATAATAATAATAGTAATAATAATAATAAAGTACATAGTTATAAAGTAATCGCTGGTAACAGATAAATCATTACCAGCACATTAAATTTAACCTGTTTGTTTTCATTCATAGTAGAGAATGATATAAACGATTATTGAGAAAATTCTATCATTATGTCGTTAGAGGCCACTTTCAAAACATGAGCATTCAATGCGAATCATTGCTTACTCTGTCTCTATCCAATGTATTGATACGAATTTGATAAACGAGAAATTATTACGTCCTCCCGGAGCCAACGTATTACCCAAGGCAGCATAAATAAATGAAATCTTATTTTCACGCGAATATAATCATCTCTCTGAGCGGCGTTACCATCAGATGCTTGTGGTCGGAGACGAAGATTTTTCTTCCAGTGAATTTGACAGTACGCAATGAATTCTGCTTCCTTGGTTTTAGTGTCAACCTATACTTTTTTTTACTGCTTCCAAACGAATCGTACAGATAACATGTGAGGTCACTGCATCAACGATGGAGATATAGGCCTCAGTTTCAGGGAGAGCTGGAGTTCCGTCTTCGTTGACTAACGAACGCGGCCCGGTGACTTGACGAACCAAATCGCGACCCGTCGTTCTCGCAGGCTTCTTCGACATTTTAGCAAACGGAATCTGTAGTTGTATCTTCTGCAGGATGTACAACGGAGTTCGAATCAAGAAACGGTTGAATGGAATTTCAAGTGATCACAATTAGCGTTAGATTGAGATTTTGTTTTGTTAAATAAATTATATGGTACTCATATCAATTATTCGTTGCTTTGTTTCTGGATGAACTCTGCTTTCCGTTCTCGTTGTGTCAGTCGATTCAACAATACGCGGTCAATGTGTTCTACAAATTATTCTTACAGTACAAATTATTGTTTTCCGATGTTTTCGCGGATATTTCGAAGCCGACGAAGCGCTAGCGTACGTCGTCGTTGAGCGCAGAAGCACAGTCAAGCGGTGCATATTATTCTAGAGCAGTTAGCACCGGTGAGAGACAGAAGTATTGAGCGTTTGACATATAAGGGAACTTAAGCATTGTATGCAGTTCCTTTAATAAATCAATAAAGCTTTACCCTTTACCTTACCTTTGACCATGAAATCAAATAACGAGATAGAGATGGTCTTTTGTTCTCGGGTGCTTGCTGATCAAGGTGTGCACAGGCGTTGCTTTTTAGGTTGCTATGATATTCGGACCGTACCCAGGCCATACTTGACGTAAATATGCTAGTCCATGAGAGATGTTGAAGGCATTTTCACATGAGGCCATCTTGTGTCAGAAGCTACTAATTGATTATAAAGTTCAAGCTTTTTAAATCTGCCGATAATTGCTAGAGACGAAGACCTGCTGATAGGTGCGAATCAGAACCTGCGGAGCAGGTTCGAGGATTATAGTAAAATAGTTTTCCATGTTAACGATACTTCTGTATGCTAACATTAGTCGCATATTGCAGTGGGACAGATTCGATGATTTCGGTCGCTCCAGTTAGCCCGCTGTTCAAGAGCATTCATTTTATTTGTCTGTTGTGTCAAATAAAGTGGATTATATTGTATTTCGAAATGATATGTGGGATTCAGTTTGGGCCCTCTTTCGTCCCGTTTGTAGCAAATTATTGTTGATTAGCAAGGTCTAAGCTCCTATGATAATGCACTCCACCTGCGAGACTTGTCGGAAAATCGCTAGCTCTGTTGCTCGTATAGACCAGCACCCACCATCATTGTACAGCGAAGTTTCTATGTGGCCTTCACTTCTCCTGATGTTAACCTTCTGTTGCTGGCCGCGAGATCGTCTCTCCCATACTCCGAGAAGCGTGATTGATTGGGTGTCTCGTCTGATGGCCGGCTGTCCCTCAGCGGCCAGTGCTGATCGGAGCCTGTGTGCCTACTTAGGCTGCAGGAGGCCGTGGCGTTTCGCCGTGCGTCCTGGGGGCGATCCGCTGCAGCTTCGAAATCCAACAACAATTGTATTAGCGACAACGGCCTATCTCCCTCGGTTGTACCGGCAGATCAAGTTCGGATTGCGCTTCTGTTACCGCCTCCGGATCGCTGTGCTATCCAATGCAGTCGCACTAACTGTGGCCTCCTCCCCAGGTAAGAACAGGATCAGTGCGGAAAACCATTCGCTGGAGTGCCTTGTGACAAGCGGTCTGTCGCCAATGCTAACCACCATAGATCGCGAGAAGTTTCAATGGTGATAATCGCTGCCGCGCGGAGCTCGCACGAACCATCGAACAGAAAGACAACACACCGAGATTCGGCCCCATTGTTTACCTATAGGATTTTTAAATATAATGGTTACACTCCGACTTGGCCAGGCTCTGGTATTCATATTCGCCTGTATTGTGTACTACCAGCTCGGCTGCCGTTCTTGTGTGCTGGGTGCGCAATTCTTCATGAGCCTGACAACTCATGGGGTATTCTCTTTGTGTGGTCTTCAAGTCTAGTTGGAGTTCCATTCCCTTCACCGTAGGCTGGCATCAGCAGTGCAAGTGAACTCCAAACGGAGTACGGGTGACGAGAACCCTCGGGTGTCTCTATGAGCGGTGTCTATCGTGCTGGTCGTTTGAATCGACGGGTGGTACATCTGCATGTGTACGTGGCTGTATGTGTTCGTGAGTGAGTTCGTTTCAACGGAGTGATGATTTCTCCGAGCGCTGCTTCGGGGTATGTTGTCTGGCTCAAATGATTTTGTCGAATATTGACTTCTACAAACAGCGATGTGAGCAACACACTCAGTGGGGCTGAACTTTTTCGCACAGCTTGGCGGTTTCTCAGGGGCACAATAGCAGCCCGATGGGACGGGAAATAAAGTAGAGCGTGGTGTGTTCTGTCCCAGTAATTATATAACTTCACCTCACGGAATCTTACCGGCGATTGTGATCATATCCGGCATCGGGTGATACGACAATTGCTGTAACTGTCGATGGCGTCGTTCGAGCCTTTAAGTTTTAACTTGACTTTGTTGAGCTCATCTGTTGTTGTTATTGTTGTTGTCATTGTTGTTGTTGCTGTTGCACCATCCCATCGCGGCTTCCCCGAACGAAGGAGTGAGTCACCACAAAAAGTGGGTTTTTTCCAAACGTCGTTTTGCAATAAGATACAATTCAAGTATTATATTTTCGATATTTGATGATCGCTCACCGCAAGGAACGTTATTTCTGTACTTTGTCGCGTATGGTGATCGCGTATTACGTTACCAAAGAAAGTGATACCGTCGCATATGTGCTAACGTCGTCTCTGTTGTGTGGGCGCTTGCTTCGGTAGTCGTAATTTCTATGGGACCAAAATGTGATAATATGTTATGTTAAATAATTATAATGACAATAGTAACTATTTGTGGGATATCAGCGCATACAAGTGAAGTAACAAGAAGTAACACTACGCTTGAAGTTTTAAATATGTAATCCGTAACGCCAGTTCGCGTATTAAACTGCATTATTCATCTATATATGATGCCATAACGTGTTAACTCAAATAGAGATTCTTTGCTGCTTCGGTGTTGTCTTGATCTGAGGTAATGCTTGGATTGAACGAGGTGTTCGTAAATTTACACGAATCTGTAGGAAATTCCATTCCATAGCTGAGCGGTTGGTTTCGAATGAAACATTCGTGTGGTTTTTCCATGTTTTATCCTATGCCTATATATATATATATATATATATATATATATATATATATATATATATATATATATATATATATATTCAGATATAAACCAGGCATGAATAATCATGTCGGACATAGGTAATAATGTATCTCGAACCAAACAAGGGCGAAAACATCTCCAAATTCTTATCTCACGTAACGGCAAACATGTGCCATCATCGGGAGACAATCGAGAAATTAATGTTGCCACATTCGTTGTATACTCTTCGTGATTTCCGAACACAAAACGCCAATCTAAATCTACACGAAGGCGAAGAGGCATGTTACAATTTTTGCAAGATCTCCGCTCGTTTCAGCTTGTACAAATGTTGCAACTAGCCTGCAAAACAAAAGCTGAAGCCGGTGACGTTTTGAGTAAAAGTGTATATGTTTTTGTTTCGTATTGATGACGAACAGGATGTCGGATTCCTCCGAGCCAGATCAGGATCTGGAATTAGACGAGGATGGAGACATCGACGTGGAGCATGTGGCCCCGACCGACGGCGAGGACATCAACCTTGAGGACACCGCCTGTTCCAGGCCGGAGTCGAACCAGAGCATTGACGCCGATTGCGACGTCAAACGCGGACGCGACAATAGCAGCAGCAGGTGTAACGGCTTCGAACAGGAGCAGGTGGTCGAGGGCGACGAAAATGGCCTGGGCCCAGAGGAGACCGAGATGGTCAAGCGAGCCCTCCTAAGGTGAACAGCGCGGTGTGATTTTCCCTTGATTTCGCCAATGAATCAAGGCTAATTTACGTTGTAGACTTAACCAATCGTACACGATCTCCCTGACCGTATTGCGTTGTGACGATCACTTGTTATTCCTGCTGTGAGCCACATTCGAGCGTACCTATTATATATATATATATTTTTTTTTTCTTATCATTCTCGAATTTCGACAAATTTTCGAGATATCGAATTCTTGTTCCGTATTGCTTCTCCTAGGCATCCACTGTTCCCGCTGCTAGCGTTGCTGTTCGAGAAGTGCGAGCTGGCCACGAGAACATGCGGGGCTGAGCCTTCTGCGAGCGAACTCAAACGGGAACTCGAGGCGTTCGCTGAGAACACCAAATGTTGGAGTGGAGGCGAAAGTGCGATTGACCAGCTAATGATCGATGCTCTACAGGTGGTGCTTCAACGTTGCGCAATTAACGCAATTATTATCCGGCTTGATTGATGATTTTTTCCATTTTGTTGAGCCACTTGACCAGGTGGTTTGCTCTGTCTGCCAGGCAGCGCTGCGTTCTTGAAACGGCACAGCGGCTCGCGGGGCTATTTTTCAACACCGATCTCATTTAGCTGTCAGCGAGTCTTTGCCGTTGAGTGCTCGACGTGCACTCGAGATTTGCGATTAAATCCGTTTATGCGCGACACGTTCGTCCTCATTAATTTTCCCATTTATTATGCAATCTGTAATGTCTGTAAAATGAGACAATCGATTCCGATTCGTGTGTCCCTCCGCCAGGTCTTGCGCATACATTTAGGAGAGCTCCGGAAAGTGGATGAGCTCCGAAATAATTTCTGCCAGCGCTATATCGCTTGTCTCCGTGACAAAATGCACTCGTCGAAATTGCTCAAAGATGCTCACTTTGACTCGGAGGATGTCGACTCGGATGAGTGTGATCTACTAAGTAATGGAAGTGGAGGTAAGTGCAATCTTCTTGTTTTTTTTCTCTGCAAACTGCATTATCATAACGACACTTATGACTTGTTATATGCCGGCGGAGAAATTTATGGAATTAGCGATTTGCATAGCGACAGCTAAGTGGCAGCTAAAATCCAGTTCAATTTGTGCTACTCAAATTCAGGAGAGAACTCTCAGGAGGGTAGCGGAAGTTTACCTGAAACGGCAACGTTACCTCCGTCTGCGAAAAAAGGATCCAGAGTTTCGCCACGATCGGGACCGCCATCGGCCGGCGCTGGACAGGGCGCTGGCGGCGTGGGTGGCTCGTCCCGAGGCGTGTTACCTAAACAGGCAACCGAGTTGATGCGGGCGTGGCTTTTCGCCCATATTGTACATCCATACCCGAGCGAGGAGGAGAAAAAACTCATTGCCGAACAGACAAACCTGTCTTTACTACAGGTGAGATTTGGGTCTGCCTATATGTCGCTGTATTGGCTGTAAAATATGATGGAGCTCTGTATTTGCGGATAATTCCGACTGGTAGGTTAGGTTTGTTGAGCCAAGAATAGAAATTCATCAAATTAACCGCCGCAGTACGCTAACAGCAGCCGGTTATGAGCATATGTCGTCCGAGAACTTTCGGATTCCGTCAATAGCGAAATAGGATAATCACGCATGAAGAAAAGTGGAAGCAACTTCCCTTAGCACCTCACAAAGAAAAGAAGGTTTTTCTTTCAGGTGAACAACTGGTTTATCAATGCGCGACGACGGATCCTGCAACCCATGTTAGAACAGAACGCTCAGAAGACCTGAATGAGGGGGACGCTGGTTTCGAGTGTTGTAGAAGACAAGGGCAAAAAACAAAGAGAAAAACACGACAAAGTCGAACATCGATCTCAGTTCGGGGCTGTCGCTTTTCGAAGCGCCACGGCTGCAATATGAAATCAATTAGCACGCTGCAGACTCTGAACGATTTTATTTGCCTTAGGGATACCGATGTGATGTCGCGAGATCCCACCCCAGTGCTGGGCAGGTTGAATCTTTCAAGTCAAAGAGAATCATTCAAAGTAGTGAAAGTACAGGAGCTGTAGTGTTCTAGTAACAATAACAATAATAATAGTAACAACAACAAGGGTAATTATTATACTGTATGATAAAAATCATCTTCTTCGAGGACAGCAACATGATTGATATGGTCGGGTGTCCTGAGAAATATTGTTCTATACAGGGTTCTGAAAGACACAGGTGAGATGTTACTGTAGAACGGCCTTCCATCAAACAAAGACCAAGTTGACATTCAATGAAGAATAATTATAAAATTTCTATCACGAAGTGATAGTCAAGACAGCTCAAGATATTCCAGGGAATATTATTAGTGCGCGTCAGGTCGAACTATCGGATATTGATCCCTACAGAACAGACATGAGACCGGACTGCACTTTTATGTATTTTTGCCGTAAACACGAACAATTTAAAATCAACTGAAAAACGTATTGCGTATAAATGTCGGTGTTAATATGACAATGTCACCATAACCTGTTCGACCTTGATTCGACCTTGGTTGAGTTTGATGTATCAAAAAAAAAGATCTGTCTGGCCACCGATTCGAATGGTTACATTTGATGCTTAGTCGTTCGATGTTGTTCGGTTGAGGCGGGGGCTCACCTAGAGTGAAATCAGGCGCGTTTTTTCGTTCATTGACGCAATTTAACCTATCGAGCTTCGAGGCAATCTGTGTGTACCGAGGCAGGAGACGGATAGCAAGGGCTAGTTAGTATCATTTAGTTACTGCGCGATTGCTGTATATAAAATAAATAAACGATATTGATAGATAGATACTGTACATACGCACGTTGAATACGTGAGAACTAGAGCGTGGAAGATTAGCAGAGAATAAGGTGAGGCTGACCCTATTGATACGATCGGCGTTCCAGAAAGAGAGCATCATATATCAGCTACAATGATTATTGTACTAAGTGGTATTAGAGGACAGGCTAACCGTGGAGGAGAGAAGACGAGAGAGAGACACTTCGTGGTAATTTAGCTAATAAAATGAAATGCATGATCTCAATTTGTACCATACAACAGTAAGAATCACATTGTGTCCTCACTATAGTCCGTACATAGTCGGGGGTCGTTCGGTGTCGTTAAATTCATAGCGGTTTTCGAGAGAGATTCAGCATATAGCTTTATTTCGTTTGAAAATTGGGCGCAGCTCTTTTAAGGGTTGAAATTACGTTCAAGTTCACTAGAGATTGGTATAGTAGCCCGCTTTCGGAGTTTGAAAACGCCAATTCAATAAGCGACAAAGAAAGTACACATAGGGATTCATTTTTAATAAATTCTCAAATTTTATTAGTAGTATACATACATTGCCATTTTTTCTTCGTTTTTATTCACTCGTTGCCCCAGTCCTATAATAAATACATGAACGCAATAATGTACGTAACTTGCGCCTCCCACATGCGTCCTCACATCGTCATCATCATTATTCTCATTATTATCGGGTTGAAGGTGAAGCCACCCACGTACAACAACTCCTCGTCTAAATATGCGTTTTCGCCTGACTGTGTTGCTCGACCCCGAAGCAGTTCCTACACATCATTGTGCCATTTTTCATCAGCAATCTTCTCGAACCAATGATCATTACTGCGTTCATCGTATACCTCCCTCTATGCCACAGAGTCCTACAGGTCTCTCACTACTCTATTTCATCGACGGGCTTTTGTGTCAGCAACCCGACTCCGACGTCTACTCTGCAGCCTTGTCGCACTGACTGCCTGTCCTGCCTCTTGAATTCGTATTGAACAATGTCTATTTGGTTAGTTCTATTCGCGTCCGCGGTCGCCAGCACACCGTAATCACTCGCTCTCTCGACTGCGCGCGTGTGGGTGTAACCGGCGTTATCGTCTGACGTGTGGCGCACGGTGGATTTACTCGCGTGCTCTAGGCGCGACTCAAGAATTGTGACGTGCTATCTTCCGTTAGTTTCCTCTGCCTATAATTGGTTTAACAGTATATGACGGAATATGCTCATTTGTTGACATCTGCGTTCGTTTTGTCTACTGTTAGCACAAGGGAGCTTTGCGGTCATCGTCTGGCCCTTGTTGACGTGGGCCTGTTGTCGAAATTTTGCAGTATGTAGCTGGTGCCAGTTGCGAAGGGACGTCATAAATTTTCTGCACATTTTCTGCACACTAAATCATAATTTATTTCGCACGCCCCTCTTACCATTGCGCATCGTCACACGACAGGGCCCCGGTCGTTGTTCCCTGCTCTGATGGATGTCAGCGCAGTTGCTCGTCAGGATTTGCTCGTCCGTAGATGCAACATTCTCATCTCATTCTCTTGTTATTAATAGTATAATTCTCATTGATAATATTCACGCTCTGGCCGGTCTATACACCAGACGATCGCTCACAAGCCCGGCGTAGGCATGCTCATAGCTCCGCCAGGTGGATAAGGTGTTGGATAGTTCAAATACGGTGGTGCACCATACGGGGGCATCTGCTGGATCGGCGCGTAGGCTGGCATTCCCATGGGTGGAGCCATATTCGGTAACGACGGTGGCTGATATTCGCCACCGGCTGGCATGTATCGTGGAAATGGGGGTACGCCCACAGCCGGAACACGGTTTCGCTCACGCAGCAGCTCGGCTGCCTTTTCTGCTCGTACTCGACGAAGGTGGGAGTCCCTGCGACTGTCAACGAATTTGCCCAGAAAGTCCTCGGCGGTTATCGCTGACGAAAGAAAATCATTGGCGATCGTCTGTAAAATCGCATGCCGCCACCAAAGCCAACAGCAGCGAATAACAACAATAATAACGATATAGAGAAATGTTAGCATCCGCTTGTGATATCGAGTACGATCAGGTACTCTCTACTGATGGGTCGATGTCGTGGGTAAATATGACACTTCTCACAATTTGGCACCACTGACAGAATTGCATGACAAAATAATTAGGAAGTGTTAAAGCACTCAGTATCAATATAGGTATTACAATCAGATTTGTAATCACAAAAACGCCTTATATATATATATCATATTTTTCATACCTCTGATTCGTCCTCGGCCTCCCTTGCCGCTGCCTCTAGCAAGGCTTGAATGGTATCAAGACTAGGCGGCGCGGAGTTGGATAGCGGCGTATCCTCCTGCAGCTTCTCAACATCGGACCTCAGCTGTTTGCCTTCGTGGAACATTTGCAACAATTTGTTCCGTAGCTCAAAGAAACGTGACTCTTTGTCGACGTTCTCACGGGCAATCCTCCGATTCTCCTCGAGGAGCTGATTTCGACAGCGTTCCAAGCCGCGAGCAGCTGGCCCATCAGTGAACTGTCGATCGAGGGTGGCATCTTCGCATTCGATGAGACTCTTGAGCTCATCGTTGCTGAAAATATACAGATAAGCAGCAAAACGACAACGGGGCAAAGACACAAGAATATAACAGCCTTAGCATAAATATACAAGGTTCACCTAAAGGTTCAACGTTTCTAATAAATACATAGGCAACAACTGGCGTGATCAATATACATGAAAACACTTGTTACAGAAGAAGATGTTTAACTTTATGTTTACGGCCGTCCACGTAGATCACGGTTGATTGATATATCTTCACGTACTGCAACCCTAAAACAGGTGCGTGATTCCATAGTATTTATAATGTGTATCTGTGCCTGTGTGTGTGTTTCTTGGAGCCAGAACTCAAATACGAACTATAGAGCTATTGCAATGAATAGCCGGGTTCGGAGACAGTTGTCCACACAATCGGCAGTTCCCGCCTCCTTCAGCCATCCACGGTAGCAATTGTTGAAAAGCGTCTACCTCAACCAACAAAGCCACGCGCAATTCGCGCGCGTTAGCGTCTCTGAGAAAAGCCAGAGCGAGTTGAAGCGGCAAAAACTCAGCCCATAGTTGCCGAGTTGATTTCATCTGTTGTATGAGTAATGGACAGGGAACAGGGTCAGGGAACAGGGTCAGATAGGCGTCAAGGGCACCGCACTGCAATAGAGGACTGGTACCATGGAATATTCATACATCTGTCTTTCGTCGACGCTAATTATTGAAGGGCGGCTGACATTTTGCTGGCAGTCTTCATTTGAAACATTTGAAATTTCTGGAATTTAAACGATAATCACCACGCCATAATTAGCTTCCCTGCGAGCTGCCCTTCGGAGAAGTCTATGACAGACGTGCAGTCACAAGTATAATAAATTGAAATGAGCGATGCCTCCACCTAGCTGAATAAATTTCACTGAAGCCGATGTGTGTGTGAGAGTGTGAAAACTGTTGCCAATACAGCATAACAGTTCAAGGCACTTTAATGAATGCCTAGTATATATATATATATATATATATATATATATATATATTTGAATGAAAACAAACAACAAACTCGCATTCAGTTTGTAGAATTTCCCCTACTGGATGCTATAATTATGAAGGGAAACGTCTTACGGTGTCCTGTTCTCGGTCACTGCAGTGGCGTTATCGACTTACCCCTTAAGCTTATTGAACCTGTTTATTTCTAGCCTTAACCTTAAAAACGGTTATCTTTGATACATATACGATCACATTATACACCAGTGAGATATTTTGTCTTGCCGAGAAAAGTGAGCTCGGATACTAATATGTAGCCATGCCTCGTGAATTCATCTCTCTGGAGGAATGGTGAATGTTTTACACGTTCAGATGTGAAGCTGGAGCGATCAATGAGATACGATATTCACTCATTCATATCCGCCGCAGAGCTGATGGCGGAGTCGACAAAAACGATAAACCAGAGATCGTAATTTCTCAGAACTGCAACACGAGCCGTCGGCTATTTCTCGTCTTCGACTTCGATTCCTATCGAATCCCTAGGGCACAAATATTTACTATATACCAAGCATGTATTGAGTTGAGGTGGCATCTTGGCAGAGGAAGAATGAATCGCTCATATATAGGCATTTCGCGTGTGCGCCACTACGAACGTCTGGAGGGATGTGATGTCGTAGCATAGGTTATCTATGCCAAACGGACAAGTATCCTCAGTGAGCTCCTCACCGAGTTCGTCATGACTCCCACCTGACCTCCGTGATATGCTACACGGTCGCCTACTGGTCATAGGAGTTTTATACGGACAATCCCAACGCAGCGGTCGATTTTCGATCAATATTCGATTAAAACTGGGTTACCCATTTGTATCGACCTCAGGCATACAACTGGGCTACTAACCTGACAACGTGACTCGGTCGTCGAGTGGGCTCAACAATTTCTTTTTCAAAATCCATCCGATCCGTTGATCGAGTTTATTGTTATCAGCGCCGGCGGTGTTAGCCACGAGTTTGGCAATCTATCGAATATTCTTCGGCGAATAGAGCCAAATCGGCCAAGATTATCCCATAGTTGTCTGTGAGCGTGAGCTGAGTGCAGATAGGTTATAAAGCTGACAGCCAGCTATAGGGGTGAGGTACTCATTCATTCAGACCATCAGTATGCTGTTTCATATCTACATACATAGGTGAAGATGGATATAGCAAGTTGTCGTTGATGAGACTACGACCATGAGCGCTTGTCTCAAATAATCCCCCAGTGAGTCTAGCTGAGTGTGAGACAGGACAAGCAGCCATCTATTTGTTTATTTTTTACAGATATAAGCCCAGAGTCGACAACAAAATTATGGCGAACGTCTGATGGACTCGAACTCGTGGGCTTGGTTCTATCGCAATCGTAAGCTGAGGTCGCATTTCGAGGCCTTTGTCATTGCCGCAGCCTGAACTAATCGTAATCATCTCGAATTGGACATGATAGTTTCGATATTGACGGGCACACCAATTGCTTGCGTTTCGAACATACCTATTCGAGTCTAACTATTTAATTGACCCCACAGATATCGCCGTTGCTTGGAGAACTTGTAACGCACAAAACTGGTAAACAACTTCATATTTAATATACTTCCGACGTCTAGAAAACGCTGCCAATATTCAACTAAGTCTGCGACAACTAGCTTTGTCACCGTTTGACAAGAATTCTTATTTTTATCTCCAATATAAATTAGAATAAATAAACAGGCCCTTACACTGAATTATCTTCTGTATAATTGGAAGGTGAAAATATTCACGCGATAGTTATTCTATTCTTAAATTGTTTATCGTTCCACCTAATACATAGTGCTTAATATATATAA
The DNA here is from genome assembly GCA_019614645.1 of Stratiolaelaps scimitus. Classification (NCBI taxonomy): domain Eukaryota; kingdom Metazoa; phylum Arthropoda; class Arachnida; order Mesostigmata; family Laelapidae; genus Stratiolaelaps; species Stratiolaelaps scimitus. The sequence goes on from JABWDB010000005.1 coordinate 15,822,905, forward strand.
TAATTGCATCGATAACTAAACGAAGTAGCAAAAATACGTAGACTCGGTAATTCAACAAACGAAGAAATGAATAATTAATAATAACAATAGTGGTTGTGGAACATCTCAGTAGCCAAACACTAGCCGTAGAGAAATACAGCTACCGATTGTGGAGTGAAATCTTCCGAAGTATCAAATGACTCTGTTCATTATATCATTATAGTACTCACATGTACGGAAGAGACACTCCTGTTAGTCGATTTTGGGATGCCATTTTGATATCATTTCCAATTCACATGACCATACCCTTTCATTGGCCAACGCCACAGTCATATCATTGTCAGTCATCCCTAAATATCTCATTTGACCTCGATTAGCATCCACAGACCCAATCTGAAACGTCGAACCACTGACGGCCGTTGAGCCGTCGATGCATTCAACACTTGCATCGTAATTGCAGGGGTCATCCATTCCCTTGCTGCACTCATTGTCGTTCTGAGTATAGAACAAAACAGCGCCAAAAACAAGTCTCTACGCTTCCGAATCTCGTGATATCCAGCTCTATATTCTATGTTGCCATCGGTCCTAGGTGCTCATTGGCTGCTAATCGTTCGTGGCGAAATCGAGCGTCCTTTTCCAAAACACCATTAATATTTTTTCTCTTGTCGGACTATTGTCTGATATTCCCAATTCGCTCTGACTCATACGAAAGAATAGGGCCGATTATTGTTGTTCTGTTATTCGTCCTGAATATCGAATTGATCGCGCGCCGACTAGGAAAACTTAGGACTATTTGACGGCGCTGCATGTTATACATACAGTGGTGTACATAAACTTAAGACACCCCCTATATTTCAACAAATCGTTACAAAGAATACACATTTGAGGTATTTATTCTGTATCAGATTAATGTACGTGTCAAATAATGAGACACATATATATTTCAATATTGGCTAAAGTAAGTAAGATAAAACAAGAGATTTTTTAGAATGAGCTAGAGGTAGGCACCTCTTTTATTTATGGCAGCCTTCTAACGGCTAGGTATGCACCATACCTATTACTATTTATAAGTTCGTTATTTAAGGCTTCTCGCAGTAAATCTACGTTTGCATACCTATTGTCCCCTATAGCCCTCTTTAATCGATGGAAGCAACCATAGTCACACGGGCTTAAATCGGGAGAATAGGGGGGGTGATGCCATCGCCCAATCTTGTCGGCCTTAAGTCGGGACGTAATTTCATTGCTACGATCTGCCCTAGCATTATCATCGAGCAGCCACACTCGGTGCTTCTTATCGCCATGCCAATTATTCACGAGTCCCTTCAAGAACTCGAGATATCGAGCCGAGTCCATTTTTTATTTTGGGCCTAAAATATCGTACTAGCAAATTCCATTGAAATCCATGTCAAATGCTACCATTACTTTAGGCTCGAATCTATTTGGTACCGCTACCGCCATAGCCTGTTCACCTGGTCATCGCCGCTGTTTCACTTGATCTTTTTCCGGTCTCCTATACAGGCTGACCCATGTCTCGTCCACTGCAACGGTATGCTATAAGCGACTCTTTTGCTGCCTATATATCTTCAAATTGTCTCGCGAACACTCCTCACGCATTTTCAGTTGGCCAGGACCGAGTTAATGAGGGACCCATTTTCTACTTTTTTTCTGCATCCCCAGATTATTCTTAATAATTCGTCGACATGCTTCACGTGGCACTCCAATTTTAGCCGACAAAATCGTCAATGACCAAGCCCTAGTTTGCTCAAAAGTTTTTTCGATTATCTCGATCCGTTCGTCGAATTGAGATTTGGGAAGGGGTGGGCGCCTTTGATGTTTATTAATGTCCCAACAGCCTTACCTAAACTGTGCAAACCAACGGCACACCTGTCGTCAACCTTCGATGGATTTCAGCTAGACATTTCTGCTTTTGAAACATAAACCTGCCACTTTTCTTGTGAAAATGCAAGCCTGAGGGACCTGCTCCGGCGGTTGCCATTTCGAACGCCCAACGAAAGCTGAATGCTAGCGGCTTCTGCGCCGCCTGCTTGCTAATTGCTGTGTCTCAATACCTACCAAATTTGAATTCAAAGCGGCCAAGAATAAGAACTCAGCGCAAGACGATAGGAGTTTCATTATTTTTGGGTCAACCTAATAATATACATACCACAAGGAACAGCACATATGACGGCGCATAAACAGCCTGCTATAATGAAATGTGTCATTTTGGGTGTACAAAATGGTAAGTCACCCTTAGTTATCGAATGTTTTCGCTGAGTTGATCCAGTCATGGGACAAGCTTCGAGCCTTACTGATACGGAGAAAGCAGTTATTACTGCTTTACACCGAGCAAGAAAGACCCTGGCTGTAATTGCCAGCGAAATTAGCAAAAGTCGTTGCGTAGTGCGAATGATCAGCCAGCGAACTACCATGCACATTTGTCGATTGGCCTCGAATTCGAATTCGACCTTAAGTTGTGAAGCAATCAGGCAAGAGTTAAACCTTCAGGTTTATACATCGACAGTTTTAAGGACATTAAGCTTTATCCGCATATCATACGGGAGCAAATGAAAACAGGACCTCGTCTTCAACAACCCCACATGACTCCCCAACTAAACTTCGCTCGCAACAATATGGACAGAGACTGGGCATTCGTGAATCCTGAGGCAACGTCTTTTAAAGACTATTCTAAGGAATCTATTAAAAGCTACGATGTTATTTCAGGTCGTCTCCATTGACGAGAAGAAGTTAAATTTGGATTGGCTAGATGGACTTAACGGTGTACGTAACGAGTCGCGGCAATTTCGGCGTAGCGTGCTTAATGGTTTGGGGAGCTTGGCAAACTCGCACTCGCTTTCGTCTTATCTCGAATGAATAGCGAGGACTGTCAGCCGATGTTGGCCGACAATCTACTAGCGTTTAGGCCAGATTTCATTGACTGCCAATGATTTTCCAACAATTCCTGTCAGCGCGAGTGCACGTGAGTCGCTAGGACGGCACAAAGTTCAAACCCTAGAGCGGCCAGCGTGTTCTCAACCCGATGGAAAACCTCTTAGGCACTCTTGTCCGACGACGATATGCGTCGAATCAGCAGCATACATTTGTGGAAGCACTAAAAGAGGCGTTGTTGGAGGCCTGGGAAGGGGTCAGCGCTCAGATTCTGCTAAATATCGTTGATTGTATGCCAACCGAATCTTTGACGGTATAATTAGCGAGGGCGTGCCGCACGGTACTAATTAGCACAAGAAAGCGATACTCAACCCAGCGAAAACACTCGATAACTGAGGGTGACGTATCATTTTGCACACCCGAAAAATGACACATTTCATTGTATCAGGCTGTTTGCGCAGTCATATGCGCTATTCTTTGTGGTATGTTTATATTTGATACTTACATTAATCTGACACAAACTAAATACCTCAAATGTGTATTCTTTTTAACGATTTGTTGAAATATAGGGATGTCTTAAGTTTATGCACACCACTATATCACATGCTATAATATTGTGTTTTGCTGCAGCGTCTTAGTGATGCCTGCATAGAGATCATAGGGGGCGCCATAGTCATCCATCAGTAACCTTCATCAATTAGATCCTATCAAAAGTCTGGTTCGAGACGGATCGAGGGAAAGTTATTTTTAACTTGTATCTTGCTCGTTCCACCTGGTAACCTGGACTCCAAGGAAAGACCCTGTAAATAGAAACCCCTCTACCCTCTCTTCTATATATTCATATAGGAGAATCAAATTTTGGGCGACTTGTTCTCGGTAAATGATTAATGGCGGTGTGGTGAATAAATGGTTTTGATGTTCTTTTCGAGGCAACGATTGTCGTAAATTTCGTCATACTGAGTGCGAGAACGGATCCCTTTCCAGTTCTTCGCTAGTTACAGTGTTCACTATTCTAGTTGCAGTTCCGTTTCGAGTTGTTCCAATGTTACACTCTCATTGGAACAACATCATTGAGTGCGCGAACCATTGATTTCCTCTGCCTTATATTTTACTGATTACGGGGTATTCTATACAGTCGGCATTCACTCACCTCATTTCCTGGAAATTACGAATGAGCCCTGTCAGTTCATTGCGCAGCTGGGAATCTGCCAGTCGATACGGCATTTTGTTCGTTGTTGCGGCTGCTGTGAATCTTTACAGATTGCAGAGTGTGTTTGGTGATGGCCCTCCTTGATGACGATACAGCGGGCTGATACAATCCCGAAGCAAACTTCCTGCGTTGGCACACGGAACAAATGGATAAATGACGTCGTCAAACTCTTGTTCGAGATGTATCCAGCTGCAGGCAAAATCGCACTCGACTATACAAGCCGCGTTCAGTTGGGCACACACGCATACACCGAACTGACCGAGTGATACAGAAGCAAACGATAATGAAAGACGTGAACTGGGTCCAGAGACGCCAAGGCTTTCGTGCAGAACGCTGAAACTCGTAGAACTAACGCCAACAACGCACACTTACTACAACATCAAGTCACGCCACTCGGGTCACTACGGTTACTACAAATCGAGGCGGAGCAACGAATAATAAAAATAAGGATGGGCGACCCACCACAACAACAGTCAAGATGCAGCTAGCAACACGAACGGACGGCAACACCAACAGCAAAACAACAACACTATGCTCTTCTCTGACGAACGAACAGGAGACAGCACTCGCAACAGCTAGATAGTCGCTTTAATGGGTCGTTCTAATTAGCTGCTACACACGATGATATCGAAACGGTGTGACACATCACAAGCACTAGTGAATCGCAGGAGCGATGGTCAGTTGTGGGACTCACTTTCTTTCTCTGTTTTATAATCTCTCTCTCTCTCGGCCTCTTTCTCGGTCATGTGCCGGACAGATCACATAGAGAGATTCTATGTCATCAATGATTCCAGCCAGTGCAGATGCGCTGTACAGATACGCCGAAGCTGAACGGGCCGAATCTTTGGCTGAGTTTTCTTCTCTCACAGAGATGGGAAACCCGTCTGTTCCTTTTTGCCTTCGACTCGATTATAGCCTAGACTCGATGATGGTGTTGTTGCTGCTGCTGGCCACTGCTGCTGTTGTTGTTATTACTACTGCCGTTGACTCGGCCGTTTCGTCGGTGGCTGGTTATGTCGTCAAGATTTTCATCTGTGGCCACTCGCTGGCAACACGGCTGGTGGCGACTGCTCAGCGATCGCTAATGCCACCGCCGTGTCAACATCAACACGCTTGTGCAATGGCAGACAACTCTTGTCCGTGGGCCACTGCTGCGATTAGTGGGCTCAATCGTTCGCTCACCGAGCAGCATAGACCAGGCAGCCTCTCGGACAGAGAACTCCCCACTGACTGTTTATCACCCCCTACGAACAAACCTTCCACTGGCTAACAACAACAGTAGCAGCAGCAGCAGCAGCAGTTCTACCGCTGGCTAGATGACGCACACCCGCCGATGTTGCTCTTCGACAAAGTGTTCCTTTCTGACGACTACATGGCGCATGGGCGAGTCGGCGAACCTGCTCGACCCCGTTGGAACGCGGCGGAAACTGCATGGACGGCCGAGAACGCTCCTATGAGGGGTGGTTTGGGCCGATCCGCCGCCGCTGCCGCCGCCGCCGTCGCCGCTGCCGCCGCCGCTGCCGCTGCACACATCCACGGCGGTAGAGCCACGGCCGCTGCCGCCACTCGTCACCGTTCGGGCCGTAGTCGCAGATGCCCGCGGCGCGCACGCGTCGCATCGGATGGCGTAGCGAGTCGGGACACGTCGACTGCCTAACGGCTGTAATCCCACACAGGCGCCGTCACTGCAGTGGAAGTGGCGCGTGGAGGGATGGTCAGTGGCTGGCAACCGGCAGCGGGCCGCCACGGCAGCGGTGGGAAGGCCAGGGCGGGCTTGAGTCCGACGTCGGGAGAACGGTGGCAGAGGACTCGAGAGAGAGATAGAGAGAGAAAGGGTGGTTCGGTTGTAGCGTACTCAGAGGTGTTTGTTCAGAGTGGGGACTCATTGGGACCGAACACGGTAAAGGGCAGGTCAGATCAAATTGAATAGAGGAATAACACAGCCCGCGAATGAGGCGCCCGCCTCAGACTTTTGCTTACTCTGTGTATCGTAATCTTTGGTGGGGTGGCTAGTCGACTTGCTGCTTTCTGCCGAATGCCGCAGGTTCAAATCCTGCCGTGGCCCCATGAAGATGTGTAATGGGAATGGCGCTCACATGGTGTAGCTTGTACAAACCGCACAGAGTTCATTCTGGGGGAGCCAATTAAAGGTGGATAAGTTGGACCGAGCCTATGTTTAACCATCGCTAGAAGAAGGAGTTGGTTAGTTGTTTTAACGGACTAAAGTGTTTAGTCTAAAGCTAACGCATTAGAGGCTGATACGATCGGTGCCATATTCACGCTGAGATGTTTATTTAGCGCGCATATGTAAAACGATTACAGGACAATACCAGCTAGAGGAAATGTTACGGATCGTATGAAATGTTACGGATAGTATGAAGTTTTTAGAGAAAATCTCCCTCCCAACCAATTATTCGAATAACTCTCTCTCTCTCTCTTTCTCTCGTTGATGTAATCTTTGATTCGATAATATTTCAGTCAAATGCTCATTCTCAAAACGTTTGTTGTCGTGCTTTTGTCCGAGCTTCGAAGAAGGAAGCGACCACGGATAAAAGAGGAGACGCGGTACACATTTTTGCTATTTTTCAACGCGGCAGTTACGTTGAAATTAAATGGAGTTACCTCAGAAAGCTATAAACGGTGCAAACGAGTGTCTTCGCCTGCCCAGTATCCGTGTTTAGATGTCCAAACCGCTTAACATTTGTACACCTATTTGGACCGCCGCCGTTGGAATCGCATGTGCCACTTTGCCGCAGAGAGCATCGCTGTTTGACTGATGTATTTATTTAATGCCAAATGATGTATTCATTTAATACCACCACCGCCGCGGTAAACGCCCCGGTTATTCTACTGTGTAATCTATTTCTGCAGTATTGGGTGTGTATTACTCCGCATATTACTGCGCTATCATATGCTGAAAATAGCAAGTATCTCCTGCGTGGCGTTTGATGAAGAAGTTTGCGTTGGAATCGTCGTTGCTGCTCAATGCATCCGTCGGCCGATGATGAACGGCTGTAGGTCAAATCCGGTCAGCTTACTGTTGCTATCGTTGTAGCATAGCACGTCTTCCGTTTGGCTGACAGAGGTTGCCGGACGCCTACCCTGCGCTAACACCACTTGCCACAGATAGCTGTGGCAAGTAGTTGTAGTAACAATAATAATAATGATAGAATCGTGGTGGCAAACTCGCTCGTTCAACGTGACGCTGTTCCTGCTGATACGGCTATTGCAATTTTCTGCCGCCGTAGCCTTGTTCTACACTCCCCTTCGTCGCCACCCGTCTGCGCACAGCTGACGTCACCCGCCGCGAACGCCATGACGTCAGCTGTGTGATGGCCCGCAGTCGAGCTCTACGGCTTGGCGGCTCACCCACTCACTCGCGTGGACGCATCGAAAAAGATTCCCGAGAGTTTCGAGTGTCAGCAGCAGTAGTAGTAGTTGCAGGAGTTCAATGCTCACGCCGTGGCGAGAGCGTGGCAAGAGGAGAGAGGAAATACGACCCCCCCTCCCCCTGCGCGCGCCCCCCATGGAACGCCTCCGGACCTCACACCGAACCTTACCCCACAACCCGCGAGTCCCTGGGGGTCATGAGTCAGTCAGCACGACAGGGGCTTGTCGTACGAAGCGACGTTGTCTCGTTCGCCTATGTCCGTGTGTTCACGTAGCGGGGGGATAGATTGGGATAGTCGTATGGAGGGACGGGAGGAGCTAAGCAAGCCGAGAGGTTGTGCAAGATTCTTGTCAGCGTGAGTCGCACGAGGCGAAGCCTCGCTTTGCGAAGTGGTCGTGGAACGGTGCTGACGAACAATCGCGGCCGAATCACGGCCGTTCCCAATGCCGTTGCTCGCGTCGCTGGCTTGCGAATTCAACAGCGAACGAAAATCGACGATTGAACGGATGCTGGATGCCACCAGATATCTTCGGGACGCGGTCGCGTTTTGTGCCGGCTGTGTAGCACTCATCGTCGTCCGAAGACATCGACTGGCCTATGCTCGTTCTTCTATTGGGCCTTCAGCGTCGAACCCGCCTAGCCGATACCAGAAACGGTGGCGTCATCATTCATTGGGTAGAAACTTCCGTGTCGCGTAGCTACTCTGCTGCAGCATTGCATCGACTCGCTTGACTCTCTGCCATTTGCTGACGCGGCTAGCTAAGCTGCGGCATTAAATTCTATACGATAGGTTAGGTTAGTGCTACAGGAGCTTGGTTGGACAGGGTAGGGAAGAGTAGGGTTGGATGCCGCAGCGTTGCGTATATACAGAAGAGAAGCGAAGTAAGAGCGAGAGAGAGAGAGAGAGAGAGAGATGGGGGGGCGAAACAGTTTGCTTGCCTGCTGTCGGCTTGCTGCCAACTCAACCTTGTGCCGCCTCATGCTGCGGGAGGCTACGCCAGCGCCATCAGCAGCAGCAGCAGACAGCGGCTGCTCTGCGGCGGTAGCAGCAGCAGCAGTTGGACGGGTGGATGGATGAACGGACAGGCGGACGGACAAACGGTTGCTTGGGTGGGTGGGTGTGTGGGTGGAAGGTTGTTCTGGCTGCTGTCTGCGGCGGTCTGTCGCTGGCGCGCCCGCGCGCGCGCTGTGAGCGGCTCGGGTTAGCGGCAACGGCGGTGGTCGTGGCCTCGGGAGTGGGCAATGAACACGGTACCACCGTCACTCCACTCCACTCCACCACCAACACAAACACCAGAACCACAGAAGAACGAACGAATGATCTAACGGATGAATATTTTCTCTCGCTCTCTCTCTCTCTACCTCTCTCTCTATCTCTCTCTCTCTACCTCTAGTTTTCCCTCTCATGGAAGGCACATGATGATGGGGTATTACTGCCCGTCGCCGTTAATTCAACACTCCCACTCGCCCCCCTGCGAACGCCGAACTGCTGCTGGAAAGGCAACAACAGAAGCAGCATCAGTAAAAGCCGATGATATTCATCGAGCGAGCGACTGCGCGCAATTTCCGCGCGCCCGTTTGATTAACTCTCTCTCCCGTTTTCTATTCTATGTCGATGACCCCTCGACCCCACTGCCCATTCGGTGTCTGTACGAGAGTCTTGTCGGCGGCATTCACTAACTACACCGGCGGGTCGTCCTGTTGACTCCTATCGCACAGTCAAGTACTACCAAATGAATAGATGGATACAGTAGATAGATGGGCGTATACGGCATATCGGCGTTTCATTTGTTTGTCGCAGAGACATCGGTGATGCCTTCCTATCTCTTCGGCCTACGCTCCCGGCTGACTTCAGCCCACGAACCAGCTATCCACTGAGGGCGTGTCAGACCTCCTTCAGCAGCAGCAGCAGCTGGCGCAAAGGCGGCGGCGGCGGTGGTGGCGGCGGCGGCGGCGGCTGCGGCCGCGCAAACCACCATCACCGCTTCAACCGCTGCTGCTCGTAGCAGCAGCTGGAAACAGCAGGCGCAGCAGCAGCAGCAGCGGCGGCAGCGCGGGCGGTGCAGTTCACTTGGCGTTCGGTATCAGGAGGGTGGTATTATACGAATAGTTATGGCTAATGCTAGTAAGTAGCGATAAAGTAGAGATCGTCAGGTATTACTACTAATTATCATAATCTCAGCCTGATCAACGCAACAAGCAGAGTTCGTTGTCGTTCTGAATACGACTTGGTACGCTGATAGCTGTCACAGCAGCACCCTAGCTCTCTTACCGGTAGTCTGTGCGGCGGTTTGTTGTCATTGTAGTCTGTCAGCCTGCTGCTGCTGCTGCTGTTGTCCAATGCGTGATCTAACTAGCTGGCTCGCTCAATCAATCAATCGATCAATGTCCCGACGTTATCTCGAATGACGGCTGGGGGCCTGTCATCGCCATCATTGTCACCATCATCGCACCGTAGACAGCGGTAGCTGCAGCAGCAATACTGCTTTCTCCGCTGTCGTTGTTGTTGCTGCTTCTGCTGCTGCTGCTGTTGGCGGCTACCTAACCTGTCAAAGTGGTCTAAAAAGAGCCCAACTGGCCTAGCCAGCCTACGACCATTACCACCATCAACGGCACACTCCATTCTATACGGGTCGAGTCGACTTGTGCGGTGTTGGTAATCGTGATGCTTCTGCTGCGGCTGTTGGTTGGTGATGGTGGTGGCGATGATGGTCTCTTGGCGGGCTTCGACCATCCGAGAGACACTTGGATCCGTCGGCCGAGCGGACAACGTTGGAGCGAGTTGGAATAGTCGGAGAGCCACCAGGGGGCGCGCCAACCTCATCGTGGCTGGTAACGGCGCCCGATCAATAGCCTGCCTAGCTGCCGCCGCCGCCGTCGCCGCCGCTGCCACCGCCGCTGCTGCCGCTACTGTCTAAGGCTAGAGTGTGCCAGCCTAGTCCTGCCTTGCTTTGCCTTCCTTGCCTGGCCTGACACAGGAGGCCAGTGAGGGGAACAACGTCGGTCGGTCGGACGGACGGACGGAACGACGGTGCTGGTGGTGGGTCGGACGTACGGACGACGTCGAACGAACACTGTCCGAACGAAGGAGACAGCAGCAGCAGCAGCAGCAAGCGACAGTCACAGAGACACAACGAGAGAGCGCCAGCAAACAAGCAGGCAGGCAAGCAGCAGCAGGAGCAGGAGCAAGGAGTAAAGGCTCGGCAGCCTCGGCCTAGCTCGCTAGCTCAGGACAGACCAGCTCAGCTCAGTCGGTCGCCGTTGCTAACACGGCTGCCGTTGCGGCGGCTGCCAGTCAGTGTCGAGTCGGTGTCGCTCAGCAGTTCGCCTGCAGAGTGCAGGGAACGACCGTACGAACGAACGAAGTGCCTATCTAGCTAGCGCTAGGCTAGGTGGCTGGCTAGTTGGCTGGTTGGCTGCTGCTGGTGGTGGTTGGTCGTGTGGTGGTGGTGGGAGCTGCGACAGCCGCCGACTCACAGCCAAAATCCACCGACCACAGGAAATAGCAAGACGGCAATCGCAGCAGCAGCAGCGGCAGCAACAACAACAAGAAAATCAGCAGCAGCAGCAACCGCAAAATACATACAGTGGCCGAATACTGCGGCAGTAGTGCTACTGCTGCTGCTGGTCGTCGTCGTGTACTCGAGTGGTTGATGGTCGTCGTGCTCGTGGTGCCCGTGGTGATGGCTACACCGCCGACTATACCTACAACGAGGGACTACAACAGCAACAACAACAACAACAAGAACAACAGTGACGGACAGCAACAACAACAGCAGCAGCAACAAGAACAACGCGAAAGTGTGTGCGAGTAAACGTGTGCGGTGGGTGGCTGTGGTGGCGGTGCGCCTGGAAACTCCAGGCGCAGCAGCAGCGGCGGCGGCGGCGGCGGCGGTTCGTTGACGCTCAACGTTGACAACGAGAGTTTGCGTAGAGAGCAGAGCAGAAGCAGCTGCAACAGCAGTTCTTCCAGACGTACATCGTATCTTCAACGAAAAGCGAATCCGGACGGCGGCGAGCACACACACGGCCCTGCCCGCTCCGTGTGTCTTTGTATTCGCTGTTGCGAAGGGGGCGACAGACAGGAACGACAAACGCAGGAGGAACCCTTCGAAGCTTCGTTCCCCACGAGAGATTGAGGTGTGGTGCACAACTCGGAACAGGACGGGCAGTGTACGGAGAACGATTGTATACGGAGAACACCACACTGGTACTGTGCCCACCAAGTCGTCTACGCTAGTCGGAGCGGCGGCAACGGCGGCAGCAGCAGCGGCTGGCGCAGGAAGACTGGCGATTGCAGTGGTGGGGATTGTGTGGGCGGATGCGACGAGCCTTGTGTCTGCAAGGCAATCGAGTATCAACAGCAGGAGTGGCAGCATTGTGTATTGCTTGTCTCGCCTCGAACCGAATCAAGCCGACGACTGGGCGTGAGAGAGAGCGAGAGAGAGCGAGAGAGAGAGAGAGAGATATCCGTCAGTCGGTTGGTCAGAGGGCAGCGGACTGATCCGGTGCTAATAGCACGAGTAGCTGGCCGCCGCAGTAGATCGTCCGTATAGGCCATACGTACGCCAGCCATCACGTCGTCGTGCGAGGATCAGAGAGAGAGAGAGAGATAGAGAGAACGGGAGAAAGAGATTGTGTGAGATGATGGTGATACTGTTGCTGGTGACGGTAGTCCGCCATGCTGAGTAAGTGAGCGAGCTCTCCAAACGGAACAGTGAGAGTACCGTAATGATGTGCTTGTGAGTAGGCCGTGTGCTCAGGAGTGGCGTGTGATTTTTTTGCGTATGACATCCTGGCGTGGGCAAACCCGCGTTGCCGAAGGTTACGAGCTGCCAGGTGTAAATGTGTGCGTGTATACCTCTCTCTGCCAGAGGAGTATGGAGATAGTGGTTAGCAGATCGCTCAGGGCTCAGTGTTCGGAATAACGGCGAAGTTTGTTGAAACGGAAAGGTAAAAGCAGCGGGCAATCAACGAGCAAGTCGGAGAAGAAGTTGTGTGTCCGGTTAAACGAAGGTGTTGGCTTCGGATTCACCGTAACGAGGCGAAGTCGTCCCGGCCCACGGCATTGCCGTGTGTACAGCGGTGTATACAGGAGCTGGAAGTTACAACATTATTACTGCATTATTACTATTATTATCATTATCAGTAACATCAGCAGAACGGCCAGGAATAAACCCAAGTGTGCACCTGCCAGCGATGTACCCGAGGCGATGACAGTGTGCTAGTGAATGTGCGTGGATGCGCGACACGAGGAACTGCGATCAGAACGGATTCGAACCCGTTGAGGCCCCAGGGCCTCGGCTCGAAGTTAGCAACACCGTCGAGACCCGCGCAAGCGCGCGAACCACGATCACCGCGAGCGCTGAACGTGGTTGTGGATTCTGGCGTTTCTCTCTCTCTTTGTGATCAGCTCGGGCTCGTCTCGTACCTTGGTTGGCGGTTGGACGCTGGTGGCGGCAGAGGTGGTTGATTGGCGCGAGTACTATCGTCGCATCGGGGGAACAAGTATACACTGCTGCAGTCCTACTTCAGGGCCCACTCGTGTTGGGACCGGCCCTGCCAGCGTATACTGAACCCCCGGCCAACCCCTGACACCGGCACGCACTGCCGATTTATCAAGGCAGAGAGCTCGACGGCCGAACTGAGAGCCAGCGAGCGTTGGGAGATTAGTGCTGGCGATTGTTTTTCTTCTTGAATGGACGCCTGCGTGTGAAGGAGAATAGCAGGCCTTTGTGGGATGCTGTGAAGATCGCGCATATCCACACGAGCGACAACAGAGAGCAGAGACGAAGTCACTTGCTAGCTGGATTGTACCACAACCGAAGACAATTCAATTAACGCCGACGACTACATCTACTAGTACCTACGACTGCTGTTATTAGCTATCACCATTCATCGTCGCCGCCGTCGCGGTCACAGGCGACGCGAAGACGGACACAGCTGAAGCTGCAGAAACCGAGAGGCGTCCGAAGTCCGAGGATTGGTGATCTGAGACACGGCAGCGGGCGAGGTCGTTGGTGTCGTCGCTCGTCGCTCGGTCGCTGTACGTCGCGCGTGATTAACGCAACGAGGCGCGATTGCCTGTCAGCGGCGCGATTAACGCCATTAAAGCTACAGACGCAGGTGTCACCGCCGCTCCGACGCCAGGTGAATTTCGCGTTCATGTTCTCGCGTTTGTCGTGCGCGCAAAGGCAGCTAGCTGACGTATAGTATTACAACTCCTCCAGACCATCATCGTCACTTCCACAACAATTGTACTTATACCGCAGGCAGCAACAGCATTGACGTTGGGACTGACCCAGTGGATACTAGAGTCGTCCGCAGCCACTGGGCTTCGCTCGAGTCGCGTAACTCGGAACTCAATCATTCACTCACTCAGCGTCCGAGTCGCGGCTTCGAGCACCACCGTCGCCCTGTGCAGGCTCGGGTGTGCACAGCGGTAGACGGACAGAGAGAGAGAGAGAGACAAGTCAAGGAAGAAAGAATCATAATAATAATAATAATAACTAATTATCAATAAGTAGACGCTGCAGCAGCGCTACACCCGCCACTGCAGCCTGTTACAAGCGATAGAACAATAGGGAACTATCACGATATTAAAGGAGTTCGAACATTTTCCCACTCTAATTAATAATAATAACAATAAGCATCCGAATCAGCATCGTCATCATCATTATCATCATCGGCGCCATCGTTACAATAGAACAAATCGATCCTTCTGTTATTATCATTGCCGATGCGTCTCGCCGGCAAACGCTGATAACAGCCGAAGAATAAGTTCGACATCAGCAGCGCAAGCAAGCAACGAAAAGCGCCTTCGGATCAGCGTCGGACGTCGCTGCCGTCACTACAGCAACTACTGAAGTTAAAGGTGTTGTAGTAAGTGAAAGCCGCAGTTACTGACCGCTGCCTTCGTGAAGCACACTCATACAACAACGCAACAACAATAACAACAGCAGCAACAACGACAACAAGGGAAACAGCAGCAGCGACAGCAACAAGAACCACCGGAGGACACATCAAAGCTCAGCCATGACGAAAGATAGGCTGGCCGCCCTCCGGGCGGTAAGTAGCATCTTTTTTTTTTGTTATATCGTGTATGAACTAATTTATAACAATGCCGGATCGGATGGGTAATTATGATTAATTGGGATTGATTATTTATTGAGGTGACCGTTCGCTACGTTCGTTCCTATTCAATTCAGCCCTTTGATCCGCGTTCAGCGACTGGAAGTCTAATCGAGCCGTCTACCCCCACCTCGGGTGCCTGGATTCGTATGCCAATATGTGAACATACCCTTAAATCTCCTATTTATTATCTGCTGCTACCGTTGATCCACTCTTATCGGTGACGATCGTCTCAGAACGGTTCGTCGTAGTTAGATCGATATGTCTTGTATAGATAAAGAAAAATAGAGTAGATAGTGTATCAAACGGCCAAACACAAGAATTTGGTGCATATCTCTCCCTCTCTACTATATATATATATATATATATATGTGTGTGTGTGTGTGAATGTGCTGTGTAGCATAAACTCTACCAACACCAACAGCCACCACTGAGTGGGTGCCACCAGCTCCGCTCGCCATCATTCTGAGTAGGGAACGGACCCAGCCACCAGCCACCTACTGGCCTCTCCCGTGCTGCCTGATCAAAGATAGAACTTTCCATTTAACTTTCACGTCCAACGACGTTTATGAATGAATCGTGCGAGTCAGGCGACCAGTCAGCGACCCATCCCTGCAGCCTCCGTTGCCGCCACCGCTATCATCGACGACCATCGGGGGACGGCCATGGTCGAGGTTCGGCGGGAAGCGATGATACGAGAAGGGAGCGATATCATTGAGGAGGAACTTGGGAAATAGTAGTATTATAGTAGTAGTCGTAGCGTAGTACAGGAGCTGCTAATGCTGCTGCTGCTGCTTTGTAGGAAAACCGACATAAGCAGCAGCAGAAGCAAACGAGGCAAATATTGCCCGTCCATCGGGCGTCTGTGTGTGTGCGTGTGCTGGACTGGGGCCCGTACACGTCGTGGGCAGAGGCAGAGAGCGAGCCGTGGGGGGTGAGGCGGGGCTTTTGGGCGGAGTGTGGGTCGTGCTTTCGGGGAGGGGGGGGCACTCCCGAAAGAAGAAAGAAGAGGACAAGGGAATGAACAGTCGGTGGTCTCCCGTTGTTTGAGGAGGTCTGCTCTCCTGCTGCATTCGCTCTGTCGCTAGCCTCGTTTTGCTCGTTCGCCCGGCGGCCGGTCGACCTAGCCACCGCTCGTTTCGTTTGCTTGCTTGTCCTGCCTTGCCTTACTTCACCAGCGCTACCAGCACTGCCTGTCGCTCCCCTCTGATACTCACTGCGACGCTAGTGCTGGCTTGCAAGGGCGGCGGCGGCGGCATACTCTATGGGTCCTCCTGCTGCTGCTCCTCGCGCCGTTTGTGCTCGTGCTGCTTGCTGGTCAGAAGGTCCTGCAGGCTCGCAGGAGCCACCCATTCCAGCCCAACCCAAGGCAGCACATCCCACTGCTTGGTTCGTGGCCACGGCGCCGCCCCGCTGGCCAAGCCACGGCACCTTGGCGCCGGTGCGGGGTGGTCTCGGGGACTGTCGGGTCCTGCAGGGCTATTGCTTGCTTGCCGGTAAGGGGTTAGCTGGCAGAGTTGGCAGCCTTGTTGGCCACTGTTGCTGATAGTGTTAGTGATGGCGGTGGTGATGGTAGTGGCGGTAGCGGCGGTGCTTGTGGCGGATCTGCTGTGCAGACGCTTTGGCTGGCTGAAGAGACGCGCGCGATCAGGGGACACCAGGCAAACGTACGGTGAAGAAGGGGGTAATAAAGGTGTCGAACAAAATAGCTGCAGAACGGCGGCAGTAGGTCGGGCAAGGAGCACGGGAATGTGCGTAGCATTCGTCTTGCAAAAGAGCGCAACGGTATGAGACGGCAAAGGATGGCCACTCGAAGACGACCACATTCGTCAGACACAGATGAATAGACAAGGAATTATGCCATCAACGGAGACATGTGCACCCTTGTCCATGATAACGACTGCTGCTGCAGCTGCCGCCGCTGTTTGTATTGGCGTATATTATTATTATTATTAGTCTTACTATGACCGATGGATTTATACTTCAACAAGCGCGTTGCTGTACAACGTATGTTTGGAACGTTGGCTGTGCGCTGGATAGTAAGCGCCACCAACAACAGCGGGAGCCGTGCGAGTTGAGACGTTGTTAGCAATCTACGCTTTTTGGCGGTAAACGAAAAGTTGATGTGGGGCTGTAGGCATAATCTAATAAGAAGACACTCCACTGTCAATGCTTGCGGCATTCATTCGCCATGCAGGGGCTGCTGTCCACAGTATTGTGTTTTATGAATAGACCATACTTCGGCGTGCTAAGTAAGTTGACCTATCTCGTGTGTGCGCTTTGAAAACGACCACCACAACAAGGACTATTGAGACATTTTGCTTTTGTTTATCGTTACTATTTCTCGCCCTGGATGTGTGTTTACCTGCGTCATGGTTCGGCGCTAGTTACCGCAGCTACTATAAATCGTTGCTACTTCTGCCATTACTGCAATTACTGCAACAGTGAGCACAATGATTTCACTACGACGTCAGTATCAGCAGCATTTCGTTTAACGTAGTCGATATCGTATGCCGTACATTGGACATTATAACAAAACGCCGGATCGAGTAGTCATGGGGTAGCAGCTGTTGGTGGCGATTGTGTTGAATTACGGGACCGTACGGATAGAATAAACGTATACAGGCGGTTGTACAGGCGTAGTGCATCCCTGGATCGGGGTCGTGCAACTCATTACGTTCGGTGTCAATTGTCGTGGGGGTACGAATAGCTTGGGGGCAGCCATCCACTAGGCCATCTCTAACGTTCGATGTCGCGTGTGTGGCTTTGTGTGTGTGCCGTCGTCTCTCTGTGCGGGCGGGTTACTGCAGGGCGTCCGATGATTTGACTAGTGGATTGGCAGTCATCGCTGGGTAGCCAGCGTGCCGGGGGGTTCTCGCACCGCGGGGAGAGAGAGAGAGGTCGTCGCTGTCCGATATTCCAATTGGACAGTTCGCTGTAAGCAGAGAGTCTGGTCTGTGCGTGTCCCCGGGTGCAAATAGTATTACCAGTAACGAGTCGTAGTGAACTAGCCACACTGGCTCGAGATGTGCCCGAGATGTCGCTGTAAGAGAAAGAGAGAGAAAGAGAGAGAAAATTGGGAGCAGTGCGAAGAAAGTTCGGGTAGACTGGTGGAGACGCCAACGGAGCCTCTGGCGCGCATCCATCGTCTAGTACACGGCCAGCTTTTCCACCCACACATTGACTAGCTCCGTGTGCTATCCATAGCATTTCTTTTCCATTGGAAAATCTTAGCTGTTGCTGTTGTTTCTGCAACGCGCAAGATGGCAGACGTGAAGAAATAGATCTTATAATCCACTGTGTGCTGGATATATATATATATATATATATATATATATATATATATGTAGAGGAATAACATACCGTCACAATAAAAACTCAGCAACTCATATATATATATATATATATATGAGTTTCTGGGTTTTTATTGTGACGGTATGCAATTTCTCATTTTTTGTTTACGTGTCTCCGTCGGCATATGTGCATATATATATATATATATATATCGTGGAGTTGGCAAACGGGAAAGCCCTTTGAGTCACCCGGTATCGTCACCATGATCTGCAGCTGCGCCCAGGGACTCATCATAATATAGCTGATGCCTATGCTTGTCCGCGTATACTCTTCCGTCAACTATTACTGTCATCCTCTGTTATTTGTTGCTATTTGAGACTACGTTGACATGATTGATATATTCCTATTATCATATATGAATACTGTGAGGATTGCAATACGATAATAATTGCACTGCTATAATAATAATAATAATAATAATAATAATAATAATAATAATAATATGAATATATTTTAATTTATTTATAAAGAGATATATTAATAAATTACCCATATTACTCCTATTTTGCCGTGACTGAAGCGACCCCACCATCGTGATAGTCTCACATTGGCTCCGAGAAGCGGAAGAATCTTCAATTCTATTATTATGTCCGCTTCAAGTAAAAGAATAACTAATATTTCTAGTAGCAAATAGTCGTCGTAGTAATCTGATTACTTAATGCATTTATTGCAAATAACGGCAACTACACACCGAGCAAGGTGACTGATACGTCTTATACACGATTTTGGTAGCTCGACATGTGAGTCACCAAGCCACCGCGGTCACCAGCGTTGTTCGCTTGACTCGGTCGGCAGAAATTGCCGAAACTATCTCATTGTTGGCTCCACCTTCGCTAAGGCTGTTCACGGTTTTCTGGCGTCACCTTGCGTCTGCCCGTACCTCCATCATTGAATCCGCTGTTTCTCGAGGGGCCTCGCTCGTGAGTAGTTACTATCGCGGCTACTCGGCGGAGCGCCGAACGACCGCAGTCTATGGAGCAACGCAGTCTGATCGCCTTCTCCCTAAGCGACCTCGTGCACAGCGGCAATAGCAGCAGCAGCAGCAACGACTACGCAGCGACTCACTCAAGTGATCCGGTGCCGTTTCTAAGTCTGCCGCTGCTGCTGCGGCGGCGGCCACAGCTGCCGCTACTGTTCCTCATGGTCGGCACTGTGATAACACACGGCGTGTGTAGCTCGATTTCCCTTCCAACTTGGCTCGACTCTCTGTCGCTGTTCGTTCTCTGATCGTTGATCGTTCTCCCGGAAGTGTAAAGGCCACCGCCACCATAAACGTTAACCGCGTCAATGCTAACAACAACAACAAAAGCAAACAACAGCGAGAACAACAGAGTGCGATGAACCATCACTAAACGTCCACTGCGACTCTAGCTAGTGACGGTGTTGAAAGTTAGCGAATCGGGCGACTCCAAAGGCAGTGCTTAGACGTACGCATCAACAATCGCCGGCTGGCTATGATTAGACATCATACGCAGCCTGATAGATGCGTTGCCATACGACGATGCATACGCTCTATGCAAGGTGGTAGGTTTGTTCCACTGTATCATCTGTCGTTTGTTTCGACCGATCCATGCAGCAGTGGGGTGTTGGAAGAGCTCGCAGAGGCCAAGCGGACAGGGTAGACGGTCACTTCGTATTGACCGCATCAGGGTCGCCGTGTTATCTAGCGGACTACTGCGGCCCCTACCCTTCTCGCATATCCTTATGCTATTTAACCATCCACCGTGTCTGTTCATCGCTTGCATATAGATGCTGAAGATATATATATATATATATATATAAGAAAGATCATGCAGCTGCTGAAGATTCTATTATATATATATATAATAGAATCTTCAGCAGCAGCATGATCTTTCACCTTGCCCCCCACCCCGCCATTTACTCA
Organism: Stratiolaelaps scimitus; assembly: GCA_019614645.1. Classification (NCBI taxonomy): domain Eukaryota; kingdom Metazoa; phylum Arthropoda; class Arachnida; order Mesostigmata; family Laelapidae; genus Stratiolaelaps; species Stratiolaelaps scimitus. The sequence goes on from JABWDB010000005.1 coordinate 15,842,741, forward strand.
GACGTCTTCTCCCAACATTAATACTACTACAATAATCGTTTACTCCTATGGCTACTCTCATCTATTTCCATTTCGGCTCCACAGTCGCTACTATGTTGTTTGTTGTTGGTTCGTCTGTGAGCTTCCAAGTTCTCTCTCTCTCCCTATCTCGCCGAGATCGTGTTCGCCACCATCGACGCAGAGTTCTCTCCCACTGCGGCGCGTTCCTCTTCGCCGACTTGCGCCGCCATTCGAGTTGAGGTCGCGTAGGTGGCCGTTGCGTAGGCTGCGGTTGAGCAGCAACGAACGAACGAACAGCAGAAGTATTCGTCATATGATTTAGAATACATGCATTGAGTAGCGACGACGGTGCTGGCAGCATTAACCAACGCGCGCAAGAGTATTCGGCAGTGACCAGGTGGAGAATTCGCACACAACGAAGTAGACAGACGCAACGCGAGAGAGAGAGAGAGAGAAAGAGAGAGCGTGTGTGTGTATGTAAGTAATTGTGTTGCGCTGAAGTCCAGGCAGCCGAAGTCGAGATGAAGCACGCTACGGAGCGATTGCCTCATACCGATATATCTAGTAGCGTTGCTGCTGCCGCTGCTTCTGCAACTGAGTCGAGTCTACCTTATGTCGCGCCTACCGCCTAACGATACGCTGGCACATCTACAGTCACTTATTTGACAAACGGATAAAATGGTGCTTATTTCAAAACAAAGCATGACGAGCATACGCAGACACGCTTAGACACCAGCAGCACCAGGACTACTACCATCACTGGTTACGTGCACAGTCACGTACTCTCTGTTCACGCCGCTGCTGTCTACAGCGACATCTTCTTATACTTCGTACCCAACTGCGCTTCAGCGATCGTGGGCTTGCGCCCGCGGTGTGCCGTTGTTGTTTGAGCCGGCCGAAGGAAAGTAAGGCACAAGAGTGCCTGCTGATACGGCCAACCCAATTCAGCTCGACAACGTCAACGTGATTACTGAAGAGGCGGCATCGACGGTCTCAGTCATCGCGTCACAACTTGTATAGGTATATATATATATATATATATGCACTAAAGTGCGCATACGAGGCTGAGCTTTATGGCCTGGCCATTCTCTGATGCTTCTGCTGCACCAGATCATATTGATGATCATCATCATGGCGCTCTTTTCTTCGGCGTCACGCATATCTGACACCGCTCACGTTCGCTGTCAGATAAGCAAGCAAACAAATATTTGTGCTCACGCATACATCATATGCAATACGACAGACAATAGTGGATACACAGACAGGCGTAAACACGCCTGCTGGTATATATCTATGCGCCTCTGGGCTGGTGCGTTACAAGCTAGAAGCTTGCGGTTTACTTTTCGGGATACGCTCTTATAAGTAGATTAAGATCGTGGATGGTGGGGCGAAGTGAGATAGAGACATTCGTGTGTTGGATGTCGCAATACCAGACAATGTAGTCGTGCAAAAAAACACACCATCGGCTTAAGGAAGGACGAGATCTCCTCTCGAACTCAGCCTGCCAAGCGGTAACGCTATCTGTGAAACAGGCAGGTTTCGAAAGTGGTTATTTTGAACCCTTTAGAATATCAGATCACCACGTAGTGCACACAGTTGCAGATGCGTCAGAGTGAATAACAATACACCTGCGATTTGCTTCGCACCTACCGCGGAATCCACATGGTGCGTCATATGCCATGATGTGGTCCGGTCATCGACATGTTATCCATTTCGAAATAAAGTAATCGAGGTTGTTACAAATAACCTTAATTGTGTTGAAAGCTTGTTCACGTTACCATCGTGCAAGGCGATGGCACAATGGTTAAACCTGCGTGCCATCGATCCTGAACACAGATCAGATCGGCGCGGACCACCTAGAATGGCCATGCAGACTTAAGCTGTTGCACTTCTCAATCAGTACTAGGGCAAACTTTCCCGTATTTCGCATATATTGAGCGTTACGAATACTGTGGACAGTAATACTGGTTCATGATTATTTTTTTGAGCGCGAGCTTGTTGTGCATCCTAAAAATTGCACTTTCGTCATGAAACGACAACCTGAATTGAATTGAATACCTCCAATTGAGTTGACTATCGGCAGACATTCGACTCGTTGGGAGGAGTAGCTAGGGACCGCCTCGGTAATAGCTATTTACATGCTACACTTTCGATATTCCTTTGGTCGATATCAAACTGATGGATGCTAGGTTGAGGTCTCTGTGTACGTCAACGACCCGCTGGGTTATTATTTAATTACTAATAAACAAAGAAAACAAAAACACATCATCACAGGTCATCTGTCCTTTTCAAAGAATGACTTTCGCTCCTCCGGTAAGCGTTGACATTCAAGTGAGGTTATTATATTTCATATATGAACATATCAATGCTTTTATGCAAGTGTCCATTCTGCAATAATCGGGTCGGTCAAATACTTGTGCAATTTTCAATTGATCGTAGACGTGAATCGTGCCACCATCCATGCGATTTGCTTATCGAAAAAACAACAATTTTTTTGAAGAATAAACTTACGATGGTTGATTGATAATAACGTGACGCGTTATTTCCAAGTTTTGCCAAGGTCGGACTTCACCCGACAACGGTGATGTTCTGTATTTGGTGGGATTATAAAGGAGTGCTGCAGTACGAACTTACTCCGGAAAAACGCGCCATCACTGCTGCCAAATACCGCGATCAATTCGACCGTTTGACGGGGCCAAGCGGATCTTTTATCTTTTTCGCTCGCTTCGAAATTCCCTCAATGGCAAAAACTTCCAAGACTTCGATGGTCAATCAAAACCCTACCTTGATCAGTTTCTTGCCTAAAAGCCAAACACCTTCCACCGGAGAATTGGGCATCGTTAATCGAGCCCTATTCGTTGGGCAAAGGTGCCCCTTCAACAAAGTGGAGAGAATGCGTTATTGACTAATTTTTCGTAAGTGCCGAGAAAACTGTCCTTCTCATTTTAGGCAAAAAAAAAATTGCGCAAACTTTTTGACCGGCCCGATACATAGGCGAAGGAATACGGCTAGCATTTCTCAGTTCGGACATCAGTTATGGGAGAATGTATATCTTGATCGATTACGATTCGAGTAACTTGCTATTGCCGTATCGCCTGAGGCTACGAGTCGCCATTGGGCGATTAACTCAGTGCAGCCAATAACCGAGCTGCAAGATAAGAGTATTACTTTCCTGTGTGCACATAATAACGAGAGTACGGTGTGATTTGCACGTGGCTCACACGAGAATGTCAAATCGACAAAGGAGATATCTGCATTGTTGCAATTCGTCTCTGTGATAAATCACCCCTTCAAGTGTTCCGACGGTTCGAATTTCCCTGTACATGCTTGAAACTCATTTTGAATAATGTCTAGACAGCTACTGTTGGGGGCCGCCAATATCGATATATCTGTTGGTAGGCTGGTCCGTCATCCAACCGAGATATGTATCCAGGCTAGCGTCCATTGAGGTTATGTTGAGTATCGTCAAGTTTCTGTTGTGGTGCTGGCGGCAGGCAAAACCGCATTCGTTGCCCCTTTCGCTTCGTTCCTGTTATCAGCTAAGGAAAATGATATCCAGCTATTTTGTTCACTTTATCATTATCATTATCATCGACATTGTCATCAAGACCACCACCACACAACTACTACTACAACAACTACTTCTCCGCTACCCGTCGTAAGAATCATTAACGCCATCAACCGCGTGATCAGCAGCGGGAGCGTGATGCCGCTGCCACAAGACGCTGCTTCGTCCGATATCCGGAATGGACTAGGCTGGGCGGCGACCTCAGCAGCCTTCCGCCCACACGCGGCCTGGGCAGATCGCGCGGTGCAGCAGCCGCCGCCGCCGCCACCGCGACCAGGTCCTGGCTAATTCGCCCGAAGTGCAATAAACTATAAAGGCGGCGACGAGCAGAACGCAACGCACACACAGCAGATAACACGCGAGGTCTATAGACACCACCCACACAAGCGTGTGTAGGCAGGCACAAACACGCAGACACCCACATCCACCTACACAGTGTTCTTTCTTTTATTCTGCACCCTCAGCCATTTTCCCTGACCACTATAAAAGAGTCTCCTGGGAAACCTCTCTCACCCGGAGCACACGGAATGTCGAACCGGGCTTGGGCCGGGGGTCGAGTGCAAGGCCCGAGGAGCGTAGGACGGGATGGAGCAGACACGGAGTCGTCGACAGGGTCAGACGCATGACGCGCATACCCCCCACGAGTCGGGGACACGCGGAGGAGCGCGAGCGAGCAGACAAAGGTGACAGAGCTCGTAGGCACTGCGGCGACACGGACGAGGCTAACCACAACAGGACTAGGGAGTACGCGAAGATCGGAGTAAATATGGAAGGCCCAATAGAACAATAACAACAAGGCCGACGACAGAACATCTCGATGCTGAGAGGCCATACTATTTCTCTCTCTCTCTCCCCTCTCTGGCTGTGTCGGTTGTCTACGGAGAAATTCAATATGAAAGGTCCTTCGTTCGAGGCCTGTCGTGTTCGTCGTTAGCTGGCGTTCATCACGTTGTTTTCTCTCGCTTAAAATAGGAACATAACAGGTTGCCCATTGCGCCGTGGCCTTTATTGTATTCCCTGTCGTGGTACGGTTGCACTGTTGAATCGAGTTGAATTTATTGCCCCGCCTATCTCAAATCGCGATATATTCTCTAAATGTTTAAAGATGATTTTTGCTGCTGCATCGACTGCAGACAAACGCATGCATTGTTGCTATAAGCGCATTTCCTATCAAGGACACATATCAATCGTAACCAGTACCTCACTGTGGACGAACTTCACCGAGTCAGAAGAGAGTGATATCATTAGACTGACACATTCTCACCAAGTGATACTGCTGCATCCAGCCGTTGTGTCATGATGTTATGATTTGAAGCAATGGAAACGTCTCCTGCCGTTGATCCGTTTAGGTGATGCAAGCTACCCCAATCACATAGAATGCAAGCAAACGAAACCCCCAAGCTGCCGTATCTCACATTATGTAGCATAACGTTGCAATGGGCCCCGTTGGCTGGGTTGAGGAGATGGGTTACGCCCACTTTCGTAATAATTCCCCATCTGCTGCTATTGCTGCTGCTAAACGCAGACGCCGCTCCTGTCTGGGTTTTGCTGCCTTGGGATACATCACAGTAGCTATGTCTGTTCGAGTCCTCCACGACGACTTCTTTATTGGCGTTTTGCCAAGACAAGAAAGCTTCCTCCTGAGTCGTTTGTGAGCTCGCTTAATTTCACCGGCGGGACTATCCCACCGTTCGTTGATGCTCGAAACACATACAGGGAGTCCGACCGTGAGTGGGTTGTCTCTGTGATGCTAACGACCTCTATCTATCACAGGGGGGCATAAACGAGTGTCCCTCAAGTACGGCGGTTAACCTTCCTCTTGCTTCGTTGTGTTAGAAACGCATCTTTTTTTGGCATATAGAAAATGCACCGCTTGCATTTAACCGGTCGGCGAAACTCACTATGTCGTACACCTTGAAACCCCTGTTTCTATATACGCTAGAGCTGTCAGATATCTGCCTCGAACCATTGCTTGATATGGATGTGGTTATCTCGCTACAAACTGTATTTTACTATTGTGAGTCAACGTGCCCACGTGCTTCTTCGATTAGAGAAATGAAGCTAATTCGCCTCACCGAATCGTTTTTGCCAGGTAGATTAGTGAGCTAGTCTCCGTGTCAAAGTTCTAAAAGTGATATCGGAAAGTGAGCAACGACATTGAACGCTCGCCCCTCGATGTCATTGAAGTGCGAAGCATGCCGAGATGATGTCACCTGCAGACGATATATTCTTGTAAAGGTTCAGTACAATATTTCCGAGTGCAAGGTTCAGCCAAAATTCGGTACATAGACATATACGTAGTTCAAACACCCACATACGACGTTGGCAACCCTCCCTCGACCATTTCCATATAGAGTCGATTTAATTTTGCGCGCACAAGACTTCGCCCAATCACAGTCCTATCCACGGTCATCGGTTTGAGCAGCGGGTTCCATTTATAGGGGTCGGTGTAAAGGAGCCGGAGGGGTGCAGCCTTACAGCCGTATACGATTTACATTTTAAGTACGGGGAAAAATTGACTTCTGCTTCGGTTACGGCGCGTGTGGGTTGCTATTGACTGGCGAACGGATCGTAGGGAGAGTCCCTATAGAGCCCCAGTAGCCCGCGACCGTAGCGCGGCAACGGTGGCGGCGGGGGTGGTGGCGCACGTTAGAGAAGATCGTTTTGTCGAAAAAGTGGTCAGGTCCACTCCGTGATCGTCCGGCGCCTCTGGCGACTATGTTGTATGCCTCCCCTTTTTGGCTATCATAACAATCAATAGGGCGCCCTCGGTCGCCCCACCATTGCAACATTGGCTAGCTTGAATGTCCGCGGGAGGGGGTCACTTGGGGGGGCTTCTAGTGGTAGGCGCGTTCTCAACGCGAGCAAGGCCTCCTCGCCTTCGAGCCTTATGGAGTTGCCGAAGCGACATTAGCTGCTCTAGATCGCCGTCCAGTGGCCCTCTGTACAGTGACTGGCCGCTGCTGCGGGTGCGATTTTATTAACTTTAAGCTCAAGTCGGTCGTGGCCGGCGGCCGTTGCGCTCCTATGCTCCGTGTCGCTCGTGCTGCGAAAAAAACAGAGATGCTGTCTTTAGAACAGCGAGCGGCAGAGAGGTTCTGAGATGTGCCAAGGAAGAGAATAAAGAGACAGCGACCTCGTCGTGCTTAAGACCTCGCGCGGTCGACAGCCCTCAGCAGCGCTGGGGAATGCCGGAAGGTCCGGTAGCACGATAAGGAGATGGCAGCCAGCGGCAGCGGCGGTACCTCCAGTGATCTCAAAAGTACGGCCATATAAAATTAGAAAATTCCAATTGGGCTAAACAGCGGAAGCGAGTGTGAGACAGAGGGCGGTCGCGGACGAACGAGAAATACATGTTTGGGTACGCAGAGTCTCAAGGGGCCAGAGGGGAAGTGGTCGTGACATTTATAAGCCTCTCCCAGCTCCCGCGATAACCTCTTGCTGTATCCGTTATTGGAGACAGAGAGGTGTGGAGTTTCCGTACGGCAAGACGTGTCGAATACATGAGCGATGTATAATAGCTAACGCTGCTGGTGGCTGTCTCATCTGAGGGTGGTCAAACTGTCTGGAAAAAGAACAACCAATGGGCTACGACAGGGCTCGTAATGGACGTAATGCTTACGTTAACTTCTCATGACAACCTCCGTCATCAGTGGTCGTCTTCGCCGAGAGCTTGCTCAGTTTGGCGGGGACAGTATGAATGCAGGTGATTAGCTACGTAGTGTATAACTAAGTCTGTGGCACTGTACAAGGAATAGACAGGCTCTGGTCCGGCGAGTTTCACTTAGACCCCGGAGTTGTACGGTTGAAAATAGGCGATACGACAGATGACGGACATTGGCACAGATGCGCTCAGGGGCATGGGGACGTTATGGATTGCTTTCGTGTTATAGTTCTTGTTGTTTTGAGAGATGCATCTTTTAAACCGGCAACACGATATCAGCCTGATTCGACTGTTTCTGCTTCTGACATCAACGTTCGTCCTTGAAGGGGTACGCTGTATTATCACAACGTGTGCTTATGATATTACAAACAAACGGCCAATGACCTGTACGCAAATTTTTACCGGATTGTACTGTCGCAACACTAAAACGTGCGCAGAGCATCGCAGCACAATGCCTTTGCCATTTTTCACTGTGAGGATGAGAACAGCATCCCTTGGATTGGACTTCGAAGCGCTGCCATTTACAATTAGGTCTGAGGAAAGGCCTAGCTGTAATGGAAGAACAACAGAACTGCTCAAATCTTATAGAATTGCTTTTATATACGAGTTGGAGGACTGGATTCGGAGTACACGTTACGCGCGGCGAGAAATCAGGTTCAGGTTCAATTAAACCTGCGACAAAATGACGGTGGAGGAGCACGACGCAATCGAGAAATACTCGGCACTATTATGACTAGAGTACAAGCGAGACTACTGTATATTCTATTCGTTTGGTGTACGCAGTGACACAGGCAAGGCATCGGTTGTCCATTATACAATACCATATGCGCGCTGTTGGAGATGGAAACAGTGGACATTCTCCCCTGGGAACTGTGTATGTCGGTCAGAAAGATAGGACGAACGTTGTCGCGCCTTCTTATTGGCCTTGTCTCGTCCTGCGAAGGTCCCGAGATGACTTCAAAGGCCCGACATCTTTCTGGTACCCTCAGTAGCATCAGAGCCTCCAGCGGGGCTATGATGGTGCTGAGATGTATCTGTAGATATATATATATATATATATATATATATGTCCAGGTTCACTTGATGACAAAAGAGGAGAATAGCATTGGCACAGTATTCAAGAATAGTACTCTGATTGGCAAAAACAACACCAGCCTGCTATCGGGCCTTAATTCTATAGATTAATTCCCTCTGCGCAACATACATGAGGGCAAGCCTACACACCACTGAGCAGCAACTTCCGAGATAAGTAACCCGCGATATATAAACAAGGGGAGAGATATAAGTAGAGCTGCAACCTGAATACGCAGACGTCTTTAAACGAGGTGACTGCAGCAGACGCCTCGATGCCTGAGTTCGAAGTGACGTGGTGCAGGACCTGTTCCAGCATGCAAGGTTGTTCATTCCCCGACCCCAACATTGCCCTCGGGTAGTTTGATTGTACTTTTAAGTAGAGCGTCCACCAAATGGGATCGTGTCCATCACTGCTGCTATGTATGTTGTGCCTTTTTTAGCAAAACTGGCTACCCCGCAAATGTTTAGTTTTATGACCACTGTTCATTATCTACTAACGCATTGAGAGAGGGTGGTGCTCCACGGTCAACCGTCGATGGCAGCCAGACGTTTTCTACGTCCACATCGTCCGTTCTCTCGACATCATATTCTCTATCTACTTTTCGCGTAAACTACGCACTGAAGTCCCCGAGAAAAAAAAAAAGCGGGACTCATAAAACGACACAGTCAGATCGTCGTCACACAGCGTGAAGGAAGGCACGGCGTAATTTAGCTCAACGCCTCCACTTCCGGTTCACAAAGAACTGAAAGGTATTGGTGCCTGTTGACGGGATGCCGCCGAGTGACGACCTATACGAGACATTATTTCACTGACTTATTATGTAAAACAGTGAATACGATTGATTTTGCATGGATACCACAGACGAGCCTGTACCCCAATACAGCTTCGAGCGCTTGCTTTCGCATCCCGAAGAACGGGCCAGCTGTTCTTACCTTTAATAATTTACTAAGCAGTCTCTTTCCATACCTCCAAAACACGCTTTGAAGTATAGTAGGTGAGCTATAAAATGGGATAAGTGCAGAGATCCCTACATTTTGTGGTAGGATTTATGTTTGACGGCCATGAACGACGGCGTGGCTGCACGTGCGAATGTTCCACCAGGTACAATAGAGAGGAGACGTCGCCTGACTGTCGTATATTGTGCACTGCGTGTATTTTCAACTGGGTAAACTCGTGGATTGCTATCGTTAGTCCCCCCATGATGATGCCGCGGACACCCAAAATCACTGAGACGTCTAGACGCGTTTGCGGTACGCTATTGTGTACGGCATGTATATTGTATACGTGGCGGACTGACCTAACCTTGCTGTGACTCTTTCAGAGTTTACTCGTTGGAACTCGTTACATATACAGGTCGAATATGTTTAGAGCCCGTCGCATTCGTGTGGGACAACAAACACTGAACAACAGGTTGTGCACTACAGGGCAGTTTAAAAATCCCCTGCTGCATTGAAACATCACTGCGATATAATGCAAGCAATCATTATAGACTATTTTTGGTTTAGTAATTGTCATGCTAAGCTTTGCTGCAGTGGCACAACCACATTTGGACTCACGCTGTGCGCTTCGCGAATTGACAAGATCAAATAGAAGACATCGGTCTAACAAAAATTCGTCTAGTAAAATTCCGACCTAGAATATCGACCCTATTTTCATCGACACGTGCATACACGTCGCAGATCTAGCTTGCGTGTAGGTTCACCACAACCGCAGCGCCTCGTCACCGAACGTCCCATTTCACAGTAATTAACACCGAACGTCTATACTGCCAAATTGAAAGATCATCTTAATTGGCTCTGCTTCTCACGCAGTAAAAATGCACGCTTACGTCTCCACCCCACCGAGGTTGTGCCTTGCCGCAAACACTTCAATTCAACGACTCGGGTGAACCTCACCACTTACCTCTGTCTCCCGTCAGGGATTCGTTCATACGATTATCTCGTTCTCGTTTCTCGATCGACCCGACAGTCGCACGCAGCGCCTCGGTTCACGTCAACGTCTTTTAGAGTAGCGAACCCTAACTATTGCGGTGGCCGTGCGTTCTGCCTGGACGAGCTGAGCACTGCCTACGCGAGGTGAACCTGCGAGCAGCCACTTCGACGGCCGAGATCGGTTTCTCTCTACTTTCGCCATTGACTGCCCCTATTCGCTAGACCTATTCACCCAGCAGGGAGGTGACTACTTGATTTCCACGTTCTCGGGTGTGTGTGTGTGGCGTTCCAACGCGTAGCGCAGGGGGGAGGAAGCCTTATGCAGTTGCACTCCCGCGAGAGCGGCGGAGATTCGTGACAGTGCCTTGACCGCTGGCCAATGCCGTCGTGCAGAGCTATTCCTGCCTTTAATATATCGGATCTGCTGATAAATCAGCAGGGTCTAGTTATTAATGAGAGCTAGAGAGCGGTATCCGTATACCGTCCGCTAACCAAACGTGGAGTCTTTGCTTAACGTAATTCCGAAGCTTGAAAGCTAAGTTGTTATAGGTTACACAATAGTTAGTCAGCACAGGAAGATAATGGAAAGGTTGCCTCCAGAACGATATCATCTGTTATAAATTTCCCGTCTCAGCCAATCGTAAACATTCAATATAACCATTTTCAAATATGGTCGATAAGCCATCTTCGGTAATTGCGTCACAATAATCAGGATCAAGGGCTTTTCTTCTTGGTTAAACGATCAAATGTATTGTACAATATCACAATTGCATGATACCTATCTAGAGGCATTATTACAACATAAGACATTGTGTCCAATAAATAGAAATATTCGTATTACTATTTGCGAAGACATGTTGTTGTGCTTTTTTTGTTTTTTTTTTAAATTAATTTTATATTTATTTTTACTCTATTCATTTATCTCTACAACCCTCTACGATACTATTTAATTATATATATATATATGTAATTAAGCCTTTTTGCTACTAAGTGCAAAGTCTATACGCGCATTTGAAGGCGCACCTCCGCTATATTTTCGTCAGAGATGAACAACTACCCGGGCGTACGGGGCAAATCCACGATGCACGTCGACGCAGACACACACGGCCAAGTTATATTTATAAACAGGCCAATTATACTCGATAGAATGTTAATCCTCATCCCCCTCATAAGCGACTTAATCATCTGGCCGGCATCACAAGCAGGCACAAAAGTGTCAATTTATCTTCGTCCATAGTGAACTCACTCGTTAACAATCAATAATGAGCTCAACATCGCAATGGATACTTACTGCCACTCTTCCACCTCTCGGCGGCCGTTGTGGCCGTCTCTACTCGTATTGCTGCAGTTCCTGCCGGGCTGAAAATACACCAGCAATGACATAGCCACCGCCGCCGCCGCCGCCAAGTATTGAGTGTCCCGCACGATCGATAACGGTGGGGGGGGGGGGGTGGTAGGGTCTGTCTCTTCGTTGCTGAATCTGAGCGAAGCCAGCAGCAGTAGCATCGATCATCGAGCTCAGACGATGCAGTAACAGTGAAGCAGCAGCAGTAGCAGCTGGGGGCTCGAGGGTGTCTTGTTATATAGGTAGGCCTATTGGCAGGGCAGGTTGTGGGGGTGGTGACGAATGCTTGCCTTCTTCGCTGGCTGGTAGCAGTCCAGCCTGTTGTCCGGGTGAACGAACTGGCTGAACAGAAACAACCGCCATTAGTCTTTAGGGCGTGGGGTGGCATGATGTGGGACGCTGTGTGCGGTGCCCTTGTAGACAGGCAATGGCAGCCTCTTTGGTAACCATTTACTATTGTGCTCGTGTATGGAAGATGTATGTCGTTGATTATATATATATATATATATATATCGGAGTCTCGTTAAAAATAAAACCGCCTTGAAAGGTCCACGTGTATCTTTCGGACTCTGCCTGTGAGTTGATATCATGGATACTGACTTAATTAATGGATGATCTAATAATCGCGATTTCATTGTAACGTGACAGCAATTGTTGGTTCAGGACCGATTTTGCATATGTTTGCTTTCGATTTTTATTTTTATTTAATATCCTACACTGTTTCACAAAAGATTCTTTGCAACGTCTCTAATATACGGTACCGTCGCTGAGAACTGATCCAAATATTGACTTTAAATTATGTGTTCTTCGTTTCCTCAGCTGCTAGCATCGCTGTGAACATATTCACTGATATCTAAGCGTCGGCAAAACCCACTAATTTATTCACGTATTCGTCATTTTGTGTGCTCTCATCATAGACGCTGTAACGCGTAGAGAGGAGCTTTCACATTAGGTCTACGCGGGCTAATTATTACAGGTTCAGTCCAAATATCATATCGTAGATAATGTTCGTTGTAACACGACGAGGCATGGTCATCACCTCCGTCGCCAAACACCTGACGATTCGGGGCAATCCCATCGGTAACGGCTGTTTGTTCTTCATTATCCCCACCCGATCTCGTCAAACATCAATGTCTGAGGTGAACAGGAATTGTACTAGTCAGCAACCGGTAATGTAGACACGCATGTTTCACAATTGCGACCTTAACATTGCTCTTGTTCTATATCTACCGCAGGCGCAAGGCGACAACGATGACGTCGCTGTTAGCGTGGAGGAACAGCGGGCTCAGGGCTTCATGGACGAATTCTTCGCCGAAGTCGAAGAGATCCGTGAAAACATCGACAAAATACAAACAAATGTTGAAGAAGTCAAGAAAAAACATTCATCTATATTATCCGCCCCGCAAACGGATGAAAAGGTAAGAGAACATTGCTGGTGCCTAATTAACCTTGATTTGTAGGCGGGGATGTTCCCAGTCTGCAGGGCATAATACTCATGCGGTTGTGTATTTTAAAACACCGAACAAGTTCTATGCTCAGATATATATTAAATATGGAAGGTGCACCGGACTCACAACAATTGTCTACATCTGAATGTATCTGACTACATCTGACTGTATGCAAGAATACCGTTACAGTAGGTTTTCCGGGCTGGCTCACAGCCAACATTTACCTGCCATGGTACTGCCTTCTGCATTGCTTCATATGACGGACCCCTAAAAAATTCGCATGTGCAACGGTGGGAGTCGAACCCGTGCAACAACGTGTCTCCTCCGATTGCGAGAGGCACGCGAATGCACCACGCCACCGGACTCGATAGTATTTACTCCTATAATGTATTCGTGCCACGGACGAGCCCTTTACCATTGAGGTGGCCAGATTGCCGAGAGGTTTCAACCCTTTCAAAGCAACGGAAAACACTCACTCTTTTGCTAGTAGAATATACCGACAACAAATTCTCGAAGTTGATCCAATGTTCATGACCTTTCACAACTGCAAACCGTCTTCACCCTGCCCCAAGGTATACCACCTCGCTTCGAAGTTTTTCGATCTTTCCGCGATACGCCTATTATTATGTCTTCCCTGTGAGATTTTAGGACTCTGCATGATATCTTTGCTCATTGCCGTGAGGTACAGAGAAAGTGTAGCGTGCCAGGAGATCAACGAGAGTAAATGCAGATAATACCAATATGAAGTAAAATGAACCGTGGCATATTTGTGATGTTTGTGACGATATGTTTTAAAAGTAGACTCACAGGGTGGAAAAAATGTTGGTTTACAGTTGAAACAAATGCTGATTCAACTGTACTGCCGTTTCTGGCTAGGAACCGATGGCTTTTTTTGCCGAAGTGTACATCTTGGGAAGACGCTAGAGTGTGTGTGTCTGTGAAATACTGCCAAGGTGACGGTGTTGGCGAATGTGTGCCCCGTTGAGCCGTTGGTGTATATTGCAGTGGGCATTCAGGCCTGCTGGCGTGATTTATGGATATTCTGTGAAAATTTTCTTCCGCCAGCAATGAATCTTCGAATGAACTATAGTTGAACGAACTGCTTCGCATGTGTAAATTAGGGGGCCCGTTGCTGGTGTACTTGTTGATATCGCGGCTACGCTGCGTACATCGATCGGTTGGCTTTCACGACACTGGTCAAGTGACACACAGATACTACAGTTCGCAGTGGGCACGCCTCGCTTACGAGGTCCAGCCACACGCTGGCGTAACCGACATTGACGAGAAACAAGGCCTATATCATAGTACCAAAAACTTCGATATTTGAAGGATGCTCGGGGGAAGAAATCTTAACAATTAACAGTTGCAATTACTTGGATGCTCATACTTAGTATATCAAGAAATTTGATAATGAATCATTCCCAAAGACGACATGTTTGGTCGAGAGGCGGTTTGATAATGGCACGGAGAACGCCCTAGAGAGTGACCAAGCGCAAGGTTTCGTTGATTTGTCCACACATAATGGGATTCTGCCAGTAGCCACCTCTTCGTTGAGTTATCTGTAATATCTGCGAGATTCAGATTCATTCACATAGTAGTCGGTTCCAAGTTGATCAGCTACGTTCATTCAGCTAGGGTCGAGTCATTGTTGTACTGAAATAGATGCACAGAGATATTATTATTGTTATTTTTAATACACTAGAAAAACACACTAAAAACCACATGACAGCGTTCCTCATGATTGTTCCTCTGATATTTCTAAACGGGTGAATCGCCTTTGGACATTTACGTCCCTGCTTGCAAGTCTGCTTCTCTTATCTTCATCGTTCGGTACTGTTGTCCATTCACAGGTCAAGCAGGAGCTCGATGATATGATGGCGGATATCAAGAAGACGGCGAATCGCGTACGCCAGAAACTCAAGCACATGGAGCAGAGTATCGAGCAGCTGGAACAGACGCAGATGATGAGCGCGGACTTCCGCATACGAAAGACGCAGCATTCGATGCTGTCACAGAAGTTCGTCGAGGTGATGACCGACTATAACAAGACGCAAACCGACTACCGAGAACGCTGCAAAGCGAGAATACAACGACAGCTGGAGATCACAGGTGATGTAGCTTTCTCACGTGACGAAATACGATATGAGGGACGCTTTTGCATGAGTTGGTATAAAGTGGCCGCATTGGAGGGAGGTTGTAGAGACGGTCCTTGATACCACGATGCACACATGTAGGTCCACGCCTAACCACAGACCACAGGAGTTGATGGGCTTTTTCACCTCGGAACGGAAATATACAGACACGGCATAATATTTATAATTATACCTGCATAGCTATGCACATTAATGTACAAAATCTCAAATTGTCAAGTGGGCCGAAAACAAGTACAATAGATATCGATGTACAGACTCATATGTGCAGCCAGCAGTCGTGACACACATCTCAGACACTCTCTTCACATCAGCCACAAATAGATGACGCACTATTTCAACAGTTCATATGCGCTTGCCTGCAGTCTGAGGCAAGCGCTCGCTCGTGAAATTAGAACCCTCACATCATCTAAGGTGTTTGCGCGAGAAGTCAAGATATACACATGTAAATTATTCAGCTGTGTTGTATGCCGTATATCATAAATGAAGCGAATCGTAAGTAATCTTTGTGTGTTTATAATGGCATGCACATATATGTATATATATATAAATATATATATATATATATATATATATATATATATATATATATATATATATATATATATATATATATATATGTATGTATATATATAGTGAGGAATGAGAGCGACGTAGTAACCGTTGAGAACTAATAAATATAACACATAACATATACAATATATGAATAAACATGTATGCACTCTGCTGGTACTAATATCTTGCTGAATGTCTGCCAACTGCGGCTTCGATTTTGCAACATTGCTTAATAATGTCCTTCAACAACAAACATGACTCGATCACATTCTCGTGACAGATCCGTCTCTGATTTGTATCAGCCTTCGTATTTGCGGTACCGCTCACGTGCGATTATCATCACTATGTTATGAAAGAATCATATTTGGCTAGGATACCTTTGTGGATAGAGGGGCAACCGCGTCGACAATCCACCATTCCTCAGTATCGGTACAATTGTCTCTGCTTGTGTATTAACATGTGAATTTTTTTGACCTTGTTATCTATAATCATTTTGCTGATGTCCGTTGAATATCTGTCCACCACACGAACGTGTAGGTCGTGTAACGACAAACGAAGAATTGGAAGAGATGTTGGAGACGGGCAACCCGGCCATATTCACACAAGGCATTATCATGGAGACACAGCAGGCCAAACAGACGCTGGCGGATATCGAGGCGCGTCACGCTGACATTATGAAGCTCGAAAACTCGATCCGAGAGCTGCACGATATGTTCATGGACATGGCGATGTTGGTCGAAAGTCAAGGCGAGATGATCGATCGAATCGAGTACCATGTGGAGCACGCGCGGGACTACATCGAAACGGCCAAACAGGACACCAAGAAGGCCCTCGTCTACCAGAGCAAGGCGCGAAGGGTACGTGTTGGTGGCGTCGGCAGTATTGTTTCTTTATTGTACGGTTTGACAATCACATCGT
Source organism: Stratiolaelaps scimitus (assembly GCA_019614645.1). NCBI lineage: Eukaryota > Metazoa > Arthropoda > Arachnida > Mesostigmata > Laelapidae > Stratiolaelaps > Stratiolaelaps scimitus. Next base: position 15,859,395 of record JABWDB010000005.1, read on the forward strand.
TCGCCTATATATCGTCGAATGTACGCTGCGACAATAATCTAGTCAAATACCTACATTTGCTACAAAACTCGCGTATGACAGCCTGAGCAGTAACCTTATTAGCCTTGTCTACTGGTAGAACCACCAGCGAAATGATCGCATCTTATAATAATAATAATAACAATAACAGTAATATCAGCTTGGCCAGTAAAGAATCTCACGTATGAATCCCCAACCACGTAATCTATCTTATGACAAGCGATCTCACCTATATTCGTTGTAGTCTATAATCACTTATGCACTTGCAGTACTTCGCTATTCTGGCGTTCCCTGAGATCCACTCGATAGTCAATTTCAATAAATGTCTCCAAAATCTACTCGCCATAGGTAGGCAACGAACTCGTCATGGAGCATGCTATTCTGAATGTCTATTGCGTATGATTCTACTGCGTTACCCCCCCCCCCGCCCCCGCCCCGCCCCCCGACTAAGTTTCGAACAGTTTTCGAATCCGCCGCAAGCGATAGTTGAGTTTCTGCTTGCGCTTGTTTGTTTGTTGTTTGAGTTTTTGTTTATTTTGCCGCTTCATTTCATTTGCCTCTTGTGTTCTGCCCGTTCTGCCCATTTCAGAAGTACATTTTCCTAGCCATTTTGGGCATTTGTTTATTCGTCCTATTCGTGGTAATTTTATCCTCGTTCCTGTGATGTGCGCCGTCAAGCGAGCTCGTATCGACGCGTGCCGAATTTCCGTCTACCCACTTCGTTCTCTATGCCGAACGGGTGTATTTGGGCCACCGAGAAAGATCATCAAGATGATTCTACACCAGGGGGCCCCCCCCCCGAGACCTCAAGACGGGGGGAGATAAGTCTGTCGCGTGGTGGCTGGCCCGAGATCCCGTGACAGTGTCTACCCGCTTGTGTGCCCGACTCCTGCCTGGTGGCATCGCCAAATCTAGTCGATATTTTAACCGCCCACAAAATGTTGGATAATAAAATGTTATATATTTTCGATTATCCGGTTATGTTTTTGCTCTTAGCTTGCTTTTGCTGAATAGCGTTGACTTTTGTAAGAGGTGATTTTGATTTTTGTACAGTTCGTGATTGTTGGCTGTACTGTTGAATGGGAGAAGGACAAGCTGGAAAGGATTAGCTAGGTTTTAAAAAAACAGTAATGAAATAATTAATGAATCGCAACAATAATAATACTACAAGCACCGCTTGTTATATTGTTCATACATCCATCCATATTTGATAATGATAATAACAAGAATAATAATACCTAGTGCTCTGTGCGAATCCATGCTAATGGCGAACTACGCTTTCTTTGTCCCCGACGTTCTGTTGCTATGATTTCTGTGCGCAATTGCTCCGCTGTGAATCGGTATATACGAGTGTTGTTGTTGTTCTTGTTGTTGGTGTCGTTTGATAATTGCAGAAGAAGATCATGATCCTCATCTGTCTCACCATTCTCATCGTCATCCTGGGCTCATTCGGGCTTAGCTTCTTACCCACCTTCTAAGCGTAGTTCGTGTGGCTGCGCCGGCATTCCGCTGGGGCTCAAGCACTACCTTACCTCAGCCACCCTGGCGGAGAGCCGAAAACAGACCGCCGAGCTCGCGGGCCCCAACTCCGGAGTCACCCAGCCCATCTGTCGGGGTGCCAACCTGCCCCCGATGGCTAAGTGTAGAGTTGATGCCGGTGCACCAATAATCCGGCTATCAGCTCGACTGAAAGCCAGGGACTCCGGGGGTCAGGGCCAGCGATTAGCACTAGGAGACCAGGAGAGACGAGGACGCCGGGCAAACCGCGCCGCTTGCTGGCCACCTGTCAAACAAAGCGAAAGAAGGCGAATATATATATATAGAAAGAAAGAGAGAGAGAGAGAGAGAGCGACAGAAAGGCAGCAACGTCACGCAACGCAAGCAAAAAAATCAAATAAAATGCATAATAAAGCCAACCGCCACCGTCCCCGCCGCCGCTATCGGGCGCAGACGACGACCAAGAAGAAAACGAGAAATCGGACAGAAATTGTAAACATGACCACGACGAAGATAACGACGGCGGCGGCGGCAGCAGCAGCAGCGGCAGTGACGGGACGGCTGTGGCAAAAACCAATATATCGCGAACGGCTAGTACGAGAGATGTAGAGCCGGTCACAGCGGTGCGGTACGCCTGACGGCCAGAGGGTGCGGCGATGAACGCCTCGCTCGCGCAGACAACCAGATCTCCCTCCCTAACTGACGTGAAACACGGCACGTTGACCCGGCAGGAAATACGCAGACGTCAATAGGACAACAACAACAACAACAACAAAAACAGCAAACAGTAGCAACAATGATAACAATTGCAAGCAACAGTGCAGGAAGCTGGGATGAACAAGGAATGGACGCTCGTGGCCATCTGCAATAGAAATAGTGATACCAGCTACCGTTAACTACAACTAACCACAACGACACCAGTATATCAACAGGTTATTTTGCTAATGATCAACAAACAACAAGCGGCTGCCGAAATGCAAGCTGCTAAACAACATCAACAAAACAACAGTAAGCTGATTCAGCAAGCAACAGAGTTTTTAACAATGGCAGCGACACTTAATCCTTGTTCAACTGTGTACAATTGCAACAAGAACAACGACAGCTCAATACCACTGCAATTCAGCAAACCCTGCCGGGGATCGTGTTCATAGCGGAAGTGACAATGCATTTCAACCAGACAGACTAGATACACCTCTCGCGACAACGAAACGATATCAAAAAATCGAAAAAATAAACTGACCGATACAGCTAAGCAACCGCACGTCTGCCATCGTTCGGCCTTGGTATCTCATCACCACCAGGAAACGAACCCAACCACAACCAATCCGATTGAGGTGTTTTTTTTCACCATCGCCGAGTGGACGAACGTACATTGGGGGAAGACACGATGGCGAGACGTGACGGCCGACGTCAGCTGCAGATTACTGCATTTGCTAACTACTTCTGCAACAACACTTACCACCATCACTACTACTACTGCCACTACTAATTGTTAACAAACATGAGAAGATCCATCAGTATACAACATGTACAGGCAACACGCTGCATAGTAGGAAATACTATCAGCAGCAGCAGCAGCAGTAGCAGCAGAAGAGGATACAAGCAATGCACTTGAGTACAAGTATCGTGTCTGGTTGAAACGAAATGGAGGCTGTATGATAGGACAGGCGCGTGCTCATGCGACAGAAGGTATTTGGCAGTATCTCGATCTTGACATGTCCTCATATGCACGACTGATTGTGTGTGTGTGTGTGGACGTGTTGTGGTTGAGAGATTGTCAAGGAACTTACCTCGAAACGTCGATTCAGTGACAAGACTGAAAATCAAGGCGAAAATCGACAAAGAATTAAGAAGACTTATCACGTCAACAGAGGAGACCAACAACAACAGCAACAACAACAAGAACAACAACAACAACAGCAGCAGCAGCAGCAACGTGTATACAACGGCATGACGCGTGGCAAATCACCACCAAGCATTCGAAGAAGACAAGCAAGCGGCCGAACGAGCAATGAGCCCAAACGAAGCTGGAAGAATATACTCACTGGCAGACTCCAGCCGAAAGGAAGCCAGTGAGCAGCCAGACTGATGGAGCCGGGGCTCGAGCGATGTTCATGCGGCCGTTCAGTATTCTTCAGGCCTCGCCATTGCCTGCATTCCCGCTACAATGCTACCACAATACTATTATCATGTGCCGCCGGCTAGTGCAATAATATTTGATTGATTGATTGATTGATTGAGCCGTATTTATTCGCTGTTATCGCACACTCGAACACTCAAACACACACAAACAAGGAGACAGACACACATGTACACACAAATCCACGACTGGACTCATATGTAATATTTACCGTTCGTCCCGCCAGACGGCGATTTCCTTTGGCCTCGCGTCACCCTACGCGTCCCCGTATTGATTTCGGGCTCGGGGCGGGTCATCGGCGGGACGTTGGACTCCAGGGCGCTTCGTCTGTTTCATACAAATGTGCCATATCGAATAAAAGAGGAATAATAATTATAAACGAGAAGCAGACAAAATGAGCTAAGAGCGAGAGAGAGAGAGAGAGAGAGAGAGAATGCGAGCGCCAGACAGAGCAAAAATATGACGAGAGTGAAATAATGAAATCACGATGATGATAATTTGATGATACGGATATATATATATATATATATTACTCGAAGGTTTTTTAACATTGTTACTCTTTTGGAGAGTACACGACGACGAGGACGTGGTGTGTTTTATTATTGGCCATTTGGACCATTGGCTGTGCTGTTACGAGTTGCGGACAACTGTGTGTTCAGGACACAATTCGCAAAGTTCAAAAGCAAAAGCTGATTTCCTAACTGATTCAGTAGTTCACTAGTGTTGTACATTTCTTCGTAACTCGTCCACCTATTTCTGTTCATGAGAGACTAAGAGAGAAAGAAAGAAAGAGAGAGAAAGAGAAAAAGAGGATTCGTGTATATATTTTGACGATACGCGGAGTGTCCGATGATGTTCTTGGCGGCTGTTGCTAATTGTGTCCTGTAATGTAACGCCTCGACAAGACAAAGAAAACAGCAAACCAACACTAAAACGTTTTGATTCGTTAGACGTGGCCACGATGTGTGACGCTCGTCTGTAGCGCGTGGATACTCTGATTGTTCTCATTGAGTAATTGATCGATTCATTGATTGATTGATTCATTCATTCATATCATTCAATGATCCTCCGCGTTTTGTACGCCCTTGAATTAATGTCAACCCCCCAACTCTGCAATTGCAAAGATGCGTAAATCTCTTGTGATAGCGAACGTCGGGAACGATCGCTGCATGACATGCCACGGTACAGACATCTACGGCGCAGAATTACCGATCGAGTGTCGGCTTGCGCAAAGCATTTTGTTATGTGGACTTTTTCGCCGTTACCAAACAGTCCTCTAACCATCTGGGCCATTGGTGAGACGTTGGTCTGCCTTTTTTGTCGACCTCACTCGCGGCGTTACAGGTCATACACGAATACGCGCTAAGCGCTTGATGAAGCCCGCTAACACGCCGACGTCTCTGGCAATACTTTTACATCGCTACCGCGACTAACAGCAGTGTACGAATCAGAGGTCGCATGCCGATTCGTGGCGCGATAGAAGATGCATATCAGCAGCATGCAGAGACAACAACAACAGCGGCAGCAGATGGCGTTTGAAAGCGACGAAACAGCAAAAAAACAGTCAAAAAAAAAATATGCGTGAATGACGATGGCGCCCTGCGATTGTCCGGGTCCACAGTACCTTGCTATAGCAATGTGGCAACATTGATACGACTTACATGCATACAATACATATTACATACATATATAGACTAGAGCTATTCTTAAGCGAACCTTATTCTCACTGACCTAGATGCGCTACCACTATGAGTTAAATTGTCGTTGAGCGAAACAGAGCAATTTAGAGGATGAAGAGTGATTATTATTATTGAGAGTAAACACATGACAATCCTTGTGTTGGCGCCACGGCGCCTAATGTTGAGGAACACTGGCACGGGAGCCCGTCTCGAACAGAACGATGGAGGAGACGACGAACGATGTAAAGTCACTGGCGGAGCAGTGAGCTGATGTCACCTGATGAAGAGTTTGAACCTGAATAACCGCAACCGGGTAAGTGTACGGTTGCGTGGATACGGCAATATGAGAGTAGCGGAAGTAGATGATATATCGTACAGATAAAACGAAGATATAACTAATGGAGAATAATGAGCCGGTAGAGAAAGAGAGCGGCGGAATGCGTCAAACGATCTAATAGTTGCATCATCTTGACAATTTTCTTGACACGATCAGAAACAGACAGAGAGAGAGAGAGAGAGAGAGAGAGAGTGCGAACAACAACAACAACAACAATGATTCTAACTAAACAGAATGACAAGGGAAGTTCCGCGACATCATCGAACAGATATATATATATATATATATAAATATATATATATATACATACATATATATAGCGAGGGAGAGAAGCACAGCACAAAACTGCGATCTAAACATCAACCAGCAAAAGCAACATCGAGCAAGCAAAAATGGACAGAGGCGATCTCAGACGTGATTCAGTCAGAATAGGAAAATAATATACCTATTGACATCGTTATTATTATTATTATTATTACTACTATTACTATTAGTGAACTTTTCAAACAAAGAACACCTCAACGACACTCGACAGGACAATAAGAAATAAAAGCCACCTCTATAGATTCGTTTCAGCAGTAGTGTGATGTAGTAGCAAGCAACGAGGATGCAAATAATAAATAAAGCTAAAAAGGCAGGTAATGCAGAATGTGGAAAAGTGCTGACTCATCAAAGAAAGGGGAGACAGAGGACGAGAGGGTGAAGAGCGCAGGGAATTTTTTTGGAGGAAAAATCGTCACTCGAACAAATGAAGTGTCGAGTTTGTTGATGATAATAATAGTAATAATAATAATAGTAGTAATAATAAGAATACGACTCATGAAACGTGTGTGCTTGATCGGTCGTCTATACGGCAACGACTTGCGTAGCTGCTGGTAGCGTAAACTGCTGAAGCGAGCAGTGTTGAGTTTGCGATATTTGCCGGTCAGCGATCATCCGTCACGCTCAAGCTGTGCCAACGGGCGATCAACCCTCTGCACTCGTGACGGGAGATCGCGAGGCGTATCGTACGGCGCGTGCAACTGAGAATAAACAGCAGGTGACTAAGATGGTGATCACAAGAAAAAAGAAAAAGTTTACGGTCGCTGCTCGTTGATCCCGGCGTGCCGTCACACCACGTAGCCTCAAGGGCTTACTAGTAAAACTGCAATAGGTGGTGTACGATCAAATGGCGCACGGTGAAAGTACAGGGATAAGTCCCAGCGGCAGCAATAACAACAGCAATATGAGCAGCAGCAGCGGCGTGTTGCGTGCAGCAGTTTGAGCCTTGAGTTCGTAAGGCGAACAGCGTCCGCAATATGCCGTGGTCTCTGCGGGCTTCACACCTGCTGGCATCGAACCTCGCTGTCGCTACCGGCCCATTTGTAATGCCTGACGCGCACCCGCATCTGTAGTGCAACGCAGGTCCCTAACAACAGTTAGCGACAGCTAATGCTCGCGTGCTATTCAATCAGTGCAGTTGATTGAGGACCACCCACCTACGGGCGTGGTTTCATGTAACGTGGGTAGCCTGCGAGTTGGACAATACCCACAGGCGGAGACACAAACTTTAAGGCCGTAGCGATTGTTCTATCAGTACGATTCGAGTGCAATTGCCACAAAAGGAAGCTGGAGCTGTCGATTTGGCTAGCTGATTAGCAGTAGCCATAATAGAGCTGCGGTAAAGAAAGCCGTTGAATGAACGTCGGAGGTGATGTTGGCGGCAATTGACCAACCTTGTTCAGTAGCGAATCACGGTGAAGCTCAACCCATTGTCGCGGGTATTTTGAGCTAGGTGCGCACCAATACTGAATCGCCTGGCCACTTGCATGCGCTACAAGAGAAACGTAGTTAGCTCGTCCACCGATAATCAGCCACACATGGGTTAATTATGATCGACTTTGGGACAACTCTGTTAGGAGAATAGAAGGAAATTAATAATAAGAATAATAATAACAACAACAACAACTACAATAATAATAAAATCGTAATGAAAACATCTCTGCTGGACGTGTTCGGCCGGCTGGTGTCGGTAACCCTTCAGCGCAACTTATAAATAGGGATTTGACCATTTTGATGACCCCATATTTTTCCAATGACAAAACGAGCGTTATGATATTCTAATTGCGCTAATTTCGCCACGACGGGACGCATCCTAATTTAGGTCTATACTACTACGATGATGATGATGGACCATGTATTATGTCGAAGAGGGTGATGGAACTACACAGAGCAAATAGACGACGTCAATGATAACGGCGTCGATGGCAAAAGCCGGTACCGAAGCAACAGGACGACGTTGACGAGATGACCTTGACGATGAGAATCATACGAGAATTATATATATATATAAATATATATATATATATATACGAGAAGGATAAGAGGCGAGACGCTGACTATGACTTGATGCAATAATAATGATGATGATGGCGATGATGTTGAAAAAATGATACCGCAAAGGTTATTATTATGACGGTTATGAAGGTGAATGCACTGAGACACAGAGAGGCTGAATCTTATCGCTAATGACGATAAGCTATACACACATACACACACGGATAAGCCAGTGGGAAGCGGAAGCAAATATAACAGGAATAGCAATGACGGATAAACAAGCGATAAATATTATGATTATATTGTGACTGATTGACCGATGATGATGATGATGATGATGATGACAATAATGATACAAGTAGTGATGAATAACTGAATGAGAAGTGGTAGACGCGGCAGAGGCATCACAGAGGTGATACCAGGACAGAGATTAGACGACGGTGGTGAGCAGTAAATGCAAATGAGGAACAACAAGAAACGGTTCTGCCCGATGGGGTCGAGTCCGTCCGTCATGGCGTTCATTTTCCGGCTGACGCTAATGTAATTCGCGTATTCTCGCGTCTGTCTGGCTAATCTCCGGCCCGGGGTTGACCGCTGCGATGTCCCTGTCACGATTGTGACTGAAAAGTCGAATCTACCCTGTAATCTATATTTGTTTGAATAATACATAATAATAATAATAATAATAATAATAATAATAATATGAACAATAGCCGATACGCGGTGCGGGTGAAGTTACCGTCGTACGAGGGCTGTTTATGAAGTTGGAGCAATCCAAAAACGAAGAAGAAATGGGAATGGCCGGCGAAGGTGAAGGCGCAAATGGAGCATCAACCAATCATCTACATGTCGGAGCAGCGGACGATATATATATACATACATATATATATATATATATATATATATATATATATATTAGTGTTTTACTAATGCAGTAGCGGCAGTGTGTTTTTTCTTAATCATTACGATGATGATTATTATGGATGAGAAGGGGAAGGAGGAAATGCAGCGGAGCGGAGGCATAAAAAAGGAAAATTAACAATATATATATATACAGAGATGATGAGAAAGCTTCCGTAAAGGAGAACGACAAGGAAGAGTGATCGAAGGAATCAGTTTGTAGTGTAGCGTAGTAATACTATTGTACCGTAGCTGATTTTCTGCCTGTTATTCTGCGGCTGGCTGGCTGCCGCTCCGCGCCTCCCATCGAGTGACTGACTAAAACGATAACGGAACACGACAGAGAGAGAGAGAGATCTGCAAGGGTGTGGAAAGGAGAGACTTATTGATTGATTGATTGATTGATCGATTGGGTGTGGGTGTGTGTGTGTGCGTGTGTGGATGTACGAAATCAATAGCGAACGAGAGACAGCAATAGGGAACGTGAGGAGAACACCCGTCGTCAATATCTACACTAATCAATTAATTGAGGACACAATGAACGATAGACCTTGTGGAGGATCAAGGATCTGACGGGATATTGATGACTGATGATGATAATGATGATGTTGCTGATTATGATTGACGAAAAATGATAACTGATAATGGTGTCGACGAAAAACTAATAATTGAGAGTTTAGTTAACCGATGAACATAAGAATTATGGTAAGAGGCGAACGAGAACGCGAGAGAGAGAGAGAGAGAGAGAAAGTGAACAATTATTAAATGAGAGATATTATAGTTATTATAAATGATCAAGAAACAAGAGATGAAGAAGGATGGAGAACGACTGATGTAGTGATAGTGATGATGATTATCCTATTAATGATAATAATAATAATGACAATAATAATAATGACAATAATAATAATAGCTATTACGATGTTATTCGATAAGAAAGACACCTGATCAGTGTTTGGGTATGGGGTCAATGTGGGGGGGGGTGGACTAGAATGAATATCGGCAAAGTGATTGATTGATTGATTCATTCATGATGGTTTCTGTGGATGTATGTACCCTCATGATGGTTTCTCTGCAAAATGATTGATTGGCTAGAAGATGATAATGGTGGCAATGACGATGATAACGATGATCTGACTGAACGACGATGGATTGAATTGTATCATATGACAGTTGGACATACGGACATAAAGATGAACGGACACTACATAGCGTACGGAGATGTAGAGAAACACTCAGCCACAGAAATCTACACAGCTACAGATATATTCACGCGAACACATCGTAAACGATTGTACACAAATATACACAGATTGAACAATGTACATGCCCCCAAGTATAATAAATACTACAACTAAATATATGAAGTGTAGCAGTTAAACGGTGAGAGAGAGAGAGAGAGAGAGAGAGATAGATGGGGGGGATGTACTGGCAAATGGACATTTGACCGAAAACATATTGGCACGCCGATACGATTGCGTTACGCAGATATAATACAAGCCTAGGTTCGTCTGATGTGTTGGTTCGGCGCACTCGCGCAACGAGATCAATAAAAATGATGGCGCAGGGAAGCTATTTAAAGTGTTAGCTCGAAACTGACAAGTGAAGTGACTCAAACTAGATTCGGGACCCAGAATCAAAATGTAATGAAAATGGTGCAGAACTCATAGAATAGACGATGACATACTGCGACTAAACGACAAACAAATACAGTTATACAACAACACATACACACAGACCTACACGGGTCTACAAGAACACACAGGGCCTGCACAGCTCTATATATATATATACATATATACATATATATATATATATATATACAAGCATTATTCACGCAGGCATGCGAGTTGGACACACAGCGGTAACCGCATGCAGACTCAATGAAAACAGTTGAACAGACCCCACACACTTGAAGAGAAATACTATACCAAACAAGAGATTAAGGTAGCGAGATAATTGGATGAAAAGGGAGAGATAGAGAGAGAGAGATGATATTGACATGAGGGAGATGATCGTACTCACTCTACCGTCGTTGGCCACACCTCGGCCGGCTCAGGGCCGCGCCCATTGGGGGGCAGGACTTGGCATGCTCCTTGCTCCGTCTCACCTAAGGACGCATTCAGGGGAAAATCCCTCCGTCGTGGTTGATTGCATTGTTGACGGGCGGATGGATGGCCCGCTCACGTCACGTGGTGGGACTGCGGCGAGCACAAACGAGTATATGTACACCTGAAAACTGAAAAGAAATAGATAAAGGCTAAGAGACGATAGCCCCCAAAGGCACAAGTGGTCCAGCGGCGCCTCCTTTGTGATAGCAATTCAGCAGCAGAATTCAGCGAACGATTCAGAGGCAGAAATATTATATAAATATAGACATATTATGAATTACGAATATTATTGAGGATCATACTAATAGCAGAAATGATGATAACATGAATGGTTCAATGAAGGACTATTAATGAACGCAGTGAACACAATATATATATATATATATATATATATATATATACACAATAAACAATAATGATACAGATTATATTGCACACATACACTCAAACGATAACCATAACAATGCGATACAATGACGAAGATTAGTTAGGATTGATTAGTACGATAACGGTATTATATATCTATAATAACAATAATAATTATTATTATTATTATCAACCGAGATGGGTCTATTTAGCAATTATTAGTGTTACAATAATTATACTTGTTCTTATTATATTGGTTAGGTCATGACGCAGAGAGACCACCATAAACAAACGAATTTAGACGCAGCATGAATAGTCCTTTTTCTAATCAGTTATTCCACATGAAGGCTGGTGGCTGACAGTAGCTGACATTTTCATCAATTATGTCTCGTGGCGAAGGCGAAACCGGGGCGTGGTCTTGGTAAAGAGATCTTCTATGCATAATATCTATGCGTTTTGACTATGTCGGCCAGTAAAAGGGTCACTTCAAGTCGGTGAATTCGATGCTTGACCCAACTCATTCCACGAAAGTGGATCTCTCTTTTTTTTTATAAATCGATTTCGTTTTCGGTCTTCGAGATTGGACTTGGCGTTCATCATTTGAATTGATGCACTATTCAAATAAATGGCTTGCCCCCAAACGGATGCATCGAATTTCGGACTTCTGACATTCGGCAACGAAGATCAGCTTAGAACAGCGCCGGGCAGCCGTTTTTGGATGTGGTCAGATCACATCTACGGCAACCTAGTCGGCCAACCATCATTTTGGCACTAGGCAAGCCCGATGCATGACATTAACCTAATTCGATTTCCAAGTATTCCTGACGACCAACCTAAATCGTTTGCAAAATCTAGCATGCCATTGGAATACGTCGGATTAGAACGCCTACCGAATACTCATAACTACTCGCAAGAAGATCCTCACTAGCTGCCCCCACAGACATAATCGACAGCAACACCATAGATAACACACACACACACACATGTTATATATAAATATATAAGGAAATGCTGCTCAAGCAGGCGAACATTTGATCTAATAAAATTGTTATTATGATAATTTCTATTCGCAATAGTAGTAGCCGCCCAAGCGGCTTCGATTACGGTAGTTAGCCCGGGGCGCCCTTACGACGAAGCCAATGGATATTATACATCACAATTTAACTATAGGGTTTGTTTTCTTTTTCACAATCACATATGTGTGCTTGGATTTCATACACTCGTCATTGTTCATGATCCGTTCCCCGAATAACCGACCTCAATCAGATGACCTGCGCATTTCGTTTGGTAGCAAAAGGAAGGTGGAGCGCTTGCGAACATTGTGATTTTTTCGACCCTCTTTGTCGAAGACCAAAGATTAGTTAGTGACGAATGATGATTGTTTTTCATGTGATCACGCTATTCCTGTAACTTAAGTCGCAGAAGTGGTTCTCGGCGTAAACATGTACAATCTGCAGCATGTACCCTTCTTATCTTCTTCGACACGATTTCGGTCCCGTACTTTCAATCTGTCTTCGTTTCCTGACGTCTATGAAATACATACACGCGAATGAAGTAATCATAATTCTAGCAGTGCTTACTTAATTACTGTTACAATATGTCGGGCCTTCATCGGCCGAGTTATGCAGACATGTACAGTAAAACGTACCTCACGATTATATACTTAATATTAATAATAATAATAATAATAATAATAATAATAATAAGAATAATAATAATCACAATATAAGTACTTTACTAATTATACGATAACACAATGCTAGTAACAGAATATATAAATAACATAACATTAATGATGGTGAATTGATTAGTGTTATTTATTTATGAGCGTGGCAAGATTAACTAAACCCTGCTTATTGGAGGAGGAGTGCGCCGGCTGAGATAGTGAATGGATTGATAATAATGATGTATGATGAGAAATAATAATAATGTGAACAGAGGAGAAATCGTACGTCTAAAATTGTCGTCTTGCACAGACAGAGCGTTGATACTCGTCATGATTCGTTCTCCTATTAAAATCGGATATGCTTAGAGCGAGGCCGTCACTATCATCAGCAATCGATGCGGGTCGTTTTAGGAACGTCGCCTCGTACGGTGGCTACTTTGATCGATTCCAGTTCACGATTACACATCGGGATAAGCGAAACAGCGGCAAGTCACATATTGATTCAAATGAGCCCTTGTATTATTGTTGTACATTATAAAATGGAAGTTCTACAAGGACTCTCTAGACGTAGACCTCCGTGGAAACTATGCTAGACCCTTAGAGGACCTCTCTCTGTATAGAATTTTGCTGAGAAACAGCATGTGGCTGGTTGCGATGACTTCCAATTTCGCAGTAAAGTGATAATTAGTGTTTAGTGACACAATCCTCTTCGATATTGCTCTTACCAATTCAAGCGAGAGTAAGTGTTTTAATTGTTCTTCGGTAGACAATGATGATTGCTGCACTGACCTTTCGTTCACATATTACATCCTGTATAGGAATGATTACATGTCACAGCCCCTTGGGGAGATCTCCAAATCACCAGGAATGATCAACGGTTGCCCATTGATCAGAGCTGAAACAGATGAAACAAGGGTCAAGGGACGGAGGGCTTACAAAGTGCGTACGAACTATTTGAAAGGCCACCAAAGTTATATGGCAATTAAATTCGATCTCTCGCTGACTTAGTTAATTACTCAGCTAACAGCTAACAACAAGCTGACGATATGATGAATGTGATATCAATCATACGAGAGTGGGATTCTTTTTTCGTTGATTGTCTGCTTTTGTTGGTGGTGTTCAGTCGAGACATGTAAATTGTTAAGGGGTGCCGTTATTTTACCCTTCATCTCCGTACGTAGAAGATCTGTACTAGGTAACGAGCGTTCTTGCTGCTGCCCCAAGCGCCAGTCGTCATCGAACAACACGGATCAAAGACGATATTTGCTTCTCTGATCCAAATCTGTTCAATGCAGAAAAAAACGAAGCAGTGCCACTCAGAATATCGCCACTACTCATTTATCCTGTATTATAAGTACATTGATTGATCTCAGAAAGTTATGCTCCGAAAGAAGTCTGCGTACGTGAGTCTGGGTGTACTTTTGCAAATAATACGGTCTAAAAATCAGGATCGCATATAAACATATATATATATATATATATATATATATATATATATGTATATGTCTGTGTGTGTGGAGAAATCCTCATGTATTTCGGTCGATCTGTAGCAAATTGTCAAAAACAGGAAAATATATGGATCTGTTGAATGGATAGCCGATGTGTGTCTGCGGCTGGTTAGAAATCAAACAGGAAATCGGCCGTTCGCGCTGTAGCCTCCTAGCTTGGGCACGAGTGCCCCTTACAGAGCAAGGATCGAATCTGAAACTGACATTTCCTGCTGGAGAATCTATAAGACGAAGTGTGGTTGTGTCGCGAGCACATAAATCGTGCATCACGCCAGAGCCGACAGCCTACACTGTGTGCGAGCAACGAAAATAATAAATAATAGATTATCTATAATAATTTGTAGTAAAGGCGAGCTTATGAAAGATAGTTAGAGAAATAAAGGCGGAAAGAGAGGGAGTGAGAGAGAGAGAGAGATGTATAAATTTATTCGCAAGCTGGCGCTTCTGGTGCAAAGCTCCCGCTGAAACTCCTCCTCAACGAGCTGGATTAATTCACTTCTCCGTAAAAGTGGGGACGCTGTACGAGAATCGGCAATACCAAAGCGAAATATCTTCGAGTCGTGACCCTTTTTCCTTTATCAGTTTACGCCGTTGCCTTTATACAGGTCTTAGCGTTCTTGCTTTGGTTTACGTTTATAGTAAAGGCAGCATGTTTATTGTAGCGATATAGGATCGCTACAATAAACATGCTGATATTTACATCAGCCGAAAAAAATCATATTTCGTTCACTTCAAATTCGTTTGGTTCTGACTTTTTACCGACGAGCGCGTCCGCTAATGGCAAACGACAGCAGTGTGTTTTGTTTGTGCTGACATTTCTGATGATGATGATAAGAATCATGATGACGGTGGTGATGATTGGTTATTGATTATATATTTTTTGCATATTAGCTATTGTCACGATGACACAATGATAACGGAGGGAAATAGCCTGAAAGAGAGAGAGAGAGAGAGGGGGGGAGGGGGGGTGGAGACAACGAGGGGAATTAGTGGATTTGGCCACGAAGTTGTTAATTCAAACGGTCCGACACACCCGTACGATATCCGCCAGCCAATTCGACACGAAACACCACATTTATTGACCCATCCGCACAGCTCCGCAACCATGAACGCTATAACGTACGTACTATTGTCATGTACACCAAGTAAACCTCTAGACACATAGGACAGAACACGCTGGACGTCAGTACCAGGACACAGTTGTGGGCGGGGCGCAGCCAGCGCGCCGTCAAGAGTCGCTCCGGGTTTCTCCAGAGGCCCACCCAAGGCGTTATTTGTTGTCGGACAGGCCTTCAAGGGCAGGCGAGATTGCTATGGATAGTGATTAGAGACACTGACTGATGTGACTGATTGGAAAATGAAAAATGGCGATTTTGGTCACGTTTTGATTATTGTGGCCGTTATGGCCAACTGCTCTGCGCTGTGGTTGACCACTTGGCAATTGGCTCCGCCAGAGATGAATGCCGGATTCGTGGATTTCCGCAATCGGGACAATGTCGAAAGGACCGTCGAATTATTGTATTGTTTCTGACGGGTAAGGCACGGTCAGGCCCTTGCAACTGTGTAGCGAGGCTGGCAGGCTCCAGGTTAGGTCAGGTTATGGATCGAGTGTGAAGCTCACAGGGAGAGGTTATCTGGAGGGGCTGGATGCGGCTGCGCAGAATCGAATCAACTCTTAGGTAGCAAGATAATAATAATAATAATATGATATATAATAACTGAGCGTAACTGAAACAACCACACTACTACAATAACTATATTAATAATAACAATTATTCAATATTAAAGATTACTGATTATATCTAACACTAACAATAATAATTATAATAGTATTAATGATATGATAATACTATATTGCATTATTATTAATCTAAGATATTATTGAAGACTAAAGCTAGCCACCGCCTCCTTGAGGTATTTGTTATCTCTTTGGGTGGATTTAGGCACAGGTATCGCAATTATTTTCTTACTCCTTGTTGATGTTGGGTTGTAGATACTACTTGAGAATTACTACTACTACTACTACTACTACCAATATTACTACATCTAATATTAATAATATAATGATAATAATAATAATACTATATGAGACTATTATTATAGTAATTAATAATAATAACGTAATGATCATAATAATAACAACTATATAATGATGAAGGAAGAGGATAACAATAAATAACAGTAATATTATAAGAATACTATTATTACTACCACCACTACTATCATAAATGATAACAATAATAATAACAATACCAATAATACTATGATTAATTAAAAAACGCTAAAATAATACAGTAATAATAATAATTACATTGATAATGACAGCAACACTATATGTCGACTGACTTTGCTGAGCTCTGGGTATTCCCAAATAGGCCTGATTGAGAACTACCCTAACAGCACCAACTGAATGAACTGGTGGCGGTAAATTGTGGCAGGACATGTTGGTCTTTCGCCGAGCCTTGGTCCTGAACCACGTGCTTGTATCGAAACCGGGGGGCCCTTGTAATCTCGTTGTCTTGAGAGTTTATCGGATGAGGCTCCGCTCTCTTAGCCTCGTCTAACGTATCGAGATCTTCGAGACGGTGGACAGCCACTACCCCAATCGCTCTGCAAGTAGTGGACGATAATAATAATAATAATATTAATAATGATAATTAGGAATGATGGAGCACAGATGAGAGAAGGAAATTAAGCGGATATTACAAATCCGCTGACCCTAATAGACGCAGAGGTTGCTGAGTGGTTTCGTTGAAGACACCAGTACAGTAACCGCTGCAGAACACACGATATGACATGATTCACGAGATCGAGGATCGGTTGCGAGCAAATGATACGAAGATAATGACTAATTAGCTTGAACGAGATGGCATGAATTGAACATTGCGACATTGAGAACACACATTGACAAAGAATTGCTAGATAGTTAGGGGGAACGTGTGTAAAAGTGGCAAATGCACACGAATGGAAAAACAAGCGATAGAGGGAAAGCAGGAAAGAGAGAGAACCACGATGGTCGAAGAAGAAGAGAGTGAAACGACTAATTAATGAAAGAAAATAGAAGGGAAAGAAAACCTTAACGAGAACTATTATAACTATAGTTACAAACTATTACAATGATTTTATTGTTGTCAGAAAACAACAGAGAGGGGGAGAGAGAGAGAGAGTTGAAACAGACATATATACATGAGTACACGAGAAAGCGCAAGACTTCATTGACATCAATAAGACGACAGGCAGACTCGCCAGTTCACGCATTATCAGGACACGACATAGGATTTATGGATTTACGAACACGAAGGACACGGTTACAGTCGCATATGTGTTGACAGCGGTGATACACTTCTTATACAAGCCAGTCAAGGCCACGGGACGAGGTGATCACATGCGACGGACGACGCTGCGTATGGACGACGACGAGGGGTTCGGCAGCAACAACAACAACAACGCAAAGAACCGGGAAGGCACCTGCAACTAAGCACCGAGGACTTCTTG
The DNA here is from genome assembly GCA_019614645.1 of Stratiolaelaps scimitus. NCBI lineage: Eukaryota > Metazoa > Arthropoda > Arachnida > Mesostigmata > Laelapidae > Stratiolaelaps > Stratiolaelaps scimitus. Next base: position 15,877,428 of record JABWDB010000005.1, read on the forward strand.
AGACTATGACGGGCGGATGGGAAGATTTGATGGGGCTGAAGGGCGGCGGTGGCCAGGTATAGAAGACTAGGAAGGCGATGAAAGTAATGACACCAGGGGTGGCATAAATCGATCTGCAAGGAACTAATGATAGCATAGTCAAGTGATGTAGTGATGTGTTTATTCTCCGACGTGGATTGATTAAATTGCGAGATAAGCAGAGAGCGACACTGCAGAAGGCATAATCGCTCACGAAATGCACGCAGCAAAATGACGATGGCTCGAGTTGCCACAGTCAGGGGGGGGCAATGGGGTCAGTCACGCCAGTGGTCTCTGCTGTTATGTCGCGCTCATTCGTGAGATGAAATCTTTTGCTGATGATTAATAATGTCCTCCAGGTTCACGGGTGTTCAGTTTGATAGGTGATCCAACGGAGCGGAGCGTCAGATGTATCAACGATCCGAATCGCGGGGAGAGAGAGAGAGAGAGAGAAGTCAAAAGCGAAAATGGGTAAATGACTGGGGCCGTTTTTAAGGCATCACATATCGCCTACTTGAATGGGCAGATCAATAGCACCCGCCTTAAAGGGAGGGTATGTCGTCACCTATGGTGTTGACGGTGGACGAAATACATCACAAGTACATTGCTGATGGCGATGCTGCTGGTTTTGTAGACATTTTTTTTGCCATTACAGTATTCTGTTTTTCAATGAAATCATTGCATAAGAATTGTAGAAGATGTGAACGTGACAAAAGCTGAAAAACGAGAGGCACGGAAACAGCTGACTTTAACATTAACAGGTGAACTCGAGAAAGAATGAGTGGAATATAGCAAATAGTGAACTGCGGTGAGAGAGATCTTCCGAAGCGAGCAACAAGGGGAAGCATAGGGCGTAGAACTTTATATATATATATTAGATATTATGTTCTCCATTTGAAGGTTGCAATGTGAGCGCCGAGTTTTGACGTCGCCGTCAGATACGCTTTAATTACTTACCAGCAGATTATTCAAGATCGACAGCCGCGGGTATTGTGCAAGCTTACGAACGAAAGCGGAAGCTGGGCAGTTCAGAGCGACTCTTTGAAAATGATGAATCCGATCGATTTTGTGTGCTGACAAAGGCGACGTATATGTGTGAACGCTGCAAATTATGAGACTAACTGTACGAGCTCAAGTGTTTGGCGAACTGAGTTCGATTATGGGTTATTGCACCGACGAAACTCGATTTTGTTACTCAATACGCGCCAGCCGCATAGAAATGGTGCCGAACGCATTTTACTAATATATAAACAGATCTGAGCGAAACGCCCGCCAGCGTTAGCGTGTACACCCTCCCGTCAATGTACATATCTCGACGGTAGGGAGCAGCTAACAAGCGTTCGCTACGCGACCTAGAGGTCAGCCGTCACAGGTGGAGATTGCTGCGGTATGCCTTCGATATCTGCTAACCTAGAGAGAGAACTCGAAGCGCCAGGGATGGCGAAGTGCGTGGAACGGCGGACCGGTGAGCGGGGTGAACGCGATCGTGATCAGCTACAAGGGGAGTTGATTACCGCAGAAGACAGCCACGCATTCGCACACCATGCGTTTGGCTTGCGTTTGAAACCCTCTCGATGTGGCGATTTGCTTAACTCTGCTATCGGATCGTCGGGTGGTAACCGCGTGCTGCCGCTCTTCCTTGAGTACGTTTCGCTTCTGGAAAAGGCAACTGAAGCCCAACCGGAATCTTAGCAGTTTCGGTGGTTGTGCGCACAGTGGCTTGACAATAGCTCCGGGTCGCTCCGGGTAATAAGCTGAGACGTGATCAGGCGCGGCCCGTTCGTTTCAACGACAGATTCTCACCTTGAGCATTCATAGGCACCGTAAGCGACATGATTCTCCGTGTGGCGAACTTGTTTTCCGAGCAAAAAAAAAACAGGACATGGATCGAACTAACTGTTGTTAACTTTAATCAAAGTTAAAACTCTCTAAAGAACTTCTAGTATGATGTTTAGTAGAGCCCTCGAAGATTTACAATTGGAATCCTTCCTCCTTCTCTTTGTGCACCTTGATAAAATGCTGAAAATTGTTCGAGCCTGTGTTTCTCAGGCAGGTTATTGCTCGCCGCCTATCTCTCGCATCTTTGCCCGCTCTTCACCTCACCCTGCGCCTTGTGGATTATGATTTCGACGATCAAGCAGCGATCCACTTACTGCAGGTCGTACATTAGTTGAACATCTCTCCAAGGCAACGGTCAGTGACCTAGCACGTCGGAGCATAGATGAGAGACAAAACGATACCCGAACATGAACGAATAAATGGATCACCTAAAAAAAATAAAAGTGAAGGCTTTAATTTTATCTCAATGGCCTATCGCTTACAATTGCGGGTTGCGGTGACTTGGAAATCATCGAGACTACGGAACGGGACTATTCGCAGTCAAGAACGAGCGATGGAACAGTAGATAGTGATATATACATATATATATATATAAAGGGAGATATTGCGCGGTCTAGAGAACACTCCGATGATTCAGATATGTAACCTATAAGTAAACTCAACTGCTGATCGAGAAAGCAGCCGCGCAAAGATTCCCTAATCAACCGAAACGCAACACGCCTATTACAATGGCAACAGCAGCAGCCACAACAATAGTTAGGATAGGCGCAGAGTCGACAAAACCAGCAGCAACAAACAACCATAGAATGAATAGAATTTCGTGCCGGGGAACGACAACAATCTGACGACATCAGCCACAAAGATGACCACGGCGTCGACGAGAACCAATAACTAAAAAAGATAAAGGGTGTCATCAAAATGATGATTTGACCATAGGGACTACGATGCGCGAGGAGATCAATGCCGCAAAATAATGAGAGAGAATGACAACTCAAAACGGTGAGAGCTGAATTATGAATCGATCAATTGATTGTATAACAATAAATAGATGCACATGGTGACAGCTGGTGGGAAGTAGGTGGACGAGATTTGAAAAGTGACCGTGTTCAGGACGCTCGCAAAAACACCATCGACGGATTGGACGTTCGAGATGTGAGCTATCGTATGACGGCGTCGCAACGGCGATGATTATTACTCGCGATAAATTATAATATATATATGAGTACACCCACGTACAGAGGTGTACGAAGTGACGTGCGAAGCAGAGCAAAGATGAGCGGTTCATATGAGAACGGAGTATACAGTGTGATGGTTGGACCCATCCGCGCGTTGGCGAGTGCGTGCAAGAGTTGGGGTGCAGTCGGATGGGGGAATAGACTGTGGTTACGGAGGGCTGGAGAGAAGATGCGCAACCGGCCGACAGCAGCCAACGCGGCGAGCTCATACGGCCGACGCTAAATTACGCACCGTAAATACATACATATATACATATTATATATATATATATATATATATATATATATATATATATATACAGCATACATATACATTCAAAAATATATACAATTATAGACATTTAAACACACGATGAAATGAAGCGAATGTAAACAGTCACGTATACGCTACATATACATATATAGAAACGAGTACACCTACATTCGCACACAGGACACACTCGAACGACACAGGCAAACAGACAGACAGACCTACAGAGAGAGAGAGAGAGAGAGAGACAGGCATCATAATGAATAGAGAGAAAGCAAAACAAACAGGATTGAGGGGGCCGAGAACAAGGTCGAAAAAATGGATATGCGCGCGAAGGAGAGAGAGAGAGAGAGAGAAAGAGAGAATTGAGAAAAAACCACCACAGTGCCGATTACATCATATGAGGAGAGAATATGAATACGATATTATTGAATAATCTCACCATAATTTGCCTATTACTAGTAGTATCTGTTAATAATTAAATAAATACTTAAACAATAAGTAAAATTCAACTGCTCGAGTGATCTTCATTGGTTGCCATACAATGTATTTGCATAGGGATTTGCAGGACGTAACGCCGTTCAGTGGGGGAATATATATGTTTGTGTAGCATAGCAATTTAGGTTTGCCGTTTATAGCGTCATTGTATAATGTTATGGTATAACGCGTACACAACGAGTGAGTGGAAATTCTACGCGAGAATGGAATCCAGTTTTCGATGTCTCTATGTATCTTGAAAGTTGTGACTCCTTTATACGAACAAGTTAATGGGCTCGTTCTCCGGCAATCTTATAACGCAGTCTCGCTATGTAGGTAGATTTATGTTCTTCAACAGATATGTTGGTGATGTTTTCAACAGATATGTTTTTCAACAGCGTCGACTTTTTCTATGGAAATGGTTGAAAGTGCCTTTTAAAACTGTGCAAAATGAGATGATATGTTTTGTTTGGTAAAAATATGTATAACAATATTTGCTTATGTCTTATAGATAAAGCTAAAAGGAGTTTCGCTGAATTTGAGATAGGTACTCGGAGGAAATTAAAATTGTCGCGCCCTCTTCCGTTGAGAAACATCTACCTTAATAAAGGGAGAACTTAGCATGAATCTGACCTTTGGACTAAATACGTCCCGGAAAACGGACGTCTGTTCGTACACATATTTTTGTCCAAAAAGCTCACCATTTTTGAAGTCAATTGAATAAAGTTGAGTGAATGCCGATTCCCTTAGGAAGCCACACGACCTTATATAAAGCTAAACCTGAGACATGACGTTTTCAAAGATAACCATTTGAAATTTTCTTCTCGAAATGCCGAAGCCAATTTGGTTCGAGCGCAGGTAAACGAAGAAGACATCCGATATGGAAGGTAACATTGATATTGATTGACCACAGACTGGAAGCATTTTAATTTTCAGCACACATCTGATGGAAACGCTTGCTACGTAAAGGAGACACGTTGAGTGGGAAATAGAGCAAAAAAAGGCAAGTTTACTAATTCCCTTAAAAGAAAACTACTGCTAAGCAATCTCTTTTGTGTCACGAATGTCCGGTTCAACCAAGGAATTGTACAAGGTGATCGAATGGTTATTCGACAGAATACTACATTAGTGCAATGTAAATGCTAGTAGATAATGCCACTACAATATACATAGAATATATATATATATACGGCATATATGGGATATTTTCTTATATTTATTATTTATTTACTACCATTTTCATTATGAATTTAGCGTTGCAATGTGATACAGAAGGGCATCATTTTGAATGATCATCACTCCGCGCACTATTCGTTTGTAGTCACTGATCCAAATAATGATGTCGCAACGAAACACAGGTGAAAAACAGACCTGGGAAGTCCGGATACGTTTGTTGGTTTCTAAGAAAGTGTCTCATTTATTACTCAGAATATTGACTATGTCGTATAATTTTTGGAGTTGCGGTTTAAGTGCAGGGGAAGTACATCACCATTACCTTCGGCTGGTGTAAGCTAAAAAAAAACACGTTTTCTGTTCTATGAGAAGGAACACACCCTCTTAAGAAAAGTTCATTTGAATTAATTAATGGTTTTCACTTTGTCTACTGCCCAAACGAGCGAGATCGAAAGCTGAAAGAAATCCTTCAAGTGTGTCCCATAGAGTTTTCTTGTCAAGATGCCTTTCGTGACAATTATACGGTGAGACGTTGCCAGTAGGGCGGATTCCTTCGCAGGCTGGCTCCTCTCCCCAAAGGGAAACACCGCTTTTATAGACGCCGCAGGTCTAGCTTGCTTTCACTATCATCAGTCAACAGTATATGTCACTAACAAAGTCAACAGTTATTATTGCAGTATTATCAGTCAACATTGGATAGATTGATGAGACCCGAAGATTTGGCAGAAGCTCGTTTGGATAGAGCCCTTAATAATCGTGTGTGGATTATCGGAGTAATCTATCATACTTAAATTTTAGGACACACAAACGTCTCTCGAGATCAATGCAGTGCCCATGAACAGCACGCTAATGCCCTGCAATGCGCAAGTACCCACTCAACCACTCACTTGTTACAGATTAAGCGTTGGCATCTGGGCTAAAATTTTTAATAGGACCTACAAAGGAATCTGCCATCCGTTTATCGAATGGGTATATATTTACGTAAAAATTGACAAGAATAGTCGAAATCGTCACAGATGTGGATGTGAGGATTTCTAACAAAAGCAGAATGCATGCGTGAACTTCTCGCACGGTATCAATTTTGACGAAGGCCTCAAAAGGCCACTGAATTGGAAGATCACTTCGTGCTGCTGAAACGAGATAAGACGACACTCCGAACCATTAATTGTGATTGCCAATTATCCAACTGCCTCACAATCAGCATAGAGTCTAGGTGTTCCTTTCTAAAATACTGCCAGCCAACTTTAATACTAGGAATCCAAATATAAGCACCCCAATATATATTCTTTAGTGGGTTTACCTATGATTGAAGTTATTTCATTGAAGTTATTTATTATTCGTGTAGTTTAGGTAACAGTTGTACCTCGTAAACGTGTATTAATAATGAAGGAGAGCATCACATTAACCAAAATGTAAATGACACTCCACCGCCCCGGTCTCCTAGCTTCCCCAAAAGATAGTGTTGCCTCTTTGTATATCCAGTAAAAGTGTTTGCATTAAATATTCTCCTTCACGCGGATCTCCTATAACCTAAGAGACATATAGATATGATAGATATATATATATATATTTCAGCAGATATGTACTCATTGATACTTTAATCACACATACATCCGGTACGAACATCCACTTACACCGGACGAGGGACAACAATGGGTATGTATTAAATATTATACACACCCATTGTTACATTTGTGTCATATCATGCCATTGAGTGGTCGTGAATTGTTCCGCTGTATTCTGCCCGGCGAAGTGGCCGCCGGCCAGTCGGCACGAGACAATAATCATACTTCATCCAATGAAAGTGAAAATAGTGCAGAAATCGCCTTTTATTCCAGAGAGCATATATAGATTGTAAATAATAATAATGATAATAATAATAATAATTAATAATAAACATAATAATAATAGCATATATAGCATACATATATTGTGCAAAGGACACGAACGTGTCCGAGAAAGACTACAAGTAGCATATTTTTGACGTATCTGATTTGTCATGCTGCTCCCTGTTGATAGCGGTGTTTGGGTATCATCGTTTGGGCAGACTTCGATCTTTTCCCTTCGTTTCGGATAGGGTAAGGATTGGTTATGTGTTAATTGAAGAGAATCAATGAAGAAAAACCTTTTTAGAGAAAAAAATCCAGGATTCGTACGAGCGTCTCTATTCGGGATGTTTCTGTCTCGGCGGATGGCTTGTCCCTGGGATCGCGGCCTAGCTCATCTTAATCTAAGCCGACGCGTTCACTGGAACCCATTTGAGTATATTATACCTATTATCCATCTTTGATGGATCATATTGGTTCACAGCGAATGACATGGTGACCTACAGTAATATTCCGTTTTCTTCAAGGATGATTGTACGATAAAGTTCGTTTTTATCATACGACCAAGTGGCGGGGGTCGGCAAGGGGTAGAGAAGTACCTTCGCGAGGGTACTCAAAACACACTATTGTTTGCTATGATGCTATTCGTTGCATATAGACGATGAAGATGGGCAGTCGTTAAGAAGACTCGGCACTGCCATTGCGTCCATTGCAGCTGAGTGAATCAAGACATTGAAGTGTTCCCCTCATCGACGACACCTCAGTCTGAATCATGCGTCGTAACGCGTGCAAATTTCATCATGGTTTGAAGACTGCGTCTGAGTCGGCCAGAGAACCACTATGTAGACTTCACCGATAATGTAACTTATTCTGTAAACGCGTTTGTCCGAATTATTCTATAACCAGTAATACCAACGGAGCATGCCAATGTGCAGGTCCAGAGCTTGCGCCGATGGCTCGAAGAACTAACAATATTCGAGCAGTGTTTTTGTATAATCCAGAAACGCCGAGCACGTTTCTTAAGGTTCAAAAAACTGGACACTCCTAATACGGTATGACAAGTCTTCGAACGCTACATACGCGGAGAGACAAAGAAGTTTAAATCAGATCTTTGAGATTTTTCATAATTTCAATAAAAAACGTTCACCCATGCTAACTATATATTTTATAAAAAAAAAGTATATGATATTATAGAACTCGAGAGGTAAAGCAGTAAAGACATTAGCGAGTGTCACGTCGACCATTAGTTTCAACAAAGTCAGCCTTTGTCTCTTATCGCAAAAATTACGCGCAGCTTTTCCAGAACGTATTATCACTGAGTTAACTGAGCTCACCGCTGTCGTTCACCGATAGATTCCTTCTCATTGTTCCGTCTACGAAGAAACGCCATGTAAAGGCCATGAATTGTCGGAAAGCGGAATATCCTCGTGAGGTCTTCGAGACATATTGGTGTAAAAGTAAATGTTCCGGACTGACGCTCAGCGGACATTTAGCTCAGTCCACGGCACCGCGTTCGATCTTGCTTCATAAGACGGACGTCCTTAAATGCAAATGTTCCAGGAGGGGGGTATTTGGAAGAAATATTGTGGGAGAGCGGTGATGTTAGCGGGAATATTCGTCTATTGGGTGGATGCTGTACCGAGGTCATATTTTTGACAGCGACAGAAGCCGGAGTTGGCCTCTGGTTTGAAAGCGGCTTCAAATTCCTCCGCGCTATAATTCCATATAACGGACAGTCGTTTGTAGAGCATACAACAGAGAGGCTAGAACAAACCTAAGTACAATTCTATGCCAAAACGAACACGCTTGCACACCTTATTCGCTTGCTTAGACGGGCAAACCCCATCAATGTACATACGTGTCGTGTAGATAACGTCAAATCTGGCCTACTCTCGTGGAAAAAAATGGTATAAAAAGTTTGATTTGATCAAACAACCAATTATTTCATATTTAAAAAAGGGTTTAACAAGGTATTTCATTTTAGGACCTCTGATACCATCAGTCCTTCTTGCATAAGGCACATTTGGGCGTTTGTCAAGGACTGCGAGTTTTGCTACCCTCGCTATTGCTCAGCCATATTAGTCGTGGTCTTATTTAATTCATATGCTTTGTTTTCAATAATGAACCATCGGTGAGGATTGGGTGGTTGGACCCGCTAAGCATTATAATAACTTGATGATGATAGTGAATTAATAATACTATAACACGAAACAGTTTACACTGTTGCCGCAAATCTTTGTCTCTAGTATATGGCATATCTTTCTTGTAACAATAATGAGAATATCTTCGGATGAAGTTAAGCGTAAGCAGATTGCAACAACAGTCCACATAATATATTATAATAATTAAAAGAAGCTTGACATAATAGTAGCAACAACCTCATTTGGGGTGACAGAATCAAGCACATCGCCCCTACGAGATTTCTCCCAGCTCCATGATGATCGGCGTCGAGCCGTCGGGTCCCGCTAAAGATCGTTCGATTTCGCGCAGTCACATTAGTTCAGCCTGTTCATCATATCTATCCCGTTGAAGTTTGCTCTGTAGGGGTAGCAGGAGTAGTGACCGGTTAGAGTTGGATAAATTAGCCCTAATAAACGAATTTCAGGTCTATGCGTACAAATGACGACTAGGTTGTTTGGACTCGTTCATCAACTAGCGATACGTAGTACAGTGCAGTGAACGTATATTTTTGATCGTAGTTGATCCGAATCTACGCTCAGGAAACATGAACAAAATATGGTAAAATGGACAATATTGAAAAAACGAACCATTTTTTTCTGGCCCTTTAGTGCAACGAATCGAAACAACCCTGCTGGTCTTCGTGGATAGGATTCACGAAAAAAGTGTACACACGCCATTGATGTCACTGTATAATAGGTTCAACAAAGCCAGCCTTCGTTACTTATCTCGAAAATTATGGACAGCTCTTCCCGGAATAGATTCCTGTTCTCACACGAAGACGCGCCGCTGAGAGTAATAAAATATAGTGCACAATGAAATGAACAACAAGCCGGCAGAGTTTGTGCAACGCCGGTCGACGATCATGGCTCACCTCAAGAAATGCTTTCTTCTTTAATAATACCGCTTCTTTTTTGCGTCTTTCATATGCCTCTTCGTCCAATTGCGTGCAGATGCGGCGGCATTCACTGATCACTCCCTGTAGAGTCTCGTACCTGCGCTCAGAAGGAAAACCCACTAATGAGTAGGAATCATTGCAGAGTGCCGCTTGATTCACCGGAATTACTTCCGGATCCTCTCACGCCAGGGACGCCTAGGTGAACCTGACCAATCTACTAACGAAATAGTATCCTGTCACAAATATAAGCGATATTCCTCCGGGCTGCCGCCAAATCAAATCGAGCCGAACAAAAATGCTGTCTAACCCTGTGTCAGTTCGTGTCTGTTGAGTGTTGATTAGTAAGCAAGCGTCAAGGATAGACCTGCAACCACCGTAGGGCTTTGTGGACGCATACGGTCAGTGGTGCACCATAAGAGTTAGATGAATAACTGTATTGGGCGTATTTTAATAGAATCCGGGTTCTTCAGGAATTTCCCACCGAACATTATACAGATTGTCAAGCAAGCTCAATAAAATTGGGTGAAAACTCTTCCATTAGTTTTCTCTGTGGATTCTCTGCGGAGAATTACTGTCTCGGAACGTCATGGGGATGAGTGATTTTTTAAACATTTTGTATGTATACCCACAAGCGCACGTTGGTCTCGAGTTCCGCCTGCCTCCGTATGATTAGCTTCCACACCTCAGTCCACGTATCATGGGCGTCTTTCATATCGTCTGTAAGCGGGCTATGGACGAGAACAAACAAACAAAAATAGTCAATAAACAAGTCCATAGCGTGGCACATTGCTGTACAAAAGGTAACTATCAGCACGTTTGAGTGTAGCTCTAGTAAAACTGCAGTTTTCTAAATAAAACAATAACAAACAGCTATATTTGTTACCATTGCATACCTACATAAGCACTCATTTCATTGTGGTTGAATTCACAATTTGAATTCAACCATTCAAATTGTGGTTTATTTATGGGACTGTGGTTTTTTACAACGCTTGAGTTCTGGTTAAAAAAGTATGAAAGAGGATTAGTAAATCACGGCGTAAGCAAGTACAGTGAGTTTGTCAGAAAGAAACAACAAAGACACTGTGCTGTGCAGCGTAAATACCATTGGTCACTCATTGACATGTCCTCGCTCAGGACAATTCCTAGATCCTTAAAGGAATGGGGTCCAGCTTTGATGAAGCCTTCGAGTTCCGCTCCTTTACGCTGCTCATCTTCGAGCTGTTCCTTTGTCCTGGCGTTCCGAAGTCTTTCTCTTGTAGCCTCAGCTGCCACTTCCTAGAAGGACAGAGTGTATGAGGGCTTTGTCGGTTACACTGACCGGCAGGCATAAATAATGCAAGATTATCATCACATGGCGATTCACCTGGCGCACAATTACCACTCAGTTGTCGTTGCTGGAGATAGCTAGATTGTTCATTGCCTATCACTAATACTGTCACCACTTACCCTAAGTTTATCCTGGACGATACGTCGCTCCTGAGTAAACCACTCAGCCAGCTTCCTCACCTCGCGAAGCTCCTCTGTAACCTATAGCATTGGTTTTTTGTTATGAATATAATTGCCGGGCAACGGGTAAGTAAGTACACTCTAAGCGAACTCTGACGAAAATAACCTCCTAAGAACAAATACAACCAAAAGCCACAGTTAGCGCGTCTAGTATACGTGAAGTATGATCGATTCAGACGGTGGGGCCTTACTTCACGGTCCTTCTTGGAAAGAACCCTCTTGTCTGCGAGAAGATCAGTTCTCTCCTCGGTCAGTTGTTCTGTTAATTTTTCAGCATCCTTCAGCTGTTGTACAGACTCAGTATACGTCTCACGCAGCTAGGGGAAGATATCATAGAATATTGCTAATTAGCGCCTGCCGGAACATTGAAATTCATTATGAGCCTCTATTTCTCCCGAAAGCCACTGTGTACTATATGAAATAGCGTATGTGACTATTAGAAAGATTGGGCTATTGTATAAAGTGAAAATCATGACGCGCCGTCATGACCGTATATGATGAAATCGAACGACAGACACACGATGGTCTTACAGCATTATACTTAGACAATTTATACAACAAATAATTACAATCCTAAAAAACTGTCTCCTATTTGTGGCTGACACTACTTACCTGCTCAATTTCAAGCAGCAGCGTTTGTTTTGCCAGATGAGACTCGAACTGCTCCCGAATAACTTTAATCTGACACAACCGGAGCACTGTTGACACCTTTTCTGAGTACTTTTGTCGGATAGAGAAATAAACACACACGTAAATAATATATATATATATATATATATACACATGTACATCTATATATGTTAGAAATAACTAGCAAACGAAAAATTGTTATGAATACACGAACAGGGTATGTTAGTTGCAAATATCGATAGCTAACGCAGATTCCGACTTACTCTGCGGACGGGTCGGCGTCCCAATTCCATGGCAGCTCGTCACCAAGTGAGGCCCGACTCGGTGGCCGACTTTGTTACGAGATGCCCCTATGAATTATTCTCTTACGAAGTACATCTATAATGGCGAATGTGAGCGACTCTTTTCTATGCGAACGATGCCTCATGGGCCATGCGTAAACGTGACACATCGGTGGCCTTTCAGAATACGGCCGAGTTGTAGCAATCGAAAATACCACTGATTCCTGACTAAATAACACTGATTCCTGTCACATGGAACATTCTCAACGAGATTTATGTATTTCATGCGCTGATTTTTCTCAGTGTCCAAATCGAATTGAAGGATATCCGGTAAAGTGCAAGTATAATTTCCCCTTACAACGGCACCTTAAATAACTAATAATAAATACATCTTGGAGAACACACAGTCATCTTGACGGTCCCCGGATAGAGCTGCAAACAAATGATTTGTTCCGTACCAAATTCGTTTGCAGCTACCGGATAGTTCATTGTGACCGATCGCCCGGATAACGCCAAAAATATAGGAAAAATAGACAATGAATAATCTCTATATCACTGGCCAACGCTTAATCTTCTCGCATGAGCCGAGGGTCAGCTAGGAAGAAAGGGGGTCAGCTCTCTTACGTCTGAAGCACTTGGAACACATCCAGCATTCAATTCAATTTCAATTCAATTCAATTATTTCTTTATTGACGGAACTGCGAAATATTACAACGCTTAAGTTCTCGTATTAAAAAATAAGATAAAAAGAGCAATCACCAAAGTATTTCACAAGGTTCTTCGAGGTGATATACCTTCAAAACATATCACAAAGTCATATTGAACAAGATAATTACAATGTATGTAAAAGGTATTAAGCAAAGGTTTTTAATATAACAAATATTTATTCAAACAATCGGCAAAGGGAATGCCATCGCCTTCCCGACCGAGGAAGGCGATGGCATTGCCTCTGCACAGCGAGGGACAGGCGTTGCAGAAGGAAAGATCCTGCGCGCTTGACTCGGTGGCGCGGATCAGCCTATGGTAGACCCCAAGTTCGCAGTGAAGGTGTCGTTCCCGCCTAAGGTCTCAAAGGCAAGGTAACGACCTTCAAGGCTCGATTGGCAGTATAGACACGAGAGGTGAGGTGTCCTTCACCTGTTCGAGCACCCTGGCCTGCAATTGACGCAGCGGGAAGGACGGGCGCAAGTCGCGGCAAGGTGGCCGGCATCGCCGCAGTTGCTGCGGGCCCTGGCCAGTGAGCGCCGGGCCGCGATGTGACCCGTCCGGTAGCAGTTGAAGCACAATGGTGGGGGGTCACGTTCGCGCGGCGGAGAGACGGCGGACGGAAGTGATGCCGAGGGGCGCGTGTCCAGCCAGAATCTCGGCATCGGTAAAGGCCGCGCAGACGTTCGTAATGCGGGCCCTTGTGCTCGAGAGGGTCGAGCAATGAGCGAACACCGGGACGCCTCCGAGGGTCGTTAGCGTCACCGTCTTGCGGGCGAGCTCCAGGGTCGGCGCCCAAATGAGCCCTTCGGCACCCCAAGCCGGGGTGCAGCCCGGGAGAGCTTCATGAGCGCTCTTAAACAGGGCGAGCATCTGGCCCTGCTCGAAGGGGGCGAAGGCCCGCCGGCCTCCACCCCCCTGCCACGGACTGTCACCTTAGACAATCCGTGGGACCTCGCGTGGAGGTCAGCCCGGAGAGCTTCCAGCGCGCGCCTCACGACCCGCGCGACGCTTGGCGTCCTTCGTGCGCTACCCCATCAACGGGACAGCGTCCTCCCTCGCGTCGACCTCGTCGGCCGCTCCCGGCCTCGCCCTCTTGACCGCGGGAACACTCAGCGAGTCGTCTGGAGGCATCGCCCTCCCGCCCACCACAGAACCGCAGGGCGCACGTAAATCACCACTTACAAACAGCAGAACACAAAGGCGAAAGGCTGGCAGGAGCTTCGTCGTTAGCTAGCTACAACGAACGACGGGCTACGACGAGCATTTGTTTAATATTTACATATAGCCGCTATCACAGTTCGTCAATTTGCTTGAAGTTCGGCGAATTGATTGAATTAATCAAGCATTTTATCAAGGAATAGCCGTACAGGTTAACTCTTATTTTAGTTACCATGATAATTATTACTTTCGTGTGTAACCTACTTTGTGTTGTAAGCTAGAAATTGTAACGAGTACTTATTTTGAATGAGTGAGTAGCACTGTCTAGAATAATTTCTTGAGAATTCTGTGTAATATATATGCGGCAAACTATGTTTAGGCATAGATTTCTAATAACACGATAGATCAAATGGCAAAAACAAACCTATTTTTGTTGAAAAATAAAAATCTACGTTAGCTTGGCTTACGCTCAGCGTAGCAAAGACAGTAGTTTAGAGCCGTGGCCACTGGAGCTTTTATTGCAACTCCGTGGGCAACCTGGATATTGTGATCCTGGTTCTCGGAATGACTGAACCAGAAATGCCAGAGGTTGTACACGATTGCACCGATCGAAGCGATTGTGTTAATCTCCAATAATGGAGGAGTGGGATTCATTATCAGCTTGTCCACTCATCTGGTAAAAACCCAAATGTTATGGTGGCCTATAAATACAAGAGACGATCAAGGCTTTACGAATGGTTTTCGAATACATGTTATCAAAGTAAATACGCTCGACATTTGGCCTAAGCTGCCAGGAAAACAGAGTCGCTTTATTCCAATGAGATCAATGTACCTCTACCTTCTCCCCTCAACTTCCCTCTCCGTGAAAGGGCTAAGGTTAGGATGACGAGATAGTTGTATTAAAAAGGGGGCAGCTCTTACCAAGTGTTAGTTGAACTCGGTCAACTTCAGGACGGTGCGCTTGGCAAGCTTCTATCCTCTTGAGGTCTCGGTGCTATTAGTTCAAAGCAACCTACACTATTCGCCAATTCAACGATGGAGCGTTTTACGGGATCCTGGGTCAGATGCATCGTGCTTCTGTTTATGTTTGGCTCTCTGCTCGTCGCTGCGAATCCAACAGGTATCATCATTTTGTAATAGGGATGCTTGTTAGAAATATTAATCAAAGAAAACTCGTCAGGTGCTTTTCAGGAAGTAGGATTTCAGTCATTTCATGCTCTAAGCTATGTTGTGATTATCTGATTGACAGGTGGTGCTGGTGCAATTGGAACGAGCAAAGATCGCACGCCTCGTCCATCAATCGATCTAGTCGGTGGGTGCAACCCTACAGCGTGTAACATCTCGTGCCATCTCATTTTCATTTTCTGCCATGGTGAATGCCGCCCTGATGGCTGCTATTGTTTCTGTCCGGGTCGAGGATCAGCGAGTATTTCAAACGTTCAATTCGAGTCGGGTAGTGCGTCATCAACATACGCACAAGATCCAGAAGTTCCAAGAGGAAGCCGGCTGAGCGGTCTGTTTCGCAGACTCGATGGGAGGATTGACGACTTTGACCGAAGGGTAACTGCCCTAGAGAAGAAACACTGAGAAGTACTAAAGGAGAGAACGAAAGAGAGAGAGGAGGTGTAATTGATTAATTAGAATATATTTTACCGCCGATATAACCAGCTATAGAGACAATAAGAGTCATGGTAATAATTGCTGTTGGCGCTGGCGATATTGTGAAGATTTCAACCGGGTTCTAAATAAATTGTGAAACACCTGCTGTTCCTTCTGGTTGAACACCCGGAAGTATATATATATATATATATACTAAGCAATAAATTTATAATCATATTCATATATATATACTAAGCAATAAATTTATAATTAACATAAACAGTAATAGTACTTCTCTCTATTTCGTGACTTAAATAGATTTGTCATCAGTTGGAAGCTAGAACTGATGAAGCTGATCGTTGACTCTGACAGCGATAGATATTGGGCATTGAAAGAACGAGGCGGCACATATGAAATTAACTTTCATCAACTAGAATCGTATATAAAAAATCAATTCTGACTCATTCCCTGTCATACCATTTAGAGTGTGACAAATAATAAAAGAGAGTCAATAATAACAACGTATCCAGAACAAGGAACAATCCGCGTCCGAGTCTATATACCTCTAGAATATTTGTCATACAAAGGTTTTGTATGCGACTGTGCATGGACACCCTCACCATAAGCCGTTCTTTAGCCTGAACGTGTCGATACCATTGCATCGATTGATTCTCTGTAAATATGTAGCTTCTGCCATACACGTTCTTGAAATACTTGAGCCACGCCTCATAACCTCTAAACCACACCCTTTCATGGCTTCCCATAACACACACGTGGAATACAGTAGCTACACTTCAATAAGAAATATTCTGGCCATAATCCGATGTGATGACAACTCTCTAGGAGGACGAGATCTGAAGATCTGTAGATCTTGGACGAAAGCAGAAATATATAGATGTTTCTATATATATATTCTATTCTATATATATATATATATATATATATATATATCATTTACAATCAAGGAACTGAGCTGAAGCAACCGTATACGTGCTGATTTTGGGGATCACGACGTCAACTAATCTCAAACATAGTGACCATCAATCCGATACGCCTTCAGAAGAGCAAACTATATATTTCTCGCAAAGGATAGTTAGTAGAATACCCGATTGATACATGCTACTTTTTCATTGTTATGTGATACCAATTGTGAGGTATACATCCCCGGTGTGAAGGACAGGGACAATCAAACACAAAAGCTTTACAGCAACGCGATGCATAAAGATAATTTGTGCGTCGGGTTGCTCGTGGGTCCAAACTAGATTTTAACGACACTTTATACGGCGATATTTTTGAAATATTATCCGATCATGATTTTATGAAGGTAAATAAGATAAAGAATAATCCTAGACACACCCAACGATTCTTCACCGCAGTTCCAACCGGGAGCGTGCTTAATATTCAACCCAAACAAACTGCAATAAGACCGGTCTACACAACGTTTTCGAGTGGCGTGTTCCAGGTTCTGCCAGGGTGTGTAAATGAACTGTTGCTTGTCTTTGTTTAAGTACCAACAGGACCACTTAGTCAATAGTTGCTTTAGCGACTCATAACACTTTCCTTGTTGAAATAGCTCCTCAAAATTTGTGTGAGCACTATTTATGATTCAGTGGCACAACCATGTAATAGTGTCACTTTCACACTGTCGTAAAGTCCATAGTTCAAGAAAAGTTGAGAACATGTTGATAAATGGCGAAGTTGACGCCGGCAGTGAACAACAACGTCCTGCGAAGGCTGAAAATGACCCTATCGCTGCTGTGTCGTTAATTGCAGTGTGTCATTTTTATAATTATCATTAATATTAGTCTCGTAGACCAAGTACACTCTAACACACAACGGCCCATTATGCGAACAGCTAATAATGGGATCTTAACATGAACTCCAATCACGTTAAATTTCGATGTGGCCAAATGATTGATATCTGTCATGTGATCGACCCCGTGACGGGATCTGTGTCTGATTCCTGCATCGATCACATTGTCCGATCACATCGGTTCTTCGATATATCTCTACTGTGTGGTGAACACCGGTATTCTCAGGCCACCACCCTTTCGTTGTTCTCTTGACGGGGAGGTCCACGCCACCTCAATAGGCTTGATGAGAACTTCGTTGGTTGGGCGACACTATGCCCATAGTATTGAGAGTTTCATCGAGCCTGTACATCCGCTCTCTTGGCTAGGGTCTATGATAGTACGAACCCTGACGCGGCTTTGGAGGCTTTCAGTGGCTACACGTTCATCAATCATCACAAAAGCCAAGTACGCTTCATTTCTCCCCCAAGCTCCGTTGGCTCTGTCTAACAGGTAGGTGGTAGTGGTAGGTGGTAAAACTACCCGTCCATATTACGAAGCAATGCTAAAGCGTGGACGTTAAATGTTGCCTGAGTATCAGCCCGAAAAGGTTTGATTAGGTGGTACCTGAGAGCGGGTTGTCAGAAGTCAAAGACGGCTTACTCTCGCAGCAGCCTGAGATACAGACAAGAAAGCGTTTCAATGGGCTGTACGGATCTTCTGTAGAAGTTCATCAATACGCGGTGGCTTGGACGGCTAAGTCTCTGGCTGTCGGAAGCCAGAGGTCGCAGGTTCGAGCCCCGCTGTGTGACATATAAGAGAGCTTAAGCATTGTAAAATTGCAGCTCCTTTAATAAACCAATAAACATTTACCATTTACCATTACTTTCTGCGGTAGGGAGAGTGGGACAGCTCTGTTCCCACCTATCCTTGAGGGAAGCAATGGCTCAATCTCTACTCCACAGTATATTGCCAATAAACTGAATCTACACTTCGCAATAGTCGGTGCAAGATCACGTCATCTCTTCAACCCGCAAATGACATTCGCCCCATACTGGAGGCGATCTGGCGAGACCAAACGCCCACGTTCGAGTTCTCCAAGGTCAGTTTCCTTGAAGTTCAGATGGAATCTACTGAAAGTTCGTGGAGTGTCGGTGTCAGAGAGATTCTTAGAGAATTACTGAGACTAGCGCCGTCGGCCTTGCCTCAACCGCTGACCCATCCATCCCTGGCTGCTTTCCTCACAAGTTATGGGACGCCGGAGTCATTGCGTTATTCAATTAGTAGATTTATCATGTTTATATACATTGTCCCCTACGCCGACGATGTTGTTTATAACTGTACTCATATTTACGTTGGTATAACCGGAACTTAAGCATTCCGAAATTGCAGTTCTGGAACTGCACCTTAAGTCATATCAAATCGTACCTAGGATGACATAAGCACGTTGTCACCCAATGTTGAAACAAAGTGGCTGTAAATATTATGTGCAAATGTAGTAGGAGTACTTGTTTCGAATCAGTGCGTAGCACTCTCTAGAATAATTTATTCAGAATTCTGTATAAAATTTACGTGGTAAATTTAAATTCTGTATTAAATTTTTGTTTAGGTAGATATTTCATATAACCTAATTGAGCGAATGGCCAAAGAGCACCTGTTAAAAAATAAAAATCAATGTTAGCTTGACTTAGGCTCAGCGTAGCGAAGACGGTAGTTTAGAGCCGCGACCACTGCAGGATTTGATTGCAGCCTCTTGGACGACCTGGGAATTGTGAGCCTGGTTCTCAGGATGACTGAATCAGAAACGCTAGAAGTCGAACACGGTTGCACCAATCGAAATAATGGAGCGCTAAGGTTCACTATCAGCTCGTCCACACGAATCCATCTGGTAAAAACCCAAATTTCATGGTGGCTTACGAATACAAGAGACGATTAAGTCTCTACGATTGGTTGGCCAATATCCTAATATCAAAGTAAACACACTCGACATTTAGCCTAAGCTGCCAGGAAAGCCCAAGTCGCTTTATTCCAATGAGATCAATGTACCTCTACCTTCTCCCCTTAACTTGCTTCCCCGTGAAAGGGTTAAGGTTAGGATGACGAGATGGTTGTATTAAAAAGGGGGCAGCTCTTACCAAGTGTTAGTTGAACTCGGTCAGCTTCAGGACGGTGCGCTTGTCAAGCTTCAATTTTCTTGAACTCTCGGTGCTATTAGTTAAAAGCAACCTACACTATTCGCCAATTCAACGATGGAGCGTTTTACGGGATCCTGGGTCAGATGCATCGTGCTTCTGTTTATGTTTGGCTCTCTGCTCGTCGCTGCGAATCCAACAGGTATCATCATTTTGTAATTGGGATGCTTGTTAGAAATATTAATCAAAGAAAATTCGTCAGGTGCTTTTCAGGAAGTAGGATTTAAGCCATTTCATGCTCTAACCAATGTTGTGATTATCTGATTGACAGGTGGTGCTGATGCAATTGAAACGAGCAAAGATCGCACGCCTCGTCCATCAATGGACCTAGTCGGCGGGTGCAACCCTACAGCGTGTAACATCTCGTGCCATCTCATTTTCATCTTCTGCCATGGTGAATGCCGCCCTGATGGCTGCTATTGTTTCTGTCCGGGTCGAGGATCAGCGAGTATTTCAAACGTTCAAATCGAGTCGGGTAGTGCGTCATCAACATACGCACAAGATCCAGAAGTTCCAAGAGGAAGCCGGCTGAGCGGTCTGTTTCGCAGACTCGATGGGAGGATTGACGACGTTGACCGAAGGGTAACTGCCCTAGAGAAGAAACACTGAGAAGTACTAAAGGAGAGAACGAAAGAGAGAGAGGAGGTGTAATTGATTAATTAGAATATATTTTACCGCCGATATAACCAGCTATAGAGACAATAAGAGTCATGGTAATAATTGCTGTTGGCGCTGGCGATATTGTGAAGATTTCAACCGGGTTCTAAATAAATTGTGAAACACCTGCTGTTCCTTCTGGTTGAACACCCGGAAGTATATATATATATACTAAGCAATAAATTTATAATCATATTCATATATATATACTAAGCAATAAATTTATAATTAACTTTTGACATCAACAGTAATAGTACTTCTCTCTATTTCATGACTTAAATAGATTTGTCATCAGTTGGAAGCTAGAACCGATGAAGCTGATCATTGACTCTGACAGCGATAGATATTGGGCATTGAAAGAACGAGGCGGCACATATGAAATTAACTTTCATCAACTAGAATCGTATATAAAAAATCAATTCTGACTCATTCCCTGTCATACCATTTAGAGTGTGACAAATAATAAAAGAGCGTCAATAATAACAACGTATCCAGAACAAGGAACAATCCGCGTCCGAGTCTATATACCTCTAGAATATTTGTCATACAAAGGTTTTGTATGCGACTGTGCATGGACACCCTCACAATAAGCCGTTCTTTAGCCTGAACGTCTTGATACCAATGCATCGATTGATTCTCTGTAAAAATGTAGCTTCTGCCATACACGTTCTTGAAATACTTGAGCCACGCCTCATAACCTCTAAACCACACCCTTTCATGGCTTCCCATAACACACACGTGGAATAGAGTAGCTACACTTCAATAAGAAATATTCTGGCCATAATCCGATGTGATGACAACTCTCTAGGAGGACGAGATCTGAACATCTGTAGATCTTGGACGAAAGCAGAAATATATATATATATATATATATATATATATATCTATATATATATATATATATATATATATATATATATATATATATATATATATATATATATATCATTTACAATCAAGGAACTGAGCTGAGGCAACCGTATACGTGGTGATTTTGGGGATCACGACGTCAACCAATCTCAAATATAGTGACCATCAATCCGATATTGTAGCCACGCCTTCAAGTTATGGGACGCCGGAGTCATTGCGTTATTCAAACATAAGAGTGACCCCACCTCGGCTTCCAGCCACAGGCCGATCTAGTCAGTTGACTTTCTGTCGAAGGTCATGGAGAAAGTGGCACTGTCTATATAGGAACAATACCTCAACCCTATAAATGTCTTCGCAGTGTGCCAGTTCGGTTTTCGTCACTCTAGATATCTACTGAATTGACTATGAACGCTAGCACAACAGGGGTAACCTTCTTCCGGCTGCCGCAGTGATTCAGTTCGCTTGGGACGCTCCCTCTCCGGGGATCCAACCGCTCGACTGCGTTTCTTTCTTCAGTGAAAAGATTTACCAAAGAGTTGAGGAGTGCAATGGATTGTGGTGTGTACAATTGTGCAGGAAACAAAATCAGTAGGAGAATGTATATTTCTTATTTTTATTCACGTTCTCGTGTGTAGATTTATCATGTTTATACACATTGTCCTCCTACGCCGACGATGTTGTTTATAACTGTACTCATATTTACGTTGGTATAACCGGAACTTAAGCATTCCGAAATTGCAGTTCTGGAACTGCACCTTAAGTCATATCAAATCGTACCTAGGATGACATGAGCATGTTCTCACCCAATGTTGAAACAAAGTGGCTGTAAATATTATGTGCAAATGTAGTAGGAGCACTTGCTTCGAATCAGTGCGTAGCACTCTCTAGAATAATTTATTCAGAATTCTGTATAAAATTTACGTGGCAAATTTAAATTCTGTATAAAATTTTCGTTTAGGTAGATATTTCATATAACATAATTGAGCGAATGTCCAAAGCGCACCTGTTAAAAAATAAAAATCAATGTTAGCTTGACTTAAGCTCAGCGTAGCAAAGACGGTAGTTTAGAGCCGCGACCACTGCATGATTTGATTGCAGCCTCTTGGACAACCTGGGAATTGTGGGTCTGGTTCTCAGGATGACTGAATCAGAAACGCTAGAAGTCGGACACGGTTGCACCAATCGAAATAATGGAGCGCTAAGGTTCACTATCAGCTCGTCCACACGAATCCATCTGGTAAAAACCCAAATTTCATGGTGGCTTACGAATACAAGAGACGATTAAGTCTCTACGATTGGTTGGCCAATATCCTAATATCAAAGTAAACACACTCGACATTTAGCCTAAGCTGCCAGGAAAGCCCAAGTCGCTTTATTCTAATGAGATCAATGTACCTCTACCTTCTCCCCTTAACTTCCTTCCCCGTGAAAGGGTTAAGGTTAGGAGCACGAGATGGTTGTATTAAAAAGGGGGCAGCTCTTACCAAGTGTTAGTTGAACTCAGTCAGCTTCAGGACGGTGCGCTTGTCAAGCTTCAATCTTCTTGAGGTCTCGGTGCTATTAGTTTAAACCAACCTACGCTATCCGCCAATTCAACGATGGAGCGTTTTACGGGATCCTGGGTCAGATGCATCGTGCTTCTGTTTATGTTTGGCTCTCTGCTCGTCGCTGCGAATCCAACAGGTATCATCATTTTGTAATTGGGATGCTTGTTAGAAATATTAATCAAAGAAAATTCGTCAGGTGCTTTTCAGGAAGTAGGATTTAAGCCATTTCATGCTCTAAGCTATGTTGTGATTATCTGATTGACAGGTGGTGCTGATGCAATTGAAACGAGCAAAGATCGCACGCCTCGTCCATCAATGGACCTAGTCGGCGGGTGCAACCCTACAGCGTGTAACATCTCGTGCCATCTCATTTTCATCTTCTGCCATGGTGAATGCCGCCCTGATGGCTGCTATTGTTTCTGTCCGGGTCGAGGATCAGCGAGTATTTCAAACGTTCAAATCGAGTCGGGTAGTGCGTCATCAACATACGCACAAGACCCAGAAGTTCCAAGAGGAAGCCGGCTGAGCGGTCTGTTTCGCAGACTCGATGGGAGGATTGACGACGTTGACCGAAGGGTAACTGCCCTAGAGAAGAAACACTGAGAAGTACTAAAGAAGAGAACGAGAGAGAGGGGGAGGTGTAATTGATTAATTAGAATATATTGTACCCCCGATACAACCAGCTATAGATACAAAAGAGTTATGGTACTAATTGCTGTTGGCGCTGGTTAAACTTGATATTGTGAAGATTTCAACCGAGTTCTAAATAAATTGTAAAACACCTGCTGTTCCTTCAGGTTGAACACCCGAAAGTATATATATATATACTAAGCAATAAATTTATAATCATATTCATATATATATATACTAAGAAATAAATTTATAATCAACTTTTGACATCAACAGTGATAGTACTTTGCTCTATTTTATGACTTAAATAGATTTGTCATCAGTTGGAAGCTAGAACCGAGGAAGCTGATTATTGATTCTGACAGCGATAGATATTGGGCATTGAAAGAACGAAGCGGTGCATATGAAATTAACTTTCATCAACTAGAATCGGATATAAAAAATCAATTCTGACTCATTCCCTGTCATACCATTAAGAGTGTGACAAATAATAAAAGAGCGTCAATAATAACAACGTATCCAGAACAAGGAACAATCCGAGTCTATATACCTCTAGAATATTTGTCATAAAAAGGTTTTATATGCGACTGTGCATGAACACCCTCACCATAAGCCGTTCTTTAGCCTGAACGTGTCGATACCATTGCATCGATTGATTCTCTGTAAATATGTAGCTTCTGCCATACACGTTCTTGAAATACTTGAGCCACGCCTCATAACCTCTAAACCACGCCCTTTCATGGGTTCCCATAACACACACGTGGAATACAGTAGCGACACTTCAATTAGAAACATTCAGGCCATAATCCTATGTGATAACAACTCTATTGGGGGACGTACTTGTCCTATATCCCCCCACAAACAGCGACGATAATGTAATCTCCTCTAGCATACGATCAGGTTAACTCCGGCTTCCGCGCTATCTACGATTATATTGCATAATACTTAGGGTGATTTTTTTCTTTTTTTCAAAGGAAGGATGTCGCCATGCTGGTGCATGTCAACACCGTGAGCCCCCTCCCCCGAACTGTTGACGACATGCAGCAGAACCACCCTCCCTAGTATAGCTTAGCGCTTATTCCTTTAGGGTGACTTAAGTAGATGGAAATGAGCCTTGACTATAGCCTTGGGTGCATTACAGTCAGTGATATGCACTCGAAGCTCCTGGTGTATAATATATATATACTTTTTCTCCTAGGATTTCACGTTGCTTCACGAAAATAGACAAAAATATAGATCAGTTAACTAGAGATCTGAAGATTTGTAGATCTTGGACAAAAGCAGAAATATATAGATGTTTCTAAGCAAAGGGACTAAGAGGTAGAAAATCCTCTCCAAAAACGCTCTCCTGCCATCCAATGATCAGAATGCAATCTACAAGCCTATAACGGTCAAAAACATGCTGAAATGAATACGCAGGCCTGCTGGAACTCATGCAACCATTGATCAAGACAAAAGCGAGATTATCAAATAATTATCCTGACAGACCTCTCAGTTCAACTAGGAACTCCGCGAGCGCTGGGCTTACAATACCCGAGTGTAACAATCTTACAATTCTAAATTATGTAAACTCCCCAGCCGAAACTGAGCACAAATAGCCGAGAAATATATATATATATATATATATATATATATATATATATATATATATATATATATATATATTATTTACAATCAAGGAACTGAGTAGAGTCAACAGTTTGCGTGATGATTTGGGGATCACGACGTCAACTAATCTCAAATATAGCGACTATTAATCCGATATTGTAGCCACGCCTTCAGATGAGCAAACTGTATATTTCTCGCAAACGATATTTGTTAATAGAAACCCTGATTGGTAAATGCAACTTTTTCATTGCTATGTGATACCAATTGTGGGATATACATCCCCGGTGTGAAGGATAGGGACAATCAAACACAAAAGCTTTACAGCAACGCGATGCATAAAGGTAATTTGTGCGTCGGGTTGCTGGCGGGTCCAAGCTAGATTTTAACGACACTTTATACGGCGATATTTTTGAAATATTATCCGATCATGATTTTATGAAGGTAAATAAGATAAAGAATAATCCTAGACACACCCAACTATTCTTCACCGCAGTTCCAACCGGGACATGGAGCGTGTCCGGGTGACATAAACATGTTCTCACGTATTGTCAAAAAAACTAAGTTGCAGTAAATATTATGTGCAAATGTAAGTATTATTATGTGTTTTACTCTGTGGTGGCTTCTTAGTTCAGGGGGAAACCGGAGACAAAATTCGCTCGTACCACAATCTGTTAAACGTTGTTATTATTATTATTTTTGCGAGAATTTTAAAGCGTTCTACAACAGCGGTTTCGTCAGTAAACCTCACTGGATGAATGAGTGAATCTATGAAACTGTTCTTGTACTGAAATCACATTATGGATTGTGTGTAGTGTTTGCTGGGGCAGTGGCGGCATTGCCATGCCATCACATAGGCAAGTCAGTTGGCGAAAGTCAAGATAAGTCTTGAGTGACCGTTCACACGGATGAGGCCAAAAAAGTAGGAAATAGACGATGAATAATCTCTATCACTGGCCACCACTTATTCTCGCATGAGTCCCCCTCTGCTGACAGGTCCTTAAAGCAATGCTGCGAACTGATAGTGAGATATGCCATAGAAGAATGGCAGCTGAGTGTTAGCTTTAACTCTTAAGCGTACTGGAGCACTTGGAACACATATTAAAACTAGTCCAATATGTAAAAGGTATTAAGCATTTGTTTAATATTTATATATAGCAGCTTTTTTTTTATTTATGCTTAATACCTTTTACACACAGAGCTATCACAGTTCGTCAATTTGCTTGAAATTCGACGAATTGATTGAATTAATCATGCATTTTATCAAGGAATAGCCGGATAGGATAGCTCCTGTTTTAATTACCATTATAATTATTATTTTCTTGTGTAACCTACTTTGTGTTGTAAGCTAGAAATTGTAACGAGTACTTATTTTGAATGAGTGAGTAGCACTGTCTAGAATAATTTCTTGAGAATTCTGTGTAATATATATGCGGCAAACTATGTTTAGGCATGGATTTCTAATAACCCAATAGATCAAATGGCAAAAACGCATTTGATATAAAAATCTATGTTAACTTGGCTTACGCTCAGCGTAGCAAAGACAGTAGTTTAGAGCCGTGGCCACTGGAGCTTTTATTGCAACTCCGTGGGCAACCTGGATATTGTGATCCTGGTTCTCGGAATGACTGAACCGGAAATGCCAGAGATTGGACACGGTTGCACCGATCGAAAGCGATTGTGTTAATCTCCAATAATGTAGGACAAGGGTTCATTATCAGTTTGTCCACTCATCTGGTAAAAACCCAAATGTTATGGTGCCCTATGAATGCAAGAGACGATCAAGGCTTTACGAATGGTTTTCGAATACATGTTATGAAAGTAAATGCGCTCGACATTTGGCCTAAGCTGCCAGGAAAACCCAAGTCGCTTTATTCCAATGAGATCAATGTACCTCTACCTTCTCCCCTCAACTTCCCTCCCCGTGAAAGGGCTAAGGTTAGGATGACGAGATAGTTGTATTAAAAAGGGGGCAGCTCTTACCAAGTGTTAGTTGAACTCGGTCAGCTTCAGGACGGTGCGCTTGGCAAGCTTCTATCTTCTTGAACTCTCGGTGCTATTAGTTCAAAGCAACCTACACTATTCGCCAATTCAACGATGGAGCGTTTTACAGGATCCTGGGTCAGATGCATCGTGCTTCTGTTTATGTTTGGCTCTCTGCTCGTCGCTGCTAATCCAACAGGTATCATCATTTTGTAATAGGGATGCTTGTTAGAAATATTAATCAAAGAAAACTCGTCAGGTGCTTTTCAGGAAGTAGGATTTCAGTCATTTCATGCTCTAAGCTATGTTGTGATTATCTGATTGACAGGTGGTGCTGGTGCAATTGAAACGAGCAAAGATCGCACGCCTCGTCCATCAATCGATCTAGTCGGCGGGTGCAACCCTACAGCGTGTAACATCTCGTGCCATCTCATTTTCATCTTCTGCCATGGTGAATGCCGCCCTGATGGCTGCTATTGTTTCTGTCCGGGTCGAGGATCAGCGAGTATTTCAAACGTTCAAATCGAATCAGGTAGTGCGTCATCAGCATACGCACAGGACCCAGAAGTTCCAAGAGGAAGCCGGCTGAGCGGTCTGTTTCGCAGACTCGATGGGAGGATTAACGACGTTGACCGCAGGGTGACTGCCCTAGAGAAGAAACACTGAGAACTACTAAAGGAGAGACCGAGGGCGAGAAAGAAGGAGGTGTAATTGATCACTTCAATTAAAATGTATTTTACCGTCGCTATTGCCAAAAAATTTGTCCACACCTCACAATGTTTGTTTCCTGTGGCAGTCAAATACTCGCTGACACACTTGACTATGCAATAAATTATCTATAATGAGCTTTTGACATTAATAGTAAAGAGACTTTATTTTTCTTCTTCATTTCAGTAGATTAGCTATCAGTTGCAAGCTAAAGCTCATGCTGGTGACCATCGAATAACAGGAATAGTTATTTGGCATTGAAACGGGGCAGTGTATATAAAATAAAGTTTAGTGACTGAAATAGAATAAGACAATCGATTCTGAGTCATTTCCTGTCATAGCATTAACAGCGGGACAACTAATATCATATCGTCAATAACCCAACGCATTCAGAACACGGAGCAGTCGGCGTTCCAGCCTATATACCACTAAAGTGCTTGTCATAAAAATATCTTCTGTTCGATATCATGGAACAGGCTTTATAATCATGAAGATGAGAAGATAATCATTCAGGCTAGCAGTATCATCTGTACACTCTATAGACTCCTATGTATTAGATAGACTGTTACACATTTTGGTGTGAGTACAACCAATATTATGATTATTATTATATCATCTATACAATTGTAACTAATATTGAGTAGTAATACCTAAAGGTTAAGAGCAGAGGCCTGTCAGATAAGGAAACAGCTGAGGGTCAGCTCAAAAAAAAAAAAAAAAAGTAATATTGAGTATTGTTTAGTAATATTGAGTTGTTTTATCAATTCTATAATTTTGTGGATGTTTTGCTTCACTTTCTACTTTTCGTTAGACACAGTCTGTAAAATTGTACTAGCTAGAAACATGGTTGGTCAAATGTTGATTTGTTGTCGTCGAAAAAGAAATTGTCATGTATACATTATTCTCAATTTGTTACAGTATGTTCAAATGGGTAAACCTGCAACACATCGGGTGGCTTGGGGCAGCCACAAAACGCCTGGTAGGTAGCGCCGAAATGATCTTACGCAGGTGGTGGATGTCTTCGTTGCAAACACCATAGTGGAGCCAACGCGCTTTGAGAAATAGAGCGCCATGTATTGATATCACACAATAGTGTACATAAATAAAACAAAATGAATCATATCATTATGACACAGCTGTATCGTATTTTTATTCATTGGTTTCACGATAACGAAGCGATGGTCAGTCTATAATCACTATCTATGATCGAGTTTATGTACATGGACATTTCCGCTGGCGCACCAGCAACATCACGTCTTCACGCCAGCGATTCATACGTGAGTCGAAGGTTCTAAGCCCAAACAATATATATATATATTATTTGGGTCTGGAATCTTTGAAATAGCTGAACGATGGTAGGAACGATGATATATTTTACAATGTTACAATGAGGTTCTCGATGAAGAGATAATAGCCGTTAGATTATATCCTTGTAATGTCTACGTCGCCCTGGCCAGCCTATGCTACCAGTTATAGGCTCGAGGCGGTGAATCTCATTGCGCAGAATACGGCTTTCGTGACTCGCTTGAAAGCGTTTTGTTTTCGCGCCAGCTCGACTGGATACATGCCCAACGATCTGGCACCACGCTTCGAACGTATAATACGTACGTGTATGCCAAAGCCGTCATTCACTACGGTGGTGAACCGAACACAGTACGACGGAATAACGCAGTTCGCACTGCTTGAGCTAATCGATTCGGTATATTATATTAGCAATGTATCGCTGACTGTATTAAAATTAGCCCATCAAGCGGCATCGGTGAGCTGCCACGAATGCGATCTGAAGAAGTCGGCGAATGGTTAATAATTAAACAGCTAAAATGAGATCTTCATTAAGTCAAGATTCGGCATATACCGTTCAAAATAGTAGCTAACGCACATTGAGCTTTTCGATGAAATGAACAACACCACCGAAATAAGACGATGGCCACCAGATCGCCTACGCACATGTTCGGGAATTGCATGAGACGTGACTCGGCGAAAGTTCAGGAGGATCTCGTCGTATAAAAGTAAAAGCCGAATAAACGAACTAACGAACGATTAACATTATAGAAGCTAGGCAACATCTATCCTCTCTCTCTCTCTCTTAAGCTGCGTCATTCATTAATCGCGTCCAGTTTACCTCAGTTGGTATGCACATATACATACTGGATCAACTTGACTGTACAGCCGAACTGGTTGGAACAATATACGTATGTGTGTGTGACATATATATATATATATATATACACTTTACACATTCTCACAGAAATGCAATCGTAATTCCGAGTGACCCAAACCACGCGAACCACCGAAGAAACCACGTGGCCCAGTGCACTTTCTTTAAGAACCAAGAAATTTATCAACACAACAACTACCCTCGAGGTATCCTCCCCTGGTTGAATAAACGTCAAGTTTCTCTTCGTAATCAACTTCGCTCCATAGGGTCTATCGCGACTACGATAACACGAACATTGATCGCAATGATTATCCATTGTTCTTTGATGTATTCGCATGCAGCTGTACGGTGATCATCGTATACAGTGGATTCCGGTGTATAGCTAGCAGATCGTAGCGTAGATTACTTAGACCATCGTGCTTCCATTTGGCTTCGCTCTCCGCCAAAAGGGAGAATCGATCAGGATTCGGTACTGCTTTACTATGACTTAACATAGTATACCTGTGAAACGAACCGGTACAATGGTACGCATCAGACATAATAGGTAAGTCCAGTAATTCTTGAGGTAGACTATTGAATATGATACTGAAATCTATCCTCGACAAGAACAACTGAGTCGATTGCTGCTTTCGTGGATTTCTTGACACGAAATACCATCTCTTATCTTGCCACATGGGGCAATAGAACACTACGATAATAATACTAATAATAATAATAATAAATTACCTGGAAATGTCCGACGGCCAACGGATGATTTTCAGGCCTGCCAGACCTATACGTATAGCTAGGTCATCGTCCTCTGCGCCCCATCCCCAAAAACGGTTAGAGAATCCGTTTACCTGACAATGTCGCAGGACCAACAACACCGTAATAAGGACACCGTTGGTTAGTCACTTCGATGCAAACGATTTAGAAACCCATGACAGCAATTATGATTCATTAATCCTCATAGAACGATATCCAATAACCGATGAGAATCTCTAATGCACCCTCAGTTATAATGCTAAGAAAAGTTCTCCTGACATTACAGACGTCAATATTGTATTCGAAAAAACAACGTTGATTGCACAAAAACAACAATAAGTCAATTATCGAAAAGCGTAAAATCGTGCTACCATTTTAAAGTGACTTCGCTGCATGGCGATGACACCTCCGAAGATGTCAGCATACGGCAGTACATAGCGAAAGGTATCAATTGCTACGCACATATGCCTAGGCTGGCTGCTGCATGCGTAAGCGTTCTGTAATTAATAAAGATCAACGAAATAAAGAATCTAAGAAATTTCATAAAAAAGAAACAAGCGGATGACGTGTCCACTACAACACGGCATACAATGTCCCTGTGTCTTGTTCGCGAATGGCGTTCGGTTGACGGGCCGATGAGACAATATGTTCAAGTAAATTTTAGATTTTTGTTTGTTGCGTGGAAACCTCCAATATCCAATATCAGTATGCTACATTGTTGCTCTGTTGTTATGACAAAAATGCTTCCTAATGAACTTAGAATGGTGACTATGGTGATGATGCCGACTCGTTACCTGCGAATTTTCCGGAAGTAGGTCCACATCATGGAAGATGAAACAGCAGAAATGATCCGAATCCCTAAGCGCCTCACGAAAACCGACATTGAATAGCATCCCTCTGTTAAACGGGCCACCTTTGCTCTGTTGAATTACGTACAAGGCATAAGCAATACCTTGTTTAGCGAGGAAATCGTGCATATGCTGAACAAACAGATCGAGGTGCTCTGGACGATCCCGATAAGGCACCTTCGAATTTTACGGGAGAAAACACATAATAATTAGTTACTTTTGTGCTCATAGCTGCAGTAATTATGGATCATCTATGACTTATCATTGTTACTCATCATCGTGCCTGATCCAGTGAGCGGTTGCTGCTAACTGTGTGATTCATACATTGCTGCAACCATAACAGTTGTCATCTCTAGATCGACGGAGCGGTACTGCGAAATGATCAGATCATTGTTACTAGTACTACAACTACTATTATTACCCTGTATTAATAAAAATTGTGAATTTACCACAATAGCTGTGCGGTATGCTGGTTCGCAACCGTCTGGCTGTATTAGCGATAGGCCGCTTTTGTTGAAGTGTCCGTGAAGACGTCGCTCGAGCGATTGCAGATACGCTTCGTCGACGATCCGACGCACAGCAAAATAGTTCTGATCGGTGGGCGAAAGCTCGCAGTGGCCAGGCAATGGTACACAGGACACGACATCATCAAGGCTCGTGTAGGTCACATCACGGCCCGTGGGACATCGGAGCGCAAGAATGAACAGGAAAGCGGTCAGAATCATGAGCCAGTGCTCGCACGCCAACGTGCGGAGGAAGGCACGCATCCTCGGTCGTACCACTGATGATACGTCGGTGAACAGATGAGACAGTTGACGTCAACTACCGGATATGGCCGTACAGATGCGGCTCGTCCCCCGAACAGCGCAGGTGCAGGCCTCGTGTCGATACTGTCCTTGTGACACTCTGCCGCACGAAATCCCCACAACTGTGACAGGCGTGAAACCGCTCATAAGGTCTTGCTCCACTCGTTAGCGTTAACGCGTGGCGGCAGTCTGTAATCACTCATACGAAGATCAAAATGAAATCTAGCATAATCCGAGATTTTAATTGAGATCTCTATTTAATTAAAACTGAAAATGCCCTTTTGCCGAAAGACGTTTTTAATTTTCATCAGCGAGGCATTCGCCTTTTCTGATGTCGCAAATGTAGCAAATGTCACACTCAATATGCAATCATATACAGTATTCAATATATTCACAACGACCTTTCTATATGCCTGTAACAACATGATAATTACTGCGGCGACTATCGTGAGGCCATATTTATGATAAAGGCGCTCAAGCCCGAATTCGATATTATTTGATAATCATCTATAATCATTGTAATTAGTGTTCATGTAGAGATTATTATTCATTGTTATTATTAAAGCTCAACTGACGCATACAGGCGTGTCTTATTTTTATTATTGATTTCAACATAGCCATTGTAATTCTACTTATGGCTTTTGTCATCGAACAGGCTTTTATCATCTTGATTCGATTTATTATTAGTACCTGTTATTCAATAGACTTCTCGCTTGGACAAACGCTGAGAATAATTAGCTATATTTTCTTCTAAGTATCTATATTTTTTAGAACAAAATTTTTGCCTTTCAGTTCCACTTGATTGATTGTCACAAGTAACATCTTTCATAGGAAGCAACGTTCGAGCAGAACGAATCTATTTCCTCTTGACAAATTATCCTCAGTTTTACATCTCGTTAGTCGAATGCAGTGCCCAGCAGTAGTATGGCAATCCTTCAATAAAGCGCGATTAGGTATTGATTTTCCGATAATGCCTATCTGTTTTGATATTGTTCAACGAAATTTCCGAATTTTGATTCTATTTCATTTTGTTTATATATCCTATTTAACTTACGCAGTGGAGCTTTGCAGTAATAATGCCTCATTAGAAATCGATACATCCAGGAGATGTAATAGCAGATCTTTGGCTGAGACGCCACAATTCGGTGATTATCGACTCAGTCAATGTTGTCATGACATACACACACGGCTACCAGCAGCTTTGCCAATGAATTACATCACTAAGATCATGCCAAATTGTTATGGTACGACTGTCTTTCAGCAAGACTCCCAGGCTCCATAGTTCAGGGCACAGTAACCGCGCGAAGCATTGAATTTCCACATGTACACTCAACGAAAACATTGGACATTGCCGTTCAATCAGAGAGGCTCAACTACCCAACCGAATGGTAAAGCTACAAGAAGCCATCCGAACGTCGAATGACAATCCACCACCTATGACAGTTTCGCAATAGACTCACTCGTTACTAATACGGGTTTATTTAGCGTTTTGACTGGGTTTATTTACTCTCGGCGAGAGTATGCCATCACGGCAAAACACGTAACGTCAACACAGTCAACAGCAGAAATCGCAAGGAGAGGATATTTCTCCCCTTCTCGCCGGCTCCGATTGCTGACGGTCAGACTAGATACAGAAGCGACACCAGGCGACTGATTGTCTGTGTCCTTCCTCACTTCAATCAGCTGTGAATGGCGCCTCGCTTCTGCTCTGTGCGCGTCAGAGTGTTCGTTCGACGAAACAGCGGTGGGGCCGGCGGGCGATCAGTTGGGCGGTTTCACTGTGATGTGTGTTTTTTTTTTATATATTTATTTATTTGAAAGAACCACCTCTGAGAGGAGTCGAGTGTTGTGAGGAAATTATAACGGTGATATTAATTGCCTGCATTGTAAAACAAGCACTTCTGTCATTAAACCAATGGAAACGTTTACTTTAAATAATTCGAGAAGTACTAGTTAGAGGAGCTTGTCCCCCACAGATACCTCATAAATTGTTATAGTTATAAAATTGCTATTATGCTTCAGCATCGATTGAGTCTTGGAGAGACCATGATCTCTCTACGCCTGTGTGACGTCCCACCGATTAGAGTCTACTTAACAGAGTCAGGTGTTGACTGAACTTTATTTTGCAATTGGCATGAATGAATACATCTCACGACATCTATTACTCTCAGAATAATTTATTTGTATAATAATATAAAAAATATGAAACAGATGCTCAGCATCGACTCCCGTGACCGGCACCGGGACTTGCTTCAGCATAGCTTGCTGCCATCCTCCGCGTTACATATGAACACCACCGAAGTCCATCCGGTAGAGACGTCTCGAGACGTCAGGAAACCACGACACGCTCCTTCACGTCTGCAATCTGCTGTCCGACTAGACACGCGAGTTGTCCTGTAACGTGAGTGGCACCATATGATGTGGCACGTAGAGAACAGACCCATCGAGACGGTGTGCACTTAAGATGCCCTGCAAGTTTTGCCACAACAGCAGAAAATAGAGGACGCAATTTCATGAATCACCTGTGACCTTAAATAGGATAGTCTGCGGTGAACAGATAGTAATTAACCATCACCGACATTGATGGCATCCTGGCAACCTCTCCCCGAACATGGTCTATTTCTGAACGAAACATGATGTGAGATGACTGTCTCATAAAATTGACGCTACCTTGAGAAGGTCAGCGGCGCGCTCCGCGACCATGATAACAGGTGCATTAGTGTTGCCCGATGGAATCTTTGGGATTATCGAGGCGTCTACGACCCGAAGACCCGTAATGCCTTTGACCCTGTAACGAATGGTAAATGTGTGAGTGTATAGTCGTTGTTCAACAAAGAGAAGACGATACACTCGAGTGATTTCTAGCACTTTTTCGATCCATGCCATTGGTTGGTAGATATATATTATAGATGCATCAATGGCTTAACGCCGACAAGTTATCGTTCAATCACATTGGCTAATATGCAAATATTCAAACCTAACAAACCGATAGGACACCTTAAATGCGCCACGTCTGAACGCTCTAGGAGATCGAGTTCAATGAATCTTCATATAAATTGAGTACTCCGAATCATTGAATTGACAATGGAGCAATACTAAGAAACGACTATACTATTAAAAAAACTATATTTATGATATGTCTTTTCGGAATTTAGTGGTTCAATGTGCCGATTTTAAGCTTGCTATCGCTTGCCTACTAACGCGATAAGGTCGAAAACACACAGTGTTGTGCTATAAAAATTAATACGACATGGATCCACATAGGGGAGAAGCAGATAACATACTTCTTTCCAGTTATTTCGGTACAAGCAAACATTTCGCGTGCATACAGATAAGCGTACAATGCTAGAGTTGTCCAACTGAACGACACTCACCTGAGAAGCGGGTCGACTACGGTGGAGGGATCTCGAGGATCGCCCATTTTACAGGTTCCGACAGGATGGTATATTGTAGCAGTATATGTGCGGGCGAGACACGCCAAATACTCGTCCGATTGGACAGGGTAAATTTCACAACCTGTTGAATTGGCGAACATATTAATTAACATAGACCATAGATAATTCATATAGGCAAATATGCCGAATAAATATATACTATATGTGGAAACATATAAATGCTTCATTAGTTGCGACTAGCTGGGTCGTGATAAACGCCGTCAAAAGTTCTGTGCACATCCCATCGGACAGTGCCATTTGCACCATGGATTTCGTCGCTTTTGAACGTACCTGGGAACACCATGCTGAATGGACGAGCCCCGAATTTCCTGAACGGCTCCGACATGCCAATGGCGAAGCACTGCTTCATAGCTAAAACGGACAGAAAGTAAGGGGCAGTTCTGTACAAGGAACATCTCTCGATATAAGTCGATATTTGTTTATGGAGTCGTCAACCTCCCACCGGATGGTTTCTGGAGTAAAATACACATTGGCACATCAAATATTGACAGATGCCAGTGGGACAATCTGGCCCAACTGGCACGAACACAGTAACCACATAGAGAGTCGTAAAGTTCTTTAAAGTATTGTTCTGCTTCCGCGCGCACGAGGGCTATTCCCAACAGGAGGCTTCTTCATATCTTAGGGGCGCCCCCTTTATTTCTAACGGAGATGACGACGGCCTGCTTGTAGAACTTTGTTTGTTACCCAGTGATGTGACATCAGACGTCAAGGACAAGCCGTGCCGACTAGTTCCTCCTGGTGGAGAGCTCATTTCGTTCAACGCGAGCGACAACAAACAAATGGCCGTTATGAAAACGCTGTTAGACCGGTTTAAACGGTACAGATCACTCGCAAAAGTACCTTCGACGAGGGTGAGAACATCTTCATTCTTGGTGAGGTATCTCGGGTTGATGAGTGGCGAATCGTCGGGGTCTGCGGAGCGCAGCTTCACGTAACCCCGAGATCGCGGTCGCAAAAGTACTGGATACAGGGTGAATGAGTCGAGGTTCAAATATGGCCGATAGACACGCTCGAAGAACTAGAACGCAAACATGCATGTTGAGATATGTAATAGATGGGCCTCCCGCCACGCCCCCAGATGGAAGTACCCTCATCCTTACCAACGAGGTGGACACCTACCACTGTGAGACGACATGGCAATATAAAACAGCATCTGCTTTTCAGTCACAAGACAAATGGAGCATGACAGAGTATATTCAGTTTTCTACTTAGGAACATTTTCGCAAACTCCAGACTTCTAGTTACCTTGTCTGAAATGCCCATAACCTTCTTAATTGTAGATCCGCCATCACCGGCTGGCGACGAAGATACGAAATGGATCTCAGCATCTGGCCAATCTCCTGTATCGTTATTGTACTTTGTTCGCAGGAAGCCGACACCCTCAACGCCACCGAGCAGTGTCAGCGGGCCCCTCTTGCCAAAAATATACTGGGTAACCTGAAGAATTAACGCACAATTGCTGTAAGCTATTAACAAATGACCTTTGATCCGTCCCCTCGAGAACAATCCCGTAGACATATATATATATAATAGGGTTTTAGTCGAAATTGTCCTCATAGTTTAAATATCAACTGCTTCGCAATGTAACCACAGATAATTACCTTATCAAGGTCGACCCGTTTTCGAACGACTGAAAGCGTCTGGTTGATTTGGAAGCTCAGTCCAGCAGCCCCGATATGGTCGTGCAGATTGCGGCCCACTGGAAGGTCCATTACCACAGGGATCTGCCAAGCGAGACGTGCCACCACAGATAGACAATGACTGATTTTAATGACCTTGATAGCGAGCTAGTGGCGGTCCCGAGTAGGAGTCCCGAGAGTTTCGAGTAACAAAATTAATTCGAAAATAGATCGATGAAACAAGGCACCATTTCTCAATGGTGTGATGATAATATTATCCACTTGGGTATTCCCGCCCGATATCTTGGTGAAAGTATGAAATATCGTCTAACTTTAGCAGCTCCATCTCTAGAGGAGATCGCTTCAAGAAATTCGATATTATCATGGCTGACTGGGACTGCAGGCATAACAGTTAACGATACATTATGATAGACATTGTGGTATCATGACCGAGTGCTTCATATTTAGGTGTTGTGAACAAGTGGGGGGTAATATGTCACGCAGTTCAAGTTCGGCAACGGCAGTTGGCAAGCAGCCGTTGACAGCCGTGAAATGCAGGTATGCATCAGGTAATCTATCAGATGACTGTGCGATATAGAGATTTCAACTGGGCAACAACATCTCCAAGGACCTAGTTAATCGAGAAAGGTATCTCTCTCTTCACCAAACTGATCAGACGGAAGTGTATACGTGATGAAAACGGTCGAACGCTGAAATAAATACTTCAGTATAAGAGTCCTATTTACCCCCAGTG
Source organism: Stratiolaelaps scimitus (assembly GCA_019614645.1). Lineage (NCBI taxonomy): Eukaryota > Metazoa > Arthropoda > Arachnida > Mesostigmata > Laelapidae > Stratiolaelaps > Stratiolaelaps scimitus. The sequence goes on from JABWDB010000005.1 coordinate 15,915,573, forward strand.
ATTGAAGGTGATGAGCTGGTCCTATTCCGGACAGCATGAGGATCTGGGGAGAATTGATAGATCCCGCGGAGAGGACCACCTCGCGATTCGCGTGCACCGTCCGCAAACGGCCCCGAAGGCGAAACAAAACACCGACACAGTGTCTCCCTTCGAGCAACAGCTGAATAGAATGAAATTACACCTATTTACTTCATACATATAACACCGTTATTATTAATATTTGAACTGGCGTCCTATAACGCTAGCAGAAATTTCATCTCAAGTTTGAGCTGAGATAGCTGCAATACAACGACGCCATCGCAGAAACTACCGAGGTCGAAGTAAATGTAAAGCTTTATTGGTTTATTAAAGGAGCTGCAATTTCGCAATGCTTATGCTCTCTTATAAGTCTTCATGAAGGCGTCTGTATGGAGCACAGCATCTATTAACACCTACTAAAACAGTCAAGTGCACCAGCTCTCGCTAAAGCAATACGTATTTTCTTCGCCGGTTATGACAAAACCTCACCAGAATACTGGGGCTGATCCACGGGATGATAACTAGATAAATAGCATGGATACTTGATTTGACGAAATGTTCGAAAATAATCGATTATTACTCTCACCTTGAGTACTTTAGCATTAGTGAGTATGTGCAGGTTTGGCCTATGGCGTGCGGCGTTCAAATATGCCTTGGCTGTGCTGACTCGTTTGCCGTCTCGAACGGTTCCCTGCGGAATATCGAAACGTGTCTGCACATGACCGTTGTAGTCACCTCGAGGGTAGCCGAGTGTTTCTCCAGCCGCCACAAACGCTTCTCCTAGCGGGGTGCTAAATGGAGCCCGCTCCACTGTAAGTGGACCCCCCACGACGTGATAACTGTCATCATTTGTTCGCAGTCGAAAAACAGATATACAAGGCGCAATTGGTTAGCAGAGATGATCGCTGGCTGTGATGGAAAGCTTAGCGCATATATATATATATATATATATATCGCTAACAATTATATATATATTTTTTTTTATGACGGAGAATGCTCATGCAGACCAGGCCTCATAAGTAAGGTATTTGCCATAGTACTGTGGGACTCCTGCCTGGTGGAGCGGCAGACCTACCCACTAAACTTACGCCCCACTTAATCTTGACTCTGGGTTCGTCCGGATCTTCAGAATATATATATATATATATATATATATATATATACATATATAGCCCTTTTTAATCAACACGAGTCATCGACCAGGTTTACGATCGAGTACCGAAAGAAGGCGGTGTGATGCTCCATTATATTCAACATTGCCGTAATATAACGACAACTGGAAGAGAGAACTGTTGAGATGGTCTATCCATAGAATACGTCATAGTTAAAGAGGAAATTATCCGCATCGAGGTGAGATAACCTCACTACGCTACAATACAGACGTCTCTTCCAATATAACAGGCAGTCATTTTGCCGAAAAATTATACCTGTGTAATATGGCTTTTGCATACGTTTCGTTCATGCGCAGTTTGCTTGCTTCTTTATGCAACGTACCCGCTAGCTAAAATGTCAGGATCGCGGTTGTCTTCAGACTTGAGAAAATAGGGGAACACCTCTTTCCAGGACCAGCCGGCACAACCCAATCCTGTGTCCCACTGATCGTAGTCCTTCCGGTTGCCACGGACATAGAGCATGTAGTTGAGGACACTGGACCCACCTAAGACCTTCCCTCGAGGCCATAGACTTTGCTGAATGTCGAACGAAATGAATGAAGGGATGATTAGGTTTAGTTGGCTGAAGATTTTTAGTTTAGAAACGTGAAACTGCCTTGCCGCGAGGCCCACAATCAACATTTTGGAGTCGACTGTTGCAAGTTCTATTCAAAAATTGTCTCAGTACCGTACCTAGTTTTTGGCCTAAATTACAGCCTAAGCATATGTTAATGAAATCAGGCCATATATAAATAAGGTAGTTCCCGCCCATGTCATCTCACTACAGCATTCCAACAATGCTAAAATACGGAGCAAAGTCAAAGACTAGGAGAAACAATACTAAATAATTAATGTAAGCACCCGATTGTCGAGTCCAAAGCAAGCAACGTCCTGCGGAACCGTTTTGTACTGCCAGTCTACGCGCGTCTTCTGAAATTCGGCAGCCAGCAGAGGTACGTCGTGAAGGGCCGAAGGTGAACCTCCAGCTTCGAGGAGCAGCACCCGCTGGAGAGGATTCTCGGAGAGTCGGGCAGCGAGCACAGCGCCTGCCGAACCGCCTCCCACTAGTATTCCAGATGCGTCATTTATTAATAATAATAATCATCATAATAATGACAATATTAGTTATGACACTTAACAACTGAAACTCTGGGACCTCTGTGAGCCCTCTATTTCTAGTGGATATTTGTTATTCATGAAAAATGTATTGCTCGTTGCTCTAGAAACGCATCAGTAACCAAGACGCATCAGCTGCATGGATTGCCTGCAAGAATAAAATATGTGTCAACCGAGCTGCGACTGCAGCATGCTCAAGGTCGTATCGTATTACAAGTAATGTGCAATACAATATGACCTTTTAGCATGGGTTTATAAGTTATCGATAATCAAGCGTATGCATATGTTCGTTTCTCACTTGCAAGTGTACCCGCCAGCTAAAGTGTATAGTCCCTTGATCGTCGTCTTCACACTTGAGCAACTAATTAGAAAGCCGAAAGTCATTGTTTCTCTTATACAATAAGGATAAATATAGTTGCCCCTGATTAGGACATCACCTTTATACCTCGTCGACTCCATGAAGCAGAGACGACGGTAAATCTTTTCTCAAATGAAAAGGGGTAGCTGCGCTGTTGCTTCGATACGACTTACATTTCGCCGTTATAATAGATCGAGTTAAGCCATGCGACTTTCTATAACATCTATTTAGAGTCGTAACGAAATTAATTGGCTGATTTGCTCATGAGCATCCAATGGCAAATGCTTAATACGTGCCCCTATGAGAACATTATGTATTTGAACCACTTCCACAACGCAACATCAAGTTCGATTCACGATCAAAATGCAGCTCTACACATCGAAGATTACAGACCAACGACAATACCGGCAGTAGAGGGTTTGGCCGCTCCAACAAAACAGAACTGCGGGCTAGCTATCTCGTTAGCCTCAGCTAAAGGTATTATTAGCAAAATCACCCAAAGCAAGGCCGAATCGTCCAGTCTCATTTGTCGTCTTTATTTGCTTAGCCGCAACAGTGTCAGAGCAGCAGCAGCAGCAGCAGCAGCAGCAGCAGCAGCAGCAGCAGCAGCAGCAGCAGCAGGACAAGCTGGTTTGCACAAAATGGTGCGTCTTTTTTTCAAACTCGCCTCAAAACGTCGGCCACAATGCGATACCATCGAAGCGTGGCTCTCCAGTTCTTCAAATCAACGTGTTTTAGCAATCAACCGAACATCGAGTGAATTATGCACTGCAATGTAGCAGGCATCGTGATCAAAGCAGGGCACTTGCAGTGTTCCCTGCCGAACATCTACAAGGAGATGCGGAGTGGATCATGTCGCTGCTTCGCTCCTGTGTGTGCTGTTCCATCGTAATTTCAGCTGGGTTTCGTCGAAATTCGACACTCGTCATTGCCGAAACTAGAAGTCATATGGTGGCTCCATTGTGGTCGAACTCGTAGTAAGAATGGTCGCCCGTAGGGCAGAATTTGCGGACGAGAAACACATCACGTAGTGAAATCATTGATGCGCGCCTCTTGCCGCCATTGTGTGCGTGTGATAGGTGTGTGTTATGCAATAACTGCAATTGGCTTCATTTGGAGCTTAATGATGCTCAGTAATTCAGTCCGGACCCCGGACTGAGGTCGTCCGAGGGATTCGTTTGTAGAACATCACCGGATGGGGACACAGCAGCATTGTGAAGGTGGAGAAGAGCCGCCTACGCAAACGCTAAAGGCGTTTTAGCCTTACGTGTTTTTTTTCTCACTCTCTCTCATTGCACATACTTGAGAAGGGAATAAACGCTAAAATGCCTCGTCTTATTATGATTATTCTAATTATTTTAATATCTTTAGATTGCCGAAGGATCGAAGAGAGGATAAGATTCGCCAAGTGAGACTGCTCTAGTGAAGATACCGGCAATGGTGTCTAAATTGGATTCGAATACACGGCACACAATCGAATTCAGATACAAATCTTGCTCGGTACCGGTTCTTGGCGATTTTTCCTCTCCGACCTGTTTGTCCCAAATTCAATTCGTTATAGACAACAGGTTTTTTATTATCCGCTTGACGTTGAGCCTTCTATAGGACAAATGAGATGTGGCGTGAAGCTTGCCTTAGTCTAACACATGGCCATGGTAAGATCCGTAACCGTCCATGAGAATCTTCACGATGAAATAGCATCAGTATGAGGTGATCGATATGAGTGGTGCTGCTTATTGTGTATTTGCCTATTTGCTCTTCTCAGTGCTAGAGCAATCTATAATATTTATATACTGAAATCTATGATTTATACAGATATTCCTCTTGTTCATCATGCCATGTTGACAAACAAACTGAATATGCAAATCGTCTCATCCGATCCGCCGCTCGATCGCCTGCCGGCAGATGTGGCCCAAAACGCTGGTACGGCCACCATCACTTGTCGCTTTCAGTGATGCCCAGCATATGCCGCCACCTCTGCTACAGCAGTGGCAGTAAGCCCGCGCAAGCAACAGGGGGTGCATCCCTTATTGCCGATTGGGTCGCCCTTGTCAGGTCGAATGTACCATCCTACCGCCTCATCTACATAGCCGTTCGTTGTTAGCGACGTTGGCTCGACACCGCATAACAACTGCGATTCGTCACCGGCGAAACGCATTTGCTTCGTCATCGCCACCAGCATCACCACCACGAGCAGCAGCAAACCAAACCAGCATCTCCACATGTTCATCACGACCAGTAGCATCACCTTGGCCGTCTCGCATTGCGGACTGCGTCAACGGAAGCTTTCGTAGCCATCGTCACCACCACCGCCGTCGCCGCAGCCGCCGCCGACGGAACCTTATGCGTGCCCCAGACCGGTGGTCCGACAACGCCGGTAGGAAAGTAGCCGCTAGCGCAGCGGCAGCAGCAGAGATTCGCTGTTTCCGCGCGCAACGAGGCAGACGCTATGGAACCGACCCCACCCTCTACAGCACCACCAGCAAAATCGTGCCCTCCCGATCGTAGCACATACACAAATACACGCACAAAGCTTTGCTTGCAGTTCGTCTCGTGCCCGCTCCTCCCGGTGGGCCGCTCCGACGCCGCTGAGGTATGAATGAGGTAACTAGCAACAAAGGACTGTGCTACTGCCACGTAACCTGGCATAGTAAAGAACGTGTGGAAAAAGTGGCGGCTCGTTGATAATGCACATCATGCTTTGATAAATAAGGTGGATGCCAAGATATATATATATTAATTTATATATATATTATATATATGGATCAATTCGCACATCTGTAAGGAGAATATGTGTGAGGGTATCTGGATGGAGACAAATTCTTGGCGCACAGGCAGGGTTCTTGCCGTTCGCGTTTCGTCCGTCGAATGTTCCAGATATGATCGTTTGTGTCAGATGTAAACTGGCCAATAGTAGTCCCCAGCTTAGACCGTTACCTCTATGTTACTTCCTGTCCTTTAGTTTGATGGGGCTTCCTGTTTATCGAGGAGTGAAACATCTGTGTACCTCAGGGGGCAAAGTTAGGGTTGACATTTGATAAACAGAAGCGTTTGTGTCACCCGAAATGTTAAGAGTTTGACCGCTATAATTACTTAATATACAACAATTATAGCAGTCAAACAATTGGTTGGTGTAGTTAATTCCATATTCTTTCGTATCAGTTAGATATACGTGTTCATAGAAACAGCTAAGTGCAGCACCGGTGGGTCAATTATACTGTAGAGCCAACAACTAGTATTGCAGATTGTTAAATCTTGCACATAAAACCAGCACAACAATAATAATACTAATTAAAAATGCATCATATATATACACATGTTATGTTATGTTATATATATATATTGGCTTGCGGGAAAAGATCAGAGCTAGTGATAACTAGAGCAGGAAGCGTATTCAACCTACCAACAATATAGTCATAGTCGGGATCAAATGAAACCCGTGAATATGAGGGAGCTTCCCTTTCGACATAAATAAGGATCCAGGCGAGAAGTGGTAAAAGGCCGGCGCCCAGGAGCGCCTTAAGTAACAGGGTCCATTTGAGAAAGATGATTGGCAGCGGCGGAAACAGCACCATTCCGGCTCGTTCATACTCGTCTATCCACCAGTGTCAGCGTTTTATATTTTTGGCCAACGCGTAAAGGAAACGCAAATAGATAAACACAAAATACGTCGTTAGTAATCCAACTCCGACGATTGTGGCATAGCGACGGGTCCAATGATGCTACCCCTATGATGGAACTGATTGTTGTATTTCAGTGATGATTCTCTATGATGGACAATTACTGTATTTGTTCGTTTGTTGTAAGCATACATAGACGGAATATTACAAAGACAAGATACACGGATATCCAGTGAACTAAGCCGAATTAGCTTCACGAAATAGCTTGTTAGGTTGACAATAAATGAATCAGACGAGAATATAGGCATGGACCGCAGGGGTTCTTATAAGACAAGCAAATAGATGAAAGGCATAAACCCGCATCGGTGTGCGTATATATTCACCAGGTTGACCGGAGAAACCATGTATATACATATATATATATATATATATATTGGGAGAGAGATATGTATGTGCATTCTCGTGACAATCGAGTGAATAGACGTTGACATCTTCCTATCTTCATCTTGCTGTGGATATTCATTTGTTTCAATTGTGAACTCTCATTCAAATTATGTTCGTCGTACATCGGACATTTGGTAGCGGCAACGGTACATAAGCAACATAAAAACGTGCTCTGTATCTTTCGACATTCAGTCATAGGTACTGCAATTGGAGCTGCAACATATGTCATAGAATTTACAAGGGGGTTGCCTCTAGAGGCCACCATCGTTACCTGGCTGGGTGCAAGGTAATGGTGATGAGATCGACGAGTCTTCTTTTTTTGGCACGGCGCGGCTGCTTCGAGGGGCTCGCTGTCAACTCATTTCAAACGCGTGTGATGGCCATCAGTTTCAGGGGAAATGGCTCATATACGGCAAAGTTGTTCTAAACTCGGCAAACTAGGCTCAGTTCCAGCCAAGGCTCAAAGAGCGAGTTCGCTTCTCTTGGAATTTAGGACAACTGGAAAGAATTAGAAAAACTGTTAAGAAAAGAAAAAGCTTGATGGAGAGCTTGGTGGTATTTGTTAGGATAACCCTTTTATCGGCCATATTAAGGGGGAGCAGTTTATGGTGTCTGCTTTGCGCTCTTTGGATAACTAGACTAATGGAGTTTGAGCAGGCCACCTAAAAGATGTTTTTATATTGTATTGTAAACGCACCTTCTATTGAAAATCGATAAGGAGGAGCAATGTTCTCGGTAGAAAACAGAGGGAGTGTCAGGGATACTAAGAAATTTCTCTGGCTACTTGTGGCCTGCTTATGGCCCAACTCTAATAGCCTACCTACCTAGACTTTGACTTAATGCAACACTCCTCTCACCCGAACGAAGGAAATACCTATAAGGACTTGTAAGGTGTCCACGTCGATCCTGAGTAACAACTTGCGGACAGGTTAAGCACGCGGCTGCGTAGCGTGGTAGAGAACAAGGCGGGTTTGTGGGAATTTACCAGTGTTATGCAGCTGATATATAGCTGACACCATTCCCCGTACACGTAATTGATCCAGCACAACGCTGGAGCCAAAAATTACGGGAGGATATTTTCAAGGAGGCGTCTCCTGCAGTCTCCAACCATTAGCTACCTTCATCAACGTGGTCGTTATTCGATCATAGTGAGAGAACGCGGAAGGTGCCGACTACGCGACGACTACGGATACAGCTTTAGAACAAGGAAATATTGAAATATGATGATACACAATGTCGAATGTTGTACATCAGAAAGCTTTGGCGACCTTTTAAATCAAACGTCATTGCCAGGTGAAGTTTGACCTATTCACACGTAAATCGTTTGCTTACACGCTCGTTCATACTTTTAGAACTAGACATGAATCGAGAAAGTTGAACATCATTTTGCGCTGAAAATCAGTTGTTCCTTGAAGGAACAAGCCCGAATAAAATGAGTGGAAAATCGATGAATATGTTTCGACAGGGAGGACTTCACGCGGCAAAACATTTACTACAGGTTTAATCGATTCAGAAGGGGTGATTGGACTGCTGGAGACCCCGGGGGAAGTCCCTTTACTTCAGTACATGTCACGAGCGAACGAGTTGCGATAATTACTGCCGCCTTTGAGCAATTAGTACTGGACAATAGCCCCTTCTTTGGCCTATTCTTTGGCCTACTGTAATTGCACGCACCACTACTAATGAATGCATAGCGAACGACTGACAAATGGGTACCTCTACGAATTGACACCAGCGCAGATGAAAGCAGGAGTTGCATCCTACAAAACCATAGGCACCAAACTAATCGACAAACGCACACCTTTGCGATATAGACATGTCTTGAGTGAGTTTATATCGCCCGCCCGAGAGGGCTCAGACAGTAAAATCTCTTCGAACGGACAAATAGCCATTTGCCAGTGGCAGTGCCGAATAGTCTCGATTTGGTCCCAAAATAATCATTATCGTTGCTATGGACGTTAACGACATGTCTTATTACAGGTTCTGAGAGTACGCTAATACCAGCATGCATATAGAAACACGTCAACTATCTACTCAAGAATAGGACAATCTTACTCATTGGCCCGACGAGACACAAAATTCCCAGCAGCTAGTCAATAGGCGCGCATCCACCCACCAAAAATTGAGCCAAAAATTTGTACGCACAATCTACTGCTTGCATAACTGTCTCGTTACTTACCACTGGAAATACCGGTTTATGCCATTCGAACGCGTATAATCCCCTACAAACCTACGTCCGTCACGCTGTTGCGTCAGACGTCGGACTCACAATTAAGTAGACACCAGGGCACACGTTTTTATGAACTTTGTTCCAATTGCTACGAAAGGGCAGTTCCGCACCCGTTTCGTGCTCCACGTTGTCTCTAGTTCGTCTTTGTCGCCGACCTCTCGGTGGCGCGTACCGTTGCCCCGGCCACGGGCTGTCACTTACGACTTCGCCAATGCACCAGCGACCGATCTGTAGCTCCGTTGATCTGACACTGAAGAAGGTGGAGGTCCACACCCGTGCGTGCCTTGCCTCTTCTTCGTGTTATCCGCTAACGCCGGGTTACGACTATAGGGGTTGTGGCGCGGGGAGAGAACCCGAGACCGCTGGAGCTTGACCCGGCCCATAGCCGTGTTGCACAGCCGCCCGACGCGCCACTACCGATCGTGGTGGTATCCTATGCTTGATGCTGTTATATATATTCGGTTATCGCTTCCACTCTACCATACGTACTGCTAACTATAATATAGGCAATAGCTAATTAGCAGAGCATTAATGAAGGCGGACAGGTGTAAACAACACGATCGATGAAGCAAAGACGGAACGATTGGTTCATGGCTAATTAGGCGACTATCTCCGCCTGGGAGTATAGGCCGGTCATTTAAGAACGGGCAAACGCAACATATGAGAACTTAATGAGAGAAATGCGCTATTTGCTCTGCGTAATCCGGGTGGTCGCAGGTAAGAACGAACTGCTCTATCTGCATCTTCTCCACCCAGCAGATTTCTCGAGGCCGCAGCGGCTCTGATCTTCGTGATTTTCATATCATTACGGTGGATCAGCGATCAAATCCAGTGTGTTAGTGTCGATATGATTAGAACCTTGGCATATGGCTCTCGTGAGCATTTTCCGGGCTCTCGACTCAACGTTGAATTGAACAACGGCGGAACGACGGATTATATCAGAGTTTACCTGCCTGACTGACTTGGCCACTTGCACTGGCGGTCACTGAATATATTAATGCGTTTTACACGCATCATTAATGAGATTATACAATATATAATATAGAAAAAGAAATATCCATAGTTTCCATCTTCATTCCCTGTTCCCTGTCTATCGAGGCGCGAACGCCGGACACAGCCACTGCGATCTCTCACTCACCGGAATGGGAAATAATCCCAATTAAACCTAATCTTTATCTCATATATATATATATATATATATTATACAATGCGCATATAATTTTATACGAAAATTGCGCTTATAGGGGAGCCTTCAGGCAATCTCTTGTATTATATTATGGCAGTTAACTTTCGCCGGACATCGAACAGCCAACAACATGTTCTCAAGTTAACACAATTACAAACTTAGCCGCATGTAGCGTGCTGCTGGCCATGTCACTGCGACGTAGCCCCAGCGATAAGTGTACTAGAAGTATACTATAGTGCTTCAGAATGCTCGGACCACAGGATGATCCGGGATCACAATCAAGTGAAAGTTTATTGTGATATTTCTGAAAAGCGAACTTACTCGAGCAAGCGACGCAGAGCTGGCTGGCGTCGGAGGGCGGGGAGGTGTAATGGGGTAAAAATGCATTTCATTGAGGGGATGTCACGTTTGCCATAAGCCTTTACCGCAAAGAAAGCCGTCCTTTGGCAACAATAGGAAAATCGAAGGTAGTTCGAGCCGAACTAATCGCTTAGCTGTTGGTGCTGCTTTATAGGCCGGCAACGCGGCTGTCTTCTGGAAGCGGCCTTAAACCCGGTGTCGCCTTCTCGTCGTTGTCATCCTCATCCAATATCTGGATAATGCTGAACCGGTGACGCTGAAGAGGATCAACTTTCATCTGATCTCTCAATCCAATTCGCTTAGTGGCACTGCACCAGTAAACACTTAGCAATCGGCGAAAGGGGACAAGCCAAATATATATAATACATAGTGGATAATGGGCGTAGAACGTCAATTTTCAAGTCGAACTCGACAAAATATTCAGAAAATGGGAGACCTTCTTGTGAAAGGCGATTCTGAAGAACCCAGAGGCTGTGAAGCAAATCACTTTCTATGCCCTACACAATTTGTTGGCTTTAATCTATATTTGCTAGCTATCTCTAGCATGAGACAGCGTCGCGCTGGCTTGATTAATAGCAAGGTTGGCAACTGAAGGGTCTAAGTTCTCAGTTCTCCAATGGCTTCCATAGATTTCACCCAGTGCGTGCTCCATAATGATGATACGACTTATAATATGCCGCAGTTATTTTTATCGATTGTTTTCAGTTGTAACCTCTTTCATGTCAAACCCAATTCATGCGTTGGTCCATAGGAAGCCACGTGCGGACCGCATCCATAAGGCACATGCAGTGGTAGTTCTCGGAGCAACGGCAGTTATTGCAATGGCAGTATAAAGTGATTAGTGATACATTTATTAGTATTTACCAATACTGACGTTTACGCAGGAGCCACTTCTTTACCTGGCGATAATCCTCCCGTGTCGACGAAGGCATCCGTTCTTTTGTTATGGTCGTCGTCGTCGTCGTCGTTGTTGTTGTTGTTCTTGCCCCATTTGCCGGCGCGGCATAAAACTTCTCGACGTGTGTGTTTATACAGCTTCTTACCACGTACGGTATCTGTTTTTGGTTTGGCTGGTTTTCGATTTCATTGGTCGCCTCGTGCAAATATGCCGTGTTACCGCGGGTCCTGCCAGCTCTCTTGACACGTATTCTTTCTATATATATATATATATATATATATATATATATATATATATATATACACTCATTTTCATGGTGCCTCTGTCTCTCTCTCGTGCGCCCTCTCGTTTCCTGCCGTTGTCTGCCGGATCTGTGTACGAAGACGATGATTAACATTACGGCCACTGCGACATTTGCTAAGCAATAGATTTTTGACATATTTTTACTATACGGGTCTGGCTGATCTGGTTGTGTGCTTGACAAACAATGTCATCGCCATCGACGACGAAGTGTCAACCGGCGAACCAGCTACTGCCGTGGCTCGATTGGTGCCATAACGAGCGAGCTGTAAGAACTACCCGGTGACGGCTTTAAGAACGGATGGCGTTGGTGGAATCAACGGTTCAACACTGCCTCTGATGCCTGAACGCTTTGCTGCAATGCGTCCGTAGAGAAACATGAGGCAACAGCCGCTATCTCGAGCTAAATTTGCAACGTTCAACTCGCTAATTACGTAGTGTATCAATAGTCGATCACGCTTATAAGGATTTAATAAGCATAGCGTCCCTGTTTACCAACCGCTGCTGAGTAGCTGGATCCAATTGATGGATTCAACTGGTTATCGGAGTGCTAACTCTGAATCGCCACAGCTGAGCCACACTTGTTATTGGAGAACAAAATGTGTATATGTCACAACAATGTTGGCCTCGGCCCCGGTCCCCAACTAATCCCCCCCCACCCAAATAATCCCTAGAATTCCTAATTATTGTATGTTTGAATAAATACGTATAATAGGCAATAGCACATATATCTCTCATAAAATTCTGAGTCGGAACGGTGCATACTATTTGTGTCCTTGTGATCCGAGAGATGTACATTACTCATTTGAAGCTTGTGCTATTGCCAGCCAGATCGTCAACAACTACAGTCCCATCCCCTGATTAGCCACTACGTTCCGTAGACGACAAAGTGTGATATCAATTGTTTTGCGCCACCTCACGTCCTCCCGATGGTTGCCGGTGAAGCGCTCGTCTGACGGAAGGAGCTCGAGTGCTAAGAATGCGAACGGCGACTTCGGTCATCAGCTGCGGACATGACGACTGTCACGTCAGAGCATCTCTTGCGGGGCCACTACACCGTCTTTGTAGCAGTGCATGGCCCGTGCCGGCGCAGTGAGTCAACGTGCAAAGATGCCGTATTGGGGCTGTGCCGTCACCGAAATGAAACCTTACGAGAATGTCATCGCCTTCGCAAGTCACGCTGGGTTAACGCGCTGGACAGGTTTACCATATCACGAAACAGCGAACATAGGGGCTCAGTAACGCAAGGAGCTCAACGCACACAAGGGTCACTATGAGGCGTTATAGTGAGGTGATGATATGTCTGTGGGGTACATCTCATAGCAATGGCTTAGTCGTCGCCGTGTGCTTCCGGTGCTGCTAATACGGAGTTGCGCAGGCTGGCTGCCACGCGACGAGATAGGCTGCGAAGAAGCATACCTAACATGAACTGGAAAGTTAGTGGAGTAGGACAACAGACGGTCGTCCACAGCAGCCGTTCAGGGGCAGGCCACGCCCTCGCTTTCAATTCAGCCTTCAGTTTCAGATGGCGCGGTTAAATCAATGCAGGTAAGAAGCCATCCGCGCATGTCAATTACCCATTCATGGCAGCATATGGGAGCGTGTTTATGTATGTGCGGGTCTTAGCATGGACGTGTCGGCGTTTGCGTAGGTCTGATGTAACATCTGGCAGGAGCTGCCTAGTTGTCTTGGAACAGGTGTCATTTTTAGGTTGTCACGACATGCGTATAGAACTCATAACTTAGCCACACTTGGTGTTAGTACAACGGGTGTGGGCTCTGATTTTGCAGTGTAGACTATCTAAGTAAGTAAGTGATTTGGCAATAAACGCCTCTCGGGCTTGGGGCAAACACTTCGCGAGTTCTTCCTTTAATTTAAGTCAGTTTCGTGCTGCCATTTTTTGACACCGCTTCTGCCGGAACATATATAGAGAATAGATTACTTCCTAAAAAGACCATGGAGACTACACATTATTAGATTTATGGGAGTGGTTTTAAATGTGTCTTTGCTTGTCTGCAAAATCGTTGAGGTACAATTATAATTAGTAACGAGACAATGACATGAAGCACTTGCGACTCCAGCTGTTTTTTCTATTCTAGCTATAACTATTCAGGTAATTCATTCTAATTCTATTTTTTATTGGCATTCGCTACGCCCGAAATCTTCCTATTGAAAGTTTTCACTGCGCTGAAACGCAATTAATTATTTGCGCGAACTGATATTGTGAAGGCATAGAAGTACGCCGCACAAAACTTACTGAGATGCTTGTGGGGGATGCAACCAGAGCAACCACTGACGAAGTCGTGTCCTCGTGTGAAGATGAGAGAGGTCACCTTGTAGACCACAATAAACTACAATTAGTGAGTAAAAGTGTACGTGTTTGTTGAAAAAAAAACATAAATTGCACGTCGTGTTACTTGTACACCCAGTTTCACTATGTTAATTGCATCTTTGATATCAACATCCTGCAAAGGCTAAGCATAACAAATACTTACCCAGGCATGCCACTCTACTAGAACGATGGGTGAGGTGTGTGACCCATTCGTAAGAACATTTTTTCAAGAGCTGTATTGTTCGACGTCTATGTATTGCGCTCATCTTCCAGTGTCTTCGAGGTTTCGGCTATCAAGCTTGCGAAGAAGGCAGGCAGACGAACGTTTGCAGCTGTTTTGTATCCAGGTCCTTCTTAGTCACAGCGAGTTTGTTCTCAGGACTCACCCCAGGATGTAAAGACACCCATAGCTGCCGCATGTTGACGGCAAGAAGACCTCAACCGGGCACTTCTTCAGCCATTTGTCTTCGCTCGCCGATCGTCTTCATTTTTGGGGATCACATGAGCGCATTTACAATGTGTCTCCTGTTTCTGTCTACTTAATTTCATTGGCTAGAAGGCTAACACATTAATAGCCGTATATACGATTCAACACCATTGTAAAGTTATTTTATTTAGAATACTAATCGAATTGTCGAATAAATATTTCGCCCCCCAAAACAGCACACTCAGCGTCGCACATTTTTATTCATTTATTCAATAGTAGCATGTACACTTTGAGTTATAGGAGATAGAGTTATTTGAGATCTTCTCACAACAATCTAGCTTTCAATTTAACATAACATAGAGTCACCTTCGAAGGTGAGAGTGAACGAACCTGAGAACTCGAGCGTGGCTCATACCCCCCTTCGCTCAAATAGTCTGTTATTTTTCAATCATCAGCCGAAAATGTTGAGCTTTTTTCTTGCATGAGAGGGAATTGTTTTGTATAAACAAATGCATGAAAATAGTTGCCGTTTTCATTTACTTCAGTGAATAACTCCTTAAGTTTCTACCAATTTCGGACTCGTTTTTGCGGCCAGACCCCAAACGCATTCCCCATTAGGCATCTCCTGGTACTTATCCGTATGGCTTCCTATGACGACAATGGGAGAATGTTGGCAGGAAAAATCCCACCTCCCCGAGGCCACTACACGATGCGACCCGACACCAGCTTGTTTATATCCAAGCTGATCTAAACCGCCGTGCCGCTGTGCCAGCTTTGCTCATTTCTCAGTGTCATACCTGGCAAGAATCCGCAGGGAAAGAAACGTGGTAAACAATACAAGCTAATCTGAATGTCCCCGTTCCTATCAATGTGCTACCGATTAGTTACCCTGTAACACTTGACGTAGCCGTTGTCTCGCCCGCCCTGGCCAGCGCAATGTAAACAGAGATGCATCCATCACTGCCCAACGTCCATATCCACCATTACACCACACAAGAACACCCTCATCTGTGGAGTATTCACTCTGGTGAAAGCCCCTGCTGTCATCAGCTGTTCCTTTTCTTTCTAGTAAAGTTGTCCGTTCACTAGCGAATAGCGATTTTCGAAGGCGATCACAAAGTGAACGTGAAGTAGTGTGCAGCTTTTCATTCGAGGGGGCGAGACCACCGTAGCAGGAAGCTTTCGATTGCGGCATTCTAGGTAGAGAAGAGCGCGAATCTACCGTAGTTCGGTACCCCCTGTCCTCGCCGGCCAATATTCCGTCGACGACGC
Organism: Stratiolaelaps scimitus; assembly: GCA_019614645.1. Taxonomy (NCBI): domain Eukaryota; kingdom Metazoa; phylum Arthropoda; class Arachnida; order Mesostigmata; family Laelapidae; genus Stratiolaelaps; species Stratiolaelaps scimitus. The sequence continues at coordinate 15,931,285 of JABWDB010000005.1, forward strand.
ACCGTACCCTCAATCCCCAGCGACTATCGAGGACAACACGTAGGTGAGGACGAAATGGCAGCAAACACTGAGACGCGACCCGAGGCGGCAGCAACGAACAACAACAGTGGTAGCGGCAGTATCGGGGAGATTGAAACGCTCGTAAGTGAATCATCTTTCGGCTTATTGCAGCGACTCTTGGAGGAGCAGCAGCAAGATATTCATTATGAACGGCGACTATATGCTATTCCGTCCGTAGATTGCCATTTGTAATTAGTTATCTATTTCATGGAGTGGTCCACCGGATCGGGCCGCACTTTAAGGAGTCTGCACCGTTCCAATAATTACTATACGATAATAATAATAATAATAATAAATGTCGATTATTCCAATCTGCTTTTTCTCGGGCACCATTTTTTCCACTAGAAGTTTCCGCAGAATATTTGTGAAATTAAATATTTGCAACAACATTGGCCGGAAGGCCTCTTTTGTTAAAAATTGCGTTTTATCGCTAGATACCGATTGATGCATACTGTAATATAAAGATGGACGTCGCACAAAGGCTACTACTGATTGCATGCACTTATACGTCGATGTTAAATATACCTATCAGATGGCGATTCAGGAAGCAACATCATCATTATGGAGAGCAATATCATGGCCCATGTTACTCTCCATAACTTAATCTCGTCCAGATTATCAATGTGTGCTTATCACGTGTTATCCCACTGGTTTCCAGCAACGCGAATATGAGTGGCTGCTGAAATTCGAGGTTAACGATATCGTTCAACAACTTCAAGGAGTTATCGCCGTGAGTAATTTATAGGCGCCTGCTTTACGGATACAGACGGACAGGCTGTTTCCAGCATTGTCATTCTAGCTCTCTAACCATATATCAAGTGCTAATTTATCTTTAGCCAACGAACTTCTGCAGTATATAAAGTGTCCATCCCTGTCGGGACAGTCAACGTACGTTCAGAATAATAAATAGGTAATGAATCTTTGATGCATACACACACACAAACACAATAACATTGTGTATATTTGTGTAAACTCTCAACAGGAATGCTCAAAACGATTTCCTCTATCGATCCCCGGTCATCACCAGACCGAAGCTCGCTCCGATAAATTTGTCATGCAGAACACCATGTAAGTGTTTTTTTTACGAGCATAACCGGGCTGGAGTCCTGTTAGTGCCTGTTCGATCACAACAACAATGACCTCCAGAAACAGGGTGGCTGAATGCATCATTTTGAATGTGGGCGGCTCATTTTCGGGTTAATCTATCGACTCGTTTAGCGTCGGTGACCAATTGGCCGTTGAGGCATTGCTCTCAGTGCTCCAAAATGTGCTCATTTGTAGAATGATGCTGTTTTTTTGCGCTGTATATATATAAATATATATACCTCTGTACGGTACGAATCGGTAAGACGCGAAGAAGTATCGTTTAGGGCAAAAGTGTTACATCATCATTTTGTCAGCTTCAACGATAAAGCACCCGCACGCCCCGAATTAACGTCGACATCTTCTATTTAATTTCAGCGCCGCGTCGGCTGACCAGAGCAAAGTTGTGGCAACTCTAACGGGTGATTCAATTAGTCATGCTGATATTACACTACGCCTGCCGAAACACTCACAGCCCAGCCAAAGAACAATTGTGCAAAATGATGCCCAATGGAAGCTGCAGGTATTGGTCGATACCTTAATATAAAGATGGACAATTACCCCGGGCACGAGGCCTTCCCTCGCCGATTACATTCCTCGTTCAATTATCATTGATTCCAGACAATTGCAGTACATGCTGTATATATATATTTTTTTTTTTATATTTATATATTCTATTTAGTACAACCTATGTGCTACGCATCCGTATCCTATGAATTTTTGGCGCTATCGTGTTTTCAACGTTTTTCTTCTCGTCATGTTCGTGTTTTGTTCACAGCAAATTCAAGATGCCGGCAACCATCTCATGCAGGCGATGAATCTCCTCAACCCGAACCGCGTCGGCGGCCGATTTAAGTTCACGTCAGGGCAAGAGGTAGGCACGCCAAAGGCGGCACTCGAATTTATCATTACGCTGAGAAGTCGGCAATGTTGTTGAACGAGACAATTTCGAACATTATAATCTACCCAGCGGGGAAATATAGGCACCTCTGATCTTGTTCTATAATGTATCACACAAGGAATGGTGGCGTTTTTTTGACGAATACATTCGTCGGTGTGAGAACTCAACCACGCAAACTCAGTAGAATCGCCGTGTCTGCTTCAGGTTCGTAATCTCATGTCCGACGTGATGACGTGCGTAGGCCGCGGCAGGGCCTGTCTGGTGGTGCCCAAGAAGAGGACAATAGAGGAAATCATGCAGAGCAGAAACATGGTATGAACAGGCAGTCTACTCCCACAGGCACTTGCGTATTGTTGTATTACATATATATATATATTTTTTGTATCTATTATCTTTGTCAATTCGTGGTATATAGAAGCCAGATCGGAGGCCTCTCGAATTCTAGCCAGGTAAAATCCGCCTTTCGTATTTGGCTTAGTTAAATTTAGCATCAAGAGACTCACAAATTCTGCTTGTCTTCATGTCTTCCACTATACCGAATAGTTGATGATGGCGATGGTTTAATGGCAATTTTTCCTCGTTCACATTTTTCCCGTCTCTGCTGGGTGCACATAGAAATCGCTACAGCCACCGCTCCCGAATGATGTCGCTGTGAGTTTCTACATCCAGAGCTACAAGCTCGTGTTTGCTGTTTATCATGTCCAAAAGGATTCTCACGGCCAACAGAAGTTCGACGTTCTCCAGGTACGTACAAAGAACTGCTTTTCATGCCACTCAGCGCGTAAACAATTTGTGCTTGTAGTGACTTATTTCGGACGTGCGTGTATTGTCAATGCTAGACCTACCTGTGTATGGCTTATGGGATACGTAATAGTAAATGTTCATCGGAAAAAACGCTCGCGTTTTATTTCGTTTGAACTGTAAACGTGATAATCTACAAATCGACAATTAATTCCACCGATTTCATTATTGCGAATGCCTTCTGACCTTCTGTTTAGGCGGAGTGCTCAGTGCCTTGGCTGAGCGAAGTGTTGGTGCTGTTCACTGTCGCACTACAACTTTGCCAACAGCTCAAGGACAAGGTGTGTACTCCTGTCCCATAATTTCCACGAATCTTATATATTTTACCCGTATACTACCCAGGAGCAATTTCCTCTTATATAGATACCGCGCGACATTGTTTTGTCTGTAAACACTGGCATCACTGAATACGATTTCAGGTGGAGGTCTTCAACCAGTACAACGACTTTACTGTTCCTGACAAAATCTAGAAGGCAAACAGATATATTTCCCTCTGTGGATTGCATGATGCGACACATCGACTAGAGACAGACGACAATTCAAACTCTCGAATATACCCTAGAAAGGCGGAGGCACAGATCGTAGAACAGCGCAACACGAGGTTTTCCAGTGTGCGAGCGCCACTCCCCCAGACGATCCCCGCTCGCGAGCACAACGACGCCACCGAGCCAATGGACCACCCCGCGTAGCGCAGAGACCCGACGTAGTCACAGACAGCGTCGTTGACGTCGTTACAGAGTTATTTTACTGTTTTCGGGTTTTGGGGCTACTTGAAAGGTCTTGCGGACAAAACAGATCTGTATGAGTTGTTTTAGTTGCTGTCTTTTATTGTTATTACTATGTATTTATAACAATTGTGATCTTTTCTCTCCCATTTATGGAAGGGAACGTAGCGTAATCTACTGCCATTGGATATGACATGTTTGTTCGACTCATGGGGGCTGATGATGGTCGAACCGCAGTGAGAACAAGTGACTCGGGGCATCTGGTTCGCTCAAACTCAACGGTGACAGGCCGTCACATTCTAAGGCCCCATGTTTACGCGATATAGGCCGTCCTCTCGAACGTCAAATGTTCGTAACAATAGAAGCATTATATTATGATGAAGGCATCGCCGAGGACAATTCGTTCTAGAGAATGCCCCCTAAGTCACTCGGTGGCTGGCGAGCATGGGCGGCAAAAAATTCAAAATAGCGAGCCTATCTTAGTACTATAACTGGGTTAATCGACATGTTTGTGTATTTTCAGCTGTTCCAAGGGACCTACGTTTTTATTTTGGTTACAATTATGATATTGCTATATTATTGCTAATCCAATCCTTACGCTGCCGGCTCGAACGCCGAATATAATTGCCTAGTCTGTTTGAGTAGCTATACAGTGCAGCCTTTCCGCAAAGGACTGAGCAAGGAAGGAAGCCATGATATCGTCCACAGTAGCGTTGTGGCGATCGAGGAAGGGACGAATGATTGCATGGTAATAAATATAGTTGATGACTAAGAAGACTCAATGAGATAGTGGTGAATAGGTCGCACTTCTGAGCCCCATTGACTTATTATTATGAATATCATTATATAATTGACAGACGGATAAAATATTATATGGTGGTATTAAAGAGTATTACACCATTGTATAGGTTCGCGATATCCAGTAGGGCATCTGTTATTGTCTCAGCTTGTTGTATATGTATGGTGCATTACACTTGAAATCTATTCAGCTTCTGATTTCAATAACTATTAACATCAGTCAATAATAGTAGTAATAATAAATTATCGTTATAATTGCTAAATTCGGCGTTTTAATCTGATGCGCGACAGTCGATATTCAGGTATAAGTTGTAGGAGTATATCCAGTATTCTCGTAGAGGTACTCAAATATTAAGCCTACAGGGTATTCGGAAAATAAAGTAGCTCTATGGAAGTTTGACAGTTTCGAACGCAACCTTCGCTGCAATGTTTTCTCTCGTTGTCCCTTCTAGCTTTAGTTTAGCTAGACAGCAGCGTGTATTTTAAAACAACTAATAGAGAGGAGAAATCCACAACAAGGTTCTTGGAAGGTTGGTTACCTACGGAACTTCTTCTTAAACTTCGCCTTGTGCTCTTATAGGACGCCGAACACCCCATTATACCGTAGTGATCCAGGTACGACTTGATTGCAGTGGATTGCAGAAGCCGTAAGTATGACGCTGCGGGGCTTCCCCTTCTTGTGTTCTCATCAAAAACTTTTGGACTTGCTTCGCAATATCAGAAGATGATGGCGTAGCGTTCGCTATTGCGAATCTGAACCGAAACAGGCAAAACTTAATTAGTAATTTGTTTGAAAGAAGTACCGCAACCCTCTTCGAGGTCCCCAGATACTACGTTGAGTCTGACTGCCAACCGGGTTCCCAATCAGTGGTTCTACTCCTCGTATGTCAGCCACTGTGATCACGACGGGTCTACCTGACATCGCCTTCAAACCATCTCAAAAGATGGAGTTCTTCCGATCCGTGAGTCACTTCAACCTATAATTCGTCAGTAAAAAGGCCTCGTCAACGCGGTTGAGTTAAACGTGAAAACAGAACAAGGTATCATCCATCGATTACTTCTTCAATTGTCTACAATCTCCACCCTTGGTGCCACCTACCAGCTGACGTTGCCAGACAACGTGATCAGTGTTTGTCGACTAGAAAACAAAAACAGCAAACAAATAAGGACAACTACACAGGCATACTGTAAGAGTTCATTTTATTGCAGTCAAACATCACAAGACAATACAGCATTCAGCGCTCATCAGTCGCTCCCTGTCATTTTGTTTTTAGCTCAAACTTGTCTCTCCCACATCGTTTCGTCATCTGTTATCGTCACCAAAAGAAATAAATATTAGCTTCCCTTCATCACAAATATCCTTCGCGTTTTGTTAGATACACCTACTCCTCCTCGCCCAGAACGACCTTAAATTCGACAACAAACACGACAGCCACCTATGCCCAGTTCATCACGCATCCGTTTACCCGCGATTTTCAAGGCGGAGAGGCGCCACAAGTAAGTTCTCGGGCAAAGCTATTCATCTACTTCCTAAGCATCGTTAGACGTTTCTGTTGTTCGCCCCCATCAGGTCAACCGCAAGCACGATACACCATCATAGTGCTGTGCGACAACGAGTCGTCTGATCACCGGGTCTGCTTTTCCGGGGGGAATCTTTCTCCATCTAATTCTATCGCGTCTCCGCCGTTGAAACTCGATCTGGTCCCTGCATTTTTTTTTATTAACGATAACTCAGCCCACCTCTATTTTGCCTCTATCTGCAGTTTTCGCCAATATCTACCATTAACCGAAAAGACATCATATAATTACAATAAGTTCCTTTAATATTTTTGGCCTTCGACGGTGGCTCGACTGGTTCCTGTAGTTCACATGAATAACACTAATAAGTGACGGCGACTGGCTGCCCCTATATAAATAAACGGAATAGCGTCAACTCTGAACGTGCGGTCTTCAAGCGTGTTCCAACTCGAAATGACAATAGTTACAACTTCACCTGCCGCCGTTGTTGCTTTTTGCACACTGTTTCCATTTATATATATATATATATATAGTTCGCTAATTATTAGTATCATTGACATTTTATTCTTCCGATTCATGTTACATAATTAGATGTACGTTTTCTACACAATGTACAGATATTTTACATATACAGCCGAGTGATGACAATCGATCGATCGATCGCGCCACCTCTTGGCATCCTCTATGTTAGTAGATGCTCTCATATTTCAACGGTAACTAACTGAACATCTGCCACAGCGATGACAGAAACAACCGGTGCCGGCTGCTGTTGCAACACGTAGCGAACGGCTTGATAACCACCCTTGAACTCTTGGGTAGTCCCATTGGAGTCTTGAACCCTTGACCAGTCCTCTGGACCGTCCCTAGTTACAATGACACAATTTCCGAAAAAATCAAAAATCGAAAACCAACGTAAGAACGACGCAAATATCGCTCACCTGACTACCAACAAGTGCTAAGTGGTAATAAGAGACATTCATCGAAGTATAGCGCAAGGGAAACACAACTTTTCACTAATCAGCCACGTAGAATACGCTCACCTGTTCATTTTCGCCACTCGTATCAGCCTCGACTTGCATTTCAACCCTTGACAATTTGATTCCTCCAGTGGTCCAACTCGTCTGTCTATTATGTGGCACCCTTTGCATCGCTCATCGAACTGTCGCTCTCTGGACCCTCTCATAGCATCAGATCGTCGTCAGGGCCACCCCCGCGATCATCATTGTTGTTATTGTTATGGGTGCTGTTATTGTTGTTGGCAGTTGCTGTGAGGCAGTGGACCTCTCGGATGAGTCGATGGGCAGCCTCCCACGCGAGCTCCTCCTCTTCCTCACGATCCCCTCGGCCGACGAGTTTCCGCAACTTCGACATCGCTCCACTGCCAACTGCTACGCCATCGGGTTCAGGCTCAAATTCCGAGGTCAGCTTCCCTAAAGGGTCGATGTGCAGTAGTTGTAGTGGCCTGTGTGTAAAGAATGTGGAATTTAGTGAGAAGAACAATAGACAATTCATCAAAACGTCGCAAGCTACGCAAATGCATCGGACATGCCATACAACAATAGGCAAATGGGCGTATGTATCTCGTCTTGTTGTGTTCGTTGTATCTATCCACTTAGCATGTAGCTACCAGGCCCACAGATGGTCAAGCGTGATTAGAGAAGACGGACCAGCATCTTCGGGGATCCCCTTGAGACCTTAGACATCTATGTGGTTAGAAAAAGAAGGTGGGGCGGTGCTAATGAACGATTACTGTACCTGTTGTACGGCCCGCCATTGGCTTGCTGGCCTCTCCTCAGTGCTCCCGAGGAACTCCACGAGGAGCTGACCTTGTCGTCGAGCAAGCCGCTATCGCCTGAGGCTCCCAGGCCACGACTACCGCCTGTTGGATCTGAGGAGACGCTCTCACTAGCTCGACACCCGCTGCCCGCAAGCTGCCAAACCAAATAGAGATATCAACCAATAGAAACGAAACACAGTTAATTTTTCTATGAAATAGATATTCCCATAATCATGCGCAGTAATTCCAGGCAACCAGGTTGTCCTAGACAAAAATCAACAAAAGTCCATCTATTTTTGCTAAATCGTCGTTTGCAAAACTCACTTGTTGTGTGCTCGTACTTAAACTGCTTGTATCACTGCAGCTGCTGCAGGTATCCCGTTCACGCTCCGAGCCTCGTCTGGCACCATGGCTTGCCCGTTGCACCGTCTGAATACACTCTGTCAGAAACTTCTGATACAGCGCCGAGTTGAAGAAAGCCTACGATCCCGGTCGCAGTTTTATCAGAACATACGAAGATCACAACCCCATTAGAGAATCATGTTTGCCTGAGCTAGCTTTGAAGTGGCTGTTTTGGGCCAAAGGAAAAATGAATGAATGATTATAACGATCAAGTCATGGACTTGATGAAGACAGCTGTCCACTCACCTGTAGAAAGTTGTTCTCGAGGTACTGGACAACAATTGCGAACGGTAAAGCAAACGTTTTTGCATCGGGACCATCCTCCGAGCATATAGCCTCCTCAATCTAGGCGCAGCAAGAGCAAAATACGTAGTATCAGAATGGGATGTCTAACAAAAAAATAACCACATAGATCTAAATGATTTTCAGAGAACCCGAACCTTATACTCTCGTGGATTCTAACCACGCATTAGATAGATTAGGTCTTAGAGAGAATACTTTGGCAATAGAGGCCAATAATAACTGCCGTAGGCTAATCCTGGCCTTCGTTAATTAGCCGCCATCCAATGATCACCTCATAATTATCATTTGGGCCAAATCTCCGCATCCATTCCACCGAAGCCACCCTCTCAGTCCTCTCATATCTATGGTCATTTGGTAATCATTGATAAAAATGGGTTTACAATTATTATTATTATTACTATCATTACATTGTACTAACCTTACTACGCATCACGCTGCTGAATCCGAGTGGCGTATCAGCTTGCAACGAGAAGAACTTCCCATAAATGACCATCGCGTCTCGTTGTGCCTCTTCGGCGGCAAACGCATCGGCTGCCCGCGTATGAGACGCGAAATTCTCCGCCACAATGAGGAAATCAATGAGAGGTCGAACTCCGACCTCTTCACCAAACTCCATCAGGTAGAATAGACAGGCATCGTTCGCTAGTATGTCGACGAGTCCCGGTCCTGCAGCCATTGCCGTTAAAACATCAATCTGACGCTGCGTGTAATAGGGACTCCGCACGAAGTCGGTGTACAGCTCGCGTTCCATAAGATCGAACACGCTCCTCTGAGCGCGCGCGAAGCACGCCCACTCGACGTACGGTTGGGAGATCCAGGCTAGAATTTCAGCGCGGATATCATCCGCTAGTGGGATTGGCTGGACGGCGAACGGGCCAATGAATTTATTGTAGATGTGCAGTGCATCTTGTCCTATGCCTTAAACAATGAACACAAACGAGATGTCAGCGAGATCGACTGTAAGCTCATAGCTTGTACTCCATCCACCTAGGCTTCAACATAACAACGAGACCTCGTTCAGGTTCCCTCTTGTTCCTAGTGACGATTTCGTTCGCTTGGCTTTGGCAACCTTCACATCGATCCGCAACGCGTCTCACTAATTGTTGGTCAGATTAGATTAGAAAGAGAAAGAAAATCACTAAAAACTTCTCACCGAGTCGACACCAACGAAACCAAAATGAATTCGATTCATCATAATTAATACTACAATTAAAACGTGCCTAACTTCGTTCACTTCGCGTCACTCCGAATCAACTCGATTACTGCGCTGATGTTGAAACGGGACTGATCGTAGGGTTTCATTAACATCGGCCACGAATCGAGATCCACTTAAACACAGTGTGACTCGTGACATATTACCCCGGTAGGTAATACCTGGCTATGCTACTATCAGGTAGCGCACAATCGCTCGCAACGCGGCATCGTCGTAAACGGCCGGTTGTAAATCTCTTCTCTATAAGGGGCTCACTAGCTCCCTCTCGGATATACTCTTATAATATTCTACTCTCACTGGTATTGTCGCCGTTTTGAATGTTACTGCAACATAGCGACGACCTTGCAGTAAAGCCAACAACGTGAATCTCGCAAGAACGCGTTTCTGTTCGCGCACTTTTCAACTTTAGCGCAGCGTTGAGTGTCAGATGAAAACGTTAGTTCGTGAAAATGATCAGCCTCAACGAAGCGGAAACACTGTCCAAACAGATGTGTGCCCATTATCGAGTAAATCACTAGGAAATATCTGGCGTAAGTTATTTACTATCTTCTGGAGGTGTTCGGTCTGGGATAAGACGGACACGTAGCAAAAACCCTTGAATGCAGTTAAACCGCAGAAAAACGTGTAATGTGTGAGCGGCAGCGCTTCGTGAATGAGTGTTGTCGAAACGCTGCCTCCAAGCTTGTAACACCGCTGTTTCCATTATTGGAGAATCCCGAACGTGTGCCAATCGAGTAAAATACTTGCAATAAATTGCACATTCCGTTCCGGGTTAGTCTATTACGTCCAAGCGTCGCCTGACCATGCTTGAGATGATGTCATCAGGTGCCGCACAAATTCCTCGTATTGATTTTATTACTGATTGGCTGAGACACGAGGAGGAGTTTGTGACTTGCGATTGACGATAAAAACCACTACTTACTGTCTGTGTATATCGGTGGCACAAACTCTTTCGGAGATTCATCCTTTGGTGACTGCACTGCCGAAACTGAGTCTTCACAAGGACTAAGTGGGTCGGCTTGAAGCGCTGAAAAAATAGGCTCAAATTAGCATTCAGTATCTAAGGGCAACTATAGGACGAACGGGCACAATCGGAAGTACAGTGCCAATAAACTCTACACTTCGTGTTTTCTTCCCCTATGAGTTGGCAGGTACTCAGTGTGATAATAGTAACGAATATTGTGTTAAACTTACGATCTGGAGCCCTGAGCATAGGTCTTCGAGCTTGTCCTTGCCGTAGAACCTGACTGCTACGTTGGAACATATCTGACTCCAGCCAAAACCGGAGCAGATGCTGCGTCCCACGAGTTTCCATGAATTGGAGAAGATACGGTATTGAACCGTTATCTTGCAAGAGTTCAGAAAGAGACTTGAAGGAGCAAGCCTTGGTGCGCGGACCTCGAGCAGGGTCAAAATCCGACTCCGCTGAATTGATGAGAAAAAAAAACAGGCAGTGAGAACATGTGTTAACTTAATCTGGAGCCGTTTTAACATATCATCGGTGGTACGTCTTCATTTAATCATAAGTACGAATCGATTTTCTATACAAATACCGTATGCTTCATTATAATATACCCAGTAGTGCTGTCTCTCCCGAGATATGTTAGTCCCTTAGTTTGTTCTCTCTGGCGCAGTCCGACGCAATTCGACGTCAATGCCTGACTGAAACACCATGGAATTACATGGCCCTTACTCACTCTTGAGTACTCCGTCCATCCGCTCTTGTGGAGTCACTCGTAACGGTCGAACGGCGCCGGCAACGGAGCTACCCGCGCCCCTTGAAGCTCGCCGCATGCCGGTGATGCCAACGCGAGCGCCCCGGTTCAATCGCACCTCCATTGAACCGAGGCTGAGACTTCGCTCGCCCAACATCCCCGAACCTCCTAGAGGCCCTGGAACACGACAACGAAACAGAACAAATTAGTGGAGAACACTCTACAGGAATCACTTCACTTACGCCAGCAGAAGCGCGCGTATATGGCTGTGGGCACGTCTTCTAGCGTACGTTAGTCGACTGCTTCGACTCGTTTATGAAGCAAGAGTTACGTACGCCTATACGTCAGCCATTGAACTAAAGACTACCCGCCCGTAACGCCACACAACGAAAGCAACGGTATGAAAAATGCCTCCACAGCTACCCATGTCATAATCGAAACGACGCAACAAAACTGCTCGATCGGTTGAGTCCCTCTCTCACAGATGTTGACGCTGAAGTACACTAGAATGGCTGCATTGCAACGTACAAATAGTTCTAAACCCTTTAACTTTCGGTGCATCACGAAACGTAGCGTCAGCGGATCAGTCAAGGTGTAAGGCAACGTAGAAGTTTTCACCCTCGTAATCGTTTGGATTCGAAACTCTGTTGAGTACTTTAATATCGCGACTTGCAAAACTTTATAGCGCGAGCTTCATAGGGCTTGAGGATTAGCAGATATAATATATGAGAAAAAGGTGGGCGTGAACTTCCCAATGCTAAACATTTTCGTCGAAAAATGTTACCTTTTGTACTACTTTTCTAGACTAGATTTTAGATATATAATACATATACTTGAAACACAGAACTATAATTTCGCTGATTTCTCGATATAATCTATGTTGTCACAACAATTCGAAGCATTCGCAGCATGTTTTGTGTTGTGCTTCCAGCATGTGAAGGGTCGCACCGCTTTGACGTCCTAATCTGTGGCTGCATTGCTTTTGCATTAATCCAATTGTCAGGTAGAAAAACCACACAGCAATCCTATAGCCCTCACAGCGTGCATAAGCCCTGTAAAGCGTACCCGTAAGGTGACATATCTCTTTGACTAACAAAACGTACCTGAACTAGACTTCTAAACAAATATTGGGATATTTGCTCATTTCAATAAAACATCTATTCGTTATTAAGGACTCAATAGATAAGTCGCTTAACTAAAGGTCGTTACGATGCAAAGCGATAAGCGATACCCGCTTTCATCAGTAGACTGTTATAGAGCGAGGCTCGATCTGAGATTCGGTGAGGAGGAAGAATCTCCACCATGCACAAATACACCCATTTATTAACAACGGCTTCTGATCCAACGTAAGGCAGCAGAAACGAAACAATTGAACCACGTTGAACAAGGTCACCACCATACGTAGCACAGGTGCGTACTTGCTTTTTTTTTCTACATTTAGAGAGGCGAGAATGACGTCCTCTTGCGACGATGACCGACATAATCAATCGATTCACACATAATTTTGCATTATCGTTCTGAGGAATAGTGATACGCGTTAACGTACGCGTCATTCAAGCCTGGTCAATCAAGATACGTCTGGGTTCAAGTAACGTAAAAAGTTTCATGACGATCAGCGAATATGATAATAATGTCACCTATGCTTTGGCTCACAACTGTACGTACATGTTATGGGTAAGGCTGTTATATAACACTGTATCTTTCTCTCTCTCTGTAAAACTAATTTTCGTCATATATGACCGACGGGCTGTTGCCCGCATATTGAAAATGGTCTTTCAGCACGTAAAAATAATAATAATATTGGACCATAATGATAAATAACGGTCTATGTGAAGTCAGTATATCGACAAATAGCAATTGTCGACCGATGCTAAATGTATTACTCATTTTCGCCTGTGTTATCTTATGTGGCAGCCGGTAACCTTACAATAAAACTACTAGACGAAGTTTTATTCAACTTGTTGCAACGGGTACACAATCAAGGACACCAATAGATTGCAACGCGCAACTACAGAAATTTAGCGAATAAACAGGACCGCACACAGTGTCAACACGACTGATTGTCCTTCATTCGAGCCACTTCGTCTAAATTTCTTTGGCCGATTATTGGAAAGTGGCCCTAGCTCTCGTGTTCATCGGAAGACATGCCCAAAGCTGGAAAATTCATTGCTCGATGTGAGATACAAGCTTGGCGCCGATCCTACAATGATGCTGTTGCAAGTTCTATCATGGTCGCTACTCTGCTTGATTTGCCTCATCAGATAAATGTACCTGTGCACTGCCTATGCATTATTCTGAAACAGCTCCTGTATATCGCCAACCATATAGAGCCATCGTCAGCAGTTGTCATTCATAAGCAGCGATCAACGACTTCGAAATGCCGCGTTACGGGAGGCGGGGGTTTAATCTCTTGTATCAGAAACCCATGTTGGCGACAGGAGAACCAGCTGGTGTAGCGACCCCCAACCCGTAACCACATCACCTCTCAGTATCAACAACGACCCCGCCAGCCCCGATATCTAGATAGGAGACACTTGCCTTTCTTCTTGAGGAAGCTCATCAGACGTGTGAGTTCTATATCGTTGATGTGCCCATCATCTCATCGGCGTCTTGGCGCACCTGACACAGTGCGTCAAGCCCCAACAATCAACAATCGCCGTCGTAATAACACTCCTTAGTGTATCCGTCGCAGTGCTGATATTGCTGGTGGTAGTAGTAGAACCAAATTCGAATAACCATTCCACCTTTACCCACACATACAGAGACACACACACACACGAATATATGTATATATATATATATATATCACAGAGATATACACGCATGTGTCGGTCTACGAAAACACACAGATCGCCCGATGCCAGACACTCACCACTTCAAAACAACATCAGAGTGACGTTAGAACCTGAACCAAGTCGGATGATCGTTTAGATTGTCAGGCAGGCTATGCGTGAGACGGAGGCGTTTGCAGACACCCTGGAGAATTGCTAGTTACTGAAGGCTGGGAGAGTTGGGCTTTGATTTGCCTGTGCATTTGTAGGGAGCGTTGAGGAGGCTGAATATGTGTGGATAGTTTATGCTCGATTTCACCTGGTGGTTTTGTTTTTTCCTAACAAATTCTGAAACCCTTAATTGTAGTTTTCGTTCATTGATTATCGGATTAAAACCCGCTTTCTGCCGAACTACCGCTCAGCACTTAACGTTCACCCAACAGCAGACGACGCTGTCACAGAATTTATTGGAGCGGTACGACCAAAACAGAAGTGGTTCCAGTACGACTGACATGATCGGTAATTGCAGCAATGCTGCACACCGTTACAGAGGCCTACCATAGAATGACAACTTTTTTTTTATACTGAGGTTAAATTCAAACCTTGCATAGGCACCACTCTTCACGATTAAATTATTCGAGTAGTAGTGTCAGATTCCTACTGACTAAACCCCCAACCGCTTTGGCTTGGGAGAATGACAACTGAGGGTGGTCAGCGATGACAAAATGAAACAAGCAGTTTGCAGGCGACTCTTCCAACAAACCCTATAATCTTTGACTGAATGAATATCTTGAATAATTCGTTTTTGTTGAATTTATAATTCCGATTTGTATGTGCCTCGAAGCTTAGCTTGTCTGAGGCCCAAATCAAGTTTTGTGTCTTAATGTGGAGATGGGGAATAAAAAAAGACAAAACGCTAGACTCTTATTCTATTATACAAGTAGTTCTCTTTCCATTGATATGTTTATTATTCGTTCATTAATACTGTGAAATAAACGTGATATATATTTTTCTATATATACGTTTGTTATTCACCTGTGCAAATAAACATTTGCTACAAACTATGGCCGCCAGTCGATGCGAATCACATCACCTGGCCTGAGGTGATTCGCACGGTTAGCGAATCGTCGCTATTTACTCATGAGGGTCAATGTAGTATCGCATTTTTTTAGGCGATGTATGAACCTCCATTCTATTTGGACCTAACTTAGCTTCGTGTTTCTCGAAGAAAACTATTCTAGATAGACAAAAGAAAACTCAGTTTGGGTAGCCTGTATTTTGACGATCAAACAAGTTAAGCGTCGACTGTCCTTCGCTGTGCAGAGAGGCAATGCCATCCGCTTCCTCGGGACAACGTCGGCCTCAGCCTTTAAAGTTTCTCTATGTTCGAGACGATTCTTGATTATTTTTGAGTGAACTAAATGATGACTATATTTATCAGATTTTGAGGTTGATGTGAATAAAAAAAGGCTCAAATAAGAATCGCATCAGATGACATAATGAAAGGGACATTCAAGTAATCGTGTACCTTAAATGCCTCGTCGTACTGTCGCACTGCAGTCATTCCTTGCCACTCAGGACGCATGATTATGCCTGATACATATACATAATATCGTCCATTCCTGAACCCATGCAGCGAGAAGTCATACTAAACATTTGAATCAACCCCTTACTCTCCAAGGCGTCGATGGTTCATTCCCGGCTGTCCCAGCTGTTTCGGTTGTTGAAAGTTCAAATACGACCCTCATTTGACCCTAGACACTAATAATTAACAACCTACTATTTTGCGAGTTTTACGTTAGTTAGGACAAGCAAACAAGGATCGATGCCTTCGATCACAAGCGTAGATAGAGTGACTTTGACGTTTTTGCCGCGCTCAGCCCGCTGGCCTGCTCATGTGTATTTTCGCTTATGGGGGCCGTCCGCTGCGGGCAGCGCCGTCGGCGGGGCACGGCCGAACTAGCAGTGCAAACATTCGAATCTATTCCATCCCGACAGGAAGCACGGAACGCTTCTTGTCCAGAGGACTGTATTTCGCTGGAGCGAGGGTGACGCGATGAAATCGCTGTGACTGATTTAATCCAATCGAAATCGTGTCGAGAACAGGTGAATTTATTGCAGTCGACAGAAGCTTTCTGTTGCTGCTGCTGCTGTAGCTAAGTTACGTTCTACTGTTGTGTGTATTGCATTGTGAGGACTTTTGCTGAGGTTTCGAGGTCTAGTAGCTATAAGCAAGGGCCTCTGTCGGTCAGCTGTTCTTCTGCGATTCATCTGTCGCCATCGGCTAGCAGCTACCTCTCTTGCCGGGTGATGTTAAACTACCACATGACCGACGTGATGACAGCTGGCTTGTGCTAATTTCGAATGCTGACGGCACTCAGCGGTGTCATTAAAATGTTATCGCACCGCACGAGGTGCTTGCCTGTCAAAGTGAGCATACTATGGCTTGCTTGGGCGAATGACAACTGAATTACACGATCTGACACTTGCGTTACAGTGGGAGAAAGCGATTAATTAGCAAGATACAGTATTAAGAATAGATAGAGGAGGGTGTTTCACGTTCAGCGAGCGCTGTTTTCGCCGACTTCTATAATTGACTAATAAATACCGCATATTATAGCTCAAACCTTTAAAACGCTTAGCAACTATATATCGATCAGTGAGAACGCATACGCGGACAACTTATTTGTGTGGTGACGACGTATAGGTGTGAAAGGCGCTGAGAATTTTCATGCTGCGGGGTACAGTTGGAGAACACTATTGTGGAGAACAGGTTTCTATTTAATAGGGCTCAAAACGAGAGTGAATTCGCCTTATAGATAAAAATCAAGACAATGATGTCGGAATGGTTTTGAGATATTTGACAGCGGTCTCGTGCGTCGGTGACCGTGAGGTGAGGTCCACCTCCATCGTATTTTATATCGAATTTGGCGTCCGTTTTCGCATCCCCATTTGTTTCTGTTGAAAGATCTAAGTTGCTTCAAACGTTCACCCCTTGCGCACTATGTGCAGAGTCACAGAGTTATAACAATGTCACCTTGAATGTCGGAATGCCATGGAAAAGAATTCTATGGGCTATAATATTAAGAGGACTCTATTATCCAGGGATTATTTATGTACGTCTGAATAAAAGTCAGATGAGAATGAATCCGATTGTGCTAAACGTTGCCATACAGGCATCTACTGGCCATAGAGATTGTCTATGTAATGCCAGAGGAACTTGGAACCATAGGGGTCTATCGGGTTCGAATCCCACAGAGCAAATGCGAGTCGCTGCGGTCTTGTACTTGCAGATTTATCCATACAGTTATTATTATTATTATTATTATTATAACAAACTGACACGATCCCAAGATAATTGGCACGACGAATAAAGGCCATCGTAATCAACAGTCTATATTATAGTTCAACTCTATTTATAAAAAGGTGCTCTATTTATGCTGACATTAATGTTGCCACTTCTTGTGCCACTGATATTTGCTTTTCGTCATAGTAAAACACTGCCTGTAAGGAGATGGAGATTGGCGCTGTACCGTCGGAGCTGTCGGCTCGACCGCGCGCAAACATCGCGTTCTGTGGACTGGATCTAGAGAAACCGGAACATCAGACCATCTGGCAGGCGTTCACCGAGGCCCGAGCGCCGGAACGCGAGCCACTACAGTTCACCAACGTATCACTTGAGCATGTGTTCCCTCAAGCCAAAACAAAGGTACAAGAGACTATTCCACACATATTTTCCCAAAAAATAATAAAAAAAATGGCTTTTGGATCGCTATTATTTCTACTATTGACAGTGTTAGTCGCGTTTGCACAGTTCGTTCAGCAACTAGATCCACCTTTATGGGTCGCGAGTTATATATATATATATATAAATAATATTAGATTAAATTCTAGGTTGAACTACTGGCAATAAAGACACACGATGATACGGTGAAAATAGACGGAAAACATTCGCTGACACGAAAGCGGTCGTTTGTTTCAGCGTACATCATATGAAGGTTATGTCGAGCGGGGCATCCTGAAGGCAAACTGGCTGACGAAGCATACCCGTCTAATTCCGGCCGTGGGTGTATTCTTCTTTGATCTCGACTGGGATGAACCAGATTTCGCGGAGCGCAAGGACCTTGCCGCCCAGAATCTTCTCCATTTTAAGCGGAACCTTTCAGGAAGGTAATCCATCAGTGGATTATTTAAAGTAAAATACGATTAATTTTCGAATTTCTCGTACAACATCCGCATGGCGTACAGAGGTAGAATCTAACGTTGACAAAAAGACGGCTACCTATGGAAGCCGCGCAAGCGTCGTTTGCCAAAAATTTCATCCTTACCATTGTTGTCTGTACGAATTCTACCAGGTAGCTACCTACCCCGATACGTTCAGAGGTTGCTCCCAAAAGCGATGTATCAACAACACATTTGGTTGTTAGTTAAAAACAAAAAACATGTTCTATTCGCGTAATGCTTTTAGGGATAGCCGACTATGTCTAGTCCTAGTTCAGAGACGTGCAAGCTCTCCGGTCAGCGACAATAAGTTGGCTGCCGAACGGGCTCATGAGTTGACGCAAGCGTGCGAGATCCCACTTAAAGCCCTCTTCGTTCTACAGTATACCGAGCATTTACTCGGCTTCATTATGAGGTGAGCTAAATCTAATCTCCATAATGTTATTTAGATTATTAGGAGGGGACAGTTTCTTTGAAACTGTCCCGAAAGCTACTTACTAACATGCTTCATACTGTGTGACGTTTTCCAGCACAGAACAATACGCGCGAAATTACCATTATTCTCTGTGTCATTGCGGGGACTAACTTGGCCACAGAATGGCTACACATTGAGTTTGAATTGCTCGACGAGGGAGCTAGGTTAGAGCCGGATTAGATCTTCCACCATTAGCGTGGGCAGAACATGTGGTCTGAGAGTGCATATCCTTAGATCTGTTATCGTGATTGACCGTGATTTCACGAAGCCTCTCTGCTTCTTGAACTGCCTTCTTTAGGCTGGAGACAGCGATTATGGATCAGGCGAAGGGCTACTATTCAGCTGAATATCGTCGCATGGCTGGGCAGAATCAACTTGTGACCAAGGGCACCCACCAGCTTCTCTGTATTCGACACCACTTCAAGATGGCTACCTTTCAAGAACTCAAACAAGATGCTTCGGTAGCAATCAAGTAGGTTCCCAAATTCTGAAGGTATCCATATTGTACAGAGCTATTGCTAATACAATTCAATTTTGCTAGAAAAAAATCGAGGCCACGATATTTAACGTTGAAGATATTCAAAGTAGGAATTAATCTAGGTCGGTCGTTATCGAACCCTCAATGCCGAGTATCAATGAATGACAAGTGGTCAAATTTCGGCCAATTCGTCTGATGAACTCTGCTGAACTCTTCTACAGGCACTATAAGCAGGCGTATATATTGCTTGCTGAATTACGTGCCACCGATCCGAATCTACTGGAGGTGAAAACGATTGCCGGGATCATCAATTACAAGGTAAAGGAATCCCTGCAACCGCTGAGGTCCCTGTCACTGGCCCGGTAAATGTCATAGATTTATTCGTGTAACTTGGACTTTCGAGGCCACATGCACAGTCAAGCGATTTCCCCTTTAAAAATTCTAGATCTCTGTGACCGATCTGATCCATGGATCATGGAAGTCCTCAACATTATTCACAGATACAGCAAGGCGACTGCTGTATGATTAGCGGCTACGTCGTTGTCGTTCGATCCGTCGAGCGGTCAGCGCGGCACCAAGTCGCCAATCGCTAAGATTTCTGGATACGGGATTTCGGGTGCCTTCTCTCTCTCTCTTGCTCTCTCAATCTCTCTATTTCTCACTCTCTCTTCCTCTCTCTATCTCGACAGATTTGTCAACTGTACTATGAACAGAATACTCCACTGGAGGCCATTCATCAGCTACGACGGCACATGGAGAATTTCAAGACTGCTGCTGGGCCTCCCGCCCTTGCGTTTGAACACTACGCCTGGCTGAGTGAGTTTCGCTAATTCCCTTCATCTACCTTTGCCACAAACAATGGGTTAACATAGACTAGCGTTTCCTCTTTCATTTTTAGGTACGTCTAATATATACATATATATATATTATATATATATATATATATATATATATATATAATATACCTGAGATTCGCGCAGCTATGTGATACGATGCAAGTGTAAGAAGGCACGGTCGTAGAATCATCGAGACGCCTGGACAACTATTACGATAACAATCCTAGTTTGAAGACGTAGACTTTCTCCTTGAGACGTATATACCTGATTCCATAAAGGCAAGTATACATACATGTATACATTTTTCAATCAAAATTTACTTGTACTACATAGCGTGAAGTAGATATTGCCCCACATTAAAACCGTCACATTGCTGCACTCAAATTCCGGACGACAGGTAAACAAAGTCAATTATTTGGTGACCTGTTCGAGTTGGCAATCCGTCGAGGTCTCACCCCTATCCAGACGCAGCACCCCGGTTTCTACTACTCGTCTGCGGCACAGTACGCGGTTCAAAGAAAGAAGTCAGCAAGACAGCTGTGTCAGGTGAGGCGAATGAGAAGATGCTCATTACCCTGAACAAAATGCAGGATATATATGTATGTGACAGCAACATTTACCCAAATGTATTTTGGCGTTACGATTCCTTATTAGTTACTATTATTGATATGATCCACTGCCATGTTGTAATGGCAACGTTATACGGAACTTTTTTAGCGCACTTAACAATATCTACCTTGCGTCAATAATACGCGTGCGTACTTTGGAATGTTACCTCAACTGGTCTCTACTCCGGGATTACGGAAACGGACAATACGGCAGTCTGTAACGACGTACCCATTGCCGGATCCGTTGGCGACCGCCGATCAGGTTCCGTACTATGGGCAGAGGCCGTGGAGAGCCGCGGCTGCAAAGGGCGAGGCCCCGGATCCAGCCCTGGAGGAACTCGCCGTCCGAGCGCTGCAATTTCGGGAAAGAGAAACCAATCATTCGGTACGTGCCGCGTTAAATTCGTGCTCAATGAATGTGTACGTCTTCGTATGTGGTCACCTCGATGTTGTACTTCCAGTTCCTTCTACGAACGCCGTCGGTAGCCGCGAAATCGAGCGATACAGGCTGCGCGTGATCGAACTGATTTTTTTTCCCTAGAGGAATGGATGGCCGACGATAAAGGAGATTAGTGATGACCGAAAGATCTCTCTCTCTCTGTTGAATTTGCAGAGTATTATCATTCCACTGTTGAGCGGCGCCGTATCCCAGTTCAAAAAGTACAAAGGACCTCGAATCAAGCGCCACCAGAGTAAGTACTAATCGAGTCCTGTGATGTGTTTTAGGCAACTAGCTATGGTGAGATATAGTTGGAGTACTCAGACTTCTCGATTGCCGCTGCTGATACTGCACACGCTAGTGTTGGTATATATATATATATATATATATATATATATATTTATATATAACTATATTTATATATAATAAAAAAATAACAACAATATTAACTCCTGAAATTGGATGCGAGGGAAAAAATGAATTGACAAATGTTTCTCTTTCTTTTTTGTATTTTTAGTGGTGTTACTGGCTGAGGAATACGCAAGCAATTCTGAGCCTGATAAGGCCCTCTCGATATTGATGCATGTCCTTATTGATTTTCGACAAGAACGTTGGCCGCCACTACTTACGCGCATTCTCGGTACAGCTTTAAGGGTGGCTTATCTTGCTGCAAATCCTGTCCACTTTCTGACACTTGCCCTCGAGTACATGGCAACCTGTAAGTTCCACCGTCGTAACTAACTAAATCATTCACATGTCCCAGCCCCGGTTTATTGTGCTGACGAGGATACCAGAAAAGGTGTATACTTATAATAAAATATTTATTTTAATAAATATTTAACCTAGGCAAAGTTATCTTGAACGCGGACGACTGGTCATATATGGCCCAAGCAGGTCCCAGGTACAGCAAGCTCTAGCTTGCCTCCACGTCGCTGTAAACGCTTTGGGTCTAACGGTTAACCAGAGCAAGACGGGAGCAATGAATTTCCACGAACCAGATAACCATTGCAGGCTCTCTAGATGCGAAGCCAACTATGATAAATAACACGCCGCCTCCTGTCCTCTGGTCCCATCCTTAGGTAGCTTGGTGAAAATACCAATCAGTTAGAGCTTATGTGTTTATATATATATATATATATATATATATATATTCCTTGAGCTATGGATCTGTCTTTATATATCTTTATATGTCATACCGTACATCTAGTAATAATCGCATATATATTCATCCTCGATCGTTATCGAGTACAATTGTAATCGCAATTATAATTAACGGTACCATGCACATATGCAAATTTGTATTGTATTTGCATTTGTATTGTTTTATTTCTTGCTGATGAACTACCTGACAAAGGTGAAATAAAATATCTATTTAAATGCAGTTTGTGAGCTTTTCGGTAAGCTAGACTCACTAGATGCATGTGTTGATTTTGGTTTGACTTCCGCGCCTTAGATGCTTATTACACTCTGTAGCTTGATGACTACAACTTGTCTCATGTGCACATATCAACAGCTATGGATTCATAGAGAAATGATGTTCAAATGTCACATGAATATCTGCCTCTTTGGAGACAGATGATGGTTGGAAGGTCATCTGCGATAGTCCGTCGTGTTTTTTAATGTTATGGCTGGCATTATTATGCTGATGATAGCGGTGTACGTTGCTGCCAGCACATGCATATTTATGATAGTATTTAAATGAACGGTATCAATATCACATAAAATCATGTTCAATTCGCTTCCTTCCCACGTCCTAGGGACGGATTGTACAGCGGAGCAGCGTGACGGTCTGTTGAAAAGCGTCGCCCGTCTCCTCGATGGCCAGCCGCCCAGTCGGCCGTTCGCTGACCTCGAGGACACATCTTCCCTTTGGACCGAGAAATTGCAAACGTTCAAAGCCGATGGTCCCGTTCAGCTAGACATGGACAAGGTAATAAATCTGCGAGAAAAAAATGCGGGACCCAAATCAAGTTAATCTAGTGTTTTGCGTGTGCGTAGATTAAGCTCCTCTTTTTACTGAGAAGCTTATATTAAAGCGTATCAGTGACAGGGCGTACGCCGCTCACAGTCCGATAGTGGAGTAAGGTTTTAGCCTCCGCAGTGCCGGTGAGAAACCATTTCTGAATATTCAATACATTATAATATGTGTACCTATATGAAATACCTGCTACCGCCTTTGATTAAAAAAATTCTCCGAGTCCTAGTATGATATATATATATATATATATATATTATTTTGAGGACTGTTTGTTTGCTGGATATTCTGGATTAATTTGCCACTTGTTAGTGATCAGTATCCCCTGACGCTTAATTTCGTTTGTCTGTCTCAACATGCAGGTTCGATCGTGCATCTATTGCAAGGCGTACTTCAGCTCGTGTTCATACTCCTCTGACGAGACGATCCAATTACACATCTATGTTCGGTCGCAATTGCCATTCGACGTCAACTTTATCGCACGTTTCAACGTCCATTTCAACCACAGCGTAAGATTTCCGCTCCCTGTTCGCCTTGTACCTAACAACCATCAGGGTGATGGAAAATTGGACAAAATCCATTATTGCCAATATTTGACGATTGCTAGCTTAATACTATGATTGAATCATACCGTTGTGCTTCCAGCGTCGATACTTTGTGTACTGGAAAAGAAAAACACGTTGGTGTACAACTATTCCGCTGATCGAATTGATATTTACACATATTAATTATAGTAAATTGGTTATTTTTTGGATGTGCTGTTGTTATTGTTGTTGAAATGCAGGTGTACGATGGCCAATGTTCGATATCAGATAATCGCGATAACCGCGTTTTGGGCCTTGTAGCTGGCAGGACGCACACTTTTAGTTTTACGTTTCCTGCTGGTCAGCAGCATGTCGGCACTCAAATTAAGGTAATATCTACAAACAAGTTAGTTCAACTGTCTTCAGTCATTTTTACGCGCATGTGTTACATAGAGATGCTCTAGAAAGCTGCATATCGGTATATTTTGCCGCCCTTTAATAGAGCTTAAATCTAAATGATACTAAGGTCAATGAAGAGAATTTGTACCTTTAATCAGGTATGCTCTTCTCTTCGAGCAGGTCGTCGGTGTATCTATGCTCCTCGGTCAACCCGAATGGGAGGGTCCACCGTGTAAGCCTCTTCTGCAGCTGAACTGGACGGCAGCCTCATTAGGGACTCAGTTCTTCCGACTAGCCTGGGATCCAATTCCTAGTCGGGCAGTTAAACAGCAACGCGAACAAGATTTCAGAGAGCTACCGTATCGTCTCGTATCCAGGTAACACCAATCATTGATAACTGTGTGTGTGCACACGCAAATAAATAAGCCAGAGACATATACAATCGTATCATTTCATTACAACTGATTACATACATATGTATATATATATATATATATATATATATATATATATATATATTATATATATATGCGCGGTGTTAGGAAAGTTACGCAACCATATGAAACGCTAACCAAAACCAACGTTCTCACAGGTAACCCTCAGTGCTATACGCTTGATTTTTCTTTTAAATATAACACATATTCAGACAGTAACCTTTATATTAAAATACAAAGCTAGAAAAAAGAGCAAATGCGCCCGTAAACGTCTTCGTAGAGGGCGGCACAACTTCCTTAGCTCAATTCCATTTAGTTTCAAAGTTTGCAGTCCTCTACGATAGCCTTTGATCAATATCTTCCCTTTCATATTCGTTTAGAAATATACGTTCAAATCTAGACATGCATTTACTGATAAGTGCAAAGTTACCTTATTAGTGAAATATAATTGCAAAGTTACCTCCGAAACCCTCAAGCGTTGCTCGGTCTCACACAGGCTTGCGTGACTTGAAGAATACCCTGTGTTTTAATGCAGAGCCACTACAGATATTCTCTCATTGTTTTTCCTCCACATCTGGTGTGTATAGTATCGTGCATCGCGAAGCTCGAATGGGTGTCTCGTGGTCACTCGAAGGCCCAGCTCTCGTTGGGGAATTGCTTCCCGTGCGGATTCAACTGGCAAATAACGAGGCTGGCGATATCGGAAATGTCAAGCTGACTCTATCTACCACCGTTCCCAATAGTGCGTATTTATTTGTATCCGACAGAGGTTTAGGACCTTGGGCCAACTAACTTACGTCATAGGACAACACCATCTAAGAAGACTAGAATAGAATGTTCGCCGTGACATATCGCTTCTTCCTGAGTTGTTGTGTATCTGCTAATCACGATCATGTAGTCTTGCACATGATACAAGTAGATGTTTTCCGCGCTATACTATGAATATCACGTATGGCTAATACTAAAGTGCTGGTTTATCCTCAGCCGTCGTGACACTCGATCCATCGCTGGCTGCTGATGCGGGCTCGTCTGTGACGGTCGACGTACCGCCCGTACGATCTGGAGCCTCTCAAAGCGTTGAGGTCTTTGTCAAGGCTGCTGACTCAGGCAGTCGAGAACTCGAATTAACCGTCTTCTATGAGACGCCGCTTGTACTGTCCGAGGGCAAGAACGTCTTGTGCAGGTAATGAAATTGTGTGCTTATTTTTACACGTCTACCTGCTCTATATATTTATTAGGCTGACACACATATAAGTTAAAACAAAGATTTTTTACTATAAGTTAGCGGTATGTACCTCTTTTATTTACACACTGGTCCCAGAGTTCTGGCAGCCTTCTAACGGCTAGGTATGCACCATTTCTATTACAAATTATAACTTCGTTATTTAAGGCCTCTCGGAGCAAATCGATGTTTGCATACTTTTGGCCACCTATAGCCCTCTTTAATTGATGGAAGCAAGATTAGTCATACGGGCTGAAATTGGGAGAATAGGGGGAGTGACGCTCAATTTTCTTGGCCAGAATCCTGGATATATATATAGATATATATATATATAATATCCTAAGCCTGGATATATATATATATATATCCACATATGATTTTTACAAGTTTTGGTTTGCAATCGTTTATTATATAGGTGTCACAAGCAGGATCGACATAAACTCGAAGCCACAGTTGCGTTTTCATTGGAAGGCCACCTGCTCAATAAAAAGGTAGGTGTTCATTTGCATATATATAACTTTATAATCTATTGTATAGAAAAATAGAGCACTGATCGCGTGTACCTTTTGCTGTAAGCTGTCGCTGGGGAATTATGAAGAATGATTTAGATGATGGCTGAGAAAAGGCTAAAACGCTTGGGCACTTTTGTCATCACTGGTCTATTGTGGGTCCTTCGCAGAAGGCTCCCCTGTAGAATATGATAAAAAAATTGTCTATATTTTTGTTGGATTTAGTTGAATCCCGTAACGAAACTTCACGGTGGGGAGCCTTTCGTTCTGGCTGTAGACGTCTCTTGTATCGCGGACGGCGGAACAACACTTCAGCTGGGGGAAGGTCAACTACAGCTTGCACCGCATGCCTCAATGGCAAACAACAGCGGCCGCCGAATATCTTCTGGTATGGATACTATTATACATCCGCGCCAGAGTGGTAAAATTTAAGTTACTTAAATACTTCATACCACACACGCTCTCGTTGCGTTAGGCGTTTATCTGAATTAAGCAAGCGCAAGCAGCAGGATCAAATGAAATAATCATCGACCGCGAAGGTCTGCCCCGAATCTAACAGACTATTCCCTTTTGTCGATCATGCGAATTGATCGTTCGTTCTATGGTGATGTTGGCTTCGTTCTCTTACACTCAGCTCCGATGTCTCAAATGGACGGAGTCCAGCTGCGTAGTGGCGAATCTGCCCGTTCGTGTTACACACTTGAAGTGACTTCGCCAGCCGCAGGGGAACCGCCGGCATCGCTTGGCCACTTTCGATTTCTTTGGCGCAGGTTAGTGCTGCAGACACCGTGCGTCGCCACTGTACGGCCGATATTTCCAATTCGGTCTATATCATACAATCATCACTGCGTTATATGCTGATAGTACCAGGAGTTACTGTAGTCATTCAAGCTATCTATAATATATATGCCAGCAGCATATGTGTGACATATAAGCAGAGCGCACCCAATAGGGATTCTGTTAAATAAAAATGAATATGTATATATATATGTGTTACTATTTATAATCGTCGTCTCACGGTGAAGCGAGGAAGCATTTATCGAGGGCTTACCTCGTGTATTAGGAACCGCTGGGCTGACGTTTTGTGTTTCATGTATCTACTTTGCTGTACTGTTTCTCTAGGAGTTCCTATGCACACTGGAACACCGCCCAGCTAACGCTTGCCGCTCCAGTCGTTCTAGCGTGTCCACTGTCGTTGTCCCTCGAAGTTCCTCCACATGCCCGAGTTTCGACTCCACTGTTCGTCTCGTACCTATTACGGAACCGCAGCGAACGGGTCCAGGAGCTCAGTCTTCAGGTGAACTCATCCGAGGGCTTTATGTTCTCCGGTAGTAAGCAGGTTAGTAGTAATGTTATTTTTGAGAAAGACGACAAGGCAAAGCAAAGCGCCCATTCACAGAGGCGCATACAGTTACGTTTATTATTTGTTCGAACTTTTCTCTGCTGGTAGGAATTCATGGCGCTGAATCGCTTTATGTGAACAGTCGATCTGTGTCAATTCGTACTGTAGGGAGTGGCGATTTGACGTTCGCTAACTGACAATAGATGATATATATATATATATATATATATATATATATAATCAACGTCTAATTATATGCCCGTATTACAAATATCCGCAGTTGTCGCTCCGGATCGCGCCTGGCGCTGTGGAGCGCCTCCAGTACACGCTGTATCCATTGGTCGCGGGCTATGTGGCACTTCCTAAGCTTCAACTGCTCCTTGACCCCTCGATCGCCCCCGTGGAGATGGACTCGGCTGCTCGGGAAATGCTGCCATCATTTATTTTCGTCATGCCACACAGCAGAGGCACCCGAAGCCCAAGCTAGAGACGCCTTATAACAGCCTAAGCCCCGACTAGACGCAGGGCAAAATGTATAGCAATCGTGAGGTTTACGATTGCGACCCGTGTCGCCCTTCATACTTTTCGAGAAACGGGCCTGCGTTTTTCGATTGTTGATATATCCCTATGTTCCTTCTACAAGGACTCGAGGTACGAGGCACTGCTCTGCGAGCGTCGCTTTGAGTCAGGTCGCCAACCAATGCAGCTTGAGTTGGCAGCGAAATTCGGGTTGATGTGATGTAGCTACCTTGACCATTTGCTGGGGTTGGATAGAAACCCGTGATTGTATATCGTGCCTGCTCGAACAGATATGATATCGTCGACAGATCGACAGCAATACTCTGTAACAGGCACCTACTTGATGGACGAGCTACACATAATTTAGCGAGTTGGAACTGATGTCATAAAATATAGACGATTAATCGCCACAACACCGAGATAACGGGAGAAGCTGATTATCGATTACGTGGACATATTAATGTATTATACTCGATTATCAAATGTTAAATCGAATGTTTCGCTTTTCGTTTCTGTTGACATTTATAATATAGAAGAACATAAAAAGCATTGCGACCCGAGAATAAAGTATTTTTTGCAGGCATTTATCTATTTTTTATTTTCATCTTCACTAGTCACAGTCCACTTGTGAACATTTGGTCAATGTAGAATAAATGACACCTCCATCAGTATTTTAATGACAACGACTACTGCCGGCTTTCAAATCTAATATTGGAAAATATTTGCGCTAGCGATTTTCTGGATGATGAAACAAACACAACCTAGCGAAAAGCCAGGAGATATTTGACAGCAGTTTATGTCCTAAATTGAATTGTCTACAAACGGATGACTCAGCTACCAAGAGAATTCGCCTTCTGCAGACATTTATTATACAACAAATCATAGATACACAATGCATACGACATTGGAACACGTTTCAGTGAGAAATTATGACCCCTAATTGGTATTGGAGGCTTACAACATTCTCGCTATCGTTAGCAGCAGCCAATTACAATATCACAATTATCACAGGTTAGGTTCGTTTACTAGATGTTTTCTGGCGATCTTGCTAGACCTGCGTAGATAAGTACAAATCGTAACCTTCACAGTAAGGTGATTCCGTGGTCGCCGATTGCTCACTACAAATACTGCTTCTCCTCTGGAGATACTATACACAGGAACTTATAGTGTTCCTAGTCTACGATCAGTCGCAAAATCTTCCAGGTCGATAATGTGTGAGTCTGAAAAAGTTCTAAATTCTGGTGAGAGCATAGCAAATAACCTGTGCAGATTATGTGTTAATGTCGGCAGCCCCACAAACTAACCACGGAAAGTGATTGTTTGCATACATGTGTGTGTACGTGTATGATCGAAACGGAATGCATCATGGAATCTTGTGCCATTGCTACAAGGCTTTCATCAGTGGGGGATATGTGTATATGTGCCAGCACGTCATATTTTAGTCTTGAAAGTGCTGGTTTTAGCAAAATAAACGTATAAATTAATAAAAAAAAATAACGAACAAGTGTTATATGGGTGCGATCATTTGGGTCATTTTTACCTTCAGTTTACTTAGACGAATCTGTCCGTGCTCTAACGGTGGAAGGAGGCGAAATTGCCGAAGTGAAACGTAAGAACAGAAGATTTTCTGTCAACGGCAAATATAGGCCTCCGAGTCGACTCATATATATATATATATATATATTTATTTATTTATTTATATAGTTTTTATCTGCGATAATCCAAAAAGGAGTTTGAGTATCTATGAAACGCAACTTAGGTATTTAACTCTCAGCTCTTGTCGATGCATTGTTCTCTGTTCTCAATGTCCACCGGGTCGTGAAATAGCTCGTCACAATAGCCACATGCAGACAAATTTCGAGTCTAGCAACGCAAACAAACATATAGTTATTTATATATATTGGGATACGTAATCGCTGCTACCTATCGTGCATTTTATTACTGTATATATATATATATATATATATTCGCAGAGGGTCGATTTTCCTTCATAGGCTACGCTGGTCCTCGAGTTTGTCCACTTTAGTAAGCAAGTGTGAACCACACAGCATACCGTGCTGTATGCTTTTGCTGTTGAACACGTTGCCGATACAATCAAGCGATTACAGTGAATCAATTACAATTAATTGATCTACCAACGAATGCGCCATCGGTCGCCTTGTTGCAAGTGATCCTCTGCTCAAGACGACTGATAATCTCCAATTTATTCGATCGAGAGAACTCGAGCAAACCATCAATTTCGAAGAGATCTCCTCCAAAGGAAACTCCACGGCTCTGAGTAACGTTGACATGTTCAGCTGCTCAGCAGACTGAATTACCCCGCTCTTGCCATATACAACAACATGTTCAAGGGTTCTATGAAGCTCAATTAAATACGTTTTGTCTCTCAGCTGTTCCTCGACGATGTGGGCTCTATTTGCTTACAATGTGCACGATTTAATCGCTGGTCATAGTGGCGTTGTAAAATTGGATGGTGTCTTGTGTATGCCATATGCTCGTTAGGCTAACAGTCAGCGCAATTGTAAGCGGTACAGTGTGTTTCAAGCAACCAAGTTAACCGATTCATACCAGAGAGAGATTTTCTTCAATCGTTGGCAAGGTGAACTGCTCATCGGTAGACAATAATACAAGGAAAGGTAAGGTATGGGTTTTTTTATTGGTTTATTAAATGAACCAGTTTTACAATGGCTAATTTTCGTTTGTTTGTACAGGCCAAGCTGTTTGTGCCTAGACATGTGTCGAGTTGGACATCCATGAATCGGGATGATACGTTTTACGATATGCTGCTCTACACTAGATGGTTTTGATCGTTCCTGAGTGTATAAATACGACACAAAATGCAAACGCCTGGAAACAAATTCCAGATGTTTTCAATACACTGAAATTACTGAACGAAAGCATAGAGAGCGGGTATACTATCCTGGATAATTTCCTGCATTCTAACCAAATAAATAATATCTGTACTACAATGTTAGTAAAGCATTCGTCCGCTATAAAAAGTTGCAAAAACTTTACAACCAGAACAAAAATGGTGCTTGGCCCACCATCATCGACACGTTCCTTGTTACCAGTGAAATGTTGGAAACGCAGATTAAATTGACTGAAAAGAACCCGACGTTCCACTGGTGGCCAGAGTACACTCAAGTTTTATTGTATAATATGAATAAATACATTTCTAATTACTATAGTAGTAAAGTAACGAAATTAGTTCGCTTACTTGAGGTTGCATGAAGTGCGATGGAAAAGCGCCTGAAGTGAATCACTGTCTCGGCGCTCTCGTCAGTTTTGTCAAGCACGCTTTGCAGAGATGCCCATCGGTGCTGTGCCCATTGAGCTCGAAGAGCGATTTCGCGGCAATGTGGCAATCTGCGGGCTGGACCTAGCGCAACGGAAGCATTGGGCGATTTGGTCGGCCTTTACAAGAGAGAAAAATCCTAAGCCGGGACCCCTACGCTTCATCAACGTAACGCTGGATCATAAATTTCCACCGGCCAGGATGAAGGTACGACTTGTAGACGTTGGTGCGGGTCTGCATCGTTGCACGATCTGCGAGAATCGCTTTTTACATTGACAACGGGCCGCGTTGTATCGCTTCAAATCACTGTCGAAATCAACGGAGTAAATATTCGTTTCTCTTATTTATTCACGATATTGATTCTGTCTCGTTCTGTGGATTATATATAGCCGATTCGGCTGCTATATGGCAGTGAAAGCGAACTACAATTTTGTACTCGATTAAGCTATCTCAGTTGGTTTCAGCGTGCATCATATGAAGGTTATGTTGAGCGAGGCATCCTGAGGACGAACTGGCTCACAAAACATCTCCATCTCATTCCTGCCGTTGGCGTATTTTTCTTCGACCTCGACTGGGACGCGGCGGACTTCCCTGATCGAAAAAATCTCCTCATTCAGAACTTTCAACGTTTTCGACGAAATCTGTCGGGAAGGTAACAAGCGAACGAGGGACAAAGCAGCATTTCGAGCACTTGCTCCTGAAGACTGCAAGACCCTGTCACTAATTCGTGTTGGGGCAATGTTTCATCTTTGTTAAGCATTGCATAAAATATAGTATGCCTGCAACTGTTCAAATATTTGAAACACTCGGATATATTTTTTCTTTGTTATGTGACACCCAGGCCGACAAGGTTCATCCTGGTGTTGCTGGAGCAACATAGGGTCCTTTCAACTTGCGATGAGAAACTGGCGTACAAACGAGCAATTGATGAACTTGCGGAAGCATGTGGACTATACCCCAAGTTGTTATCGAATAGTGAAGACTTGCCTATATTTATTCAAAGGTGAGGACAAATATTTGGAAAACTATTTGAAAATCGGGTACATTTTCGTTGCTGGATCTGCTCGTGCATCTTTGAAGCGGTTTAGATGAAATACTGACATGTCCTCTTATTTAGTCCGGCTTTGCATCTTTCATTTGTTGGCTGCTGCTCCGTGGGGCAAGTTATCCCAATTAATAGATCGATAAAAGTAACTTTCGGGTCATCTGAAAGATGAGAACTCCCTAGTAGTCGTAAATCGTACCTTCGATCCTTGGCCACCAACAGGCATTGTCCAATACTAAATAATACCAAAATGCAATAACAGCTATGTCGAATGACTGAATACTTCGACATGCTCCAATCAAGAGTCGTAATCATGCGTATTATTATTATTATTATTATTAGTATGATTATTTTTTTTGTTGCTAGAATAATACAAATTCTCTCGGGTTGAACCCCGATTTTCTGTTGTTCTGTCGATTTGTTTGTTATTCCTCGGTCTGCGTCCTCTAAGCAGGGTCTAATTATTTTCGACTCTCATTGTAACTCAATCAGACTTGAGCAGGATATCATCGGAAGCGCCTATGAATATTATGATAATGCGTACAACTGTATGAAAGCTCAACACGAACTCGTCGATCCGAAGACCCTTCCGACGCTATGCGTACGTCACCAATTTAAGATGGGTATTTTCGCCAATATTCGCGAGGACATCAGGAATAAGGCTGGTACAGCTGTGAGGTAAGTGTTCAGGTTCTCCTAAAGGTCCAATGTAATCGTGACGAACTACTGATTCCTGTTCGCATTAAAACCATCCTAGGTTAAGGCATAGATGACTTGCATGAGCGGTTCGATCAGATCTGGGTTGAATGCTTCTCGCAATCGATCAACAGCAGATTCTATATTTTCGTTGAACTGCGCCATTTTGTATTTGTTGTCATTTTTTTCTCTATTATTCGTTCACTTCCTTCATATGTGTGCGTGTTTCATTGTCTCGCTCGTTTCACAGCCACTACGAAAAAGCGTACGACATTCTCAGTTCGGCGCTTACCGCTAATTGGGATCCACACGAAGTGAAGATAGTTGCCGGTATTCTTATGTACAAGGTAATCGTTTCCAAGCAAGGGTTTTTAAGCCGGCGGCATAGTTTGCAAATAATTTCTGAAATTGTTGGTGATTTCAGCCCGAGAAATTGATTTTATATTAAGGTATATGGTATGCTAAGTGTATGAATCACACGCTTGGACGATAAGTTGGCCTTCATCTTTGCCGGTCCACGACCCGGTGAAACAAGCAGGAATAACTAAGGAGCAGTTGTGAACACTCTTACTTTGGTTGACAGATCTGGCAGAGGTTATTCGAGAGACGTGATCCAATGAGATCGATTAGGCAATTACGACGACATATCAGGTTGTTCAAGAGAGCCATTGTGCATCCGGAGCTGCAATTTGAACACTACGCCTGGCTAAGTGAGTTTCGCCTTCAAGACGCTTGATTTTTAATTGCTGTGTGATAACTGAGAGCGCGCGGTTGTCTGATAGGGCACAACACAACTCGCACAGCAGTACCAATAGTGTTGCTTGACTTTTTTTCTTGCGTACATACTGTTTTGTTCAGACCAAAGAAAAAATTGGAATATCGTATTGAAAGAAAAGAAAACAGAAGCCCGCTCGATGTGAACTTCTCTCTCTAGACTTAGTCATCACTTGGAAAAGTGTTTTTGCTTCGGGCGAGACACGAGTTCTGTGATAGATCAGTGGGCCTTCATTGAGAGCACAATGCTTTCAACGCATTTGAAAGAATATTAATTTTCGTTTACACAACGCAGGTAAGCAGTACGCGCTGTTTGCCTATCTCTACGAGCGGTCTAACCTGAGTGAACGTGTGCACTTTGTCGAGGTAGACAATCCGGGCTTCTACTACTCGCTGGCGGCTGAGTATGAATCACGGCGAAGAACTAGTGCCAAACGGATCTGCCAGGTAAACGGTCCATTTCTACACATGTATACCCATGTTGCTATAAGTATGGCCACCTTGTTGGGACTGTCTTCTTGTTAGGGTACTTAAAGATCCTGTACAAAGAAAGCAGGGATCCTCTGAGAAGAAAAGTATGTTTTCTTCAACCCGTCTGCATTCGCCGTTGCTGGCAATGCCAGAATGTGCAATCTCTCGGTCGTGGGTTCCCAAAACGACGTGACGAAAATCCGTGTGTATATTAGGCACTCTGACTAAAATGTATCTTACATTCTCGCAAATATGGGAAGATGTTGACACTTCATTCAATCACTAACCGTCTTTCAAATAATTTCGCTAATCTGATTATCTCATCGATGTTTACCGAGTAGACTTCGACGACGTATCCAGTGCCTGATCCTTTGGCAGATGAAGATGAGATGCGCCACTACGGACAGAGGTCTTCAAGCGCAATTCGTAAAAGCGGCAGAATATCCAATTCTGGCCTTTCGAAGTATGCAGTTCAGGCACTTCAGTATAACGAAGGGAGGACCAATTACTCGGTATTAATACTGTAGCTTGATTCACAGAGACACTGCATACATCATTATTCCAATTATTCTAATTATTATTCAATACTCCTTGTATTTATAGTAAGCTCAGATCAGTGACCCTGGACGTTACCACTACTACTAGCCATTATGAGAACATAATTACGAACCTACATTTGACTACTCACTATTTTCCAGGGCGTCATTATCGACCTGTTGAATCGAGCTATGAAGCAGTTCCAGAAACACGTTGCGCAGCGAGCCTGGGCTCATAGTGGTAAGTTTACTTTCCTAAAGCTAAACCCAATCAGCAATTCTGCAAACCCACCTCTGCAGCTTACTTCCTGTGGAACTGGAGAGAGTGCTTTCGTCATTGACTTATATATACGAGGTTTTATTCACACGAGTTGTGTAATATTATAATATACCTATTTTGCAAACTGTGTGGTGCGTTTATTAATATAGTTACAATGTGCTTTCGCCTGTGGCGCTGTGGCGAAAGTTCGGTCGTTGTTGTTATTATCTACACTTAATTTCATCAAATGGTTCAGTGATCTTATTTGATTGCACTCGCCCGCCTGATATTTACAACTTTTGATTTATATACTGATAACAAAAATACGCCGACCCTGTTGCAATCTCCAATAATTGTCATTGTTTTATAGGCATCATATCATTGATCGTCTCATTTTTTCGCTTGTACATTTATCAGCTATTTGTACAAGTCACCAGAAAACTCCGATGTTAGCAGTACAAACTTTATCTATATATATATATATATATATATATATATATATATACATTCGTTTCGTCACCCTTGTCTCGTTTGTCGCAGCGATGCTATTGACCGACGAGCTTGCCAGAAGTTCGCATCTCAAATGGAATCAGCGGCTTTCGGAGATCACTGTTAATCTCTTTCGACAGGAACGCTGGCCAACACTACTCGCACGTAGTCTCGAGACAGCCCTACGGATAGCATATGTCCTCGCAAACCCTAACGACTTCCTGGCACTTGCGTATGAGTTCGCAGGTAAGCATACTTGTCCACTGGACAAAACACGTTGAGCCGATAGGCAAAGGTGGACGCGCCAGTTGGGCCCCTCCCCATAATTGTGTTTATAGGCAAAATTGCCTCGTAATCCGCAACGTTTGAAGCACATCAGTGTTACTTGCTGAATAATGGGACAACTCGACAGCAGCTAATTCAAGAGAGAGGTTCCTGTCGGGGTAATACCTAAAAGGTTAAGAGCTGAGGCCTGTCAGATAGGGGAACAGTTGAGGGTCAGCTCGAAAGTACAATTATTAATTGAGAAGAGAATCATGATCTAAGCTCGAAAATGATAACAAACGCACCTTGAGATAGGGGGAAAAACTTGATCGAATGTGAAGTACTAGAATAAGCCTGGCATCTCCGACACTCTGTATACTAGGCCTGGACTGTACTCATCAGCAGCGCGAAGATCTCGTGAGAAGTATTATGAACCTCTTGAATGGTCAGACGCCGGGTCGGCCTTTTCCTGACCTCGACGACAATTCTGCTCTGTGGACTGAAAAACTGGAGAATTTAACTGCAGGACAAGCTGATACGCCCGTCTTTCTCGACATGGACAAGGTATGTTTAGACGAGTATAAGTATTGTAAAAATGCAGAAGGTCCCCTGGGGAAACATTGGTTCCCATGCAATATTTGTTCTTACGAAAAAAAAATGAAAGATGAAAAAAAATGCTGTTTTACGTAGTTGCCAGATATCAGGAAAGACCGTTAACAATCGAACGGATTTATGCATCAACCCAAAATTGTGGTGAAAATTGTAGTGGACAAACCAAATGAAGTGTCAGATGAGGTTATTACCTGAATATAATTTTTTCCATCTCTGCTTTTTATGTAACAGATTATATCATGCATCTCCTGTAAAGCCTATTTCGTCTCGCCCTCGGTACCGTTTGGAGCGGCGGTTACGTTACATATCTACATCAATTCTCAATTCCCTGCGAATATAAGCCCCTTCTCTCGGCTTCGCGTTAGCTTCAACTACAGCGTAAGTCACGAATGATATCAGCTGTTAATGCCTCAAGCACGGACTCAATTGCCTTTTTTTTCTAATCGAGCTCGCTCATGCGGAGCTGTTAAACTGATTGCACTATAACAACCTGTAGAATAACAGAGATGACAGTCTATGGGATGGGCGACCGTAACGAACGATCAGCTCAAAAACGACCCAAGAGAAATGTGAGCAACAGTTCACATCCAGTTATATAGGACGTTCGCAATATGCCTGCAAATCATCAAGTTTTAAATGAAAATAAATTATGTTCATGTTCCGGCATGATTTGACGCCATTAGACTTACGGCTTATCCAACACAAACAATGGGAATCAGGCCTCTAAAGCTCCACCGTATTTACATCCTCTCCGCAAGCCCGGAAATCGTTCTACAGCCATCAAAACCTATTGGATACTCAGCAGAAGACATCACCAATTATTTGTTCGACGTTTTCTCGCTCTGTACTTTACTTTGAAGGTGTACAATACTGAATATATCATGGAAGACGAACAGCTACAGGTGCTTCCTGTGGGCTGTACGCGCACGTTTATTTTCACCCTCGCTGTCCAGAACTGTCACGTCGGTAAAGAGATAAAGGTAATCACAATAGATGGGTTTCGTCAACGGTGTGTTCAGCTTACCATTTCAACGAGCGTCTCGTTGTTGTTATTGTTGCTGCTGTTGATATTCGATGAAAAGCTGTCATTGAAACATCCGACAACAATTGGTATTGCAGGAATACCTTAATTAATCCGGATTTGTTCGTTTCTTAGCTGATTTGAAACCTGAACATTGTTCATCTGGTCATAGTAATACAGGGGACACTCTGGAGGGATTTCCTTTGGCATCACTTTATCAGGCTCCTGAGCCGTCTCCATTATCTAGGCTAAGCGATAGTGATATTTTTTTCTTTGTATGATGTTGGCTCTTTGGTGCTGCTTCCTCGCAACAATCCTATCCTTAAATAGGTCTTGGGTGTGTCAATACTACTGGGCCGGCCAAATTCTACAGGGCCGCCATACAAGCCTATGCTTCAACTCGGGTGGTCGGTGAACTCATTGGGTAGGCGTTCGTGGCGGCCGTCGCGAAATCCGATTCCCGAGCAGCCAACGGCCGAGTCAAGCACGCACCGCTTCAATAATTTGCCTCATCGCACCGCAACACGGTAACTCCTCACGCAATCGAGCGCATTATATACTCTCAAATCTAATGTTTGTTGCTGGGCACGTGTGCTGTCCTGTGCCTTGCCAACATGAAATTCAGTGTCGTTGCTTGTCACAGCACCAACCGCAGGTAAAGGCTGCAATATCGTCAAAGTATGATTTAAATTGTATGACACATGCTCGTGTCAGAACAAAGCACTGTCTTAATAAACCTTATCTAATTGAGAATTGCCATTCACAGCATTGAGTACCGTGAAAGCCAGCTTGATGTATCGTGGTCGTCGGAAGCTCCAGCCCTTGTTGATGAACTACATCCTGTGGACATTCAATTGAATAACAATTCTCAAGAAGATATTAAAGAGCTCAACCTGACATTATCCACCGCCGCGCCAAACTGTACGTTGTAACACATATTACGTTAGAACACATATATTAACACATACGATATTTGGCATACATTTCTCGTCTCGCTCAGTGAGCAACTGTAAGGCTTGTCTAGCTGGACCTACCACGGTCGTCCGGTTGAGCACGTTTGACAACAATACTCTCTCTCTCTCTCACCAAGTTGAGCTAAAATGTTTGGATCGCTTCACTAGAAGATGTCTCGGGGCTTCGTGTCACAACCGAGGTCAGTACGTCGTCACCCTCGCGATCTCGAGATATAATTAATAAGCTGATGATTCAGAGGATATTGATTTGAGAATATTTCTAAGATCGGTCCGTGTAGATCCGATCAAGGATTGGCGAGCAAATGTCATTTTTAGCGAAGCCTGTTTACGCAGCCTGTTTTAGCATCCGGGACAAGATCCGACTCATACAATTGTTCTCTTGATTTGTCTATTCAACGTTCATTGATACGTTGCAGCCATTGTGACAATGAGCTCAACACCGGAGATTAATTCGGGCTCGCCTGTTACACTGAGTCTTCCACTTATTCGATCCGGGACCTCTAGAAGCATTCTCGTCTTCATCAAGGCTGCGGATGCTGGAAGCTGCGCACTTCAGCTAATGGTGACGTACAACTCGTTAGTCGTCCTGCCTGAGGGCGAAGCCATCGACTGCAGGTAACGAAATGACAACTTTTGAAAACCGAACGAAGTTATGCAAATGATCTGTCAATGACGAAACGAACTAAGAAACTATAAACATTTCATCATTTACTTCATCATGTCTCTCGCTTCTGGAAACTCGACGACGTCAACGGCAACATTCAACACAGATTTCACAAGGAGGATCAGCACGTAGTTGAAGTAACGCCAGGGATCTCGGCATGTTGTCATATACTAAACAAGATGGTTTGTTCCATTCTGTATGACATGTACATATTCCGCATGTTATTGGTGCTAATATTTCTCTTCGATATTTCTCTGTCTGTTCGATAATCACCCCGTATTCGGCATTGATCACCCTAAAATGTAGGAATATATAAATCGTACAATAGTTTCGAATGATAATTACATTGGCACGGGAACTCGCTTCCTTCACTGAAGCAGACCATCAAAGGATACTCGTAGCTATTTAACTTTCAGTAAAGCTCATGGAGGAGAGTCATCGTGTGCTCAAATGCTCCGCCATAGTAAGAATGCAAGCTTGATTATACAATCTAACTTCGTTTAACATTCCAAACGTGATTGCTATGTTGCAAGGAAAATTATTACTAAATTAATTAATTTGCGTTTTATCTAGGCGATGCCTGTATCGGAGGTATATGAGGGGCAGGATTATATCCTAGCAGTCGACATATCCACTGCGGTTTTCAGCGGGATTCTCCTAGAGATTGATGATGCTCAACTACAATTTTCTCCCTATGTGAACTTTAGGAACACGAAAAAGCGATCCCTACCTGGTGGGTACCTATATCGTTTAAATTGACATGACTGAATACACATCGATTTATCAACGAGAATTTTCTATCTGATCACAACTAAACTTTTGCAAGATATCGTAGTAAACTAGTGAAAGGAGACTACCTTCAAATACCAGCAGTAGAGGGTGGAAGAGGCGTCCTGTAGTCATCTGTTTTACTTAGCTGAAAAATTCCACTGTTGTCTATAGTATTTATCAACGCAATTCTTGTTGAACGTGTACCAACCGTAATGGAAATGGCCCAACTCTTAGTTTCAGCGTCACATATGAAAGGTGTCCGCTTGGCCGGTGGAGAGTCTTTTCGATCGTGTTACGCCTTTGAATTGTCCTCGCCGAAAGCAAACAAGGTCCCTACTGCTATTGGAAAGATCCACCTGCTATGGCGCAGGTGAGTTTCGTAACTACAAGCTTTGAATACTAATTTGAAATTTAGCTGCAGCATATTGCGGCACCAGTTTCCATTTAAGGCTAACTTTACTACTACGGTGAGATGATTACACGTGTGGGATAATTCTATAAAAAATCGTATTATAATGGGATAATAGTGTATTTGATTGCACGTATATTTAATATTTCATTTTCTTCCGAGTCTTCCGAATCTAAGAAATATCATTGAGTTCAAGGCCGTCTTATATAAACTGATCACGTTGATTTGCGGACTAGAATAAGGGATCTTCCACTTCCGAACGCCCAGCATATATATATATATATATATAAGTTTATTATATTTTAGGAGCTCGTACAACCATTGGAACTCGACTCAGGTGACCCTCCCAGCGCCAATAGTTCGGACACGTCCCATATAATTATAGTTTAAGGCCACTCCTTCAGCGTACGTCTGGACCAATCTATATATCGTACATCTTGCGGAACCGATGTCACAGCGCTTAGGAGCTCCCCTTCGAAGTAAGCCACCCCATGTGCTCTATGCTGTCCGGCGACTCAAAGGTGAGTTGGTACCGACAAAAACAAAATCTATATTTTATAACAACATCGTGTTGCCTGTACTCTGCAGTGTTAGCTAAAGCTCATACATTATGATCAATTATAATAGTTCATTTCATGACTGTTGCGTTCGTTTTACCGACAACAAGTGTTCGGGTGATCGGTTAAGCGAAAGATGGCCCCGCCTTCATCGTCTAACACCCAAGGATTAAGAGCTCAGGCCTGTCGCATATGGAAAAAGCTAAAAGCCAGCTCAAAAAATGTTTCTAATATCCGTCGGTGAACGCTTATCTAATATTATCTGCCGGCATAGTGATTGAAGCGAGGCAAAAATAAATTACCCCCACAAACGAAACATTTTTCCAAATCCGGCCTTAAAAAATCTAAAATAAAAAATCGATGGAAATCATCTGTTGATCTCGAAAGCATCGCCGTTCTGTACGTTTGTCACTGATCCTGCTTCATGTGATGTTTACAGCTATCGCTCCGAATGCCTCCTGGTGCTGTCAAACGGCTGTCGGCAGTACACCGCTGCCACATATGCGATTAGCTCTCAATCCGTCATCAGCTGCCCCTGAAGGGAGGGATGAGTTCCATTGTACGCGACGCGGTCCCGTCACTCATAATCGTCTTGTCAAAGCTTGCTGATGAAAAGTTGTCAGATGAAATTTATAGCGAGCTTGCTCTTTTCCTACGTTCGCCGTCAGCATCGGCATATTTATATATATATATATATTGATTGCTCATTGTGATCCGTAGATGTTACTACGGTCACTGTGAAACATGTCAATATTGATCTGGTTGCTGATGCTGTTCTCTCCTTTGCTCAGTGGTTTATATATATATATATATATATATATATATATATGTAGATTGATAGATAGATATGCGGTAAAGTCGATCGAAATCGGTGCATGCCAACAGCGAATTAATCGAAGGATTACAATAATTCACTGTTATATTGTTTCAAAGGAAACCGTACGTTGTTGACAGAGCTGTTTCTCTTGCTTAGAGTGATTTGTAAGTATGATCAGTTTACATACGCGTTCGAGGCCCAGCTCGCATTCGTCGAAAGATTCTTACTGTGATTCTAAATGTGACATAGGTGTCATGGTCAACCTCATACTTTAATGCGATTATCCGTAGCGAAACATACATAATTTTAAATCTGGTGGATTTATTTTACTTGACCTGATTTTAAACATGACCCATTATTGATTACGGGCAAAGCTTGAGGTGATCACTAACTGCTCGGTTTATTTCTGAATCTCTCAGATTCGCCAGAAATATATTCTTGTATTCTGCGCAACGGAAATCCCACTCCATATGACGAACACAAGAGATGGTAGTTATTGATTACTCTTTGGTAACCTCTGAGGACTGTAATTTTGACAAAAAAAAAAAAATAAAACACAATGATACACAATCACTTCGCTAATCGGTGGTGATTATTGTAATTGGCCCCAATTCAATACTTATCATGGCATCTAATAAGAATACAACTCACGTTCGATCTATAAGACGTATGGGTCATTAACAATAGTCACATCCTCGTTAGTAAAACGTGTCAAATGAAGAACAATTGACAGTCGCTAATACCATAAGATTAACACCGCTTTATACTCAGATTTCAACGTTACTCTACGACTTCACCAATTTCGATTTCATTCTAACGATTACATTTCAATCAGAGCGCGCACGGCCGATCTTTCAGATCCAATCGGTGAGGGGTGTGAGATTTTTATATTTGAATATAATCT
Organism: Stratiolaelaps scimitus; assembly: GCA_019614645.1. Lineage (NCBI taxonomy): Eukaryota > Metazoa > Arthropoda > Arachnida > Mesostigmata > Laelapidae > Stratiolaelaps > Stratiolaelaps scimitus. The sequence goes on from JABWDB010000005.1 coordinate 15,973,891, forward strand.
ATCTGTCATATTGTCTCAATATGAGACGGACTACACAAGGACAGTTCGTTCCACTATGGAGGGACGTTCAACGAACAAAGGCAAAAAAAACCCCATAAGAACAAAAAGTCTCATATCAAAATGATTTGTCGCTTGTTTTTTTTATTTCATTCTTTATTATTTAGTTCCGATTTGTATTGCACCTAAATATAGGCATCGAGAATTTGTTTTCGCTCACACTCATCTAACTTTCTCTCATACGCGTCTCTCAGCGTTGAGGTATGTTAATTAATAATATTACGACTATCATTGCTACTCGTCTCATCAGTGTCATTATCATCATTGCCGATATCATGTCGATATCAGCGTAGTGGTAATAGTAGTTGTAGTAGTTGTAGAAATAGTCCAGTACACTAGTTATAACATTATCATAAATACAGAACATGGCACTTAGTGACAAGTTTGAACAACAACAGGAGCGAGGTTCGATCGTGGTTCTGGCCAATGCAAATACGACAATACGAATCTTGTCAATCGACGACGACGACGACGCCATTCGAGGCAAAAGGGCACGTCTTTCACTTCGGCTTCTAGCCAAACAACAGTGGGGGAAATAATGAAAAAGAGCTCCTCTTTACTCTAACAAAGTGTGGCCAATTTCGCTACGCATCTCACTGTAGAGTTCACTAGAGACAGGGGGGGGGGGGGTTCACTTTGAAATGTATGTCGACAGCTGGCCAATTTGTTCCTGTAGTATCTTACTATCCTACGAGTTCACATCCACAGCGCCGATGTTGCTCTGCCAGCCGTTGTTAACCGGTGGGCGATTCAGCAGCCGAACGTCCCTGCCCCCGCGCCCTCATTTGTGGTGACCCTAAACCGCCCGAGTACCCACTGGCTCAGTGCTCTTCCGTCGACAAATATTCATTGGAGTAGAGCGCACCTGTCAGGAGACAGAATTCACTATCACTTACATTCTTGGCATGGTTCCCATTGTTGTTCGAGCAACGTTCGATCGAAAAACCAATTGGACAGAGAACTCAGGTAAAATGACAACATATCGTAAAAGCTATGTCCACACCGATTGCTATGAACTCGATCCGACTTCGTACATTACCAGTTGACACATTTTTTGCCACATTTTCGCCCTGTGTCGCTTGACTGAATACATAAGTGGTAGGCGACGATTTTTGATTGTGTGTGGACGCATTTGTGATGCGCTCGTGACGACCTGAACAACCGTTATGTCGTATGCCTTCGCGACCTATTGTGTGATAATAAAAATGTGTGTTCCTGCAAATCAATAGGTTGGAGACGTCGCTTGCAACATCAATCAAAATCGCTCATTTTCATCGCTTGTGATTTATTGGCATTGCTATTCGTTACTAGGTTACTATTATTAGTTAGGTTTTCACTGCGCGAACATCCGGTCGCTGGCGTGTTGCATTTGTGATAATACAATTTAATTCCACTCGAAAAATCATTATTCTCGTGAAATCCACGGGCTACAACTGTACAAGATACATGATCATACTCACATTGTCGCTAGCATCATAATACAAATGAAAGCTACATTCTACAATCGCTATTTGTCGTCGATTAATCTATGTCGTTATGTTGGCTAACGAAAAAGTCAGCTGGTTCATGTTAGAGCAACACGTACAAATTCAAACGTTGTCTAACACAATATTTATATATATATATATATATAGGCTGTATGACTCGGATAGGTCGAAGATCTAAGCTGCTCCGGCTGGGCCTTGGATAAAACCTCAAATGTTGTTGTGGGTTCGAGAGAGATATTGTTTCGAATGTACTTATCGGTAACCGTTCTGGAAGCGAACAATTCTCCAGCCCCTAATCAGCCTGGCCTTGCCTTAGCGATCAGGTTACGAATCTTACTCGAGTGCTTAAACAAGAGTTTGCGTGTTCTAGCTTTACCAATGGGGAACACCCACCTTTAAAACATAATGAAAGATTTGCCAGTAGCCTATAAATAATAATAATAATCAATAAAGTATCTAATCGCCATGCGTGTATGAGTAATCCATGACACTCACATGGGCGTTTGAATGTACAGTGATTTTTTCTGTTTCCTAGAACATCTTCCATTCGTCACATGTCTAATACACTGTCATGTGATGGTGTGGCCAATGCTCAGTTCTTGTGGATTCCACAAAAGCAGCATTTGCTTAATAATCCACTAACGAACGCTGTATTGTAAAATCCTATCATTCTGCACATTATACACAGTATATCGCTGCTGAAGGCACCGGTATTCCATCCTCGTTTACGCTAGTGATTACTAACAGACCCATTCGCCGGTTGGCCACCGTCATACATATATTCTACACAGACATTGCTAATCTATTCACAAAATACGAACTCAAAGATACTAGCCAGCTCTCTGATATTCTACTACCACGACATACTATTGAACTCATTCTGCTGGGCTGAAGAAACTCCATTGAATTCCTCCCGGGGGAACATCGGTGAATTACTCCATACCCCAATTAACGACCGCCGTAAAGATTCTGACTGGGCGAGTATACTTTCCTTACTATGAATTTCGTTGTCACTGAGGATGAGTCAATGAACAGGTAGATGACTCGGCTCAGTTCAACGGGATCGGCTTGGGCTGAGTTCCTGCCCGCGTTCGTTGACGACTATACAGGCAGCTCATCATTACAAGGCATTAATCTACAGCAACAAAATAGAACACATTGACTCAGAGTTGAGTCGAGTGATGGTTCATTAATATCCAGCTGCCAAGAAGAGAGTGCGAAGCTAGCCAACAGAGTGTACGATCTTCTCACGGGAGACCACGACGCGTCTGAGGACCGATCATCTGTGTGGCCACCTAGAAATCATTGTTCACATCGCCTCATCTTGTTGCCGTTGCGGACTCCTTTAATTCCGTTAGAATTTGTTGTTCACGACGGCCGACCGTGTCGGGATGCGACACCGGGCCATATTCGGCATATACAGATTTCTTCACGACTTGTCGAGTTTTCTATTGAAACGTGGCCCCTTCCTATTCGGACTCTTCCGGCATATGGGACGGTTGCATGAGGCCGATTTGTGCAACGATCTTGCCTTCCCAACATGGAAGTATTTGATTGTCGTCCTTGATCTCTTCGAACACTCCGTGCGCGTTGAACTCATCCATAGGTCGCTTGAAAAAATACCTGGATAGAACACATACAATATTAAATGGAAAGGCTGGATCAAGATACAATTCACGAAAACATTTTCAAAATATTCCCAAATCTAGTCGGTGGCGTAACCGCTACAATGGCGATGAGACCACAGCGTACAAATGCGTTTCATTAAGTTCAGTGATGGACCAACGCTGTGGAGTATTGTCGCGTTGCGACATCTCTCTGACGTGGCGAGAGAAATAGTCGATTGACAAATAAACAACGGTAATTAACGATAAAATGGCGAAATAGCAACTCACCTAAAATTGCCCTTTTTGATGAGCTGTATCTTGAATTCTCGCAGTCGCACCTGTCGTTGTGCGAGCTTAATGAAATATGGCACGCTTTCACCTGCGTATGTGTAGATGATAGCAATCTCGTTGCCTACCGGGATACTTGAAGTCGATAGCACGCCCTTCCTGCAAAGCAACCAAGACCACGGATAAGCTCAATGGCCGATAATACAAACCAGCATCGAAGGTGTAGAACGATTTCTGTTTACAAAATAATCAGTCTAGTGAGATTCGTATTTCGATCAGAATCAACTAAGAGTTACCTATTTGCGTTCCCATCCTGGCTTGGTCGTCTCTATTGACGCTCGAAACGTTGGATAGATTTGTCATTTGAGTGGCGTTGTTATGCAATGTATGATATTTTCGAGGAAACAATATGAACATAATGGTGCACTTTTTTCGATTTCGTCAAATTCGTTATCATTTAACTTTGCAATGGCCAGGTCCAACTGTATTCTAGTGTATAGACAACATCTCCGTATAATGTACTTTTTCTTATCAGTCGCAGCGTTCGACGCGTTCTCGTGGTGTGACCTGCATGATGAGCGGTTCGATCCTGAGCAGATACTGGCCTTGCTCGCCTTCGATTTCACGTTTGCGGCCGCACCCTCGGCACCGGTTAGGTTCATCCAGTCGCGGACGCTGAAGGCGAACACACCAGATGTCAGTGCGTATAGCCAACAAACACATGATATTACAGACAGTACTCAACTGTGCTCTAATCACAATTAATCAACCCTGATTGGATAAACTGTATCGCGAAAAGTGAACAGTTCATAACGTAGTTTCGTTGTTAATAATCATCATCCTTTTAACAAAGAGATTGTACGCTAGCAAACTGTGCACAGACGAGCCCTGCACAAACAACGCGTATTAGCCGGCATGAGAAATAGGTCGGTGCCTACCCAAATGATGTCGATGGAAAATATTATCAACGCCATCTAAACAAAATGAACGCCATAGCGAGGGCGGCGTTTTTCTGGTCCCCACCTTCGTGTACACTTAGCATACGACTATTTGCCCATACTTGTCTTGCGGATCGTAGCCGATACCGCCGCTCTCGTCGCATGCGCTATCTGGTAGAAGGCTCTTCGGCAAAGTTAATGAAGCGCCCTTCCCGCGAGGCTGTATCCTCGGCACGGTTCCGGACGCGGCCGCGCTGCTGGTCATAAGTCCGTGGAGAAGACTCTCGGGGATGTCCTTCAGGGGAATTCGGCGTGTTGACCCACGGGACACCTGTTGGTTGGCTGATTTGCCAGGACCAGAGCTTCGTTGTCCTCCGCGTGACGGACCTGGCCCAGGTGAGGGCGAACGTGGCGTTCGTGCTGGCGGCGTTTTGAATACACGCTCGACGTGGTCATCCAAAATGGCCTGCGAATGCTATAAGCGTATACAGCGAAGATACAGTGACTGTGTTAGTAAACAACAGTTGTAGCATATAATGAGTATATCTGATTTTCGTCGAGATATTTGCATATTGCTTCCATCCAGGAAAGCAAGTTTACTACAATGGCTAACTAGCCTCTGAGTTGGGAACTCGCTTAGCAGATAGTTCTGTGGCAATTATATAATTGCCACAGCAAACACACGCATTATGTCTATCAAATAGGACGTAACTATATATATATATAGCATCTGATCATTTGCTATACAGGTAATCGTCAATGTACCTGTTCTTCCTCCAGGACAGCGGGAGGCATTCGGCCCTGCTCGCGAAGTTCTTGTTCGCGCGCGATAGGTGCTAATTTTTGGCAGAGCTTTTGAAAGAATTCGTTTGGTTTACGCTCTGCCAAGTGGGACTCTTGCATGTTGGGAAACATCGTCCGAGGAATAACCTTGTCACCCATTGGATCACGTATTAATTCACCTGCTGGTGGCCACGGCCTGCAATGACGAATCACACAACAACGACGACATAATGATCATCCTAGAAAGACGTAACTAGTCTCCATGATGCACGAGGCGGTAGCGTCTGTAATACCTAGTGGCACAGCTCGGATGAATCGACCGCACGCCGCAGGTTCAAACCCTGCCGCTGGGTTCAGGCAGGTGTGGGCTTTTTCTCCCGATGCTTCTCATAGTAATGCCATTATACGGGTGATGCTGAGTACCGAAAAAAAACTGCCTGATGCAAGACGCGATGGGAGCCTTTCAGCCTCCAACAAAGATATTTTCCCAAGTCGTACGTTGGTTAACACATATTCTCCTGCAAAATTCGGTAGATGCAACGAATCTCCAACTGTCGTTATCATATCTCCAACCTCACATGGCCCTCGCCCGAATACAAACATATGCAAAGCGGTCATTGATGAAAACGGAAGAGCCAGGAACAGCATCATCATCATTACCAACAACAACATCATCGGCGTTATCATCAAGAAGGACTCAAATAAACGTCGATGTAATCTACACAGATCGATGTATACACGTGTACGGCAAGCGATGTAAACGAACGGCAACAGCGAACAAAGGTCGGCGTTGATCGTTCGTTAACCAGTGACGTAGTCGAACTTACCTCCCCTGTCGGCGGCGTTCGATATCGTGCTGATGTGGCCCCCGAGGAAGTTGCTCTTTTCGGCGTGCGGCTATCACCGTGTCACAATCGCTTGCCTCGGGATCGTAGTTGCCGTTACCGCCCGACGACATGCTCTGCATATCCGAGTTATACGCTGTCGGCGGTACGAACGGTGAACTCTTGACATGGTAGGGATTCGGCGGAGGACGCTGACCACCCTGTCTCAGCACGGTCTCACCATAGCTCATGCCGAGCTGGGCTTGACGTTTCTGCCGCTGTACGATTTTACTCTGAGGCGGCAGCGGCGGTGGCGGCGGCGATGCTTCATCGGATGACGCCATTGTGGTTGGGCCGTGGGCGCGCGCCGGCTGCAGCGAAGTGGGTTTACGCGCGAGCGTCGTCGGCGGGGGCGGAACAATCGTGGAAGTTTCCGAGTCCTCTTCGTGCTCCGGCACCGTTGGCATCAAACAACCCTGCTGTTGCTGTTGTTGACTGAGCAGGTACGCGTCATTCTTGTGTTCGGAAACTATATCACTGTTGTTGTTGTTGTTGTTATTATTTATATGATTATTATTATTGTTGTGATTTGTGTGTTTGCTATTGTTGTTGTTTATGATAATGTTGTTCGTATTGTGCAGAGGCACAATCGTCGAAAGGCTACTGGTGTGATTAACGAAGTGTAGCGAGTCGGGGTCATCCTCCGAATCCGAAGGGATTGACACCAGCCCACTGTGGTCGTTCTCATAGTCGAGATCATTTAATTCGAGATAGTCCCCATCGGCGTCGCCATCGTCTCGGGCATCGGGTATCAACGGAGCTCCCACCGACGAGTCCTGCTCGTTCGAGTACCGCTGTACATAGTCGATGTATTGATCCGACTGGATAAAACGGGCGAATGTTGTTCGCATAATGTAGTTCTCTACTTCCTTACGAGCGACGTCGAAGATATCTGGCTCAAGTGGCTGGCCTCTATTCCGAATCTTCTCAGCGAGAACATCTTTAACTTCATCCGAGAGTTGCACCACGTTGGTTTTTACGTATCTTTTATAGATGGCCCTTGCTTGTTTGTCACGATCCTGTTGGTTTTCTTGCACCCTGAAACAGGAACAAGTAATCACATAGGCGTAATTTAGTAATTGCTAAATTCTACAGTACCGTTCAACATTGGACCTCTAGAGCGAAATTATACCTAAACGTGAATCGATGCGGCATCGTACCTGACGATCTATCTATACGGTTCTATATATTGTTGTATATATACATAGTATATATTGTTATTAGAGATCGCAGCAAGTTAAGATCGGTATTATTTCCAAGAGGACGTACATTTGACCTGCATTCGCGAGCAAGATTAGAAATGAAAAACTACTACGATACAACAAACTCTACACACTTCATATATATATATATATATATAGATACATATTGTCTATTTAAAATACGCGCGAGTTTCATACCGGAGTCCATTGCAAGCATAGACAAACATGAGGTCGGATTCGTCACAGTTCTCCTCATGTAGATAGTGTTCGAAAAGTCCACACCCTTCATCATCATTGAGCAACGTTTGAAGATCGCGCGCCCACAGCAGACACGCAGGTTGCGTCGCGGTCGACGCCGACGTCGATGACGTATGGAGCGCTGGAGGCGGTTGTTGCTGCAATTCATATTGCAGCTGTTCGTCATGAGGGTAGCGATCGTGTTGCTGGGGATGCCTCTGAAGTTGGTCAGATCTCGCCAGCAGAAACGGTCCCGGAGGATCGGCTGGCGACAGCTGACTCAGCCGACTCGGCGGCGAGATCACCGGGGGGTCCTGTGCTGAGGCGTGCATTGCTGTACCAGCCTGGCCAACCATTTCCTTCACTCAACGTCCACTTGGCGACGCGGCAGCGCTGGCGACGCCTGAGCGGGACCTACTCTGCATTGTGTCCACGCGTAGGTTCAGCGCCAACCTATTTCTATACTCGGACGCGCACTCGGCGGTCACGGCGGCCGGTAATCGATGCAGGTCGAAGCAGTCGCAGAACGTAACAGTTGAATTTTGGTTGCTCCGCTATCGCGAACTACCACGAACGGCAACGGCTCGCACACGATATGAACGCTGAAATCGACTCTCGGGTTCACGGGTCGGCGTCGACCTGGAAATCAGACAGAGTGGCGTCAATGTAACTCGGCAGAATAGTGAAGAATACATTTGCGTTCCGCATATACCGTATAATACCATGTTATGTGGATGATATAATTGTATCTCATGTTGTGAAATCAGCGACGCTGGAGACTTGTCTAGAGCAGCATTGACACACAGTGTCGTTTCTAAACGGGGAAAGATATCCTCTATATTGGTACAATAGAAACGTGGCATGTCCCCTTATAAAAACCCTATGCATACATTCATCAAGGGCAAACTTGTTCGAACACCAAATAGCTCTAGTGTCCTAAGCAGCTGCCCTGGTCGTGCCGTCACAGGCCTTCCTGGATCTTGTCGTAGAGTTCACGAGAGCACAGACAAGCAATGGAGCATAGATATATGGTACATTTTCGAGTTCTTCAACCAACAGCTTTTGTTTGCTCTCAACTTTCCATAACACTGCAGCACAGCGCAGTGTAAATTTGTCACATATTCATCATCAGATACATTTAGTAATGCTATGCGGTTAGTTTCCTTAACCCGTGGTTTTCGTAACCCGAAGATCATAGTCGCATCGCCGGCAACCCTGCCTGCTAGAGCTGAAACTTCTCAGTGCTAATCTCCCATAGGCAATACGCTTACGGCTGGCGTAACCCTTCAGGTGACACTCATAGCACAACTCCCTGGAGGGACGAAGCGGCAGGCGTCAAGTCCGCCGCACGGAGCACTTGTGGCATCCTGGGGGATTTCCGGATGCACACTGCCCCTTATTGCTATCCTTACTTCTGTTCACATGCCGACTATCCTTGTACACCGAGCTCTCAGTTATAGCATCCATTCGGCTGTCGACGTTCCATCTTCGCTGATCTGAGCTTCGATCACAGTTGGAGGTCGTCGATTCATCGGGCCAAGCCTGGTGTGGCTAGAGTTCTGCGAACCCTAGATCAGTGCGAGTCGGCACGACCCAGAGGGCCTGTTGCTAATCCGAGTCTTGATTCGATGCCGCCACGCTCGCTTAAAGGTGGTCCCAGCTTTGCCCTTGCAACTTGTGCAGCCAATGTACACAGGTGAACAGATTACTCGGGCACCGACAGTGAAAAGCGCTCGTCCGGAATTCCAATATATCTGAGCGCTCTCTACGCAGAGAAGCGAATGCGGGGCTATCTCACGTTGATACAGTTAAACTATATCATCAAACAAAAAAATCGGGTGCTAACACGTCTTGAGGGGAAATGAATGGGCTTAACTGTTACCAAGTAATAGATGGCACTGGCAACAGCTGGGAAGTTCTGTTCGTATTTCTGTCATTGCATATTCGTAGATTAGTCGTTCAGGGAACACCACAATTAGTGTGTATGGATCATTTATCCGGACTGATTAGTTCCCGCCAAGCAATTTCTTAATTCCAGTTTTTTTCGGCCACTCGGAATCGCGCTTTGTCCGCGAGCAGCGTTTGTCGATAGGGTCCTCGAGCATCATCACACAAACCACCGCCCGCATCAACGAATACCAAATCGTTCTCAGTTGGACTTAGCAGACTTAGTCATTGGTTAGAAATACGACAGCGTCAAATCACTGACCCAAAAAGTTCATCAACTAAACGACTACCGCATTCTTTTTTTGATTTTATTTGAATTCAAGAGAGAGAGAGAGAGAGAGACATGACGAGGAGGTAGTGTTGCTATAGAAATGACGCCCATTGCATCATGACAGCTGTGCTCGAATCAGAGAGCAGGGCGACATCACCAGGAGTTCGATCCGCGTTGAAATTCAAAACAGTAACAAAGCACCAGCTCATTAGTCATTCGTCGAGATCATAACGGCACGCAGTGTCACTAGTGCGGTCACGAGGGGTGCGCTAACTAGCTACTCAGCTAGACATTGAGGCCCACTCGAGAAACCGCAAGCTAATTGGAACGAACAATGCATAAGCATGGGATACATGCACATAGGCTCAATTGGTTGTCCTTCTCATGGAGGAACCTAAATTAAGATCAGCACTATTATCTACCGGAGCGTGTGTCAAGTGCCACTTCTCCTTTTCCGTTTTTGTTTCGCCCGCAATGGCCCCACCGGCCTCATTTTGGTTATTGTAAATACGTCAGCAATCGACTGTAGCTACGCACATCTAAACTGTCTGTCTCAGCATTGGCTTCAAGCAGGGCTCTTCGTGCTCCACTTGACTTCGTTGCAGCTCGTCGCATGGGACCCCCCCCCCTGCTCAAAAATCAGAGAAGGCTGCCGGGAGCAGCGCAAACGAGGATACCTAAACGAGTGGCTCTCCCAGAGCCCGTGCAGAAAATTGTCTGATTCCGGATATATCTCTCCACAATGATAATAATATGGGACCGTCGTGCGAGCTCTCTCGTCCCAACGAGTAAGATAGAGATAGGCAGAGCCCCACTTTGCATTGAGAGTCATGTCGCATTGTGATTTGGCCTGTGTTGCAATTGCATTGTCAAAGTTGCTTGCATGACTGATGACTGCGGCATACAGCGGATTTCGCGGTTGCTCTTGCTGAAGAAGGAGCCCCTCGAATCATGAGCGCGACAGACGCTTCGCCACCGCATGCTTCCGAGCCACAATCTTCTAGTCAATCTATGCTGGTACACGAGGCAAACGGGGGGGGGGCAGGCAGTGGATATACGTACCATAGATTTCATTGCTATAACTCGCGTGCTCTTGACGAGTGGGGACTTGTGTGGGATGTCATCGGGGTCATGTCAGAATCGAGTCCCGTAAAGCGCGGAAACGATCTTAAATCTCACTAAATTACCGCATCTGTCCCCCGTATGACGTCAGCGGTATGGGAGGACACCCGTCCTATCTCTACCTAGCAAACATAGATGGACAAAGAACATCGGAAGGGCGGGTCATGTACACAGATGTTGTCACCAAAAACCAACAGCATGCACAATACGAATATCGCTGTCGTCGGCCACTGCTCTATATGCACATTGGCACGCAGGCAGTCGCCGGAAACATCGAATCTACTGAGGGTCAGTCAGTTATCTATGAAAACTATTCGCTAAGGGATCAGGCCACCGCTCGTTCCAGTGACGTCGAGTTACGAAGAACGCTGATCTCTAGCAGTGAGAAGTGTCGCGACGTCGGGATATATACTGATATCACGGCGTACCATGCAAATGAAACGGAAAACAACAAAATATTGATATGTGGCGTACATCACTACACGGCATGTGATACAACACCATTCACAATCGTGGATAATTATACTGTTATCATACAAAAGGCTTAAAATGATAGCTTGAGTATACAATCGTATATGAGCGGCTTCACATCATGAAAGGCTCATGCACCAACACCCAATATATGACTCATAACCAGCAAGTATGCTTTGCCCTTAACAGCTTATAGGGCACTATCGCGATTTTCGCCAATCGCTACACGTGTGTCCTTCTAATATAATAATAATTGTAATATATATTGTGGGAGCGCAATCAGGGTCATTGGTTGACATCCCTGGCACACTGCTCCTGGAAGTTTTCGCATAGCGCAATGCGTTAATATAATAATCCCAGGCAGATTGAAACCACGTGAACTCAATTGCGAAATGAGCTTGGCATGCACAGAACAATAATTAAGGTAATATAATACTGACCAACACAGTATATTTAAGGTAATATAATTAATACTGACCAACACAGTATAATTAAGGTAATATAATACTGACCAATACATGCCAAGCTTATCCAATGCTTATATATATATATATATATATATATATATATATATATATAATCACTTCAGATCACTGAGCTCGGCGATGTTTCCGTTGTGGCGAAAGTCCTGCAATAGAAATGGCTACAGAACAAAACCAATCTGCGCTCGAATCGATGAGCGATGTGTGGTATACAAAATCAGTCGCCATCGTGCTCCATTCCGTCTGAGCTCTATGGCACAGCTTTAGCAAATATTATTACGCACTTTCTTCCAGATTGGAGAAAATTACCGGTTAGACCGCGCAGCTAACACGCAGTGTCCCAACGTGCCTAAGTGTTACACAAACGGAGACAGATCAAAGCTGGCTTCCACTGCTTACACAGATAGCTGCACTTAGTTCACTGCATGGCTGGCAAGTTGCTGTGTCAGAGCGAGGCATGCCTCTAACTAAGTGATATCCGTTTTGGTTTATCGACCATCGATGTCTAAACATGAATGACTGACTAACTACTCCTGTGAAACTCACTGAAAGGCCCCGTTGACTGAGCACCTTCTCGAATCGGCGTGCATTCGTTTGCTCTCGAGTAAAATCACGTTTGAAATGTTCGAATCGCATTTATCATATTGAAGACCTGTTTGTTGTGACGTTGACCTGTTCGCAGCGATAGCACTCTAAATTTGTTATTATTTATTCCACATAGAGAAGCAGTACAACTAAAGTGCGCACTGCATTTCATTGTTACGATATACGCCTAATTGTCTGCCTGGCAAGCAATCTGAGTTCAAATCAACCGTGGTATCATCAAGCTCACGGCCAGAATTTGCCAAAATATGGAGTTACAGCGGTGAAGGTGCATTAATCGTTCATAGAAAAATCACCTCGTCAATGCGAGCGATCGCATCTGAACCCTTGACAATTGAACGGATGTCTTCCAAGTTTAAGGCTAATACGAAAGCCGCGAGGAACAGGCATGGTATAAATTGTATTTGTCTTTGTGACAAGAAAGGCCAGTCGTTCACGTGCACATTTCTGCCGTACGAATCCGCAAAAAGTTTATGCTGTGAAAGTATTTCAGCGAAAAGGCCAGAAGTTTATTTTCAGCTGTTTGTAATCTTTTTTTATTTTTCAACTGTTCTCTTTTTTTTTAATATGAATCCCTCGACGTTGTCACATGGGTTTAACTTGCAGAATTTCAGCTACGAGTTGTCACAACCTAAAATTTTGGGGTGCCACAAAACAGCGAAACCTCCTTCTCTGACAGGAATTTTGGTTTATGAATCTTTTCGCCCCCGTGGAGGCAACTTAATATGGCCGAACGCAATACCGGCGAAACTGGTACCAAGGTCCACATTAAAGTCGACCACTGGCATATTGCTGAACAACGCTAAAAGTGTTTTTAGTATAGAAAACTCAGGGACCGCCTAGTCCGTTCGACGATTTTTTTGCGATAACTATCACGTTGTTCTTGAGATGCTCCTCAAAAAGGCTATTGTCCGTCTCTTCGGGCTATCTCTAAACAAAACAAACTAGAAGTGATTGCGAAAACGGAAATGCTCAATCAGGTCAGAGAAATGACTCGCTTATGAGCCGCAAAGCACCATGTTGCACATCTGCCTGCACACGAGAGTTGTTCGGTTAGCGTTCCCATCTCTTCAGTAAATCGCTCATGAATGAAAATGAAATCACTTGGCCAGAGTCAACCACAGCGGCAATATCTATCTTGTCCGCGAAGATTCACCCATTCACATTCGTCAGTAACATCGATATGTTCGATCGGTATTAGAAGAAATGTTTGTTACTTTTGTTGATCGACTATGTGTGGCTGTTGCCACAAACTTTCCCACATGTCGCTTGGCCTACCTGTCGCGCGTCGATCCAGGCGTTAGCAACAGCACCTGAGATGTTGTTGTTGTTGTAGATGCTGGTCTTGTTGTCACAAACAGGATTCGCTTTGTTCATGTTCTCCTGCGATCTTGCGTGAGCGTGTTGCACAAGTGTCCTTTTCTCATGACTTCACCTGGTCTTGTCTTTCCAGTACCTGGATACTTGGTCGCCACCTCGCTTAGGCAGACAGCACGCAGCGCAGGCGCATACACGAAGCGCCGGAGCGCCAGGAGCATGGGGACCTAGGAGTTTTCGGGGAGTTGAAGGGGGCCGTGGGCGGTCTCTCCTAACTCTCGAGAAGGGGCGGTCCAATTCGGATGTCCCTCGCGGCCGACAGACAACGGAGCGACTCAACAAGGTCCCTCGACAGGGTCTCAAACTAGATCAACACGTTGTTGTTGTTGTTGTTGTTGCTGCTGCTGCTACAGGAGGTCGTTTTAGGCAGACAGTCGCCGCACTCCAAGAACACTTCCTTCGCAAACTTTTGCACAACACACACCGGCCGACCACTCGTTGGGGGTTGCCTTCACAGCTACCTAGCCGAAACACGGTCTCAACTCAGCTCAACGATTGCTTCCCGTGCCTCCGCATTGCTCCGGCGACTCCAGCCTGTCCGTCAACAACAACATCCAGTGGCCAATAACAACAGAACCATCAGCCGGCTCGGACACACATCCAGAAAGACACAAATTGAGGCACGGACGTATTCACGCACTGTGCTCACACAAGTCGTACTGCAAACAGAACTAGAGTGTGTGAGAGAGAGAGAGAGATGCACATCACATACGTATGGTGTGGTTGGTTTGTTGCTTGCTTGGTGGCAGCTAGAGTACGACGACGGTGTCCGTCTATTAGATACTACGATAGGTACATGGACCACCACGATGTGTGTGTCTGCGTGTCTGTGTGTGATATGTTGTCGGTGCCTACGCTTTCTTATGCCGAAGAGAACCGACTCCGAGGGACGGTTTCTGCGACGGCTTTGTTTACCTGTCTCGCAGTTAGCCGCCACCACCAACACCACAGGGAAACGACGACTGCTCCTAGCAGTACGTATAGCGTAGTGGCGCGGGCGGCTCAGCCCGTCTCTGCAAGCGAATGGACGCGTTGTTTAACAACAACGGCAGCAGCAGCAGCAATAGCCGGAGTCGCCAACCCGTTCTAACGGAAGGAGAGGGCTAATCGGTGCTCTCCTGGTAACGCGGGCATGTTTCAAAATGGCCAGCCAACCGATGAATCAATGAGGCGCAGATGAGAGGATTTCAATGGCTGGTTGACCGGTGTTCTTGCCGTCGACAAGAGTGCTCATTTGCATTCGGCTTCAGCGAGTTTCACTCAGTCGGCATCATCGACTGGGGTATAGGTGGCACTATTCGTCGAGTTAGAAGAGCGGCTGAATGCCGTGTTATGCCGTCCTGGTATTATAAAGGCGAAACACTGATTCAGGTGGAAATACTGGAAAAACAGATGGAGTCATTGGGTATATGTGCTTCATTTGATCAAAGTAGCTATCAAATAATTTCGTATAAGGGTTGGGCGTGTTTATCAAGAACGGCCGTAGGGGGATCAGTTGGCCCGAATTGTTCCCTGCAGACAACCAGAGCTCTGGCTTCTCCACTTGGTTGGAGATTATTCTCGAACGCAAAAACTTCGCCGAAAAAACAAAACTCCAAAGGCAGCTGTCGAGTTGATTAGACGAGATACTACCCCCGTAACTCGGGAAAATGTCTAATGGTCCGTTACGGATGCTAGTCTCGGACGTAGACTTAAATGTAGAAACGTCGCCGATGCTACAGGTCGGCATGAAATTTATTTTTCGTAGATAAATCTTGCCAGTTAGCACTCTCGTGAACGGTTGCACTGATCACGTTTTCTGTGACTGCACGTGATGCGAAAGCTCACGCCATCGAGCGTGAACGAGGCAATATTATGGCAAAGCTGAAGATATGTGAAGATATATTGCCAGTTTCAAACAAACGCCGAATCAGTGCAAGTGATTTTTTTTTGAGTTCTGCTGAGTTGAACAGACAAATTTCGATTTGAAAAGTTTCGACCGCCGCCTTAGTTGCTGTCCAAATGGCGGCTGGACTCAGCGGATAGCTTGGATAAATCAGAGGTCTTCAAGATGTCAATGCTTTTTAGTCGGATACACATCCGGTCACCGAATGTCACATGATCTGTATTATTTCCTTCTGTCTTGAAAATTGTAATCAGCTTACTTCAGCGGTCCACATAACGTGTAGTCGATTAGAGTCGACCTAAAGATTAGTCTTATGTTATGGATTTATTGAGCTTGTTGCATAGTTCATACTGTTTTGATGTTGGGGAACTAAGGCACAAGTAGCTGCTCTAGCGACTCTTGCTATGCTTACCATAGGAATAGTTTTTATCGCGTAATAACCTGTTTCTTATAGTTTGGATCTCAGCTAAGTTGCTACTTTTAGGATTTCCCAGCAGAGCTTTGTTCCAACTCAATTAGGTAAATTGGCAAAAACACTTAAAGCACAAACATTCGTCATCGATCGCAAAATATGGCTAGCTACTCTTTCCTATGGATGAAAAGAGAGCGCAACAAAGTATACCGTGATCATGATGACAATAATCATAACCTAATCTGCACCAGCCTACCACGTATTCATATGTTGTGGATGATGTCATGAAATGCGCACCCTTTTCCGCGGGCGAGATTCTGCAAATTGAGTGGAAGCTATATATATATATATATAGGATATGGGCGCAGATACCAATGACGAATATCCACCATAAACCAATGAATATAGCGATCCTGATCCTACTACTGATTCCCCTGGTAGTTATCATTAAATTCGCTGGAATTAGGCAACTTCACAAGGATTACTGCCTTCAAGCTGATTATGTAAAGCCACTATTTTGAATGATGTAACATAGATTTGTTGAACGACGGATAACATCGTATACCTTTCTTGCACAGTTGGGGGTAGACAGATTTCAATTCGATTGAAAAATATCATACGGTATATATGTATAAAACCGTTCGAAAGCTTCATTTGATCAAAGTGGCAATAAGCAACCAATCACAACTACGATTTAATTACTAACTACTTCCATTATGTACGGATTACCTATGTAGCTATGTACTCGTCGCTTCGCTCTCAATGAATCGTTGCTCACTTCGCCAGTGACTTGTGAGGTAAATGTGTATAATTTTCTATATGGGGCTAATCCGACCTCAGATAGAATTGTGATCTTGGCGAAGTTTGATAGCCAACCTCATACAAGCGTCACTTAGAATATCGGCTGCGTCATTGAGCTTCGACCTCGCGTTGGCTAACCACTGCTGACGTTCCTGTGCATGATGATAAGAAGAAGGGTCCCTGTTACTCAAAACTTTGTTAAAAACATACTTCACAAAAAATAAGATAAGATCATACAATTACAGTGGCAGGATCGCAATGGCAAATCACAACTTGAATGATTCATTCCGTCAGTGATATTCCAAGAAGACTCTACGATTCCATAGCAAGTGTTGAGGAGACCAGAGAGGTAACAGACCAGTACAGTATGAGAAACAGTCTTGGATACAGATGATACCTACGTTGTGGCTCATGTGACGTTTCGGGTAAGCAAATGGTTCAAGTAGAATTATCTCGTCAAGCTCCCGTCTATCTATCGCCCGTCAGCGCGGTGGCTTGGACGGCTGAGTCTCTGGCTGTAAAAAGCCGGAGGCCGCAGGTTCGAATCCCGTTGCATGACATATAAGAGAACTTAAGCATTCTATGCAGTTCCTTTATTAAATCAATAAAACCTTACCTTACCTATCTATGTTCAGCCTGTGGTCGTTGATGGTGTCATGAGCAGTGGTAACCGAGAAGCAGTGGTAGTGGATGTGGTAGGTCCGAGCCATGATCAGGAATCATTAAAACTTATAACTTCGGCATCATGGCCCAAGTGACAACACGTCCAGGGCCAAAACAAAAGCGCTAGCAGTAGCAATGTTGTAACGAGCGATGTGACAGATCCTTGAATCAATGCTATCCAGCGGTACCGTGGCCTTTCCGCCAATGGAAGGATGACAGCTGAGGGTTGGCTGCGAAACAAGAAATAGTAGTATTCTTAGTGTTATCATGAAGGGAAGAAAATTTGCAGCAAACATTTGCTCAGTCCCTTGAGTATATCAATATACGGCGATGGGATTTCTTATACACCCACGATCTCTCTGTGATGACCCCGTGAATACTTGAAATTTGCAGCGCCCACACATCACAGACAGTCAATTGGCCGAACTTGATTTCTAGCTCCGAATGCCAAGGTGCAATATGTACTATTGTCATTGATCCGACGGCAGTTGGTAACCGCCCACCTTACTGCCGCCGGTCGAAAGAGCCACAACACTATGACTGTCTGAGACGCTGTTGACGGGCGTTGTCAATGAGTTGCATCCAGTTCTGAAGATAGCTTACCGGAACAGCCTAAGGGCGCACGTGACGAATTTCCCATCTCATATTCGATCTACTTTACTTTGTGGTGTTGGTATTCGTAAGCTAAATAGCACGACTACTTAATTAATCATACCACCGAATCTTAGGAATCTGCTCTCGGAACGCTGCTCGCGATGTTCTTTTTTTTTGCTTAGCGAAATCAGTCTCAAACTCGATCGACGTTTTCCGGCTTATCCGATCGAATTTTAGTTGCGGTCGGCATTACAAAGAGAATCGTTGGCTCAGACTACCCAGCGCGATACCAGTTCCTTTGACTAGGTGGGTGATATAACCTTGTGAGACACAAACTGATATCAATCGCGCGTTTCATGAAACGTCGGGCGTACGCCAGCCGTCAATCCTGGCTATGGTTTCTTGGAATCACTTGACAGAATGTAGCGACTACACGGCGGATGTAACCGGAAAATAGTCGTAGCTGAATGCGGGGTGTGATCGAATCCGTGCTCGCCGAATCTGATTAGTCGCTGTTTCTTTAGCTGTCTCCGGAACGCCAGGATCTGTTGTTAACGTTGTCCGCTGGAGGTCCCACATGTGCCGCAAAAGGCGCCACTTGTGGGGACGGCGGCTGCGGCGGCATAGTTCTTTGCCTTTGGTTAATTCTCAAGTCCGACAGGATTACGGGGAACAAAGTGAACTTGGGTCCAGCCATGGTGGAAACGAACACGGATGGTAAGACCTTACACAACGTACGTTTGTTATATGAGAAATATCGAACTGCTTATTAAACATCAGGCGTCTTTTGAAGGCAAAAAGTAGCTCGCAAAAACGGCCTATGTAATGGTTACGTCGTGACGTTACAGCTCATTGTAACAGGTCCATGAAAGCAAAGTTTAAATATTCATCTTTTGAACACACTCGGCACATCAGCTCAAGCATGAGGGCACTCTTTAAAGTTCAGACGAGTTGAGCCTATAAAAATTCTCGTAACCAACCTTGGCTTTCGCTTTGAATTGATTCCAGAATTGACGACCAAACGCATCATCTGCAATTTAGAATCCCGGACACAATAGTTCACACTTAGGGATGAAGAGGACATTCTCG
Source organism: Stratiolaelaps scimitus (assembly GCA_019614645.1). Taxonomy (NCBI): domain Eukaryota; kingdom Metazoa; phylum Arthropoda; class Arachnida; order Mesostigmata; family Laelapidae; genus Stratiolaelaps; species Stratiolaelaps scimitus. The sequence goes on from JABWDB010000005.1 coordinate 15,993,091, forward strand.
AAATGTCGAACCGACCAGTTGTTGCGTGTGACCGAATGCTGTTAAAGACGTCCACACGCCGATGGTTTAAAGCATGTCTTTGTTTCTGTATGGACATGTTACCAAGATATTGATTTTAGGTTGTGTTATTATGTTGGTTCAATATAAGTCTATGGCATAGGTGTAAGGTAAGCTGCTCAGCGTTCGTACTGCGAAAAATTCGAAAATTCCTCCCTTAACGTGTCAAATGTTTTATCGCTTACTAACGGGGTCAGCCGCATTTTGGGACCAGACGAATTAGGCGAACGAATTCGTTCGGTAGGGGCTTTAACTCGCGGTGGTGATTTTTTTTTTTGCCGCGGCTGTTATTGCTGTTTCTGCTGCCCTCCAGGGAACTTTGAACTCTCGGCCCTAACCTCGTCGGTTCGAGCCCTGCTCGCGTTTATCTTGCCGATGTATCGTTCTCATCATCGGCAACAGCATCCGCAGCATCAGTGCTAAACTCGCATTCGGTCAGTGTTCGTTGAGTCGTCCTTTGAAATCGTCGAACACCGCAGAGCAAAGAGACATTTTGCTGCAATGTCAGATTCATCAGATTAGCGAGGGTCGTGTGCCTTGTCGGATGGGTTCGGGTTCGAGCCGTCGCATCATCAGTAGATTGCACTAATCTTCATGACAGGTGGCCATGTGCCCTTGGTGGCGCGAGTTCGTTTCCTCGTTGGCCGTCTCTTTTGGGGAATGCCGCTGCCTTCTCGCGTCACATGTTCGTTGCACCGATCTGAGCCCGGGGGTTGAATAGGAGCCCTGAATAGCTATCTGTTGGTGTTGCCGCTGCTAGCGGTTCAATTCTCGATTCAATGAGCGGTTCAATAAGTCGTCTGTCGGAGTCGATGGGCGAAGTAGAGCGATTCATGGTTTTGTTCTTTTTTGCATTTTCGCGCCGTTATCTTGCTCTTTTTTTTTTCATTAAATTGTAATGTCCTTCAGTGACCTTCGTGGAGTTGTAATTCTGCCTAATATGCCTAACTAGCCGGGCTTTCGTTGTCGAAATCGACTCACAGATTTGCTCAAATGTCAACTCTCTCCTAAATTGGACACCTTAAGAGTTGACGAAACAGTAAGCGTCGACAATCAGATCTGGGCAGAGGGTTATCGGCACCCTTTGTTTTCTCAACAAATTTGTTTGAGATCCCGGGAGAGTTCATTGCAAATTTTGGTATATTCACTGCACTATTACGGTGTCATCACTTCAAATAAATGTACAAGATTTGTATTAGTTCGTTTGAGGTCACTGCATGAGCGACTGGGCAGCCCAAGATTCCTGGAAAGCATTCAAGAAAGCAACAATCTCACTGCAATCAGAGATGTTCCGCTTTAGTCCGGCCGCCCTCGCAACTGCACTGAACTAACCAGTCTCGTGTCTAGTTGAAGCTCCCCTATTGCAGGAAGGAGTTGTACAGGTGTTTGTTCCAAGAGGCCATGGGTCTGGGATTACGCAGCCGATTTCATCCAATCTTTTTCAGGAGGACGCTCGCACTGCTGGTGTGCGATATGATATATATATATATATATATATATATATATATATATATATATATATATATATATATATATATATATATATATATATATATTCCTATATATATATACCCCTGTAACTTCAGTATTAATTCAACCTGGTTGCGTGCACAGCCGAATCTTAGAGGCACACAAGATTGCCAACTTTTTTTCCGATGGTATGTACATGCATTCATTTTAAAAATGGTACTAATCACTAATTTATTTATTACAACATGTCTGTCTCTGGTGCGCTTCTCCGCTTCAGCTTCCCCTCAGCTCCTCAGCACTCTTTATCGTGTTTGTGTATTGTTCTAGTCCTAATATATATATTAATGGGTTTCTGTATTTCTACTTATTATTGTTATTATTATCATTATCAATCGGACTAATGAATAGTGTTCCCCCTCACTTCAAGGTCACAAATCGAAATGATACGAAGTAGCACTAACAGCAACATTCTCTTCATCCGCGTTCTTCTTTCCCGCACACACACACACTCACGTCTAACGAAGCCCTGTTCCGTCCTTGGCTTGAATCGCCCGACCTTGCGCGCAACAGACCGCCAGACAAAGATCACCGTCGCCAGCTCGACCGACCGCACATAGTGTGCTCACACACCAGCAGGGAGTGGGGAGGGGCGGGGCGGGACTATGACGTCTATTTACCATTACGGTGAGCACGAGTGGCGGGTTGAATCGACGGCAGGCGAGCGCCCACAGTCGAGCACGAATAGTCTGCACCACTATTAGCAGCGGTCGGCCCATACCAGCGGTGGCCGCTGCCAAGGCAGAGCGGAAAGTGGCCGCCTGTCTACCTTGGTGCTCCTGTTGCTGCCGCCACCGCCGCCGCCTCCGCGACCAGACGGTTCGTTCAGTTCCACCCATCGTCGGTGGTTCAGAGCGAGTTGGTTGCCTGCGGTTTGCTTGTTCCTCGGACCACGGAAGGTCTCCACTTGGTTCGTGTAGTGGTTGGTTGTGCATCGCAAACGGGCGGTGCCATCCCACCATAGTGGTTTGCTGTTCGCCGACCGACGGCGCTGACAGACAGAGATCGAGAATCGAGCACCGAATATCATCAGGAATATCGTCAATTGTGCTGTTGCTCTCCTCATGCTACCTTTCCGCCAGAACGCCTGACCCGCTGACGTAAGGAATAGGGCAAAATTTTACCAGACTGCGATACCGACAGAGAGATCGAAGGTAGGAAGAGGCAGAGAGATATAGTCTGGCCAATTATTCTATGACTGACCCTAGCGGTCAAGCAGTCAGCTGGTGAACCAACGAGACGTTTTAGTGTGAGTTAACCACTTCGTCATCTCGCATTAAATTCCCCTCCCACAAGGCAGTGCGCAATCGACGACGATGACGTTGTGACGTCGAGGTGTCCTCTGCCAATTCGAACAGCCACTGTGACGAACGGCAGCTCCGCGAAAGTTTGTTGTCGAGAGGAGGACAGCGAGGGTGAGCGAGAGAGAGAGAGAGAATCGATTAACGAATGGGCGAGCAAGTGTTTCCATAAGCTAATGCCTTACGTTCTGTTGTCTCGGTGCGGGCGCGGCAGTATTCGACACGGAGGTGTACACGGATTCGAGAGAGAGAGAGAGAGAGCCAGAGAGCGATTCGCTTGATGAAGGTGGAAGGCGGCCGCGGCGGCTGTTGCAGTGTTAGCGTTCGCGAGCGTCGAAGTGGGTATCTCCTCGCTTCGCATGGAGCAAGCAGTGTTTAGGTGGTGGTTCGTTCGTCGGCCGCGAGCTTGACAGGACGGGAGACGAATTGGAACAGGCGGATATGTCGACTGATTGACAACGCTTGAGTGAGCGACAGTGCGAAGTGGGAATGCCGTCACCGATCGATGGTCGAACGGACGAGTACATGAAGCAGCTGACGATAGTGGGCACAATTGTACGGCAGGGGCGGCGACAGGTGTGGTCACTGTGAAAGTCGACCACAATAGCCCGTGGATCTTCGCTACTGTTACAACAGTTACTCGTACGAACGACTAGAGCGTCGACAACGAAAACTGCTCCCAAAAACTGCTCTAGCTGAATGCGAACAACGAACATCAGCCGTTGTTTATCGCACGCGTGACGGACACCCCCGGTCGAAAAGAGAACCCGAACTGTCTGTCGGTAGTTGTCCAGCCCCTCATGAAACAGGAGCTTCCTGCAACAGCTTCAAAATCAGCTGGCCCGCGATCGATGCTTTGGCGAATTGGCTCGTAGACTCCGATTCGACCAGCCCTACTAGCTTCAACGCCAAGAGTGACTCATTTGTGTGCTATTCGTTACGCGAGCGAGAGGAATTAATCGGCGTGTGTCAATCTATTGCGTGTTCGTGCTCTGTGAGTGTAGCATATAAGTAGCGTGAGGCCGACGTCTCTGTCCACAACGGCTATTTCTGCCAATCTCTGTTTCCCGTGGTGTCATATATTGACTTCTTCTTCGAAATCAACCACAACATAATCCGTACATATATACACACACACACAAACAAACATAGAATAACTAGAAACGGCGGCCGGAAATGAAATCTTCCCATGCTTACTCGTGGAGATCCGTGATTGCGTGAATTACGAGAAATTGCCGAGGAAGAGAAGGGGGAGGGAATTTCATTCGTCTGTGGATGCCGAGCTGTGGAGGTGTTTGTGTGTCCGTGTATATTTGTGTCTCGGTGTTTATTCATTTGTGTCGGTAGTTTGGCCTTTTACCCAGTAGTGTAAAGCGAGAATAGTGTCCACAATGTAACGTCGGCCATTACTCATCATCACGGCTACAACAGCGACAATAAAAAAACAACAACTGTAACTGACGACTGGCCTTGCATTCGTGAAATTGTGGTGGATAACAGACAAAGAAACGAATATATAAGCGGTGGCAACACAAGGTAACGCCAACGTCAACCAGCTGTAATTCAAAATGGACGGAGGCGCTCACCTCGCCCCGTTGAAGTGCTCGACCCAGGAGGATGTGTACGCGCTCAGCGCTGACATTGGCCGTGAAGTCGAGCGGCTCGTCGATGGCTTCGGGGTGGACTCAGCGTCGAGTCTCGTCCCGAAACTCATCCGCGTTCTCGAGCTGCTCGAGGCAGCTGTCCAGCAGAATGAGACCCTACGGGTAGAGGCTGACCAGCTATCCCAGACCGTGAATCAGCTCGAGTATGACAAAAAGGAAAAAGCCCAGTTCCGGAAAAAGTTTGAACAGGTACGACAATAACAAGACTGAAAATATCAACCATAACAATAGCATGAGCATCAACAACAACAATGACAACTATTACAATAGCAAGCAGAGCGAAATCACGAACTAATTGCATGCTTGGCTTTTTAAGCCACTGGCGAGGTACAACAGTATATACAAAAAATAGTAATGGACTCGGAGATTACCGAGAGTAGCGCGTTTAGCACTCGGCCAGGCGGTACAGATTGTAATATATGCATAGTTTACGTATTCGCTAGGGAAAACAATCTCTCTACGGATGGGTAACTAGCTGTTATGTGAACAGCAGGCTGAACGATTGCCCGTGACCGCTGTCTGTCGGCCTTCTTTAAGCAGGCGGGATTCGTCCGGTGGAAAGGAAGTTCGGGTGTTGTATAATCGAATTAAATTAGAATATGGTTCATTACAAGTAGCAGCACTTGCAGTGCAAGTAGGGCAACACAATGTTGGCTACGTCGAAATTGTTCGCGTGTTTAATGCACGTTCTGCTGTGCATGTGAGTGTGTGTGTGTCTGAGCGCATATCGCGCATCGGAAAATACTGAAACACCGAATGAATTTCGTTACGCCTAGAAGAATATAGATCTTTTGATCTTTATTTTTTTGGGGATGAAAGTCGCGATTAAAAAATCATACGAAATACCGCCAGCAGCTCTAATTGCCCACTTGTTTTGTCTGTAATTTATCAGCAGATCAGGTTTCGAATCAACTCCGTGAAGCTCAGTTCAAGCTCGACTAGTGTTTCGCGGTGTCAAATCGAGTGCAGCGAAAACCTCGAAAAAGTGCATTTAATATTATAACTTGGCGGACTAGAATCGATTAACAACTGATGGCAAGGGCTCAAACTTGTATCTGTCTCACTATCTTGACCAGTGGCAATCTGCCACGCCCTTCGCGGGGAGAATCCTTTTCATTTTTAATTCAAACGATTTGAGTTCTATCTATACTTGAAACATGTTTACGGCTACATTCGAAGCTGTCACCTCATGACTCATTCAACTATCGGTGAAATAACCCGCGCGAGATCGTCCGCTCTGTAGCGCGCGAGACGTTCTGCAGAAACGCCTACCCTGTATTTTAGTTCGAACGTCAGACTTTGCACCGCAGACCTCAGCTGGCGGCCATTCGAATGTGGTTGAGAGATGTTCCGTTCTAGAGAAATAGGCTCAAATGTCCCCTGTGGGTCCACGTGACTTGTGGCTCGCTACACTCGACCTTCTATTAGCAAACAATCGCTCGGGATCCAAACAAGTCGCTATGATTTATGATACCTACTCATTTATGGGGATGCTTCAGGTTCACTGCGTTCACCAGCTTCGCGTGGGCCCCCTCCGTCATCGAAATTGTAATATGGATTAAAAATCAAAATATCTATTAATGTTCAAACATCATCATTCGTCAAACGAAGAGAAGTTCACGTCGGGAAGAAATTCTACTTATAGTAAATCGTCTTCGAGCGCTATTATTCAACCAAAATAGGTGCGCTCATTGTAAACGGAACCGTACGGTAAGTTATAGGAATTCGTCCGTCGTGAAATTTCATAGCGTGGCCCGAGATCGACAATTCCGCTGCTGGCCCCATAATAATAATAATCATAACCATCATCACCTATGATTAGGTGGCCCTCTATCTGGCCATTTCTTTGCTGGTGACAGCTCTCCAAGTATTCGTGTTCGGGTCTCTAACCTCGTTATCAATTCCTCCATGCGGCTAGCACCGTATCTATGCAGTGTAAGTTGGATCCAATGTGTCAAATGATAGATATCTCAGCAGTAATATTTTCAATTAATTTATAAGGACTCTCAAGCCAGCGATAGCGTTCAGTTAAAGTTGCATATCGTGCTGTTAAGATTTGTTTTTGGCCGACGGACAACGTGCCTTCCCCCAAGCTGGATGGCTTAACGCTCCACGGAGGTTGGTTGGCCTTTCTAAATGGAAGGCCAGCCTGAAGACGAGTTGTTTGCTTGCTATGGCTAATTCATGCTTTCCTCTTTAATACGTATCCCCGCGACGTGCTGCCAACGCCTTGGCCTCTTTTGTCGCTCGGAGAAAAGGCGATGAATAGGCCAGAACAGCAATGTGACTAGGCGTAATGCGTGTGCCATATAAATCCTTAATATTACAGCATTCGCTGTTTAGGAAAATTATCTAAACTATCCATATATATATAGATATATATGTATATAGTACATTGTAGAGAACAATAGCGTGGAAGTCGTTTGGACGAGTCGTGGATACCACAAGAACTTGGAATTCGTTTACCCAATATTTTTCATACATGTAGATATATATAAGCAAGATGTGACCCATCTCTCACTCGCCTATACAATTCGACCGGTATGCCCTCTGTCCGAAGCGCTCCGCCGTTGCCAGGCTCAGACCTATTATACTAATACAATCTCAATCAAGGCGCTCTCTGTAACGCTCATCATGTACTCAACTAAGTGCGCAGCATTAAATAACGCATGCATTATAGCAGTTGTAAAAAAATACATTTGGTCTGTATCCTTCTAATCGAGTCTCGAACACTTGGCCTTGTGACCTCGCCCTCGCTGTCAGATGCCAGCGCTTGTTCGACATTTGCTGATGAGTCACACGGCAGGGGAAATTTTCCCCGGCTCCGTTTGTATAGCAAGCGTCACCACCTGATTGTATAGCCAATGCGGGACTCGAGAGAGCTGTGAGTCTGTTACGACATATGAACAAACACAGTCACTCGGAAAGACAGAGAGAGAGCGCGAGAGGATACATGACACTAAAAGCTTGTGTAATCCCTAGTTGAACTTTTCGTTTAGTCAACCATTATTTTACGTATCCACACATAACACTCGTGGTCTGCGAAGGTGCTTGAAATGCATTGCATTTCGAGCTGGCATGACAACGTTGGAAAACCATCGTGATTCTAAGTATAGCAGTTGGGTAGACAAGTTACTCGTCAATAGTTTCGCGACCTCTGGTATTCTGAGTGTGTTGGGGACGAAGCGAGATAACAGGGGAGTTTTCAACGCAGTTGTTATTACCTGTAAATGTTTGCTTGTTTAAGGTATTTGGTTGCTCATGTTTTAAGGTATCTGGTTGGCCATGTTTTAAGCGTACGTGTGAGCACTAATCACTGGTGTAGATAGCGGGTTGTTATGGCAAATTAATCTATTTACCTAGAATATGATGCACTAGTGGGTCTGACGTCGTGATAGCCTATGTTTAGGTCTATAATGATTGTGAAATACTTTGTCTAATTGGCCATGCCGTTTCAAAGTAGTCGGCCAGCATCGGCGAGAAACGACATTAACAGCCTTGAACCTTCAGTTCTTTGGTAACGCTTGATTGCAACGAAACCTACCAATAGCTACGTTCGTTCAATTCGAATGAGTGTTGTTATGACAAACGTCAATTGGCGTCAGTGCCTGCTCCCGCGAGGTATTCTGTTGTTGGAATTATAGAAAAATTGGCGGGGACCCCAGGAGGAGTCATCTATCCATTGAAGTGAGGTGAAACTAGCGAAGTTTTCAGTAAATATCCAGCTTCGTTGTTAACTTCTCCTTCGAGCAAGTTTTCCGATAGCGATTAACCGATGTCGTTTATATAATGATCACAGTCGGTGACTATTGCATGGATGGTTGCACGGCACCCTGCCAAGATGGCACTAAGCATATGGCAAGGGAGCCAGTCAGCCGGCGCGTCAGGTGCGTCTGGAAGCAATCCTTCCTTGTACTTTGCATAGTCAGTGTATTTTTGCTTGAACTTATTTCATCAGCTTGATGCCAATGACACATTCAGACCACAGATTATTGTGTTTTATAATAGGAATCTCTCGCTAATAGAACCAGCTGGACGGATGGTGGAGGGAAGAGTGGCAAATTCAAATCAAAACAAATTTTAGACCTTAAGCGAATATCGTCTTTTTTGTTCACTGTGGAATCGAACAGTAAGATTAATACGAGCATATACAATCTCAATGCGGTAAGCTACATGCTGTAATTGACCTTGGACGATTCGTCGAGCAACAGATCGCGTTCGAGATAGTTCATCAACTTGAGCAAATTATTACCAGAACGGCGTTCTGTTAGTGCTAGGTCACCGGAGTGTCGATAACAGACCGGCTAAGCGATGTCCACTTACGCGAATGTCAACTAGTCGACAGTTCGAGATTGGAATATTTTACAATTGGTCGCGAAACGTTCGTGGTCCTATTATTATTATTGCGTTGGGCTCGTGCGCCTGGCCAGCCATCTCTCCGAAATACGAAATACCCGATATTGCGTTGTTCGTATTCTGTCGGCAGATATCGGTAGACCGGACGTTCATACGAATGCAAATATCGAGAACATTTTTCTGGTCATTGGTCGATGCACACCCGGTCACCAGGGTGGACATGGTTATGAAGGACGATGGGTATCCGACAACACAATGTTGCTGCTGTTGTCAGCTTGCTGCGAAATTACACATTTTTTCGACGTCGGAACAGAGCTGTAGCCGTCGTCCGAGATGTATGCGCTATATTTATTTGTTCGTTATAACATTATCATTGCCAGGAGTGTATTATTATTATTGTTGCCGTCAGATCAAAGCCCAAAAGTCAATTTTCGCTGGGGCCGACTCGATTCGTTCGTGTTCGTTTTGGCTGGCCTAATTATCTCGTTTGTTTTGATTGAACAATTCATATTGTCTCCACAATATCTTTCAATGACGACCAGTCTCTGCGACGCAAGCAAGCTACAGGACGGCAGCCGACGAACGGAGTAAGTGGTTCCAAGGGTTAATAAAAGTGGTTAATATATATATATATATATATATCGGCCAATCACTGCAAACTTCCTCGAAGGGCCCCCTCGCTGTGCAGAAAGCCGTCGCCTTCCTCGGGATCATGATGGCCTCGGTCTGACACCCTGTCCCGGGCTAATTCTCTAATTATTATATATTCGAAGTTGTTTAACTATATATATATATATATATATATATATGGTGGCTCGTGAGTAATGTGCATGTGACTAGCATGCATGTATCATTCGAACTTTAATCAAATGCTGGGTATCTTCACGCGACAATGTATAAATACATATCCGCGCCTCGATTGTTTTTGATTTGGTGGTGTACGATCCTGACAGACATTGGCCATCGTCATCGCATCGTACCATTTCAACAGGATTTCCCTGAACATTCGCGCAGGGTATCTGTTCGAATGTATTCGCTACTGTATGGGCTCAGCATTTATCGCGTTAACAACCCTATACGGCGTCTGCGGGGGAAGGGAATGACCAGCAAGTAGCGTTGTATAGTTCTCACTGAATTATTACAATTTGTTTTACTTTTACGGGGTGGATAATTTTGGGGCATCATTTTCATGTAATCCACGATGAGCGCCCATATGCTATCCAACACAACGTTACTATACATACGACGAACGTGAAACAGTCGCTAGATACCGCGGACATTAAGAAGATTTTTATTTTCTGTAATATATATATATATATATTACAGAAATCGCTGCTTGTTTTTGCCGAAAATAAAGTGTTAAACGTGGCGTTACTTTAAATTTAAACGAAGTAGAGAAGCGGAAAAATGCCAAATATGAATGAAATAAGATTCCCAAACAAAGGCTATGTTGGCTTCTAGCTAAAGGTTTTTGCGTTGGCAGGTGGCGCCCAGCCCTTCTACCATCGGATACATCCGTATGACGTTACCACGCGATACGTCGAGAGGAAAAATCTCGATTTGTGGTCTATTCATAATAGCTGTGCCCCAAGGTGTTAGCGACGTTCTCGTTAAGGCATCATTTAGACGGGTGAAAATGAACTCAGCCTTAATCCAGTTCGGATTTCGTCGCTATTGTTGCCGTTCGCGTTTCAATACCCGCGTTGTTGCGAAGCTCCCGCTGCTGCTGCTGAAATGAATGTCTCGTTTTCTTCGATTCATCCGACTGAGGAGGATCCGCAGTCATCGGCTGTCCCCGCCTTCAAAATCTTCTACCGGGCGAACAGCATCATGGGGCCCACCAAATGCTCAAACAGAGGAACATCTTCACAGTTGCGCAATCATTATGTTGCTAGGTACGAGCACAATGCTGTGTGTACGGGCGCAATTGGTGCTCTTTCCTGTGGCGACCAATCGAGCCGCCGAGAATAGAGACACCCGAAGTTTCTGGATGGCGATGTCATGCGGGCAGACGGCGGCCGGAGCATGAGTATCAGCAGCAGCAGCAGTCGGCGCCGCTACAGGCCGCCATATATACGAATGACAATGACAGTCTCCTCCGCTTGTGGACTTTCGTAGCGAAGTTCGTCAAAAAAACAAACATGTCAATTATTGTAGTGCTATCGTCATAATGACAACTGCTGCGGCAACAACAATGGCAGCAGTAAAAAACATAACACCTTTCATAAAGCATATGACTGCCACACACGATATGGTGATGGTAATAGGACGCAGTAAACCGCGTACTGCTGCAGACAATTGAGGGTCCCGCCGTTTCAGCCGTAGAGGAAAGACAACGCGCAACGGCCGGGCAAACTGAACGACTTGCGACTATCCATCGCACGACGCCCGAAGCTGTGTGACTCATCTGCCTTCAGCAAGCTCGTTGGTACAGGGACTGTTGTCGCCTCACGCCAACAACACCTCCTGATCAGACGTCACAAACAAGCCGGATTGGGCTAGCCATCTAGCCAGCAAACCAGCTCGAATGATGGAACGCTGTCGGTTACTTTATGTCGATTGCCAGAGGCTGTCAGTCAGTCAGTGATCAGAAGACCAGTAACCACCACTACCGGCATGAACGGCAACGGATGTTGCCTACGACACCCCTACCATTGCTGCCAGAGCAGCAGGTCGACGCTCACCAGCCATATGTAAATACTGTCATGAATTTAGAACACATCGTCTAAATTGATTGATGCTATCAGATGGCAGGAGTCGTCCAATAGAGATGACTCGCCGGTGTGCGATTGATGGATACTGCCGACAGACATTTGCGGCAATGGTCTCGCAGTGTTCGATGTTCGCCATCGCCTCGGTTGGCGGTGGCGGTCATTGTCAGCGTCGGCAATCTCGACGTAGCAGACACGATTTAGTAATACAGAAATGGGCAAATGTAACGAATCTCGCCTAAGAAATAATCGCTGGGAGATAGATAGGTTTATAGCCGACGACGACGATTACTAGCGTGTTAGATCAATGCAAGACTTATTTTTCGAAACGTTGCTACGGTTGGCGCAGAAACACGCGACAAATTCGAGTGAGCCAGCTATGACCGAAACGGTATTGGCGACAAGACGAAAAGTACAATCGCCAAGCTGACGGTGCATACACCACCGACATTCCCTGTATCGGGAATATTGTAAAATATGAGCTAAGGTTGTTATGTCGGTACTGCGGAGCTCGAGAAGCGAGCGAAGGGATTGACTGCGCGATATTTCTGTCGGACGAGAGCGGTCCGTTACGGAGAAATCTTGTCGTGGTGCAGTTCTTTAATTCACATAAACGATAGCAATAACGTCCACTGTCACTCACTGGCTCGTGTTATCGCGTTTATAATCAAGCGGTCAGACAGGTAGACAACAGAAACTGTGAGCATTCTTGGGAATTCTCTACCCCCCCTCCCCAAAGTTATCTGATTGAAATGGTCTATAAAAGCCACCGAATATGATATGCCTTGTCATTAACTCGGAAATCGAATGTGTTAACAACACCCTTAAGGTAAGGCTAACTACCTTTGGCTGACTGTCTTTCTTTGCCCAATTGATTGCTAATGAGTGGTTTTTGAGTGGATTCGGAGTTGAGTTAAAATTCATGCGGTTTTCAGTTACTTGAATATTTTCTATTGCACTGAGTATACAATACAAATTTCGTGGACCTCCACACCCCCTCTCCGAAATCATGCGATAGTTCAATGTGCTGACACTGTAGGTCTTCTCACTGGGTTTTTTTGATCGTCCAAACTCCACAAATACTCTCTATCATATTCCCCCTATTGGAGATTGGCGGATATTCGAAGCTGGGAATGGAATTACTCGGTGTGTAAGTCGGGGGAATATTTCTCTGATTATGCTTGTCTTACGATTGGCTTGCAAGCAAGACAGATTGAGCTTCGAGGTGGCGGAGATTCGGTGCCACCAGGCGATTATCGCCAAAAAATATATATAAAAATACTGTTATACACTGCCACCTTTTGCCTTTTGTCGGCTATGTTTAGCGGTCATCTGTCATGGCTTCTCCGCTCAATGCACTACTTGGATTGGGATGACGAGATGGACGAAGCTCACAGACAGATCTCCACTACCTATTCCGTTTAAGCGTAGCAGTCGTGCTATCACGTCGAGCTGAGCAACTCTGGTTTATATTCGTGGAACGGGCGAGCAGGCGTACTAACAAGGGGAGCTTATTGTTGCGTGTAGTCACGCATGGTCAAACATTTCTTAGCCATCGGACATCTTTGTCAATAAGTCAATAGGCCGTACATATAATACGTGAATTGTGGGCGTCATTTCGAATGTATACTTAGTCTGTATATTGTTTTAAATTCAGTAGAATTGCGCTATAATCAAGGCCGACTTGTGCGATTACGCTTAACTTGCTCTCGCGGTTAGCATTAACGAGCCCAGCGTAAATTACGAATGTGGCGTGTATATTAGCTCAGCCGGTCAATTTGGTAAATGAAGCACATTTTCGCGGATCGGGATAAGCATACCTGATATATATATATATATATATATATATATATATATATATATATATATATATATATATATATATATATATATATATATATATATATATATATATATATATATATATATATATATATTAATTGCCGAGCGTAGTCTGGCTGGCAAACTCTTCGTAGCAGATCGTGTCGGTCGACCCAACGTTTCCGTCTCGCCTCTGCTTAACACTTTATGACCGGATCCGTTCCAATATCAGTGCACGGCCTTCGATTGGGAGGCGGCAGTATGATGCGACTGTCTGTAACCTCTGTTGCACCGTATTGGTGCATGACAGAATCATTAATGTCGTACGAATTCGATACTGTTGACCACATCGATGACTTGGCCATATATTACTGAAAACTTCACTCGGACCAAATGTCATGTTGAAACGACACCACTGTGTCATGTGGTCCCCCACTTCTCGGAGGGGATCGGAGTCGTTCAAGGCCGCGAACTATCGAGCCATTGGCGAGATGATACGTTTTACGGTATCTACTTTTCAAGCGATGCCGTGATTTGCGTGATTTGTCAAAGATGGCACTGATTATTTGAGCAGGTTATTTCGACGGCTGCCTGGCCATGGTCTCGCTGATCTTCCTAACGTCTCGGTAGCTAAACCAATGCAGCTACTATTTCAATATGCTTTCAACAGACTACCGCTTCTCAGTCAGCTTTAGCTGTGTGTGAGCTAGAACAGCGACGGCCCTTTGCCTGGATGCATTTGTTCTAAGGGAAGCTTAATTAAATTATTCTGATGCGGTTAGCATAAAGGCTAAAGAACGACTTATACAGGGCAGAATCAACTACGCGGAGAAGAAGCTTTCCTGGTTGAATCCTGCCTGTTGATCCGGAGCGGCTCGAAGGCTATTTTCAGAGAACAATTGCGAGCCTCGATGAGCTCTGGAGGCATTTTGTCAGGAAATATTGTCTCGCCCCCAAACACAATCCAGAGCGATCTGGGGGAGTGGCTAGACTAGTGGTCCCTAGTTGATTACATGGGCAGATGGATAGACGCAGGAGGAATGAAACTAGTGGACTAGCTATTTTGCATTAATTGCCGACGGCAATCGCAGGCAACTTCTACGCTAAATAATTAAAATTGAATGAATTAAACATATGACCGTTTCGAACGGTCGCACACGTGATGTCATTGTCTATGAATATGGCGCTTTCGTCTAACTTGCGACTAGTGCAGTGATTAAATGATGTCGGCTATCCTACTACAACAAATACACTTGATGTAACATCATACCAAAGGGACCGTCTTTGAGCAAACACATGTTGTCAGTGGCCAACTATACCTGGGTTCCTTGTAGTGTCGTATGGCCTGATGTTCACGTTAATTATTATAAAATAATTAAAAAAATCAGTAAAAACGGTTTTCCTCTAGAATGATCACGTCTATGTGTGCTTCGAAGCTGCAAGGCTTGCTTTGCATGTCTATAAAACCAACACAATACCTCTGCTATGAACCAGTAGTTATTGTTGTAACATTACGTTTTCTGGCGTTTTCAGGAGCTAGAACAAATTGAAGATATGTGGCGTAGTGAGATGAACGATCTATCGGGACTTGTTAGCCGTCTTCAAGAGGAGAATTCCAGACTTAGCACGTCTCTGAGGGAAAAAACGAATCTCCTCGAAGAAGGTCATGACGACTCGGATCGAGCCGAAAAAGACCTCAGGTTTGTGCGGTTTGGATCTTTGTTTGTTTGTTTGTTTTCTTGGTCTAGCCTATCTCAGTTGTTGTATTGTTCTAGCGTACCAGTTTTAACAATTCATGTCGGAATATTTGCAAAAACCGCAACAGCAGCTAGATATACGAAATGCTATAGTTATAGGGAGACCCTATTTGGACGAATCAAACATATTGAGCCGCAAAATCGTCGGGATAGTATTGTCGCCGGCCCCCGATGTAACGACAGCTATAACAGGGGACTTGCAGAAGGCCGTAGCACTGCTTGCTTGCTTATAGGAAGCCATGCCGTGAAGCCCTCGCCACCCCGGCCGGCTGACGCTGAAGCCTGACCTAAGTCGCGCTAACGGCGTGACGCGTTAACGCTTGTCGCTAGAAACAAAGAAACACACAATACGCTGCTAAAATGTCCACCTTCAAGCACTTGTCGATTGCCACTGCAATCTAATCTGATGGTATAGCTCAAATTGTTGTGAGATAAAACACGACCAGGGGTTTCCGGCCGGTCGCTTGCGTTTGTTCGTCATTCTCAAGAATATTGATTGATTGCTTCGACGCCTGACTGCAACGTAACAACGTCACAGTTGACAAATGAAGAGGGCGAGAAGAGGTGAACCAAGCGGCAGTGAATTGTTTCCAGCAACAGTGAAGCGTTTAGGCTTTTCTTCTCCTGCGATTTTCCATGGCAGGCCGCTCCGTACCGCTCTGCAGCACCGCTTCTTTAAGGACCCTTACCCTTATGTCCTGTTATGACTCAGCTTGGCTACAGATGTGAGCCTAACTGATGTTCTCAGGCAACCTTTGAATTGCTCTCTGTCCGCTGGGGGCGTTTACGAATTCATTGCTAATCTGATTTGATTTGTATTGACTCTCCCCAAGGGCGTCACTGACAATGAACTAGTTCTAAGGTATAGTGTATCCTTAATCTGACTCGAAGCATATTTAAATTGTGCTGCTTACTCAGGCAGTCTCAGCCAAATATTATAGGAGGATAGAGAATTTTGTTATCGGTACGGAAAAAAATGCGCAAAATTAATGTACTATTCCGATCCTAGGTGTAAATAACGGTGGAGACCGTGCACCAGCCTTAAATCCGACTACTACTTATCGCTTGACTAAGAGAAGGAATTCTCGTAAACAGCATTTGACAGTCTCTCTGGCAAATTGGATTTAATAACCACGTGGACCTAGTGAACGTGGTGGTTGAACGAAGCTAAAATGTCACACGTCTCGTTGCTCAAGTCTGATATTTGTTTAGAATAATCTCGTTTTGTTGTAATCTTAGTCCGACGCGGAACTACTCCTCGAATTTCCTTCGAAAATAATTGCGCTCGCTCATAAATTGTATTTGGCGTTACCGGAGGTTCAGGCTGTCCGGTTGAGTTTCGAAGATATCATGCATGATTGTAAGGTGGATCTCGATTCCACTGTTAGAAAGTCATTTGATCCGGTCTGCTTTTCCGCAGAGCAAGCAAAAGTTGGGTTTGAAGTAGGTTTGGAAATTTTGCTCTTCGTTCGTTGTCGAGTTGTTGCTAGAGTTGCGCACGATCGAACGACAATCAACTCAAATGATTTATGGACGTGCTTCGATCTTGTTTCGTTTCTCGGCAGATCCGGCGCTGCAAGCTCAGCGGATAGCAGTCACGGCGGGGGTGGACCTGACAGTGGCGTGTTCACTAATGGAGGTCTGTCTCAGTCAGACATTGATATGCTCAACCGGCTCAAGGAGGCCTTTGACAAGCAGGCTAGCCAACTGCATACGTACGAGAATGAACTCGCACAAAGGCTAACGGATATCCAGAGCGTGAGTTTTATTATCTTGACATAATACGTTGGCGTTCATATAATGATGAATTAATTGCTGTCATCGTGCTGTACATGTGGTCAATGAAAATTGCTCAATGGTTAATACAGATTGGATATTAAGTGTTGAATAATGCGGTGTTGAGACAGCAATCGATATGGAAAATGATAATATGATGATTATTTTATTATTGATTATATTAGTGGTGATTTATTTTATGTTGTGAGAAAGGTTCGTACGCTTAATTTGTTCATTCACGACTGATATGGTACGCCTTTATTTATGATCTGTGGAGAGACGTCATCGCCGAATGACAACGAGCTTAGAGAAAAACCCTTGAAATGATTGAGCTTATCATTATTATTAATATGATCATTCTTCGTTTTTAGCTGGAACACCAAGTTGAACGCCTCCGACGGAGCGGTTCAGATAGTATACAACGGGTCCGTCAGTTGGAACAGCAGCTTGGACGGTGCACAGATGAGCGGGAACACCTCGTCCATCGGCTCGAGGAGGAGCAACGTGAAAAGGAGCAGCTGCGCCAGGAGATTAACAAGGAGAAACGAGATGCTCAGGATGAATTGCTCGAGGCTGTCATTCGCCTTTCACCGCCCAGCCTCACCGAGTATAAGAAGGTAAGATCTACAAGTGACGAGCTAGTTCTTCAGTATGCGGTCAGGTTTAGACACATGCTGTGTTAGCACTTCGTGCTGATAACGCTTGTTGATATTTTCATTCGTGGTGTAATACCTGTATTCGACAGGTGTGCCAAGACAAGAAGGAGCTCGAGGCCCGAGTTCGATTTCTCGAAGGTGAGTTGGAGTTCTATAAGCCGCCAGTCGCAAAGACGCCTTCAGAGGACTCTGGTGGCGAGGAGACGGAGACACCTGAATCGCCTCAACGAAGCCGTTACCCACCAGAGGATGTGGATCTGCCCGTTCAGGGGCCGATCAACCGCGAACCTGATGATAAGCTCGACTACTCGGATTTTTCCCACGGGGGCAGCTCGTTGAGTATAAAACGATTGTGAGTATAATGACGGTTACACAATAACCTTGTGAACCAATTTTCTTTTGTATATTTTCGTTCTTTCTTTTTTTTATTCTCAATTTCAACATTTCCAAACCTAACAATTGTACTATGCTTCTTTGGCAACCTGATGCTTGAACGCCCTTCATTATACCGTTTCCGCTTTTCTGCTAGTTCAGAAGCATTCCAAAATGATTCGCATTTATAGTTTTATTTTTGTACAGTCTTGTACTCCTTGTATCCTTGTACCACCAACAGATAATGTGACGTTCACAATATCTGTACATTTTCGCTTGTCTCACCTCTAACCTATTCTACAGTTTACGTACAGAATTTAAAACCTGACGATTGGCTGATTTTGTATGGAAGTATATGCATAGCCAATGATAAACTATCGTCTAATCATCCCCTATTATAGAGCAAGGTAACTGCATGCTTAGCCTGTGAGTGAAATGTTTAACGCGAATGTTCAGCCGTGACAACTGTGGGCGGTGACGGTGGCACTCAACGGTAACAGTCGATGGTCACAGCTTGTTA
This sequence comes from Stratiolaelaps scimitus, assembly GCA_019614645.1. Taxonomy (NCBI): domain Eukaryota; kingdom Metazoa; phylum Arthropoda; class Arachnida; order Mesostigmata; family Laelapidae; genus Stratiolaelaps; species Stratiolaelaps scimitus. The sequence continues at coordinate 16,011,609 of JABWDB010000005.1, forward strand.
GAATTGTCAGATCACAATATTTAATACTCTAAGGCGCACAATCTAGTTTTCGTAAAGCGTAAATCTTATCGAGCATGAACGCAGACCTTAACGCTCCTCTGTCAGATCGCGGCTTTCGTTTTCAAGGATAAGCCGTAAATTAAACTTCACTGTGGGTCAGTGCTTTCACATTTGTTGGACAGGCAATGCTGACAACGATTGGCGTCACATGAGTCGATCAAATGATGAACAAAGGTCCTTTACATCTCGACATGCACTTTGGATATGCTTTCAATAAGATGTGCAAAATTGACAATTTGCCCACCCCTGTAGCGCTTCGTAACAGCTGACGCGGCCAAGGCAAACATCGATGATTAATTCCGATCACAGAATAGAAAAGATACGAAAGATCAAAAGACTTTGATATTTAGAAACAAAACAACGCCAAACATCAAATATTGTGAGCTAACTACATCTCATAGCACTAATTGCGCTTGAGAGAAAACTATGTTGAAGTGGGACTGTAGCTCCATAACCCTGCCAGTTTGTTACTCATTAACTTAAAGTTGTGATATCAGCCTCTTTTCGTCTTTCATGTCCTTTCTACCCACGTGCACCAACGCATCATTGCACGAAAAAGTTCAAAATCCCCCTGGTCAATTGTTGTGTACATTTAGCAACAAGAGATGTGCTTATAGGGTATATGGCGTCAAAGGCTGCCAGTGCTGTCAAGCGAACGACGACGAACTTCACACGGACAATAGCCGATATATATTCTATACATATATATATATATATATATATATATATATATATATATATATATATATATATATATATATATATATATATATACATATATATATATAGTGACTGGAGCTTTTGCTAAATTGTTACGCCATTCAAAGTGTGTTGTTATTTACTCGCTCAATGTTACGCTCGCTGTACATTCGTCTTTGCGTAACTTTTTCCTCCTCCTTCAGGGTGATGCGTTACACGAGGCTGCTTTGGTTGGACCAACAGTGATTTGCCTAAAGAGGTGTCCTAGCGAGAAGGAGACGGAGCCTAAGCAGAGCCAGAATATGGTAAGACGGGTTAAGAGGCGTGAAGCTAACGAACTCTGTATACGGAAAAAAGCGACTCTCTCGTTTCTTGCGACGGTGACCCTAACCGATGGACGTGTGTTAATGCTAACAATGTTAGCGTATATGACTAAGGGTGTGACAGGAGTACCGAGTAGTGAACGGCAGGCCATCATCCTGTGTGCTACTGTGCACATATTTCATCCGAATCAGGCCGTCGAGAACAGACAGCCCAGAGCGGACAGTGGCTCTTCGCGAGTGTATGTGATAATGTGTGTGCTGTTCCTGTCTAAGAAGGCATGCCAGTGAGTCGTGTTCGTGTTTGCCTTCGAACGAGGCTACGCTGTTGCTTCGGGCAAAAGATGGCTCAGCCGGAGTTCTCGTCACTTACCGATCAGCAAAGGTGGCAAACTCGACGTGAACAAAATAGAGAGATAGATTAACGTAAGGTTAAAATGAAGGCTAATATATGGCTTAGCAGAAGATCACACGCAGCGTCCCCTGCCATAGTGAGATTAGCGTCGGGGAGACGATACAAAACGCAGACGAACAGTAAAAGACGAAACATTTTGCTGCGTTTGCACAACGAATCTCATACGGTAGAGTCGGCTCGAATGAGGTTCAACGACAATGAAGATTGCATACGAAACATGTATATCTATTTGCAATTATGATTCCAACTTGCTCAGCCACTCCCCCATTCCGCCCTTCTTCTAAAGGCTCCTGGACAGAGTTGGTGCTTGGTATATGGCGCAGTAAACATGAATGGAACATTATATACGCTCAGTCATTAACTCTCTATATATTTCTGCTTGCCTGTTGAGCCATGCTGCTTGGCAGTGGTATTGCGTTCCAGCTTTGTGTCCAAGATAGGTAGCACTGTATTGTAAGTGCCTGTTGTTGTGCCATCTGTATCGTATCATGTTCGTCGTGCATGAAATGTAGCGATCTGTTTGCTCAGCTCTCTCTCTCCCTCTGTCTCCATCGTTGATCCCTTACACAAATTTGTCTTTGTCATTTATTTTATTTGTAGTCTCTATATATGATCGTACGTATGATCATCAGTATTGTATGATGATTTCATAATGCTTTGTAGGTGTATAGAGAAGAATCTGTGTTGTGACCCAGCATGTTCTATTGGTTTTACGCTTGCGAGGTGAATAGCTTCTAGGTATACAGGGTAGTAAATGCAGTTCGTATACAGGGTGTTGGTAAACTCACGCAACCCCATGGGGGATGAAGCAACGTTTGAAAATAGCTTTCAGTGCTATTGTTTATCTCGCTGTTTATCTCTAAATTCAGATTTCGATTGTGACGTGTATTTCGACACAACATGTTGAGGACACCAAATTTTGTTGAAGTCCCACTTTGGTTCCAAATTTCGCTTTGTGTATGAGGGGCTGTCTAAGTTTACGAATAGCCTATATATATATACATACATACATATAAGAGAAACTGTAAGGTATCCAGAAAGTAGTCGATCATCATTCAGTTCCTGTACGGACTAGCGGGTGGCTCCCCATAAGTGTTGTTGCGAGTAACGAAATGTAATGACTAAGTTTTCCCCCTTCCCATTGATTTCACTTCAGTGTTCGAGTCTCACGATGGCGGCGTCGAGCTGCCACGCGAAATTGCCAAATGCCGTATCATTTCATTCGGGCTCTCTGCTCATTTGGGTTACGATAGCTTAACGAGAGGATTATCTAAGGCTACCCTTTTGACATCTGCTTTTGTTATTAGTCATAGAAACTGCTTAGTGGTAAAGTGTTACATTTTTCCTAACTACTCGCACGTATTGACATTATCAAATGTCAACTTGATCGCGTTTACTCATTATACATCGAGTTACTTATCCCCTTGTCCTAATTGACCTCAATTCTGACGGTCGTTTTGCATCTTCCTTTGTGCTTCTGTTTGTGTCACTGTATTGTGATCTCGATTTCTCTCTCTCTCTCTCTCTCTGTGTGGTTCTTCTTGACGATACGGTCTGTTCTCCACGTTTCGCCTACCCTTCTTGCAGCTTTCCCAAACTATTGTGGGCTTCGCGAAGGAGCTGATGGACATACGCGCATGCCAAGCACCTTCATCATCGCCGTCTCCCGTGCCGCCAGAAGTACTGCCTCCAGAAATTGTCGGGTGGCTCGAGCCGATCTTGTCCGCGCCGCGGAGTGCGCTGCTCGTTTTCGACGTGGCTGTCGCCCCACCGTTGATCGGGGAGCTCCTCAGCAGCCGGAAACACAATCCTTGATCATTCCTGTGTGATACCGTCAGCACTGTTACTGTAGAAAGGTAGAAGAGACACATATACATCTTGAGAGTAATTCGTCACAAAGATGTAATCGTACACAGTAGAAGCAAATGTGAAAGCCTACAATATGAACGCATATATATATATATATATATATATATATATATATGTGTCATATACGTTATAGAAAAGTAAGCAGACCAAACGAGTGGCGTATCGTCGAGAGAGGACGCTTATAGCAAGTGTTATCTGAAGACTCTTCGTCATATTGACTATTGCGCCTATGAAATATGATAATATATTATAACGCCGATATTACGGCAAAATCCTAGCTGAGTAAAATAAGTCAGGAAACAAGGTTGAAGTTTGTAGGCAGGACGAAAAATCGTGTGGGCCAAATAGTACATTGTTTGTAGCTTAGATTTAGGGTGAGCTAGTTGTATAGAAGCATTGGGCCACGTACACGCTAAACATTAGCATGCCGACACAAGTAACACGAGATTGTTGTTGTTATTGTTACTGCTGCTGCTGCAGGACTGTCCCGTGGCGGAGTGCGAAAACGGAAATTGTGACTCACTCCCACGGCGAACGGCACTGGCTAGCGGTAGCATCAAGGTAGTATCTTGTGGATCATCCATGAATTCGAAATGATAGAAGGGTAATTGATGCTATTCAACACCTTGATGCTCGGATGGGAAGGCAGATCTGAGACTGACAAATGAATGATGTGGACCGCGGAGCAATGCTAAAGTTCAGCGTTGTCGATTACGTAATGTCGTAACATACACTCGCTCACAGACACAGACGGTTTAATCATACGCGGGAGCTAGTGGTGGTTCCGAAGTGTCGCAATCCATACACAGGCGTGATATCCTATCACCAGAAGGACAAAGGACTGATGCGTCCTGGAACAACGTCTCACGTTCGGGTCACACATCATCATATCTCCCACAGACGGATAATAGAGAGGAGCAAGCTGAGCAACCGTTCTTAATGGCGCGTGCGGATACACCCGACGACATCCAGCTAATGAGACGACAGCTGCTCTTTCAAACCGTCACAAACTTCTAAATCTGCTTGTGGACAACAGTTTCGGATAGAGCAACATTTACGAGCCTACGAAGAGGTCAACATTAGACAGCCCGAAAATAGTGTACTTTTTCTCCAATAACTAGTATCTGGAAATGAAATAGACCGTTAGCATATTTTTAGATGGCACATTTCATCTTGAAGCATTGTTCGACTGTGGTAGGAACTCTAAATTGGTATCGCGTATCTGACCAACTGCTGTTTCGATGTCAACGGCGGGTAAATCGTTGGTCAACGACACGAAATTAGGTAGAAAGATAGAATAACAAGCAATGGTCTAATTACCAACATTCACTAACAGCAACTCGTAGAGGAATATGAGTGATGTCTGTGACTTCGGATATGTGTGTACGTGTGTGGCTGTATGCAAACTGACACAAGAAATATCAAATGCGGTCTTTGCTGCCCATAGTGTTGACGCCTTTGTCATACCCCCCCCCTAAGATAAGAAGATAATGGCCCAAATAGAAAACGAGGGAGACACCGCAAAAATCGCCTTAACTGAATCGGTTGACGAAGATCACATTGTTTAAGATCGTATTGAAATTGTCGTTGGAGGAGGGTTGCTTCTTAAGACAAACGAACTATCGTGCACGACGGATGAAACTTAACTTAAAGATATCGACGAAAGTACGACCCATATCAAACCAAACGAGAGAGGCATAATGAATAAAACAAGCGTAAATAAAGATACAAATAGCGTAAACTAATATCTTTGATTTTTTTCATTCAAATTTACATCCTGTCTAAAGCATGTTGCAGGCATAGATGTACTTTTGACAAATTTTATGTGTATTGGATTTACAGAATATCTATAAAATTACAAAGTTGTCCCAAGTTGTTCGATATACTAATTTACCTAAACATAGTGATGATCCACATCTGCTAGGTATAATTAAACACAAGATGCTTACGACGCCTTACTACTTATTTGTATTTACTTACTGAACAAGGACGAAGAGCTGCTCTTGGAACAGTCATGACCATCGTTGGCCGACATTTCAACTGCTTGTATACTACGCTAGTCGTACGGCCGCAACTTAGCCAATTGATTTGTGTGCTAGAGGAGTTAGAATAAATTGACCGGCTGTGTCCAAGGCTAGCAAGGAGAAAGAAAAAAATAATCTATATTGGCAGAGAATTCCTGATCAAAGCAATGGGAATGACTGAGATGATGGAGCTGAAACTTCTCAGTGTCTACTACTCGTCTCGGGTAGGCTTCTACGGATTAGTTGATTATTCTATCGATCGAGTGCTTGGCGGGGTGGGTCAAGAACCTCGACTTTACCAGTTGTTCAATTGATATTACGCAATAACCAACAGCAGCAGCAGCAAACATCGCTATTGGATTAGCGTCTTGAATATAATACAATGGCTTACTTTGTATTTTGTGGGTGTAATCCAACAGGCTTTACATATAATTAAGTAGCTATTGACACCATGCAACAACATACAGAAATGCTTAAAATAATGTACAAAATAAGGAAAAGATCGACCAACAATATCCTAGTCCATTGTCATCTTAGTTGTACAACGTGGTTTTGCTCGCTCATACGCGAAAGATAAGCGCTGAAGTGAATGTTGCATTGCAAACACATATCTAAGGTTGTTTTGTTTGGAAGCCGTCTCCCAAATACCACCCACGTGCACCCGCAGCTTAGTGCCAATTGATGAGAAGACAAGTGCGACAATCCATGGTAACGACTTTAGCTAATGAGTACTTCTGTATGTTCTGTACGCTACGCTGTAACTTTGTATTGTATAGTGGCTAGGCTGCCGTTACACATATCGGACAATAGATGATGCCCGAAAGTGATCGCGAGCTAAGGAATAAGTCAATAACTGCAACAATCAGAGCTCCCTTTTTTCTGTCTGGCTCTCTCTCCTCTTCTCTTCTTGAAGGACTCCGCCACGAGACGCCTGAGCGAAACGTTTATATATCGTATTATGTAGTACTTGGGTAGATCTACATTGGTTTGCATTGCTATTATTATGCATGGATTGATTATCTGTCGCTAGGGAATCGGTCAGTCAGTTCAACCAAACTACAGGCTGCAGGAAGTATTCAAGGTCAGAGAGCTTGCGCGCGGACCCATATCTCCCATACATGTGTGACGAAGGCCACTATGCCTGTACGAAACTTCTAAATCCCGACTCTAGTAGGCACGTAGTCAATAAGAATAATATATTTCGACAAATTGCAGACAGACGTGCACTTTGTAGCTAGAGGTAGATATCTGGAAACTTATTCGTCCTCGGCAAGAGGAGGTCAGGTACAACGGAGGGAATACTTAGCCTTCGATCGGAACGATCGCAGTTTGAACGCTCCTCGCAGATGCATCCCCTCCCCGAAACGAGACTCCAATGAGAGAAAGATGAAAGAGTTAGAATAAAAACCGAGCATTCTATCTCCACTCGTGCGTGCGAGCCGAACTGTGAAGTGTACGAAAAATTCGCAAAATTAAACCACCACATATATTGCATCCAATGGACGTCGAAGACGAAGGTCGCAAATTAGACAGCGTTCTTCCCTATCTAGCAACCTAGACAATTCCTATCTTCATTGAAGACTGCCGAAATAGAGGCCAACAGGCGGAGGCAGAAATTTCTTGTCAGACGTCATCGTGCAGCATCTCGGTAGAGTTCAGACGGGCGATATTGTTATATTCGAGACGATGAAAGCCAAACAGTAAATCGGCATAATAGCGATATTTGATCCACATCCATCTACCGATCATTCGCAAGGTGCACATCGTTCAGGGTAAAGGTTAGCGACCACTCAGTGTATGTATGTGTGACCGTCACGCTTGGTGCCATAAAGATCGGTTTTAGTAAAAAGCTGTTATGCGACCGTTGACGGATGAGGTGCTTTGCTTGGAAGGTGGCAGTCGCCTTCATGCTAAGTGTATCCGGGGATGCGTTTGAATAACGAACAAACTTCTTAGTACCAACGATGTTCGGGCGACGTTTACAAAGATTTGTGTGAAAATTAACAGTGAAAGAGAGAGAGAGACGGAGAGAGAAAAGATGCCACATAGACAAACTAATAGAACATCTTACCGAAATCAGAGTTGCAGCCCCGTCGGACGGATGTAGCTAATCGTGTAGCTTTACAACAAAAATATAATACACTTTTGTTACAATACACACAATTATGATTTCTTTTATTCGTATTTATTATTGTTGTGACATGATAGTATCTGTTGACCTCTTGGCGGACGCTAGTTAAGGGTATTCTGGCTGAACAACTAGATTCAAGCAAATCGAACCCGAGCGAACGGCGACGATAGAAGTTATTCAGTGTCACTGTCAAAAACGCTGCTATTAATAAATATGGAATAAGAAGACTCTGTATCATCGTAAGGAGGACACTGATGATATGAATGGCTGAAATTGGTTCATCAATGATTGATACCATGTATATTCATCATTGCGAATTCTAATTATTATGTGTCATTATCACTCATAACGGGAAAGAATTAATATAACTAGACATATATATATATATATATATATATATATATATATAATAAATAATAATAAAAAGGCTCACAAATGCACTTGTGTGGCACCAACAGTGAATGTGTCGTCCATATCTTTCTTGTTGTTGGAATTATCATACGATTAGTACACATTTTCTCAGCTGTCTTCCTGTCTGTGCCATTGTAATACCGAGATCTCCATGTCCACAATGCGGTCAACGATACCTCGAACCATGCGCCAATCCTTATTTGACGAATGACTTAACTTACGCCGAGTACCTCACGTTGCTAGCTGCGGCTGATGGTACAAAAAGGTATCATCTGTTGTATATACTTATGGTACTTTCTAAACTAACACGAAAATGCCGGTTATGTAAAAAGCTTGAAAAGTTTCAAGAAGCAGTTGACAGTTCAAATAAATACTTACCTAGGTTTTCAGACTGACCCTCAGCCAACATTTAACGTCCACGGTACTGCTTTTAGCATTGCTTCGTAAATAAATACTTATCTCAACAGGCACAGATAACTGTCTCGCTTCTACAACCTACATTATATATATATATATATATATATATATATATATATATATATATATATATATATATATATATATATATGTTGATTAAATGAGTACGGCACTGGATGATTTTGATAATTTGTTTTATTCGCATTCACGATTTCAGTCTTTTCACCACAGCTCGATCAATATCAGTAAGTCATCATCCATCGGTAGTTCGTTATCGCCAAACGCAACTCTCCAATTTCGTCATCTCGACACCAGGTTTCACTTTCCAGCATTCATTTCATTATTCCGTCATATTGTCGCCTATATCCTCACGTGTAATCCACACCCATATCGATGGACACCGACGTTCGTGTCGTTGGGGAAGGGGGGTGATGGATCTGGTGACAAGGATGATTATGCTACAGCTATGTCTCTACGACTACGATTATTAATAATCTCCTAATTCATTCATTTTCAGTAATTGTTAAAATGGCCATTATCGTCAAAACGGTCCCGATCTAATTGATGTGTTCTATGTTGTCATTCGCCTCTCGCTTCCTCTCTCTCTCTCTCTCTCTCTCCCTCCCTCTAGCTCCTATTGGTGCTCACAATATTAATCATATTCCAAGACGACGTATTTCAATGAATCACTCATTCATTCAGTCAATCAATCAATCAATCAATCATTATTTACTCACTGGATACAATTGGCTCAGTGCCACTCGTTCGACCCATGCTATTCGTGTATATATATATATATAGATATATATATATATATATATATATGAAGGGTCACGTTCGAGTTTAGTGTATGTGTTGTGTTGTGGGCACGTCCCCAATCGCGAGCTCTGTTCCGCCTCACTCATGCATACGTATTGTATTATATATTATATATTTATCTATGTTATTTTAATCTCTTCTAGATCGTCGCGGTTATTTTCAGTTCAGTCATCTAGCCTCGTCGTGCCCCATATCCTATTCGTCAAGTCACGTGAACTACTATCGTTAGTTGCAGGGTATTCTGTACAAGTTGCGATCTTCGTCACCGGTCTGTTGTCTCTCTCTCTCTCTCTCTCTCTCTCTCTCTCTCTCTCAGTTCATGTTCTATCGCTCGCTTCAGTCGCCTGAATCGGCCGTCCGTTTGAATCCTATCCGATGCTGTATTTCGCCGCAATTAAGTCTCGTTGGAGCTTACGTCACACAAAGTTGCGGCACAACGCTCCAAACATTACATCGATTTGTTATGTCACTCTACATATTTTCTATACTGTAGATAGATGATTGAGTAGTACGCGGTGATCCACGGTGAGCTCCGTCGTCGGTTCAACCACTCCCAGTGCTGGTGTCAGTTGTATTGGTCGTATTCTCGCTGTCATTTCACGTAGGTTTTTGCGTAGGCTATTTCCGACTCGCCTCGAATTCGGGCCACAGTGATATATTATATATATATGGATGAACGAATATATTGTGTAGTGTATGTTGTATGATACAGTTGTAGTTGCTTCGATGGTAACTCGGCAACAATCCAGACGGGTGAACAGAGACCGTACGGACAATCGGACCCAAATCCGCCTTTCAGCTCAGTGGAAATTTCATTGCAGCCTCCTACCGCGAGTATATAATGTCTACCATTTAGTCCCCATATATATATATATATATATATATATATATATATAAGTAGATGTCCCCGTCTGACTCCTGCCGTCCACCAGGCACGAGTCCCACAGTACCACGGCAAATACCTTAGATGTGAGGCCTGGTCTGCATGAGCATTTTCCGTCATAAAAAAAAAGATGTCCCCGTCTGGTGAAAATTATATATCTTTTGTCTGTCATTTGAATCGCCTCCATAGGGGCCGGCCCTCTGAGCTCAACCCGAGCGCGCTTAAGAGGGCAGGGCTGGTCTCCCTCTCTTATTCCCTCTAAAGCTAGTGAACTCAATATTAATATAAATTAATTGCTAGCATTTGTCGTTTTCTACGACATACACATCGTATTATTCGTTCACTTATACCTCGCCTCAAATATACACATCCGACATAATGCCGCCCAAATGGCGTCAACGTATTCGACATCTTGGCTCGTTCCTGCTTTGGACTTTTGTCAATATAATAATAATAATTATATGGTCATATAATACTTGGATACAACAAACAATTCATACTACAAAATTAATTCGGCGGATAAAGGCCCCTCGCTGTCTTTGTTGTGCATCACACCTTGCCATAGGTCTCGTGTCACACGAGTACTTGTAGACACGCAGCCGTACGTAGATTTCCATGTCACGTAGGCGAAATCAGCAATCGTCTCTGATTGATCGACACTGCTACGGTCGACTAATTGTACCGGTACTTTCAGTGTTGTAGGATTCACTTCGAAGCCTTTGGCCTCTTTGGAGTGTGATTTTACGTTTGGTCAAGGCAAAACGCGAAACATCGGAGACCCAGCATAAATGTTCAAGTGGTGATTGATATGAGCTCACCCTCAAGAACATACAGCCACGGGCAGCCACCATATACCACCGTACAAAACCAAAAAACACAAGCTCAATGAAGTGTTACTTAAGCTTCAATTTCCCGCCGCCTCCACCTGTGCTACATTGATGGTGAATTTAAAAATCATTCCTACGTTTACTAATCATCAGGAGCATTCCTGCGTTCACTAATCGTCACCACTCCGAGGCATTACAATGGAATGAATATCGTGGTTTGATCCGGCAATTCCGATCTCTCCAGCAAATCCCAGCCCATCTAGAAATTTCAACTAATTCACACGCACAGCGCATGTGGATGCCAACTCTCTCACCGGCCGGACCGGTCCCAATATGTACGGTCCCAGTGCGAAGATCAATAACAGTGAACGAATTACGAATCCATTAATTGTAATAAATCGCATTGTGTTGTAATTGCATGTTGCTGCTGCTGCTGCTGCTGGTGTTTCATCACTTGCCAATCCCGATTCATAGACGCCACTGTAATTTCAGCGTTTGCAGTTGGATAATCATAAATTCAATTTGTTCTTCGTCATTTAACGCGCGATAATCTAGCTCGATCAGGCATGGGTAGACACTCAAGCACAGACTGATAGATACACAAGATTGCAGCAACGGCTACATTGTGTATACCCTATATGTGTGAATGTGACTTCTCGCATGACATCCGCCCCCAGGTGTTAGGTTTCCAATTAGTTGCTATATTCGATAAATAATGTTCGTCGTTGTTTCTCATTAATCAATATTGTGTCGAAATATTTTGACTCTCACAATTAGCATTAGTATTTATCCTTATTATCACTACCATCTCGTCAATATTTCATATATTCATAGCTCATTTTAGCTCATACAGTTACAGCCATCTATCCATCCATTCGGCCACCCAATATTGTTTGTCTTAGTCGCGACTGGGGTGTTAATAATCGTCATATTGTGTTACTTGCATTGTCCTAGTTTGATTACAGTATTACTCAGATGATGTTTATGGACTTTTACACGCGTAGTGAATCATTCCAATATCATTGTTGGCATTCGTAAGATGAAAAACGTTAGAGAAATTGAGAAAAAGGATAACGCACCAGGCTTCACTTCGGTGATGGTGACAGTGTGTGTGTGTGTGAGAACATGAATTTTTCGCCCGTACCGATTGCAGGATTGTGTTGGATTCGCCAGAGATTTGTCCTCCCATTCGAGTGTTGCTAATTGTCATTGTTGTTGTAGTTGTCGCTTTGGTTGTTTATACCACCATGTACATATATATATATTGTTTACTCGCATCGCAACCGTGAATATATTTAGTACGTGGTTTACATACACCGTGATAGATTAGTAACTGGCAAAAAGTGCAATGTTCTTGAAGTGCTTCAGGTGAATTACCACCTATCCTCCCTGTGAATAGATCTTTTCTGTGTTCGTCTCATCCTCCGGCAAACAGCCAGATAGACATACATATACTCCGAGCATACACGTTATATACAAACAAACGAAACCTACAGGCGAATCACTCCCCGAAATCGCGGCACGATTAGCAAATTCGCACGATCTTGTGTTTATGTTAGTAATAGTGAGATGTTCTGTTTCACGCGCTTCAAACAGATTTACTTCTTCAGTGTTGAATACAGATACTCCCTCATTCTCTCGGAATATGAATCCACTTCGATTATAGTGCTAGATCATGTTTTGCAGTTTCAGATGGTCACCGAAATTCGGCAGCACCCGATTTGACGATCCAGATCAATAGCCCAAATTCCCCTCTCAAGGGGAAACCGCTTGCTCACATAATTCTCAATCACTGATCTATATATCCCGAACCACCACCGGCATCGCTATCATCGTCGGCCAGCTCCACTGTGGCTGATGCCGACAGAATTTTCCTCGCTCCCCATATACTCCGAGGACACCCCGTCCCTCCGTTCGTTCTATTCTCCAGTAGTAAGGCATCTCGAAGTTCATGACAGACACTTGTTGGCTTGTTACTGCTGTTGCTGAATCTAGATGTTCTAACGATAGTACAGAATAGCTAACTAACCTCGTTCCTGTTTGCTTAAACATCTGTATGTGTCGTGTGTGTGGTCTCCCTGTGGATGTAGTGAACGACACTACATCTTATCGTAGTAGTAGTGGTAGTTGTTGTAATAGTACTCATAATATTCATATGAATAATAATTCTAATAAAAGTCATCAACATCACCATGCGCCCGTGTCTCAATGTTTGCCCGTGTTCAACGCCCTGCAACAATCAGTGTGCAGTCCACTACTTCAATCAGCCCACAAAATCGTCGTTCGATTGCGCACCGTAGTTGCGCCAGTCACGCGTACAACTCGATCTAGAATCTAGATCTATCGGCACACATGTGTTCACATTTACAGGGTCTCCTGCCATCCTCTGACGATCCAGCTTGCTCACTCCCGATTATCTGCCATCCTGCCAAGAGTCCTTACTTCGGACGCACCCGCAATCGCCGCCTGTTGATGCATTCAACCCATCCGTATTGACCGTCTTCACGTCTCGTCGTTTATCCTCCAGGCCGCATCCGCTATCGCCGTCCTAACCTACACGTTAATAGGAGCAGTGTTCATTTTCGTCACCGTCGTGCACCGTTCGTCGAAGCGCGATCAGGCTCACGAGGGTCGCCGACGAAGCACTTCTGAGCGTTTATTTCTACCCACTACGACGATGAGCTAGCTGGCTTGCAGGTGGGCGAGCCGAACGCTGTCTCTCATCAACGAAACACGAGAACGCGTTTGTCGCCGTGTGCGTCCACTCTGCCATTACCGTTTTGTTCCGTTCGAGTGTTTCGTCCGGCGACGTATCAACAACCGTAGCAGCTATTGTACCTATCTAGTACTCGCATGATTCGGGATTCGTGCGCATGAAAGGACAAAACACGTTGTGCCTCTTGTTGCAATCGTTCTGCAATTGTCTCCCCCTCTTGCTCTAGCACTGCAGCACTATGTCCCTTCGTTCGGGCGTCGCGCGTTTTTGTGACTGACCACCTGACTGGCAGGCGGCCATACACAGTCGTTCCGACACTGGAACAAGCGGAGGGAACCGTCATTGCAGGCGTTCCCCGTTTGATTGCGTTACGTCGTATTTTGCTCACGGTTTTGCGACATCAACGAGTTGAGTACTGAGTTGAGCGACGGTAGTCGCCTAGATACAAGAAATGGGCTCGAGCAATTTGCGCACCACTTATGATTGGTTCTTCTGTTACTATTATTATTAAAGATTAGTGCCAAGACGAAATCACCGCATTCGCCGTCATAACCAGTGGTGCATTACAAGATCTAGGTTCATACAAGAACAAATTATGTCCACTTATCATGGCTTGCTTCTCTATGGTTCGTTTGTGCTGCTGGAGATATTCTTGTTTTGCCCGACCCGAATGCCACGTCCGGGCTCGGTCGGCCTGAAGATTACAGCGTGCACGATCTCATCTAGGTAGAGCTTGGACGATGATTCTTATTCTCATTATTGTTATTATTATTATTATTATTATTATGACCCAATAGTTCTGTTCATGGAGCAACTTCGGCAGCGGCTGCGCTCGGAGGAGTCGGTTCTGAGACCGTTAAAAACGAAGGCGGTGGCGGCGATTGCGCCGGTGATGTCATTGGTGTTGCATCGGTGTTGTCACCTAAGTAAGTGTCCCTCGGAACCCGTAGAGTTTCCGTAGTGCGAAGGGACAATCTTCTTCTCGACGTAGTCACGTTAGTTAAATACGAGGTCAACGACGACCGTCTATGCTGCGGCCCGCGAGCAATACTAGTCACTGCGCCTCGGCTGGCCGGCAGCAAATCGTTGACATCATTTTCCAGCAAAAGAATAGGCTTTCCTATTATCACAGTTGCCTGCTCACGAGCGGGATCGCTTTGACCTGGAACAGATAGGAGAAATATAGAGAGGGCAAAGTCAATACTTCCTCGTCTTCGCGAAATATTCTCGCACGCTGCGAGTTTCCTGTGTCAATGAATCTACTGCATTCGCTCTCCTAAGGCTTAAGGTCGCCTCGATCTCTGTGAGTCTCTAAAGATAATAGGTCAGATTTTCACAAATTCAGTCACATAGCGTATACAGGGTAATAAGACTGTTTGTGTTGCAAGTGTCACCGTATTATAATGAAAATAGTTATATACAGGGTGCGGCGTAATTATTGGACAGGGGGATTCAATGAATTGGAATGCCCCTCTAAGGCGATGACATATATGATCTAGAAATATCACATATATGTTATAGCTCGGTCCCATCCTGTCCAGATGATGGCAATGAAATCCAATAGGCCTCATCTTCAATAGTACGGGAACCCTGAAGTATTGTGTGATACCCGATTTTTTTATAACGTCATTGGAAGCTTGCATAAGCGACGAAATGTCACTTATTTTTGGCTTTGGTCATATTAGTTCGTTCCCTTGAGGTTTCCGTCGAACACCAGGCGATTTTCACCGTCCCATATACACGCGAACCCGTTCGACACTCCAGAACTGTGGCGTGTTGTGGCAAGCCGCCAACGAAATCACTTAGCTAAGATCATTTCACATTACGTCCAGGTCATCAGTTTCGAACGGGATCGAAATGTATTCAATTTCAATGGTCAATCATTACGCCGCACCCTGTATCAGGGAAAGAATAAGATGGAACGGCATGCAATAATCATAGCATAAACGAGAGAGACAAAATACGACAATTAAAGCGCATATCTTCTGTAGTAACATAATACAAGGAAACATTACTGAACTCAGCGACCAGCACCGATTCAGTAGCTGCTTAGACTAAGGAGCGCTGTATTGTGTAGCGTTTGTTGAGTAATGTTGTCCGCTGCTGTCGACAATGTTTGGGGGAGCCAATTCATTCTTCACTAAGCGTCTCTAGTTCGCTCTAGTTGGATGAAAACAAAATTTAGCTAAAACTTACATGAAACCAGCTGCTCACAGCATCTATAATTATTAATTGACATACAACAGAGAAGAGAAAAAAAAGAAAGACCAGGAACACAGTTTGATTAGCACCGAACATGCAAGTATGTACATAGAGATAACTATCATTTTAACAAAACTGAACAGCATAGAAAGTGCAATACGGTGCGCAATTTATGGGGTAGTCCTTGCATCAGGGTGAATCCGATTAGTGTCGATTAAAGATTCATGACTGCAAACTCCATTTGGTAAGCGAATCACTTAAATCTCTTTGGCGCTGTATGGTAAACAATGCTGTACTAGACTCATGTACATGATATCGTTTCGACGACTACAAAGTTGTGTTAATCTCAAATTGAGAACGAAAGATATATCATGTAAGATCTTAGAATAGAATGTAAGTTCATAGGATAGACGTATTCAACATTGAAAATCAGTTGCAGTATTGATTACTGACATATCGATCAAACCACGTCCAAAAAGTTGAAGATGTATGCGTATATTCTTGTAATTAAAAATAACCAAAGAAAAACACATCTCACGTACTAATCTTTCCTTGAGTGTACATAAAAACGATCACACAAATGTTCCAAAGACAACAACAATGGATCATGCAGTCGGGGCCACCAATCATCAACCTGTGGGGGGGCATACCTACCACAAGCGACAATACAATTGAACGAGAAAACAATAGATGCAAACAGCTGCTGAACGGCCCCAAGACGGCGATCACCAAAGTTCCCTTGTCCTCCTGTGAATTTTCCGTCATGTTACGTACGCACACACACACACACACACCTGTGCGTCGTGAACGGCGTCTTGGGGCCGGCTACGAGGAGATTTCCCCATTGAATTCTACTCAGATCCAGCTGCAGACCTGTCAAGACGCACATACCTAAATAGCTATATAGCGAATTTACCAAATAAACAGCGTTAGCAAAAAAAACGACACACAGGCGCAAGTGCAAATGAGTGCGACTTGAATTTTTGAGAAGGACCGAGCTCATAATGGACGAAACGACAACTTTAATCCTTTAAAGCCTCTGTCCTACTGTTATTCTGCATCATCCCCTCTGCACTACCGAATCATCTAAGAATCATCTGATTGCTTGCTTGCTTGTCGTTTTTTTTGCCGTACGCTGTTGTATCGTCTAACGTGGGTGAACAAGCGGCATACGTGCAAACCGAACACAAAAACAACCAACCCAACATAAAGAGCTGTCGGGGTTGCCGTGCGCGAGCGAGACAGGACTGGGTGTTGCCTACAGCTAACGATCGGCGGGGCGTCAGGCTCATAAGGGTCAGGATCGTCCTGCGGCAGGTACTGCTTGCTGTAGGAGCGGCACATAGAGGAGTGAGTATCGAGGGTAGAAAAGTCGGAAATTTGGGTCGACGCACGGCTCGGAGATGTGCCGAACGATGCCGTCGCCTCAAATCTATGAAAGGAGGTAC
Source organism: Stratiolaelaps scimitus (assembly GCA_019614645.1). Classification (NCBI taxonomy): domain Eukaryota; kingdom Metazoa; phylum Arthropoda; class Arachnida; order Mesostigmata; family Laelapidae; genus Stratiolaelaps; species Stratiolaelaps scimitus. The sequence goes on from JABWDB010000005.1 coordinate 16,028,850, forward strand.
GCAAGGGCACTATTTGCACATTCGAGAGGGCATACATGTGTGGCTATGCAGAACAGAACGAAGCAGACTCTCAATACATTTTTATCAATAATAACGGTGATTATTTACCTCGAACAGTGGTATCAGTTGAATATTGAATCATGACACAAACAGACTCAAGCAATATCAATATAATACAATCACATTGAACAGAAGCAGAGGCTACAGCGGTTTGAAGCGGCGACAATACAATAAGCGTAATTGACTGATTCATTGACAGAGTCAGTGTGTCACTATATCGTTGCTACGACCATTGTATCAGCCGGTCACATACGAGGATGATGTTCGGTGTCATTGAGTAGTTGATAACTAGAACTCTGCCCTTGCTGGAACCGTCTTTCACCAGGGGAAAAATGCTTATGGAAACTCAAAACATAGTCGACTCGCTAAAGCCCAGATCCCTCCTGGTAGTAACTCTTATCGAAGTGCGAACATTTCAGTCAATTCCGCGGTACGTCTCTACCATCACTCACCTGATCTGTCCGGCGAGTAGCGGGTTGATGGCATACAGCCAATCATGGATCTCCTTCTCGTCACCGCCCTCCGTTTGTAGCAGGTAGCCACCCGTTGCGGTGACGACCGAGAAGGTCGAATGTGGCGGCACTTGGAGCATAGCCTGTTGCTCCTCGTTGTAGCTCACCTCCGACGTTGAAAGATTAATGATCTCACGTTCTGTTCAGACGGATTGAAAGTACAGATGAAGATGGGATTCGATATCAATCGGCAAACACTGACTACTGATATAAACAACTGCTAGCAACGCATAGCGAGGCAAGAGAAGTTACTCACAAGTGTTGACCGAATAACCTTAATTATCATTTGCGCTATTTGAGCCACATGATATGTGATGATAACAGGCCAAACTGTAGCCACTGCGTACCAAAAATCGAACGCTAGCTCTCTCCGCCTAAGGATACGTAAATCGTAAATGGTATGAAACAGTGAAAAATCATTGACGGACCCACACGGCCTTTGTGGCCGCCACTCACCTATGGGGTCGTTCTGGTCCTTATAGACGAACATGTACGGTCGTCGAATAGTGACATAGCGCTTAACCCACGACTGGGCCTTGTCCTCTAGCAGGCTAAGTGTGCCCTTTCGGCTGACGACTGGACTGACCCGAATCTCCTCTACCTCGGCCACGAACGGCCGCAGCGCTTGCTGGCCCAATCCGGCCAGGCCGCCAAGGCCTGCGAGTAGACAACCGCCGCCGCCGCCTATGCCACCGTCGCCATTGGGCACAGGTCTAAGGCCACCAGGCGGCGGGCCAGTGGGGGCGTTGGCCTCCGATGTGGGCGACAGCAGGCCGCACAGCGAGTGGCTCGAGGCTGAAGGCGAGATGCCGCCCTCTTCAGCCGTGGGTGTGGCCGCACCGTCGGCCGACTGGGCCCCGGTCGGGACCGGAGGCGGCCTGCTCGGTATGTGACTGTTTACTAGGCCGACAATTCGTCGGCACAGCGTCTCCTCTCGTTCGGTCATCTCCCACGGATCGTAAATACTCTCATCGGCCGGACCGGGCGGCAGACCTGTCGGGGACATGAGCTGTTCCGCCGGCGCTCGTGTCGCCTTAATGCCAGCCTCGAGTCCGAGCTTCTCTCTCAGGAGCAGGTAATGCCGGACCTTCTCGACCTCCTCGAGTCGGGTCAGCTTCTCAAGCTCCCATTGGTGGTCGAATATGAGCGAGTCGCCACGCGGACGCCATCCCGCGAGATTCTCTTCGCCGCGTACGTACGTCGATGAGGTGTCGAGCACGCGGCGCTGGCGCCTCTGCACGCCCGGGCTTCCCGCGTCCGAGGCGCGCTTCAGCACAACCTCGTAGAGGCCCGTCACGTGGTCGGCGTCCGGACCGCCCCGGCCACCGCCCGCACCGCTGCCGCCAAACAGCGTCTTGAGGGCGCGCGCATTCGGCGACAGCCGCGAATGAAAGCGTGCGTCTCTCCCGCCAATGACCAGGCAGAGATCCTTCGTGATGATGGCCGGCTGCGCACAGTTGTCCAACTCGAGATAGGCGGACAGAGTGAGGTAGACGTGCTCGCCTGATGGCGTCACCCGATTTAATAGCGGAGAGTTGTGCAGTGATGAATCCCAAGCCGCCTCAAAGTGCAGAAAGCAGCGCTCATCGCCCGCAGGCATCTCGAGTTGACGTGGCGGGAACAAACCCAGACTGAGTACACATTCGTCGCCGTCATCGTCGAAGTTGTCGCACTCCGGCGTCGATCGAAGGCGGCCCACGACAACCTCCTGTGAAAATATACACGCATACACACACATACACACGCACGTCGAGGGCGACGATGATGATGATGACGAATTAGATCAAATGTGTTTGCGTTAACGCTATCGGTAGTTGTAGACAGCACGAAGAAAGGTGAGTCGTACTTATGATTGATATTCTATACATATATGTATTAATTGGCCAGCTCTACATATTAAGGGCGTCAGACATATCACGATGACTTCGACTGCACTAACAATCGTCGTCTGTAATGCTTGCCTTGATATCCTTCCAGGGTAGGTTGTCCGTCTTTTCATGTACGAGAGTGATTCGAATCCTCCGCTGTATGCCCTGATGAAGTTGGAAGCTGCCTCGAAGGCAGGGACTTTCATCGTGATGAATCACCTGTGCAGGCAGGTACTCGCCGTTATGCGTCAGTTCGCAGATCTCGAACCAAACGAGCACGTCGTGTTTGGCCACGATGTGGGTCGTAGTACTGTACGTCCATCGTCCAATGGAAATACCCATCATCCGGTCAGCATACATGTCAAACGAAAAGCGAGACGAGACGGCAGAAAAATGGGAGCGAACAAACCGTTAGAAACATCGGGTTAAGTGGCGGCAAATTCGAATTCGATAGCAATCGTAATTAACTCATTGAGAATTGTCATAGCCTCGAAATCGATTCAGATTGAGTCTGGCAACTGAATGGTACAAGTATCTACGACAATTTGATATTACGGTATTGACCAACGAACCAAACTGGCAACGCTAACATTTAGGTATTTTGGAATCCGCAAAACGCGGTAAAGATGTCAAAGGTAGGCATAATACCAATAAATGAGCCTGCTGTTGTGGCGATTGATAATCGAACATTGAATTCTGATTGAACCTTTTAATTTAGAGCATCTTTGTATCACGTACAAGAATAATAAATAGTGCCGTTTTGCTGTGGTGTAAGAAACCGGGCGGAGGGAGGGACGTCATCGTGATTATTATTATTTCAAATTTTAGCGCAAACGTAGGCCAGCTGATGGAAGCTAGCTTAATGGAATTTTCATTAATACGAACGTAGTTCAGAACCAAGACGCAACCAACAAGAGGGTCTACAAGAAACATTAAAAAAAAGACATTTATTGCATTCAGTATACAACGAATTCCGGCAATATTCATTATTAACGCGACAGATACTTTTGAAATAAGAAGCCCGAGATACGCGCCCTTCGTTTAGCGTTGCCTAACAGCGAAAGAGATTGACTTAATCTCTTTAAGCTCATCCGTCTAGCTTTTTAGCATCAGGCCAAAATGTAGACAAGCTTCCAGGCACGAGACATGCCTCGATGGCAGAACACGTTTGTCACTAGATTCTCCTGGCTCTGGAAAGCTGCCACTTTTTGACTTGATGATAATGGCCACAAATATGAATTGCTGCATGAGACGCATGAAAACATGGTTTTCTTCGAAATGAGACACCAAAAACACGTAAAGCTCTGCCGAAACCAACGGCCATTAGAACCGGACGTTTTAGATGGGGACCAGTCATAATCGAGTCAAAGGGGAAACTCGGGTGAAGCTTAAACCGAGAGAGAGAGAGAGGCTGCTGGTCAGTAAATTCAATTGTCAAATGATAGCGCATGTAAACAATCACCCACTACTAGTACTACTGCTACTACTACTACGACTAACATTAAATCGGATGGCAAGAGCCGTTCGAAGTTTTTTTGCCTTCGGAGTGGAACCTGCATATTGCAAATGCTTGCTTGTTTTGGGGTTTGCTGAGATCTGCATTGGGGGATAGCTCGACTTGAGATTGTGATTTACTGAACAGGATTTAGTTTCAGGTTCCACGTGACTTCAGATTAAAGGTCAATAATCGTGATGAACTATGCTACACCGTGGAAATGGGGCTGCTGCTAAGGTTTATGCGGTTCGAGACAAAGAGTGGCGAAAATAATCGTAATCAGTTGCCATGCGAAGCGGATTTGAGGCTCGATCGAACAGCAAGGGAAATGTAGATATCGCCGGCGAATGCGGGAAAAATGACAACAATCGGTCAACGCTGAAGGCAGTTTGCGAGAGAAATCGTGTGACGAGATGAGACAACGAGTTTAATCGCAAAACGAGAGACCTCTGTATCTTTCAGGTGAACGATCGTCCCCCTTCAGCGGATGCGATCATTATCTCAAGACAAAAAGTGCGATGAATGAGAAAATGTACAGACAGATATCGGTGATGACGGCAGGATCACCCCGAGCTCTGAGGGCGTGTCCACGTTTTGTGCTCGCCCTCCAGAAATTGTAACGGTTGATACGAGGGAGGTGCAAGATTGAATACAATATATACTGGACCTCTGCACAGTAAGTTAAGTACCCGGACGCGAGTGCTGAACAGCTTCAAAAAATACATACGGCTATTCGAGGAAGCTGTTATTCGGTGACTTGATTGTAATGGATTGGCAGGCGGCATTATCACTGACGTACCACACTCGCTGTGTCATCACCCCATAGTGATTGCATGGGGACAGTGGCCAACATATACTACACACGTGCATGCTGGGTGCTGCAAAAGCCGATTACGAAGACTACATAGTGGACGCGTCGCTTACGTGGTCGAGCGCACAGAACAAAACGTGGACCTCGAACACCGACCGAAGCCGTGGCAGAACTCTACTCTATCGAACTGAGTGGGACACGCAGTACTTCTCTCGCTTGGCGCGTTGGTAGATTGCCACGACAGTACATCGTGATGTTCGGCCCTCGGATCAAGAGCTCGTGGCGATTGGTGATCGGCGGATAGATACAGGAGATCCGATTGGAAAATGAGGCAGATGATCAGATAGAAGAAGCGGAAAAAGGAGAGGGGGGGGCAATGACACGGTTTTTGCGAAGGGACGATGGCTGGTTTGCTGCGATGCTTGGCTGGCCAATATCATAATACCTTGCTTGCGGAACGACACCGAACTTAGGCGAGCGCACGGGCTGTGATATGGGCAGAGTACGGGGAAACATTCGCCGCGGCGGCTGGCGTTGCGGGGTGGCTGGACAGCCCGACGAGTTCGTTAGGGCGGTGCCCTCCGAACAGGCGTCGCGGTGCAGCGGGTGCGCCTGGTAGTGACCCAGGACCTCGAACACGATCGGCCGGCTGGAGATGTATGCCACGAACGCCCGCGTCACCGTCACTGTAATCTGCGATGGGATGCGCCGAAGCCAAAGAACGAAAAAGAATCCTCAGTGTCATCCATCATGAGCGTACCCATCATCAGCAAGCGCTGAGGCGCTTGACAACTTTTGACAGGCGGAACTGGGAGAAAATCGTGTGTACCGTTCGAAGAAAACACTAAAAAGACGGGGTAATGAATTGTCGGATAGAAGGGATCATGGAACCTTCGCTGTTGCGATATCTGAGACTCACTGCGTTAAATGGCTAGCGTTAGATTTCAGTGTATTGTAAGATATAGAGTCATAGTTCAAAACTAAGACGAAATTCACTCAGGTGAAGCTTGTTAGGGTTTGCGTACTCACATTCTGTACGTGGAAGAAACCCCGAGGTGGACCTTTTGCCGTGTTTTTCAGAGGCTCCGTCGAAAACGCCTCATCGTGTCGGTGCAGAAAGCTGCAAAGGGGAATAGACATCAGAAAATAGAATGTCTCGTATTCGGAGCTTCAGCGAACCAAATCAATGAAATGTGATTCTTGATGTCTAATAAGGTTTATTTTAGGGAATTTACAGTGAGAAAAAAAGCGCGTAACATCGGTTGTCGTCTTTAAGGACGCTATATAATTAGCAGCTGATATTTCCAAATATAATAGTATTTCAGGATGAACGTAGAAATGTCATAACACTACAGTGCTATTATATTTCTACGTTCATCTTGAAATATTATGAAGCATTAGAGCTCGATAAGTATTATATAGACTTACTTGAATTGGCAGAATATGTCTGCATATTCGCGTGAGATACCGATTGCCTGGAGAACAGTGACGCGGAAAGTGAACTCGGAGCCGAGCTTGAGGTGCTGCGGAAGCTGACCTCCAGAGTCTTCCTCCACTTCGGCTGTTACCTCGCTCGTATCTGAACAGAACGGCAGGAAGATGAAATAAGAACCACTATCGTATTCATCCATACGCCGTATCAATTACTCTATTCCATTTATCTGTAGCAGAAGTCATAATTAAGTTTCGACAGAGCCACATTTGATTAATGACCCACGATCGACCTACATTCGATGATGGCATTTAATTCGGTTAACGAACCTTTGTCGGCATCCTTGTCTATGTCTTCCTCGCCCCGCCCCTCCACAACGCGTTCGCGTTCATCACCGGAAATGCGTGCATCGTCAGAGCCCACGCCCTGATTCGATCCGCCGCTGCCTGCCTCATCCCCGAATCGAATTCGTGCAAACTGTCGTACGCCAGCGGGCTGTTCGTCGCCGGCAGTTCCAGCCTGAACAGCTATGCGGAGATAGCCGACAACGTCGCCTCGTTCGTTGACCACCGCCGCGGTCTGCACCAACGCGACGTTCGGGTACATCAGATTTGTGAGGTAGACGAAGGCCCGGCCAATCATACGGAACCAAGGGAAACGATCATAGAACGGATCGCCCTGTGGCTCGCATTCGGTCGGTGAGCCCTCGCTTTCACTCTGATACATCTCGCGCATCAACTCTAGCCGTTGGCGTAGCTTCTCGAGAGTCCAGTGATGAGTCGCGCCATTCTTCATGTCCTGCACCTCGACGGCGACGATCGTCTTTCGTCCATCTGCCGGACACATGTCCGGCGTTAGCGGCGAATACAGCGTGTCGGTCAGAAGGACGAACTGAAACTGTACCCGCTTTTTGAGCTCGACGCTGATGGCGTTCGCCTCTTTCAGAAAGATCGCGTTACCCCACAGGTCATCTCGGAGCGACGTGAACTGGTGTATCTTCCATTTGTCGAACGACCATCGTGCGATGCGTAACTGCGATTCATCCAGCGGTTCGAAGCATTCCTCAATGGGAGCCGGCTCTTCGGGTCCTTCGAGGAACGACGACAGCGCGTACGACGAGGCCATTGACGACATCATCGACACCTCCTCAACTTGCCGCTGGAGGCTCTCAATCTTTGCTTCGTAATTCTTGCGCTCCTCGGCGAAATGCTGATCAGCCTCCTCTTTCTCACGCTTGTATTGCTCCTCGATGGCGACAAGTTTCTTCTCCATCTCAAGCTTCAAATCAATTCCCTGCTTCTCCAAAAGCTCGCGTTGAGCGAACGTCCAGTCGACGGCTGCCGGTTCGCCAGCCTGCTCGTCTGTAGGCGAACGGCCGCGACATTCACGGGCCTGCTCCGGATGCTGGAATCGGAATACATGATATTTGCCGAGAATGACACGCATGCCGCTGCGTAGCTCGGACTGTTCGCCGGGCAGCACCTCTTTGCCGTTCACAAACGCTGTGGCACCAGCGCAAGGCACAAGCGTCACGACACCTTCGTGATTTTCGAACGTACAATGCTCGTTTTGAATTTGCGTTCCCGTTAGCTTGATATCTTGCGGCACATTGGCGTCCGGTCGTCCAACCCGGGTTAGCCCATCCTTTATATAGTAGAGGAGGCACTCGGACATCAGCGGATCCTCGTTAAGGTTCACCAGATGCGGTGTCTTCTTCGGTGAGAATACGCCAAGCGTGTCGCCATCATCCTTCAGCGCCACCCCTACAACGCACGGAGATACGACAGTGCACTTACACAGTGGTTGATATCATTTAGCATGATAATGCTGATGGTATTTTCGGTGTTTTTTTTACTTTTTTTTATATTATATATCACGGCTATATGCGACTATACCCATCCTGGCAGGCAGAACAGACAAATCACAAGTCATCGATTATATATATATAGTACGTATGCATGCACGATCGACTTACCCATCTCAGCTAAAACAGCCTCTCGCTGCCTCTTGATATCCTCGGTCTTGCGAAGTTTCTCCTCCCAGGTTTCGTTGAGTTCAGCGATCAACTTCTCATTCTCCTGCAGCTGTTCGATTTTGTCCTCGGTAGCGCCGGACATGAGTCGGTGACGTTGCTTCGGGCTCCCCTGCGCCACGACGTTGTTCATATCGTCAATGTGGATACCTTCAGCCACCAGCAGGCCTTTCAGTTTGGCGATCTCCTCTTTAAGTTCTCGGATCATCTTAGCATTGGCATCTTCGTTCACCACAGCCTTGCAGACAATCTGTTTAGCGCGATCCGCGTATCGAAGGGTCGAGAGCGTTTCGTCATAGTTGATGTCGGCAGGGGATATGGCCGCGATCATGGCCGTCTTTGAATTACCTCCAAGATTCTCTTTGAGTAGCCAGGTGAGCACCGAATCTCGGTACGGAATATGGTCTGTCTTCTTGCGGTTCTTGACACCTCTACTAGCGGCCAGTTCGGCAAGCGCGGAGATCACTTTTCCCAATGTCGTTAGTGATTTGTTGATATTAGCGCCCTCTTTTAGTCGAGTGCCCTGCGCGCCAGTGGAGTCCGCTCGCTCACTGCCCGCCAAGTCAACCAACGAGATTTTACTCACCTAAACGGCGAATGTCAGCAGAGAACGGTTAGTAAAGGTACAAGGTGGGAACGAATACGTATATGAAACTAAGCAATATATATATAGTACATTAACTCGAAGCCGGAGGAAACGAGTTTTTAATAAAATAGTGAATTATTGGTGAACGATTTTCCGTGTATTTCAAGTATGGGATCCCTAGGGGATTTGTTGCCCCTTGTCGTCATAATTATATAACCCTACAGAATCTGTTATTTGGGGCAGCAGCTAGTTGTGGGGATAATCTACCTTTTCGCTGACCAGGCCGGTCTGTTCATCCTTCTTTCGTTGGGTGAACATTATAGTAAAGACGGCATGAGAACGCGATGACGTCTCGTTCATGTTTGTGGCTGCGACCGTCCGAGCTTTGTTGCCTTCATCCATGAGATTGTTGATATCTTCATAATCTTTCACTATCAACTTGCTGAGGTCCTCGACGTAGGGTCCGGCTAGGGGATGCTCTCGAACACGTAGATTATTCTTGTTTTGTGGATTTAGCAGATCACGCACACGTTCGCAGTAGATTTCCATATAGGATACCTATAAATATATATATATATATATATATATATATATATCACGGGATCGCAAGCAAAAACAGTCAAACAAGCGATCATGTAAATACAAGCATTTCTGACGGCTGTCCTCATCAAATTACGACAAAAGTCAATGTCACTCTAGGATCTGGAACGAAATCGAGGTCTTCTTTAGCTGAACACCAGAAGCATTAATCAACTCGATAATAGTCAACGACTAGGCCCGAACAGCCTGAAGTAAATTAAATTTCCATGGTGTACGTAAATGACAGCATCTCTAACCATAACATATCAACGTCAAGGTTCGATGTGAGACACGCGCCACTTGTCATCACCGGTGGCCATAGTAAAAGCATAGAGAGTGAGAGAGAGCGCGCGAGCAAAAGCTATTTGATAGAATCGAACAAACTGATGAAATACTGAGGATAAACCCACCTCGACAGAGTAGAGCATATCGGATGCATCGTTCCGGACCTTAGTGAAAAGATCCTTGCAGATGTGCGGAATGATGCCTTCTTGGCCTGCTTCGCTGCGGCCCATCATAGTGTAACTTTTGCCGGCTCCCGTTTGACCGTATGCGAATATGCACACGTTGTAACCGTTGAAAGCGTGCTGCAACATCTCCTCTCCAATATCCGAGTACACCTGATCTTGGCCAGCGAAGTGGACGTCGTCGGTCTAAAATCGATTCAACGATTGATGGTGGGTGAGAAGCCAGTGCATGGTCAACAAACTAATAGAAAGTTGTATAATGAATAAAATACCTGAGTTGAATATATTCACTGGGTCACGGGGTTTGATAGTCCTTCGAGAGACGTTCGATTGTATATAGTCCTCCATGTTAGAGTAGATTATTGTGTTTGTGTTTAAAATATGTATTTGTTCAATGCAATTAAAAACACGTCCTGAACGAACGTTCGTTCTTGTACTCAATTGATCCCAATGTGATTCACAAGCATATATCGAGCTATATAACGATCAAAGATTCCTCAATACGCACGACGGATGGATCCCATGCGGTAGAGAATCACGAGAACGCTGGGGTTATGAAGGAGTTATTCTGCCAGACATATCCGCCAACTACCGAAATCCACCAGAGGGACACGAATCCGAGGCCTACATTACCAGCTCTAACCGATCTTTCTGTTCTCAATGACGTAGGTTCCTCGGTGCAGAACATTTACAACCATCTCATAAAGCGCATCTTAAATCGGCTCAGTGAGACTCCCAAGGGTATCCCAGCTTGTAGTTACGAATCACTGTCATTCTCCATATACGTAGCATTTTCGCTAATATTTCAGCGCACCCTTGAAATGGACGATATTCCGAATATATTCACCTCTCCGATATCTGCCCTGTCCACAAGAGGGTTTGTACGCCCGACGCAAGAAACAAACGCCGAGAGTCATCTATGGGACACAATTTGCATAGCGTCCTGGGCTCTCTCCACATTTCTTGCTTCTCAAGTGCCAAACCGATTGGGCGCTATTTGCAAAGCGGTCAGTACTTTTCGACGTATTTTACCTCGACTTCAAGTCTGCGTTCGAGACAGTGACTCATAATTACCTGTTCGACATTCTACCTAGCTATGGGGGTTGTACTTCGCTTCGTAATCAGATGCATCACGGCCCTTCTTCACAATGCGAGCTTTCGTGTACTGGTTAATGATATAGGCTCTCATCGTCGCAAGGGACAATTCCGGGACCTCTTTCTTACATATTATGCACAAATTCACTCATGTACCTTGATTCTAGGCATCAAAAGCATGGCATATGCCGACAAGGTTGTGTATGTTCGCTTGTTACAAGAAGATGACTCAAAGAGGCAGGCTGTACTAGACAGATTTTTCAGAAGAACAACAGAACCCGATCCAAAGTTTTCTATCCATAAACGCGCGGTTATGCATTTCGAGCGTGATAACCCGGTGGAAAGTTGCTACATTAGCATTAGAAAGCTCAACTTGACAGCAGCTAACCAATGAGAGATCTAGGTGCCACTACGTCAACCAATCACTTAAACACAGTGACCACGTATCCGATATTGTGAGGCATGCCTCCAGATGAGCAAACGGCATATTGCGCACATTCGTAGTCAGTAAATCCAATATTTATATGCAATTACTCAACAGCTACCTGCTGCCAATTCTTATGTATGCCTCCCTAGTGCGCACTATAGGTCCAGCTAGAGCTACTACACCATGCACAGTTTGTGCGACGTATTGCTTTTAGATGTGAAATCGAATCTAATGAAGTAGTTCATAACGACAGCTTAGAAGATGTGCTAAAGAGACTGAAGATTACAAGGTAAACCTAACCAAGGTGTTCGTCACATGCGTGCCCACTGTCACTCGACGCGAATTGAACATCCAACCAAATAAATAACAACAAAAACTTGTGTGAACAACGTCTGCAAGCGTGGCGTAATCTTCGTCCAGCCCGCGAAAGCACCTAGACGTTGCTTCTTTTAGCATTTGCTTGTTGTGTCAAACAACGTGTATTGTATTGTTAAAACATTTTTAGTAATAAGCCGTCAACAATTATTGTAGACGATGTAAATCTACAGTCTAGCAGTGTCCTCGTCATCGTAGATAATGAAGAACAGGACATGACGAGATACGTATCTGGGAATTGTATCCGAAGGAAATTACATATCGAGACGATTCCAACATCACTGATATATTTGATAATACATTTTAAACATCGCTGAAGTTACACCATTGGAGACATCCCCACACAAAGCCCCATTCTGATTGCCAAATACAACATATTTCCAGTGAATATTAAAAAAAATATCCAATGTCTTTGTGCCAACGGGATATTATTATTATTATTATTTACACTGCCTATACACCTCATCAATCCTACAACTAATTAGGTGAGGGCATAATGGCTCTCGTGCGGTAACTCGTATGTCATCGTCAAGAGGTCGAACAGCAAAAGCAACAGAAGCTATGTGAAGCCGCCAACCAAGGACCGAAACGACAACAAGTGCCCTCTGGCACCAATCAACCAATATCACCAACATCGCCATAATCAACGTCGTAGAACATCACCAAGGTCATCAGCGGACGTCGGGCGTTGCGTATACACAAGGGTCTACAAATGTACAAACGTATACGTCCATTGGCTGTCATCTGTTCCGCTGATAGAGCTTTAACGACGATTGACTCATCTTCACCTATATTCATATTTCCTCTAGTGCAACCGTGGTTCTCTGGTAAAGGCCGAAAGAGCCGAACGAGTGATTCAGACCTAGTCAGGAGGAGAACTGTAGATACAGCCATCCACCGCAGAAGGTCGGACACGGCCTCGTGTCATCCCCAACCGAAGACGACGAAACTGCCGACAGACGCTGGCAACGCTTGAAGAGAGGGGAGCAAGAGGGGTGGGCGGCGGCAGCGGCGACGGCAAGTGGCCTAGAGGCCTGGAGTAAAGGATCCGAACGTTCAGACAGGAGAAAGGGCTAGCCGATGACGTCACTGGAGCCAGTCGGGCGGAGACCTTCACCGCTGCTGACCCAACTCGATTCTGACTGCCAGTCTGAGTCATGGGCCCCTCATGGGTTCTCCACGAGGGGGCTGCACGTCTATCAGATAAGAGGACGACTGCTACGACAGAGACGAGCGAACGACAGCAGAAGAAGCGGCGGTGGCGGCAGCAGCAACAACAACAGGACGATAGGGCATCACAAACTAATCTAAAGACGAACACGTAAGCGCCACGCTCGCTTGCTGAGCCTAACCTCCGAAATAGCTGTATACGCACGCCGAGAGCAGAAAGAACATTTAAGCAAGAAGAAACCTCCTTATTCGGTGTTGGCTGAAAATGACTCGATGAGTATTTGCATCTCATTTTCCCCGTGTATGTATTCGTACAATTCATGGGTAATTTTTAAATATGTACCGGTAGAAAACGAACTTATAGTAGGAATAGTATTCTTCGAAACCCCCTCACGCAAACTTAAGTTGGTCGCCCACTGAGTGGCGTAACTTTGCGAACACTCTGTATGTATAGGCAAGTCGACATGACGGCAGTATAGGGGATGTGTGCACGCTTCATCTCGTCTAATGTTTCTCCATTGGGTTTTGCCTACATCTTTCTGGAATGGGTTACTATTCGGCTTCACGGTACTTACATTCGACGACCAGTACGAATAATCATAGTTGAAGCTTTTAAATGTGTTGTCCTTAGGGTTCTCTATTACAGTCGTGTTGTCTTTCATCTGTATGATGAGCCGACAATCGCGGGATATTTCCCGCTTGTTGAACGGCCTCACACGAACAGCCACCTGCAAAATCCAAAGATGACGAAACTTCACCGTTACCGCTATAGGCGAGTCGGTATAAGCAAATACATTGTGCATGTATATCCTTTTAATAATCAAGCTAGCCAACTGAATCCTGAATGAAGTCAAGAACGGCGGAAATACAGCGGATTGACGTCGAGTAATGTGTGTATGAACGTACATTCCGTATTCATTAATTCTGTCATATGCAAGCAACTGTACATGCAACTCAATCATGTATACCACCTTAACAGCACCTCAATATAGCCGCCTTTGGCTCAAAATAAGAGCATCCTTGTATTGTATTGCACGGATGAGCGTGTTCGATGCATGGGCTATCATTCAGTGTATATTGTGACACTTGCCTTTACGGAAGACATGGTTGCGGCTGATGACGGGATAGGCAGACGCCTTCAGCACGCCTCGTCAAACGACGACCGCCGCCACAGCGATGAATGAGCAACGATGCAAGCGCTAGCTACGACCTGTGGCTAGAGTTGCCACTGGAATTAAGAGACGAGAAGGGATGTTGAGGTTATAAAGTGGCCGACAACAAATGAAGAATAGAATACGAACCGCCTATGAGTAGACGAACCAGCGAAAATAGACCTGAACCTCTGACTCATGAAATCGGCCCATCCATCAATAACGTACCCATTCAGTCAATGAGTTACAGCGGAATGGTGAAAAAACAATACAGGAAACAATACGGTGACTGTAATAATCATCTGTGTCATGTTTGTATATGATCTAGGGATGGCTTGACGATGCTGGGAAAGACTCAGTGAAGGGATCGTAGACTATAGACTCTAAAAAATAAAGGCATTAAAACATCACAGATGTCACTCCGGCTACCTCCACCACGCTCATCGTCTGATCTTTGCGGATGTTACACGGTAGTCGATTGTATCTCAATCGAGATGGCTAGACTTTCCGTTTAGATGAGAACGGTCGAGTAGACGCGGAGGCACACGCTATCAAAATAAATAATTGACTGAAATGTATTGATGTTAGCCGATCATGGATCAAACGGGCTCTCGACAACAACGCGGAGAACTGACTAATGGCCATAAAGGCAAGCCGTGTATCGTTCGTTCACGATTTAGAGATGAACAAGTCTAGCGCTAAGCTTTTTCGACAATTTAATATGCTGATGGGCAACTGGGTACACTGCTCCGACTTCGAGGATAATTTTATTTTTTGCTAAGTCCTATTAAGTCCCCACTTTCTCCCAAGTTTAATACATCTCGATATAATCCACTAATATTTCGCGCATTCGAACTAGAGAGCAAAATCAAACGTTCGACACCACTCTTAGCTAAGCAGAGCTCGACAAGAGCTTGTAAGAAATTGTTCGTTGCTTTTAGGTGGAATTTCACTTGTAGGACAGCCCGTTTATATATATATGTATGTATATCTGCTTCAAGTGGTCTGACCGCAGTCTGTGGTTATTTCGCTGATATCACCAGCGTTTTCCTCAGCCACGCGGAACTGCTTCCCTATATCTTTCTAGACAGAGAAGTACACCGCCCATTGTAGATTTTTTTTCCGGGGATTGACTACAGCATGAGCCTTAAATTTCAAGTGATGACATCATCATGATGACGCGTGAGCGATTAACATGCCACAAAAATGAATTAATGATTCCACGTTACAGATGCTAAGCCGACCGACAATCTGCATATTGGCGACATTGCTGGAACGATTTTCACAAGGCTCCTTTGTGTGGCCGGTAGACGTTTGACGTCCAGAAACGCACAGCTAACGTCGTCTAGCCCCACGTATATATTTCTCAGAATCGGGCACCACCGCGTTTCACCCGAGGTCAATATGAACCCTGGCACTGCAGCGGACAATATATTGCTAGCGAAATAATTGCAGCCAACTGAGCACTGAATCGTTAAGACAATCAGCAAAGGGGGATGCAAGATAATATGTGTATTTATTGAACAAAGCTTCGGTGTCTACACAATACGCTAGGTAGCGATAACACTAGTGGCAACACCCACTTGGTATTTTTCCCGGCAAAGGTGCAATGGTGTAAAAATAAGCTTACGGCTATTCACAGTAGCCCAGCAAAGGAGTTCTCACTGTCCATCGAAACAGCTTGTATAAATCAATTTCAAATCTGGCCCACCCAATCTATAGTATATTATAATCACCGGACAAGGGAGACACATCATGAAATTTGTTATTTAGAGTATCCGGTATGTTGTAAATATTATGAAATATATATTCTATTACGTATATATGCACATAGAGGAGGCTGTTTTTTAGATGTATATATTTCACGTTTAGCGAGTAAAATTATCGCCCACTTCTATAATATAATAAAACTATTGCTTAAAATGCTTAGTCACAGTTTGACGTTAGCTCGTAAATCATCGTAGCTACAAGCAAACGACCGCCGCCGTCTCTCTCAAAATACACGAACAACAAACAATTCAAACACTTTAATTGGACGTCAACGTCCTACCAATCAAGTTAATCTCGTTGCAACACTCTGCAATTGAGAAACTTATACGCTTACCCTGCGAGTTTATTCTGTCGACGTAATGCGTCATCGACTATTATATATATATTATATTATATTATTCGTGTAAATATAGTTACGAACAGCTAACTATGCCATTTCGGCAGTTGTACCCACGAATGGTTGAGGTGGTATGCCTTCTGGACATGTTGTCGACCAGAGACAGCTCAATCCTGTAGTTCCAAATTGTATATGCATACGTATTCACGTCTGTATTTGCACGACCAGCACGTTGCACGATATTCCTTTCGGCTGATTCACATTTGAGATTGACAATCTCATCCATTCACACTGGCATTGACAAGCACAGAAAACATCATCTTGCATACGGTTCCACCATATTCATGCACTCTCCAGCGGCTCGTTTTTTCCCTGAACGATGGAAGAAATCCTGACCCAAGTCACAATCTCAGCTTTATCACCATGCTACAAAGCAACATGGGGATGCGTGGTTGTTAATAGGTGTGTCACAACGGATAGCACTGCAAGCCGCCCCTAAGGTAACGTTCACAACACAGTGGTCACATACTGGCTGGACTGGTTAGACACCAGTGTTCGATTCGGGCGATGACGTATAAGAAGCAGCAGCAGTCAATTATCTCCCCTTCGATTTGATACACCAGCACAACCACCACCTACAAATAGAACAGGTGGGCTAGAACAGTCTTAATTCTAACGATGTAGTTTACTCCGGCAAATGTTCGTTTGCCAATCACAGTAACAATAATAACAACAACAACAACATCATCATCCTCATCATCATCATCTTCCTCAGAATCATATTCCTCAGGCGATACCGCTGCATGGGACACACTGCAGGCTCCCATAGACGGCCAGCCATTGCCGCACACCCGGCCAGAGCCAATAGGCAGGCACCAGCAGGAAAGGGGGCGAGCAACAGCTGATCAAGCAACGATCGCCGTTTGCGGCTGTTCCAAAAGCCGTCAGTGGCCAGCCGTCGAAAAAACCGGCCAATGATTGAGGGACACGGCCGCAAGTCGAGCCGATGTCTGGGGCTGACGTTAGGCGGAGAGGAAATTCGTCCAGCAGAGCAGTGGCGCATCTCGCGCGAACATCGCTCGAGCGCGAGTGGCAAAATCAATGGGTTGAACAAAAATTGTGATCGAGTGAAATTTATAATGCGATACAAATGGCGATTTATTGACGAAACTGCAATTACAGTAATGATTAAGTTCTCTGCAATGCACTGTGATACTTTTGGTGAGACCTATAGCGAATCGCATGTGTGAGAATATGTGGTTTAGTTAAGCGTTCGTCGTGTATATATATATATATATATATATATAATTGGATACCACCATATTAATAAATTTGTATCTCCTCACCAAAGGCAGGTGTTCACACTTCAGCACCTTTGTCACTACCTCTCGAGGCGCAGATACACAGACCTTTCCGGCGCGTCCGGCCATGATAATTCATCAAGCTACCATTTGGAAATAACATGAATTGTTATTATATGATAAAATGCTAATTCACGTAGCACAACGAATTGTTTTTAGCGCACATTTTCGTTAAGCAAAGGAATTTAAATATAAAACTCTGTTCTTGTTCACCCCGTTAGTAAAGTAAATTTTCCAGGCTGACTCACCGTCAGTATTTAACTCAGTCCACGGCAAGAACTGCTTTCGGTAGTGCTTCATTAGAAGGATTCCTTTAAATGCAAATGTGCACCGGTGTGAATCGGACCTCGTTGGCAGCAGCGACTAAGTTTCGTGTAAAGGAACACAGTGCAACCGTCTTAACGAAAATCGAGTGACAGGCAGAATATTACCCAAAAGGTGAATCGCTGTCGAAGCATACTCCTCAAGTGGTTGGTTGATCAGCCGTTAATCGTTGAATCGGTGCTTTGTGAATCACGTGTGAATTATTTGGCCAATATCAATCAATGTGTCGATAAGATGATATAAGATGCAACCATTGATTGTTAAGACCCAAGACGATCCAAGACCGATTGAATTTCATTCAATGCGAGAGTCTCTGTGAATATCATCTGTTCGTTATGATGATAGTCCAGTTACTGAGTTGCAGTCTGCACCGGGGTTGTCCGAGTGAATCTCTGCGATGTTGCGTAACTGCACAGAGAGGTCTCGTTCCACCTGTTGAATGGCTGACTTCGTCCAAGACCTGTGCAGAACATATTTTTGCGTCCAATAAGAGATGCTGTGATGCACTGTCTCATTGATGTGCCCTGGACGACTGAATCTATCTTGAGCTGACTTGTGCAGAGTTTTCGATGACGGCCGTGTCTTCACGGCGGAAGCTACAATCTCCCAGTTTGAAGTCGGCCCACACGCAGCTGACAATGCAGAGTTCCGATGTTTGGAGAAGCTTGTTCGGGTTTGCTTCATACAGTGGAGGTATATAGAAAAGTTTCATGTCTCATGAGTAATTAAACCTTAGTGAATTATTGCCCTCGCTTTGGAGGCAGACTCGAAGCTGAGCTGGACACATTTATAATAGGGATTTGGGATAGAGAGCGTTTAGTCAGATTTGCGCGGTTGGAATCTAATTATCGAGTCCAACGTTAGCAGACACAGGCGGAATACAACATACATTATTATGGTTATTTATTTTCGATAATCTCCAAGTTCAAGTTTTTTTTTTGCTGGTCGCGTATATATCCTACATTACATAAATGTCCTAGTAGGTGTTACGTAGAATGGTGAAATCTTCTAAATCTAAATCTTCGTTTCCAACGTCAATGTCGCCCTCTGACAGGACCACCTTAGTTGTCCTGCGTTCGCTGTGCGCAAATGATTTTTTTTTCACGTTAGCTGACACTGCTAAATACCGTGTACGAGTTGTGTATCTATCATTGTCGCAATCCAGTAGCATTGTTTGCTTGGTCAATCTCTCCCTTCCACGCTCTGAGATCAGGAGTGCTTTGCACCGTTGAAGTGCCATTTGCGTACCGAGTAATCGCAATACGACCATGTTGTGATGTTTGCACAGGGTGACACAGATGCAAGACGTATGGCAGAGGGAGTTGGATGGGAGAGAGAGAGAGATAGAGGGTTTGGACCATCGTTGCGACCCGGACGCCCCCACGCCCCGGACTCGCGGGGGCGTCCGGATCGATCCACAATTATCGATTCATCCTGTGACATTTAGGTGATTTAGGCAATGTCTACGATAGCAAAGTGGCATTGCTTTCATTATGACTGTCATTCGACCAGGGCGGATAACGGGTTTTTGGGTATTGGAGTTTCGCTCCCTGGTGCAGTAAAATACAACATCACACTCGCTCTGCAGGTTAACCAATGTAGCTTAACGAGAGCACTCCGAAATGAACCGTTTCGTTGCGCTATAAACCACCTGGAGCGACCTGATGCTGACTTTTTATCAAACCCAACATATGTATCACCTCCATTTTTAATCTTGGGACATATATATATATATAGGGGAAAACATATTTCCTATATGTTTTAAGGTATTTTGTTTGCGTAGCCTATCAGATCTCTACATGGTGGAATAATCGATCCGCAAATGACGCCGAGGAGATTGTATTTAGCCTCCGGACATTGCAGACATAAACTACGTAAATGGTGGGTGTTCACGTACCACACCCCGTATGGTTTATTTATATGGAAACGTATGATTTACTTGTATGTATAGTGCCGGTAATGGGAAGTCTGTCCGTGCGAAATGCACCCTGCCCTTGGCATCCACCCAGTTTCTCTAACAAAGAGAAAATAGGCCTTCTATTGTTCCTGGTTGACGTCGGTGCTGTAGCGTACAGCGAAAGAGCAGCACAATTTGCATAGCCAGCGATTCAGCAGGAAAACTTGGGCACCAGGTGTGCAGCAAAGTACGTCGAGACGAGTTAGAAATAAAAAAAAGGAACTCTTCCAGAGTTCTGCAAACTATTTGGAAGCGTTCGCTATGACTCTTGAGAAATGGTCTTAAAGGCAGTGATGAAACTCGAATTCATTTTCATATAGCGAAGGAGAGGTCAAAAGAAACGTCAGAAACCCAGATTCGTTGATGGACCCTTACGGTGAACCGAGGGACCCTCAACTACTGGCAACGCTTCCACGTATTTGGCGGGGACCAGTCAGTTTGCCAACTCTCAGTGGGCCTCGCATGGCATGACGTTCAAGTAATAGCAATGAAAAAAGATCAAGAAACGTTACATGAAATATCGGGGTATTTGACTTGGAGTTGATTTTGTAAGGTTCCGAGTTACTTAGCCTATCCTGAGAGACGAGGATAGGGTGTCTGAACTGAAAAGGTAGGAAGTCGCGGCTATTGGGCAGCAGCACACGTAGATTTCGACGTTGCTTCATGGGTGCACGGGTTTGATCTCCACGGTTGCACATTTCCATTTCAGGGGGGGGGGGCGTCTTACGAAGCAACGCAAGAGCGCTTCAGTGGACGTCAAATGTTTGCCGAGAGCCAGCCCGGAAAAGTGCAGTTTAGCCATCGTAGATGCTCCGTTGACAATAATCGAACATTATGTCATCAACGTCTGGATACTATTTTTCTGTGCTCTGCATCCAAGCTCCAGACTCTTCAGTAAGCATTAAGCATGAAACCGCCCTGCGAGGTCATAGTCAGCGTGATGTTACATGCACCAACATGTTAAGGATCACACTGGTTTCACAGGCCGGCCCCAGTGGTTCATCCAATTTTATCGGCGCAGCAGTAAACTGTACAGTAGGTATGATACTCTGTTGTTCCGGACCGGGTAACAGATATCTAGAGACGACACGCGACAGGCGACAGAAAGCATACTGTTTAGATAGGCTCTGCTGCTTTTTTATAGTTATTCTGGGATTGAACGAGCTCGACAGCCGACACGGGCACTCCCCATCACGACCTTCGTCACAGCCCTCTACGAGCCATTTTAGGCAATTCACTATCCCCGACCATATCCTAGCCTTTACCTAATCGAGTTACTGTCAGCCTGGATTAGCTGCCGGCCTAGCTATTGGGGCGTGTACCGCCACTATCGGCTAGCACGTTCACTATTGGACTATGCGCAGCTCTACGACCGTACCACGTTATGGCAGTGCGTACGAAATGAGCCTTTCTGTTGGGTCCATTGCCCTCAAATTACCTCTAAACCGCTACTCTGCCTATCATCGATCGGTGATCGTACGGATCAAAATTAATTATTCATTGATTCAAGGAGCATCGTGGAATCCAGAAAAACTGAACTGAATCGGATTCTCCTCGCGATCAATCCCCGTCTCTCGCGCATCCACTCCCACGCTAATGGCTGCAGCATTTATAACAATGTGTCCCACTCAAAGGTTGAAAGCCAGCCGCTTCGGTTCTACTTTATGCCACAATTGATTGGGGCCGACGTTCTGAGCGTCTGATCACCGTAGCCACCATGATGCAGCGACATAGCGGTTGTTCAGAAGTAATAGCAACATTTGGACAGCGGCTACAGAACGTTAGCGAGCATTTAACAGCGCTCTATGTACTGACGACCCACTTTGAATTCATGGCCCATGTCCTAACTACGAGCTCTATAAACATCGCAGCCAGAAATCAATCAGATTCCCTGTTGAAGCAGGCGGCCATATAATGACGATAAATGATATAATGACCACGAATATGTTTTGTGGTCTCTCACTTCGCCGAGGTTGTATTTGCCGATGCTTAAACATAGCATCTCTTCGTTTGAAGGCTAGATCTCTAGAGAACCTCTACGGTTCGCTAGAAAATAATCGGAACGTGTTTTTGAGGGAGAGGCGTTTTTGGTCCTATTTACGATCGCGTCTCTTCACCGCGGTTCATTTAACTGGGGGCCGGGCTCATCCGGGCTGTCTCACAAAATCGGTCTCGCAAGTATATTTTTGAATGTAAATGGTTTTGGCGGCCGACTTGCCGACAGAAGTGGCAGCGTAGACTCTTTGAAATATTATCATCAAGACTCCCGCCGACCAGAAGATCGTATGTCACTGTTTTGCATCAATATTTCGCATCACTCATCCGTCAATATCGCGCTGTTGGAGAAAGTCCGTCAATATCGCGCTGTTATTTCCAGTTGAAGAAAAAGACTCCGTTTACAGACGAGGTAGTTGGCGGCCAACGCTGGCCCTGTTCTTGGTTCCTGCGGCGAACATTCAATGTTCCATTAGAGCGAAAACTGTTTGCGTTGTGTGTGTGTGTGTGTGTCTTGTGCATGATCCATATATGGGGCCGACGAGGCCGTTCGGATATCGTGAATGTCCGATGGCCTTTGTAGGTCTTCCGGGGGCCGCACTGCGGGACACCTCTACACAGCCTTGGCAGGTTTGTTGTTACGGCTCATCTAGCCAAGGCCTGGCAGGAGAATATGGTCCCGATTCCGTTTAAGGTAGTGGGTCGCGTCTCGGCACATCGGGGGACCTCCGTCAGTTCTATTAGTTAAAGAAGAAGAAGAAAAGCCAATGGGGGGGTCAACGCAACCCGAAGTTATTTGCCCCGCTCAACACAGCTCGCTGCTTACACGCGCCTGTACTAGGCGGCGTTCATTCCTCAGACAGAACAAAGCCAATGTATGTGCAAGCGAAGAGTTCATCACAGACTAGCACACACATTCACCGACTTTAATATTTGCTGCTAACTAATGTTTCTCTGTAGAGTCCCATAACTACCAGTATTACTCGTAATTCTTCATATAGAAATATTTAACCCGGCCCCAACAATATTGACGTCCGTAGCAACGAGCGACATGGGTTAACGATACCTTCATAGACAAAATGTGCGGTACAAGTGTATCTCATCAACACGACCGGACTCATATGTCGTTACCCTACGTTGCACATGTTTTCCGGCCTGTCTCAAGGTTAGGGAAACGCACTCTTGAAATTTCAACCTGACCTCCATTCCGTTAGACCTGATCTTCTCCACAATTGGCCCCGTTTACTTGAGCGCTTTCTAGTGCAAGTTCTGCCCCGGTGTCCTTCATCCTCCATACAGCCGCCGGGTCCTACCAGTTGCAGGCCAGCTTGTCTATATGGCAAAAACAGCGAACAACGGGACATCGTTATAGGGGACGCTCTCAACGACGGCTTCACTGTTCACTGCATTGTCATACTTCTAGAATACCCCATTCAGCGGCCTGTGTATGACACTGACAGATGCGTTCAGTTTGCACCGCCCAGCGATCTCTGTGCCAGCGCACTCCATCTGGGCTAATTGTTTCAGTCCACCTGCTCAAATCCAACAGCCTGCTGGTTCGCCTCGTCTCTTTAACGGAGCATCCAGGTACATTTATTCATCCAAGCACTCTTGGCTGTCGGCCCATACTAAATCGTGCGTCGATCGTCCACCATACAACATGACAGTCATTTACGATACACAATATATATACATATATATATACATCATACATATATATATATAAAAATTTACATCATCATATATAATATATATATATATATACATCATACATACATATATATATATATAATATGTATCAGTGCTCACCAAAGAAACGTAAGCCCTCTGACTAGCCATTGCAAGCCCCTGTTTCCGGCGCGCTTCCAGCTATCACTGTGAACACCCGACGACGGAAACAGCCACCAGCAGTTAGTTAGTCAGGCAGCAGCTGTTTCGACTTCGGCTCCCCTTCGCACATCCCTTGTTCCCGTGTCCTGTCTGCCGCACGTCTGTCACGCACACTTACCTGATCGTGGTGCAGGACTGCTGCACCGTTCGGCTCGCTGGTCGGCTCCCGGCTGGCTGGCTGGTGCGGGGTGGGGCGCCCCTGGTGACGGCCACTCACCAGGACACCACCAGCAGCGCACACTTGGTTCAACGCACAGAAGCAGGCGGCGGCGATGGTGGCGGCTCGGCTCTGCACAACTATGACGACTAACTATGATGGTGGTGGTGCTGCTGCTGCTGCGGCTATGATGGGATGATTCTTGCCTCGTTCCTCGTCTTGCAGACGACGAATTTCAGCCGCCATGTTAGTATTTCGTGGGGTAGTGTATCCACCAGCGTCGTGACCCCCAACAGGCTGCTGCTGCTCCGGCTACGCCTGCTGCTGCTACTACAGTCATGGCCTAGCCACTACAGCCTAACCCGATGGCTGCGGCGGAGTCAGCACCGACTCTGCAGGAGCAGAGGGGACAACGAGCATAGGAGAATAGCTAGTGGCAGACCGAGAGAGACGCGGAGAAACGAGGCCGGGGAGAGTGTTGCCGCTCGACCCGCTGTACGGAGCCACCGACCGCTAGACATGGGGTCTCGTCGTGCTTGCCCACGAAACGACGATACTCATCGACAGACACCCGCTCTCGCTCTATCGCGCTCTCTGCAACTTCGACTGCCACTCGAGGCAGTGCAGGCTGCCGCACTGCTCGGAACAGGCTAACGACCCTCGCCCCTCAGAAACCCCTCGGGGGGATCGCTGTCGGCGCTGCTGCCGCCAGCCTAGCGGTCCCCATTCAAACCGAGAGGACAGAGCAGAGCACGGTCCGCCGACGACGAAACCCCTCTCTGGGACTCTCACTCACTAGTTCATTCGATCGATCGTTTCGAGGGGGCGCGAGGCGGAGGAAACCCGCGCTTATTCCATTATTGTTGGACTCTGACCTCTGGAATCCTACGGTTCGAACCACCGTCTCGACGTCGACGGTAAATGGTAAACGGTGAACTGGTGCGAGCTTTACCTTGTGCCCCATAGTAGATGCCGAGGATTTGATGTTCTCCTTCGGCGATTTTGTTGTAATCGTGACAATGGTCTCTAACTACGCAGAATCTGCGTTGGGGCAAAACGAAGGGGTCTAGCAGAAAAAAGCGGTTGACATTTCAACGGGGGACAATTATAACTGGAGCAATTAAACAGCATCAAAGACGATGTAATATTATTTCACATGTTTACACATTATGTCATTGCTTCTTTACCACCTCAGTCATATGTATATATAACAAGTGCCAGCAAGTTCCCAGAGACGAAATGCGACTGGCGCTAGTGGGGAGATCAACTACGTGCGCGCAAAGCAATTTAAACAAACGTGGTACGGCAGAAGAAGCAGCGCTAAATTGTCTACATGGAACGCTCTACACACCTACAGCATTGTATGTTCTTTCATGCCAGTCGCAACCTTATGTTTCACATAGGCTATGACGAAATCAACGAATTGCATAGCGTTGCCATTAACTACACTTTGCCTCCGTGAGGGTATGCCGGATTGTGGCGGTCTTCCAGGGGGCTCCCTCCCACTTGAGACGCGTGGGAAAAGCGGAGTAGATATTCCGTCTTTCCTCGTAAAAAAAATAAAAACCATTGACTTTTTCGGACCCTTTCAAGCTTCATTTCTCATAACAGCTACAACAAGTTTGCCAATTGCGACTGAGCTGGCACTGCGCCACTTGTAACTGATTATATTCCCCAATATCAGAAGCACACAATCTGGTTATACTCTTTCCTATATTGTAACTACAGGCAGTCAATTCTCCTCTATTTCATGTGTTGACACTTCTGTTGTCAACATGTATGCATGTGGCTTGCATTGCGTGCCCAGCCACACGGGTTCCAAAAACGTTCCCAACACATCCAACAATTAACTACAAGCGGCCATCTTCACTTCTCAGTAGTGTGGGCAACAAAACTAGCACGATCTGTTATAGATATAGCAGCGAGAAAGTCTGGAGCTAATGTGGGTGACTCTACCAGGCGAGTAGGTCATAGGGATTCCCACGAAAAACACGGCACGATGGAAAACGAACAGAATATACAATGAGCCTCGATGCATTTATATATAGCACACATATATCGTTTATTACGTTTCACAGAACAATATATAATCATTTTCGATGATATATATATATATATTTGGTAATAATGTACAAAATGTATAAATATATATAATTAATATTAATACAAATCCAATATATTTAGAGTACATATATTCGTCAGACGATGATTGTAGGGTAGATAAATAATCTTTCTCGTCATCTTCATCATATGGTCACTGGAACGCCTTACGTCTGCTTGTGTTGAGTACCTGAGAACAGGAAGTAGCTCTTGTAATGTTTCATTGCAAGCGTTGCATATAAAACGTGAAGAACCGCAGTATATAAATATAATATATATATATATACTGCGGTTCTAAAAAAAAAATATATATATATATATATTTCTTCCCAAAAGATAGCAATATTCGATACCGGCGTACGCTCGGCTCAAAACGATGAGTGGACGTCGTTTTGAGTTGAAGCTGTACTTCCCGCAGATGTCTTTCAGTTACGCGACGTTTCTCCGTTTATGTTCCATCGTGTATCGGAATCACACTAAGCAACCTACCGCTCGAGCAAATGAAAACATGACATTGAGTCTGGAATCCGCCACGCTAGACGCAAGTATCACTTAGTCTTGCTCTAAATGCTGCACCTCACAGGGCTGATGATGCTGAGACTGATTCGAGTGGTTCTGTTGCGGTGACAGAGTCACCTTCGGCTGACTGTACGCCAATGGACCTTCCGAAGGTGGCGGTTGTAACGATGGCTTTGTTGGCCTGAAAAAAAAAACGGTACAAACATTGGAGAATAGTCTCAGGTCAAGACTGTTCTAAAGGAGCCGAACTGCGCCAGAAATATATCCTCGGTGAGTATTTGTGTAATCCTATACGAGAAACGTTGCTTTTTTTTTTTCTTTCTCTCTGTCAAACAAATGTGGCAAACCGCTCGCACCTCTTCCATCCAACGATATGGCCGGAATGGCCGTACAAGGGTTCTGCAGGGAAATGCACCTTCGAGGTGCTAGACGCGGGCGTGACGACGTCGAGTGGCACAGCAAGATGCTGGCTTCCGTTGTTAGCTACGGCCCCTGTTGACGCGTACGTCGCCCGAGCTCGGGCAGGCACGCCGGCCTGTTCGAGGCCAGGTAACGAGGTCCGGGGCGGCAAAGCCATCCAATGATTACTCGTCGATTGCTTGTGCGTCACCTCAAAGTGTTGCCGTAATTCCGAGCTTGATGCTGTCCGGTACCGGCAGCTAGCGCATCCATACGGCTCCAGCCAGGCTTCACGGCGCATGCTACAATTGGCTAATCGAATAGGAGGGGCTCGCATTGTTTTTCTGTAACGGAAGCGTCAACAAGAAACGCTGATGAGGGTGAAATAATTAAGAGGCTAAACGAGACAATTAACAACGAATTAATTACTCGTTGATTCATCGAAAGCAGTGAAAACGCATGGCTCCTGCGAGAATCGCATCAAAGCGATGATGGGCATCGATCATTTGGCATTCGATGGAGAAATCTATGAATGGTATGATTGAGAGTAAAGTCAATTTTCCGAGCTAACGCTCAGCTAACGTTTTGCACGTTCACGGTACAGCTGCATTTCGGCATTTTGCTACTATAAGGCGGACCATTCAAAGGAAGATGTGCGACCGCGAGGATCGAAACCGGCCCCCTATGATTAGAAATAACTGAAGTAGCCGTAAAGTGTTGTTGGTTACCTTCTTGGCGGGCGATTGTGAGCGATTATGCCGTGCCTTCGACGCAGATGAATGGTCAGCCCCTTCGGGGTCAGTGTCATAAAATGACAGTGGGCGCATATGATGAACGACATCGCTCTGCAACGGAGACACAGATGATTTCGCAATGAGTATCACTTGTTTTCAAAAAAAAAACCCAAAATAACGACACCCTAACGTGCAGATACCGTATGGGTCTTCAATATGTGTCATCTGTGACATATGCTAAACGCAAGCAACGAGTTCAACCGATAAATGGATATTTTGAAATCTTGTTTAATTGTTATAGCGTGTTTAAATGTGTAATAAGCACATCCACGGCGAAGAGTGAATAAGGTTAACTCTGGACTTAGATCATTTCCAAATGTCGTTGCTCAGTTCATCATTAGCATAAAGCTACAGACTTTTGGCAGAATAGTTTCAACGCAGTTTAAGAGGAAAGACAAAAAACGCTCGTACAGTGACTCTTATTGTTAGCAATCTGTGGGAAATGTTCCAGCAGGTGGACGGTTCGTATTGACTGATTTATTGACAAACAACAATCTAACAATTGTGCCCGGATAATGTCTGTAAATAGCAGTTGGGTGCCAGGAGCTCGGCGGGGGCAACGTATTTCAAGCATTAGTTAACACTAGTTCACTGCGGTGCTTGTAGGAGCACCAACAGTAATAGTAGATGCCAGACTACCAGTCATCAACCATATTATTTCTCAGCGTTCTTAAGCGTTTGTTCGTGGGAAGATTCTATAACAGCCTCGAAGTCAGGGACTCTGGCCCACCCTCGCTTATTTCCCTATAAACTCACACCGAACGTCAAATCCGTCGAGAACCTCTCTTCAGGAGGAAGAGCTGCTGTCACAATTTTGCCGCACTTGAGCCGATCGAAATTCTAATTCTATCTGTATTGTGTTTCTGTGTACATAACAAGTGAGCCTACATCGGCGCCACATGTAGTATACACAGCCATTCATCTCTGGCGACATTAGTAACCGAGTGTTGACCGACAGTGATAGAGGTAAACTACTAATAATAATCATAATAACAACACAATAATTCAATATGAGGTGACATCACCAACAGCGGGGACTTCGTCCGCTGCCCCACACAACGGCGACGACGTCAGCTTTAGTGAGGTTCTGGGGTGCTAATCAAAACGATCACCATACCAGCAACAGCATTCTGATGATGCTCATGAAATGGTGAAAGCGACTTCAAATACGACTACCAAGACGTCCATTGTCAACTTACCCGATGTTTGTGTGGGTGTGTGCGCGTCGCAACCGCAACTTGATGTCAAAGAAAGGTCCCAACAACGTCCTACGGGCACCACTTACGACGAGCACCACTAGCGCGCGTGACAACAACAACAGCAGCAGCGACAACTGCAGAACGACGCCGCCGCCTATGGGCGCGACTCAAAGGAATCGCCAGCGATCACTCGAAGGACAACGTCAACGGTAACGTCAGAGACGTTACTCTGTAGCTCTGCCCACTCTCGCCTAGAGTACCTGCAGTGCAGGTGCACAGACGACCGACCAGCTGCAAGATGATGACCTCGACACGTTTCGATGTGATTTAACGTGAATGGAAAGATGTCGCTAAGGGTCGCATAGGAAACACTAAGCCTACTTGGACGACACAACCTGACTGGCTAGCTGGCTGTCCGTTCACCTGGTCGATGTTCGCTGCAAAAGAAATGACTTAGCCAATGACGAACGTGTCAATATGCCACGATAACCAGCCGAGACGACGTGCGGACAACGCCGAAACATAGAGACAGCCTCGTAGAGGGCGCTGAAAACGTCTCGGTCGACACAATCAATCATCCTGCATGTCGCGCCTGTGTGAGGGTGTGCACGCGTCCGCGCAGTGCTCATGTGATGTGCAACGCAGTGCTAACTGAGGCAGAGAGCCCGAGGCTGATTCACGTGTTCAGCGGGAGAAAAGCTAGAGGGACTGATGCTGTTTATCGCCGTTGTCGTTCAGTGTTATACGTAGCTCGTATCACTCTGTTGTGTGTAGCGGTGTGAGAGAGAGAGAGAGACAATTGATCACATTCATGAATCAGGATTGTGAATTCGTACGGCGATAATGATGCATACTTCGGAAACGCTTATTGGTAGATTATTAATCGCTTGTTGGGCGTGCACGTGGATCCGCATTTACCGTGCAGGACGAACGAGCTAAGTTGTTAGCTGCAATAAGATATTAACATTCGAGACAAGTTGACGGTTTTTCTTTGGAATTATTTCTTCATGAATTATGAGATGAATGGAGATGTACAACTGATCGGTACATGAGCCTTAGGTAATTGTAGCGAGCATCAAATAATTGATCAAGCATCAAATAAGATTTAGTTCTTAGAGATTACCGCATGAAATGTTTTCACAATAACGACTAAATATGTATATTCATTATACCATTTTTTGTAGCTCCATATAGGTCTTATCCAAGGGAAACTAGCTTACCGGCCAGCAAGCTATGCACTACTTTTAATGTCCATATATTCTAAACAAAGGATTAACGGGACCACAAAGTACAGAATAATGGCTAGATTCGTAGTAGACGTATTTTCGGGATGGGGTCGTTGCACGATTCAGTGAAACAGAGAAACGCAATGCCCCGTAATTCAATCATGCAGTGACCAATAACAACCTCCACATTAATTAATGTTGGAACTACGATAGAAAGATAGATAGACACAGGAATACGAATAGATATTCAACATAGATAGATACGCGCGGATAGGAAAAGCCTATTAAAGTTTGAGTAATATGTATTCTATCCTAATGCCAGGACTATTATAGCTGGTACTCTTAAGCACTAGAGAGAGAGAGAAGGGGATGAGTATACAAGGATTGGAGGCGAGGACCGACGGGAGGCCCACTCTCATCTAATGTAAGAAGGCACCTAATAAAATGAGAGTGAAGGGTCATAGAACTTCACATCGAGTGCCGCTGCCGTACCCCGATCCTCAATCTACCTCGAATTCAACGTGTGTTTTCCCTTCTTAAGACTTAAGCAGGAACCTAAGCTAAAAGACCGATGAAATTTCAACAATTAGAATTCTCGAAACAGTGACACGCTGACGAGAACGATCAACCACCTCGATTCTATTGTCGAATTGAACATGTTCGCGGTTGAAAGTGCGTTTCTCGAACTCGAGTACTCTGCGATTGCATACATTAGTAAGGATAATCATTGATCGGGTCCTCCGGTGCAAACCGAATTCGAGTCCGGTACACAACGAGGCAGCTGATCCTGGGATGATCGCGCAGGAGAAAGTGATCAGCGCTTCGTAGGTCCATGGCAAGAAAAACCTCAAAGAGGATACGATAAGCTGTAGGTCCACTAACAGAATAACAATTTTCGAGTGTCAATAATCCGTAACGAATGGAATCTGTGAAACAAACAGACACACAACTAAACAAGTCAGGCTATCCCTATATTTGTACGTAATCATGAACTGCATATGATTTAATCCAGCGATCATATTCAAACCGGGACATAGAACTTGTACTACTTGTAGTACTTGCAAATGAAAAAAAAATTGTTGAACGACTAAATTTTTGTCGGACTAATAATTCCTGAACAATGTAGTCTTCGACTGGGCGAGTCGTTGGTATCGGTGACCTTCTCCAGTGCAGCATTAATGCAACGAATGATGAGCGCAATCTCCAGCTATAAATATAAATGGTCACTTACAATGGATGTTTTCTGCCAGCTTATGAAAATATCTATACTTAACTAACGCCGTTTGTATGTGCAGCGCTTCAATATCGTTCCAGCTTGGAAAGCAAAAGATAATTTACCGTTGAAGTAAAGCCTGTTTCAACGGCTAATCGACTCTTTTTTTTATTAACTGAGGGCGGACCCCCTCCATTTCCACCAACATTTTAATAAAACCTCTACTTAAGAGCATAATGCTGTTGTGTTTATTGTTTACTGGCCTAAAGGTTAAGAGCTGAGGCCTGTCAGATAGGGGAACAGCTGAGGGTCAGCTCTAAAAACAGTTTTTTATTGTTTACTGGCAAATGTGTAAACCTTTCTTAGAGTGCAACAGGCCTTAAGTCCACGACAAAAAGCCATTTTGCACAGATATCTGAATAGTCGCAAAATTTAGGTTAAGTTACGGACGCGAAGGGAGCGAGCGGACCGCGAAAGTTCATGTAAGTCGAAGCCAAATAAAGATTGATTTTTGTTCAGATGTACGGTATCCACGCCGTGCGATACATGCTGTAATTCGCCAGACGGAGCGGCCGAGTACAGTGGTGTGCGGTCCTGGCTGGAGAGAGATTAAACTAGAGCATTGATTATAGACAGTAATAATAATAATAATAGTAATCATAATAAGAGTGTTTATATAGTCAATATATTCAAGGTAAGACTTTCTAATTAGAAAAATGATACACATTCACTGGGTACAATTGTTGCATAGCTGTTAATAAAAAATAATAATGAATGTCGACGTCATTAGTTAATAATACAATACAAACAAGATGTTCAACGGGACGTTTTCATATTCTATTAAGAATACATAGAGGAAGCTGTTCTTAGACGTAATTTCACGTTCAGCGGTTGGTGCAATTGTCGCCCACTTTTCTAATTGATTAATAAAAAACATAGTTTATTATTGACTTCATTAATGTGCTTAACATCTCGTGATCAGTTGTGAGTACCACTACACTATTCCGCTCTCGTGTATCGAGTCTCCGTTGAATCGGCATTAATTGGTCACAGTGTCACACACGTAATTCTACCTGACTGGGCTTGCTGCCACACGAATAAGCACGTGTCAAATGAGTTCCTTAAGGACCACTAACTCCACGATGACGTCAAACCTGCGTACAGCGTAACTAGCTGGTTTATTTATGTATATAAGCGCGACGCGGCTTGAAGCAGCTGCCTCCGGTATCGCTACTAAAGTTAGCGTATTTGATCGGAATGGTTTGCTCAGATAGATGCAATGCACACCCGCAGATAAGATTTAATACGGAGGAACAGGTATCCGTGATGTATTATTGGATGGCACATTTGTACGATGGCACGTAAGATTTTCTTGTTGAATATAATCTCACGGCTAGCCGTCGGGAACAGTGGGTCGTTGTGCTGCTGATTTGTCAACTTACCGTAGAAATTGAGAACTTCTTGAACCAGGTTGCATTTGCCTTTACACTCTCACTTGTACTTGTTTTTTTTTTAGCTTTAACCTGCGGAAGCTGAACTCGTCTGTGTAGTAACAGGCTGATCATAAGGAAATACTAGATCTCAATGAATTAGAAGAGAAAGTATTGGAGCAAGAAAATTGCAACAAAGCTGCATTAGAAAGCCTGTACGACCACGCGTCATAATCTGCGAAAATGAACACACATACACACTATTGTAAACGGCACCCTTTCTTTATTTACCGCTCTTCACTAACTGCTAACTGAACCCATTAGACACGCCACCTTTGCTTTTCTAAGCGTATGTATATGTTTATATACAGTAAGAACATATCTGAGCTTCATAATATCTCAGTGGCCGCCTGCCGATTAATCAATCAGTAGCGTGGAAAGGCAAGTTCCGCTTCTGGCTGTATCTACACACCGCGTGAAATTGTTCCCCCTCTCGCGGTGCCTCTCTATCGAGATTCGAAAAAACTGTCGAGTGGTCGGTATTCGGTGGCTTCATTATGCGTTTATTATTATTATTATTCGTCTTAGGAAAAAAAAGTGACAACCTACGCTCGCCAATGGCACATATACACTTCATTAGAGAGGAGGGGAGAGGAGACGGCGATGTACGACAAATGACGGGACCCAATGCCAACTTCTGTCAAGTTACTAGCACAATCGAGGAGTATTGATATATATATATATATATATATATATATATATGAGGCTGGGAGTACGTGGATCCATTATACTTTTAGCTACGTACAAATACGCTAAACCAATGTATTTGCTACTCGTCATTGTATGTCAACGACGCGACGAAGGAGGACAACAGTTGCTAAATTGCCGGGGGAAGAGGACTATTGGCTTCGGGCTGTTGTGGGCATTTCCGTAGTCGGCTGTTACAACGAACATCCTATGTACCATACACACACACACACACACTTACACATGCGCGCGCCTGATAATTTCGTGATTACTTATGGAAGGGAAATATTATATGTATTTATAATTTCTATTAGTATGTGAAAAGGGACTATTCACAATATTCTATTATTCACAAGAGACAGCTACTGCTGTTGCTGTTACACTCCCTCTCTCTCTCTCTCTTTCTATATATATATATATATATATTGATTGACTGAAGCAAGCCGAAGAGGTTGAAGGCAGTAGAATAAGAGTTAGGTGTGTTTACAGGGGAGGGAATAGACTGCATGGGTTTGGCTCTGGTTGGGCAACAGTCATCGTACCAAAAACAAATCTATACATTTTCCCATTTTTCGGTATTCTCAGACGACGGTGAACAGAAGCGGAAAGCGACGTGGAATATTAGCAATGCAAAAGGTGTTTTATACAGGGCGTCTCTATATTCAGCACCACGATGATGCATGTGTACGCGCGTCAGGGCGTATATGCTGAACGAATCGATGTAACTATCGAGCTGTACACATTCAAGGCTAGGAAATACATTCCTTATTACACACATATATATATAAATATATATTACGTTATAACGCCACCGGACCAGCCCACTCGACAGAGACGGATGGATTTTCTACAAAACACAACTATTTAACTTAATGTTTGGTTGGCAACTTGCGTTCTCTTCCGGTAGTTATGTCTCGGCTTTCGTTCGATATATCGCCATTTGAAGCTTCGCGGCCACGCACATTTACGTGCAACGTTTGCTAATTATTTTCTTCTGTAATTGTTTGCGGTCGTTTTGGTTTCGTTATTTTTTCTTTTTTTTGCATAACAAGCGAAATGAGGAAATTCGATGTAGCTGCGCTAAATACATCACCATATGGATAAATGGATAACTCGGTAGCCTCAATCTTCCTTACCATCACGTCATCGAGATATCGCTGTTGCTGATGGTAGCTGCTAGGGTCAGAGATGAAGGTTGGTATCGCCTTCACTGGGTCTTCAGTCACCACCATCGTGTGTTTGTCACCCCACGTGTGTCACCACTCAATGTTGAATATCATAACCTGCTTTGCTACACTTACGGAAATCGTGAGATGCGCTTGCGATCTCGAGGGTCCGCTGTTCCTCGCGTTATAATCGATCATCAATGGACGTTCTTCCGTCGCTGGCGGTTGCGTATCTTCATCCATTTCGGTTTACTTACGACTTGCTGGTTGACTCCCTAGACGGCTGTTGTGTGGTCTCGTCTTGACGACCGCCTGCGATTATGATGTTGTGGTTGTTATATGTGGCTGTCTTTTGTCTCGCCTCAAAGAAGCATTCGTCGCGACCATTTACTGTTCCCACATCACTGATTGAAAGGGACGATGAAATGGAGGCTGATTGCACCGTCCAATGCACCGCTATCTGCCTCCTTATCCTTTTAATATTATACCTCGTTGATGTTGCTGCGGCTGCTGCTGTTGTACTGGCTTTTTTTTTGTTGTTATTAGGTTACCTATATTCGCAGAAGTGCTGAAACGCAGGCTCAGCTTCCGATTGAGAGGGGGACAGGAGGCAAACAGCCGGTCTTCCTACGAATTTGGACAGCGCAAGTGGTGTTTTCAGAACTTCCGCTTAGTGCTTCTTTTTCGTGGCCCTCCTGAGTCGGTTGAAGTAGCAATCGGCTAAAGGTTGTGTGTGTCTGGGACTATGCCATTGTTACTCTAACCGTTACAAGAGACCTCTTCGTTGTACCACGTTTGTGAAGGACGTCAGATAGACTCACGTTTCTTGTGGCGATACGGCGCCGTAAGAGTTGTGCAGCCATCTCTCTCTCTCTGTCAGTCTCTCCTTCGCTCACTCGCCTCGCCCTCTCTCTATCGCTCTCTCAGCTCAGTGTGAAGCCGTGGAGCCTGGACGCGCTCAACAAGGAAACAGGGCTAGCAAGATGACAAGATGGCTGCCCACAATCTTGAAGTGCTCGGTCACATGGATAATACGTGCCGGATCGTTGAACGCCTAGAGCAGCCGCCTGTGGCATCGGCCACTGGACGTTGCCTCGTAGTCGTTGTCGTTGTAGCAGCAGCAGCATTTCGAACGAACGAATTATGGTCGAGACGGCGATCAGCATGAAGATGCGAGTAACAGAGTTGGCACACCGGCAGGCCCAGTCCCGATGTGCCGGCAACGTGTGCACGTAGATAGGATTCAAAGCAACACGTGTGCGAGGCGACATGGAACACTCCGACAAAGCCTACATAGTAGGTTCTAACCACTGTGGATAGGTCAGTAGCCCCTACGAGACAGCTTCGAGGAGTGGCGACGTGACGGATCTCGTTTATGACAATCTCGGAGACCCGTGACAAATCATGATCCCGTTTTTTCTTGACAACGTAACAGGATTGATGGCCAAACGATATGAGCCATAACAACGGCCGTTGCAGTTTGACGTGAACAGCCTAAGCTAGAGGCAAATTGGAGGACAACCAGAGATGCTTCTTCGATTTGAATTAATTTCCCGCTGTTGAACAAGGTGGAAGGAGGAATCGTGCAGACTGAGTGCAGTCGAGACAAGTACTGGATGATCGCCACGCTGAATGAGCTAGCTGTGTTGAAGGGTTAGCCCCCTTTGTGACATATGACCAGCGGAGCATATCGGACACCTAATCCGTTTTTTTTGCTTTTGAACTTTTCTGGGATCAAGTGAGAACCGAATATAGCACCGGTTTTTTTACGATAGGCGCGCAAGGGACTCTTTGCATTCGACAGTCTGCTGATCGGCCGTTAACACGGCGCCCTGTTCGACAAGGAACGCCTTAAGCTCAAGACGTCCCGGGAAGAGTAGGCTCTTCTCAAGGTAAGCCACCGAAACGCCTGGCCGGAATCTAGAATCATTCAACAGACAAACGTTAGACGTGCACAAATCACTCATGGTTCGATTTTTGAGAGGGCTAAAAGAAATAGATCAAGTTGGTGCCACTGTGTCAAACATGACTAACGCGCTAATAATGGTCTCGTTCACAATTAACATAAGGTGATATAATTCCGGTAGAATGAACGGTGTCGAATCTCCGGTATACTTCTGATTTTTGAGTAGCACCAGCAACTGCAATTAAATTACGACCATAAAAACTCGATAACGGCTAAAATTCATTGCTATTATTTGAGGAATATGGAAAGTGCACGAAGGATCCTCCATATATGAATGCCACGGCATATTTTGCATAATATAGAGTGAACAATGCAATTCAAATAGTAATCAAACTTACGGCCGGCATTACTCGCTGAAAAGAAAACGTTAGTGGAAACCCTGATTTATTTAAGAACTACATGTAATGCAATCTCAATATAATAATATTCCTTGATCATGCGTCTTCCATCGAACTCCTAAAGAATCGCGATCTGTTGCTATCGGCCAATCTCGCCTTCTGTTTCGTATAGTGTCTTGTAGCAATGCGCTGCGAGATCTGTTCGGCGGATCGCTGCTCGAGACCTCCCTTAATATCAAGCCACTTGGAAGTCCGCTCGTGAAAGAACGTCTCGATCATGCCAGAGCACATCATCATACAAACCATGCCATCTCTCGCTGAGTAGCTAAACATCACCGGTACTACGTCTTCTCATTCAACACTGGTATAAGTGTTGTCTAGCCAACCTCAAGTCAGCAATACAGTGATCTGAAGGAGGCAATTTTGAGTGGTTACAAACGATACAATCTGCGCAGACCCTACCAGTTGGCTTCCCGAGTCGAGTGAGATAGGACTTCACCGAATTGTGGCAATGGTTTCGTCTAGTAATAGAATCGCATGACGAATACGAAGGTGGAGAAGAGAAAACTCCCGTTCGCTAACAGCAGCAGGTTTGTCGACCGTAGATTCCCCCTCTTGGGCTGTTCGTCCTTGCTGATGAACTTGAGTTCGGGGAATACGGTGAACACGAAGGACTTATGGCGTCACGAGATGCGACGTTTCACGGCACCACATGCGATGCCGCCGCCGCATGTCGTCGTTGATCGTCGTGGGTGACAGAAGTAATGCTGAATACGTTTAAGCATCGAATGACGTCACCCTGAATTCTTCATGCGAGCTAATTTGTTGCCGATCAAACTGCTGTCTTTGTAGAACGAATCGCGGAGGTAACGAAATCCCCTCTCTACGTTGTCGTCTGTCTCTCAAACAAAACTGTGCATTCGGAGACGCTCTACCTAGTTGCAGCAAGCAAGAGGTGCTGCTCTGAATCAAACTAGATGGGAGCCACTTAAAAACAAATCCCACGAGCCCCATAACCATGATATGCCCAAGCCCTACTTGCAAACCTTCTCGCAGGCCCTCTGCTGTCTCTTGAGACAACCCCCACTAGCACTACATACGTTTTCAAAATGGCCGTGTAGGCCAAAACGCGTAGTCTGCCCACGCTCCACTCCATGATGTAAGCACCCATCCGAGGGGCATTCTGGTACAGCCGGAAGAAGCGACTATAGTTGTCGGTGGTCACAGCAGAGATAACCTTCACCGCGTGCGCGACCACCGGATGGGATCGCTCGTCGTCACTCAGGGACGTCAGTGTCTTGTTCATATCTGAAACAATCGACAACGAGAAGGGAACACATCAATACTCACATTTGTGCTCACATGTTTAGTGGGAATAGTCGAACGGCAACTAAAACTGTACAAAATAACAGGGTTCGAACATAAACGAAAACCGAAGGCAAATCCTCGGTCTAGGCTGTTGTTCCTTTGTTCTCCAACAACGAACGGCTCCTTAGAAATAGAAGGGAATTGCATATTCAAGCGGAGAAGAAAGCCATGGGGTGACCGTTACTTTTTTGTC
Source organism: Stratiolaelaps scimitus (assembly GCA_019614645.1). Classification (NCBI taxonomy): domain Eukaryota; kingdom Metazoa; phylum Arthropoda; class Arachnida; order Mesostigmata; family Laelapidae; genus Stratiolaelaps; species Stratiolaelaps scimitus. The sequence continues at coordinate 16,067,359 of JABWDB010000005.1, forward strand.
AGGAAACATTTTCGATAGAGCAATATGAAGCTCCGTTGGGGTTAGGCATTTTTGGTTGCGCGCTTCGTAATTAGTCGTGCGAATATGAGGGACAATTACCGACCGTTGCCGTAAGTGACCGTATACGAACCTAGGACGTTCCGAGTGAATACATGGTAGAGCAGCTTGTATCCCGCAAACTCGAGACGGTGGCGCGCATCGGGAAACTCTGCGTAGAGCGATGCCAATTGGGTTTGGCATTGATTAAACTCCTCGTGGTCGCCTTTCTCGAGAGCGATTCGAGCATGCGTCTCATAAACATCGATCGAGAATAGCGAACGCACGCATTGTACAGTCAGATCCTGTCGGACCGACTTGAGCTGATCGCAAGCGTAGTGATAGTCCTGCTTAGCGATCCATGCCTTTTTAATGTGCTCGAGCGACCGGCGCAGAACGTGAACTGGCCGAACACTACTAGGATCGGGTGCCGACGTCAAACGGAAATAGGCCTTCTCAATGTCCTGGCAAGTTCCCTCGATCGGCGCACCCGACCAATCCTCATACCAGTTATAGCTATCCGATAGGGTTGCGTTCATTGTCATATCGGTCTTACGAATAGGCTTTCCAGCGCCAGCGGATCCGGCCGGCGAAACTGAATCGGCATTATTGGCAAAACGGCGAGCCCGCTTCTGCAACTGACTGGGACTAGTCTTCAGCTCATCGGCCGCAAATCGTTTTTTCATCTTATCGTTTGAATGTTTTTTGTTGTTGCTGTTGTTGCTGCTGCTGCTAATGCTCTTCGACCAGTCGCTACCGCCACTAACCCTGTTCCCCGAAAGGCTCTTGCCGAAAGTCGAAATCCCCTCAGATTTGCTGTGCTGCTTTGTGCCCAACCCCGCCGCTCCTAACGACCCAACCACCAAACGCAGATCGTCTCCGCTTAGCCTAGACATCGCTTCCGCTAGGCGTTGCTGTCGGTCAGAAGCACCACCTTCACTACTTCTGACAACGACTTCCGACGACCTTCTAGATCTCGACAGCATGTGTTTCTCATCGCTGTCCTGCTCCATGGCGTCACCTCGATGGCCATTGACACAATCATTCATTGACGACCTCTTCTCTTTGCTGTTCGACAATCTCGACTGTGGCGGTTCGTCCTTGGTCGCTCGCTTCAATTGCCGAAGTCGTTCCACCTCGGCCTTCTGCTGCTTGAGCTGTTCCTGCCGTTGGCGCTCAGCTTCGGCCTTGACCCTCGCACGTTCAGCCTTATTCCTCTTAATCTGCTCCTGGCGTTGTCGCTCGGCATTGGCTTTCGCTTGAACGCGCTCCTCCTCCTGGCGACGATTTTCTTCCACAGTCTCACTGTACACCTTTGGCAAAGGCTCATTAGCCCAATCATGCGTCCACAGACGTTTGTTGTCCGTTGCGCAAGTCACCTTACCTGTTGATGCAATGATGAACACACAACGGAAAAGACAGATTAAATCGTGAGCTACCATATCCTAAGTAGTAAACATGAGGAATGCTGAGTAGAAGTAAATACGGTTACTGAAAACAATCCAATTATCCGCTGAACAAGAGGTGAGCAGATGTAAGTAATAAAATATTGATCGCAATCAGCCGGCTATTAAGCAAACACAGTATCACCATTAAGCACTCACCTCTAATTATAATCTCGACCTGCTGCTTGTCAAATTCGGTTTTGCACTTCGCGAACGATCGACGCGTGTAGTCCTGTAAAGCGATCGGCCATTCACTAAGGTACGACGATCCACCAGGGGCATTATTACCACTATCCACCAGCTGCTGTTGGCTGCTTGACGACACTGAGACAGCCTGTGCCAAGCTACCACTGTTGACACCGGACATTTTCAAGCCACCGCCTACCAGTAGACCCTCTGTGCTGCTGGCTCCGGCCTGCGCACCCCGATATTGTTGCTGTGACTGTTGACGCTGGGCTGCCGGAGACGACGCGTGCTGGGCTGGTCCGCTGTTCATATTTGCCTTACCAAGGATATCTGCTGAATTGTTCATGTGGTTGGCGAGACCTAAAGGGGATACCATATCCATACGAACAATACCTGAAAAAATCGAGACAGCGAGAAGAAACAGACCCCCCAGGGGTGAGGTATGTTACTACATTAGAAATAAAAGTAGCTAATCATCAAACAAGGTGACAAGGTGGGTCCCGGGTACAAATAACTTTATTAATTAATTTACCTGGAATTTACGCCACCATGCATTTACGTCAAAGTCGAAAACATGACAGTTATTCCAATTCACTAGAAACGCTAAAAATAATCAGAACGCAACAAAGCACAATGGATGTTCGCAGCTAATTAGCATCTTAAAAATAGCACTGATAATCCGTGTCCGCTGTCCGCTTACCGTTGCTATGTCGATTTCCACCCATCGGGCTAGCCCGATGTTGTTGTTGCGCACCAGTGAAACTGTTTCTCGATGGTCTCTGACGAGGACCTACTCCCCAGCCCCAAGCAGGGGCCTGCACGCCAGCGATAGGTCCGTACACTGGAGGATATCCGGCACCAGCGCCGGCAACATCAACAGGAAATGGTCGAGGCTGTCGAGAGGCGGCCTGCTGCTGTTGTTGCGGCTGTGGTGCCCAGGGTCCGAAACCTGTCGTGCCCCAACCACCACCAGCAAAACCGTCCATTTGAGCTGGCGGAAACGGTGTGGTCGCTGCACCGAGACCTCCTCGAGGAGCTGCCGCTGCCCGAGGGTTTACCTGTGAACAGTAGCGCTGTCATTAAGAGCTGATGCAGAGTATATATCATGTGTGCACATTAAAGACGCATTTTTTGACTGAGTTATAGCGTAATTTCAACTTGAGTGAGAGATAAATGCAAAGTAGTGGCACGCCGGGTGATGGCAAATTAATAAACTAAACCATGTATACTTATAACGAGGCTTTCAGCGTTCGCTCTCCTTTAATTTTCCAGATCGTCTCTTGTCGACAACCAGTTAATCGAATTATGCGTGGTAATAAATGTATTGCACAAACTGAGGCAGCGAGGATCTACATAGTCAAATGAAAAGAAAACATGTTAAATATACACACCTTCGCTAGTTCCTCCATCGCCTTTTCCCAGGCAGGTCTCTGCGGAGGTGGCCCTGGCGGCAAAGGCAATTCCGCCACGTTCAGATGAGTGTCCATAGCTTGTGCAATCACCACCAGAGGTGATAACGACGACGAAAAGTATGCTCTTGATTCAACGAAACAACCAGTACAGTCGATCGACTGACAAATACGTGATCACCGATGTGCGTCCCACTAATCCGACTTCCAATTCAGATCTGAAACCTACATTCAGCAGAGTATTCGTTACCAGAAATCTTGCTAATCAACCACCTGGATTTCATCTTATTGTACCGAGCAGGCTAGCTCCGATTCCAGCACACCAAATACAACGCGGAGATAAGCAATCAACTTAAAGCGAGACCTATGTAAATTTCGTCTCAATTATGAAATTCGCAAACAGAATATACTGAATGTCAATTCGTTATTTGATCAAAACGATATTGCCGTTCAGCTCGTCCAATAAGAGGGCGCATGAAAATTTGCAGCGTGCCGGGGCTTAGGCTTGCTTATTTACCAAGCTTCACTGGGAGACAATGTTCTTCATTTCAATGCATTTCAGCCTGAAATACATCTTCTGTGACGTATATTATTTCGATCGGTTTGTGTGTGTGGTGATCATAGGTTGAGTCATCCTTTAAAAATGCAGCTTTTCTTCTTCATACTTTCCAACATCCTCCTCATTTAGTTATATCGAATAGAAGACTCACGAACCTGTCTCGCTTTTATTACCTGGGAATAACCGTACCTAAAATCCTGCCACAGTCTCGGGGGGGAGGGACAAATTTAGTAACCCCAATATACGTGGCCCAGAATATCCCTACGACTCTCCATAGCATCCCTTCCAGCAATCGAGCCCTAGCACTAATAGACATCCATAGAAGACTTCCACACCTGTTGTGGGCTGTGCCTTCACATCACTGTGTGTGTACACGATCAAATATGTGTGACCCCATCACCGATGCATCTACAACCACCACGAATATAGATACCAGGCAGGTCCTCCTCCCAATTGTACCCTACACATTCGCTACGTCTAGCGTCGATAGTCGCTCGTAGAGCGTATCACATTCTTCCCGTAACTGGGTTATGGCCACTATATGCCCACTCTGGTAAGATTTTTCCTGACACCTAGAAGACGCGTCCTAAATCTAAAAGAAAATTTTCGGACAGATGCTTTGCCACTACGTATCGTCCACGGTACAGCTGCTTTCCACGGCATTGCTTCATAAAGCGGAGCCCTTAAATGCAAACGTGCAACGGTGAGGATCGAACCCGTGCATCTTCGTCCTTACATCCCGAAGTATCGTTTACTGGTATAACTCGAAACTCACTGATAGGTTAGCGAAGTAGATCTGTTCCCTGTGTGGCGTGTGATGGACATCAAACTGCGCAGGGTGGTCGCATCACACAACATCCACGAATACAAATGTCCTGAAATAATGAAAAGCCCAAAAAATCGATCCCACACGTTTTCACCAATGGTCTACACACACAAGCACGCCACAAATGTGGTGTCCCACACTCGACACATAGCACAAGAACATTCAGCCGGAAGCAGATCCTATGGAAGCAGTCTGGTATAACTTTCCGATTCGGAGACTACTTCGGCTCACACTCACACACGTTTACTTAACACCTTACTACAATACGATAATCTACTATATTTGTGTTGCAGAACGAGAAGGGGACAAGAGATCTCGGCCTCTCCGTTCGTGTGTCTGAAGTCAGTGTGACACTGCAGCGCCAATTGCAATATGGCGGGCGAGCGTACCACAACAACTAGTGCCACAGATCGCACCACTGAGAGTACCACAGGGTGGGAATGGGGGCTCACAAGGCGAACACGCCGCTGTGCCATAGCGCGGGAAAGTTGAAATTTGCAACGAGACACAAAGAGGCTTTTTTATTTTAATTTTATAGCTGACTCTCAGCTGTTTTTTATCCGCATCTATCAGGCAACAGAAAACACAGTTCAGGTGTCCGCTTCCACTGTGGACATGGGGATGTGTGTATTTTTCGTGCCGATATTTCTACTAGCAATATATATATATATGAGTAAATGGCTGATACAGAAATATCTGATGGGGTGGGGGGGCCGCCGCCAATTAAAAGCGATTAATTTATTTGATCCCCGTTAGTCACCATTCATCACTAAAATAATTGTCCGTCGAACGTACGATGACAACAAGGGCCATTACGAGGACAATCCCGTAAAGTTTTATCAAATGTCATTTATTATTACTCCCGTATGGTCTACTCTGTATAATTATTGTCTTGTCCCTATTTTATTTGGCCTAGTTAATATTTCTACTGTAAGTTGAACTTCATTTCATAACAATAATGCCCAGTGTCGGCTTGTCGGGCACTCTAAGGCTACAACAAAACAGAAATAAAATCATGGTCAGTAATGGAGCATCACCTTTAAAGCGCCTCGGTGATGAGGATGTATTTGCGTTATTAATAGCATCCGGCAGTTTCCTCTTTACCATAAAGTGCAGGCTGCGTAAGGTTTCGCGAGGGCTCCAATAGCTGAACAGAGATCTTGCTCCTGCTGGGAGCGTGTGTTTAGAGCATTCGAGTGTAAAAAACTGTAGCTTGTATGACACTGCTTGTATAAAGGTTATATCGACAAAGGCGTGTACCTAGTACGGGTCCCACCCGATTGTACTTCCTTCAAACAGATACATGCAATTTCTATGGATTACTAGTTCCATGGTAAGTATTATTCGCGTACTGCTGGACTGCCAAATCACACCGTGATGCTGTGGCTGCTCAAGGAAATTATCGCATTAACGTAAGTGTTTCTACATGAGCATTGGATGAAATTGGGGAACATGGGATGGACAACCGAGCTCCCGAATTTCTGAATCAGCTGTTTCAAATATTGTAGCTAGAAGAATATGGTCGAGCCCGATGACCTGGTGGTGCATTCGTGTGCGCCTCGCAATCGGAGGAGACACGTGTTCGATTCCCACCGTTGCACATTCACATTTAGGGGTTGTCCGTCTTACGAAGCAATGCTAAAAGCAGTTGTACCGTGGACGTTAAATGTTTATGGCTGAGAGTCAGCCCGAAAACCTTTAGGGGCAGGAGAATACGGCTGTGCTCGTAGCGGGCTGGCGTAGTGGCGGAAGTAATGACAAGCACAAAGCCGAAACTAGACGAGGGACGACTCTCAACAAGGCACCTGTCCTGGTAGGTAGAGACGTTTTTCTCACCCACGTCAGCCCCGCACTGGATCGGCCCACTTTCCATGGAGATTGGAACGTCTCTAGGGGTGTTCGTGCGTTTGAAGAAGATTTCCTCCTCTAACAAAAAGATGGAGAATAAAACGAGAAAGAAGTGTTCACTCTTTGCTGTTGTAAATTTATAGCGCCTGGCCGAGCTTTTACAGGTTCAAAGGTCGTGACAATGACGCTTAGCAGGTGAACTAGGAGGTCTGTGACGAAACGTTTCTGCATAAGTTCAATTGTTGTAATGTTGGCGCGGTCCGCAGGAAGCTGCTTCATGCTGTACTCTTTTTCTCGTAAAATCTCACTGTTCAATTTCCTTCTGATAATGATTTTGTTCGTGTGGTCTCGTCAACTAAGACGGTAAACGATTTCAGACTACAGACGAACATATCGATATGTTCCTATGCATTATTTTGCGATCCTCCTGTGAGTATAGCGATGCGCGAGTTAGTGGCGGGAGAAAACGAAATGAGAACTTCATTCATTCTGTCCCGCTCCTCCGCTCCTACTTGAGTCACAGGAGCAAAAGTAACGGTGTATCCGCTAGCGTTCGCACCGAGTCATTCATTAGTCGACTGATCGTCGATCGACTCGAACTCCCGGGATAAATCTGTCCACTCGACCAATAAACGGGAACGAATCCCTCGCTAATGGCAGCGCTATGTGTGCCATGGGGATATCTGCACGGTGAAGGTGCGGTGTTCCCCGATGCCAGTCAGCAGCCTCCAGCACAGCCGAATTGGTCAGGCCCACCGCAGGTACCCATCGGGTGCAATTCGACTTTGCAAGGCGGGCGTCTTATCGCCCACGGTGATTATACACCCATTGGGTCGTGTGTCGACCAACGCTTGCATTTTCAGGAGCACCAACCGCCATCGCAGCCTCCGCCGCCGCCGCCGCTGCCTCTGTCGTACCAACCGGGATGGGTTTGGCCCACTGTCCCGTTGACGCATACCCACCACCACGTGCTTCGTGGTGGCTATAGCAGCGCTTACGATAACGCTCCAGTGATGGTGCTGCCCCCCCAATCAGGCCCACCAGCACCCGGCAGCTGCACCGACATGTGTAACGCAAACGCGATTTCCTCGTCTCCCCCTTTGCCGACAGGACCACTGACCCATGGCGGCCTGCAAGGCTGTCCCCAGTCATGCGCGACGATGCCCCCCGTGAACCCTGCTAGTTCTATGAACTCTGGACGGAGCGATGCCTGCACTCATTTCGACAGCCGATTTTCCTGTCAGTTCCATGACCAATACGTAGACAGGACCACCCCAGCGCCCCCTCCAACGCCGTTGGTAACCAATCACGCGCAGCAGCGTTCGCCGTCACAGTGGTTTCGTGGTGCAGGCTACTCATGCCAACTCCTCGCGCCTCAACCACAAGCAATTCCATTTCCTCCTCTAACGACGCCACCGCCACCACCGCCACCACCGCCACCGACAACGACGACGAAATCCACTTGTACTGGATATCGGTGGGGATAGTCAGGATGAAGCTGCAGGAGATCACAGCGTGACGATCATCACAGCTGCGAAATACCAATACCACAGCTGTCGTCACCAAAAGCATCTACAGGGCGATGCGATCGACCTCATCACTGGTTCCGCACCAACGCAATGTGCGGAACTACTGGGCGACAACGCAGCTCTCACATGTTTACAAGTGCTTGAAAATGAACATGTCAAAATATACCCTGTTGTTAGCAAAATTCAGCTCCTGCTTGGCTCAGTGTTCCTCGTTGCAGTCGGTTGGGTGCTCTGATCATCGGACACTCGACTACCGACCTGTTTAATTTTGATTCGTATTTGATCATTCATTCGAAAAGTTGGTCAAAAAATCGCTGACCTATAATTTTACCCGAGTACGCTAGTGCTATCTGGGTATACCACCAGAAGATCTTAAGAAATATATAGATCCTTAGACACACACACCGCGTCCCAGACACAAGCAAAAAAAATGACGAAAAGCTTCGTTGGGAGAGATGTCTCTGCACGAGACACCTATAGGTAAAGCCGTATGAAGTATTAAGAAATAAGTACTCCAGAGCCCAGACCAAAGGTGTATTCAAGCAATTACATATAGAAGTCAGTCAACTGCCTGAGTCGGCACAATGTCACGTGCCGTTGCGATCGCCAACGGTGAACATTTAATAAACTAACTGCCAAATTTTGTTTCGTTATCTAGCAAGTTCTACAATATATTGTTGCCGGTGGTGTTCTACAATATATTGTTTAACAATTATTGTTATTCCGATTTATTAATACCGCTTGTTTGGTGAATATTACATTTATGCAAACATACATAAACGGGAGTTTTAGTTTATGAAACTAAAGCTCGATTTCTCGATTGTGTCTGTTCCACGCGCACCGTATATGAAGGCCGGTTATCCAATTTGATTTTCGGGTCAGCTGATTTAGCGAAATTCGGTTGTGTGTCCTTTACATGCATTAGCGACGATCCGTTGAATATCTGTTCCGTTTTAATTAGGTTTCTAGTTTTGCCCAGGGTCCATTGGCATTTGCTATTGACGATCGTTGCTTTTGCTTACATCGAATGCCCGGGGCGGTGGAGTCTCCACTAGAGTGAACCAAACAACGCTTATACGTGTACCACATAACATACTAAAATATTAAACTACACTCATTTATACAAGCGCTATTTCGATGATCAATGAGTACAACCACTGGTGTATATATATATATATACTTGGCTATTATTCATATCGAAATGGGGAACGGGGCACCGCTCCCCGGGTCGCCGCCGCCGGGTCGCTCCTTTTTCGTTACTTAAATCAATGTGTTCACTCACCTCAACGGTCCAAGAATGACATCATTCTATGCTTCAGCGCTCACCAGCCAAGTCGCTTCTACGTGACTTAAACACGGTACAAACGCTAATGTCATTCAGTTGTCAACAGGCTAGCACGACCAATGAGAAGTTGCAACATGGCTATCGTATGTTATTTAGCACGCCTATGTTGCAATTTTCATCAGCTTGCGCTGTTCGGCTTTCTTAACCTACCGTAATATCCCGATGGGCAAACCTTTACACTAGGCGCTGTGTTCGCACTGATTTGTGTGTTGCTCGGATTTGCTAATGTGTTGAGGATTGATTTTATTATTAAGTGCCGATGCGGCAGCCGTTGCCTCGGCGGTTGCTTCCATCGCAGGTAGCACACGACAGCAGCGAAAATGTTACGGGGCTACTGTATGTTAATTGTAGAAGGGAACTATCAATCAGGGGTTGAATACAGATGCACTGCATCAGTATTATTCCATTTTCTTGGACCGGTAGACCGGAGGACGTGGGTCTGGATTGGGTTCAAATCCTGTCAGGCGCGGAGAATCCTCGGAGTTCCTTATCATCTTTCCTCATCTGAAGATTCTTGCCAGGCAGGAGTAAGGTAAAGAAAAATAAGCAAAGGTGGCCCCGACAGGTTCTCGTAGTAATACCTAAAGGTTAAGGGATTAGGCCTGTCAGATAAGGGAACAGCTGAGTGTCAGTTCGAAAACAATTATTAGTATGATCCCGTTCAACTCTATCACAACTATTTCATAGCCATGATATCCTCGTGCTCAACGATGATTAAACTAAGCTGTGTAAGACCCTGCTGCGTGCTATGTCCACTGGGTTGTGTAGCTTGCAGACCACCAGTATTATAATGCATATTCATTGCGTTATGTGTCGCACATTCATCGCGACAACGAAATCATCTTCGATTTTTGGGATCCTTCCTAGATCGGGAGTCCAATAAGACAAAATTAGGTTGCCGTTCGATTCACTCATTTGCCGATTATTGCGGACGAACAATGGCGTTATGCCCACACGGCGGCACAAGGGCTAATTGGAAGGTACAACCAAATTCGTATGCTCTGAGCTGCCCAGTCTGGTACCCTCTGGCCCTGTGCCAGACCCAGAGTAGAGTGTACGAGGAAATTGGCCTGCCTGGTGGCTTTAATGCCGTCACTGAGGACGAGATTGGACCCTACTGGCGTTGTGTGACGACAGTTCTTTATCCGTCCGAGTGGAAATCCGCCATGAACCAACTTCACAATGGAGCCTGCAGCCTGAATGGTTATCCTCAGGGTTACCCTTCAATAGGACAGTGCAGATGCTCCACGAATTGCTATGTCCAACCTGCTGCGTACGCTGGCCAACTCCAACGTTATGCTCAGACGAGACCACAGTTTAGACCAACGTTCTTCTAGGTACCCTCGCCGAACGATGATTAAGTGTATCTGTTGCAACGGCAAATGGAAGCTGTACTTCAGTAGGTTTTCGTGGATTGCATGTTGTTACCAGTAGACAATTACCGAGAATCGTATCGAAATATATGAAAGATCAATATCGTTAGCACTAATCTAGTTATCCGTGTACTCTTGAATCGCACGAAAAAGTCTCGGTTTCGCGCGTCTTTGTATTTAAAGCCGTTGAATTTTTATCCTCACTTCGAAAATAAAATGAGTCGACGTCGCCTGGATACACGTCAAGCAAATCATCAACCACTTTTTGGGTAAGCTTCTTTTCCCTCCCATTGGATAATGGTCAAACACCGTTTTAAAGGTGTAGATAACAACGGCCTAAAGGGAATCAAAATATATTACATGCGGCCACAGACAAAAGACAATATTTTTCTTGCTATGTCCACCTGTTTCGAAGGATTCAGCATATTAGGCCCCCGGCTGAAGGTTAGGTCGCCAACCTTTGGAACTTAGGTTCAGCAATGTACGATTCGATAGTGGAGCATCGCTATCGGACGGTAGCCAGCAAAAATACGCAGATATTTGCGCGTACGTCAGTGAGCGCTGCATATGATTCAACAGTGAGTTGTGTAGTAATTGGTGGTGATTCTTCTACTTCGAATACACTTAGGACACGTTTACGATCCAATTTTAACATGTAATATATATATGTATATATATATATATACTGGTTTATTGTCATATATTTCTTGTTAAGTTTTACTCTTTCTCTCCCTCGTTCTCCGCATGTGACTGCCCAAATACCATCGTCAATGATGTCTCTAATCGGTACGGCATCACAAATTAAAAACACTACTGCACACAGTAGGACTCACGCTTGCAGTTGCGTCCATTTCCATAGTATTGCGCAATGTCACCATGCATCTATGCTGCCATATATCGAAGCGCAGCTGTTTTTTGTAACTATTTGCTTTCCTCTCATGCAGATCTATATATATATAATCAAAAAAACTAAATAGATCTCGCCCATTCCTCATTACACAGGTTTCATTCCGCTTCTTCGAGCAACTCAATATATAATCCCCTACCGTGTATGGTCAACTCACTCTCTCTCTCTCTCTCTTTCTCCCATATGTCTCAGTATTTGCGTAAATAGAGAATATATATAATCTTATATCACAATACGAGAGATGAATTACGCAATCTGATTCTCCGGTAGAGCACAACGGCAATGACCCCCCCCCGGAAACGCATCCTGTATGTGACGACGCTTCCTGTTCAAAACACTAGCGCTCAGATATCGTCGTCCAGTTTGTGTCCGCCCTTAACGCGATCGATTGACTTAGTTTTCCGACCTCTCATTTGCTTTACAACTGCCTACTGAGGTGACCAGGCGAGTGACGGTGATCCCTTTCAAGTATTAACCTTCGTCCTCCCTCAGTGCCGTAATTCCCATGATCATCATTAGTCACTGACGCCGCTCGAACGTCCATTTTTTTACACCGATACCTGTGTCTTGTACGTTCTTCTGCCCGTTTATTATCATTATATATATATATATATTTGCTGCCAGCTGTGATATGTATATACATGCAAATGGCCGATATATGTGTATTTGTGTCGAGTCGGCGCGTGGCTCCATTCTGTTGGAACCTCTGTGAGACAGAATCTCTCTGTCACGCCTAAGTCTTCTTCCCGCTCCCCGGATAGAACGAGCTGTCCAAAGTAGAGCCCCGAGCGCCAAATGCAAGGAACGTCCAAGCTTAGAGTAGACATTGTTAGCCCGGTAGCGAAACACTGATTAGGATCTCTTTTTCGTTGTCGTCATCACTCTGGGTGTGTGTGTGTGTATATATATATATATATATATATATATAACTTTGGCGATTTCTAACCTAAAAAATGATAACGGGTTAACGGTTAGATAACGAGTTCGATTAGTTATCTTCAACTGAGCTTCGTGATGAAGAGAAGAATGATGAGGAATAGGGTTGCCGCGGCGAGGCCGACAATACACTTGAGTTTGCCGCTTCCCCGTTGATAGGCCGCGGCCTGCCGAAGTTGTTGAAGACCTTGACTCACCGAGGTCTGCACTGCATCGACGTTGTAGTCGATTCGATCAACTACCGAACCCTGTTCGACAACTAGTCGGGCAACCTCCTGTTGAACGACAACATGGGGTGGGCGGCATTTACAAACGGGTGCTTTACGCGTGAAAATTTGCTAACTAAAAAAAGGGACAATTGCTTTTACTTACAACGACAGCGTCAATAATAAATATATATATATATATATATATATAGAGAGAGAGAGAGGGAGAGAGAAAGTTCATGTTTGTATCGAAGGAGCGCTAATGAATATATTGTGGCAGAATTTCGCTAGGAAAGGTCCATAGCAGTTCGAAAACGTCCATTTGCAACTTCACAGCTGAGGTCAAAAGAAACGAAATACTTACCCTAAAAACAGTGTTCAGCTCGTTAATCGAGCGGACGACAGCCTGGATTTCCTCGTCACGTTGAGCGACCTCTTCGGCTGTCAACAGATCTTGTGTAGTAACGAACATCATCTGAAAATGGTCAAATAAATAGTAAGTGTGTGTGCCAACAATAACATCTGCCATACTACAACATTAACGGAAATAGCGATGAACAGCATTGAGATGAGGACAAAATTTATGGATATGGTCAACTTTTGGCAAAATCAAACTTTTTTGAACCTTGTACTGAGCTCAACGACGCATATAGACCTACACTTATAGGTAGCACAATCTTTTTAATGGAATTTCAGAGATTCATGTTCACTTCCAATCAATCGCTGTGAAACGAAATTGGGCCAGTAATGTCTCAGAATCTAACCGAGCTAGTGTGACATAATAATTAAAAACGGCTAGATCGCTGAAACGCGTAGCCCGCGAACAAGATATCATATATATGTTGATACTAGCTGGATCGTGAAAGGACCCGCGTTCTTAGCATTTGATAATGAAGAATATCTTGGAAGATATACACAGCATAGAACGGGGTCACTCTAAGGGTACACACATCACTCTGAAGAATTGCGGTGTCTGGAGGTGAGGAGTTGACGTTGATGGTCTCATCAAAGAAGGCCCCGGCATTGTTACGCTGCTTGATTCCTGAACAAACGAACACACAAGTAGAAAATGCAAGCCAGATTGCACCAGTACATTTATCGGAATTCAATTCAGTTCACGTGAGCCTTTTCTTTGAATACGATCATTCAAATATCTGTCCTATTGTGTTCACCACGTAAATATTTGTTTTTGGCGTATTGATTACACATGATTCTTCTTTGGCTAGTTTCAGATAATGCTCTTTCAATGTTCATTCGACGAAGGAATCAGTAAGTGCCTACTGTTGCAGTAGTCGGTTTGACCGCGTCGGAACAGCTCCGTAACTTCGCGAAGTTGGCCCGCGACGGCTCGGACAACGTTGTCCGTTAACTGGCGCTCAGCCCAGCCGGACTGTTTCGCTTGAGACCATCTGAAAGCAACGGAACAATCGAATGATGTCAACGCTACAAAAGGCGCATTTCATTCATTTATTCACATTTGTTAGGTAGCAATATAACAATATGTATATAAATATAACATCAATATGTTACCATAGGTGATAGGTAAGAACTCACAAGGATCACAGTTTTGCATGTGCGTGTAAATATGTATATATATGATCCGAGTTTATAATATTCATACGATATGAGATATAATAACTATATACAGAATGTACTGAGGGCCGTTCATCCTGGTCATCCGCTGCTTGACGATCTCGCCAGGTTGTTGAGCGAGGTGACGTGCTGGCAGGTTGCAGCATGGTATCGCGGGCAGGAGGCTCCGCATCAGCACTCTCGTAGGACTCGGTGGTCCTGAGATCGTATCAACAATGTACTTCTTCAATGAGCAGGGGGGAGTCTGCGAGAAAGTACACCACTTGGTTTCTTGTCGAGGTGTGGAGGCCTAGCACCCTTTTGAGGAACCTTGTTTTGATACGGTTGAGAATTTCGAGTTTCTCCACATGCAGATCCTCCCAGATTCAGTCCACACCGTAAGATGCAACCGGGGCGATTTTTAGGTTGAACAACTGGAGAGCGGTCTTTACGGAGAGCAGGTGCGGGTTCGTGATTGAAGCGGCAGCCCCTAGCATTTTTCGAAACCTTTCCTTGATGTGTGCGGAGAAACTTGTGTGCGTCAATAGACATCGAACGGGATTGCTATTGCCAGGTAGTGGAACTTGATGACGTGTACAGCCTTCAGAAGTACGGAAAACAGCAGTGTCGATAGATTGTCGCCCTGCGCGAATCCCGTAGCCTGGGCAAAAAAGGTGTGTTCACCTACTCCGTCGTCTATTGTGATCTGGCTTGCTTGGAGGATTGCGGTGAGGAGCACGACATAGTTCCGGGGAATTCCAACCTTCGATAGCAGCGTCAGCACCGTGTGTCTTGGTGACAGATCAAAAGCGGACTTGAAATCCACGAACACGGCGAACATGAACTCCTTCGGCTTGCTGAGTGCATCTCTGACGTCCTTTGCGGGTGGCCGTTCCCGTGCTATGGCCCCTCCTGGAGCCGTGCTTCTCGGTGGGTATTATTTCTAGGCTTTCCAGAAACGCAGTCAACCGCTTTGTCTGCAACAGCGATAGCAGCTTGCAGCAACGCTTTTCTTCGCTATACCTCGCCAGGAAGAGGGGATGATGGGATTGCCTTTCCCTTTTGGGACTATCAGCACAGCGATTCCTGCCAGTTGGTGGGTATTGATTCGGTGGGTAGACATTCGTTGAAGAGGAAGGTCCAACATGGCGCTAAGGATTGGGCGCTCTTGATGTGCTCGTTTCTAATGCCGTCCGGTCCCGCTGTTTCGTTGTTACGTAGCCCTTCAATTGCGTGTATGATTTCCATCACCGTGAAGTCCCCGGAGAGAAGGGCACGCTAGGCTGCGGTCCGTTCGTCTCAGGCCGTCCGTGAATTGAGGGGGACTATTGGGTATGGTGTTTTCAGCGTGTCTACGGACGTCAATTTTAACTGGAGTGGTAGCATCTATCAACAATAATTAGGCACCATGTTGAAATAACTGTTGTGCATGTGCCCGGTACGCGCTCACCTGTTGATAATGGCCACATGTGACTGACAGTCTCGAAGCAGCCGACCAATTTCGTCCTGAGCAGCGCGAATCCGATACTCCTCGTCCTGCTCGTCGAGAAGCGACGGCCGATTCAAGTGTTTGTCGTGAAGCCGCTCCAACTCGGTTACTACGGTATGAGAGGTTAGAAGAAAGGTGAATCGACAAGGGTTAGTGTTGTGCAATCAACAAATCGGCTCACAATCATATCAATCAGCGTATTTGTTACTTGCACTGCCTAAAAATGTCATAATCCGCTATTGTGACACCTCAAAACACTCGAGCAAAAAGCCTACAGGTTGAATACGTATTGGCTCAATGGTATTATCTTATGACTTTAAGCTACCGATTCAGGGAGAGGTGGTGACCGAATCAAGAGCCGATACAACTAAAACAAGCTAGATTCATAGTAGTAATAATAATAATACCATTGAGCCAGCGTATTCAACCTGTAGGCTTTTTGCTCGAGTGAGATGTTTTGAGGTGTCATAATAGCGGATTATGATAATAATGAAAACATACAATGATGCCGAATTCGTGTTAGGTCGGCCCTGATTTCGGCCAGGTTGTCGGTCCATAATGGCGCTTGAAGGACTCGCCGTTCGCGATTCCTTAGGCCGTCCCACTCGCCCCGTTCAGCGTCACCCGAGGCACCCACCAAGGCTACCGTGTCTCCGACATCATCTTGAAACTGCCGAAAACAACATCCGAGTATAATATCCAATGGTTAAACAGTGCGAAAACTCGCCATTTACGTCATGAAAATGCACTGTATATTCGTACTAATATAATAAATGATTCATTGTCAAACTCTATTATAAAAAGGAAACAGAAATTGTGGTTTTCATTTTCGATACTACCCCCGTCTGTACAAATACATCAATGTCCTCTCAAATACAAAAGACGCCGGGAATGGGCAATCAGCGTTATTGTATATTCGTTCCTCTCGAGGATTCTTTGTTTACGTACTCGATTTCAGGTTATCGCTAATTAACTAGACGATGCAGTGAGAACGTAGGGGCATAGTAAATTCATAATTCGGAATAGCATAGTAAATTCATAATTCGGAAGATTATTTTGACGCATTACCATACTGCCTTAAGGGGCTAAAGCGGTATGAGCGGTATTGATTGTGTGGTGAGACGAAAAAATCAAATGACCCCCCGTTGTTGTGGTAATAGTTATGAGTGTAAATGACGGCAACATGTTACGCTAACTTGATTAAATTCGATTCAAAGTGAACGTTAACTCGATCGACGTAGCCGACTTTACGTCGTTTTTGTTCAACGTATAGGCGAAAATTCCGCGAATTACATTCGTGAAATTAATCCAAGTTAGTATCGTAGTTAACAGTAGCAACTGCTACCGGCATATGATATAAGGAGACCATATTGCAACAATTGTGTTTGATCATTCCACATAGTGGTCTTATAAGTTACAACCTCCTATAAAACGATTCGTTCGTTTAATGGTCACGCATACTGTACAACGTGCCGTGTATTTTGTATGAATATTCGTATATAAATAACAGAGCATATGTGCGGACATTGGTCGACGAAATTGCGTTCAACAGGCAGTTGATTTACGTGGCGATTAGACTGGCTTCACCGCACCGATAATCTCATGTCGAAATAACCCTATACGAGAGAGATCACATAGAAGGTGCGCCCCCTTAACTGACAAACAAAAACGATGGAGAATTTATCCTATAGCACAATGACAACACAAACACACACACACACACACAACACACACATATATATATATATATATATATATATACATGGCCAAACTCTCCGCGCTATATTCAACTATAGACATTTGTATCTCTATCAAATACAATCCTGTTGCCCTACAAATGTTTTAATCACTCATAATAATAGTAAGCATTCATGCACAAAACAACCGTATGTCCAACATTACATTCACTTCTGTTGTCAAACTGAACGCGAGGTAGGGCCACCGTTTCTCCCATACTGAGACCACAGAACCCCGAAAATACCAAATGAACACGAATCACTCGCCCGCCAGTACGACAAACGGAAAAGTGCGAAATGATGAGCGTTGATTGTTATTTTGTTGTTGTCACAATACAGTTAGTGCAATTTCAACGTTTTCACATCTCAATGCTGCCGTTCCATTCGGCAGCATTTCGGTGATGCTCACCTCATCGAGGCTGCGTTTGGCGCGCGCGGAGTTGCTCCGCATAAGCAAGTAGACATCGGTCAGATTCTTCAGTGCCATACCTAAACAACACTAGGACAATGGCTGCAATCCACGACGGCCAGCGTATCCACTGTCGGTATCCGGCGGCGCCCGGTGTCGCTGCCTGTTCAGCAGCTGACAGATGTGGCAAGGCGTTGCGCTGAGCCAGACATGAAGCACGATTCGCCCGGAAAAGTCTGCCCCAGTGTCCACCTGCAGGAACAGCAGCCCTCGAGGAGAGTCCACTTGGGTGGTCAACAGGCCAACCCCTGTCGGCTCGACGTTTTCGCGTTGCTTCTGACGCGCCGATATCCGCGAGATGGGATTTTATCGCCGTCACCTGCTATCGGCTGGCTTCACTGACGGTGCTTCTATTGATATCCTACGATCCCATGTTATGAGAGGGGGACACCGACGAGAAAAGCACTTGGCCACTACGAACGGAGTAGAACTCTCTGGGGGCCGCCATATTGCGGACGGAGGAGCGCAATGGTCAATTTAAATTGGGTGGCGGGAAAGATCGTGGATGCCGTAGCGTTTCGGTGGATGGATGAAACGAACGTTATTTCATCGAGTATCGACGGATGTCCGATTTGGATAAATTTGTCTGTAGCCATGACGTCAAGGTTTAGACAACATTTTAGGAACTTTTGTATAAAGGGGAGGAGCAATCATTTGTTCGTTGTGCAGTTGGATATTAGCGTTAACTAAATCCAACCCATATATATATATATATATATATGGCTAACTACTGTATGTTTGAATAAATATATATGGCTTGGATTTAGTTGACGTTATCGTCCAATTGAATTACTCCTTTACAGCTGTAGAGCATGTTCCGCGCAGCTGATGGGATACGGGCTAACCGATATTCGAGTGGGTACAGGGAGATCTCCAAAGGGGAAGTTTAATATGCGATCTCTCCTAACTGGCTATGGACAGCCTACGTTCGTATTCGTCTATTATGCGATACAAGAACCTCATTCAGCTTTATTTGTAAACTTACAGAACAAGTTACTGATACATCCATTTTCTCTTTTCTCTGCCTTTAAAGGTATCGAGGCCAACTATAGCGTGCATGCCATATTCGGCCCTTCAATCGGGAGTATTTTTTCATCTATTAACCTGTTTTAATATATACGATAATTAGTACGCAGTAGGGGACAGGGTGTCAGGCCCGAGATCATGGTCCCGAGGGAGACAATGGTATTGCCTTTCTGCCTGAGAGCGAGTGCAAGACGCTGCAGAAGGATGGAACCCGCAGGGCCCGCCCCTTTTTCATTTAATTATACCAGATCTTGCCGACGTATTTATATCGAATCTCACATTTCCGACTGATTTTGTGGCAACTGCTACGCCCAACGATACATACAGCCTTCCTAGTAACTACGTTTCCACAAGAAAATTACAATTTTTTATTCGATTTAAATATGAAACATAAGCATTTCGCCTTGTCATTTATCCCGAAAGAGTTGTCGAGCTCACAACGGCCGCCGCTCTGATCACAGTGTGAAATCGGTCGTGTCAGAGGGAAACCGAGCTCGTTGTCCTCTGTTCAAATGTATTACCTACACTAATTAATAGTATAAAACCAAGAGAATTCCCGTTGTTGACATCGAATCGGTGCACATCGTCGTGTCGACAGCGAGAGTCAGCTAAAAACCAGCCACTAACGAACAAGTATTGTGATCGGACACCAGATGCTTTCGTCGAGACGAGCACACATGCGGCGCAATGAGATTCGAACAACATAGACATGTGTTGCTGTTGGCGTGGTATTTTCAATTTCGGAATTGCCGCCATAGGTGATAGTTTCCGGTTAAGATAGCCGGGCACGACGTCACTTTTGCACAGATGTCCACTACCTCTGCAGCAATAGTGGTGGTTGAATTTTGTGTGCGTCTCTGCAGAGAGAAGATCGTGCGGTGGCTGAGAACCTTACATTTTGTCGCTAGGGTTTTCAAAGTGAACATTTTTCCCTTCTCTGCACCGAGCTCCGGTTTGTGCTCTTCGCTAGCGGTGGCAAAATTCGTGGCTCATTGAAGATCTGTTCCCCCCCTCCCATAAGCTAGCTGCCTTCTATTTTTAGTTTTGCTGACTAGTAGATTTACAAAGGGAACACGTTTTAGCATTAAATCTCTCGGAAAATTGTGAAAAATGTTTAGAAGACCCGAAAGTTGCTCATTAGAAGAAGTCGTTTTGGATAAGTAAGATTTTCAATTCATTTTGAATTGTAAATTTAAGTTATTCAAGGATGGCACGTAAAGAAAGGATGGAGACTATATCCCTAATTGAATAATGTGATCTACTGTTTTTAAAATCAGTTTTGCGTACGCGCAGAGCGAGCGGGTCAGGAAAAAACAGGAGTGCTTTGATGAAAGTACGATGCATTTTATGCGCCATTGTTTACCCCAACTGCGTAAAAACTGCTCAAACCACGAGCAACCTCTTCGGTTTATGCGGTTATTTTAAGCTCAGATGTCATAGGTGCTGCAACTGATTGATTCAACTTGGAAATCCCTTAGATTGATTGTGGTGTCCGCTCCCCCGAATATAAGCTTGTGACTTTCGTTTCAAAACCCCAAATGTTTCTGCCAACAACCTGATATTTTATTGTTTCGAAATGACACACAACACACAGTTTATAGTGTGAATATAACTGACGATGTTGGCAGCGACACCCATAAATTCAGTGTTGTCAATAGCAATTTACACGAGGTATTGGCGGCACCATCGGCACAACAATGGATTGAATGGGTAACAAATATGGTAGAACGCTTCACGCCACACACATATTCGTGACGAGTAGAATGAAGATCGCTGGATGAGGTGCTGGTAAGCGGGAGTGTTGGTGCCCTAGTCATTATCGATTGAATTCAACGTGCATCACGCGCGAGAAACAGTAGAGGGTCCTTAGTTTGGCGAAGAGTCCTTAGGTTGGCGGAGGTTTATGCTAATGTATGATATTCTGCTGCTTGGACTGAAAAAACGCTAGCTAGGCTAAAACCAGGTATTCCATTACAGGGTGCTTTCATGCTGTTTCAAGTGTAAGGATACGGTCATCATGTGTCACGTTGCTTGATCTCAATTGTGTCTCAAGTTTGAACGTGGTTACTATTATTTAATAAATGCTGAATCCGGGTGGCAGTGTTGATGCGCCGATCGACGCTCTGTGAGCTGCTTTCTGGCCGGTATTCTTGCAGAGTTCTTCTGCTTCGCCTAAGCCTGCGCGAACCTGATTGGACAACGTTTCGAGTGCGCTTAGCCAAAAAGAACGGTTCTGGCGTCTCTGGTAACCTCGACGAAAGTGTCGGATACGCCTAGTACCCGTTCCCTAGACCGGATCCATTGAAATTGCGTCGAAAGACTGAATACTGAAAAGGTGAGTCCCTCCCATATATACGTTTACGTGGACCTGCGCTCTGCCTGTATTGAAGCGCCCGCGCTAGATCACTGCAGAGTGTCGAGTGTCGGCCTCGGCACCCCGTGAATCTAGTCCAGCCGGACACCACGGTACTGCAGTCAAGCCGTGTTTCCGAGTGTACACAATTAGGTCTGCACAAATGCCGCCAGCGAACGTCTGTCTCATCGATAACCGTAGTACGCCCTCGTAGTCAGCAAGCGGCTTGAACACAACTCGTAACTTGTGCCAAAAATTGCCGTCCAATTAATGAAGACATTTGCCACTCTTGTTGCATAAACGCAACACTCTTGTTGCCGATCAGAGTACTCAGCAGTGGAAACCCGACACGAGCTCATATGCTTTATAATATATCGCCAATGACTCACATGTTCTATATTTGTAGGTTGTCAGTGAAGTATATTCTGTCTTGTGATAAAGGAGGTGTTTGTCCTGCGCGAGCCTGGATTGAAATCTGTTTGATGTCTTCAGACTCTCTTTATTAACACAAACGTCAACAATTCAATGGACGGATTAGATCAATTTGTCATCTATAAGGTGGCGGCCGTAGCCTGCTACTACAACAAGAAGGTTTTATATCATGGAAATGTGAATTGGCATAGGGCCTTTTTAAGGTCCCTTGGATTTAGGATGACAGCGTGACCTGTCTGTACGTTGAATTTCGCCTCCTTTCGAGGCTCAGCATGTTCTGTGAAATCTGCTTTATCCAGCTGTAACGCTCAGTAACGCTATTCAGCAGAGCCAGCACTGCGTTTCCAGCCAGGACATTGCTAATGTAATTAGCCAAGGCGACAAATCGTTCGAATCAATATTAGACTTAAGCTATCAAACGAGTGACATAACACACCGTTTCACTGGTCATATCGCAAGGTTACAGGTTTCCATTTCGAATCGTGCTTACCATGGAGAGTGACGGGATTCTGTTTCTCAAGAAGGCCATCGAAGCTCTTGAGGTAGCCCAAAGAGTGCGCCGCCATAATGTGGTGTGCGATCGCGAGGCCTCTTACACAGGTAAGGTGTCTAAAACTTGGCCGAACTGTGGAAACCTCGACGCTGCTCTGAACTAGACAAAACCACTCGTCTCCTATTGTTACACGATGGCATCGGATAGAGAACAGCGTATTTCACTTCTTGGGACCACGAGGCCTTATTTCAACGTATAGAATAGATGAGACTGGAATCCCGAAAAGGCAAAAATGTCTTTTGGACTAGTTAGGTAAAATATTACGTGTGCCTATTTTCAATTTAAATTACATTGTATATATATATATATACATATATGTATATATATATATATATATATATCATAGATCTTGCAAGCGGAACATTCTATAGCATTGTCGCCACGACGCTTCATGTGGTGACATATTGCGAATCTTCCAGTTGCTGAGTGCCGTGACAAGGCGTACGAGATCCTGGAGCTCCTCTTCCCGCGTGTCCATATCGAGATGTGTCAAACGTGCCTTAAGTTAGGCAAGCACTCGACGGAAAATTGCCTTCTGGAAAAGCCGCGTTGCGTTCGCTGCGGCGAGGAGAGCGACCACGATGAGAAGGTTTTTCCTCGTTTACGTCCATTTCCTCCACCTTCAGTTGCTCACATCTTACAACTCACGTCTCGTTTTTCTTTTCTCTCACGCCTTTTCTATAACAGTACGTCATCAGCTACCCACGAACACACACAGAGGTCCAGTTCTGGAAACGCGATTTACGTTCTATTTATCCTATAATGTTATTACACTAGCGAGGGTTCGTTGATGAGACACAGCTTTATCTCGGTAGTTCCTACCTATCGGTGACAATGAGTGGGGCTGATGGAGATGTCGAAGATGTAATTGATTGTTTCGCAGATGTGCCACCCGACGTGTTGCCGTTGTGGGGAGATGGAAAAAGACGCAACGCACCGCGACTGTCCGTATTACCGCCGGGAATTCATCCGCCACATCTTCAGTAAATAGTTAAGTGTCCAAATGGGGTATATAGCTGGTAGCATTGTGATACGTGTCACATAGGGTGTTGTTCTCTAGTTCTTAGTGGCTGATACCTTCGTTATATCTATATATATATATATATATATATATATATATTCGTCACAATTTTGTTATGAGTGCTTGCTTGTTTGTAGGTAAACGCTCAAAATTATATTCACCCATTTCTAGACGGATGGAACGCCAAAGAGTTCATAACGATCGAACGAATTACATAACGTGAGGCACTATGTCTCTCTTCATTTGCTGGGGACCACGTTACGCAATTCCGTATCAACCTTGATCTGATGTAAGCAAATAAAGCTTACGGCCAGCCTTATTATGGACCCAATAGATGGAAGCAGAAACGAACAGGTCATGGGAGACAAATTTAGTAATATTGCTTTATGTTCTACTTATTCCTATTCACGCGACTCCAGTTACGATACCGGTGATAGCGAGATAAAGAAAGTGTTGGACGACGTCGCCACCCTGAAAAGGTTTCTCATCAGAAACGGCGTAAGTGCTGATGCAATCCGCGAGACACTTGGCTGTTAAGGCAGACCGAGAGATTTTCGCCTGGATCACGCATCATCAGTTCGTGCGGCCACGGTTGCACTGCCTCGAGCATCAATGCATAGCCTCCGCTTAACGTCAGCCGCGTAATGGTACAGATAATATTTTGTTGTGTAATAAGTAAACGCTGGACGAATTGTCATCTGACGTTTGTGCTTTTCTTTTTCTCACTGTGTAGCTGTGTGTTTTCTGAAAGGGAGACTAATTTCCAAGGGAGAGCTTCGAATTTGGATGCCGCCAGTTATTTGATGCTTACCGAGCCTCGTTCCTTATTTAAATTTGTTTTGATGCAACGGCGGAGAGTGCCAGTAGTAATGTCCTGAGTGAAAGTTATCCGTTGAATTCGATAGGTAAAAGATGTGGAAACAGTTCTCACACACTGAATAGTAACCCTTTCAACGAACGCAGAATTCAAGTGCAGATAGTACCTTAGGTAATAGGCTCACCAATTTTTTAGGGACGCCCGTCCCGTGCTGGCGAAAAAGATCTTCGGTCCGCAGCAAAGCATTCCGAAGCTGTGCACCACTATGATGGATCGATGACATTCGTTGAACGAGCTTAAGTTCTACATCTTTACCTGACAGTATTAGAAGTCTAAACGCAATCTAACGCTATCAAGTAAGATGTAGCCTTGTTGCCGATTGGTGCTGTGAGCTCGGTGCGATGCTGCTGGCGTTGGCTGTATCTCTTCTTGTTGGCGCTGAAGCTGTTGTTGGTTGGAGCACTGCGTCCACCATTCTTGAGGTGCCCCCATAGAGGCTCAAATGAGACGTAATTGTTTAACAACTGCACACCACACGCACGACAACATCGTCGAGTAAAGTTAAGCAGGGTATCGAGCGTATTCCAGTCATTGTCGCTGTTTATTCACTCAGACCGTTGCGCATTGCCCTTAGGGCTTCAAGTTCATCCCACGGGCAAACTCAACAGTCCAAACAGGCGAATTCTAGCGAACTGTGCTCACTCTGCCTATCGGTAATGTTAGCTGTGTTCATCGAAAGGGGGACCCTTAGCTCCCCTCCGCGATGCTGTACTCGGGAGAACTCTGTCAACGGCGACTTCTACCACTACTTTAAATGACGAGTTGAAGCTGGTAGATCAGTGTGCCTGTACGGGTTGCTGTTTGTCGGCGGGCATCCCCTAAATGGTCACATTAGGTCGCCGTGAGACGCTGGCACGCTGGCTTTACATACAAGGTGTCTATGCGAGGAGGAAACACCGCGCGGAGACCGTGAGTTTACCAGCGCTGATTGGTACTGGTGCGTCCTGGTCGTAGTCGGAGTAGTAGTTGTTGTTTCGCTGATCTTCGCGAGTCTTATGCCACTGGGCAGTGCCGACTCTGGCTGGCTAGCTGCCCGTCCATCGGTCGGCCTGCGTGAGTGTGTGTGTGAGAGAGCGAGAGAAAGAGTGTGGAAGAGGTACGGGGAGAAGGGAAAACAGAGACAACCGCACAGTGACCCTTTGTGCACGTGCGGCGACCCGCACAAACCGATGTGTAGTTCTGGTTAGGCGATCCTGTCTTGTCGGCCGACCATGACTTTTGCCCGACACAGCTCGCTGGTGGACTTCTTCGGGGCTCGGGTCTCAGGTAGCGGGCCTACTGCGGACGAGCAGCAACTGCAGGCCCCTTCGAACGACGCGGAGAGCAACTATAGCACTGCTCGGTAGCCGCGAAACTTCGGGTCCCCTTCTTCGCCGCGATACGAAACAGTCTCGTATAGCGGAGGAACTCCCTGCTTCTCTCGTTCGGTTTCTCCCTATTCGCCTCTCTCATCTATGTCTCCCGGGTCGAATCGGGCTGGGTTGGCCCGATAACGGACCAGGTCGCGGGCTTGGCCTGTCAGGACAGGGGGACATCCGGGTCTCGATCTCAGAGAGCGCCGCAACGGTGACAAGAAATGGGCAACAATAAGCTCGGTCACGCTAAAGCTTTCATTCCCTTAGGGGGGCTGAGTTAGTTTAAAGTCAATTGCGTATTGAGCGGATGGCAGCGCTACGGGAAGTGTGCACTTGATTTTTAGCA
This sequence comes from Stratiolaelaps scimitus, assembly GCA_019614645.1. Classification (NCBI taxonomy): domain Eukaryota; kingdom Metazoa; phylum Arthropoda; class Arachnida; order Mesostigmata; family Laelapidae; genus Stratiolaelaps; species Stratiolaelaps scimitus. The sequence goes on from JABWDB010000005.1 coordinate 16,093,193, forward strand.
ATCTAAAGCTTGATCTGATTTTCGTGAAAGCATAAGAACTCATTCTTGATCACATCATAACAGACACTGCAGCTATGAAGCTGAGCTGTATTTTTGCTGAAAGTGTTTTGTAGAGTACAATACAAGGTCTGTTGTTGTTGTTCCGGTTGAACAGAACACTGTTAAGTCTCTGGTAGTTCTCAAATTTATGGGCAGCGAAAGTCGCTTCTGACTACACATGCATACAGGTTACCAGGCGAAACACACAAAACACAACTGCATCAGTGTTATGAATGAATTAGGCATTTGTTGTCCATGCAAATTTGTTGTTATTTATCTTGCCACAGCAGCTTCATGTACGGACCAGATTGATCGACTATTAATCTCAAATAGTGATCAAATTACGTTCATCCTTTGCCGAGTCCATTGTCTTCACTAGTACAAATTTCGGCGAACGCTGAAAAAAGGCTTTAGTGCCTAGAAGTTTAGCATTAGAAAACTGCTTGCCCAGCTGGATTTCGACACGTCTTCGTCGACCTGTAATTACCTCGCCTTAAACACTTCTCGTTATTCCTGTCTCGTAGTTTTCTGCGCTTTATAGCTATTTGTCGATATCGGTCCTCCGCCGCCGCCACCGCAACCGAGTGCCACAGACGAATCACTATGAAGACCATATCGGCTCTTCTTGTTTTTACTACCGCTGCTTCTATTGGTATCATCGTCGCCGTTGTTCCTCAATGGCTGTTATGTGTTCGTTCCGCATAGAAAGAGAAAGACACTTTATAGAAACATCGTATACTCTCACTTACACATTGTTATGAAACAGCAGAAACATTTGGCGGCTACTCTGCCGCTCTCGACATCACCTATAACTATAATATAGTCCACGTCCTCTAGTTAGGCAGAATCCTCGGAAAAGCTGACACACATGATGTCTGAACAGCGAACAACGTCTGTCACACGCCAGTGTCGTAGGGCAATAGTGGTACAAGCAGCAGAGCAACGGCATCGTAGCATCAGCGACATTCTCACTTGTTGTTCGCCGCTGGCTCTCTGCCTCGCGGCTACGGCTGCGGCTGAACTGCGGTCGTTCTGTGTCGTCCTCGAAGCGCCGAACCACACACGTTCACGACTGTGGCCGCGGCCCACTGTCGCGGCACACAGCCACAACGAACGCTAGCCAACGACGAGTCCCCGGCGAGAGACACTCGGCGGCCGGCAACGGACCCTAAATATAGCGGTGGGGAAGCACTAGGCCCGTTGGCTAGCCCGCTTGCTCGGCCCTAGCAGGCCAGCAAAGGCCGAATGAGGCCGCCGTTAACAAACATCAAAACACGTTGTCGACCGTCCTTACCGAAGCGCGGTCTCAGGACTGTGCGACGCTCCGTTTAGTTCATTCCGTTTCAAACGTAACGGGGCTGAGGGGTAGAAGTCTCAAGGGACAGATGGTTGGTAACTGGCAACCGGCTCCCGAATGGACAGCATTTTCGAAACGGACTCGACAACTCTGTAGGGGAGGGGGAGGCAGAGGAACCGATTGGTGTGGGGTGTTGTTGAGTGATGTGAATGAGAACAAAAGCCTACTAAGGTAGGCCATCGAAGAGCGGCATTGATCAGTCGATGAATGGCGTGTTCGTCATTACTTTAGCATGGGGGACTAAGGGGAAGGTCATAATGTCTTCATTTTTGCGGCAGCACCAGGAACTACCACCCACTATTACTGCTGCTGCTGCTGCTGCTACTACTAATGTTAACTAACGTTTTCCACCGACAGCTGACCCTCAGCTGTCTTCGCTTGATGGCAGAAGGGCCTCGGCAGATACCAGTAATGGTGTTACCTGCAGCTGTGTAATGTCAGTTATTGTTAGCGTATTGACGAATCGTCGCACGTCGTACACATTCGTTACGTAACTAGCATGAGTTTTACTACTAGCGTAGTGTGTAAATATGCCGTTGCAATGTACCATAATTTCCGCCGAATAAACAATCAGCTCTCATCATGAGCGCTCAGTCATTGTCGGCTGCCCGTCGCTAGTCGAAGCCATTTTCGTGATATTAGGTAGAGGGAAGGTAGGCACGCTGGGCACATCCTTCAACAAGAGTTGGCCAGTCAGTGTCCTCGGTGGATAAATTTGTCTCTGGAGCGATCACATGAACAGGTTATGTATGTAATGTGGCGTTTCGGCATCGCTCGCGGCGCTTCAACTGCCGAACGCGGTAAAGATGTTAAGGTCGTGTTTGGACGCAAAATGAATGCGCGCATTCTCATCGATGAAATTTGAACGGAGAAAGAGCAGCTAGTGTCGTTACTCAGGCCTGGCCAAACGCCTCGCAAAGGTACACCACCTTTTTTTCCTTCGGTACCGGATTCAGATTCGAAGATGTCAAAGCTCGAATGGCGAGAATTTCAATGCTAACCTTACGAACGTAAAACCACTTAACACCTCTCGTCGAGAGACTGCTGACACATGTTGGCATTTTGCAGCTGGGTTTTTTGATGAAATTCTGCATAGTTTCGACGATCTGGAACACCGAGACAGTGAAAAATCATTACTAAACAATAATAGTTATAATATATATATGTAGCATACCCGTAGGATTTATTCGAGTCTGTCAAGATAAGCAAATGTTTTAGCATTCGAAGTATGTCTGCTGCGTTTCGGTTTTCATATGACAATTGTCTAACACGCTCGCAACTATCGCAGATCGCTCGTCATCATGAACACCGCTGCATCTAATACGGGTGCAAATACTAACCTCTGCTGCTGATGACAGTTATTACCGTGTTCGCACGAAAAACAACACCATGAACAAATATAATCACGAAACACACATGCACCCACAGACACATACACATATCATTTATGCACAATTCTCTCCCCTTTGCCAACACAAAATCCACCTTGTTCCAATACCATCTCTCTCTCTCTCTCTCTCTCACACTCTTTCTCCTGTATTGTGTCACGGAGGTGCGTAAAGGCGTCGTGTACAGCTTCCCAAAGGACCCTCTTAGCGCACGGTATTTTTACACTTTAACAATATCCGCCCAGCGAATTCGTCTCCGAACAGGGGCACTGAGTCATTCATCTGTGCCAATCTGTCAGTGGAGCAGCCCGATCCCGGTTCGTCTAGTGACATAGGCGCCCATACGCCTGCATAGGCACAACAAAAAAAAACACGAAGCGAATGAACACACACACGCTCTGCAGTACCGAAATCTACCATTTGTACTGGTTTTTCTTTTCTTTCGTTCTTTCCTTTTCAACAGTCGAGGTATTGTTCCTTGGGCCACAGTTCTGAACTATCGCTACTATACTAAATGAAACTTTTTCCTCACTGAACGCAACTGACCCTCGACCAACGTATTATTAATAGTGATGTCCAAGGAAACGCGTTTGCCACTGCAACTATTTCTACTGTAACTGAATATGACCGACGCCGGATATAGCAGAACACTCACTGTCTGATGCTGCCGCGGCCTATGAGCCACTGCCAATGTGCTCGGGACCTTATTCGGGTGGCTACGGAGCGAAGACTCGCTGTGGCCGGTGCAAGAACGGGATACGGTGGACGATACTGGCCGGCATGTAAGCATGCCGGCAGTGACGATCGACTATGACGACGCCGTCATCTACGGCGCCATCTACGACAACCCGTAATATTGTTTATAGTTGCTGTTGTACTGGTTGTAGCAGTAGTGGTAGTGGTTATTGTAGTGATGGCTGGCCGCGAGACTTCTGACTGGCCGGGCGGCTCCGCTCCAGGGCGCCGCCTCCGAGCAGACCTCCGCATAAGGAGATGTCATCAGAACCGCCGACTTCGTTGCTGCTGCTGATGATGATGATATTTGTGTTGTTACCACCGACGTCGTCGTCGTCGTTGTTGTTGTTGTTGTTCTTGAGACAACAACACTTCGGAAACACAAACGCGCCGCCAAGAGACGAATGAACGAACTAACGAGTAGGCGAACGATGGGGATCGACTAGCGTATCGCTGGCAGCGAACGACGCAATCGCTCCCCGCCGCAACTACAACGACTACAGCGACTACAATTTGTACAGCTGCTGCGAAGGACGCAACGGCGGCCGCGCGGCCGAAACCGAGCCCGACACAGCACCAGCACGGAACAGCAACCAGCTAACGCGACGGCGGCGGCGGCGGCTAACTCAGCCCAATTTCTCGTGTACGGGATGGTCCCTTGACTGTTGGCATCGACCGCGGCTGCAGCGGACAGCCAACGCTCGACGCCTGTAGAGGAACAAAACGCGAGCTGTGGTAAATACCGCAAAATGTTGATGGGAGGACAACAACCGCCGCCGTGACAACGCACCGATACTACCGCAGAGTATATGATGACACTGCTGTCATGGTTTGGTGTCATACCAATTCGAATGTATAACATTATATATATATATAGATGTTTTGCCGTTGCTTGTGCCTCTCTGGCGTACTCTCATCGCGGTGGCCGTGCCGGATATTACATTGATTGGGTGTATATTGGCATTGCGGTATGATCCCATTCTGTTGAATCTGAATTACATCTAAATTCAGTGATCTTGGAATAATCGTCATGGGTTTAACAGCATAGCATGTACCAAGAACTGCGACCACCACTGGCCCGCCTCTGATCCAGCGGTTTATTTGATTGTCAAAACGGTGAAAAATCAAAAGCCAGCCAGATGTATATATATATATATATATATATATAGCGCATGATAGTGGTTCTACATTAACTTTTCAGTGCAAATACGATTGTCGCTAGCTATCCCCTTGGAACTGTTGAGATCTTTGGCTAATTCGAGTTGGACTCGGCGGCGAACTTTCGATGACTCAACCGAAGCGTCGAGTCGAGTAACAATCAGTCAAGTGATTGTAATGGTAATAATTAGAGCGTAATGGTAGCGAATTAAGTCTCTGAATGGATGTCACTTCTTCGTTTCTCGTTATCATCGAAACGTGGGTTAGAAATTCTTTATCCCGTGCGGGAGTTTAAATGGGGATTTTCCCCTGCGATAGACTCGGTCTGGACTTAGTAGGATGTAAGCATTAATTAGCTGCCGCTAAGGCGGACTACGACGGTTGTACTTACGGTACTAAGTAGTATCATCCATCGAGGGTCGTTCGTTGTGCAAGATCGGACACAGCCGTGACAATTGTTGTCATCTCCTTTGCAGTGACATTAGGAGACAATTGAAGATGTCAAAAGAGGTGATCTCCGCAACAAATAATCGAATGGAAGCTATACAGTCGGGAACACTTCACCTCAAGATCGACGCAGCAACAGACAGAATCGAGTTTGTTGGCCGCCAATTTGTATAGTGGCTGGGATAGCTCAACTTAGTTCGCTTTGCGTGTCCCATGAAGCGCGGTGTGTCCGCCACCGCAACCGCATCTGGCGTCTCGACGCCCGATGAAAATGCGGTGAGAAATCTATAGATTCGGTGCTGCTGACGCCGCAGTGGTTTGTGTGACAAGCGAACAGTAATGGAATGGACATCGGCACCAAAAATAGCATAGAGACACTTAGTCGCTGAGAGGGTCACCGCACGGTATATGCAGGCCCATATTGCCCGACGAATAGACAACTAAACTATATATATATATATATATATATATATATATATATATGTATATAGTTGTATATTCGTCGAAAAGTAAAATCTTGTTCGAACACAGTAAATAAACAGATGCCTGTCTACCCCGTTTTCCCCACGAGAGGCGAGAACAGACAAAAACGTGATGTGAGCAAGAACAATGAAACGTGAAAGAATCGACAAAGGTCTAGTGTCACTCACCATAACGGAAAACTGCCTTCGTCGGTAGTGCAAACACGTTTGTGCCAATCTCACTGCACATCCTTAACAACACGGATTTGGCGCGGACGATTTTTTTGCCGATCCTGTTACATCGGCGCTGTCAGGCGCGTCAAGCTATGCAGGTCGATCAGGTCCTCTGTTCATTCGGTTGATTGCGCCGGACGTCAGCGTCCTCACCTTGAAGACCTCTCCGATCTACAAGCTATGTTGTCGGTTACGTGGTTGGCCTCTGAGCGTCGACACGACCCCTTGGAATCGTTTCTCGAATACCCTATTGAGAATTGCCGTAGCCGAGATCTCGAGATATCGAGAAGAGAGAACTCGACAGACACGCCTTTACTATAGCTGCAACCGTGTCAAATGTGTTCGTCAGGTCAAATAACGGGTTGCAGACACCTAAGCACACTGACCATGGTGGCCTCTTACATTTGCCTGTGTTTACGAAAGGGTCGCTCCTATTCCTCAGGACGTACGCTGTCACGTTCGCTCTGTTGACGCAATTGGCGTTACGTTCACAGCATTGACGCGCTAGACGGATGGCCTGTAGATGCGCGAAGTGCGCTCGTACAAACTAGAAGTTACGGTTCCCACTTGTGGGCGGCGGTTACTACAGAACTAATGGCAACCGGACTCACGAGACAGGGTGACCTGTATCGACGAAGCAAATTCGAGAGAGCAGCCACAGCTTAGCGAGAGCCGTGCGTATGCAAGAGAATCGAATGCGAACGACACTTCTCTCATTTTCACCTCCTGCAACGAATCCCCGGGTCGTCGTTATGGTCATCGTAGATGGAACAGCGAAATGCTCCCTCGTCTACGACGCGCTCGACAATGTTCAGCTTGCTGTGATATCGCCCTTGCCGTCTACGAGCAGTTCACTAGCTGGCTGGCAAGTAAGCCAGCGTGTGTGAGGAGTGACGAGTGTGTTCGGTGCATCGGCTTTTTGGGTTGGTGGACCGTCAGTCGATGAACGCCGCTGTGTTTCTCCAGTCTCTTCTCTTTTTGGCGTGAATGCCGCCCCACGCAGCTCGCGTCCCGCACCAGAATTGGCCTCGACTCGGGGGCGGTCGGAGAGGGCGATCTTCAGCTCAGCAGCAGCAGCAGCAGATCGGATCGGCAGCCGCCGGCAGCACATTATCCGTACAAAGAAAGAATGACTCTACGGGGATGGATATACGATCTGCGAATGGCCGGCACGGCAAACCATTCGCGCGCGTACACGCGACAGATTGCTGCCTCCGCTGCTGTTTGCTGCGCCAACGGGGAGCAACATCTGGTGGCGAGGAGAACGCCTTACAAGCGTCATCAGCAGTCGACGCTGCAGCCAGATACGAGCAGCAGCAGCAAAAGCTGAATCAAAGGCAGGACTGGAGTGAGAGCAGCGAATCCCGACGAAGCAAAGTGGCTCCAATCGAGTCGCACTGTCCTGAGTTCCACACAGGAACAACGTCTACCACGGACGGGGCTGGTGTCCGATTCACGGCAATCGATGTACGATGATAGCACATCGCATTGCCGTGAGCTGTGTACGCATGAACTGTGTGGTTCACCACCAGCACGCTATTGCCACGACTGGCGGCGGCGGCGGCGGCGGCGACTACGCGACTGCCCGCGAATCTTCGCCGCACAGCGTCACCAAGTAAAGCAGCAGCAGCAGTAGCAGCAGCAACAAAAGCAACATCAGCAACAACATAAAGAAGATGTGTACCATTCGTGTACTATGTCCCGTAGAGTGTGCCACAGTTGCAGCAGCAGCTGCAGCAGCAGAAGATGCAGAAGAGGGATAAAAACGCAACAGCGAGTAGACGCAATGCTGAGTCATCGAGTGCCATAATCTTAGGTCTGAGCCGCCCTCCCGACTGGCGCATAGATACATCTGTATTGACAGTCCGATGTATTTGAAATGACTAGAGCAGCCACATCGTCACCAACCCGCCATTGTATAATCGCTGGCGGTAGCGGCAGTCAACTCAACGCTAAATAAATGTCTTTGGGATCGATGTCTCTCAATCCGCAGCAAGAGAGGATTTTCCTTTATTTTTTCTTTCCTGAGGAGCTGAGCCTCACCTCTATCGCTATCTGATAGACCTCAGCATCTAACCTTATTAGGTATTACGCGATGAGGAAGGGCCGCAGCACTCAATGGAACTAATGGTAGATGAAGTTTAATCGCGTGCTCTCACGCCGTACAGGACACTCACTCGATGTATATGTGTGCGATCGATGTCTGCAGGAAATATATGCAGTGTTCGCGCAAACAACGAGCAAACGAGCGCCTGTATGATAACAGTGGTATATAAGTATGAGAGCAAGTTCGATATATATATATATATATGTATGTGTGTGGTGGTCGATCAATACGCGAGAATTGTCTCTGGCCGCCGTTTGGTTAGTCGGCGGTTAGACATCACGACGTAAGCTCGAATGCTTGAGAAACGATTTGACCGAAATTGGCAAATGCCTTTTGTCTCCTGAAGAACCTCTCTAAATCATAATCGAAGTGGGTAACTGACAAAACGAGGCAGCGTCTGTACTCAGGTTTCGGTCGTATTTCGTACTGGCCAGGTCCTGTTTTGGAAGTGTTCGGTTCAACTGTTTCTAACCACGAGTGTCCTCGAGAAAGAGACAGAGATGGCTCTTTTGAAGATGTACATCGTTATCAACACGCACACGAATGGATTGACTTGAATAAATGATGTTAGCGATTGCGAAAAGTATCGATCGATCCAGATAGTAACGTTTATGACTAACTTATGGACTGTTCGCAGTGATTCGTTATCAGATATCAGTGCACGGACAACGTTGACGGGAGATCAAAGTACTCGCTCATGCGCGATGTTATTAACGGTTTGATCTGATTTTACGGCAGTGGCGGCGTTTATCTCCGGCCGAATTCATTCACTCAGTCAGTCCATATGGCTGACTGAACCCCATGAACCATTCATGTGTACGTAGATGGCGACAGATGCGGGCATCCAGCCGCGTTGAGTGCTCCCAAACTTGGAAATATCCTTCGTCGGCTCGTGGTCAAGGCGGTCGGCGTTTGTGGCACAAGGCGGATGCGTACGATTCGTCTCATGAGACCTTCGGGGCCACTCTATATTTCCCCGCATACCGGAAGATATACCAAGTGGTTCATGGCCCCCACAGCGCTGGACTTAATGATAATGAACCGATTTGGCAAATGTCCGAACGCCGAAAGCTTCATGATGCCGAAGAGGTCATATTGAAAATAACCGAGCTAACGATATCACCGAATCGTTTAGCAGCAGCTACCGTCAAAGCCGGATAGTCTCGAGGAGTCATTGGAACGTTCTGGACGTCCCATATAGTACAAGGACTATTAGGCTGTCAATGAAGATACACACAGTCAGAGCGACATCGGCTGCCTCGAATTCACCGATTTGTTAGCATCGGTGAACTAAAGGGAACGTGACGCAATAACCCCGAAGCAAGGGATATTGTACTCGCTCACACAATCTCAGTTGTTAGTGCTAGAGACCCTCAGAAGTGTAGTGCAGTGCATAATATCGTCAAATCAGCAACCTTGTATTGAACAGCTTTATCGAATGTGCTCAAAACACCCATTTACAGCGAAGGTATTGTCCTCGGAAGTATTGACATGATCTCGGAGGTGTCTCTCTTTCGTGGCCTTCCACACACAGACATGTATCTATGGCCAGGATTATTCAGACGCGAGGGTCAGATCGACACGGATGTACTATACGATAAAAATGGTTTACTGGCTGATTCGGAGCAAATGTGTAAACGGGAGAGGGGAATACTTTCGCAGGTAGGCCGCTGCGAAGGTATCCGCGAACAGGCGGACGAAAGTCAAAATAATGAGACATGTAACAGCGATCTATTGAGGGAAGGGTTCAGATTAGCGATTCACCGTTGTACTTCATGGTGCAAGCTAACACGTATTTACCGATGCACATAATTAGTACATCAATACTGCTAATACTCTAACGGCTGCTACTACTGTGACTACTATATGCCGATTTCACAATTTTCTCAAAGGTTCTCTTACCATTCGTTATTCGTCTGCGGGCAAAAAAGGAAGAGCTCTTCTACTGCCTCCTTTGGTCACACTGCTGTTGGAGTGGGAGGCGATGATGGGTGATGGCCATTGGTACGCGTTGGTGACGGCGGCAACGGCGGTGGCAGGGGGCCGAGAATTCTCGAGACCTCCCGTCGGTTACAACGGGGACATTCATCTATTCTTTGCTCAGGCCGGTGGATCTTCGGATCTCGTTCGGTTTGTTCCTTCGAACAGGTCTCGCTAGCGGGACTCACTCGCGGGATCGCGGCGGCAGCGGCGACGACGACAATGATGGCAGCGTCGTCAACAGCCCTGCCAAGAGCGTCCGGTGGCACTTCTATAAATTAATGCGCGTACAGCCCCAGTGGACGTACGAAAGTTAATGGCATAATGGTATCTACCATTAACAGCATTGCTGCGGTGTCACGGAGAGCGTTTTGCTAGTTAGTGCTCGTCGGATGTCACGAGCATCCTGTCACAGCTAGCGCTATCGCTGGCCGATGTCTATTCAGGTGTGAACCGGTGTGTGAAGAACTGTGAACCCTCTTCATTATTGCGTAAGGACTTCGGGACGAATCGCAGCCGCAGTAGTTGTGCAATTGTTGGTGGTAGAAGAAGAAGCACTGTCTGTAGCCACCATCCAGCTCGTAGCGGTGCGCGACTCCTGTGTGCGAGTCCTTGCGAACTCCTATGGTCGGCCAGGTCCTTAGTTCGTCACCACCAACGACAGCTGCTCTAACGCGTGGCAGAAAGTGGCTGGTTGCCGCGCGCGGCCTTGCGGCCACCTCGGAGCTCTCGTCGATGTTTAGCGAGCGACGCACCGGTGAGTTGTGCGTGCATCGCTGACCAGAGGCCTAGGGGACGTCCAGTCAGGCGGCCTTAAAGGCGACCGGTGGCGAGTGCAGTTGCGTTCACTCTCGCTCCACCCTCTTGCAGCGACCAATCAAACCAGCTGACTGACTGACTGACTAGCTAGCTATTCTAGCAAGCACGATGGCAACCGGGCACCTACGGGGACCGACCAACCAGCAGCGACACCGGCAGCAGCAGCAGCTAGAGATCGCCGCTGTTGGTCGTTTTGCCTCGTCGGGGTGGACCAAGTCAAAGAAAGCTAGCTGACTTAGTGACCAGCGGCTGTGCTTCGTCCATCGGCTGTGCCGTTTTGCTATTCGCGTCGACGGCGGTGTCCACTATGGCTGCCACCCCGGCAGAGTTATCCCGTGCCGTCTCGTCCCATACCAGGCTCGGGCTGTTGTTCGCCCGCCGGTAGCTCTGCCGACCCGCACAGCAGCGGCACCGGTAGCGGCCGGGTGTCCGGGCGCGGCCCGCGCGCGCGCCACCGCTCCTCCGTAGAAGGAAGACGCGACCGATCGGCCGGCCGACCGGTCTCTGGGGCCACCGGTGGGCAGCGGTAGAAACAGCAGCAGAATTACTAGTGCCACCATCGTCGCCGTGTCGCCGGTGACCGGCGCGCGGCTGTTGGCCTGTGCGGGGCGGGCAGGGACCAATGACGAGACGATCAGGGACCAAGCCAGGGGCTACGAGAGCCCGAGCAGCATCCGTTGCTGCAAGCATCTACACCGTGGTAGATGACGGTAGACTCGTGCTACGACTCTGCTACCATCGAGTATTTGTTCAGATGGCTACCGCCGGTCGTTGCGGCGGCAGCGATAGTAGTTACTGGGGTCTCTACACACCGAATTAAGTCATAGAGACACTGTACCAAGTAAAGTGTCGGCAAACCCAGCTAGCCTGTGTGCCAGCAACACACACACACAGGGCCACACGCGGCACTTACGAGGGAGAGAAATCGAGGAGGAAGACGATGACACGAAGAAAGAAACGAAGTGAGTCTATATGTGCAAAAAGATAGAAAGGGGGGGCAGAGGCCAGGCCAAGTACACGGGCGCCTGGTCGGTCCTCTCGCCGACGAACTCGAGCCTTCCCAGACGGCGGCTGAAGAGCAACCTGAGCAACCTCCGAACGGAACACTGACTGAGCGAGTGCATAGCCAAGCCACGGCAGCCGCTTTAGGCGTTTCACGTTCCGCGGTTCTTCTCAAGAGATGATGGTCGTCGAACGACGACCTGCGGGGCTGCGGACGAAAGGGCAAGCTGGTGGACTGGCATGCCCATGTCTCTGAATCGATGGGTGAGCGCCTGCGGGTGTACGGATGTCGGTCCGTTCGCGCGCGCGTGTGTGTCTCTCTCTCTAAGTAACTGTCTCTACCCGCGTGTATGACGGTTGTGAGTGAATGCAAGCGTGTGCGTGTGTTTTGTATGAAGACTGCATAGTCTACACGTCGCTCTGCAAGCGAGCGACCGACCGATGGACGGGCTTGTTCGGGTTCCTCTACGGGTGGACATCCTCTACTCTACGGGGACTACCATCTGTCTCCCTTCGTTTGCGGGTCGGTCATTCAGTCACTGACTCGGCGAGTCGAGCAGCCTTCGAGAGTCCGCGTAGTCGGCCGGTCAAGCCCGCTAGTAGGGCCAGCCAGCGAAAGGAAGCGGGGTCTCTAACTCTGCCTGTTACAAACAGGTTTCCATTCTTTTCCTCAGGATACGACACACACACACACACACATACAACACAGACACACACGCATGCTCTCCATGAGCAATTGGGTTTCGGTTTGAGTTTGTCGCTCAGCCTCTGCCTTCTCTGCCTTCGCGAGCAAATGAGCAGAGCTGGCCAAGCCAGGCCTCACCACCCGACGGCGATATAAGAGCACGGCGATTTGATGAACGAAAGTCCCCTTTTCTCTCGGCCGTCGCGCCGCCGCCGCCGGCGCCGGCGTCGTCCCATCGTCTTGGGCTCATCTTCGTCTTCTTCCTCATCCGCATCTTCACCCTCATCGTCGACTTCTATTTCTTCGTCGTATCGTCTGCATTCGTCTGCCTCTCCATATTAAGCTGGTGTGACCCCAGCAGGTTTAAATTGCTTCCCACTCATTCATTTGCTTGGGCTGTTTACACGCCATTATGTATCTCTGTCTGTGTACAGCATATGATGCGCGGTGACGGTGGTCGCTATCGAATAAAATCACCCGTATGCATCACTCGTGCACATACACACATTCTATATATTGTATATTTATAAATAAATATATATATATATATATATATATACACCCACCGTAGAGCATACGAGCCTTGAAAACTTGCTCGTATTATTGGCTTTTCTTGCATTATTTAGGGGATGCAAAATTCCATATGAGATTATTACTAGGTAAGTAGGTATAAATATTAAGGAAAAACATCACGTGTAAACTCGAATTATCAGCTCAACAAAAAACGCATCAAGTATCACACCTTAATATGTGGGAAATAGCATTATGTCATAAAGTCCCGCAATACGTTTAGAAGCAAAACAACGAGACTTGTATGACAGTGCGCACACAAGTGGACGTCTGCCAAGCGCAAGTTTCAGCCAACTGTACTTCCTTAAAATAAATATGTATATATATATATATATATGTATGCACGCTAGCGTAAGAATAAGGCTATCTCTCGGCACAGCACATTTGGGAAGCGCCCGGCGATTCCCTATGAGTCTTGTCCCATATTGTTCAGTTGGATACGTGTTGGATGTATTCAATAAACTCGTAAACTTCACCATTTTCGGAGTGGCTGGACCCCCAACTATACAGGTTGATGACAGATAATCATTTCACAATCTTCGGCTATATGATGCTCGTTGACGAAAATACCCTCAAGGTAGCCCTCAAGTGATCCTGCAAAATAATAGCAAGTGATAGACTAATTTCAAACGCGAGATTGAACAAGAAGGCAACAAGTTCGTCTACTGTTTTGATAAGCGACGCTTTGCTTGCTGGAGAAAAATTGAATAGAACAAGACTCCTATGGTTTAGCCGGCCTATGGTTCGCCAAAGACTCACCGATCATTTGAGCAGTGATTCGAGAGGTCGGCTCTTGCACAAATGGTCTGACAGGGTACGTTTGTGTATGGCCACCCCAGAGCTGCAAACCGTGGATTGCAACTGGCATATTTGCTGCTATATTTAGCAACGCTCCACCGAGTTTCAGTCCGAGCGAAGCATTGAAGGCCATCAGACTGCCTTCTGACTCGAGTTACTTCCAATGTATTTTTGAAATCTAGAGCAGAAATTATAAGTTTCAATGTATAGCACGCCTGTGACGGAAGCGACTAAAACCCATTCTAAGTCAATAACTTCGATGACAGCTGGACGGCCACATGTGACAATGTAATTCGCATTCATTCGTTAAACATTCTCGAAGAGCAAGCACGCCTAAATTGAACACTCATACTGAGATAGCAGAGCAGGCAAGCGTTCGTAATGGCACCGTATGACGTGGACCGTATGAAGCAAAATCGATGGAAGCTGTATATCAGTGGAACTATTTGCGTGTACAAAACCCAATTAGAAATTCTATGCTGTTGCGTTTATTTATCAAATACTATTGTGTTTGTGTTGTATTTTCGATCACTGCAGCCTACTTCAATCGGTGTGCTAAGGTGAGAAGAAGCCCGAAATGACTCTGCCCTAAGGGCAAATCTTTTACAGCTATGCGCTTATGCTGTAAGGAGCGGCTCAGCCAATCGCTTCTGAACCCATCGAAGCGGCTAGATTTCTTCATTAATCACATATCAATTAACGTGCTGTCCTACTGTGTAGAATTTCTTTATTCAACTCTGACTGGTGATCTCTCTTGTAAGTGGACCAAATACGAAGCGGGATTACAAAATTTTGCAGGGCACACTTCATGCTCACATTCGAGCCGACCCCTTGTTTTTGTGAGATTCTTTTGCATTTAATGATGTCTGCTCCCTGTTCGATGTCGTTAGTATGTTGATACGGTCCGGTGAACAATGTTGGCTCTTCGCATTTAAAGGGGTTCCATGTAATATGAAGGGCCAGACATGCGTTAGCAAATCAACGTAGATTGTGTCGTTCGTAGGGGTCACGGATCGATACCGTCCGGGTGCTGTCTCGCTCCAGTTCTGCCTTTCCGCGTATGAACCTGCTAGCCCTGATTAATTATCAGCCAAACTCTACATTTTAATCATGAGAACTCAATATACGTATGGGCGGACGCCGCTGCTCTATTTAGGAACAGTTGTTCACAATAGCATTGTGTGAGCATAAGGCTAGTTATTATCACAGGAAATATTAATACACTGTCATGTAATGGGTCGCTTATTCAAAATACATAACTGGTAAGACACTGATGACGACGAACCTCATAAATAGGGGGTTCGCGATAGATCACAGAAATCTACGGGGGATCGGACAGCGGGGTTATCCTTCATAGGTTTTCAATTGGCGTTCAGCGAGGTATTGCTGGTGCGGTTGTGGCCAAGGGGCTTGAATACAATCAGGCCTAACTTCCCGGATTAACGTGTTCGAGTTCATCTTTCTACCAGCAAATTTATATATGTATCATTCGATTAGATTTATGATACAACATCATTTGATTTACTATGCCTATCTGGAGTTAGTCGCTAAATATTTCCCCTATTATACAAAATAATTCAGAAAACACTTTCTTGTTCAGCCGTCGACGCTGAGACCTGACTGTAATGTCTGACTGTAGTGCCACCACGCTAGCAGGGATGGAAGTCCTTCAGAGGTTCCTCAATCTCTTAACGGCGATCTTCCACAGGAACGAAATAGTCGACGACGTTGGCGTAGCCCTGCATGAAGTCTTCTATGTACAAGGGGACAACTTCAGATCACTACTTTTCGCGATCCTAGTCTTTGACCTGCCGGAAGTGATCCAGGATAGGACCCAGGACTAAAAGTACTTATGTACGCTGACGATCTGGTCCTCTACTGCACCAACAGGCGTTGCAAGCAATATGCCCTGGTGACTCTGAAAGCCAAGGTATAAAGTCTTGGGCTTCAGATCAACACGGACAAGAGATTGTGGCCAGGAGATTCCGTCGCGGAGGCAGTCTCGCCAAAGGGGACTACTTCACGCTATACAAATCGCGGACTCACACCGACAATAAACGGGCACGCCGTCGACGACCATATTCGGGATTCTTAAAGCACTCGCAGGGAGCCGACAGATCAAGTCTCCCCACACACTATGACTTCGAACGGCGATCTTCCTGTTAGGTAAAGGTAAAGCTTTATTGGTTTATTAAAGGAGCTGTAATTGCTAGATATAAAGGTTGCGTTAATGGCCTCCTACGGTGTTCGACTCATTTGAAACAGCTTTAAGGAGCCCGATCTCGCGACGCTCGACAGACCGAAATCTGGTTTTCTGAAGAGGGTGCTCTGCTTAGCGGCACAGGCCAGCAGCACCCAAAAAAAGGCATCTAATGGCAGCCACGCGTCGGTTCGTGAAGGAGCTCAAGGAGTGCTTCCACCTGGCCGAGATAGAGGCCTACCGGACACATCGACAGTTCCCGCACAAAGATCTCTAACCCTGAAGGGGGCGTCCACCAAACAACAGAGATGACATCAGACTCTTGGAACGGCTGCTCGCACCACAACTGGCACTTGTTAACTAGACTTGCGGTGCACGGCTTCCCCCCATCACCCTGACCAGTAGGGCTGTCGATATCTTATCTCTGTTATCTTATCTCATTCCATTTTATTCTATGTCTATTTTTACTCTGTTATAACCCATACCATCTGTTGGTCATGCCACCAAGTTGAAGAGATTCCTCGCAAACAACTTTCTGCCGATCTAGCCCCGACGCTAATTTGGCCAGAGCAAATGTGTTTGCTTATAGAGCTGTTACGTCACTGGGAAAAAAACGAGGATCATTTTAATGATTGATTACCATCCGGTTTTGTGATACGGCCCACCATAATAGCACCACCACCACCACCACCACAGAACGAATGAAGAACTTGTTCCCATGAAGAATATCACATTATCTAAAATCAGAGCATAACGCATAACTTTCATTTCCAGCCCTTCGATGAGTTTGGAGAAAAAAAATTAGGTTTATGGGATGTTTGGGACGGTGCAGTGTTTGCGTCGGGAGTATCTATCATAGTGAAATCTGCTCTCAGTAGTATACGGAAGACGGTAGGTTTCGGTTGCTGCTTCGGTCTTGAGAACACCCTCACCGCAGAATAGCGGAACTTTACAATACCGTTGCCAAATGTCCAACACAATAATTTTAATAACAAAATTGCCTATTTACAACTACAACTAGCAATATACTTCGTGTACTTCACACTAAACATGTCTATACAATTGCTAATACTCAAGGCAAACTGGAGAGGACATTTAATTGCGAGTTAGTTCCATGTGAGCACGCTTCTGAGATTGTACACGACGAGAGTTATTAATGTCACCTATGGTGATGTGATCCGTTGTCCTGTTTCCCTAGCAATTATTAGATACGTCCATGGCTAACACAAAAAAAAACAACAACACATTGACCAACCACGCCAAATCGGTCGACGATCGAACAACGATATTTTATTTTACTCGTAGTAACGTAGGCACCCATAGTTTTCGTTGGCTAGTTTTGGAACCTACTTATTAGTTCAACTACACTAATCGGTTAACGTATCTTCTACAGGAAGAAGGGTGACCCCTGGAGGAAGGCAGCCGGTACACTGACCATCGATGCATCGGTAACATGCGATCCCGAACGAGTTCACACAGTCCATTGCGTCACGGCAGTAGTTGCACCCTTGAAGTGAATTGAACAGAATTTGTTTTCAGCGCATTGGCTTGCAATAGTGTGATATAGTGTCTGAGAAAAAATCTACCAACGTTGACAGGATAACAAGTTTAACAGTTCATATCCTTCATTCAAAATGTGCGTTTTTATTCGTGTTTTTAATTATGCCGTTGTCGCCCTATCTCACACTGGGACATTACCTGGGTTTCAATCATATGTCATAGTTCAAGTATTTTCTTACCAGGGCACATTTCGACGGTTCTGTATGCAATTTTTTTCTGTATGCAATTGTTTGAGTTACGTAAGCTGCTATTATCGTTCAAAATGCCAGAGTTAAATTTACTTTAACAAGTCACTTATTGTATGGACCTTTCTAAATTTTCCAGGCTGACTCACAGCCAACATTTAACGTCCATGGTAATGCTTTTGGCATTGCTTCATAAGACTGACCCCTTGAAATGCAAGGGTGCAACGGTGGCGATCGAACCTGTGCACCTACGTCTACCTTCGGATTGCAAGGCGCACACGAACGCAGCAAATCGCCGGGCCTCGATCTGGTATTTACATGGACCAGTGACGCATGCAAACAACATCAGCCATATTGAAAATGTGTGCCTCATCTATGGCAGGGAAAACCGTGTTTGTTTTATTAGAAAATAAAAACGGCGATATACACGCGTCCCATGCTCGAGGATGTCTTACAGCAGAAATATGGCCAGTCTCTGTACCTATACGATGTGATCCATGTTACTTACAGGGGATTCTGGGCACTGTTCGACATGTCAAGCTCACACATTGCAGCGTGCATGGATCCTGTGTAGGGTTCCTCTTGTGGCAATTTTCGTCGGAGAAGCAGAGATATCGGGTCGGACCGATATAAACTTGCGTTGAAAACTCTGTATGTCAATGAATCATTAATATTTCGACGCGATGCCAGGTTAGTTTGGTTATTCTTTTAAGCACAACACAAATATTATGTTGTAACGCCTTTCTAACCGTATTGATCTAAGTCTCTGAACAAGGCGCAACTCCTTTGCTTTGCTTGGCGTTCAGCATTAAATGGCTCGTGTTGGAAGCGTTGAGAGAAATCAAACAATTTACATCGTCTTACCGATTTTGCTTGTCACAATGAAGGGAGCCATCTGCAGCACGAGGGGAAGTATGACCCACATCATTTTGGATGCTTCCAGGTTACAACCGTCTGTGATTTTTTCCAGGACGCACCTTACGGATAGGCAGAACAAATGCGCCGTCTAGGCTTTCTAAGCGAAGTGTGTTCTAAATTTGCCGAAACAGCACGAAGCCGTCCAGTGGAGAAGGCTCTGCCGACGTCAGCGTAACGCGGACGAGAGTAGAAGCAGGTGGTCGCCAATGTCGTATAAACAAGATTGCTGTCTAATGCTTTCTCCACAGTTCTGGAGGCACAATCTCCAACTGTTGGCCGCAAAAGGGAGCGGCGTGGGACTCTTCTCAAGTAATGTCGCTGTTGCGGTTGTTGTTGTTGCTAAAATGCGGTCTCGTTAGCACTATTTCAAAAAACAACCTCCATCATAGACACCACCTTTGCCTGCTTAAATTTGAAGGTTAATCCATCCAACCAGATGGGCAGATATCCCAAAGGTACAAAGACTAGAATCAACTAAAATCGGACAAGAACACTTGTGCTTACGTCATTAGCTATTGCCTAGTAGAACTTGTGTTTCATTTTTTCCGATATTATTTTCAACTGTCGAAGTTCACTGATACACAAAGGAACATGGTGCCCTCCGCACTATGCTAAAGATAATCACGTGTCAATAAGGCTGCTATTGCAAAACCACAGGATAAATGTTCGCTACAGCTGAAGCTTCAATGGAAGTGGTTAAAACATGACTAAACAGTGAGCATTAACAATGATCGTCCCGATAAGGGCAATCGGGGCAGGTTTCTGAATACAAAACTTTGCCGATTTTTTCGGCAACAATCAAAAATTGAAAATTGTCAACAAGAGCGGGACGAACATCGATCCTGCACAATTCATTGATAAGTATAGTGTCCCGAGGTGTGGACTGCAGTGAACTTAAATATTAAGTCTACGCCGTGGGATGAGCACATAGAGCACCTTCTTCCATGATCCATCCTATGATACCGTGTCCTGTATGGAAACAATTAACGACAGAGCTCTTTCGCCAAGTTCGGTAAATGCATGGCCGGGAGCAACTTGTACTTTTGTCTGGTTTCCCACCCTGTATTTTAATTTGGAACAGGATAGGGATAGCTGAAACTTCCTCCTCAATTTAACCACTTAACCATAATATACGCCTCGAGTCCTCTCTCTTCGAAAACACCATTTCCTGAACATCCGATGCCACGAATACAGATCAACCAAATATAGCCTTGGTAGGGGCCATGGCCGGTAGTTGTAGTGCAGTCACCGATGAAACAGATACATTGTAGAGAGGGCAACTGTGGAAAGTGAAGACGATGAGAAAGTTCCACACTCATTTAGAAAGGGTGCCCGGCCCACTAAGCCAGTTGGAAAGATCTATATCTTCGCCGACTGATGGTTGTCTGGCTGATCTTCTCGATTCAAACATGGTCACCATTACTGCCAAGACGTGAACACGCATACATACCCAGAAGACTTCCACCTGGTGCGGAAAAAGACCTAATTAGCAGGCAATCTTGATGCCATTCTATGTTCAATATTCATGTTCGAATCGCAAAATGGCGTCCCATCATTGCCAATAAAGTGTAAAATTATACGAGTTAATTGTTAATTGACTATACTAGAAAACGCTTTCGAATGAGCTAAACTCGCCCGCCCTAGTAATTAAGCTAAAAGACCTTCACGAATAACGTGTAACGGTGTGAGAGTACTACAGCTAGGATGCGTGGAGTGATCTGATAACGAATCCGAAGCAAGTAACTACAATAAGTTGGCCTTGTAGAGCTTTGTTCCACTCGTTCGAACATCTTTCTCTTTTTGTCCGTTGCCGCTGCGTTCGCTGCACAAAGTCCCTTTTGCATCTGCAGTCTAATCCTAGCGTCGACATGAGACACAGCAAAGACCGAGCAGCATGATGCCGTGTAGGGGGTAACTGACCCAGATACCCTCTGCGCGACGGTTTCACATTCCGATAATTATGGAAATCCTATATCTGGACACTGAGGCGGAAGAGCGAGACGGTTCTGACGAGTAGCATATAAAGCCGTGTCAGTGTTTGTGCCGCGGTCTCATGCCGCAGCAAGAAAGCCGCGAAGCTGCCTACGAAACAAGGCCAGTTTCCTGTGCTCTCGAATGCTGTAAAATATGTCGACCATATAGACAGTCGCGTTAAGGAGCTAAGCCAAACCTTGAGTTTTTATTTTAGATAAAAACAGAAACCTCCCAGATCTGCAATTTCATAGAGTTGGAAGAGTGTGCCATTGATGACCCCAAATGAATTGGGTGTTTGCTGTCCCATATGGCCGAATCCCCGAGAAACTCACACGCATTTGACATTACCCGAAATTCAGAACAGCTCACTTAACTGGCAGATGATTACAAGTGCCCTTTAGAGTTTTCTACGAGAGAGAAAGAGAGAGTCTCTAGGCCTAGCAATGTTCTATACCCATCACATATTCTTTGCCCCTTGGCTCCCTACCCAGCTCTGTATGTTCACGAAGAATCGAAAGAGATAAACAAGCAAGCGTCTTCATTATAAGTCATCATTGCCACCGCAAACACATCTTTTTGACAAATGCATTTTGTCAAGACGTAAAATGGAGACGCCTATTAGCAGCTTTCGCCTGGCTGATATTTAAATGTAAAGCTAGGTCTACGGTTCAATTTTTTTTAGGAAACAAATTATCAGTTCACCCATTGTCACTCCTCTATCTCGGCAAATATTCAGAAATACTGAATATCGGCCTCCCATCGGGACTCCTGGATGGAGACGTTTTCTTTATTCTATGCAATTCTAAAGGTAATGGAAGAATCCCACACGTGATGTCCCTCGGATAAGAGCTGTTGTTGTCCCTCTTGCTGTTCCCTCGATCCTTTTCATGGGTGGCCAGGCTCCCTTTTCTAATAATATCAATGTATATATATATATATATATATATATATATATATATATATATAT
Organism: Stratiolaelaps scimitus; assembly: GCA_019614645.1. Taxonomy (NCBI): domain Eukaryota; kingdom Metazoa; phylum Arthropoda; class Arachnida; order Mesostigmata; family Laelapidae; genus Stratiolaelaps; species Stratiolaelaps scimitus. The sequence continues at coordinate 16,114,777 of JABWDB010000005.1, forward strand.
ATATATATATATGAGCCTCACAAACGATAGACTGCCACTGGGCATAATCTGAATAGAACTGAATAGAAACAACTTCATTGCCCACGATTTGGCTCAATAGAACTACTGAAAGCTATGATAATAATAATAATAATGATGGTAAAAAAAAGAACTCGGAGATGGCCTATGAGACATGCACAGACATGCATGCACTATTACGATTTGAGCACATGATGTGAAGGCGCCTTCCGTTATCAACCAGGAATAACGACAACGAAGGACCGATAAAGGACCATATCTATATTTGTTAATCCGATAGATACATAGCGTAAGATATGATGAGTAGATGGATCAATATTCCATAGCAGAAACAGAACGTCACAGCCATTCATTGACATGTCATGAGCGAGAGAGAGAGAGACTGCGTAGCCCGTAAGCATCGAAGATCGACAAGCGAATGTAGCATATATATATTTTTTAAATATATAAACCTTTCGTGATGAACATTTCAGCAAGAGGAATTTATTGTGTCATCAAGAATTTTGTTACTTTCACACAATATCTCTTCAGTTGTCTCATATTTATGTCTTATAGGTGTTGATGCGATTTCACCATGTCATGATTGTTTTCTCACAGAAACAAAATGAAAACCTCTTCGATTTTCTTTGACGTTTGTTTTTATGTACTTGATGTATGTGTCCGTGTTTGCGTGTGTGTGTGTGTGTGTATTTTTCTTTGGCTCGATGTCGTTGAGGCCAATAGACAGAAGCGGAACCTTCGGGGGAAAATATTAGGGGATACAGAGGAAGATAGTTCCTCGACTCGTGACCAATGAGCTTTCGTCAACTTTTGTCACTTAATGACTGTTCTTCATCTTGATCGCGGATCTCCTCTTCGCTCTCGGAAGACGTTTGAACGCAGGATGACTAGTGTTCGTTTGTGGTGATACCTGTGGCTCACCGCCGACTCCAGCAGACTCCGCTAGTCGAAGGCCTTGAGGCGGCACTTCGCAGATCGCTGAAGCCGTGCAGGTCCATTTGATCTGGGTGTTCAGAGGATCCGGATCAGCCGATACCAGCCGATAATTTAGTCACCGGTCATCATCTCCATGAACTCTGCAGATGAAAGAGAGGAAGCAATTAGGTTTGCTGCTGAAGAAAACCATCGATCTTTGATAGTTTGTGGTTAAGCGGTTAGCGATAGCCGAAGACTTTGGAAACGAGCAGAAATTTACATTGGAATGAATTTTTAAGGGTAGATTGTACAGCTTCGTTCAAATTATATGGTCTATAATATAGACACAATATATAACTGAATCAATATTATATTTTACTATCAATAAATATTATCATGTGATTTTTTTTAAAATAATAGTGCAGAGTGATCGAAATTCAACTTCCATTTGAATATTTAGATATATATATATAATAAGATCTCAAGTTCGCTTGGAAAGATCCGCAATTAGCACAAGGCAGATGGCAGATGGCTCCGCTCTATGTAAGCCGCACGAGATCGCAGTGTCGTTTCAGTTCTCTAGTTATCAAGGCCAGCCGCTGGCGGGTGTCCCAAACTCGCCTTGTCTTTTGAACAAGACGCGACCTACGTACTAGCCAATTTGCCTGGCATGGCATTAAGCCAAATTACGCCATTAGGCTTAGCTGTGAACCAATCTCTCTATATGCAAACTACCCAACAACAAATTAATACGATCTACAAACCGACATGGAGTACAGCCGTGTTCAGACACGGACAGACTATGTGTAGATGTATGAGGTAAAATTATACAAACCGTCGAAGTCGACAGTGCCCGAGCCGTCAGTATCGATTTCAGCGATCATCTCGTCGAGTTCATCCTCAGTCAGAGCATCATCGAGAGCACGCAGGATCTCACGAAGGTCCGACACGTTGATGTAGCCGTTACCCTCCTTGTCGTAGAGACGGAAGGCCTCACGGAGCTCCTCTTGCATGGCCTCGGAGTCCTCCTCAACGAGGAAACGGGCAGCCAGGGCGACGAACTCATCAAACTCCAGCTCACCGGAGCCATCCTGATCGATCTCAGCGATCAGATCCTTAAGATCCTTCTCCTCGAAGGTCTGACCCAAAGTCCTCAGGATAGCCGACACCATGTTGGTGTGGATGAATCCCTTCTTGTCGCGATCGAACATGTCGAACGCCTTGCGAAGCACTATTGCACAGACGATGCAAAATCGCCAGTTAGATATTTAAGACAATAGGCGTTCATGACCGCACGTGGTCAGGCATTTCTCTTTGACTGCGCAACATAAATACAGACTGAATATGACGCGAAACAATAAACAGGTGTCAAGCGTGGTACATCGATTTGCAGAGAGCAGTTAGTTGTCAAACAAAAATAAAATATACTTACTGTTGACCTGTTCCTTGGTAAGGTCCTCCTGAAATGAAAAGGGCAAGATCACAGTTAGAAATGAGGTGATAGTCACGAAGCCTAGCACGCGGCAATCTGCCTCGAGTTCTATTATTCTTTGAGATACACGCACGCACGGACGCACATAGAAAATTCACAAATCGTTTATGACTCCGCTATACTATCTTGTGTCTCGAAATTGCCAGGTGTCTGTTTGAATGCAATTATGATATTTTTTCAACTCGATTACATATGATTGATTGGCATATCCTCCATCTTTGGACACTATCAAAAGGAAGGCTGGCACTTGAGACGTTTTCGGGCTTATCAATGATGCACAAATCAAATCGCTCCATCAAAGAAACGAATCCCTGCTTCTACTATGGCTTTTTCTAGCAAGAAAACGCCCGCACACATCACACATATTCACAGGCGTCTACACTACAAAACACGGAAACGAGAAATCGAACGGACCATTGCGACTGGGTTGTGAGACGGGCCTAGCCTGGTAACGCCGACTGACGATGAACGGTGATGCGTCCCTTTTTAGTGGTGTTGCACCAGGGTGAGGGTTTTTTCCGAGTCGGTTGTGAGGCAGTCGCTAGAGACCCGTGCCGGCACGACCAGCCCTCGGGTAAACGCCGAGCCACTAAGGCACTAAGGCACGAGACAGGACCTCTCCCACCCCGGCAGTGACTCTGCTGGAGGGAGTATGAAGGATAAGATGAGGCCAGAGCAGTCGCGAATTCTAGATTGTCTCGAGGCTGAGAACAGACGAGCAAGTAAAGGACTTGAGTTCGCCCCGCTAGGGCAGAATGGCTCGTATAGCCGGCAGTCAGCGTGCAACGACTTCTGATACTACAACTACTACTACCACTACTGTTACCGACGACTACATTCTTATTGGCTTAAGGTAAACAACCACTGATAAACTGGCAGGTGATTGACTGCCGGGACAGGAACTATCAACACTTGAACACGTTATAGACCCTGCTATCGAACTCCATATCAAGATAACTTGGGATTTAAGACGTTTCAGCCATCTTCAGTATTCGACGTATGGTCAACTTCATATTGACCAAAGCTATCCGGAAACACAATGCGGTCTAGAGTAACGTTGATGATAGCCACATGCCACATCAATTCAAAGTCAAATCAACGGTAGATTCGGTTTATATCAGTTCAATGGGATATGTCGTGCGAACGAAAGCAAAGCGACAATTTCTATCTATTCCACAGACACATGTGATCTCCGATAACTCCCCCTCCGATAACCTCCCCAGATGGTCTTTAGGGCAAAGGCTAACCTTGTATCCCAGCATGATTTTCGGCCAATCTCCTCGAAAGGGCAAAATGATGACAGTTGTATTCTCTCTCTCTCTCTGCCGTGTCTACATTTCTTCCTTAGTCAACTATTCTTAACATAGTTTTCACCGATACCTTCCCGTACACATAGATATGATCATACCTATCGTAACTTGTTAATAATAGCACCTCGTGTTTCGACTCATCTAATATTCATTCGTTGTATGTGTATCGCAATGGGGGTCCAAATGTGCTTAGCCGAGTGAATGGGTAACTACAATCTAGTAGCGGCTATCTACAGGCGAGCCGAGTAAGATAGTGTCGTAGCTTGACTCCGGCCGGCCTCGACGATTGCCAGATAGAGTCAGAACTCAATTGAGTCAGTCGTCGGACAGACAGACAGACAGCACCAGCAACAACAGCAACAACAACCACCGCTGCTACTACAGCTATCACTGGAACGAGACGTGGCGAGAAGAGTGCGCGAAACATCGATTCTAGCTAGGGCCGGTCGTCGTCTGTTTGAATGCGCGCTGCTTGCGGTTTTCCCTCAAGTAGGTTTCACGCAGAGGCCTCTGAACGACGCCCCAACGGCCACTAGAAGGCGCCTCGTCCTTCGACAATTCTCGATCGTCTAGCGATCGGCCACCCAATGTGGCGTTGAACGGTGCCACGCCTTAACCGAGCCACAACGACAGCGCCCTCTACTCACTGACCTGATGCTCTCGATGTTCTAGACGAATGTCCTGTCTCTATCTCTTACTCTGAATAGGCAACACAGGCAGACATTGTCGCCTTTCCTTCAGCATTGGCAATTTGTAGGTTTTTGTATCCCACCCGCGCAATACACGAATAATCGCGGGCTTTCGACTGTGAGCTACTAGATAAATGTTCGCCTCAATTGCCGGATGTGTTAACGGACTAAGATCACTAGAAATTGGGAGAGTTGAAGTATATGCTTTGGTTAGCTACATCGTTAGAGAAGATGCCGAAATATGCATGCCTCTTGTGTTATTCTGTATTTTATATGAAGATAAATAAAATATATCTAATTATTAAAATGTGTGACACACCCGCCCGATAGCAGGAAACATCATCTAATTGCGAACTCATGTGTCGTCTTGCTGATAACAATTATTTCATGGATTCACATGAAAATGACTACGTAAATGCATCACATATAATCGCCCTCGTTTACTCATTTTTATAAATGGGACTTGTTGGATGAATTTTTCGCTATTTTTGTATGCTATTTAATTTACCTAACAGTCTAGTGCATATATTTCTAAGACGCTCGAAAGAGTGGGCAGTAAAGCCTGTGCGGCAGTGATCAAGGAGGTCGTGAAATGTCAATTAACTTGTGTGAGCTTGTTGAAATTCCTCGGTACTCTACACCAATTAGTTAAGATGCCGATGATTATGCTGAAGAAAAAAATCGAATAAGATGAGGTAAACTATCACACATAAGGCGAAATGTTTTTTGTTTGTCATATCGACCAAAGGAAGCTTCGCCTCTAGGCAAAATGTGAACGACCTGAGGGTGGTCACACGATAAAGAACAATTACGTGGCTATACTTCCCGTAAATTTCCTTACGGCTTTAGACATCTGTACAAGGCTCTGCGATTTCCGATACAAATATGCCGTGATCTTCAAGTCAGTGCACCATTGTATCTAAGGGTCCGCAGAGCTGAATGCATATATTATGTTCAACGCAATCAAAACTCATTATTGACGTAATGACTGCCAACGACTCCTTAAAGCACCCAGTGCAAGATGCCATCACACACACGCATATATATATATATATATATATATCTTGTGATTGCCGTTAGGTAATGAGGTTGATATATATATATATATATATATATATATATATATATGTGAAGGGAGGATAGCTGGAAGGCTTTACGAGATGAATACCTTAACCGACTTAACACTATTCTGAGATAGACAACACGGTGACACCTTGACTTGAAACCAAGTGATCCGTCTCTTATCGTTGTCCATAATCAGATGGGAAGGGCAACGATAGGCCAGGTCAACCAGAGGGAAGAGGCCAGGGGCGTGCTCAGCAACCTCTCGCAGAACGAGATCCCGGCGGACCGTGTTGAAAGCATTGTGAAAATCGAGCTTGACCAGGGCCGCTTCCGGATGAGCGTGGATAAAGGCGCATCCCCCTGTTACGCGGTAGAGCATGCGGAGCGGGCCAAGGAAGTACGCCGCACTCCAAGCAACCCACCTTTTTTCCCCCCTTGCTTTTGAGACCTTGGGCGGGCACGGCTTCCTCACTGCGAACTTCCTCGAAGGGTTCGACCATAGGCTGATCCGCGCCACCGGGGACAAGCTCGCAGAATCTTTCCTTCTGCAACGCCTGTCCCTCGCTCTGCAGAGAGGCAATGCCATCGCCTTCCTCGGGACAATGTCGACCTCAGCCCCGGTCCCAGGTAATCCCCCCTCCATACCACCCCATAATCCCTAGAAATAATTCCTAACTACTGCATGTTTGAATAAATAATTATTGTTGTAATTTATTCATCGATTCTCTCTCTGTTCGTGCCCCTTCCACCAACGCGCGACATCGTACTGGCACGTTGGCCATTGTGACATCTTATGTGCAACTTAATGCGTCCACACAATATCTTAGGACGTAACAATATATATATATATATATATATATGTATATATATAGTATTCCTAATTATTGTATGTTTGAATACATTTTTATGATATATATATATATATATATATATATAGGATTCTTCTTCTCTTTGCAAACACGGCTGAAGCGAAGTTAGCAAAAACTACGTCTGTTGGTTGCGTCAACTCTACGAACTGAACACATTAAATACGATCGAGGCACAAAGATTGGCCTTCTAAACGAAGCTTGAGCTCCCTCTGGTGGTCGAATGTCGCGCCGGTCGGCCCAGCCAGGGAAGGCATCGTTCGAAAACAAGCCGAGTTTTGGCGGATTCGCGGGCAATCTAACAGCTCACCCAGCCACAGCTGATTTCGAATGCTTTAGGTGGGCTGGGTGAAATGGCGGAAACTTGAGTGCATGGCCCTATTGTCGGAGAAGGATCGTCGCTGACCTACGATGCACATGGCATTATATTGAATTTATTTGTATTTGTAACGTAAGAACAATTTTGCTATTCTCATTAAAAACTCAACTTTGATTCCACGGAATACATGTGAAAATACAATTTGTGTTCGTTGTGCTTTCGCCGTTATGTACAAACAGACAGCTAGAAGAAAATATCGAAACTATGAACTTTTATGTCGGTAACAAGTGCTTGACTCGAGTGTGGACATCGCGCGGAAGTGCTGGAATATCTAGAATGTTGGGATAACCTGTGACAGCTGGGAGAAGGATGACCACTCATCGGGTCGAGGTTGGTAGGTACACACCCATTTGACAACGTTCGATGCCTCGTTAACCTAGACGAATTTATGTAGGTATGTACGCATTTGTTATTGGGTAGATTTTCATTTTGAAATGTGTGCGATTATGACTCTTTATATTTGTATTTTGATTGGTATATGAACAGCTGTGCGTACAGCAGTAGATACACGACCATATGAACTCTCAAGTTGCGCTATGTTCGACCTATTCAAATGTATTCGAATACGAAACGTTGAAAAGAGTTCCGAGTATTGTCAGGATCCTCACGTCGCCAGTTCAACAAAGGGTGTTCAATTTTGAGTATTCATCCTTCACCAACACTGGCCGATTTTGCTTTTACAATAACATATTGTACGTATATATATATACCGAAATCACGCATATGTATTGCCTGTTACATACTGTATATATGGTATACAGAAGCTGTCTCTACTCTTCTTGAAATTGTAATCCTTTTGTGCGATGTTTGTGTTACAAGTTACAAGCAGTGTTGTTTTCGGATGTCCCGTACAATTCCTAAACAAATTAACTACTCAATATAACATCAGGTCCTATTGTTAAATTGTTCTTTATCAGAGATGAGAACTAGCCCGCCGACCTTATCGAGCCGAATGGCTCGGCATAGGTCTTGCAAGAAGAAGCGACCGTCAAGTGCCTCGCAAGATGCTGACAGTTCACCGGAGTTGACGACCGCCCCAGCGAAAAGAACGAAACGAAGTTCCCCTGCGGAAAAAAAGTTGACATCAGAAAGATTGCCCTCGAGGTCGGTTTCCAGTCGGCCAGGTTCATCCTCACCGGAGGCAACTGAAGTGCCCAGAGGTGTCCCTACCCCAAAAAAAAGTGTGTTACCATGCGCCGACAATAAGACCCCCAAGAAGAAGGACGCAGTAAGCGGATCGGAGGTGACTGAAATGTCTCCGAATATCGCCACTCTGGGGAACTCTCAGCCATTCGAACAATCAGGTGTTGAGGAACTTCCACAAAGGTCCAGCCGTCGATGGTCAGGTAGAGGTAATTCAATAATAGAACCCGAACTTTACTGATAACAACAATGGCATGTTGAGCACTGTCCTAAACACATAACGATGCTAAGTTGAATGTGCATTCTACTGAGTAGTTAATTTTTGATCTACTTATTTCGAGCTATTCCGAAAGCCAAGATAGATATTTCGTTTTGGCCGTACTATTTTCATCCTTGATTATGAACTGTACAGCGAGTAGTTCCCTGTAGAGTGATATATGATATAAAATATTTCTTAGTATCGTGTGTTACATCAAACATATTCCTCTATTCTAATGTCATTGTAGTCCCTCTAGCGGTGGTTAATGGTGACGTCAATGCGGATCGTAGTGTGATCGGGACCGAGGAATCAACTCCAGCGGCAACGATTCGAAGAAGTCCACCTCATGAGGTGAAAAACTCCGGCCGCAATATCGAACTCGTCATTGACGACGAGGTTCCACTCGATGCCACCTTCGTCCATCGTGACACATGGACGCTGAAATACGCGTAAGCATTCGTTAGCATGAGAAATTCTTCGTTCATCAGAAATCCTGCTCTGGGCGGTAGTTGATAAGCTGTCAATTGCCTGCACGCAGCACAGCAGCTGTGGTCACTGGTACAGCGTTATCGTATTACAAAATTTTGTTTATCAGTGGCTCTTTGTTTCTTTAATCGATATTGCAGGCCAAGCACATATGGAACATTTGTCGGAAATCCGACGGCCGTCGAGGAACTTGACGTTTGGCTCAGAGAGTGGCAGGATCCAGCCAGGAATATGAAATTCGAGGTCAATAGTTACCCAGGGCAGGTAAGCGGTACGAGTAATTTCAGATATTACTAATTAGGGTCGCAAGAAATCGTCGCTATGAATACGCGTAATGGATCCAATGCAATTTACAATCAACCAACAATTAGACATGCGACATTTATCGCATTTTCATTATATTGTCTTGTATTTCGTCTCCAATGTTTTGGGTTCATCGAGCCAGTCCGTCCAACAAGAGCAAGCCGTTTCAAATGCGTTGCTCATCCGAGGGCCTCCAGGAGTCGGAAAAACAGCATTGGTATATCATCTTGCCCATCGCTTAGGCTATATGGTAAGTACAATAGATTTTCTTCAGTATTTATTAATTTAAAAAAAAAAAAGTATTTATTAATTGACATAGAATGATTACATAAGTGTCCTTATCGGGAAGTTTCACATTATCGGATCTCGTAGAAAAAAACACGCGACAGATCACAGAGTAGCTTACAAAATTTCAATACTTACCTGACTTACCAGAACGTCAAGCTATTGGGAAACAACAGCCTTGCATAATACAATTTTCTTTCACGGTGTCATTGTTAACTAGGTGCTCGAAGTGAATTCTTCATCAGAACGGCCCGGTCGTCGAATTCTAGCTGACCTTCAGGAGGCAACACAGAGCGGTCACGTCCATGGGACGAAGGTATCTGCAGGAAACAGCATCACCAGCTTTTTCAAGCCTACCCTCGGTTCGGTGCAAAGCTCTCCGAGCGGATCCACAACTCCAACATCGACGGCCGGAGCGAGCCGGAGAAAAGTCGGCAAAGGAAAGAAAGCACCCGTAGTTCCTCAGAAAGGCTCACTGCAAAACTTCTTCTCGCCGAAAAATTCGCCAAGCAATAAACCAACTACAGACAACACCAAAGAGGATGGCAGTCCCGAAGTAAAAACGGTAATATCCGAGGCGAAATCGTCAATCAAGAGTTTCTTTAAGTCTGACAAAAAGCCTATTGCTTCTCCATCGTCGACGATAGAACTGCCATGTGCGCGGTTGTCTCTAAGTCCCGTCATCGAGACCGGGAAGGCGGGCGATTCAAAAATGGAAAGTCAGAAAATCAAGGTTTCAAGGAACACCATCATTTTGTTCGACGATGTCGATGTGATCTTCGAAGACGACGGTGACGAAGGCTTTTGGATGGCCCTGGAGACGGTGGTGAGGAACTCGAAGAAGCCCTGCATTCTTACCGTGACACAGGGATATGACAGCGTAGTGAAGCGGTCACGGATTCTACAGAATGCACCACTCATCGACTTGCATCGGCCCGCACCGACAGAGGTATCGCCATGCCATAGATATAATTCCTTGCTCGTCGTGATCATGACCCTCAAACCTGGAACTTCTGGGCCAGGCGGCCCGGGAGGGTAATAATACGATATAAATACCTCCCACATTATCATTTGGCTTGGGATTGAGTTCTGTCTATTAGTGAAGAGGCCGAGCACCTAGAAAGGTAGCAGCAATCGAAGCGCGCCTACCTCACGTGTCAACTATCCATTGAGTCTTCTACTAGAATTAAACAATTGTTATTTAACTCAAAAAACCTTTCGCCTACATTCAATGAGCAGGTGGCAGCGCTGGTAAAACGCGTATGCGAGTCCGAGCAGCGGGATCTCACTGACTATAACGTCGACTTTATGTGTCAGTACCTCGCATCTGACGTTCGGCGTTCGCTGCTTCAGATGGAGTTCGAAACGGTCTCATCCGGTCTCACGCAGACGGTGTATCCCGCCAACAAGACGATCGGTGGCCTTCTCGGCTCAGGGTTAGTACCTCTACCTTTGTCAAACTGCGATCTCATGTGACCTTTCCCCGTTGAAGAAAACGTATCGTGCACCGAATGTCGCTTCCTATTGAAGAATTTGCCATGAGCAAAGCAACTGGTACAATAGGTGTACCGCGACTGGTAATTAGCATGTACCAATTTCATTCACTGATCATCACGGAACAGATCGGGAGCAACCCGGAACGGCCGTCAGATTGGAAGTCGTCGCGACAAACGGGTATTGACATCAATTTTACCCACGATACTATTTTATTTCATGGAATCTCCTTTGTATCAGAGGTGCGCCCTTTGTATGTACTACATTACGGGGATGCCTGCCTGGCACGACAGCAGATATGAATTGTAATTTCGATTTGAAATTTCAACTCGTCATAGTCTATGTGCGATATCAATACACACTCTAATCACACTCACTGACTGATTCGTATTGAAGTAACGTTACTATGTATGTTTGAATTGTTTCAGGTATATCGATGACGCTTTGGCTGTACAAATGACGTATAAAAAAGTCGGTTTTAATGCCTTATATGCTTCGCTGGAGGATTGTTTACCCTTCAACTGCGATGACGACAAGGCCGCCGGTGCCGACAAAACGTCGTTTGCGACTCCCAATGGGACGAGAACATTAGACGAGGGCAGCACATTAAATAGAAAATCCTTCGAAATATCGACGTTGCGCGACTTATCCGCTATATTTGACGAGCTCTCAGCTTGTGACCTCTTCACGGGAACCCTCGATAAAATGGGTCAGGAGTATTTGCCATCGTATGAAAGGTAAGCACTTAAAATTTCCGAAAACTAGGTGGAAACTAGGTGGATCAGCTGAGATTTTGATGATATCGATTGTACATTCTCCGGGTGATTCTCAAGAGGAAGAATATAACATTATACTAAATATTTCTGCAACGAACAACTCTAATAGATGCATCCGCTAGATAGCTAAGCGATACTGACAAGCAATGCACGATTGGTTTTTCATCTCTAGAGCAAAACGCTGGATGGCACGTCAACCAATGGAGGGTCACAATTCGAACGCTCGTAGCGTTGAAGAACTACTCGAAATTGAAGCGTCCGTTCTCCTCAAGAAGGCCGTCACACCCATCAATAGAATTTCTGAAAAGTAAGGATACTTATAATGATGATGGTCTCTTTGAACTCGGGTGTTCAAATCTAAATGATTGTGTAATATGTTGTTAAATTTCGTTCAATGTGCATTTAGCATTGTAGCTATGGCGTAGAGAAACACCCATAGCAGCAATAAAATATAGTAATATATTAGGTAGGGTTTCCAATTTAAACATTTTCACTCTCAGGAAGTAAAGAAGCAGAGGGCATTTGTGGAAAGAAAATCCTGATATCGGAGCAGAATGCTTGTGGAGTTTCTTTGTAGTTTTAGATATTTATTTTTATTCTCGTCAAAAATGGCTTCATGGTCTTGTCTGCAATATGCAGTAGCTAATAGCCTTACAAATTGAATAGAGTTTACAGTACATACAAGTCGAGCTCAGCACCCTGGCATATATCCCAGAGAACAGGTTTAAATCCTGCCGTGGTCTAAGGTGTGGAGGTGTGCATTTCCCTCCCGATATCTCTCGTAGTATGGATAGCTGCCGAACAATATTTGACGGGAGAGGGGCTGGTGGCTCTTTATCGGTTGGGAACAAAGCGGAAGGTATATTAATTGCTATTTCGTTACCATTTATTTCGAACGACAGGTTCGCCGCTCTGAAGTCGACTGAGCAGGAGGTTCTACGGTTTCCACGCAGTGTAGGCACGTCAGGCTTTCACAATATACACAGTCAATTAGAAAAGGTTGGTATAACTCTGGCAATTGCGGAGTAGACGATTACTGAGAAATTAGACAAAATGCTGCATTAGCGCGTTCGTTACTAATTTGTCCATATGGCCATCACTTAGCGATAGCGTGTCACTATTTTACTGTATATGGAAAACTGCGACGCCTGCTTAATTAGTGTTATTAGTGTGAGAAAGGAGAACATGTAAAAAAAGGCGGAATAATTTAACACGCTGACGCATGCCCCCAACAATTAATGAACATCTTTCCATCTTTCCATCTTGACCTCATAATTGTTTCATATCCGTTAGAATGAGGTACGGTACCCATGTACTCGATGAAACTGTAAGCCGAATTTTATTGCCTACTGGTGTTCCCAGGTACGGACACGTGAGACCGCTCTGGAGGATGTTCTGAACGTGGTCCCCATCTTGCGACCCCTCGCCCGTGATTACTTGGCCTATCTTGTACGGATATGCGAAGCTGAGGAGAGCCGCAGGAAGATGCCCCGTCGAAGCGCCAACCGTTTCGTTCATTACCTGTCTCAGTCAGGGATGTTCCATGGAACCGAGAAAATCCAGCGTATCGCCAATTTCTGGCAAAAGGACGAAGATGATCAGCCTACGGCCGTGACCGTGCATAGATGAATAATGGCAATTGACTGTAGTATAATATTGTTCGATTTCTGAAATAGATGGTTGTAATAATACTAATAATAGCAGCAACAAATTGTGGTTGTGAGAGACGACACTTCGTTTAATATTATCCAGACCACAAACCAGCTGGCCTATTAACCTGGACTCGGTTTCGAGGCTGAAAACGAGTCATGGTATGGCTACAACTGTTGCAAAGGATCTCCCGGCCAAAATTTTGTGAACTTTGTGAAAAAAGTGACAAAGTTCCATTCGAATCACACACCGACCGCTTAGCCATATCCGATGTCAATCATAAGTATCATCAACAGTTGATTGCCTCAAAACTAAACGGTCGATTCCAGTATGAGCTGACAGGAGATGCGAGCATGAGGGGAAAAAGTCGAAATTAATCCAAGCGAAACTCGGCCACACAGCAGAGGCACAATCAGAATTGATGTCTCAATTTCGGAACTGAAAGCAACACATAGGGTACTGATGCGGTTGTTCATCGGTGAGCAACTAAATATATATTGTTTTCACGTGCGGAAAATTATTAGAACGGTCTTTGTCCGTAGCCAGCTACGTTATAGGCTATCTGGCGAAATATTCCCATTAAGAAAAAGCTCGTTAACTTATCACACGCCTTTGTCGCTGTGAGTTTCTCTTATAAGAAAAAAGTGTAGATGCGTGATAATTAGCTTCTGTGTAAGTTTATCGTGCAGATGCGTTTGACGAGTGAAAAAAAACAAGTATACACATTGTCATCGTCATCCAGTCGAAGGGTAGCGAATTAAGTATATATATATATAGTATTACGGCACTTTGTTCGACTATTTCGATCATAAATGCACGGGGCGAATCGTAACCTTGCAAATATTAGAATATTGGAAGCTCTCATACAGCTTGGACCGGTAGTGTAAATTATATATATTTGTTATTTAACCCGTAAACACGTGCGATATTGAGCTATTGCAATTGACAAGTCAAGTATTATGTGCAGACGTAAAAAGCTGTACAAGTTTTTGCGAAGGCCGATACCAGCTCATCTCTATACGATAGCGCTGCCGTCAACGCTTGACGCGCACAGGATCGAACAGCAGAGAGTGTCTGCTATCGCTAGCGCATTTCTTTTCAAATTAAATAAGACAGAATTCACTTTAATTCACCGACTTCGTTAGCATGGTGCGTTGTGTTAAACAGGACAGGTTTCAAGAAATAAAACCTTGTTGTATGTACAGTAGAATCATTGTTACTTGCTTGCACTATGTGTTATAGAACACGTATTGATGGAGTAGCGATATGTACCGATTGTTTGCCACATAAAGCCAGTATCTGTGACGGGTCACCCCCGACCATTTGATCCGGTGGGCATTCTCCACTCACACCTACCCCTAGTACCACTAAAGGAAGGGCAGGAAGATGCGGAGGGAAGCTTAAGAGAGACGCCGCTCTGCAGAGGCTTTCAGATCAATTGAAAAAATGGAGAGTTAGTCAATAACGCCGGCAGCCTCGGTTGCCGTTAACGTATGGCGAGCCCGACACCGCTCGGCCCACAGATGGGGATGGTGTCCCTCTCACAAAAAAAGAACGTATCTGTGAAGGACTAATGAGAAATTAACTGAATTCATTCTACGCATTGTCAATAAATTGAAGTGACGTAACACTTCGAAATGTGGATTCTGGCTGTATTCTACAACCTGGATCAACCTATGGTAGACCCCTTCGAGGAAGTTTCCAGTGAGAGGGCCATGCCCGCCCAAGGTCTCAAAAGCAAGGGGGGGAAAATGTGGGTTGCTTGGGGTGCGGCGTACTTCCTTAGCTTGGCCCGCTCCGCACGCGCTACCGCGTAACCGGGGATGGTTGCACAGTGGTTGACATAACAAGGTGCTAGAGTGTCAACCACAGTGCCGTCTCAAACAAGGTGCTGGCCTCGATGGAAGGGAATAAGGGTGAGGCCGTCTGGTTGATGTTGGTGGCATAGTGCTATGATAATAATCGTTTTTATACTAATAGTAACGACGACACATACCTCTATGGGGTCTATTCTACAGTGATCAACTTGTAATGATCGTGTTAATGAAGAGGATATTGATCATCATTGTATGTCTTTAAATATACAGTAATTAGAGAAGTAGTTAGGTACACGGCGTCATGGGCACTTCCGAGGGAGGCAATGGCATTGCCTCTCTGTACAGCGAAGGAACAGCTCTGCAGAAACAAGGATCCTGTGAGCTCGACCCCGCTGGCGCGGATCAGCCTGTGGTAGACTCTTTCGCAAGGGGGTCAGCAGTGAGGGGGCCGTGGCCGCCTCATTAATGAAAATATTCCATCTTTGTGATACAAATAACAACAATTGTGAAGATAAATATTCCTAACGTGATCTTATATTACGGCTGATTAATGATTACTGGCACGGGATAGTAGCGCGGTGTCATTCGTGATAGCGATTACCGATGTTAGCGAACCAAAATGATAATTGACGTAGACGCTACCGTACTGAACTTCGCACATATCTCAAGCCGTAGCGCTCGGACGTGACATGACCATAAGTAATACTTTACGGTCCAAGTAAATTTTCCAGGCTGACCAACAGGTAACATTTAGCGTACACGGTACAACTGCTTTGGGCATTGGTACGCGGTGGAGGTCTACACGTTAGGCATTCTCTGATGTATTTGCCTTCATAAGTTCAATCGAGTACTTGAATTGGATCTACTTCTTGCGAATCGTGGGATATATGCAAGGTGAAATTAGATGATGTTGACGGGTTCCAATTAGAATCGTCCATGTGCGTTATTCCGTTGTTATGCTTCTCGTTGACCGGCGGCATGGTGGCTCGAATGCGCTTCATGGTTGCGATGTACGTTTTAGTTCGCTCGCTCTGGCCATCCCACCAATGGAAGAGGAGTTGCGTCCACCTTAGATCAACTTCGACTCTCTTGATCGACGATTCAGGAATCTCTTGAACCAGATGTGGTCGGAGAAGGAACCACGACAGTCGGGAGCCTATAAAACCCTCTAGAGCCTTACGAAGCGGATCCTTGAGACGAAATTCGTTGGCTATCTGAAAAATGGTGGCAATGGATGCAAAATTACTTCAGATTTCAAAGGACTATGATTGTAGCATAAACCTTCAATAAATGGTTGTCTGTATTGGCAGCCCCTCCTGAAACAATAGCAAAAACTCTACGGTGTGCACCAGCGAAATCGGAAGTACATATTAGACTTCTCATGAGCGTTATGTTATGCTCGTTTAAAGGTGAGAATTTTTAATATTTAAGAAGAACTATTTTTTGCCCTATTGGCATGGAGCGTCACTCAAAACCTTCAGCCTAGAGTTCAGAAGTCTCATATTGATCGGCAACCTCGAAAGCCGGGATCTTGAGTGGCCAAATTAGCGCACACTGCCCACTCGTCATGGAAACCTTAGACAATGGTTAGCTCTCCGTACTAAGACAGGACCGCAAACGCTATGTTCTTACTCACTACAGTGTTACGTTAGTTTTTTGCTGTTGCCGGAAAAATCTTCCCATTAGCACCATCCACTTAATGTCCAGAAGAATTATTACATGGCAAGAACCTCAATAGAAATGCCTCCCAATTATGAGCTGATTTAGCTGATATGCGCTGAAGATGAACATAGCCTTGTGACCCGTTCTCTACGTGCAAGTACCTAAAGATGCTTGCTTTCGAGTCTTTTCTAATCTGCCGGATAAGGGCGAGCACAAATCAAACCATCAGAGAGAAGAAACCCAAACGTGTATAGGCACTTGGAAAACCCTTCTCAATCTCTAATTGGCACGCGCCTATTATTATTGTTCTATTGCTGTTCATTGGTAACAAGGGCACAACAATTATGTCCTGGGCAATGTGTGTGTGAATAACATCTAGGTATAATAGTGGACCCTTGAAATGTATCGTGAATAGAAGACACGATACATTTCAAGCTCGGGTTAGGCGTCCTTGATTAGCTCTTTATGGAGATGTTTTTTCAGGGCGAATTTGAATTGGGGCACGGCTGTGTTTAACGGATACTATGATAACAGGGTGTGAATTCCAAAGGGAATAATCATGCACTGCAAAGGTATTGCGAGCTGCGTTTTTTTTTAAAGGGGCCAGTGTAATATTGACGGAATCTTCAGCATAGTAGAAATGGATTTCCAATCGCCTCTCATTACTAGTACACTCAATGACAGCTCTCGCTATTATCTCGTGCTGGTTTTAATTTGAGCGGGTCTTCGCGATCAGCAGTGAAGCTCAGTTAGCAAATTATTTACGGTGCGATTGCATTACATAAGAGCGGGCGGTGTTCTACTAAATATGTATTCCATTTAAACTGATTCATTATATTTCATTTAGAAAATTATGTTAACACGCATTTACCTCGAGGATAGCTGGTAGCTCAGCTGGATCCAGCCGTACCTCATTAACCTCGTAGCACATATCCACAAAACGCTCAACCACTTCGCGAGTTTGTGAACTTCGTGGCTTTGAAGGCAGATCGCAACTGTAGGCGAGTACGGCTCTAAGATAACAAGAGAAAAGTCGTTACGAGCTGAATATACATTTATCAATGTATGGATGAACCTTGATTGAATCATCGGTGACAGTATGCCTTTAATTAATCTCTTCTTTCGCGAGCTTGTTCTTTAATATTCAATACAATTTCGTGGGACTAAGTGGGTCTTACTTACAGCACCTGCAATGGATTGTATGTTGGTTACAGTGGGCATCCCTCGTTACATTACCGTGCGAAGTAAGTCGGTTCTAGTTTTTTGGCCTTCAAATATAAGCGAAAAAGTTGGACCTACAATTTTTTTATTCAAATAATTGATTTACGTTTCGTTCGATCAGCGAGCCGTAAGAGGATTCCGTCCTCCGAAATGACGTACGTCTTTCGTAAGGCAAATCGATCGAGGCGCATATTTAATACAATTCAAATTGTAGAAGTTCTTTCCTTCTGAAAAACTCTTGAAAGGTCGAAATAAGTGATAGATTACGACTTTGATGTGTATGGGTTAAAATATCCCAGGAAAAATCCACCACCGGTTTTTACGGGACACCGGGCGTTACTGTGCAGAAACGCTACATCGCTTCCTTGATCGATTGCGGGCAGTCCTGCTTAAGGGTCTCAAACGATCGAGTTGCTGGCACTATTCGATGCGAGTGATATTTTGGTTATTCGAGAGTAACTCTCAATGAACCGCTCCTTTAATGTCCCACCGTAATGCGCAGCATTTGGTGGTATGGATAGCAATCCTGTTTAAGGATGGCATTAATTGTGTCCCCAGGATACAGTCGTGCACCTCACCTTGTTGTAAAGGATCCACATTTCGACTCGCCTGGTAACCAAGGTAGCCCTTATGGCATCCACATATACACTCTTTGCACATAACCGAGCTGCGTAAAATAGTCGGTAACGTTTTTGGTAGGACACATCAATAATATTCGGTGACTTTTCGAAGTGTTAGAGCTAGTCTATGTCTACTAAACTTAAGACACTGCCCGTATCCATCACCAGCCTGATCGTACCACGTTTTGCACAATCTACACTGTTTTTACGGTTGAGTTTGAAAAACATTGCTTGCACCCATCGCTTATTCCGGTATCTGGGAGGCTCTATCGAAGCGACACCGATGTCTGATTGAACTGATTGATAATAATATTTGAAATATAATTATCTAATAATATATCCCCATTGCCTTCGCAGGTGCAATCAATTCTTAGTTTCCCTCAATTAGTTGCTTAAATCAATCAATATACTTTCCAACTACCTGTGGCAAAGCACCCTTTCTCCAATCCCACAGTGAATTTCGAGGTCTCCCGAGCCGGCCTTTCGCTGAGCAGATAACTGTTCAATTAAATCCCGATTGAAATCACAAACATGATCGTTCTCGGGAATCACGGTCACATCCATGGTCTTCTTCTTAGTTTTCGGCGTTTTGAACTTCAGCACTACACAGAGATCGGAGATGTATTTGCGGGTTTTATATTGGCTTATATTTGTAAATCTATACAAATGTATACTTTATATTCACTTACATACGCTGATAACTCTGTTGGGTTTTCTCTAACGACAGCGACTTACACGCTAACGCGCAGGTATAATATGTAATGACCATTACAAAATCGTAAAAGAACTAATTGTACATTATCTGTGTTGTTTTTTTGCTATTTCTACAAATAAATCAATTCGAAACTGATCACAGAACGTACTGTTTGTCGTTAAGGCAAGTAACTGTCAGTGAATCAATGTCGCGAACACACTTGACGACGAAGGGTCAACAATCCGATGGGAGTTTTATGTCTTGTGGGACTGCGTAGCGTTGACGCCTTGGGCGTAAACTCGTTAGCTTTCTGACCCCAATATCGCAAGGGATAGAGGCAAACCGCTATATCACACTGGCAGATTGATCACGATCGTGTCTAATTATTGGTTCAGTCTGTTAAAAAGGAAGATCTTTTGAGGCCGATGCTGGACGTCACGCAGACACTTAGGCTGGCACCATCAGACCAATGCCAGCGCCATATCTACTTTTCGTCGCGCCCGGCACTGAGGCTTTCAAAGCACTTACTTTCCTGCACACCAATTGGGTACACATTGTTATCGCAGTAGTGAGCATTTATAAAGCAAATATATATATATATATATATTGATAATATTTGAGTTGCCACCACCCTGCCCTTGACAATCCGCTCATGCTTATGGACAACAGTGAACATACTGGAGGCGTATACCAGAGCAGTCAGCTAGAAGCTGCATCATTCTTAATTACTCGAGAGATGACTGGTCAAAGTTTCGATATGTTTGTGTCCTGAAGGAATTGCGTAGTAAATCAAGGCTGCATTCACTAATTGCCTTTCGGTTTTGTGCTTATCTAAATCGCAGGTGAGTAATAGTTAAATATCTGCCTTAAGGACTTAAGGCAGAATGAAATGTGTGCGAGTTAAGTGCCTAAGTATGCTCTGAATAATGCTTGGTGAATCGGCTTAGAGTGGTTGGCGTTGATCGTTACCTAATGTGTTCAGGGCATTTGTACCAATGTTTTTGCATCATAATTAGGAAGAATGCTAAAGATAACTTGAAGAAGTCCAAACATCTTATGTCAGTGCCAGTTACCCGGTGATATATTTCCAAGGTTTCGGACGTGATATACAATTTTTCAACCTACGTAGCCCTGTCACTAATCAGTATCCAAAAAAAGACCAACCCACAACACCAATGCGTACAATGAAAAAACAGTTCAATGGTATGATTTCGTGTTTAACATTTAAGAACAAACTTCTTCGGGATGAACGCGCTAGATTCTCAGATATCTCCTTATCCACTTAGTACCTTTTCAGGACCGAATAAACAGTCAAGAGTGATGTATATATAGATATTATATCTAAAGTTAAAGAGCGTCCACACGAAATACACTGCTCAATCCCTCCCCTTTGCTCGGCAGTGACTCGTGGACAAACATAAAAATTCTATGAAGTGCTAAACGCTGAACCACTGAATGCAAATGTGATTTTATTACAGGTTTACGCAGCTTGCGATTGTGAAGCATTTCATGCGATGTGACGTCAACGATATTCCTTCCACCCGCTCAAGCAAATCTCTAGCGGAAGGAGCTAGCGGCATGATTGGTAGGAGCCGCTTATTTCAAGACAGACAAAACTGCTGATGATGCGAAGCCCCTTCAGTGGCTTCTAGTAACTTCCGGTGTGTGCCATCTAATCAGTAATTAAGCACATACTGAGAGTGAACCTGAAACCTGACGTTTTATTTTTATGGCAAACTGGAAATACTACAAGACGTTGGCGTCAGCCACGTATTCTGATCGAATAACACATTATAAACGGTAACGTCAGTAATAGTGGTAATACTAATGGTCAATGCGTAAGAATTCTAGGATTTCGCTAGCATGTGTTGGAGTGTTAATTCTACGAAATGTCTCAATCACGCAGCAAAGAAATCTCAATAAATTTCGGTAGAGATACCGCGATCGTTGTCAAGCCTCCCTCCCCGACGATACAAACTCGCTTCTTTTTTATGAACTGTTAACTGCAAAACGATTAAATTCCTCGGTAATCACTATCAGTGGCCGCCAATGCGGCAACAGTGTTCTACACGTATCGCCCTCGAGTAATAGTCCAATCCCCCAATGGACGAATGTTCATCCAGTCGTTAGGCTCAAAGTAATCAATGCCATCTTATCGATAAAAAAATACGAGTAAAAATAATGAACTGTAGTATATTCCTTACTATATATATATATATATATATATATATATATATATATATATATATATATACTGCTACTATAACAATAACATTATTATGACGGTATTGTAAAAAGCAAAAGCCAATCCCTTTGTCATATATCATAGTTCTATTTGTGCGCCGTCAAATTTACAGGATTCAACTGTTGTTGGTCTCTGGGACACTCGAAATCTTTCTTTCAAATCATTGCAGACACTCTGCAGTCTTCCTTCTATGGCAGGCCTCAGTACCGCTTTGTAGGATTGGTTCCCCCCCCCCAGGCAGGAAGGGGACTATATATTAGGAACGGTTATAGTGTTGGCCAGGAAAGGGATTATTCATCATCTTCATCCTTTTCTTGGCCTTACCCGGAAGGTAGCTCATGCTGGATTTATCCCCAGGGGCCTGATTATGCCTCCCCCATCTCCCGTCCATACAATTCCGCAGTGAAGGAGTGTTGCTGTCGCCGTTGCTGCTGCTGTGTTGGCTCGCTCGGGGAGATCGAGAAACGATGCGATCGGAGTCGAGACGAGCGCGAGGTGGCTAGCTGTCTGTCATGGTATCATGGCACGCTATTTCTAGCCGCGTACCGCCACCAGCAGCAGCAACATCAAGAGCTCGCCATCTATTATACCACTCGTGTGACTCTGGCGACTCTGCGAGCCGCTAGCCGGCATTACGTCGCTACGCGATGAGCGACCGGCTGGCTGTACAGTCCTGCATCACGGGATCCCGCCTGCCCCATCGGCATCTACACAAGTGAGCACACTTTTCGCCCCGACCTAGTAGTCGTACCAGTAGTGTCGTTGTCGTCGTCTGTCCTGGACAGCTTTACAGCCTGCGGTTGACGGCACAGCAGCAGCAGCAGCGGCAGCACCGGCGGCGGTGGCGGCAGCGACGGCATTAGCAGTCCAGCGCTGTAACTGACTGTTGCTGTTTGCGATGAATTGACTCTCACTCTGTTCGCGACAGGCGACTCGAATGCTGGGAATAGCTGACGAGTGATTCCAGACGACCACTACAGCTACTTTGCTGCTGCTGCTGTTGTTACTATTGCCGTTACGAAAATTCGCAACGCGCAGTCCAGTCAACTCTGTTGTCTGCTGTGAGCGGGTGGTGGTGTTAGTGTATCGAAGGATCTCTGTGTGCGACAACAATTCAAAGAAGAGTCCGCCAAAGAAGTTGCGGACCGGCGCATCGGAGGAAACACCGTAGCCGAGTTCAATCGGAGGGCGACAAGCGAGGATTCAGGTGGTAGTACAGGAGCACCAACAAAATCAAACGTTCTCCTCCTGCAAGATCCATCTGCCGCTACAGCAGCTGCTTACACGAAACACCGCTACACTAACAGGTACTAATGCATAGCTGTTATAAGATGGTTGCGAATTCTGCTATTGGCGCTGATTATGTGTGCGGTCTTGAACTTGGATCCGATGGTGGTAATTATTCGGCTTTTCGGTTCTCCACCAATAGAGTCTCTTTGCGGTAACAACGCTATCAACAGCTGCTCTGAGCTCCTTTATCTGATGTGTGCTTTGTTGCAAAGTGTGCGTGTCAAAGCAAAGGGGATAACAACAAATACGATGATGGTAGTGTTATGTTATTCAATCACTGCTAATGAGGGGCGTAATTGGACGTGATCCCCAGCTAAGCAGCTAAGCTGGTGTTGTTCTTAGAACATATGCACTTCGTTTGTCTCAATTATCTCAGTGGAAAATTCATTGATAGTATATAAGTTCTTTGCAATGTTATCCATTGCGTAGAGAAGTCAACGCGCCGAACATTCGATGGCACCGCCGACTCAGGATATCGAGTAAACAGTCAGTAGGTATTTCTAGTTTCAGACTGGTAGCAGCAAAAACTTGTCTCTCATAAGGTGTTCATACTCTCCATTTTTCTGTAGTTGATTATCTAATCAACTTCTACTGTGTATTCTTTGTTTTTTATTAAAATTAAGCAAGTAATCAGTTAGATAAGCAGTTACTGTATGTTCGGAGACTAAAAAACTAACTATCAGAAGCAGAGTTTGATTGATTGAGAACATCAACTCCAAAAAATAAATCGAAGACATTCAGATATATATATATATATATATATTCACCAGAAGCGGCGGCTAGAGCAGGAAGATGACGATGCTTTTCAATCGCAGGTTAACCACGATTACAAAAAAAAAGAAATTGATCAACAAACAGTGACCATGTAATTTTGAAATCTAGCAGAACATGCTGCTGTGTCTTCATGACAAAGAAAACGTTATAAGAACAATCGCAGATAAGCACAGTCTATTGTAAGCGAATTAGGCAAACGCGGCCACCCAAAAGAACTGAACTTCTAGTTACTCGAACAGAAGATTGGTTAAGAGAATACGATCGTCGAAAATTCTCAACTATGTACAGCCTACAGAATACTGCTGAAAGCTCAACTCTATCATAGACTATGTGTCATCGTCAGGATGTTTATATCATGTGACTATTCCAAGAAAATGTATCTGAGAAGGACAGCATAAACAACCTAGCTCATAGGGACTTCTTCAATTAGTAACTTTTCATTACCTATTTACTAAGTATTTTTTTGCTATTTTGATAAGATTATTTATTGTATATAAAGTTTATTTTAATTTATTCAATTTTTAAATTTTTCTGTGAAGTACGAATTATTTTTATATATTTTTTTCATTTACATTAAACTGATGTAGGCAGCGATCTTGAAACGCAGCTGCAATTTATCAATTGTGTTTCCATGATGTGTTTCGAATTGTGTGAGTTGTACGTACGCCGTAAAGTCAACCACTTAAGTCAAGCAACGATATGGTGTCCAATATCTACAGCTTGGCATGAATCCGTGTTCTTATTTATATGGATAGCGGGCGCAAAATCGCTCCACGATTAGGAGGAGAGCGAGTCATATTCGAATGATCTTAATGCCGGTAAACTGGACTGCACATGATGAATTTTTGAATGACGTCAAAAGTCGTTTAGCAAAGTTGTGCTAAACGACATGCGAGTTTTTCCTTTAAGGAATTTTTACTTGATTTAGAAATTAAGTGAAAATTTTGCTGGTAGTGAATTGGAGACAGCTGTAAATGTTTAAGCTCAAGTGGGGAACAGAAAGACTACGGTATAGCAGAAATGGCGTGAATCTGCTTAGGCTGCGGCGGGTGTTTCCAGTGAGGACTGTAACCGAGCCAGTCACTATAGTGTCCACCACAATATAAAGGTTTGTCAATGTATAATCTAAATGCGCAGTTGCTGTGATCAACACGAGTTTGTACGTCGAACTAATAGACTCTCGTCAATCAGCATGCGCGAAGAGAAGGCGAGGCGTTAGTGTCAAATCAAAATGAATCTGTTCAATTTCGTCGAAGCGATCCCGAGTTATGTGTGGAAACTTCCTCATCCATCTAGCTTCTAGCCTCCATACGTGGGTTAAGATAACCGCAGCGCTATTAACAGTTGGCTGAAGACAAACACGAATTTTCATCTCTCTCTGTTATTATAACACCACCTGAGTCTTTCTTTTCTTGGCTGTTTTGAGAGGTACGCAATAACTAAGCCCGCCTGCACCGACCATTAGCTAGGGGTATTTCGTATGGCCTCGGCTCGACCTGATACATGTATATGCGCTTATAAGAAACTCAAGCTAATCGCCAAAATATGTGTGAATGAATCGCAGTTCGTAGAATACGCCGTATGCTGGGGTTGTCCACAACTAATTAGAGGATAGAAAACATTGAAACACTGCCAGCACCCCATGCTCTTGTTATTCAAACGATATTTAACATTACAGTTAGTCATAATCAAAGAATACGCATATTTAAGTTTCGATTGTATTTAGAACGGTCGCCTCGCAATCGCTGTTGAGTTATACTCTTTCGGATGTCTTTCAGAATCGAAATTGGCATGCCCTGTAGCCAGTTGAATGCTTAGGAAGTCCTTTCATCTCAACGTTGCTAGGAAATCAGTTGCCATCTCATCTTTTTCCCCTACGAAAATACACATCTATAGCCTATCCGATTTGGACACCAGCCATGAATTAGTCGGCTGTATTCAACAGATGGAAGTATCTTGTTACCGTATCTTAGTAAGCCGTTTATTTTTCTCTCAGAGTCCACGCTTCGTACGTACTTGACGCTGCAGTAGTACGACTATGCTAACTAAGTCTATTGACAATTTGCAAAATGATTAATTAGCCCGACGCGTGGTTGAATGATTATCCTGGCTTTCGAACACATTGAGGGGCTGGTGCGGTGAGTAATCCTGTTTGGAATCTGGCAAAGCTAATTTGAAAATGATTTCATGGAAAACCCCACTGTGCTATCGTAAAGCCTGTCAGGAAGTTGTGAATCGGTGACAACAAAATCTCGCCTAAATCCCGGTTGCTGGATAGCTGGCAGTTCGGAGTCTACGATTGACGTAAGGTCGAACAACTCGACGTTAGTGGTAGTGTCTCTCATGAAACCAGTCTGGATGGAGGCCGATGAGTCACAGCAGAGATTACCACTGAGATTTTACAGCGGAGTTTTACAGTGGAGCTCTGAGTCTCATGTGGCAAATAGTTGAAACATGAGCAATGTATTCGCACCTCTGTTAGAGATAATGCTTATGCGAGTGAACTCAGAGAAGGAAAGAAAGAAAGAAAGAAAGAAAGAGAGAGAGCGAGAGAGAAACACGCCTATTTCATGCGTGAGCCATGTAGTGGCACATTTTGAATAGAAAATTTCATGAAATAACGAGACAATCTATACTTTTGCAGCACAAGTAGCGTGTCAAGCAAACTATAAGAGGACCGCCCGTTTCCAACAGACATTTAGGACAATTTCACAGTATCATCATGGCGTCTAAGCAAGATACCAATTTCCAAATATATTTTTTACATCCACTTAGGTAACATGCATTGAATGAACTTGTGAGTAAGTGCAGATATCTCATGTTAACATGATAGAGGATCTATCATACACCCGGTGATCAAATCACTCAACGAAACAAGTCACATGGACATAAATTATCGGGAGCAATAATCTGTCGATAAATTCGTGCCAGCGAGTATTGTCTGAACAGAGATGAAGTAGTGCCCTGTGGCTGTTTGCGCTAGGCCTCTCATTCGTGTGTGGAGAAATGTAGATAAAAATAGAAATCAGGTTTCCTATTGTTGTGCTGACCTGCTGTCAACAACAGCCAATTGCTGATCATACGTAACGGGAGCCATTTTGCGTGGCCACTCTAACGTCCATCGGGGGGTCTTCTGATAAGATTCACATATTGTGGACGCTTCATGCAGCTTTTGCAGGATGCTTAGAAATATATACGTGTATGCGTTTGAATCAACAGTATTGTATAAGTCACTCATTGGAGTCAGTGGGACCGTATGTGTAGTAGATTTTGGCAGAGTCTAAATCGATTCTGTTATGCAAACATGCTGACTATATATATATATATATATATATATTGGAATCTTTGGAATCACGGCTCCCTGAACCATCCATCATTGTAAACTTCCGCACTAGTTTGAATGCTCTTCTCTAGGAGTCATACGCTTTATATTACTAGCGTACAGTGACTTTTATGTCATATGTCCTTGTTTGTTTTCGCCGTTTTTTTTCTTTTCTATTTTTATGTACACCAGAACTTGAGCGTTACCAAATCGCCTTTCGTTAGTGAACTCGAAATTAAATGAGTTGATATATATATATATAGATAAGCTTGTCACTCGAGGAAGACCTCGAGCCTGACATTTTTACTCTTGTCCTTTTCTATTTCATGCCATATATTGCATTCACTGTTCACACCTCGTAGCACAACTTGATGCTGCTTACCGGCATCACAGGTCTGAATGGTTTCAAGTAGATGGGATTTTGTTATAAACCACCTTTTCATTTTTAAATTGTCGCACGGATTTTTGGATGCTCCAACCGAAACTAGTCAAATCTTGCTGTCAAATTGCTAATTCCTTTAGCCGAACCTTGCAGAAACTATTGAATAGAAGCAGATTTTTCGTCTCGGAGGCTTTGGGTGGGCGCCCACAGCAGTTCATATTCCCGCCACCTCATTATCACATTTTAACGGCACAAGGGATCATCGGCTCGTTCACCTAAAAAGAAAGGCGCATGTTACTCATAGCAATAGGATGCGTCCATAGTAAATATTCGGTACCGGCGTGGTGCGAGAAACAGCTAACCAAAAGTAACTTTGGAACGACCTTTGCAGTGCCAAAGAATCACTTAGCTATATCATTCCCATACTACGTAGTGGTTTGCCGTTTGGGGAGTCATATTTTTTGCATTCATTTGATGTCGCCGTATCGTGCTTTTGCCGTCGCACTGACGGGAAAACGCGAGGCTCCACAGAGAGGTATTAGCATCTAATACTTAAAGTCTGTGGATATGACTGTTCTCTCATAGCGATGGCGGGCGAAGCCTGGGAAAAATATCGAGCATTGATTCAATGTAAGTAGGGCTTTATACATAAAAAAAAATATCTCATTTGAAGGTCGATATGTGGATGCCAACACTCCTAAAAAGATGGACGCAGTTATTGTGAAGGGCGATGATATATTCTATAAAATTTCCTACTCCTGCGAAATTATCACTACTGAGCTTTAAGAAGTTGATTGCGGTGAAGCTACTACTCGCAAATCACACCGTGTTTATCGGTATTTACCAATGTCGAGATATACCATAGACAACGCTTCGGTTCACGTCGATTGAAACTCGCACGATTATGTTGAGCCCTCAGCTGAGAAATATACTAAGAATCGCTTTATAAAATAAGATTAAGCAAGCAGCATGCTTGTTCCAACTCGACGCGTTCAACAAGCTTTGGTTTTAATTATTTGTCAGCACATGAGAGCATTTCTTGATTACTCGATCTACAATAGATTATATTCTACCTAGGTAGACAAGCCAAACTTTAAGTGTGAACACTGACTAAATGTACCGTCGCGTTGCGGTTTGCCTCGAACTCAATTCAATATAACGTCATTATTTAAAATTAATTCATTATTATTTACCACTGATCATCCATGGGTCGATTTGTTTGACTTGATGTTGATACATATACTCACATACCGATTCATTATAAAAAGATCATATTCTATTTTTAAATGTGTGCCACATAGCACAAATTGTATTATGGAATGCATAGCCATTACGATAGCCACAGATGTAAGTGCTGCAAATATATCTATGATTATCAATTATCTATGATTATTAATCATAGCTGCCGATGCCTCGTAAGCCATTTGCTGCGTTAACTGAGAAAAGTATCGCGGCAAAATCCAATTACATATTACTCACAAACGTAACGACTACCGGTCTACAGTGAGTATATATGGCTAATTCAATGAGTTTGTACACGTCAGAGGCAAACGACACGAACGCGACAAACGAGCCTCTACAATTCCTATGGTCGATGTCGCGATGCAATGCTGTTCAACATACAATATAGCCTTGTAAAGTCGCCGTCAAAATATTCGCACAGATCGACTCTTCCACTCAATCGCATTTCACATAAGTGAAGTCCGAAGCAACAAGAATTGTGTCGCATGTGATCAACAGTTTTAATGCCGAATTCAATCACGTTGATGACCATGCCCGGCACTCACCGTGTCGCTATTTGAATTCGCATGATTCACATTGTACGCGGTCAACAATTGATTGTGGCGAACTCTTTGCTTGTTAGCTTTGCCGACGAATTCGACAGCTACATGTGCCATTGTGACAATCGACAAGGCGCAACATTGCTAGTTGTGTGAACTTGCATTTCTTCCAGTTCGTGTTCTAAAAAAAGGTCTTTCTTAACTCATTCGAATCTTGGTGTTTCCAAGATTTTACGAGGCAAGTATGACGGGATACACTGTCATATACTCTCTGAATAGTGTTAACCAAAAGCCAAAATACAAAGTTCTCTTTCATATTTTTGTGTTCTGAGATTGGCTAGCAAACACGCTAATAGCATTATACTACTATTATACTACATCCATACGATACTATGCGAATATCGTAGGATACCTCCAATTCACATTTAACACCAACGTTACCAGCTTAAGTTAAGGGCAGAACTAGCGCATAAGCGTTCGCGTGTTGTGATTTACGAACGAAGGTGGTCGGCGTACCTGTTAATGTAAAACAAATGGCCGCAGGTTGCGTTTGTCGCGATGTCAGACGGAACAACACAGAGAAACACGTGAAGGACTCATGGGAAGGGAAGAAACAATCAGGGACGTGGGTGAAGTTATCTGTAGGTCGTGTCCATGTTGTCATTTGTTTGTGTGCGATATGCATCTACCTGTGCGGAAAAGGGAACACCTTTCGACTGAACTCCATCTCTCTCTCTCTCTCTCTCTCTTCGCGAAGGCGACCACCGTTGTCGCAACAATTACACTACTCTGTGCGATTGTCCTCCAGCCTTGGCTCCTTCGACTGCAACAACAGCCGCAGCGGTGGCTGCTACACGATGGGTGAGAGTCCGTGGCGGACGTGGGTTTGTGTTCCGACGAAGCTGCTGCTACGCACCCGTGGCAGACCGGGAAATTTATTCTATATCATACAGAAGCGTCGGGACGCTGTGCCAGCTGCATGTGTGTGACAGTCGATCCTTGTGGTGCTTTTCGCACCACAGGTGCAGCTGTAACAGCTTGAACTTTGCTGTCCGAAGTTGACGATATTTCAAAGCCCTGATTTTTTAATGCCTCCGGAATGACCCATTATTAATGTAATAGCCAGGAGCTCTTCATCTCCGTTGCATTTGTTAACTTACCCGAATGAATATTCTTTCCATTTATACGATATTTTTCATGTTTATATATATATATATATATATATATATAAACATGAAGTATATATATATATATATATATAATGTCGGAGCTCCATAAGCGTCCGTGTACGCAAAACGATATGTTCAATCTGCGTATTTTGTCTATCTGATTCCGCTAGACGTTTCACATGAACAGCGAGATTCGGTAGGATACCGTAGTTAGCGTTCCACTCGACAGCCGACTCTGTGCCTATCCGGAGAGAAGAGGCACTCGTCATTGCCTTTGCCTTAGGCAAAATTGAGTATCAGGTCTGATTACGTCCATTGCCATTGCTGCTATACTGAGTAGCCGGCTACAAATTTACGCCGTTTGCGATGGTGTCGATACAACGGACTGTCTTCCGTCTTTGTGCCAGCCGCCAGTACCACTGTACTACTATAACGCTCATAGGGACGGCGAGCGGCAATGCAAATTTGATACAATGACAATCGTACTGTTATCACAACAATCTCATCTCGAACGGTGGTGACCTGATGCGAGCGACGATTCGGAGCTTGGTTTGCATGAACTGTGGGTGTGGTGCCTGTAGTAGCAGTAGTACCGGAATGAAAACACGCACAAAGCATATTATGTATAGGCCGGATGATCAAAAGCAATTCTAGCACGATGAAATCGAATACAGTTCTCGGTATTACTGCTATTTCTATAAAGGAATATAGCCGATCCTATCTGTACGCTATAAGCAGAGCATGACGTGGTTGTAAAGGTCTGATTCTATCCTTTCGTCGTGACAGCATCACGACCTTGCCACCGGAATGATCATATCAGTCTTAGCTGATTAGCTGATTGCAGATGCGTGTCTCGCACCACTTCTAGTTGTTTCAGTATGATCATGGAGGTCATTACGATCTGTATAATATCTATGCATGTTTCTATGCTCGAATCGAATTGAAACATACCAAACATTCTCATCGGGACGTTGAGATCGTCTTACGAAGTTGCTTATAGCAATAAACAACTATTATCATATACGATTACCATAAGCACACTGTGAAAATCTGTCGATGGACGTCCACATAGCAGAAAGTGCAAGCTTTCCCCACGATAGAAGTCCATCAACGCGATTCCAATGCTGCCATATTTACGGGATTCTCAACTGCTGTAGCGGCCGTTTTCCCCGCATCGCGGTCGCCAATCCAAGTGTGCTCATATGCCCTTGAACAAACCGCGTCTCGAGTGCCGTTTACAACTCAAGGTGGCGTCGACTCTCTATTTTTCGCGCATCGCGCATCGCGACAGGACGTCGCGTTGCCCGCAGCGGGATCGGGGGACGGACGCTCTTGGCGGATATCATCTCTTCAAAAGCCCACGACGCGCTCTGCTTATACGCAATGTCATTGTTGAAGGGGCAGACACGGAGCGCAGGTTTTCAATCACCCGACTACCTACAGCGGCGTAGATACACATATAGCAACGGGACAGACACAATCGAACAGAGCGTGTGTTCGTTGTGTCGCTGCGCGTCAACAACCTGCATGTTACTTATGTATATGCGGTCGTTGTTATCTGCCGCCCGCCTTTGTAACAATTGTAACTGGGCTGGCCATTATGGTAACGCGTCCTCTTGGCTATCGTCTCGGTCTCGTCGTTGTTGTTGTGCATTAATATAGCATTGTCGTGTTTAAATAAATTGACGATTCAGCCACAATACTTGGATTGGTACCGATCAATATGTGACTCGATTATATTGACTCGAAGTATTGTGTACTAACAATATTATTACCGTATTCGTGATCTCGGAATGCGGCATCCCATATTTCCAGATTCGATGTTCATTGGTTGAGTTCTGAGCGGGGAGACATCGAATCGATACGAAGCAATCATGCATTTGTGCGCCGTCTGCCGTCGACAAGTCTACCCTACAGAGCAGCTGAGGGTTCTCGAGCAACGCTACCACAAAGGCTGTTTCCGCTGCAGCTCATGCGGTCTGCTGCTGACTCTACGCACGTACATGTCACGGGAGGGAGCGCCGTTCTGCAAGGCTCATGCGCCCCCGCTGCGATCGTCGGTGATTGTGGACACACCTATTATGCAGGTATAGCCAAATGTAATGCGTGTGTGGAAAGCGAGGACACATGGCTTCGTGCTAGGAAGATAATAAATGACATTGACAACTTTGGCGACATCAGGCAAAATCAGAGAGACTAGTTAATGGACAGATGACGATTATGATTTTGGGAGGTCTCACGTCCGAGGTCGTAGTAACGAGCAGGCAGGGTGAATGGCGATCCCGTTCGGGGCACGCCGATGACATATCAGGGAATGAAGGAATGATTGTGTGGTAGACAAATATTAGCGAATTTTTATAATTAATGATTCATGCGAAATCGAACCCATTATTACTATATCTACAGTTATCTAGCTAGCTCAAACCGCATGTCGTACGGCATATGCTACACAGAACCTTGTGCATATGTGAAATAACAATTGAATGAATGCATTGACTAGGTAATCATTAAATACTGCGTGATTGCTACATTCACTGAACAAAATACAGAGGACGATTTTCACCCGGTATTCTCATTCATAGATCCAGGTCGGCACCGGTCAGTTGCTTTTTTTACGAACTTACTGTTGAGTCTCCTGCCAACAACAATATCCTCGTGCAAAAATCGAGTAGTGAAAAGTGTAAAATCGAAAATTCAAACATTCTCTTGCATCCATGACTGTTATGTGTGTTCTTCGCCACGTTGACGTAGGTGGCTGCCAAGAGCCAACAGCTCGTCTCACAACATCGCTACCAGAAGGATCTTGATGAAGTCGTTCGCGGACGCGCCCTCTCGGTGCGTATACTGTTACTGCTGTTGGGAATATGAGCCGCTTCGTTCCAATATGTAGACATACTTCGACGCCGTCAACTCGTGCACTTTTTTCTTAGGAATCATTGCTCAATTTTTTTTTTTGATTATTGCATTTCTTACCTTCGATTGTATTTTGAAAGGGCTAAATAGGTTCATTGAGTGAGGTATATAGTATCTTAGACATTTCCTTCGTGCGATTTTGTTCGATTTACCACACGGTAATCAGAAGAGAGACCTATTCGAACTAAAATTACATGAACGTGTGTGTTCTATTGACAAACAAAACAAAAAATAGGTGGCTGATGATATGGAGACCATGCGCGTAAAGAAAACAGGAGAGGTCATATCTGACGTTTCGTATACGGGAACTCTTCGAAGGAAGAAACATATGGAAGAGAAGCGAAAAACTACCGATCTCGTGAAGAGGCAATCGTCGTCCTCGTTCGGTTCGTCAACTCGCGAATGCGCTTTGTCTATCGTTATTCTAATAGTTTGTCCCGAGGTGCATTAAATTGATATGGGGCTATTATTTTAATACTGCTCAGCGTGGAGTCGACCTTTTGCCGAGACCATTCCCAATGGCCCCTAGACGACCAGGCGGTATCAGACGGCCCCAGCGGACGTCGCCAAGCGAAACGTAAAAAAAATCAATGAAATAATATCGTATAATATAGTAATACTCAACGTTACAAATATATCGAGTTCGGCTCATCGAACAACACATGTGGATATTTGAAAAACACACACTCCGCCATTTATTTATAATCTATAGTATTTATTAGAGCGAACCATTTCCAACTGAAGGACACGAGCAGGACTAGGGTTGGCCGCCTCCCGTTAGAGTAAGGCCAACTCAGGTTTACTTATACATTTTACCTATGTATTCTTGAGTAGATCGCCCACTTCCGCGGGGACGAGATGTGCTCGAATGAATTACGTCTATTGCACTACGGCGATTAACGGCTGTGTTGGCCGGTTGTATGATTTGTTCATCTGCTTTCTTACAGGAACGACAGCACTTTTGTACAACGCTTTTGACGGACGTCCGGTTACGTTAGGCGCAACCGAGTCGAGCCGAGAGGTAGGATCTATTGCGGATTTCGAGCCGTACCACGATGAGGATGACAAGCCCATATACACGTTGACGAAATACGTGTCCGGTTCTAGTCCTAATCACTGGCAGAACCTAATCTATCACTCGAATGGTAATCATCTATAGTGTAACACTAATCGGTGCACTGTTTGACAGACGCCAAACATGTTCTCATTGTATGCTTCGACATCGGTCGAATCGTATGGCCACATGGGCCGCCTTGAACATATTAGTTGGTTGGTGCAAAACAACAGCGAACTGCCACAATATTCTGGATTCGGTCTTCACTGCACTGATCATCAATAAAGTAAAAGCTGTCTTTTAATTCAGGAAAATTAAGTGCTAATATTGTACTACTACTGTTCCATAATAGTGACATAACCGTTATTATTATTATTATTATTATTATCATTAAGTCATCGACAGTAACTTTTTTACCTGAACAAACACGAAATTTTGCGTTTATGCGAATCGGCATGAACATGTAGGTTCCCATAGACGAGGTGCAAATAGCGTGGACGGCAGTACACCGGAACCTTCGGATGGGTCCTCGCCGTCGGTTTCACGACCTTCGAGTGTCCCTACGGGACGCGTTTATCGAGCTGTCTACGCGTACGATGCCCACGACCCGGATGAGGTCAGCTTTGACGAAGGCGACCTTCTCATTGGTACGTGCCGTTTTATATCCTATAATCCGTTTAATATCCACTGTTTACTGCTGCAAACGCTAACAGAAGCGTAAAGGCATAAGTACTAACCATAAGCACAATTGACTTGAAAATAGCTACGGGTCTCGAATATAGACCACGATTTAGAACTGGCGGTCGCACCAGTAAGCTGCACGGGCATGACACAGTCCCTGTGATGTTCCTCTGGTCAAAATCGACACACGTCTTATTATCATATATTACATTAACAATTTATTCATGTGGAGTCCGACTTCTGCCATTCTTGTTGCTCTGAATGTTATGATTGTGTTGTTGTTATGTGTTCGTGTCGTTGTTGTCTTTGTTGTCATCATCGTCATCGTCGTCGTCGTTGTCACCGTCGTGTGTCTATCTGTCTGCCTTTGGTCACTCTCTGTTCTAACATTTCTTCAGCAGCATAGTGAGGTATGTAATAGATATATGCAAAATTCTCGTGTTCATCTTCACGTGTCCGAGAAACGGAGACAGATTCGAGTAGACAATGAGATTAGCGAAATCGAGCGCAAGGGGAGACAAGACGAGGCGAGATTCTCTCTCGGCGAATTTGAGCGCTTTCATAATTTCACTTGATTGACTCTCTTCGTCTTATGACGCTGTACTTTATACTAATTAATAATAATAATAATAATAATAATAATAACAACATCGATTGTGATTTTACGCGTTTCGTCATACCATAATAACAGGCTGGTTCGCCAGATACGTGTCCAGCGTGCAGCTCTGTAAAAGCCGTTCCTAATGAACCGTTCTTGTTATGGTGTGCGTGATAACATGTTTAGGTTGTACAGCGATACGATCCGGATGGACGACGTGCACCGTTCAGCGAACGGGCCGACGGGGGCTGGCGCCTGCGAACTATATCGAGCCTGTCTAAAGGGGAGTACGACTACAAAGCCATGAATGGTGGTGCCTCAGGCTGTGGTTGTCGACAGAAAAACCATGTTATCATTGCATACTATCAATTATAAGAATATATAGAATGATATCACGGCTGAAGGGCCACATAGCGTAGCGTGAAAGGTGTGATGCTTATCTGTGTGCTTGTATATAGAAAATTAAGTGTACGATTGTCGAGGCTAAGGTTCTGATGAGCCCACCACGGCAACACTCAGACCGATTCCAAGTATTGACGTTGCTGACGCTGTTTGTCTATCAACATACATAATCTATTCGTGTCAATTTGTGCACAGCCCCAGATGTGTCTGTAGGAGATCGCTAAAGGGTCTCGTGGGCATTATCATAGCATTATTGACTGGGCGTTTTTTTGACGCATTAAGCATACACTGACAGATGCAGTTGTTGATTTCATATGTGTTTAGCTGAGCACATGCATTCGAAATACAAGACGACACCAAGAGCGGATTGCTACCGATGACTGTTATGCTAATTACTATTTCGAAGGTCTGTTCCGCTCGCTCGGGTCGAGGATAAAGGAGGGATTAATAAAAGCGTGTCTTTGTGTTCCATTCATTAGATGTGTCAATCAACGAATTGAGTTCGTGTACATCGGTGTATGTATCGTGAAAGAAAATAAATATTATAGTTCTGGCAAAAATGATGATGTTCAATAATAAGAGGAATATACAAATTCAGCTGCCGGTATCCCCATAATTTGTACAGGCGATATTCTCTCAATAACTGCAGTGGTTCGATTTTAGTCTCACGAGCGCTTGTTGATAGCACTGGTCGAGCCAGGAGAAATTTTATTTAGTATTATTACGTTGACTAAAGGCAGCGGATTTTTCTCCATATTGGCATTCATCACTCATTTTTTTTGTGCGGATCGTAGCTGCAATGCAAACGGCGTCAATTTAAAATACAGCAGGTATCGAGATACAACAGCTGTTCAATATATAAATTAGGTTTATAGATTGGTTGCCTCTGTCGAAGGCAGAGACCTTCACGTCGGCATTTTGCCTTGAATTCACGGGAGCGCGAGTGAATATCAAGTGCAAGTCAGTCACTGGCAAATCGCATCCACGACTGAGCACAATTTGTCATCCAGATGACCCTTGTAGATGTCCTGCCAATCGCGTTGCATTCAATAATCAAAGTGTGTTGTGGCTATCGGCGATGATAAAAGGCCAGCACTCTTTTCGCGCCGACGACGGCTATTCTCCACCAGGACAAAACGTAGTTCGTCTCTCATAGAACCTATTCTATAAACGTTTTTTAACCGACGACTGATGCTCAGTCTCGTCTCCCTCAAGTTGACGACGCCAGATCTTCAGCAACACTCGGCAAGTACAACGGGATTTATCCAGGAAAAGCAGCTATCTGAAAGCCAGCCTGAGTACCTGTCAGCATTTTCGAAGTAGCTTATACCTATATTTCATTCACCTGGCCTTAACCCATTTCCATGCCGGTGTTGTTGTTCTTTGTGCTCGAAAGCGTTAACCGTCCCTTGTACACAGTTGGCGTTGGCTGCCACTACCGTTCCACATTGGATAAGATACCAAAGGACGTTTATTTTATCGAAACAATCATTTCGAACTCAGCACGAATCGAACGCACACCACCAATGGACTGATGCTCGATACTACACGTAGAACTCACACACACCAACACACATATGGGAATATAATATCAAACATTAATTAGCCTTCAATGATCATGATTCTACTTGATAATTACTGTCATAATATTTAATAATAATAATATATTTATTATTACAAGATATACTACCATATATATTTATTTTTTGTGATATATAATGTCAAAGACCGGCACAAACGAATGGATGGCAATAAAAACGAGGACATTATTTTTCAACAACGTAGCATCTGTTGCTGCATTATTCATTTATTTATTTTTTCATTTTATTTTCAGTATATACAGTGGTACAGCCATGTGCTAGTTTTTGAGATAGAACCGCGCTGCGAACTGGACCTGGACCTTTTCCTCTCTTACAGTTTTTGTCTTTTCTTTTCACTATGTATGTATGTGTACGTGTATGCATGTACGATGTATGTATATGTATGTATTTATGTATATATATATATATATATATAAATGGTGACCTTGTCACAGAAAAGTTGCGGTTGCAGTAATCATATTCGCCAGCCGCTCGCAGCACCAGTGGCTGTGGTAACAGCGGAAGCAAGAAGTGGCTTCACTCCACTGGCTGAATGTTTTTTCTTTGTCCCCCGTTTCGTTTTTTAAAAGAAAAACAGACGTCGGCATTAGCAACTTTTCAAGAAACTGCCGCCGGCCAGCCCGAAACAATCGCTGCCGTCGAAAAAAAACTCTTGAATACTCGAATTCTGGTTCGTCCAGCCCCCGCCCTCGTCCCGACCAAGCCCTGTCCCGCTGAGCTGCTGGGGAATCATGTCGCTCCCGATTAGCTCCAGCGGCCATCCACCAAGCGATGCGCGATCCCTCGTAAGTCAGTTGTCACCGCCAGGTCTCCTCTCTCTCTCTCTCTCGCTTAACTCGCACGTGTTTCTGGACGTTATTCGACTCGCAAAGAAGAGCGACCACCGCTTTACGAATGTCGCCTTCTTGGAACCACCTATGCTTCGCAACTCCCCGCCCCGCGCCCTCCCCGATGTCCGCGTCATCACCAATTGATTATTCCCACCGATACATTCACGTCTGTTTCTAGTATGTTCTCTTCCTATTTACAATGAATGTTCATTCGTTTTCGCGCGCAGTCAGTCTATCTTTTATCCTTGTTTTCTAAACCACTCAGCCATCATTATGTCGTGTCTGGATCGATGCGCACACGTCAGGCATGACGCATAGCTTCGGTGCCAATCTTCGTTGAGAGCTTGGTAAGTGGTCGCGGTCGATTTGACGACACTACCCCAATTTCACCCATCGCCAAATCGATCCAGTCTTGGTGTTCTCGTTGTGGTGCTTCGTGGAGCCGTGTTGAATATCCCCTTAGCTCGTCTGTACTCTGGCTTTGTTTATTCACTCTTGAAAAAAGCGGAGTGTTTCTTCGACTCGTCTAGAGGCTACACCACGTTTTTGCGTTTGCCCGATGCAGACAGGAGCCGAGCATAGACAACTCGACGGGTCACCTTCTTCATAGACATTTCATTTTATCCATTCTTCTCTCGCTTAGGGCAATTCCTTCAAACGAATGACGTCGCGTTCGCCTCTGATGGAAGCAGCGCCACCGCCGGCAGTCGCAAGTGCCTCCACATCAAGTCCATACTCGCCTACCGAAGTTCTTCGTCACGCCCCGGGAGATGTTGAATTTTTGATATTTCCAATAATGTTTCTTCGTCTGTGTCTATCAATGTTCATCACCGTCTGAAACTTATGTAAGTCTATGCACACTTAGACAGACAGGAGTACATAATCACTACCATCGTATACCGAAGATATCGATAAAATATAAATTATAAATTAGACGCCCTCCTGATATAACATCTAGAAATAGTCCAAACTCAACCACCATCATATGAACGTCACAATCACAAGCATTCAAAAATCGGCTTCATTCAACCCACCAATGTTTCACATCTGGGTGAGCTATGTCTCGTAATCCATTTCATGTTTCGTGTATGTCTGTGTATGTGTTTGTTTCTTTGCATTTTGTTTAAATGAGTCAATTTATACATAGGCAATAATTACAGAAGCAATCCTCAACAGTCCATCTCGTACCCTTGGGAGCGGCTATCTTTCACAGAGAAATTTCAAGATAGCAGCCTCGTGCCGTTTTTCAAAATTCTCACAATTTCCAAAACTCTTGACGTAAACTTGACCCAAAAGTCAGCTATAACGCAATCAACAAAGAAATAAATACGTTCAATTTGAGGTTGTTACGTTGCCAGCTGGCCTAGTTACCCCTTGTTAATCAATCGCATGTTCTGTCCGCGTGCGTACGTGTTCACAATTTTTTCACCGTACAACCTTTTCATATTCTCGACTTTCGTACAATGTTCTTCGATCGCCGCTTCCATCAGATGGCCGTCTCATCGCTTATTGTACAGCAGTATTTTCATCTTTCTGCTCGCATAGTGCTAATTACAGGGTTTCAGTCTGCAGAGGGAATGAACGCTTTATCAGGCAGTCCCGGACATCTCCGGACATCCCCTCACACCACCTATTTCTTGAGCTGGGTAGCCGGTGCTTGTCTAACTGTCTCAACCGCAACTGGTCCTCACTAACCACCCGTCATTAAAACTAGCCTCAGAATTTAGATCAATTGGTGCTGCCTCTGTTTGCAGTGCACTCAATCTATCGCCAGGTTCTCTATTTTCCATATATATATATATATATATATATATATATATATTTCGCGTTTCTTCTCCGAAGACAACTGTGGCTGACCGGTCTCTCACAATCTTTTCTCTCTGGATCTGGTGATCCCTATATGTTTGTTTGTGTGTTCGTCCATGTGTGTGTGTGTCTTTGTGTCGGTGTGTGTATTTCGTTCTATGTTGTCGTTTCCGCTTAGATTTCTTGATTTCTACAAGTTCGCCTCCCTTCTTTAGCCTATATCATCATTGAACACTTGTCGCCGACTTCACTTTGACAGATAGAAGGGTTGTTCCTTATCTCCAAACCGCAATCAACCTTGCTCTTGAGGCCTTGCGTTTCTTTCTCCTCTTATTTGTTTCTCTTAAAGAAAAGCTTATATTCAAGGGTGTATGTTGATCAATGTTATAGGTCGCTATGGCGTTGTGACGTTTCCTCATCGTCATCACCATCAAAACCTCCGTTCGTGCATATTATCAGCTGTTCCGAACTGCTGTCACCATCGGGATGTCGCGGCGGTGCAGGCATTCGTCGTTTGACGCCCTTTCTTGACGCTGCCCGAGCGCCCCGTGGACCTTCGGCGAGGCCGTCTAGACTATCTTCAGCCTGGTCGTCGATACTGGCACTATCCTGGCATTCCGCCGTCCGCTTGACGCCTCGCCGGCTTGCCCTCGTCCGCGGTGGACTCGTAATATCACCATCGGCGTTCTTCTCGCTTCCTCCCTCCAGAAGGATATCGTCATCCTGGTCGACATCGTCATCGATGTGTTCCTCGCCCTGCCGCCCATTGACGCCGGCGCCACCTGTCGGCGACGAAGTGTCACCGTTCGTCGGTGACTGCGGACCATGGATGATGGCTCGATTCGCTCCCGCAGCAGGACTACGCCGATCTCGTTCGCCGCCGCGTAAACTACTGCTTTCGCAGCCAGCTGGTGACCGAGGTGTCTTGTCCCGTCGACCAGAGTCGCCACCAAACGTTTCGAGATCGGCACTGCTATTGTTGCTATTTCGGCTGTTGCCACCATCACTACTATTCCCGTTGTGGTTGTTATTGTTGTTGTTATTCTTGCTGTTGCTGCTGTTGTTGTTATTGTTGCTACTACTGCTGCTGCTGTTCTTCGTTCCCGTCGCCGACCGAACACCGCCTCCGGTTGAAGAGCCAGTTCTATCCTTCCGGCTTTCATGGAGGCCCTGTCGGGTCTCTGTTGCATCGTGATCCATATTTTCGGGTAATAGCGAATTATCGTCTGAACAGTGGCCAGCCTAAAAGGTCATAGGTAGAAAGGAAACGTTTGGCGTAGTGAGTATTTGATTTGCTAATGATTTGTTCATGAGTGCCTTTTTATGAATGATATAATTCTATATCAGTGTTGACGGGCAGAATTCATATCACTTTCGAGCTACAGACAGGGGCGAGCAGTAGTTTGAGTATTCAGCCCTTCATCTTTCATGTTAAGAAGCAACAGCTAAAATTATCGGTGCGTTAAATGCCACGTCTGCCCTAGAACGACTAATCTGAGCGCCCGATCTGAGGACTATTCACTGATCGTACCTCAGGTGGCGTTCGAGCCCCGTTATTTCTCGAAGGATGGTCCCGTCTGACCTCATCGGGTTCCAACTGAAACATAACAGAAGGAGGAATTCCCTTTAAAAGTGGTCTGGTATTGACATTGCCAAGAAATGTTCCGAGTGACAGGAATACCGGTACCCCTTCGTAGACACCGATGTGTAACACAAGGATTACTATTACCGGCCTCAATGGTATGAGGGCGCTATGCTGTTACTAACAATACGTACCATGAGGCGGCTGTTTACCTCCGAAATTAAATAAAGGACTCTTTGGACTGCTCGCTCACCTTTGGACTACTCGGAGAATCAACATCCTCTGCGTGGCTTCCTCCGGCAGGACTCTTATGCCCTTTCATCTGACCGGATGGCATTCCTTGTAGGCGCGCAATCGTCTCCTTGGCTTCCCGTAATTCTTGCTGCAGGAAATAGATCGTGCTTTGCATACCCTCAACCTGCAGAAAGCGGTATTGTCAAAAGGAACATGCGTTACGAACAGGTCCACAGAGCAAAACGTCCATATAGTTTTCTTATCCACAAATTTTGTGCTCTCCGTAACATTTCCCTTCAGGAGGTGCAATCGTTAAAATGGGAACGATTCTTGATCAGGCCTGGATCATTTGTCATCGAGATCCCTCAGAAACCTGAGAGGGCCAGAAACGCGTTTTGGCCGCGTTTAACATGAAATATGATGGCAAAACAAACAGCTGCTGATTACCTCTTCGTCTAGCTCGAGGAGAAACTCGTCCTGGTCATGTTGACTGTTCTTCATTTCAAGCGCGAAGCTTCGCTGTAGGGCGAGGTCGCCTTCGAGTTTCGCCAGCCGTCCTGAAGCTACCATTCTTCCCAGCTCCTCATTTTCCTGGTAGAGTAACCGGCACTTCGCCATTAACCGTTTGCCCGTGTTCGAGTCTGGGGTGAACTTCCAAGCCGACAACTCGTTTTGTGTCTCATCCAGCTTAGCTTTTGTCTGGTCAAGTTCCTGTCGCATCTTCTCGAACAACATGTTGACTGCCGGATCTAGAAGGGTTGCCCGGAGCTGAGCGCTGTTCTGTGGTATTTGACGAGCTCGTAGCGATTCAACTTCGGATTGCAGTTCCTATACCGTTGTCATTCATAGAATACATAGGTTCAAAAGCGATATATGTTATCGAACGTTACTAAACCGATAAGCATGCGTGTCAATGCGACGTGGACTCGTGCGTAAAAGACGACCAGCTAATCTCTGATGGCCTCCACGGAGAGAGATTCCTACACAAATTTCTATCTGCGGTGACCTGAGTCACGTAGTAAACGCATGGCACAAGATTGACTAACATATATATTTCACTACAGGTTCATATCTAGATCAAACAAATACTGACTGAAGTTGCTCGTGTGTAAATAAAAAATAAACGACTTCAAATGAGCAGGCAGGAAGATGAAAAGTACACAGTACTCGAATATACTTCGAACTCTAGCCCTCACTGTCGTTACATGTGTGCACGCCAGTGACATTTCTAGTAATAATTTCTCGACCGTATATCGAGCCTCGAGTATAGACGATGGCCGCCCACACTCGGCGGTTGTTACCTGCAATTGTTGTTCCTTAATCGTGAGCTTCATTACAAGCTGGTTCTCTCGACGGGTCACCTCGAGCAGTTGATTCTTGATTCGTTGACGTTCCTCGACAGCGCCACTGGCAGCACCTGATGTCTCCAGATAGCGAATGTACTCCTCGCACTCGGCATATCGTAATAAAAGCGTCTCCCGTCCAACGGTTTCCAATTCAGTTTTACTCAGGCGTGTCTAAAACAACGGGCGAATCAAATGAACGATGAAATTGTCATCCCAGTAATATTTAACTATCGAACACACATGTCTGAATAAATCATATTAGGTCTGTGTTGTTGAATCAGAGCATTAACTTGTAACAGTAACCACCGTTACAATTTGAGCAGCATTTCAACCACGATCGCGTATTCGAACTCTTCTATCTTTGTTGCATCATTACTCATGTTCAAATAAGCGAAGCTTGCCCCGATATCCGCGTTATAAAGAGCGTGTCTTCTATAATATCATCTACTAGAAACGGATTTAGCCAAGACGGCCCCAACATGGGAAAATTGCGATACAGTTTAGCTATTAGCTATATCCAATGCCATTGTAGGGTGAGCGAGACACAGTATGCCAACTAGCTCCGACATTTCTTGCACGAATGCTATAATCAACGAAGGGCTGGGGGGTCCTTCAGACACCAACAACGAAGTTACTATGCCAACGCATGGACGCTCTTTCTTTCTTTCTCTCTATGACAGAAATCAACAGAAACTTACCGGTTTTGGTGGCGGCGGTGGTGGTGACTCCGTCCGGCCGACCATCTTGCCGGCGCTAACGATATGAAAATGAACAAAAAAGAAGCAGAGGGGACCGTTATTTAAATCTCTCTGTGTGGCTGCGTGCGATATACTCTAATCTTAGATTAACAATGCATTGATATATTTGATCTGCCTAGTTGAATGGCAACCCCTGCATCGCACAAAGCAGAAATAGATCTTTACAACGATTTGATTAGTTTTCTTCATCTCTCTGTTTTGTACTCAGCTATGTATCAGCTATGCATCAGCAATAAATGCTTTATTATGCTTGTCAACGTGACCCGAATCGATTGATATCAATAAGATTCAAGATACACGGTGACGTGCGAAACGACTGCACCGTGCCGTCTGTACAGTAAAACGAAGTAAGTGATTGGTAATTATGGCGGATGCACGCTAAAGTTATGATTTTGTTGTGAACAACAGTGAACTGAGCGGATCGTCCTCCGTTCCCGTTGATGAGATGATAAATTCAAATTAACTGTCAGTTACTTTCAGTTGCATGCTACGTGAGAGCATATGGGCAGATTACATCTGACTCCCGGATAATAACGGTCTTACGCTATCACATATTTAATACATTTGACAAGCAGAAGCAAAGATACAATTTATTTACACCCCCCCCTCGAAATAAGCAGCACTTATTTAGACGACTTTGTTTATCTTGCGTGTCACGCCTATGCAATATAATATAGTGCAATTACATACGTACATTTGCCCTGTGCGAACCCGCCATCACTAAATCATCGAACTATTAAATCATTTAGCTAATGACGCTTGTATGACTCCAATAGGACAAATGACATTTGAACGCATGTCAAATATTCAATTGAACGCCTGTGGTGAATTTATTCAATTAAGCCAAACGAAGCATCCGACGAGCCGGAAAAAGCCGCTACTGAGTGCCATGCCGCTGGTACCCGATGGTGCCGTCATGGTCAAATGAACTTCGAGCGAAACACTCGAATGCGGATCGTCTTCGTGTTTACCACGTGCCAC
This sequence comes from Stratiolaelaps scimitus, assembly GCA_019614645.1. NCBI lineage: Eukaryota > Metazoa > Arthropoda > Arachnida > Mesostigmata > Laelapidae > Stratiolaelaps > Stratiolaelaps scimitus. Next base: position 16,159,670 of record JABWDB010000005.1, read on the forward strand.
AAACCATCCGAAGTCTTCATCACAAATTTCGTCTCAATGTTCATTTTGGAAATAATCGAAGTCGAACCTAGTTGTTGTGATTTCAAAATAAATCTTCATGATAAAAGAACCACGGCATATGCAGACAAATAGACATAACAGCAATACATAATTTGGGAGGAGGAATTTTATTATACATCGACGCCTGCGTCGACAGAACTTCCCCGCACGAACTCATAATGGACAATCGCGCACCTAAGAATCAAGGCGCCTCTCGGCCTGAGCAGCCATCGTTTCGTCTTAGTTCCGAACTGGTTGCTTGAGGCCACACGAATACTCAGTGATTGGACATGTAACTGGAAGGCAGAGCAAGGCGCCAATACTCAAGTCCCAAAGTTACGCAATTAGGTGAGAAGAGACTGGGCAGATGTTTTTTTCTCAATGAAGAAAACAGAAACATGCTCACGGGTTTAATGTGGTGGTTCACTAATCTACCGATAACCTAACTGTGCCGACTAGCTAAAGCACAGAACACATATATTAAATACGAGGCAATTATACAAATCGGCCTGTGCTATTCCTAGGGACCACAGGTGGAAATTTGTCACACAGATGAGTACTCAGGCAGTCTTTGGACTGAATCGACGTAGTTAAATCTTAATGCTCAAAATCTCAGTTTTCTCGGCAAAATAAGCAATCTTTGGGGCCCCTCATCTGTGTTGGAGCGAGGGCAGAAGCGCACGACATGAGTAGTACATATATATATATACATATATATGTTGTACTGTTTCATCAAGCAGAGCCTTGTAGGTTGAGTTCGCACCAAGATGACAGTTCAATGTTGGCATTTGCGGTTGGTCCTAGCGCGCAACCAGTTAAGCTTCCCCGGATCAGTTTCATGATTAACATCTCCCATAATCTCTTTGCTTAAGTGTTTATAACAACAAATATATAGTTAGCGGTATTTCTATACACCGACGACCACCGAAGGTCTCCTGGACAAAGGAATGAATACATTGGCCTGAGTGCAATCTTCCATTGCTACCGATCTCTCATCAGAGACACTTCAAAACGAGGACGATCGACAAAAATAGCAAATGCGGCGAAACATAGCAAAAATCGTATTATCACAGCAGTTGCCTCGCCGGCTGAAATAATGATGAAGACTTGCGAGTCCTCGTGCTGCGATAACCTGCACACACGGCCCACGGCCCAATCCCACCGGGTGACCACTCCCGTGCGTTCAGCAGGTGTTGCCTGAAGTGTGCTTTCTAATACCTGTGGATTTTGAGTTTCTCTCCTTGTGTTTCCTATCCAAGAAATGACATACATGCCGAGACAGCTCGTCACCTTGGGCTAGACAGAACGTTTGCGACGCCGCAGTCAGCTGCTACTGATAGGGGTCAAGTTGTATGTGTACGCACACAATGCGCCGATTGTTCGGCTTTTTTTTCGGGGGGTTGGTAGTCAATTAATGGTGAGATAGTAAGCACAGCTCAGTCCGACAACTGCGTAAGCGTAAAAAGGACCGAGGATTTCTACATAGGCTACAACACATTATTATCGTTGTTCTAATATATCTAATTTGACAGAACGCACAATTTATGTGATTTAAGTATTACAATAAGTTGTTTCATTTACAGATAGATGGATTTCTCAGATCGGAAAACGATTATAAATGTAGCTTTGACGCCTAGTACTACAATTATTAGTAATCATAATAATAATAATAACTAATAATTAGTTGATAATAGCCAGTTATATTTGGCTGTAAGCCTATGTTTAATTTTGAATGCTCATTATGTCCCTCTCTTGCTCTTCGTCTCTGCGACAGAGCAACCTAACTTTGAAAGAAATTCTTCAGAGGAGACCGAATGTATCCGCGTTTCTTATTGCACCACTTATATCTATGCTGACCGTGGCAAACAGTGGCAGAGAACAGCAAGTAGACATCGAACAATACCTAAGGCACTGAACGATGTCTATAATCAGTAAGCAACTATTCACCTCCTTCAGAGGAAATCGCAGTCCGCGACATCGACCGATCAGTCAGCGTTTGGTCGGTGTGAACGTCACGCAATCATAAGGCAGCTGTCAGCTCGACGACCCGCGCGGAGTTTTTCAGCCGCTTCTCGACCAGCGAATCTTATGCTCATACACATTTTCGACTATTCAATGCGATACAAAATACGGATCGGCCGTGATTAAATCAAAAGTTAAAAGATCATAGGACTGTGTGACGTCTGCTGACAGTCACTGTGAAGTGATGGGCACGGATTGACTGAGGTACAGAGCGATGCTTCGAAGCAGGTAACCGCGGCAAGGTATGTGCGCGTTCGCGGGCGCGCAAAACAGCTGACTAACAGCCAGTTTCTTCCATATGTTGGAAAAACGGAGGTGAAGCACTAAACGATAACGTGTCGGCTTCATATATATATATATATTTAAAGTAGCGATTTGTTTGCTTGAGGCTTAAAGCTTTCCGGCAAACTGACAGGTGCTAGGCGAGAAGCTCACGCCATGAAATCTCGCGAAGATTGTTCAATATCACACTTACGAAGCTGGCTTCACAGCCATTAAACCGTTTTCTCTGGATTCGTTTCCATGACAAGGCGGGAGGCTTATCACCAATCATCCCTTGCGAGACAAGACACACCTTGGCTTCATTGACTTCTGAATCAAGAATACGCAACAGTCAAAGTGATAGCATAGCTTTGAGCAAAGTATACTGTGGTCAGATCACACACGGTGTAGATCTAGAATCAGTGGTACATTACTGGATACATTCGACGGGGGCGAGACAGCGGGATTGTGTAAATAACGTAAATGTGTATATCAATTCGAGAGTTATACGTCATTCAATTATTATTATTATTATTATTATGTATGCTAGTTAAGCGTGGCACTCATCGTGAGCAGGTGGTCCCCGCCCTCTTGGAACAATGAAATGAAGATCTCTATGCAAAGTTGACTTTAGGTACAACGTTATGCAAGAGTCGGCTAAAATATCATCTATAGAGTATAGGATTGCAGGCAGTAGCCAAAGTATCCCAGAAGAATAATGAAAGAGCCTACTTTTGGTATAATGCTTAACCGAACTCGGTGTTGTTCTACGAAAACAAGAGATCAGAGCCAAAATCAACGGCAGCTCTCAACGTGTGATGAAATTTTAACCATGGCGCATCACCTGCTTGTACATTCACCGTATGATGAATAACAATAATAATATAAGTGATAATCATGCGTTATATTACAATATATATATAAAAATGATTGTCAACAATATGCCACAGACGTTGAGTCGTTCCCCTCCTCATTAGATGTTTCCTGCTTAAACATGGCAGGTGGATTGTTGCCTATACGCCACGCCTACTGAAGACCCTGGGGGCAATTATCAAGCTGATCACAGGTATCGTCTTTGGGTTGCACTCGACGTGTGCCGCGGTTTTCATGCTTTTTATTGAAGGGGTGGTGGTCAAGAGTTCGACGTTCGTCAAATGGATATGCCGTGTCACGTGGCTCGGACAAGCGATCTCGGGACTTTTTACAGCCTATTAATAATTAGCGAAAACTCCTTTCGTTAATAGCGGCCGGCGGGAGAGTCATTACACACAAGTCGGTTGAATGCGACGAAACAAAATAGTACTGTGGATGATGTACCTTGCTGCCTAGAGAATTGGTAGCTTTAGAAGTTTGCCCCCGCATAAACGATATTGCCTACGGGAGGCAACGTCGTTCAGTAGCAGTTTGATATTGCATTCGTGTAGCCAACAGCCGTATTCAGATATCACTGACTTGAAACTTGATTATATGTTGAAAACTGACGCAAGGCTAAACATGTGTGATTAGTTCGCAAGACGTATGAAGGGTGGCGGATGTTGAAGCCTTCAACAACGAAGTGGCATACGTATGCTTTTCATTAAAAACTTACTGGAAATAAATTAAGCAGGCCAGTACCACAAATCAAACCATAAACGTAGCTAACCCGACGACAAGCCAGGTAAGTATTTGGCCGCCTCTGTGAAGGAGTGCCGCGTTCGGGTCTCACATGGCCAATGCGACACTTCCGAGAAAAATCCCGATCTCTGAGAGGAACGGAATTAAACACAAATAGTGTATTATTAACGGTCACTAGGCTACGCATATAATGGTTGATCTGGTTCATATTTGGTTAACTCCACTGAACAGGCAGACAGATCTACACTTTACTCATTCATGTGAAAGTTCTACATCATCTCTTCAATTCCAAAGTGTCGGCGAATTTTCGCTCTCAGAGGTAATGTAGCGAGTAATTAAAAAAAAAGGAAGAAAATTCGATAGGAAGTTGAACCTATCGCCCTTAGCGAGAAAAGTAGGCCTTTTTTCGCTTTTCCAATAAATGATACCAGAGGTCTCTTCTTTAGTTGCTTTGACAGATCCATACACACACGTTGAAAGGCGTGTGCATGTGAAACATGGTGTGGCACTCAAACCAGCACCAATCTCTACCTATTTCAGCGAATTCGGTCTCGATCTTCAACCGGCCGACCGCGTGGATTTTCACAAACGGCGACTTTCCGAATTCGAAGTTGCTAAACGCTGTGCAAACTTAGATACCCTGCACTACAAGATTATTATTGAGATTGACGCAATGAATTAATCAGTCGACTATGTGCAGAAGTCGAAATACATGGCAAAAGATCGCGGCGAAAACAACATCTCACCAACTCACTACACCGAACTCCTACAATACGCCTGGTCAACATGCATGTATCTCGGTCAACATGTCACAGATGACATGTAACAGGCAAGTAAATCACTGTTTTCGTTTGTAAGTACCGTATCAATGTGTATTTGTGTACGTTAATTATTGCTGGTATATGCATATAGTAGGCGAAACAAGCTTGCTATCTAACTATGTTTGATTTTGTTGCTATTGTAGTTGTTGCTGTGTGAGTGAATGATTGTCTCTCATATCTCTCGGTGGAGCCGAATTGCATCATATAATCTATGCACCGAATCGGAGCGATAAAAAAAAGTTGCCCCACATACAATTGGTTTGAATTTGGAGTATGCGTCAACTTAGTTCTCAGCGGCTAGGCAAATTTCATTTGTCGTGTCGGATAATTTGTCAGCAGGCCACAGCTTTGCATGACTTTATTCCACATTAATAGTGCGAGCATATGAATATAGATAGCATGACGGACACACACAAAAGGATTTCGCTTAACAGGCCAACAGAAATTGTGATCCTGAATACGCCTACGTTAATTGTCCTAATCAAATACTAAATCACATTTATCTCGGATGTCATTATTTTTATCGTACGCGATATATTTTGTCACTTGTAACTTCAGCTCTGACAAAGCCAAACCGCAGATATATATATATATATGGGACAGCATTAGAAAGCGACAATAATTAGAGAACAATTTAAGGCAATATCCTGGGGGTGAGAGATTCCGTAACCTTAATTTTTCAGCCACGAGACTTTGTTTGCACTCGGGAATTACAGTGGCCACCAGCAAAAACGGCGGTCATTGCTAATTGTGGTCGATGCTATGTAAAGGGAAGTTACATTATTAACAATTGTTATTGTGTTTGCTGTTGTTGCTGCTGCTGCGGTGTCATCATTACAGACGATTGGTTGGTCGTGTTCGTGTTAGATGACGAAATGTTGTTGTTGTTGTCGTCCTATTTCTGAGTTGTTAATCTTGGTGTTGAGCTACTACTGTTTTATACTACAATGGTTTGTGCTGTACAGTGATCTGTTGCTGTGGGCCGATTGCCATTGTTATTGTTGTGATCGTTCGTGTAGATGTAGCCGTTGTTACTGACATCGATCTAGTGCAAGTACTCCTCAATATTGTTTCTGTTATTTTTGTTGTTGTTGCTGTTGTTGTTGTTTTGTTGCTGTTGTTGCCGCAATCGTAGAGTTACCGGAGTGAAGTAATGAACTCGCTGGCTGGTCCGTCCGCTGTGGATTCAGCGGCCGAGGGCACAGTCAGAGTATATCGTTTATATACGGATAGAGATCAGAGAGACAAACAAAAATGCTGGGGCGGACGCTCGGTCGGTCGGTCGTCGTACGGGGGGGGGGGGGGGGCACTCCACTACGCGCGGCACTACGTGAGATGAATGGCTTGGCTTGGCTCGGCCAGGTGGGATTCGGTTGGCGTTTTAGCACGCTCGTACGTCGCACCGCCGGGTCACCGCAGCAGCAGCAGCAGCAGCTGTGATCCACCGGCAGCTCTTCAACCTCTCGCCTTTCTACCCAATGAGTGTTCACTGCTAACGGCTATGGCAGGTGCAACGGCTGGCTGACGCAGTCCCCTCCAACTAACACAAGTGAATGATTGGAGCCTGCTTTGTCTTGTTCACTCTCGCTCGCTCTCAGCGTTGGCGTTTGTTTCTTTGGAAACGTCTTTCGTTCACATTACGTTATCAGGGCTCGCCACCAGTTTGGCATCATCAACCCCACCAACTAGGCCAGCCGCTCGCTGATCGAACTCATCAAGTCAGTGTCGTCGGTGTCGACAACAATCAATCTATTCGCAATCTGGCTGGATGGCCATTTGTGCATTGAATGCGATTGTTCAATTCTCGTGATTCGTCGGTCAGCCAGTCAGTCTGTTAGTTAGACAACTCGATCGAGCGCCTCGTCGAGTACACCAGTATCTGTTGGCAAATGAGGCGAAGACTAACAGCAGCAGCAGTATATGTTACTTTGCTGTGGTGGATATAGTTCACTGTTCAGTAGGATAGAAACACCCGCCGCCGGCTCCGCCGCTGCCGCTGCCGCCACTCGTCCCAGCTCTTATCGCCGACATCAGTAACATCGACAAGCCAGCTTTAGCCATATTCGTAGCAGTCGTTCTCGTGGATAACAATGTTAACTGGCCGTCCGCAGAACAAGAAGAAGTAGCAGTAGCGGCAATAGCCTTCGTGGTAGTTCGGATTAGCACCGACGCGCAGCCAGACATTCGCGACACCAGCTGCAGCATAGCCTCTACGATGCTTCGCTGCCGCATCGGTAATGGCAATATACAACGAACGTTCACCGCCAGCGAGACGTGACCCACGACGCGTTGCTTGTCACTCCAGCCAACTGCCGTGGCCCCGTGGACGCTATTGGGCACTAAACACAACGAACCCGTTGGGCTGGCACTACGGCTTTGGCCGGTAACGGCAGAGGCCCCTTTAGGCCTAGCACAAATACAACACCGCGGTGAGGGCTGGTGACCAGATCCGGTCCAGACACCACCGCCAAGCTAGTGATGGCCACCCAGGTCTGTCCACCAGCCAAGCCGTCACCAGCTTTTGCGTCAGAAGTGTCGTTCTTAATCGTCGTCGTTGTTCTCAGTCTGAAAAACGGGGGTTTAATCTCTCATAACTGTTTCGTTTTTGTTTAGTCTCTCTCTCTCTCTCTCTCTCGGTCTTTTCTCCCTATTTTGCTATCTCTCTCTCGCTCTCTCTCTCTCTCGCTCTCTCACTCGGCGCTCGTCAGTCAAGTCACCTGAGGGGGGCTGCTGTTATCGTCGAATTCAGCGGAGTTCGCACTGCACACCAAGCAAGCAACGCAACGCAACTGAACTCAACGAACGTAAACGTAACTCGACAGCCGCACGACTGCTCGCGGCTGGCGCCTTCTCTCCGTGAGGCTTGTTCGGGTCGTTCTTCGTTGTTAACTTCAATTATTACACCAACACCAGCACACCACAACGAAACGATCGCTCCGCTAGTAACGACGAGACGTGATGGATGAAAATACGACGGGCCGTCGTCTCACCCACCGAAGAAACACAGAACGACTTCAACAAGCAGCGAGTACTAGCAACCTTCATCGAGCACAACATGCAGACAGCAAGCAGCGGGCCGCACCAGGCCAGGCGATAGCGCGCTGATGGGTGAACCGAACTGCCTCGGACGCCGCGGGCAGCCGATGGTATATCGTCACTACGATGGCGCATCTGAGGCGCAGCGGGGGCCAAAATAAAACAAAGCTGGCTAAATGCAGACCACGAACAACATGGCATACGCCGACGCGACGAACGCGTGAACGCATTGGACAAGTAGCCAGAACCACTGTGGGCGGGCGATTCGGCAGCGGAGAATGAGCGATAGGATCGTAAGAATCTCTCTCTTTCTCGCTCTCTCTCGCAAGAGACTCACTCGTTGTCTGCGATACAACGGACATTTAGTTCATAATTTATATGGTTAACAGAAAGATATATAATTGTATTTAGGAAGATAGATTATTGTATTTGAAACCCTCACACCTTCAACCTACTGGGAGGATTCTGTCCTTGACAGAATCCTCCCAGTAGGTTGAAGGTGTGGGGGTTTCAAAGGGCCCGCCTTAGGTCTCGAAGGCAAGAGGACTTAGTTGGTAACTCGAGTGCGGATCGCTCGGTCGGCTCGTGACAGAAGCGTAGTCTCACGTGCAGACGCAATGAGTGGCGTGGAAAGGGTTAGGGTTGTTTCTTGCAGACAAAATAAAAGCCCTCGCAAAGGCGTTATTCAGAATCGTGTGGCGCGGATGTCTCTCTGCTTTGAGTTCACACGAGCTCAAACCACGGTGCCCGTTCGCGGCCACCGAATCTTCGCACGCAGCATATCAATGCATAGCAACCGAGGGCTGGAGGCGTAGATCAACGCATACGCGAAAGGAATTACCACCAAGGAGAGTAGCCAAGGACGGGGATTGAAGTTGATGAGTTAATTTCACCATACGAGCTGACAATACGACTTCCATAATGCTTAGACTTCTTGTTGATCAGTGGTGCTCATATCATTGCTAAGTATTTAGATAGATAATTGGTAGCTCTGCGCCAACAACGTCTCAACGTCCTTTCCAATGCGTCAGTTTGCTCCCTTTGGTGAACTTGCAGCAGACAATAGGTGAGAACTTACGATCCCATTCAAAGTGAGCTATACTCGTAGTTACTCATAGGCAGCTGTAGTCAGCCGGGTTCGTGTAGATTCTACATAGAATTCAACATTGCGTCGTGACGGTTTTTGTATTGCGGCTTTCACAAACCAAGTGTTGGAAAAATCACATTTTCTAGATATAAATTCGGCTCGTTGCAATGGAAGCAAAAGTTGGCAAGGATTAGTTGCTGAATCGGTCCATGAAAACTATAGTGTTGAAAATGACAATCTTAGAACGTTCGATTTCATTGGCAGGACACCAAAGTTGACGCCAATTACTGCACAACAAATCAGTCACGGCAAACATATTCGGGCTGCTACACAACCAGTTGATTTTGCAATGAACGCTACTTTAAACATTTGGACTATACTTGAGTCCCGTCATACATTATGAGAGCAATTTAATTCGGGTGGAGGGGCGCTATGATTTTCCAATAACTTTTCGACGCACAGCTTCCATTGTCTTGCAGCTGGTTCGTGCTTATTATAACTCCTGGTAAAGATACTTAAACTAGGCACCCGTGAATGGGACTCACAATCGAGCTAATCTTAAGTAGGAGGTAACTAAATAAGCATTTTATTTAGTATATATTTTATATCACTAATTTTGATTTTATTTAGCGGCGGGCATTTGTAAATTTCGCAAGGTGTACCTACATGCTAAACACATTCAGTCTAATCACTCTCGCTTACTAAAAGTAACCCAAAGAAATACTTCGTAGCCGCATCGGTTTGCTTACAAAGCATTGCTCATAGAATATGCATAAGATGTATGCATATTCAATGAGCAATGCTTTCACAAACATAGCCACACATACACACCGCGCACTACCTAAGGCAAAGTAAGTCTCCTTGAGGCGTTGTCTTTCTAGAGGATAGGTTTTTATTGTCATCAATCTCCGCTTTGCAGTAGAGCGGTGCCGGCGGAGTTGAATCGTCAATTTTCCGAGTGAACAATGCTTCCAGTCTGTTCCCAATTTGTATCCTCTACTCGACATACGGGATTACAACGTCGTCTAGTTACAACTCAAAACTGCATTGAAACCTAAACGATGTACATTAGATTCGAATACCCTAGGATACTGATAACGATGATAAGAAGCATTGTTTTCAGTACAATTCCATTCCATCACGCGTTGGGACAACCAACTTCGAGGGCCGGTCGAGTCGATCTCGTCTGTCGGGGTCACCAAGGTAATAACCATAATAATAGGAATAATCAGCCTTTACTTTAGTACTAACTTGAAAAAACTACCGACCAGCACATGCGCGTGAATAAAATGCACCGCATCAAACTTAGACAAATAGTTCAAATTATATATATATATATATATATGTATATATAAATTGAACTATTTGTCCAAGTTCGATGCGGTGCATTTTCTTCGTGTGCATGTGCTGGTCGGTAGTTTTCTTCCGAGTTACTAACACAAGGAAAGAACGCAGCTTACTTCGTCTCTCATAACCTCGATACCCCCCATGATCTGTGTAGCATATGACAGAGTCGGGCAACGAGCGAGGGCGGAGGATCCCGGTCTTCTGTTCAGATCCGTTACACCCTGGCAATCTAATCATTCTATATATTTATATATATATATATTTATATATGTAATAACAAAATAAAATGGGTATACATAAAAGCGATGGAGCACGCCGATCTCCGCATTCTGTGTATGTAGCGAAAACGGTGCTTGGTATTTTGTATCCGCGCCTTCGAATCAAATTGATGCTATTAACAATGCCGGCAGTGTTCTACATCTGTCAGCGCGGATACGTCATGCCAGTAGACTCACGACGATGATCCGACTCGTAATTGCTAAATTCTAGTTGAACTGGCCAGCTAATTGTGGGCACTTTTGTTTCTCCTGTCTCCATTCCGATGGTTGGGTTTCACAGTGATTGGTTTGCACATCCTATTTACCCATCGTGTCCGCCGCTGAATGGGGACCGAATCTTTCATCTGGGAGAGCATTTACAGCACAGGTGCGGATGTTTGTGTAAAAATACCGATTCAGCAAATCGTACAGTTAAGTGGGAAGAACGATAGTACAATGGCTGCAATTTGAGTTGAAACACCCCTTCTAGAGCTGACTTCTTACTAAGAACCAATGCGAACGCTGAGGGTTCCGCCGGATGTATTGCTAAATATGGATCTGAATTTCGATAAAAAGAAAAGTTGTGAGATTTATAAATGCGCTGGACAAGATAAAATCTCGTCATAAAAGGCACCACAGAAGTTGTGAGTATCATCGGGAGCTTGGGGTATTGTTTATTCGCTCAGAGTTCGTGAGTTCATTTTCTCAGCTACTCGGTATATAATCTTGGCACCAGACTAAAAGCGTACGGAAAATCTAGTTTAAAAAAGTCGTTGTTTATTTCTACATCATTGAAGTCAACCCGGTTAAAAAGTCATGTTATCCGTAAATAGCAGTCAACTAAGAGAGGTACGCTTCTCTCCCTCTCTCCCTGGGTGTGTTTCCTTTCTAACTTCTCTTCTATAAAAATGGTCATCGTTTGTCTTTAGCTTGAGTCACATCATTTGTCCCACGCGCTTGTGAAGTAGTCTACAGAAATGGGTAGTTTTCAAAAACCGACCCGAGGGATAGAGGCGGACGCACTGTACCACAGGCGTCATTTTAACGGCGCATGTGTGTAGCCCTAATACTTATACTTGTAGTTCCCTTAGATCTATACTTCTTTCTGCCCCGTTGCTCACAGTCGCACTAAATGGTCCTTGACCTGAAAAGATGGAAATAAAGTCGAAGTTATTAATGTGCGTTCGTTTGTGCAATACAACTCAAAACCGAGAGGGGATGCAACGCCATTTTCGGATGAAACTGAAGTTAGACCAGCTGCTACTCGTCGTCGAGTGGAGTGAGCTAACCGTGTACACAAGAAGTTCTAAATTCACGTGGTCGGCGTTAGGCAACTAGCTGACCCTCAGCTGAGGGTCAGCTGGAAAAAACAAAGCTCTCAGCGATTTTTCACAGAACTATCTGTAGATTCATCACGGATAACGGACGAAGCGCACGCCTTCTTGCGCTTCTGTTATCTTCATTGCCAATGTGTGAGAGCCACGTTCTAAGGACGCAAGTTGTTGCAGGTCGTGTTCAGTTCTAATAATATATTCCGACTTCTATTCAAGAATCGTCTGCGCAAATCTCGCTCATTTACGTCTTATCCGCGGACTCGGGGAGAGGCACGCATATCTGTGTGTGTATCACTGTTTAACACCGACGATGATTTAGAGGACTTACCTTCGTGCAGATGCTCTGCGCATACTTCAGACGGATGGACAACTCCGAAGGGCACGCCTGGTGCATCGTTTGCAGTGAATATGTACGGAAATTCTTGTGTTTGTCAATATAGGAGACTGCGCCCATAAGCGGGCACAGAATTATTTTCGTATGATCGCGGAAGAAGTTCAGCTGTAATGTGCCGTTTGACAGGAAGAGCACTATCGCCGACTGTGTTCGGAACCACACCCTTAGGTAGGGTACACGAGCCACATCGACGCAAGCGGGAGCAGGTGCATCCGCACCGGCCGTCATCAGGTGCTGTTGCATATATTGCCTATGGTAGCGGACGGGAGAGAGAGAGGAGAGCAACAAGGGTATGAATACATAAGATATGTATCTAAAATATCATCGATCGCGAAAAGCAAAAGAGAAAACTGAGAGGCTAGCCCAACAAGGCTCCATACTACACCAACACAACATCCCTATGCGTGTTCGTCTGTGCCTGTAGCCAAATAAGAAGAAGACATACCTGAAGTATTTTAGGAGGACAACCTTCTTCTCTAGCTCCTTTGGATACAAGGAGATCGTGTGATAGCTCTCGCGATTCTGATGATCGATAAAGTGGACCTGCGTGTTGCCCAGCAGTACCATACGAGAGTGATCGTTGAACAGGACCGCTAGCGAGTTGTCGCAGAGCTGATAGCCGAGCCCATACTTATCAGTGTAGTCGACCCATTTTGCGACCCAGTAGACCGGCATGGAGGCGGGGTCGGCAGCGTTGTCCATCTCGATTGGTAGCAGATCCGTTTCAACGAAATGGCTGGTCATGAGTGCTTGAAGCTGTTCATCGAGCGAGCTGATGTGTCGCAAAGCAACGTCCTTATCCTCGATGCGCTCCTGGTAGCGGCTGCCACCATTGGCGATTGGCAGTACATTGCCGGCGTCAAATTCACGCAGGGGCCGACGCTCGGAGGCGGGCTGCAGTCGGGGCTCCGTGGTTAAGATCGATTCTGGCAGAGCAGCCGGTAGTGGGCTCTCGGTGAAGATCGGATATTTCAGCGCGGCGGCGGCATTCGGACGCTTCGATGGGTTCTTTTGCAGCATGTCCTCGATCATAGTTTTCGCAGGCTAAACAAATAGTAAACAAATTAATGACGTCGGGTAAGGATACTACACGCTCTGTAGTAGACGCGATGGTCAACAAAAAAAAAGACACTGGCTGGACCGACGAAGCGTACGCATTTGGCTTCGTCGGACAAAGAATCAAGACCTACTTGTTCAATTGAATTTCTGAGCTATTTTCTGACAAATTCTTATTATTAATTCTTCATACCTATTAATTAACAAATGTTTTCTCAACAACGCGAGTCTCTAGACATACCGGCGGAATATAGGCAGGGTCGATGCGATAATCGCACCGTTGAATTTTCGCATACGTTTGCCGGAGATTTGGCGTCTCGAACGGCGGCTTGCCCATGAGCAATGTGTAGAGAATGCATCCGCAAGACCAGATATCCACCTGCAGCACACATCCCAGCCAAATAATAGATATATGTTAGCGTGACGGTTATGATTACTACTATACTTGCTCGCTGATCTCAGCGTTGTATTACTCGCGAGACACTGATCGCCTTGACCCGTGAAACGAAGAACCTTCCTGACATCGGTCGATCGATCGGCCGCTAACCCATCTGCCCTCTGAATAGCTCACCTCATAGGAGTGCCCGACCTTCTCCAAGATTTCGGGAGCGATATAGTTCGGCGTACCACACAGGGTTCGACGCTTGTCGCGTTCGTCGCTAATCTCTGTTGCCAAACCGAAATCGCCAATTCGTAGTTGGATGTCCTAAAGCACGCGAACAAATGCATGTTTATGAGAGCAGCGAAGTACATACGTTATCAATGCGACTTTTAACCGAATTAGAGAGCTGGGCACCAGCGCCCGTTTTATTCTGAGTCTGTACAAAGTGGCAACCATTATTGAATAGCATTATAAAAAATACATATTGCACAGATGAAATACGAAATCTGAGGAGAATCTACATCGACTGTATGTTCCTGCAAAGGAGAGAGCAGACATGTGGTTTCGTCGAGCTTCGACGCACTGCATAGCAGCCGATAGCAATATCGAAAAGCTTCAGAACGTTACTCGTACCCCAGTGAGGAAGAGGTTGCCAAGCTTCAAGTCTCGGTGAATGATCTTGATATTGTGCAAGTACGACACTCCTTCTAGCAGCTGATGCATGAAGTATCGTGCCTCGTGATAGGTGACCTGTAATGAATTGCTACGAGTGAATAATATGACTAATCACTAGAGAAACATCCACAGAACAGTTCTGTTTGATGATGAACAAGCGACACTTCGTGCCTTTCGATTGCGGTGACATCCTTCGTTCTAACATACGTTGCGGCCGCCTTCAATGTGCGAACTCGAAAAACCTGGAGCAGAAGCTTCAACGACCTGCTTCACTGATCTACGGCTTCGCAAGGAACTTACCCGGCCACGCCTCTTCAGCACCTCCATGAGCGAACGTCGCTTGCATAACTCCAAAAGCACGTAGACGTTTTGCGGGTCCTCGAAATTCGAGTAGAATCTGCGTGAAAACAAGGAAAAATAATAATGGCCGATTTTAAAACACGTACATTTTTCTGAACAATTTTAGATTACACAAGCCAAGCAAGGTTAACTCGTCAGGCGTCTTGGACAGTTAAGGCTCTCGCTTAAAGAGCTAACAGTCGCCGGCTAGAATCCCGCCATGCGATACATATAAAGAGTTGTTCGTCCGTTCAAACAAATGTTGCGGGTATAACTGGGTCTTCCCTATTCAAAATACGCCAGGGATATATATATATATATATTATATATATCTATATATCAAAATGTGATAAGATCTCGCAGTAGTCTTGTCTCAACCGATGTTCAGAATAGATCAAGGAAATCTCTACGGTGCGTGAGTAATACAGAGACACTTTCGACGAGCAGTGAAATTTCAAACCAAATCCGGAGCCAACCACAACTTACTTAACGACGAATTTATGCGAAAGTTTTTGATGAATGCGAATTTCCTGCATCATCTTCTCCTTTTGGTGAGGCTTCGTCAACATGCTCTTGTGTACCACCTGTTGAAGGGACAATGAGATGAATAATCATTGCTAGAAAAATTTCACTCGGGGGTTTAATTACACTAATTTAGTTAGGTAGTCACCTCTGCACTTCCGGAAGTTAGTCTCAACGACTTCGTCGGGAGAGTGTGTAAAGCGATATTATATATACTTAGGTTATTTCTATTCACCCTAACATTAGTTCGGTAGTCAATACGGTGTGGAAATAATAATTTCAAAAAGGGTTGTTTCGTTCGCAGCGAGCGTCAAATTAAGCAAAAAAAAAATGTTCACGGTAAAAGGCAAACAGAGGGAGGTAGAAATTAACATCGCGAATACTTACTTTACATGCCGAGATTCGGTTAGTTTCCAGGTTGCGAACTTCCCAGCACTGCGCGAATCCTCCCTAGAATATAAAAGTAACGAGTTAGTTGGATGCCAAGTTAAATGATTCGGTAAAATCATAGAAATTAGCACTAGGTAGCCGTGGGCAGCATTTAATTTGCTTAGCCTAACGGGCTAAACATAATGCTCACATTCGTTACGATCTGATGCAGACACGCCTGAACCAGCTCTTCCCTCAGCCTACGTAGTCGAAATTTCGGTGCATAACACAGAGAGAGAGAGAAAACGACTAAGTGGACCCAACGAGGCTGGCAGCTGGACACGGTGCAGGAACAGATAGCGTGGCTGAATCTTTTCCCATTTAGATGTCACATCGTTCTTCCTGCTTTTCAACTAACCCGGCAACGAATTGTGCTTTCTTATCGCAGCAGTTATCGGTCATACGTGAAGGGGCCGACAGGCTGCACCCGTGATTCGTTTCTCAAAGAACAACTTCTCACACCAGAGATTGAACCAGCAGTCCTCGCAACGTGTCGTCCTGAACTGCTGGAGACCTCCAATGAGACTGTGCTATCAGTATATTATGCGCATGTCAGCCAATCACGTGTGAGTGGCTGGCTATCGCCGAGACGTCATGAGAACAGTAGTTCCAGTCACTGGGTAGCTGAGAAAACGGAGTAATGCAGGGTACTCGCTGTAACTACATCGAGTGGAGTGTTGAAGCTTACATTTCAAAAATACCTAGTAAAAATGACACTGACTGGACTCCGCATTGACCCTGTAGGCATGGACCGCTCGGGGATATCCCACTGGCCGGTTTGCTCGTACATAATCCAGCCATAATGAGCTAGAAACATCATTGCACTGAACGAGATTTCAGGGGATTCGCGGTAGCCCGGCACCCACGCCCCGCTCCGGCCACGCGCATTATTAAGCATCGGCAGCATCGGATTGACCGAAGAACAATGGTGTCTGCAATAGGCAAGGAGGTGGCGTAGGCATCTATATTCGCTCTAGCTGCTTGGTAGTCGACTCAGAAACGAGAACTAGCGACGATGGCAACGTACAGGCGGTGCGCGTCCTGCTAAAGAAGCCTGGTTTTACTGGCTACTTAATTGGTTTCTATTCTAGTCACGCTTTGTACAGGGACACCTTACTCAATGTACTCGAGGATATTATCCCGCGAAATAGTGCTCTGCCGTGTATCATAATGGGTGATTCTAACACGAACCTCCTTATTAGGTCTTCCTGTGAAGACTATTTATCGTTCTTCTCGTCAAGAGGTTTCCAACACATCATTGATCAGGTCACCCGTCCAGCATCAGGGACGTGCATTGACCACATTGCGATTGGTTATTGTGAGGAATTCTTGAACATCTCTCCAGCCGTGTGGTGTACCCCTCTTTTCTCAGATCACTATCCTACTGTCGTTTCGCTCACAGGCAGGTCTTCCGTTAGTCTAAGGGACGCCGATGACAGTGAGACGAATCTAGTCAGACAACATGATGGTGTTAGCATCGAGAAGTTTTTGGGGAACACTAGCAGACTGAGCTGGCAGCGTGTCTACCAGGCGGTGGACGCGGACGAGGCTTTCGAGGCTTTCAGCTCTATTATAACGAGAGAATACGATAAGTGTTTCACTGTCAGGGTGAGTCGTAGACCTCCACAGCAAAAGAGATTCCAGTTCAATGCGAGACTTCGGAGTCTGCGCCATTCGGTGAACAAACTATACCGCTGGTACTTGAGAAATAGATCCTTAGAATCTAAGATGGCGTATTATCATAGTCTTCGTCGCTACAGACACGACCTTCAAATTGCTAGGAGCTCGTTTTACCGAGAGCAGTTTGGGCGACATAAAGGGAATGCAAAGAAGTTGTGGGAGTTTGTAAACGCTGCCTGTGGACGGGAGAGACAAAAAGCGGCACTGCCAACAGCCCTGGTCATCGAATCCGGCGAACTGACAAGTCCGCAGGAGATTGCGAATGAATTAAATACTCATTTTGCTGCGGTGGGCTCAAAAACGGTTGCCTCTCTTCGGATCGACGATAATATCGAGCCGGAGCTTACATCGATCTGGCCCTGTCGAAACACCACATTTGAGTTCTCCCAAGTCAACTGTGTGGAGATTCAGACAGTGCTTGAATCTACGAAGGCTAGTTGGTCTACAGGCGCAGCAGGGATCCCCAGCGCTCTGGTAAAACGTGCGTCGGCGGTGCTCGCGAGACCTTTTGCTCACATAGCCAATCTGTCGCTGAGTAGGGGGACATTTCCACGCAAGTTGAAAGACGCTTCAGTTATACCACTATATAAGAAGAAGGGGGATCGGAAGCATCTGTCAAATTACCGACCAATCTCGTTGGTTGATTACTTGTCCAAGGTGATCTAGAAGGTAGTGATGGTCCGCCTGGAGAAATATCTTCACTCGATAGATTTTCTCTCAGCTAGTCAATTCGGTTTTCGTAGGGCACGCTCGACTGAACTCGCAATGGCCCACCTGTGGCAGGAAATATCTGACACCATTGAGAACAACCAGGTATGTCTGGGCGTCTTATTGGATGTCTCTGCTGCGTTCAATTGTCTTCGGCATACATTTTTCCTGCAGGCCTTGAAGTGCCTTGGATGCCAACCCGGTGTCGTTGACTGGTTTCGCTCGTACTTGTCCGCGAGGCGACAGGCGGTGAAAGTAGCGGACATCGAATCGGACTGGCTGGAAGTTGACATTGGCACGCCCCAGGGATCCATTCTAGGGCCGTTTATGTTTCTAATTCTAGTCAATTTCATTCTTCTCAAAATCGCTGGTGGGAAATTTTGTAGGACCATTGCATACGCGGACGACACTTCGCTTCTGTTTCGAATTCGGCCTTCATCGCTGCAACTCGACATCGAAGAGGCTCTAAAGAAGGTGGAGGGGGTTATCAACACCTTCGAAAGATTCGGTCTGGTAATCAACACGACCAAGACCAACCTCATTCTCTTTCGCCCGCCTCAACGAAATGTGCAGGTGTCGCCGACACAGGTAGCCGGTGAAACGATGCACTGGTCATCGTCTGCGAAGTGCCTTGGCCTTACGCTTCAGGAAAACATGCGCTGGCAGGACCACATAGGGAGCTTCATGCCCAAATGCTACGCAGTGGTGGCCAACTTGCGTCGCCTGAGAGAGCGTGGGGTTCCTGTGGATGGCCTGTTACACCTCTATAAAGTTTTATTGGTACCTCTGTTGTGCTACGGGATCTCTATCTGGGGAGGAGGCTACAGCATGATTCTTCGGAGAGGAGAGGTTGTTCAGAATGACGCACTACGGGCTATCTTTGGCAGACGTCGCTCCGACTCCGTCGCCGACATTCTGGGGAAGTACGAATTGCCTAAGCTGAGCGTTATGTATTTGATTCACGTAGCTCTTCTTGCCTTTAAGATGTCGAAGGGACGTATTCCAAACGACATTACTTTCCCAATTACCACTGTGGTGCGAAGAACGGCCCGCAGACCAACTGAGTTTGTGATACCTTTTGCCGTTAAAGAATCTAGCCGCCATGCTCTCGCTTATCGCTTGCCGGCAGTCTGGGGCTCTCTTCCTCGCGAGATTCGTTCACTCTCCTCGGCAAAAAAGTTTGCAGCGGAGGTGAAAAAATTTTTTATCAATCAGATGTAGATATTTTTGTGGATAGTTGTTTTGTATCTTACCCAATGTTTACATATTGTACAAAAAAAAAAAATGTGTACCCTTTATATATAAAATATACGTTGCAATAATTCTTTTAACTATTATTTTTACGAGAACTTAAGCATGTATATAGCAGTTCCGTCAATAAACATTTGTTTGAATTTGAAAAATTTGAATTTGATTCTCGCTTAGTGGCCTCATGAAGACTCCATTTCAGACAGCATTCAAGCGAAAACATCCATTCGGCGGCAAATAGGCAGGCGGACAAAGCAGAGTATGATTCTATTTGTAGATGTAAACGGTGAAATTTGAAACGAGACGATCGACCCTTGAGGTCAATGACAGTTTAGGGTATAACCAATTGTTAGCCCCTCCGCAAGCACTAAACAATAAATTGGATACGAAGTGCCTTTCAACCTCAACAGTTAACTAGCTTGTTGGCTGTTGAAACCAGCAATGCGACCGATAGAGATACGCACGTGGTGTGCTCTGAAATAACGATTTCTCGATATAAATTGTAATGACGCGGCGATAAGTACGCTAACCACCCTTCGAATAATCGAAGGAAGGACATAATATTTGTGTGAGGCATAAGCATGTTCTATAATAAATAAAGCATATTCTCCGCTTTTTATCTACTCATAATCTGACGATCCGCTCATCCGTTCGTCATATGTATATATATATATATATATATATATAGATATAGATATGTGACGAACGGATAAAAAAAGAAAAAGATATATGTATATCTTGCCTCTACTAACATGCGCCGTTTGGGGTTGAACGATCGAGAGACCGTTATTTGAGAGAACGCCATTCGCGTGAGTATCTCTCCCTCGGTCACATTACTGATACAACACCAGTATATATATATATATATATATATATATATATACATATTGTGCACAGGGACTGGGGCTCCGAAAGTTTTTGCTCATTCATGACTTAGCTTATCCAATAAGATCATTATGCGAATCATCAACTTGCGGGTTAGGCAGCAAAAACATAGGCGAAATCATTAATTGGCCACAGCGTTACTCATATAGGAATTGTCATCGGCCACTCCGTATCCTAAAACACAAGCAACGACTTTCCATGACGGCTTTCGGTTTCACAGGCTTTCTAAAAAAGCCGACTTATGCTCGACGGTTAACATAGGGTCAGAAAAACGGCCTTAATTAATAACTGGTAATTCCATACTGCAATTTCATCTGATACCATCATCTCGCATCTGAACATGTTCTTGAGAGAATCGACTTCATATTGGTTAAGAAACATCTTTCGTCTCCTCCCCCACCCTCCAAATACGGTGACCTTTGCGAAATGTGAGCTAAGCTGTTCCAACAGTGCATACGACATTTTGGCGAATCGTTTAATGCACAAGTTTTGCGGGTAGTATTCTTAAAAAAACATGCACATCTTCGCAAACTGGCCTACGGCTTACACAGCACAACTTGTCGTTCGTAACGGACCAGCTCAGATGAGGCGCAAATCCGAAACTCGTATCCGGCTCTTATATCCTGCATTAGGCAAGGCAAACCGTTTCAGATATCATCGTGTAGATGATATCTGATTCTACAGATCGCGAACTTTACACTGAGGACGAAAAATCACCGATAAAAAATGAAATTTTTGAATTACGATGCGGACGGTGATAGAGTGAAAACCGTTGGGACCCTCACTTCCAACAGCTATTCGCTACGAAGAGGAAGAACGCCCGCAAAGTTACAACTTTCGGTTGTGGAGCCCTCGTAAAGATATCTACAAAGAAATATTGCGCAAACCATTGTGCTGTAGAGATAACGAAACGCTAAATCTCGAGGATGTCAGGCACATAATGGGTGCTGACTCACTATAACATCTGTGTCCTTGCCCATTTAAATTTCGTTCGTGTGGATCGTCGTATAAAAGGCAACTATTCAAATAGTCTGGTTGGCTAGTGCACTACCAACAAATGAAATAAATCAATTGCGAGTATGATCATTAGAATCAGAAGTCTATATCGTGGGGCCTATTGAGCATCGGTGGGCAGGGGTCGAGCAACGGGAATTCGTGTGTAGCGATGGCTGCATACATCTCTATAGAGGATGGGGATGCGATTCGCGAAAAACTAGAGACTCACCTTGCCGAGGAAACGGCCCAGCTTGTACTTGTCGCCATTAGCCGGATTTTTTAGGATGGAGTCGGCTGGAAGTGGCGGACAAGGTCCTTTGGCAGCCTTCGTGGTTTTCTTGGCCTCCATTGGAATATGATGAACTTGAAACTTTTCTTTGCACAGTAACCCCTCTACTCCGTGTCCCCGTCCTCCCTGCTTGTTGTACTGGCCGCAATCCCGCGCCATAGAAGTCCAATTCAAATTCCTATGGATGCCTACACGCATGCGCCATCGCCGGCTTGCAGACGACATTGCAGACAGCTGGAGTGGCGCCAGATTCAAATCCGAGCGACAAATAAGCTACTCAGGGAAAAGGTGAGACGCGACGGAGGTACACGTCGGGTAATAGCTAGCTCTACCTTCGAATAAGGTGTTTGAAATCATTTAGTTACCATTTCAACACAAAGGCGTAAAAGTCATGACGAATGGGTAGAGAACTTAATATAAAGATGGTGAATTTGTGAGTGGAAAATGATTTCCGCAGCCTCCACGACTATTCCGTTCAGTCTCAGATAAAAATTAGTGACACCTTTTAAAGGCACAGCTTTATTGATCTACTGCGTACATCATTTCACATATTCCTATGGCACGGCCGAGTTTCGGCCGGATCATAATATATATTGTGCGAAACTCAACTCCACCAGGTTTTTTCGTGACAGCGCCTACTGTTTTATCCTTCATCGGCGATAATCCCCTTACGGCGTTCCGTCGACTACGCTGCGCGAGTTCGACGGGCGACCGTTGTTCAGCGCAACGCTATTATGCTAGATGACTGTCAAAGTGTTCAAATTTTACGGAGGGTTTCGCTTGCCGACTGTATGGCTAGATGTGGCAAAGTGGAAGGCGGGTCCGCTCGAACTGGGAGCGAATAGGCGCCCGCATGTAATGCGTTCTGTTTTGTTACGTTCTGTCCACATTCGGTGGGAACTCGACGATGTGTGCGTGTGCCTGACCAAGAGCAAACGAAACAGAGGAAACTTTCGGTGAGTGCTTCGAAGCAATCCAAGTGCCGAACATTGCTAAACGGACAATCCTACACGGGTGAACAGTTAAACGCAGCCAGCTGTTGTATCGCATTGCGTCTTCTGGGTATGCCAGTGCGACACCTTGCGGCTACATGTCGGACGTGAGCTCAGGCGTGGACGCTTCAGGGCTGTTGGGGGCAGCGAAACTTCTTTCGAGACCCGCCGAGGAATTCGTCAACCATCAGGACATCGAACTTCAATGGGCAATTAAGGTAAATGGGTATTATATTGAGGAGGGGAACAGTGAACAATGAAAGGTTTCCCGCGAAAACGGTGAACACGTTCGTCGCGCGATCATGCACGAGTATCTCGGAGCAGATGATATGCGGCAGGGAAGAGAAAACGAAGAAACTAGAGCAAGTTACGTCCTGGAATCAATCGAAAGAGGGGAGGCAATTACAAAGTTGCGGGAGCCTTTTTCTTTTTTATCTCTCCTCTCCTATTATTATGGATAAATACAAGGGTTTTTTTTGGTGCTGTGTAGTGGGGGCACGATCGAAGATAGAAAATACAAGTCCACTGTAAAACGGTCTTAAGTGTTGGACGAGGACCGAACTACGGTCAGCTTCTGCCTGGGAATCATTCAAAAGTACAAACGGGTACCTATATATATATATATATATATATATATATATATATATATATATATATATATATATATATATATATATATATATATATATATATACGAATCATTATCATTGAGCTAATCTTAACTTACAAGTTGATTCGAAATGCCACAAATGAAGGCAAGGTCTCATCGGGTTATTCTTTCTTGAAGTCAAAACAACTTGGCATGTTCGAAGCCGTGCTTTTTTTCACTTGAAACGGAACTGGTCGAGACGATAAGACAGAAAACACCAAAACAGCTGAATCTTTAAGTACTAACTAATATACGTATTCGCTGCGCACCGCGCTATTGGCCGGATTGTATGTTCTAGGCTTCCGAGCACATGGAAGTACACTTCAGTCTTTTAAAGGCTGTCGACCCCAAGTTACTTCATCTTACTCCTGTTGATCAGCAGCTCCTCGACGACTTCAACGAGACCTTCTCCGAACAGGTACAGAGGACTTAGATGACCATAATAAAAATTGGTGCTCTGACAGTGAAGGCACCTTCAACTATTTTAGATTTTAGAACCATGATCACTGTGCTATTGCGACAATTATCGGGTTTCAGTAATTGGCATTCATGGGCGATATATATCAAGCGGGGCGGTAATTTAAATTGACTTCAAAAAATGTGCGTATATCCGAATTGTGAATGGAAAAATGAGCATAATCCGAACGTTCTGTTTATTTGTTCTCTCTGATCAAGCAGGTTAATCTTGCGAAAATAGACGAAGCTACGCTAAAGAACGAAGACTCAAAGACACTCTGGCGTGACTTCTGCAATCGGTACCAGCATCTTGTGGATGACTTCAACTTCGCAACAATCCTACGCCTCGACTCAGCTGGCGACTACAGTCCCGAGAACACAACATTAGTGCCTCGCGTACAGTTCTGCGCTATCGAAGTAGCGAGGAATCGTTCCGGTCTCAACGACGACATTCGAAAAAAATTCGGGAAGCCTATTTCAGCAACGGAAATACAGTCGTAGAGTTTGTACGACTCAAGCAGCCTCTTCCCAGCATTCGTTTCTGGCAAAGGATCATCGTCGTCGCGTGCGATCTAGTATTT
This sequence comes from Stratiolaelaps scimitus, assembly GCA_019614645.1. Lineage (NCBI taxonomy): Eukaryota > Metazoa > Arthropoda > Arachnida > Mesostigmata > Laelapidae > Stratiolaelaps > Stratiolaelaps scimitus. The sequence continues at coordinate 16,183,769 of JABWDB010000005.1, forward strand.
CTGGTTGCTGCGAGGCTGTTCGTCGAAAAGCGGTGTAAATAACAATATATAGTATACCAGTGGTAGAGCGTGTGCGTGTGCATTTGTAAATGCTCAGTGCGAAAGTCGAGATATTGGCTCTAATCTCGAAATATAATCATCATGGATCTACGGGTGGCCGTCCAGACCTATGTGGACAACCTCTGCACGGAGCTCGGCCTGTGTCCGGTACCACAGGCTCGACTTATACAGAACTCGTCGCCGAAACGTAGCTGCGGCGACTTTAATATATTTATTAGGCAGCCGTCGTTTGATTGCCTTCGACCGCACATGCCGCGCGTCGTCAAGGAGCTACCAGCGGCCTCCGAAGATTGGGCGTTACCTATTGAACGGGTTGGCTACAGCGAAAATTCTGCCTACCTTGAACTGTTTCTTAAGCGTGTACCTGCTTTCAAGCGGCTATTCCAAGCGATCGACGCGTTCCCAAGTGACACAGGCGTTGCGTCGGCGCCGCGGACTCCGAACTCCGATTTGCCGTCTCAAACCTCAGACGAGTCGGAGGGTTGTTGTGTCGCTGTCGACTGCAACAGCTATGGCAGCAACAGCAACGATATTGATGAGAATCGACGCCTTCTCGTCATCGTGCACGCCCCAGATCAGCCTGAGTTTGACCATAGCCGTTCCAAGATGCTGGCAGCCTACATGCGTACCCAATACGAGGCCTGCGGATTCCATGTTCATGAGGTATAGATTCATATTCCATATCAACAGTATCTGTGGGGAGTACTGAACGTTGAATGTAGCCTAGTAGAGAATACATCGTATCATATATGTGATCACTACGTATCATGTGATCGGGCGCGTTACTTGTTCGGGAGGGGTTGCGAACATATTGATAGCTTCTGTATGACCTGGCTATTTTGCACTATTTTTCACTGTCAATACTTGTTGAAGATTTTATTTACGTAGTCATATCGTATTTAACCATCACATATATGCGCCATGCAGTATTCTAGGAAATCGATAAATGGCTAATCGTGTATTTCTCAGGTAAAAGATGTCTACCTGTTCGATGAGGCGTCATCCCTTTCGAAGGATAGCTACGAAAATAGTGAATACTTTGACGCCGCCAAACAGGCATTTGACCTTCGCAGATATCTGGAGGACAAGTGAGTTTTAGTTGTCTGATTATATTTATTATTTATAACCACATGCTGCGGGCGGATTCGAGACGTTATCATTATCTCATTTTATCAAAGGTGTAATGGAAGGGTCCTGGTGACAGTGATACCTGTTCGGGTGTCTTTTTTCGCTTGTTGACTAAATTGCTATATAATTGCTTAATTGAACTAACGCTATGTTGTCGTTACCCTAAAACAGGTCGTTAGATACGGAACTTGACGCCAACCTGGGCGCCGTCTATCTTGATAGTCCTGCTGTTGGTTTGGCAAGGGCGCTCGCAGGCGCTGTACGTGCTTGTGTTCAAGCGACACCTGCTAATGTTTACGATGTACTACTTTGCCATCTTGCCCCACAGAATAAAGCTTACGTTCAACAGCAAGCTGGAGTTCTACTTGAGGCAAGTCCATTAGCTAAATATATATATATATATATATAAGAATGAGACATATATATATATATATATAATATGTCTCATTCTTCGAAGACGCTGAACATAAGCCACGTAAACCATGCCCAGCACCTTCTCTGTTATAGAGGAGGTGCTGAGGTATGTTACTCTTCTAGCTAAACGATATTTAAGACTACGGTTGCTCGATCATTAATTGGCTCTTACCGAGTTCTCACAAGTGCACACATCGTTTGTCTTTTTATTCTCCTTGTGTACTCTTTTTCAACAGATTCTTGAGTGCCTAAAGCAACAGGAAGACCAGCCGACCAGGCAAGCGTTTGTCATACATGGTGGCACGGATGCGAGACAAAACGCTGTTGGCGATTACCTACGGCAAATTGATGAGTACGAACTTGCTAGTACTCATCCTTCCTATTTTAGCTGGCTATTATATTCCATTTGTATTTATCTAAATAGATCGTATCGTCACCTGTCACCAACAAGACACAGCTGAGATTCGACGTCAACCATGCCCTCTAGGATTGCACCTAGGAGAATTACAATCTTACAATCTTTCGGCTAATAATAGAAATTAAAATTAATAAAATAAAAACATAATAGAAACAAGTTAGCTGAAGTAACTTATTGCTGTTATGTCACTTTCACCGCTTATGGCGCCATGTAAAATTGATACTCTTATATATTTAAGGCTGTTGGCTGTGGGTCAGCCTGGAAAATTTATATATTTAAGGCTAATCGTTGTTCTTCCGTGTTCCACGCGCGTCCACGAACGACACAGCTATGTGTCAAGCAGTCTCCGGCAGCGACGGCTCCGAGCCGAGGAGGGATCACCCGTTTGCGCCGTCGTCGTACGGGCTCTGGCCGATACGAAAATGACGTTCGAGCTTCTTGCTGCTCGCCAGATGGCTCGCTTAAAGATCTCACCTCTTTCTTCCAAGGTACACATTTCAGCACACATGCATGGGTGCAACCAACGGCCAATGTTTAGACAATGGATAGCTCGTTATAATCACTCACGAGAATATCGACCAACATGCAATCACACAAGACGTCTGTGTCACACATAGCGTATTCAAGGGTAAGCTGTCGGAAGCTACCAAACCCACGAACAATTTAGCCTATATCATATAAAGTTCTTCAGCGCTTACAATGATGATACTCGACTGCTGAAATTAGTAACTTTTGATTGTTGATTTAGCAAACAACCCTCGTTCTTGGTGGTCAGTTCATTCATTCTTTGTTTAACTTCGTTTTGTGGATGTCCAGGACGACTCATCGGAAAGTGGCGGAGGTGGATCATCTTTCGATGGAAAAGGAGGTATATTTGTACAATACACATGTGCTCGCCTCGCCGTGCTGTTGGCAAATTACGATCGTGCAGTCGCCGACGGAAGGTACGAAGGAAAAAATTTCTCATAATGAAAATCAGTCTTATTTTACTGAAAACTTTGCCACCGCTGGAAGTGATGTATATTTAGTGGGACGATTTAGCTGACATTGCATTTTTTGGGCTGACTCTCAGCCAACATTAACGTCCACGGTACAACTGCTTTTAGCAGTACCGTTTGAAGTAGCTGAGATGGCAACTGCTCGTTCGTGTATAAACGCTGTTCTGTGGGAATCGGATTTTATGCCGAACCTCACACAACTGGACTAGGAAACTCGACTAATTCATAGCCGATTGCGGCGTGCGCGTCATATCGACAGGTACGCGATGTGTCAGCCTTGGCGCGAACTGCGCGCCGAAGACATTGACCTCAGTGCGTTAAGCTTAGACTTCGACTGGCTCCTCTGGAGAGTAATGTTCAGGTGAGGCGATAAATGTGTAGAAAAGAAGCTCAGCTTTGAAAATGTCTGCGCTGATCAAATAAAATTTGCCCCTTGGTTCTGCTTTGTAGTAAACTGATATGATCAATCACCGCGTACGTATTTTACTACAAACACTTAACTGTTGTTGTTGTTGTCCTCCTGCCCGCTGAGGCAGGTGTCAGACTGCGCTGGAACGAGGATCGACTCTGCCGTTGTCACTTTCCAGCGAGGGCGGCCCAGGTAAGGGACGCGTCTTCAAGTTGGATCTATGCGCCCACAGTGTTTGCGAAGCCCTCGCGGCCGCCTGTGTACAGTTTTCGACATACTATTCTAAGGTTTGTTACAATTTCGCCATGTCATGTGACTAAACATAAATTGAGACTCGCGCATCTGCAAGGACAAATTCGCTTCGATTATTCACCCCTGTCGGGGTAGCCAGTTAAAAAAAAAAACCATATGTATGCATATCCGAAATATCTGCACAATAGTGATGTTGGGTTGGTGCGTGACAGCCGAATTGATTCAATTATTAATTAAGGAGGGTCAATATCTACAACCACCGGGACGACCTGGTCCCGCAAGTCTCCGGGAAAGACAGTGGGCATCTACCTGGAATTGTTCGGTGGCCCAAGTTTCTGTTAGGATGAGAATGTCGACGATGAGAAGGTGTTCCCGATGCTGTGTGTTAGCCGGGAGAGTAGATCACCTAATGAGAGCATCAACGGAATCTTGTTCTATGTAGTGACGATGTGTCTAGATGTTAACAGATGCGGTTCGCTGGTCTTGCAGGTCCGTGTGCTCGTTGAAGCTCAGCCACATTTAATGGAGTCGCTCAAAGCTCGCATTTTCCTTCTGGTGTCGCTTCGCTCGCTGGTGCATCGAGGATTGCAGATGCTAGGCCTGCAACCAGTACAGAGAATGTGACTGTATGCGAAGTAAGCATTAATTTAATGATCTTCAATCAGCAGAGACTAGGGTGGATCATGATACGGTAGCACTTCGAACACGACATTGAAGATGACGAAGATGGCTAACGATTATTAAAGTCGCACAGTGGGGAAGGCTTGAGAGGGGAATCACTACAGACTTTCCATGTAAAATGACTACCGATGTGTAAATCGAATAGAACACTAATGGAACCAGTATAATAGCGCGGATTTACCTAAGATCTGAGCTGCCTCGACGCGGGTTAATGGTGACAAAAAAAAACTAGAATAAATGAAGAAAAAAAACCTGACCCTTCGCTATGTCGTATTTATTTGGCTGGTATGTATTTACTTATTTAATTAGTTATGTGTATCATAACATATGCAGCATTAAAAGACGGATATTTTATTGCTGCAAGGAAGTTCTCGTTACGCAGTTGAGCATTAGCTAAACGCTTGAAAGAACTTTTATGATCGTTTTTACACGCATCACTAAATATTAAACGTTATCGAATCAGAGTGAGCAACATTTATCATGAGTTTACCTTAATTTCTGTGAGCTGACTCCTTACTGATATTTTTTTACCAAGTTCTCGTCAAAAATATCACTAAGGGGTCAGCTCACCGTGATAGGACTCACGATGTAATGTGCACCACATAGTTTTGAACGTCTTGTACAGCAATTATATACGTAGGAATACGTAAGGATATGTACATACAATACTGAGGCGCGGGCTTGCGCCTTGTATTTGATCAGTATCACATTTAGTCATAATTCACTATGACACGGACAAACATCTTCACTGAGGTGAGTTATCGGATCTCGCAGGGAATAGAGCCCCAGGTAGAATCGATGGCAGCCGATGAGCGAGAACATGTCTACCATGCATTTCCTTCCAACAGAATGGTATCTCAAACTTTGTCGTGCGACGGGTCGATCTGGCCGCAACAGAGGTTAGTGGAGTAGAGACCTTCGTCTGGTGCTACTGTCGACATTTTATAGACCAACACAGAAACGTGTTTTGTACAGTCTCCCAACGAATAGCAGATTATTAGAGGTATACAGGTTGTCCCCACCGTTGCACATTTGCATTTAGGGGTCCGTCTTATGAAGCAATGCTAAAAGCAGGTGCCGTGGACGTTAAATGTCGGGCTGAGAGTCAGTCCGAAAACCTAGGTTATGGAGTGTCTGCGACGCCTGGTAAAAATAGCTCTTAGTTCATCGTTCCGTAGGATTTGTGTTCGAGGGATATATTATCTCTTTCCATTGATTGCAATTGCATAGCTCCAAACTGGAAGGAAAAGCGCTGCGCGAAAAAACCGCGTACACTTTGCGCAAACCCTGCTTTGGGACACCCGATTTCTCTGAGTCGCCTTCCGAGCTGCGATCACGGCATCGCATTTATGTCATACGAGAGTGAGTTGGGTCGTGTTAGTTGGTCACAAGCATGCTTTTCGCCGTTTGCGATAGCTGGCATAAAGTTACGCAAAAAGCTACCGGTTGAAAATAAAGAGTGATAGGTCACATTGCACCCTACCTCAGTTCTTCGAGTGAACCTTCGCTGCACCTCCTTAAGAAGCATTCTGTAGAATCAGACAGCCGTGGGTACGTTTTACGGACACCACTAGGTTGAGTCGGCTCGCTCCTGGTAAGGATATCGTTGACGCAGTCTCCATCCCGCGAATGCGAGACAGTATCTCTAGAATACCCAATATTGACCGACCTTCACCTCAGACTTCCTGTTATGCAGAAAATATCGATATTAGTGAAGGGCAGGGTCGAGGCCCAACTCCTATAGAGGGAATCACAAATGCGGATGGCTTCATGCGGCATGAACCACCTCTCTCTCTCGAAGGCACTCCTGAAGTATGTATTACAACACCTTCATTTACAGACAGTCCCTATACATTTATAGTTCGTCTTGTACCTAGGCGTGTGTGTACACGATCGCGTCTTTCTATTCGCCATCACGCCCGTATACTAGATCCCGATTGAAATACATTTGCTGAAAGTGTCTAGACGGTTCGCGCAGTGTACGTACTCTAGGAATCTAAAGATGCCTTCTATGTTAGCCTTCGCAAGTACCGGCTCCAAGTACAAGCAGCCAGAACTGCATTTTATAAACGACAGTTCAATATCCTTAAAGGGAACTCGAAACGATTGTGGGATTTCCTAAAGGCATCCTGTGGTAAGGTTAGGCAGAGGGCTACGCTACCTGAAAGCATTGTACTGGGCGGAAAGACTGTGGATGAACCATAAGTCATTGCCAACGAACTAAACCGACATTTTGCGCAGGTGGGTTCTCGGACAGTGGCGGCACTTCCGCTTGAGGATGATATAAGGCTGGTGCTAAGCTCTATTTGGTCAGCTCAGAGGATGGCCAGGGAAACCCTTGATTCTACTAAGGCCAATTAGTGGAGCTGTGGGTGTGCCTAGCATGCTTGTGATGAGGCGGTGAAGGCAGATGGCGTGGAATCAGATTGGTATGTGATGGACATGGGTACTCTGCAGTACTCTATTTGGGTCCGTTTACGTTCATCATCCTTTTCAACTTTGTTCTGCTTCAAATATCGGCTGTTGGATGTGGGAAGGCTACTGCGTATGCAAACGATACGTCTCTCTTGTTCCGCATTCGCCCGACCTCAGTTCAAAGTGATATAGAAGCGTCCCTTAAGAGGATAGCGGACATCGTTGGGGCTTTTGAAGAGTTCGGTTTAGTGATCAATGCCAAGAAGACGAACATCTCTAGCCGACACACCCCTCGCTTGCCAGCTGCCAATGGTCTGGACATCGCTTCCTCAGGAGATTCGTTCACTTAAGTCAGCAAAAAAGTTTGCAGAGGTGGCAAAAGGATTTTTTATGAACACTGTGAAATAATTGTGACAAGGATTACGGCTATACGTATGTTGTTGTGTTGTATGTGTTGACACTGTAATGTGTAAATGATATTATATTGTGTATATATGTGTATTGTTGCGATATCATCAACTGTATAATTTCGAATATCGTAAATTTGTATGTAATGTTTTTAGTATCAGTGTGGGCTGAGGTGCAAAAAAATCCCTTTTATTATTATATTTTATCGAGAACTAAAGCGTATTATATTGCAGTTCCGAAAATAAACTTGATTTCGAAACAAACTGAAACATATGTTTTCATTACCAAGGCAGGGAACTGGCGAGTGCAGTTACACATTTTAAATCAACTTGTTGCCAATTGCTTTCAATGCCTAGGGAGATCAGCCGTCAACTTTCCGAGCAGCCTGTGTGCCAACACCGTGTGCTCGGAAAGTTAGCACAGATATCAGTGTTGAAAAAATCTACGGCCATTGCTAATGGTAGCTTTCTACTATCTCTATCATAGTTGTTTGAGCCCGTTCAGTTGTTCGAGTAAGATTTCACTGTTCATCGGCGAACCCGTTTAACGAAAGTAAATGAGTTCCTTGCCTGCGCCTCGCTTCTCCAGATCATGCCGCCATTAAAGGTGCATAGCCAAAAATTGTCGGCTTAGCTCATTGATGAACTTCTCCATTGATTAATTATAGGTTGGCGGCTTCTGAATTTCAGCCAAGGAGATCAGCATGCTTGAATGAACAATCTATCTTCATTAATGATACTCGCCTTGCTGCCTGTGTGCCTGCTTGAGCTTAACCCCAGGCATGGTTGGTGTAGGCTAGACACTCTCGCTAATCGGCACAGCGACAGCTAATCAGGCTCTAAGGTCGTCTTCTTTCGAAACATTCGCATGAATAACGTCTAGTGATATGTAGTATTTCTTCTAAGCTTTAACGTATAACGAATCAAAGAGAGATACACGTCAACACGGTCCAGCGCAACACTAACTCGATATGTGTCCTTGTTGTGTCGCGAATACCGGCCTGATGAAACAAACGACAGCTTTACTGGCCACCTCGTGTTATGCTTGACACCCCTCCTATGCGAGACTCTCTATGGGTATACTGTTACTCTGAGGTACTCAGGCACCCGGTAAGCTCCCCGGATCTTCCCCTCCGGCAGCTCCGAACTTCAGGTCCGGTTTACTTCATCCATCTACCCAATAGTGGTTTTTTCGCTTCGTGTTTTTTTACCCCCAGGGATAGTGTTTGTTCTTCACGATCTCACCACGACCATAGTGTTCCCCCCTCATACTAGATGGTTTCTTGTCCCTGTCCGTGCCGGATAGCCATTGCCGCTCACAGCATTTTAGAGGTAACCAAGTTTCTTTCGACTTCAGGTTCATCCATCTATCCGTTGTCAGAAAGAGACAGAGATCAGGGGCTAGTACGATAGACTCGCGTACAAAACGACCACTGGACGACTCACGGGGGATGGATATTGCTGTCTGATGGATTGCTGCTCGAAGGCTGCCGTCAGACCTGTGTTCTCCCGATTATAGCGAGGGTGTGGGGGTAATTGGTGTCCCGCAGCGAGATCAGTTCACTTCAGCTCGGGCCAGATCGGAGCAGGCCAGCTTTCTCAAAAAAAGTCACGCGGTAGCCAGGTAATGATGATCGGCAGCCGCAGCAGCACGACTGCCGTTTAACTCTCAGCAGTTCCGAGCAGCAGAGCCAGCACGAGCTTGTGCCCCCATTGATGCTGTTCAATAGCTGACCCCGCAATGAACGTATGAGCGCCGTCGACATCATCAACATCAACTCGGATGGCGATAGGATAGCGGTAGTAATGGTGCACTGTTGTGTAGCCGTGCACTCGAACGGTCGAGTTGCCCAAGACGGCACGATCATTGTGGCAACCAAATAAGAATTACGTCTCGGATAGGCAGAAGCGGCGGCAGCGGCAGCAACAGCAGCTGACGGTGCCCCCCGATCGAAATTCGACGTCGACATTTAGCGCGCGGCACTACAGCACGACAAGCTACGAGGCGGCTGAGGCCTACGATACATATGCCTGTTAGTTGGGCAGAGCTTGGTTGTGCGCGCGGATTCGAGCCGGCACACATTCATGTGCGTCATTTATGAGCGAAGGGGGATCTTCGCGAAACCGAGGGATTGGCGCTCACTCGGATGATGCTGGGGGTAGCCGTCATCGCGAGTCACCATTACTGACTGATCAGCAGCAGGACCAGCAGCAGCAGGTACCGATGCTGCCTCCGCTGCTCCCGTCTGCCTATCTGCCGGTAGGACTGTCCGTCTGTGTCGTACTGTTGTGGACCTAATGAAAACTGAAGTTTTCTCGCTCTCGCTGACTTGTTGCGCACGACTCGTTGTGTGTAGCTTACGCAAGCTGTACCATGTAAATATACTACGTCCGTGTATGCATTGCTCGTCGCCTGGGTGAGGCCTGCCCATATAATAGTCATATAATTGACAGATAGGCACGAGATTGTAGAAGGCAAAAGATAGAGCATATAGACCACAAACGTAGCCTTGAACATACCGTTGAAGAAGTATCTGTTTGAACTCCAAAACCCAGATTTCCCTACCGCATGAGTATGAACGCGAAGTCGGTTAGGCGAACGGGCATAAACCGACCGAAAGGTGGAGTAATCTTGTTTCAATAATCGGGGGTGGTAGTTTTGGTTGTTGTTTCTAAGTATTCACACAAGTCCGCGACTCGACCCGCGCGCTCAGGGTACACGGATACACATAAAACCGACCGCGTCTCAAAGACCGAACTACCCGTTCGAGCGATTCATTGTGACTTCTCAAATCTCCTCAGATCACTGCCTCCAACAGCTGCTCTATACCTATCAACCTGTCCCGATCAACGGTTCCACGTATGCCACCCTTTGCACACGTATCAAGGGGCTCTTCTTGCTCGGTTCCCATCTGCCTACTACTGTACTGATTCTCGTGTCTATCGAACACACGGCAATCGGCCGCTCGCCGTCAAACGCACAGCCAACCAACCGGGAGCTGTTTCTTCACTTCTTGGGCACGACCACTTGAGGAAGGCTCTACCTTGTCTTTTGTCTCCGCTTTCTGCCTCGCATTTTTGTTGACCCCGGCAAGCGCCCCCGCAGCAATTCACTTACTTTGAAGTTCTTCTTCTGAGTCCCTATTTTTTCGTAGGTTCTACCCAGCCGTCGAAGACACCTCGCATGGCTTCGACCTTCGTTTTTGTTCTTCGCTGTTCAGCTACTTCAGTTATCTTCAAATGTCTACAGTGCATTTTCTCTTGGATCTCGTTGTTTTTGTTATCCGTTGGGTTCCTTGTCCTCAGTCTCATCTCAGTCTGAACTTCGTTTCGTCCAATTCGAGGCACCCGTCGCTGCTTCACGTATCGCCCTGCTATAGGCTACTCGACGGCCAACACCTATTCTCGCACTGGTAAGCCCTGTATGCCGAAATCGTCGATCGTCACTTGTGACATCTAAGGCCAAAGCGGTGGTATCTTTGCCGCTCGACGTCCCTGATCCTTCCTACGTCTATGTGAAGGCCGACCGCCTAACTCAAAGCTCGCCTGGCACCAGGCGACGAGGTTGGAGACGTTTGATAGACGAACGCGGCAGAGCTGAGAACCGCTTGCCTTCGTAGAGCTGCTGCGATTTGGTTTCGTTGCTGCTGATGGCAGTGGCAGTCGACGCTCGCTTCTTGACTTGCTCTATTTTATCGTCCCTGACGCGAAGTGGTAGCACAGGAATGGGAGAGGAACAAAAGGCATCGAAGCACGGTATTCTGCTTGAGAACGGAACCGTTAAGATGAAACCAAGCGAGGCGTTGAACGGCGACAGCTTCTGCCATTTAGGTGTATATATATAATGTGTTAGATCAATCTCGATCCGATCTGATTCGAGTCGATGCTATCGCGTGAGGTGTTGGCCAACAAGGTTCATGGCCTCGAAGTCGTCAGTTACCTCCGTCGCGCGATGGTGCGTTCACATAACATCCGAGGGTCGGAGTAGCAAGAACGAGACAGGAGGTTAAGGATGTTACCTAACAAACACTCAAAGACAGATAAAGAAAGAAGCTGAAAACGATGGTTTAAATGGACCAACGATAAGGCAACGATATCGTCTGACGATTCCAATACAGCCATTTCGTCAATTATTGAAGTAAAAAATATAGGTGCATTTCACAATGTGCATCGACTATATATATATATATATATATATATATTATATATAGTCGGTGTGTATTATGAAAATAATCATCAGCACAGGTTTTTATAAAATCGCGAGAGAACTTGCCCTGACCTCTGATGGTCCATTCTAGAATTAACTGGCTGCAGAAAAATTCTGAACTCTTATGGGAAATCATTCGATCTAATTCATGAAAAAAAAAACATTTTATTCGCAGATGTTCCATCTGAGATGTTCTTAAGGAAAGCAAGATACTCCTTTTCGTCTTCGTTTTAAAGCCTGTCCCCCATTATACTGGAAGTGCTTCACTTTTGATATCTTCGGACCGTTGCCGAAGACTATACTGTTCACTTTACTATATATTATTAGAGCGCACTAAGCGTAACTTATGTGAGTTTCTGCTGTAGCTTATCCATCATACGCTGTCAGCTGTTACCGTCTTGGATGTAGCCATCACTGCCTATAATGTCCCGCCGTCAGCGCACCCACTGCCTGGTCATCTCTCAGACGTCTTTGTCTGTTGTCACCAGCTAGCCGGCAAGTCTGCCTGAAATCCTCCGGCACCTTGACGGCTATATGATAGAAATGGCGACCCTGAGACGGCCGTCGATGCCGCCGGAGGACGTAGTCCGCAATCGGAACGTTCTGATTTATATCTATCTACATAGCTCATCATCGTTAATACATTAGTTCAAGTGGACAGTTCTTTATTGGCCAGCCTACAATGACTCCGTTTCTACTAAGTGTTCTGTACATCAGTCATTGTAGTGTACTCTTACTTGTTAGCATTTGCACGTCTACATCGTGCTAGCCTGATGTTGATTAGATCCAGCTATCTGATTCTTCTGGGTCTTCAAATCCAGCAATATATATATATATTTACCAGCGCCACCTACCGGCAGGTGGCGTTTCGATGAGGGCACTTTGTTTGTCGTCGATCTTTAATGTGTATTGGGCCGACGATCCGCGCCATACGATAGCGCCAGTTATGCGGCTTTATCCAGCCCTATCCGTATTGCCTGTGTGCGTGCGCCTGTTGGCCGGACCAACTCGCCGACTGCCTGCTTCGTCCCTCTCCCCGGGGCGCTACAAGCAAGAGCTCTGGTTGCCCGACGGCTTAAGCTGCATGCCTGCCTAGTGGTGCCCGCCGGCGATTGCGAGAGAGCTGCCCGTAAGACGGCCGGCTCCGACCGACCAGCCAACGGCGCTCGTGAGCTAGCACAAGACGCCCGGCAACAGCAGCAGAAGCGGCTGCCGTCCGCCGGGTCCGAGAAGAACGGCCAAGAGTAGTCGCGAGGTGCAACAGAAGACGACCGGATCGCGTCGCAGGACAGAAGTCCGTGCGTTCGCCTTTCGGGGTTGTCCGAAGACAGGCGAGTAAGCCAACGATAGAACGCGAATGAAGAATAGCGAGAGACCGAATAGCGAATATGAGAGTCGAGTAGACGGACAGACAACCCCGAAGTGTGTGTGTTGTTGTTGTACCCGTTCCCGGACTGGTTGGTTGGTGGCTTGCGTCCGGTGTCTGGCCCAATACGCCAACGGAAGAAGGTGGCCGCCTGTTAATGCGACTTCCACGGCGCCACTGCAGAAGATCGTTACGGATGGCCATAGCATGTATAGATTTGCACGTACAAACATCTTGTAGACGTTTTGTAGTATACCTTGTCAGGTGGAAAATTTCCGCGCTCGGCTAATTACACAACGGTGTCTTGTTTGAGTAGTTCCCACCTCCGTCAAGTCCGGAGTTCGCCGTGGGATCGACGGGAAGCAACCTGGCCGGCGTGATTTACCCTGTCTATATGTACAAACACCACCAGCAATGTCAACGTCAGCAATGCTCAACGACAATGCGCGGGACATGACAGCGACGTGACAGAACACATCTGGGGTGTGATCGCTGTTTGTGTCAAACATCGTCAAAGTTGCCCCCGTAGGCACTGACAGAGTGAGCGAGAGTGTCACGGAATCGTTTACGTTCGTCATCCAGTGACTCTCCGAGGCAGTCGTTGCCTGCGCGCTTAGCAACTGCCCGCGGGACACTCGACTGCTACTTGCTAGTAGCCGTTGGACTATACGAGTCTGTAGAGGCAAGAGAGCGTGGCTGATTCCGAGAGTTTGTCGTCTGGTGGTCAGCTTGCCTGTCACTGATAGCAGGCAGCAAGGGAGTATTACTACAATCAGTGCTACGCACTGGAGGGTCTCTGCCCTCCACCAAGAGTGCCCTCAGCTGGCTACCGATGACAGCAAATAGAACTCTACAGTACGATTGCTATAGTATTACTACGGCTACTACTCGTTGGATAACTGCTGGCCGGATCGGCCGGTGTATGCTGGAATAGCAAATTGCAAAACCGAGCAGACAGATTGTATCAGCTGAGACCATCATCGAACCACTGCCGACGGTGGAGCTCCCAAAGTAACCGGACCGGCTGGCTGGTAAATGACGCAAGAATCGAGAGAGTGAGCGAGAGAGAGAGTGAGAGTACGTGATCCGGCTGGAGGTAGCTTGATCGATTCTGCTGCCATAACCAATAGCTATTATACTATCTAGCTGCTCAGTGGCAACAGTTGGTAGAGACGTTTCTGGCATACACAGAGCACACGGAACTATTGCTCGCTCTGGTATCGAAACGTACAAACACACATATAAATCTATATAGAATATATGGGTACAGAGAGAAGGTTGTTCACCGTGCCTCTTAACCGTTCGCCCCCAAAACCACTACCAGCCGTGGAGTAGGCGAAATTGTGAACTGGATCCGGTGGAAAATTCGCACCGAGAGAAATAATAATCGCTAATAACAATACCCGTCATCATCATTTCGCAGTGTCAAGTTGCTCAGCTTCGAGTTGTGATTTTTTCTTTTCGACGTACGTTATTTTGTCATTTTCAGTCTGTGGATAATGTTGCCCAGCTTCAAACAAAGCTAAAAGTGCGGTGTATGGAAATTGTGCAGTGTGAATCAGTTCCCTAGGAGCAGTGTGTTTGAAGTCTTCCGTCGTCAACTTGTGTACTCTGCGGCCGAGTTATCCGCGCTTAGGGGAACTACATGACACCAGTATCTTAGGGAATAGTGCGCTTGTTGATGCAGCCGCGTTCTTCGCGGCTTCTAGCCTGGATTCTGAGCGAGCAAATTAGCAACGTCGACTCGATTGCCCATTGCCCTTCCATTCGTTGATCGTTGTAGTCGTCCCGAAGTTCACCATCAGCAGGCAACAACAGCAACGCCGTATTCTGCTCCATCTGTGTGCATTCAACGTCCACACGGATACCTGGATGACAGCAACAGCAAACGAAAACATCGCAGCGAAAACAGACATACTGAGCTGAAGTGGTAGGTCGCAAGGTTCGCCAGAGTGAAGGTTTTGAAAGCGAGAAATATATATATATACATATATATGTATGCATATATATATACATCGAGAGATCACTCGTGACGACACAGCTACACCGCCCCCCGCCCGTGAAGTAGATATCGTTTGCCAGTCGTTGTAGCAACGGGAGTGAGGACAATCGACATCGAGTCAGCTTTGTTGTATCACTTGACCGTCCGATCGGTGTTGTTCATGTCCGCCCGAGCGGTGTAGCTCACAGCGGCATAATAGGGCGAACAAGGTCTCCTCTATTCTCCGTAGATGAACAGAAGTCCTTGGCCCGGGTCGTCGACAACGGGCGACGTTCATCGAGAGTTTCGTTCACCGCGGTAGCCGGTCTCGTCGACGCGGGGCGAGACGGAGAGAGGGGTATAAATCGAGCGCTATCAATACAGCCGAACGGAGGGTAGACGGACAACAAGTATTCGGTCTTCCAAGAAGCCCCTGGTCGACATCATCATCGTCGCCGCCGCCGCCGCTGGCGTGTCCACTCGTCATCCAGGTGATTTGACCGGCACGAGCGCACATCAGCGGAGCAGCAGCAGCAGCACCACCAGAGACGAAGCGGCCCCGCCGCAGGAGCGTGTCTCCAAATCAGAAAATCGCAAATCAGAAGTCGCAGCAGCAGCAGCGGCACCAGCAGCAATCGCCAGAGAATCGGCCGCTGATTTTTTTTCGGCTGTTCTTCCGGTCTTTCCGAACGACTGTTCGATCTGTCATGCTCGCAAACAATCACCAACGTCCCGTTCAGCAGCGGCAGGGACAGCAGCAGCAGCAGCAGCAGCGAGTGCAAAATAGTGAAGTGATGAAGCGACCTCTTGTAGCGTGCTAGCGCGGACTACAGCCACGTACCGTCGGGATCTTCGAATCAGCCAGCCTCATTATCGCCGTCACACAAAACACGCACTGTGTGACAGCCACAGCCATCCTATCTCGCTATCGTTATCATCATCGGGATCATCACAATTATCGTACGCTGTGAACCGCAAGAGATGGCTACCCCCACAGTTTCTTCGGGGTCTGGTGGCGGCGGCGGCGGTGGTGGTGGAGGACTCTCCGCGCTCTACCAGCTCATCCGTAGTAAGAAGGATAAACCGAGCAAAAACCTCAAGGATTCTATCAGGTGAGCTGATTAGTGCTGATAAGAGACATCCGACGAGCAGTGGCGTACAGGAGAATTTAAGATAAGAAAGAGAGAGAGAGAGATAGGTGAAGGTGAGAGCGGGGAACACTTCTGAGTAGAGAATATCGCTATTATCGAGTGTTTCTGCTCGTATCGTTTAGGGGCTCTGGGAATGAAAAAAGGGTGGTTTTTCTTGATAAAATCAGAATAGTTAGGGACGAGCACCACTCGGAAGCTGGCCTTCCTTGAAGAACCGAATTTCGATATACAGACAGAGAGGGGGACAAAGAGAGAGAGAGAGAGAGTGGGTTCACCATGTTATCTGTTCTTGTTTAGCTGCGTTTAGTCAAGTGGTGTGGTTTTAGGCATACAGATGTAGGGTTTGGGATAATGCATTTAGATCATTTGGTGGAATTACAAATAATGTGTTTTTTCTGGTCATTGACTGTACAAGTTATATCAATGCCATGTTAGAGTTTATTGAACGATCATATATATATATATATATATATATATGTATATATTAAAGATGCATTATAAAGTCCACTAAATGTGTTCGTTTTCCCTGGGGTTGTGGGGCGAAGAACGCACAAGGCAGGGGCGGGGGGGGGGGGGGGGGTGAAGCGTAGCTGACAGGCGACACCGCTCACTGGCGAAGGCACACGGCCGAATCCGATCCTGCTGCTGCTGCTTTTGCTGCTGTTGATATTGTTTCGCTCCTATACCATCAGTCAGAAATTCTTCTCTACGCCCTCCCCTCCATTGCCCATCATCGTCATTAGGTCTAACGTACGGACGGTGTAGAAAATAGCTGTAGCCGTCAGATGGAGTAAAACAGGTTTTGAGATGGCATCTAGTCTCTTACGTCCATATGTATATATATATATATATATATTTGCGCGGCCGTATATATATACATATATACGTATATATACCGGTATACCGATTCACATGTTGAAAAAATCAAAAGAAGAGAACAACCACACAACACAGTCGTATGCAGTCAGTACAGCCTCTGACGTCGACACAGTCACGACGATCCCTCCACACTCGAAGTCCACACGGACAGAGATACGGGCGCGGACAAACGGAGCGGAGTAACCAGACGCACAACGAGCAGGCGATACAACAATAGACGCCAGCAACAACGACGACAACAGCGACAACTGATGGCAGCGTTCGAGTCGTTGCCCGCCCGAATGGCAAAGCCAACCGCTGCAGTCGTCACGGTACTTCTGCTGTTGCAGCTACCGCCAATGCTCACAAATGACGAAGATAATGTTGATCATCTGCAGGAGGAGCAGCAGCATCAGACTCATCGGTTGCTGCTGCTGTTGCTGCGGCTGCTGCTGCTGCAGCCTTCATCGTTGCTGCCGTTGTTGATGATGCTGAAGGCGATTGGCAGCTCCTGGCCGCCCGTTTCGGATGATTTGGACACCGTTCGATGGCGATTTTGCGCCAGCAGCGGTAACCGGTTGCCGTTGTTGCCGTCGCCGCTGCCGCGGCGAAATGTTTTTAAATCGAGTCCCTCTCGGCATCTCCCTCTCGCGTTCGTCGTCGTCGTCATCATCGAGGCATTGAGTCTCTATTGACTTCAGTTGATTTTTTTCTTTCTCTCTCTCTCTCTCGACTTCGATCGACGAACGGGACAAACGAGATTCCTGACGAGGCGAGTGAAATGCAGCGAGTGGCGATGACGGGCCGAGTCCACGCGATGATGCTGCTGCTGCTGAAGTCGACGGCCGGAGATGGTAGACAGCAGCCGATGGAGATACCGACAATGATGAAGAAGTGGAAGAGCGAGAGAGACAGAGAGAACACTCGACTTGACTTCGTTCTCTTTCATTTCGGATTCTACTCATTGGAGTCTTCATTCTTCTTCAAACTTCAAGTCCTCTGTACATCTTCGTTTTGTCTCTCTCTCACTCTCTCTCTTTCTACCTCGCGCGAGCCTATTTCGCTTTCACCGTGCCTGTGTTGCTGTTGTTGTTTGTCCGAATTGGTTGTTCATCCGCGCGTTCCGTCCGGTTCGGCCCGTCGTGTGCTCGTAGCAGAGGAGGCGGCGGCGGCGGCGGCGGCTGCTGCTGCTGCTGTTCGGTATTCATCGAGTCGACATCGGTGAATAGCCATTATACATACAGCATACAATCCACAGCCGCTTGTAGTAGTAATAGCTAATAGCAGATATGCTGCTACTAGATTCGTGGCCAGCCGGGAGCGACCCCCCACGAGCAGCAGCGGCACCGCACGACGCGCCGCGAATGCCGACGCCGGGAATACCACCGCCGGGGTACGGGAGGAGCAGTGGCGGCGACTTCGCAACATTTTAAACCAAATCATTATTCGATGGTCGCTGGCCGTTCGGAGTGAACCGCTACAGCGGCTTGCGGTCTCTGAACTATGGGTTGTTCAACGGTCGGCGGTAACCGTTTGTCCAGGGGCGGCGCTAGCGGGACCAGCAGGAGCGACGCCAATAAACATCGAACTGGGCTGTCACCGGCGGGAGCGCCGTAGCCGGCCGGCAATCCGGCACCCCCCAGTTCTGCGGCAAGGTACAAACCTATCGGGGCTGGCAGCGCACTCGCTGTCGGCTCCGCCGCGCGAACACAGTGAATACGTGGACGTAAGTCGGATATCGTCGCTCGTAGATGCGTCGTAGAGACACGACCGTTCAGAGAACGAAAGAACGGGAGTCGACCAGGTGGAGAAAAAGAAAGGTGCCAGTAGATCTGTAGTGAGAAGACGATATGATTACTTTTGTTGGTATGCAGGGTCCGACCGAGCTGTTCCGACTTCGGGAATGAGCGATTTGTGGGATGGATCAATTCATTGTTAATACGACCGGCGCATAGAGATTCAAGATCGAAGCAGCTACCCCCAAGAGGAACCGAACGCACGAAAGGGACGTACGGCAGCCTAGTCCATTAGTGTGTCGGCGTTTTCGAGTGAAAACGCTGTTGTTGCTAGGCACCAGCCGGACGACCCATACGGAACCTGACTATGACCCCTGATATTTATTAACTATTAGGCCGTAGAAGCGTACGCTCTGGTGAAGTCGTTCATTTCGGTTGGGCGGGGGGGGGGGCTATCACGTAGTTCATCACGTAGCTCTCTGGTAGTTTTGTCGTGAATGCCTCTCATGTACCGACCGTATGGAACGCCCAAGCCATTGACTAGTAAGCAGACCGGGCTGTCTTACCGTTGTATATACTGACTTCTCACAGCAGAGTTGCTAGGTTGTGCCAGGTTCATACGAATGCCGCCTCATACCGTCACCGTCTCCGGCGGTGAATACCGACGTACAACAAGAACGGAAAGGTATTGAGGTTGACGTACGTGACGGTGTTGTGGGTCGGGGACATCTATGGGGAATGCATCGGGTAGAGCGGACAAATGGCTGTCTGTGATAAAGATGAGATTCTTGGCGCCTGGTCCCTCTGTGGCTCGCCTTGTCGTTACAGTCACCGTTTATGTATTGTTGATAGGCGCGTAATCCTTGATGTGATCCTTGCGCGCTGTCCCTCCTGCACCCGTTTGCCATAGATGCGTTTGCAGATGTGCCGCTGCGGATCCTGCTTCGTTTGTGCATCAATCGAAAGAGATCTCAGTCGGTTGGATATTCACGCCGACAACGAAGGCATTCTCACTCAGTGACCGAAAGGTGTGCAGCTGAAACAGGAATCCTTCAGAGCGGTGCGGCATCGTGCGGCGTCTTCAATCGGTCCTCAATAGCATCGACAAATCGCTCCCGCCCCCCAGCAACAAACGAATAATAGATAGAAGGAAGGCCATGGCTGATGGTGACGATATCAACGTTCTCATGTGGCCATTCTCAGCTGACGTCTTCCGTTCCGCCTAAACCTAATTTCGATATGAAATTGAGCTTGAAATTCTAAATCGATCCCTTGTAGGTTAGGCGTTGTCGCTTTAACCCGACAATGTGTCTACAACATTTCGACCTGAAACAATCGACGCGAGACCTCTAAGCGTTGGCAAGGCCTACGAGAGGCGACGATAGGTAGACGGCATACGGCACTGATTGGCTGTTGTTGACACCGAGAGAAAGAGTTCAGCTACCTATAGCTAGAAATCATATCAAGGGATTATGTCAGGGAATAGAGCGAGCATATACAACTTTAGACATACGATCATTTGAGAATTAGTTAGGGTCGAGACCGTCGGTGGAGAATGATATTTGAGGAACCGACAGATTGAACACATATAAAAGAAGTTAGCTATGAGAGCTATATATATCAATATCATAGATGGCGTGCCTCTGTAGAGTTCGTCGGTGACCCTGGTGAACTATCGCCAAAAGAACAACATTCTAGATTTGCTCGCACGTACAACGCTATCTACCGAGCGCTCTTGGTCCATTCGACGCGGGCTAGAGATGGAGGTTGTGTGCGCTAGTGGAGCAATTCTCTAGAAGGAGAGAATATTCTAGAAGGAGAGAATATTAATAATACTGAAGAGTCGGAATCAATGTTACGATTGTGAAGTTTACACATTTTCCACGGTTAATTCGCCCCCCGGTATTGGACTAAGCCCAACAGACAACAATCATTAGATATACGAAAGTGGCCCCGACAGGAGCATACCTCCCCGCCCCAGCTGGTTCTACCAATTAGACAGAATAGCACAGCATCTTCCCGTTGGCTAAGCTTAATTCCATGTTTTCTTCGCACAGCTTTACGCACGCCCCTGCATTCATGTGGCACGATGCCCGCAGCCGGCAGTGATGTCCACGGATGGACTTTTCGATCATTAGCGAAGAATTCGCCAACATTCATGCCAACTATTACCATGGTGCTCCCATGTCAACAATATTAAACAACATCACCCCCCACCCTAGCATAATTTCTCTCTCTAATTCTCTATAATGTTCGCTTGGCATGCTTCCGGTGGCGGGGTCATTTTTCCGCCCGATTGTTATTCCATGCTATTATATTGTACTATGACGACGACATCGTCGACGCCATCAAAACGACCAGTAGCAAAAGTAGCTCGTTGCACAGCATGCTATGCTGAAGCATCCGTGAGAATAATATAAATATGTTGTGCTGAGCACCCTTAGTGCATGTCGCAGTATACATATATACTTAAAAAGAACAAGTGTTCACATAGTAAGCGCTGCTGCACCGTTGTTGTTCTTGGGCTTCGTCGAGGTAACATACACTCGAGCTTCGGCTCAGTTTCATGGGAGTAGGCAGTCAATTACCGGGCGGGCGGGCGATGGGGGGTACGGTGCAAAAAAGCGACCGCTATATAAATCGTCCGTCCAGTCGGTGGACACCCGTGTTGCCGGTGTCCAAACTTCTTCATGTTCCTAGTGCTGGCCAAATATGCATGAGCAAGTAAACAACGTGAAACTTGTTCCCACCTATTTAGTACCGACGATGCCAAATTGTCTGTTGTTACACTGTGGCGACAGCCGCCGCAGACAATGGAGGACGGTCGGGACAGCAGACTGTACGGACTTGCGTTTTGGAGAAGTCGAGTGGATGAAGCTTCGCTGGTTGCCATTGCAGAGCTGCATGACACTAGGCGCTGGCTGGAACACATGAGTTCGACGATTTTGAACATAGCTAGGCCGAATGTAATACTTGCAGGTAATACTACTTCTGGCGCTCTCGATGAAATGGCAATTTCTACTATGAGGTCATTCCCCCGTGAGACTAACGATAATATGTATACCCATTGATTAACTTGTGTGCATAGAGCTGAGAAAAATCATCGTCAAATAAGCTCCTATTGCATGATATGTGGATTTAGGCCGACAAGTCGAACAGTAGTTTTGGGATATACTAACAAAATGCACGCCCATCGTTCGTCCCATTATACTCTAGTATTGTAACGTTGTTCGAGACGAAATAAGCTCGTACAAGCAAATATCAACAGCCGCCACCGTCCACCCCAAAAGTGGCATTGACTATTCAGTTAAAACACTAGATGCAGGTTAGACGTTTCTATGATTAATAGCCAGCGGAACGCTGCCAGCTGGTTCGCCATCAGCCTACATCGTGTGCTTGATGTTTTGTAGTGATCCGCCGAAATTGCTCCCGAAAAAAAAAGTCGGATTATCTGTTTGTCTTATCGTTAACCCCAGCGGTCTGGCTAGCATTTGAAAGGCAGACCTGTATGCTTGGTCTAGACGCCTCTGGGCAGGTCGTTCGTCACTGGCTCGCTCGCCCATTGCAGCTACTTTGTAGCATTGGGCGGATTGGTGATTGGCTGCTGCTGCTGCTGATGATGGTGATGCGATTTTTCTTTTTGTTTCTTCCTGTCTTTTCTTTTCTATCGCTTCGTTCTCTCGAAGAAGACCTCTCCGGACACCCGTACTTACACGGCATCATTCCTCCTCGAATCCGCTACCGCTGAGTTACGTTGTCGTCTTGTTTACGTTCGCTGTTTGCTGGCATCGCTGCAGCTGCTGTTGGTGCTGGTGTATCCCTATTTTATATTGGTCTTGTACGCCTATAACAGTTCTCGTGTGGTGGCATCTATGTTATGTCGCGTTCCCGTACAAACAAACGTATACCTGTGGAAGTGGTATGGGCTCCGTTCCGTGTCATCGCTACATCGGTACCGACAACAGCGGCAAGGACAGCAACCACAACAGCATCGCCAAGACATGGGCAGCAACAAGCCAAGAACTACTCTAACGAGTAGAACTAGAGGAAGGAGTTGCTGGCTGGTGCGATTATTATTATTATTATTGTTATTATTATACATATATAGGTGATAGTACTGATGCTAGTCGCTAGTCGCAGCAGTTACAACAGCAACAGCAGCAGCAACATGTACCAAGCAGAAATGCACTTAAAGCGACGTCAGCGTCGGGGCAGCAAACATCTGGTAGGTGTGGTGACGGCTTAAGACGGCCATGCTAAAGCTGCATATCCGTTCATTCGTCGCATTCGTCATCTGAGCGCCGGTCCCTCCAGCCCTTCCTCCGTCCGCATCAACGGAGACAATCCAAGAGCAAACTGGCGTGAAGCACGCTCGTAGCTTGCGCACACGAACGAAAGAGCCAACGTAAAACCCGTCGAACACCGCGGCGCGAGGAAATCCACACAGCGACAGTAGCAGCAACAGCAGACTACGATGATTACGTTTAACTTGCCACGCTATCGTATCGTTGCTTTCACGGTTATACTGTAACAGGGCTTAGGGTTGCTGATCGGTTTCGTTTCGGCGGTCGACAGCGAGCGGCAGTGACAAGCATCGTTCATTTATTATTATACAAGCCTAGCCGTCATGATACAACGTGTGAGAAGCGCCAATCTAAGCAGTGCCACGCTGCCGGAGTGCACGGAGTGCCTACGGAAAAAGATGACGAAAACATTAATTACTCCTCTTGGAAAGGCACGCCACAGCGTAGAACACAGTGGCAAGCTGAGCGTTTTAGACGAATCTGTTGTCAGGTTGAACCTGCTGAGGACAGTTGACCCTCTCCCCAGCTACCCGTTGCTATGGTTTCATTTTAGAAATTCTTCTATTAATTGATTGTTTATTATTAAATCATCTTGTTGTTTTGACATACTGTTCAGGATTATAATTATGATTATTATTAATTTTACTATCATTAATTGAATGGGATGTTCTACTAGAGTGACATTATTATAGTTTTGATGGGATTCAGTGAACTGACGTAATAGCACGTTCTGAAAACATTACGGAGCCCGTCTTTTGTCTTTTCTTTTTCTTCGAATGGACCAGAGAAAAAAACACCTATGAGTAGCACACTGATGAGAGTAGAAGGCCACAAGTTGTCGTTCCGTCGAGTTTTCCGCCACTTTTCATAGTGGTCGAAAGGCTTGAATCGAGAATCGAATTCGAGCATCAGTCGCTCCATAAGACATATGACAAATCCACTTGGCATCGACGATTGCGGCTCTCTACACGAATCGTTTGTATCTTGTTTCATCTTTGATTCATACGCAAACGTTCGAGTGAGAACACAAAATATCCACATTATCTCATAGGTCTCTGACCCATTTTCTGTGATAATAGTCATTGGTTACTGCATCATCTCTGGTGGCGCGACGACGTCTATTCGAAACGCACCCTGTTCAATTTGTGACTTGAAACTCATTGATATAATGACGTGCAAGCAGGAAGACAGACGCTCCACAAACTCAGCTTTTTATCTGCATTGCACTTTCCGTTTTCAAAAAGGCAATATTCCCGATGAGAGAAGTGATCTCTGACAAACCTCTCATAGTAGCAGCGTACACTCTACGTGTGCAACGCTCAACTCGAAACCTCCCACAAAACATATCATTATGCAAGGACATTCCCCTACGGGATGGCTCTTTCTGATGTTCTCATGGAATAGACTCCCATTTCAAAAACTACTGAACACCTCAATGCCTAAGGGCGGTATATTGTTATACGAAAACGAGACTGTTGAAAATCTCATTCCTCCTGATTATAGTTCAAAATAGAAAATAGATTAAAGAAAAGATTAAACGTTCCTGGCGTGTCGTCGCAGTACGTACACGCCATTTAGATGAAATCAGAGGGCAAGTTATAGCAAGAAAGCATATATCTCTAGTTTGGATGCATGCACCGTAGGTGCCCTGCCGGAGTGACGTCCGAGAACAATTTCAGCGTGGGCCGAGACGTTCGCAGATTGATAACGGTGACAGGGCAGAAAGCACAGTTAAATCGATGCGTTCTGTTACACACTATGCTATTCTGCTGCTGCTGCTGCTGGGTCTGATGCCATCACAGAGGCTCATAGGCCTCTCGCCTATTTCGGCCTGCGCACAACGTTACCTTGTAGACAGAGTAGCCTTAACCAAACATTCGTTAGCAACAAGTGCTTTCATCTCCTTCGAAGTTCTACACAGACACACATGCGCACCTATAAAGTGTTCATTTATACAGCAATCACATCATTGACACATTGGAGCACAGTGAGCCCCATTAATGAGCTATTCGCCAAGCGATCTTCCCTCCCATCTTCCCTATTGCCGTAAGAGGCCACAGAGCAACCACTGTGTATTTACGCACCGTACACCGCGCTTATGCCATAGTAAAACCTATTGGCAACCACTAGAGCATGATAGAGAAAACGAGAGAGAGAGATAGATTACGGTCATATCGCGGGACTCGGGCATCATCATCTCCAGTGTGATTCGACGCTATTTGTGGGGCTTCGTTCTTCTGCGATTCGCTGCGTTTCGTCGGCTATCGCTTGAGGGCGGCTTTCATCTCATTGTGGTATTCTTGGCCCGGAATAGTGTAGTCTGCAAGCTGAGCTTTTGAGACGGCGCCCTTGTCGCCACTGGCCACGGCCGATGGCTACGGCCGCATCCGTTGTACGCTTGTGATTGTGCTGGTTGTGGAGCAACAGCGGTAGTACACGCGCCGATGCCAGCACCAGCTCCAGCACCACCACCGCCGCCGCCGCCATGGAACGCCGCTAATGGCGCGAGATATATGACCCAGTGCCAGCAGTCCTGCTTTGGTTCGGTTCAGTTCACCGAATGATAAATGAGAATAATTCACAGAGAATGGCTAGCGAGAACGGCCAGATCGGCGACGATTTCAGCAGCGTCGGAACGAGCCGAGCAAACGGCGCAGGAGCTGACGCTGGGGCGATGATCGCAAAGATGGGAACGACCACGGCGACGTCGGCGAAAAGAAAAAAAAACGCACGATGGAGAAGATCAAGAAGAAGATGTAGGAAGTAAAGGAAAGCACTCGATTTCTTCACGGATTTCTTTAGGTTTCTGCATGTCGCCTGCCGGTCGAGCGGCGTCTGTCGCGGCCTCTGTCATCGTCTCTGTTGCCTGATCCAGTAGCCGATAGTGGTCCTCGAATAGCAAGTAGGCCAATCGTGCAAAAATCAAAGAACAGATACATCAATTGTTCGAGTCGAAAAAAAATACAGGTCATGGCGGGACTTACCGCTGGCTTCGTGCTCCTGCTGCTGTGCTGCTAGCGAGTCAGAGTGGCGCGTATCAGAATGCCCTCTTCACCTAGCTATTTGGCCAGGCCAACTGACAGCTATTATCATCATGTATCATTCCTCATTACATTAAATTGTACTGATCTATCGACGTCGAGAGAGAGAGAGAGAGATACAATGATCACTTAGCGCAGTGGGCAGCAAGAGTAGCTATGCGCAGAACGAGGTGTCATCCGCTCCAGATATGTCTGTTATAGTGCTCGTGAGTAAGTGAGCGCATCTGTGTGCCGATCGATCTCAGCAGAAACGGCAGCTCCACGGCGCACTCCGATGCCTAAATCGGTTAGATTCGATGACGCGACAGCGGTAGATATGCTACCTCGCTAGGTACGACGGCCCGTTTTCCCCGCCGGGATCAGCAACGAATAAGCTAGTCATAGTCATCGTAATAATAACATGATGATGATGGTAGAGACAATTGATATGGTTTATGGAAGAAGCACAACGGAAATCACAAATGTCACACGAGGTATTCCACTACACAAACATTGATTGTCAGGTAGGAAGGCGGCGGAAGGGCTGAACTAAACTCTTGGCAACGGCTGTGAATGAACAGTTATCATTTCTGGAGAACAACAATAACCGATAGTTAAATATTGAGCGAGATTGTATAGCAGATCGGTCAGTCATAGGGTTGGTATTGATGTGATGGCGTTAATCGGCTCTCTTGCCGATGAAAACACAAATCTACGTACAACATCGGCCTGTAGGCCTTGGCCCTTGCCCGAGGCCTCGGCAGTCAGCCGTATCCTCCGTTACGAAGTTCCTCGAGGACCGTGTCCGCTACTCAGCAGTGCAACGCCTTGCCCGCAACCGTTACAGAGCTCATCGAGAATCTCCGCTCGACTATGACTCATTGTGATGTAATGTTTGTAACTCGGTGAATAAGGTTAGAAAACAAATGAACGATACATAGCCATACCTTGTCGATTCGCCATCGGTGATCTCCTAGTCACTATATTTATAGTGCCTATCCATAAACGGTAGATATCGAAATAGAAAACAACCTACAAGAAGGCCATGGCTGACCAAACGGCAGGTGCACGCTTGACACCCGAGGCAAAATGGTTATCTGCCTCTGGCATCGTTCGTGGCGGCAGACTCTCTCTCTCTACACCTCGCGGGTCGTCGGTCGAACAACAGTATACGTCCACAATTCTTGTATTGCCCAGAAAACTAGTAGCTGTAACGACAAACAAAAATGATACCTGCATCACACACATAGAGGATCAGAACGAATTGAAAACGAAATTACAAGCATCGCAAGCGGCTGCCATTGTCCAGCCCGCTGACACTGCTGTTGCAGCTGAATTAACTCGTCAAAACCGAGTCCCAGTAATCGATCTACTGTCTGTTCTGTGTCCTGATCAGCTGACGCCTGTCAAATGGCACAAATGAGCGAACGGATACGAATCGACACATGAGACGATTATAATTGTGTATTTTCTACTCGTATCCATCGGTTATCAATAGATGGAAAAAAAAAAATATATATATATATAGCAAAACCAAAAATGATAAAATATCAACAAACGAGAGCAATATTTAATCATTTGGCTTTGGTTTCTATCTACCTCTGCATTTGGTTATCATTCAATCAATCAGTCAATCCATCCATCTATCTCGTCACTCACTGATTCAGTCGCTTACCTCAACTACAGTCGCCTGTCCGTTCTGATCGCTCATACGTCTTTGCACTGTATCCATACCACCAGACATATTGACATCACATATTATTATTATCATAATAATAACCTTTTGTGCCCCCCCACGTCGCTTGTCCCCGTCAACGTCTCGTGGCCTCCCTCTACTGAATGTTGCAATGAAACAAAGCCGCGCCTGCCGCCGCCTCCATCAGCAACAGTTACATCCCAATGCAACTGATGAAAGGTAGAAACACCGCAGGGCGGTAACCAACTGTTGTCCGTGGGGGACATTGTGAGGTAGGGCAGATCAAATCAGATGGACGGACGGACCCCCGCCTTCAAAGACACCACCATCGCTGACGTCGAATGCATGCCGCCACAAGCACCTTACACAAACAAACACACACACACACACACACGCAAATATGCACACGAAAAATAGGAACTAGATGCTAGAAACGCTTATCGAACGCTGCTGCGGCTGCTGTCAGCGTTGTCGGGACAGCAGAGGCTGGTGGATCTGTTCA
This sequence comes from Stratiolaelaps scimitus, assembly GCA_019614645.1. Taxonomy (NCBI): domain Eukaryota; kingdom Metazoa; phylum Arthropoda; class Arachnida; order Mesostigmata; family Laelapidae; genus Stratiolaelaps; species Stratiolaelaps scimitus. Next base: position 16,211,772 of record JABWDB010000005.1, read on the forward strand.
ATGGGGGCGACGTTTTGAAAGAGGAGAGAAATAGAGAGAGAGAACCCTGTCTAGAATAGAATGCAAAGGAGCCGCTGTTGAAGATGGGTCAGTTGTTGCTGCTGCTGCTGTTGCTGTTGTATGAGCTGTTTTATCATCGGCATCAGGTGGTCTTGCCCTCGGTTGTCCAGCACCAGCGGGTGGTGCCGTTGTTTCGACATGGGCAAGTTTATTTTTGTTTATATAAATATATATATATATATATATATATATATATATATATACTCGGCTGGTGTTTGGCGTCAGCGAGAGTGTGACCACTCTGTAGGTATGTGCAAAGCGCTCGATAGCTGAGCAACGCACCCAAAAATAAATAAGATCTCTTCAAAGCGACAACTGAGACAAGCGTTTCTCGGCGAATCACCTGCACAGCTAGATGATATACTCTCGTATACTTACCAGCGAATAACAAGCAAACGCAACAACAAAAAAATTCCCGACACAACAACAACAGAACTGTCCTTTAGTATATACTAACATCTACATGGACAGCGGAGGTAACACCAGGTAACAATACTCTCGCCAACGGCAGGCATGTAGCTATTTGGAAGGAGTTGTCGCTGATGCGCACCCGCTGACGTTCGACATATTGCTGCTGTTGTTGGCCGCAGTGATTTTCACTTTGCTATGTCTCTCTCGCCGTAGATGTCGCCGTAGACGTCACCGTAACCCTGGTCGTTTTTCGTCCAGTCAAATATCGACGGTTCATCGAAGAGCGATGTGGGCCCGCTTAACGTTGACCGGTAGCTCCCGATGGCCAGGGCAGGCAGCAGAGCGGCCGATCGGTGACGCTCCACTACGATCGTAGTTGATCCGATCGTTTCGTCGATCCGGCTTAAGTAAGCAGCAGCTGAGCGTCCACAGAACGCGTCAACAGCGAACGCTTCCGACGGCGTCGGACCACGGCAGCGGTTACCGTTGTTGCTCACCTGAGTGAATGTGGGAGATCTAAGAGCTAAGCGAACGGAGAGAGGGAAGGTATAATGGCAGCTCTTGCCTACCTGCCTGCCTGGCTGCTAGCTGCGGTATAAGCTATGGCGAAGTATAGAAGCATCGGCGCCGGATGGGTCCCACAGTGTTGCGCACACGCTCGCATTACGGTACGGCACAGCCGGGCACTGTACCGGCTTCAAATTCCTGAATCCAACTTCACGAACGAAATACTCATTCCTTCTGCTCGGCGTTCAATTTCGACTTTGACCGGCAGAAGCTTTCGCTGCTGTTGCGGCTGCGGCTGCTGCTGCTGCCCGCAGATGCAGCGGTGTAACGCAACAGAAGCTGCTAAATGCTGTATCCCATTTGGTAGCTCTGATCATGGATCTGTCATCTGACCACTACTGAATGGCTCTGGTAGATACATTCGATGTATAATCGATGCCATATTCGTGCCCTGCTTGATCCACTATCCGACTCGGCATGTGCAGCACTGGCTGAGGCGATCCAGCTGTGAGGTATCCAGCTTCATTGTAATGTTTGCTTTGTCTAGTTACCTCGCTGTGTTTCTCAATTCGGCAAAATCTGCTATGGCTTCGCGGTAGATCTAAGGTTGCTAAGGTAACTGCGCCGATACGTCTGCCACTCGTAGTCATGTGAGATGATGAGCCGCTGAGGACAAATTTGTAACCCTTGTGAGTTTGGTCATTGTTATTCCAGTAATCGTCCAGTGAGCGAGTATTGTGCGATAGTTTCACGCCGTAGACAATGAGCTATAGGCTAGCAGGGTTGTTGTATTGGCAGACTAAATACGAGTTATTGGCATTTGACCAATGTCGAGCGGATTCATCGACACCTTGAAAACGTCACACGATGAAAATCGTTTTATAATCGAAAGAATAATAATAATTATACCAAAGCATAATTCTAATGAAGGCCTGCTAATATTTTCACTGACTCAACAGTCCACCTCCTATGTATCCAGCCAGTACCCTACGTACCAATCTCAAGTCATTTTTATTGCGGATAACAACAACAACGACAATAATGATAATGATTATGATTAATGTTATCGTCAATGATAAGCAAACATTATGATCGCGGGTAGAGCAAGCTCGACGCAAATACAATGAGTTAGACTATATTATCTAGATATAATGAAGTCGTGCTGTAATTACAATAACAACAACAGACGTTAAAACCATACTTTACGACAGCCAATATCGACATAAGAAGAATGTCTGCACGTACATTGGTCAAACAATTGACATCATCATTGCTGCTGCTGCTGTCGCCGCCGCCGCCGCCCCCGCCCCCGAGCACTATGGAGTAAGCAACATATCGTGCTTGGAACGGTGTGAGATGTGCGAGTTGAGCCTGTTGAGTCGTTGTATTGTACTCGAGTTGAGTGCTCCCGTGTCCCCTCGACTGAGAGACCCCCACACTATACGGTACAGCGACGACGATTACGGCATCAGCAGCGAGAGAGAGAGAGAAAAAGGAAGAAAGAGGGTGATCTAGCCATCGTAGAGTTGGTGGAACATGTTTCGTTCGAGAGCGACGAAAGTCAGTGCGTAGCATGGTAGGTGAAACGCGAGGTCTGAACGAGGTGCTACGCTTCGGCGCTTGACAGCAACAGTTTGACACTTGGCTGTTTCGAAATGATGGATCTCTATTATATAATATTTTAGCTAATCTGCCAGTAGCTCTAGTGCTAGTAGTAGCATTGTCTGTGGGTGAGGTGAAACGAGGAGCATAATGGCTGGTAAGCGAAGGCAAAATCCTAGGCATATCCATGCCATGCTGCCTTAAAATATAATAATATACCATTACCAGTAGTGGTAGCAGTAGTTTATGAGGGGGACCGGATGATGAAGCCGTGCTCGGCGCTCATCAGGCCGCCGATCACAAACATGTCTTACGTGAACGTAATAGCGTGTGTTTCGCGTGCTGCAGTCCGGCCGAGTAACAGACCAAGCAACCGCCTGACCAGGCAAAACAGCCAACCAAGCAGGGCGTCAACAGCGCGTTACAGTGCGCACCCTGTTACGTCGCCACCGCCGCCACCGCCACCGCCGCCACCTGCTTTCCAGCTTCGAGCTTCTGCCACCGACGAACGACAAACAACAACCACTGACTCATCCTTGATGTCTGTCCATGAGAAAGAATCCTGTGGAGGAAGCCGATTCACGCTGGGTTACGACGCACCAGCGCGTTGTTCGCGGCAGGCAGGCAGGCATAGCAGAGAAGCACCGCATTGCCCATCTACCGTCCTGCGTGTCAGGCAAAACTCAGCCGAAGCTCCAAGCGCCGATGAGCGCAACGCCGTCGTCTTAAGTAACAGCAGCAGCAGCACGGCAGCGTTCGTGAGAACGAATCGTTTTTCTTTTAACGATAGTTGTTGGTGTTGCGTTTTTTTCCGTAAACGACGTCCCCCGACTGCCGCCTCCCTCTCTTCTGAGCGTCATCGCAGGCACAGCTTGGCTTAAGCAGGCAAGCAGACGGCCGCTAGCAGCTATGCGCGCCGATGGCTTTCGCGGTCACCGCCGGTGCCGCGGCACCGTCCGCCTTTGCTAACCCGCTGCTCGAGCGCTGGCAGAAGGGACTCACTCGGATCAGTGGACGCCTGGCCAGAAAGATACACCAACGAACGGACAGACCCAGAGACCAGAAGTAACGGCTACTTAGGTGGCGGCGATGCTCAACGCCGACTTGCTCGTAATGTGTAAAAAGTTATCTGCAGCCTTGTTTCTTTTTTTCGCTTCGGCTACCGCCTGCTAAGTAATCGTCCGCCGGTCGTCCAGAGCAGCATACGAGAGTGCTGGTGCTGGCGTGGATGTTTCGACGCCTTATACTTAGGCGAAAATATTAATGTCCTCGTTTTGTTTACAGTGCTCCCTGTCTCTCGGTCGCTCTCCCTCAAGATTCATTTGAAAGGGAGATCCTCAAGATGGAGCAACGAACACTCAGCCTCTCTCTCTCCGCCCTGTGGCTCACCGGCTCGACTTTTTTTGCACGGCTTGCAAGAACCGCTTGTGCACGCGGCCTTTGACCGTAGCCAATGGTCGCCAGTCGGGCTGTGGTGAACGGTGGAGATAAAATAAAGAAACAACCACAACGCGATGGAAATGAATTGTTGTTGCTGCTACTGCTGCTGCTTCTGCAAGAATATGCAGCTCGTGCTTATGAAGTGCGTTCCTGTAGTTGTGAATTTGATAAAAAAAATTACAATTTCAGTTTCACCACATTGATACGTTGGTTTGTCCACATCTGTGATATATAGGGTATACCACGGGATTCTGCTGTAGCTGTGGGTCGAGCATGTTGTCATGCCGGAAAACGGTGGTGAGATCACGAGATTTCCTACTTACGTTGCGCAGTTACCAATTGAATCGATTATGCTTCTCGAGGACTATCTATTGCAATTTTTGTTCTGTCGACACGGGATGAATTGATCCGATCTATTGAGCAAAAATACAGGGTCCGACCAACTCAGCTGACTGCATATTATATGTCGGTGTACAGGATGTACTTCGTCTGGGTTACGGGCTGTGAATGTCTCCCACTCGGAGTCCGCCCGCCCCGTTAGATGGGAGATCCCTTTTTGGAATAAGAGTTGCTCTAAACAGACTGCCAGAGAGGCTGATAGTTAAGTTTTAACATTCGTACGCCGCAACAGTATTGTGTAAGAAGGCCCCCTTCTATTCTTGAGAATTTCAACAAATCCTCTCCATCTTGTACTCCTGTTACGCGGTCATTTTACTCATACTCAGCCAAGTAAAGTTGGAAATCTTGCGCTTCGTTGGCGGAAATGTAGAATACAAGCTCGAACTGTACCAAGCCAGCAAGTGGCGACAATGCTAACGCTAGTGTTATTACAATAAAATTCTCCTCGATCAAAGCATCCCACCCATATGCATTTGTAGTGCAGACGTAAAATTCGTGCATATTAATCAACAACGAAACAATTTTCAGCTGTAGAGAACGGGCTTCAAGCGATTTCTTATCGCCATGATGATGGATATTATTATTATTATTATCGCGTGCATCACTATAGACTTCAAACTTCAGAGGGTAGATTCAATCGATCATCGCCAGTCTTCACGGCCGCGGTCTTCATTCACTTTCTGCTCACTCTAATGAATTTCACTCGCGAACCCCCTTGAAATTCTCCCACCCCCCATTCCGTGAAATCATTTCGTCACTATATATATATATATATATATATATATATCCGCAAATGATATGTAGTATTTATAGATCCCACGAGTGCTCAATGTTTAATTACTCGAAGCGTATCCATTCACTCGTAATTGAACGGGATCAACGATAACGACAACAGCAGCACACATGATCAGCATTGTAAAGCTGCGGTTCCGTACATAAACCAAAATACATGGAATATTTTTTGTATGTTCACACGCATTGCCAACTAGCTGCTCCATAGCACACTCGAATATCGTTCTACCTCAGCGATTTGACACGTTAACGTGAATCCCTCGTCGTAGACGTCCATCTGTCACTATAATATCTCTTTAGCCTAATTCATAGCGTGACGAGAAGTTCCATTTCGTTAAGAGAACTTCCCGCCCGAATAGATCACAGAGAACTTTCACTAGTGGTTTTTACTTCTTCTCCAAACAATATTAGGTTCCGTGGGCTGGGCGAGAAACCCACGATCGATCCATTCATCGATCGATCGAAGCCACAGTACAGTGGACCGCATGCTATCTCGACGGGCCATAACCCGGACGGGACGAGCCGGTAAACTACCGAACAATATTGGACCGTGCAATCGTAGCTTGATTAGTGCATCATTATAATCTCGATTCATCTAATCGCTCGTTGGGTCGAGCCGTATCACCGTGCTGCTCGGCAGCAGTGCGATGCAATAACAGAAGCCGAGGCAGCGCAGCATTACCACCCCGCCGCGCAGCGATGATCTCGGGTTTTGGCTCTGATATTGAGTGCTCTGGCACACGAAATTGATTGATCGGTAATAGGCCCGTTTTGCCGGGCCGTTGAAATCCACGGCAGCGCGGCCAGTCGTGGACAGTCCAGCTACGAACAGGATTCACAGCTTACGTAGTGTATGGACGTTGGCGCACGACCCAATCTTAAGACCCAATGGTACGTGTCAATAATGAATAAATTGAATAATTGGGTCCACTGGCTAGCCACGGAAGAAGGGACTCGACCTCGAATTAATTTACTATGATCGCTGCTGCTGCTGCTGTTGTTACTGCTGGTGCTCGCGAATGGTTCAACGTTATCCGTTCGACATTACGGAATGTTTTTTAGCCTGCTTTTCAGCGAGATTTCAACGTTACTTAGTATGCTAATTCAATTCGTAGAGTTGGAGCGAGCGGCAATAATTCATCTGTGGCCAATTGTTGGCGAAACAGGATTGCGATACATTTTGATGTTACGTATAACACTTTACAAATATAGCGGCATAACGCCTTTGCCGATGTTGTAAGTGGTAGATTATTATTCAATTTATTGACGTATGAATATTACAGATAAATAATCGTAGTCAACTATTCGAGAGTCTTACAGTAGCAACCACTTGATTTCAAACGAATTTGCGTGATTTATTGAAAAATCGACAATTTGAGCAGTCGAAATTGTGGCGCCCTTCAGTTGCAGATACGCCGAAGATCTAGAATCAGCCGTCAAGATGCTAGATTATTATACTAAGCAAAATACAATGCGGAGCGATCTATTGCAATCAGGAACACCCTGTTGTTTCATTTTTCATTGTCTTATTCACTTTATTGTATTCGTTACGCAGTTGCGTTTATTGCGTTCAACATGGGTCGTCGATTCAAACAAAAGCAAAATTGGACAGCAGCTAATTTTTCGTTAATTTGTGCATTGTTGCCACTGACAATATGATTTAATTTAATCTTGAATTTGAGATCTTTTTAAACGACCCAAACAATCTGGGTGTTATATATATATATTTTTTTTTTTTTTATTTCGGTTGAATGGTTGAGCGTTTTGCACGACTATCGTGTTCTTGTTTTTTTTTGTTGCTTTTTACGCCAGTGTTACGCCGTTGGCCCAAATCGTCGCGTTAACCAGCTACGTAGATATACATAGTACGAATTAAGCATTCGCTCTGTAAAAAGTGGCGGATTTCAATGTAGAACCTCCTCGAATGAGTTTGATAACGGTTAACGAAGAAAACTGCGGCTGTGTTGCAAAACAATTAAATTCTCACTTTGTGCTCGACATTGCGCTGTTGCAGCGCGAGAAAGCAAACAAGGGAGCCCGTGAGCGCGTGTCTGCACAACCCATACCCGTTTTCAGCACAATTGAATTTACCGTAACTCTTGCTGATGTCTTCGGGGCTCAGACCGCCCATCACCCCATGGACAGGGCACATCTCTATTGTGTCCCCATGAATGTGTATCAGGGGCATGTAACCTTAGCTAAAAACGCCAGAAGCCGCCATTGCTGGCTCCGCTGTCGTCGCCGCCACCAGCAACAGAACTACCGGGATCTGTAGTACATTAAGCGGGACACATGAGCAAATCACTTGACGGCTGCGGCGGCAGTTGCGGCATCTGTGGCACAGCTGAATTTGACAGCTGAAAGCTTTGACATATCCTGTCGGACGACTACAACAATATCGACGTCGATTATAACAATGACGATGACATATTCTCACGCGTTAACTCAGTCATCTCTACTAGCAATCTACTGGTTCCTATAGACAAAAATACAATAATAATAATAATATTAGCTGTACTAATAACCGCCAGTATCCTATCCAATGCAATGTGGTTCTATCGCAAATGAACAAATCTTTATATATATATATATATATATATACATCCAACGCACACGGAATATGGGATATATCTACCCTACAGCGAAAAACAGCATCCGATTAACGATTTCACGAAGTCCGTTGTATAATAGCAAAGCCGAAATCAGCAACAATAACAACGATGATATATTGACACAGTAAGCGACTATCAGCGAGACCAATCAACAACATGTTTGTTTCGTGCGTAAATCTCCGTCGCTGCCGACGTTGAGACCAACAAGCGCCACTATTGCGATAAAAATAACAACAACGACCGTAGCATCGAACTCTGCGACTCTGGACCTCAGTAAGCAGTAAACACACCTGCCAATTGTACTGGTCGTCAATCCTCAGTCGCCCAGGAGAGAGAATCTAGGTGACTGCTCTGTTAAGTGAAGATGCGCCACTTTGAGCAGAGCCGACCCGCGTTAGCTGAACGGTTCTCGGGAGGGGCGGGCCTGAGCCTATCGAAGCCGGTAGTAACAACGCTGGCGCCAACGGTGACAATGCGTGCTCAACATGCACACGTAGCGCGGATCTGCGCGAAACCGATCTGCTGAAGGGTTTAGCGTCTATCCCATTGATTGGCGCGCCCGTTGGACCCGCAGCCCACCTCACTGGGCATTAGCTTCGAAGAGGCGCATGTATGTTGACGCCACGGAACAACGCATTTGACCAACCCCACAAAGACGGAGAGGTCTCCACGAGGCCAAGAAACGAGTGACGCAGGAACGTGTTAAATATGCATGTGTCTGTTTATGCCATATATATATATATATATATATATATCCATTTCCAAGACAAACGAAGAAAGCAATATATATATTTCCAAATGCGTCGGGGAACGGCCAAAGCTACAACAGCTGCACCTGCTGCAGCAAGAAAAGCAACGTTCCGCAAATGGGAAACACTGAGACAAGCAGTGTATAAGGAACAACACTGAACAGGCGACCATTTTGGCGGTTTGACGCGATGTTCTTATCTGCTGCCACTTGTAATGTACGTGTAGATGGACAGATACGATAATCGTGAGAACAGCAAGCAAGGCAGATGCGCGAGAAAATATGTTTATTGAACACTGTCACACAGTGGTGTTGGTGCCGAACGACTGATTGATGCTGATGTACATAGGTGGACAAAATCGAACCGGGAGAAGTCCTTCCGCTGAAACTTATAGTGGGAACAAATTGAGATTGACGATTTGTGGAAATATCACCAATTTGGAGAACGGATGAGTCCGGGAGGTCGCTATAGAGTACACATAGTACAAGATGGTCTTTACATTAGCTAACTAACGTGGCTAACAAAGGTGGGCGGGATTTCGATACGGTGTGCGTAATGTCAAAAAGCCTACACATTAGAAAATATGATCCATAATAATTCAGATTTGTCATATTATTAATAGCAGGAAAATTACTGCGGGTTATGGTAAACATTCGGTTAGAAAAAAAGAAGTTTCCCATTGAGTACTTTGCCTTGTTCATGAACCTTCTTTTGTTCCACACACAGAACTCCATTCGGCGTTTTCTGACCTGTACAGGTTGTGTTTGGGGCACATTATGCCCAGCTAGATTTCATTGGTGTTTTATTGTTTAGATTGTATTTATTGTAACGTCAAAAATATAAAAGGCAACGATAAATGGTAGCCGTTTAGTCTCCTTCTCGGGTTAAGATATCTCGCCGTATCACACACACACAATATCCCTATTTAAATAAACATACGCATACTGGGGTAACCTCATAGTCAGAGTCGAATAATTTCACTTTATCAGCTGCTATATGAGTCCAAAAAAAAGGATTATATTCAGCTGTGGCCTCGCTTCACTCGAGTTTACTTACGCCTCCCCCTGTATGCATATATATATATATATATATATATATATATATCTGTAGATGTTGGGCCCGGCATTAGTAGCTATATGTCCCATTCTTCTATGAGTGTCGGCGGCCGGGACACGACCAGGGCCTGACGTCGCATCGCCTCGACGACGCCACACCAACGGATCCTTCATTGGTCAGCTTCAGCAGCAACAGCAGCGTAGTGAAGCCCATCCGACAGCGGACGGTGTTGGCTGCCGGTTTCAACACAGCTCGCCCAGTATTGTTTTGCGTATCTCCCATTATTCTTTGTCGGCATTCCTCATTCTTGTCGATTTTTCAACCGGTGGCTGGGCTCGCCGCCTGCTGCACCGACCAGCCAGCGCGCCATTGGAATCGCTACGCCAGCTTCTTCTCCGCTCCCCGATTCGCTTCCCCTGTATCTACCATACGCAGAAGCCTGACACAGCCGACAACGACGACGACGGCGGCGGCGGCGACGTTTGACTGGACGGCCTGGCCAAGCGATGGGGTCCTTTGCGCTTTCTTTTCAGTCGCACATGCCCCCTCAGGCCCCCACCTCTTCGTTGGATACTTCACCGCAGCGGCGGCAATCATATCATGACCGCCATGCTATGGCAATGCCGCTCTATTCTGATAGTGGAGCGCCATCGCGTCCGAAATCTTCTAGATGTAGAGGCGTCTTCGACTGCTAGCAGCAGCAGCAGTCACCGACAGTCGAAGGGTAGCCGAAGCACACCCGAAGAGAATTGCACTGCCCGACAGCATCACACGGCTCAGCGGGTGGACGCCGTTGGCGTCCAGGACACACAGAGCGGGGCCTGTAGAACAACTGGACAACGGCAAACGTTACCCGACATGGTAACACAGGTAATCGGAGGGAGGCGAGAAGGAGAGGACAGTCAGGAACAAACAGAAGGGTCAAGATTGTGCTTTGTGTTCTGAAATTGGATACTACTAATTCGATTCATCAGAAGAAGAAGACAGAAGATATCGGAAGAGTGAGAGATTGAGGTTCTCACAGTCGCCGTTGTATGTGGACTCGTGCAGGCAGCTGTTGCAGCTCCCGTTGTGGCTCCGGTTGCTGTCGTTGTTGCTGCCGTGAGAAGAAGTGCTCAACAATGATGGGGTTTAATGCTTTGATGACATCGGCTGATGCACCATTCATGCAGGCGGCTCGATGCAGATACAGCAGCATCAACGGCGGCGGCGGCGGCGGCGGCGGCTTCGTCATCCCGCCATGGCGTTTGTGCTTCATTGGGAAGAGCTTATGGCGTGTGTGCGTTCGGTCCGGTATATCATTAACTTGCGCTGTTTTCCATGAGGCCCATCTGACTGAATCTAGGGCGCATAGCGTCGCGTGCTGTACACACAGCATCGAACAGAGACAGGCTGCTTCTAATTCTTAAAGGAACCCATGATCGATATATGGATAAATGCTATTTTCGGTTCAGCTGGCGTTTGCCGAAAGTCACACGAATGGCATCATTCTGGACTAGGTCTCCGTTGCGAACCACCATCGTGTAGCAACCCCCCGCCGGCAGCCCCCAACAGACGGAGGAGATCCCGTAGCTCCGAAGCGGCACCAGTAACATTTTGTAGAGGTAATTCGGCACTATCCACCGAGATGCCAACTTCCCTGAGGGTCCACGTAGTACGCTTTCGACGCGCAGCGATCCGTAACTTGAAGCGAATCGCTAATTTCTGACAGCCAACTCAATCATTTTTTTTCCGGTTAGAATACATTTCCCGACGAAACAGGATCGACCCGCACTCGGGAACATTTCGGAGAAACTCGGAACGTCGTCCAGCAGGATAGGCATCTCATTCAGGAGTAACGAATCGTTGAGATCTCGTATACGACCTCCATTATTTTAGACGAAACATTTGCGAAGTGTCGACAGAGAAAAAGGGTGCTGAACTGCAACATCTATACTTCCCGATCGCCACAGGCTACCCGGAGCGATTTACATACTAAATAATAGCGGAATAAGAATAACGCATCTTCCCAGTATGACGACGACGACGACGACGATGATGGTGAAGTTTCTTCCGGATGGCCGTATATTCCATAGGAGCTTTCACACCTGTTCGCACTGTTTTGCTTTCTGTCCTACAAGCTCGATTTTAAAGCCTTCCTCGTCATTATCATCGTCAATGCATTTCCATCAACATCACCATAAGCATTGGCGAGTATAGCCCATACACATCGATGCAATAGCTGGCTGCGATCGATCGATCGATCGATCTTAAACAGATCGAAGCAGGCGCAATCGGTCAACAGCGAATCACATAGCATTGTCTCCAGGCTAGCTTTTCTTTTCCTTTATATGTTGCTATTTCATAGCAGCAGCTGCAACCACCAACATCGCCTCAACAACCGATGCTGAAGCGCGTATAGGCAGTGTCACTAAGAACAATATATATAAAAGCTGATGCCGCTGTTGCTGCAGTGGCCTTAGCGATCATAGTCGTGTTACACTTTCCGACATTAATGTACATTGAGCTGTAGTATGCTGGAAATACGGCCGTCTACGATGAGCCGTGATTGCGACGCTACGCGTCCATGCAACCGTTACCTGATCGTCGTCGACTGCCGCCGTTGTTTCTGTTGTTGTTACTGCTGCTGTTCACTTGGGTCAGTCCGTCCAGTACCGTATAGCAGAAACAGCAGCAGCAGCAGCAGCAGCTCCACTCCTCCTGAGCAGTTCCTCCTCGGCTATTATCAGATGTTCGTCGGTTAGCATTGGATACGGATACGGCTAGGACTGTGTCAGTGCTGCTGCTGCTGCAACTGATGGTGATGATGATTTTCTCTGTTGATGCTACTGCTGGCGATACCGGTGGTGCTCTGATTTGAAACAACAACAACAACAACGATGACAACAATAACGGCGACTCTGCGATGGGATGCTGCTGCTGCTGCTGTGGGAGCAGCATGAGATTGTGGATCGCTGTATTTGATATGAGGTCTGCCCGCCTCACTGCCTGTTTGATCCGCCAGTCGCCTGATCTTGATTCTGATCACCGTCGAACCAACGAACACCGAGTGGACGAATGCTGCGTGAGCGACACTCATCCTCAGAGAAGAAGCGACTCCGTCGACTCGTCTCCGACTTCTTCGTCACAGCAGTCACAGCATCAGCAGTCCGAGTGTTGTCTTCATTGCTGTCATATAGGTGTTGTTGTTGTTGGTGTCGTTGTTATTGCGTTCGTTCTGTTTTTGCATCTCTTCAATTCGATTGCAACTCTTCGTCTTTCATTGGTTGGTACCGTCGTGTTGTGGTTGTGTCCAAGGTGATGGTGCCGTGCCGGTGGCAACCGGCAACCAGCAACAGCAGCAGGACATACATAGCCACTTATATAGTACAAAATGCAGAAAACAGAAAGAGCCCCAGTTGATTGCTGCAGTGCAAGTGCTTTAGTCATCGTGCGTTTGATGCTGGTTGTGGTGATGATAGACGTATCAGCAGCAGCGTCAGCGGCAGACCTAGTAGTGTTTGTTGCGCAGTCGCTGTTATTTTTGTTGTCGTTACAACAAGTGAACTTCGTGTCTCGACCCTCTAACTTGGATTCGTATCCGGACAGCCGGGGGTTTGTTGTTGTTGTTGCTGCTGCAGCAGCTGCTGCTGCTGCTGCTGCTCTCAGCACGATGCCATCTCCATCAACAAACGACTGTTGCTACTATTCCATTGCTGTGTCGCTGCTGCTGCAGTTGCTCTATCCTATTGTTGTTGTTATTGTTGTGCTGCTGCAGGGAGCTGCATCCGGTGTTCGAGTGGCAGCGGGCTGACACAGCGGACGGAGGCAACGTGAACGGTTGACATGATGGCTGATGCTGCTGCTGCTGCTGCTGATGCTGTCCGAGATGCTATCCTCTTCACCTGAAAGAGGACTCATCGGCCAGTTGACGCGTTTGCTACTTCACTCGAGAAAGGCGCCTATTGTTTACCTGCGTATCCGTCCGCCCGTCCGCCCGTCCGTCCGTCTGTCTATCTGTCTACCTGCCCACCCCGCCGGAGAGACAGAGAGAGAGAGAGAGGGGAAGAGAGAGAGGAAATAATTGGGTGACAAGACGAAAATAGTTGCGGTGTTGCTGATGCTGTTTCACTGCTGTGGATGCTGCGCCAGCGACGCCACACATGGTGGATCCGCCCTCCATCTATTAGCTCCTCGAGCGTTGCGTGTATATTAACGTGTGTGCGTGTCGGGTGTGCTAGGGTATGCCTTGTCGTTGTTGTTGGTGTTCGCGAGCGACGCGAGTGTGTCGGTGCTTCGCCACAGAGATGCACGCAGGAATCCACCTGACCTCTGAATCCGGCCGGCTTGTCCCGGACCCGGGTCTGCCGTACAGTGCCCCACTGCGAGCAGCAGCTGGCGGCGACAGCCGGCGTATCCGACAACGGCTGGATTTCGCTTATTCCGTTGCTCATATCTGCTAGCTGCCTTCAGTCCCATAGAATGCGAAGAGGCGATCGAGGCGAAGCCCGTCTGGGCTGATGCTTATACCCGATAGACAACGCGTTTCGGAACAACAGCAACAGCAATGGTAACGGCTGATCGGCTGGCAGTTAGCTGACTGTTGATGTCATGACATGGCTTTAGTTGGCTTCGCGATGGTCGCTTCGCTGACCGGCAGAGCGAGCGCAGTACGCGGTGATCGTCGCGGAGAACTGCTGCTCATTGAGCAGAAGCAGAAAAGGCCGAGTGGAAGAAGCAGGGCACCGAGGAAGGGCCACCTGACCACACTGCCAATGTTGATCCGTTGCATCTACAACATCGACCAGGCCACAGGCCACCGTCATCGTCCGAGTAGTAGCGCTGATGTTATCGGCCACAACAACAACAACAACAACAAAACAATGCATTTCGCAGTCTCATTTCAACAGACGGACACATACAGACCGACTTCTCTTCACAGTTACCGCCTCCGCTTCTGTCCACATCGGCTCTTCACCGTCGACCGGTCCAGCTGGCGGTACTCTGGTGTTCGGATATTTGTCGATACAACAGTGGACTGAGCGCCAGAGACAGCAAAGTATCAGGAGCAGCAGCAGCAGCAATAATAACGGCGAATCCGTCTCGTCGTGGTCTAGTCTGATCGTGGACCTTTCTGAACGAGGTTGCAGTCGTGGCCACTGAATCGTCGCTGGTGTCCTGTTTTCCCAATCGGCTCCACTCTACTCTGGCCACCCCCCGAATTCTCCTCAACCGTCTCCCATCCGGATGCCAAATGAACTGGCAGGTTTACAGGCTCCTAACCAGTGAACACATCCAAACAATGAATAATCACAATGAACGAGACGATTACTGCGGACAACAAGCGCAGCGCTGAGCGCCGTGTACGCTTCTGTGTCAGCACTACCTGCAGTTCGATCAACGATCGCGAATGAGGGTGGTGGGGAACGAGCATGGAACGGGCCTTGTGCAACGTCCCTACACTTTCTACCGGCTTATTCGATACCGCCGGTGTACAGTATACATTGAGCAGTATAGGGCATACAGCCATCGTACTCGAGAAGGTACTGACGTTTGTCAAATCACCGTTATCGGCGACAACCTGCTATCGGCAATGCGAATACTGTCCTTAGGTAAGACGTCCGAGACACGGAAACGGGCCTATGAAAGCTGGGTGGTGCCGAGGGCCGGTAGCATAACGTGTGGGCAGACGACATCGTCAAAGCGTACGAAACGCGTCATAGATAATGTTAACGCAAGTCGGACATACATGGACATACACCCAAGCACACACACACACACACACATATTCTGAAAACGAATCGCACGTAGCTATTATAGACGTATAATTTAAACTGGTGCATCCGCACTACGACAGCATTGTAATCCTGAGCAACAGGAAGGATGGTTACGGAACTACGCGGTCGTAGGGAAACAGCCAGAAAGACAACGGCGAGTTCTATGCTGGTCGTACCGCGACGTCACGAGGTAAAAGTAGCTTGTTGAAGACACCGTCAGTGGGACAGCCCAACAACGGACTGCACGGAGCATTCATTCCGGCGTTGTCATCATCGAGCCGATATCATCAAGAACGAACGAACGAGCAGGGACGGAGGAAGGGGCGAACAAGACGCTGACAGAATCAGATTTGCTGAAGATCATGAGAAACGAGAAACCTGTGCCACCCATTATCAACAATGGTTGTACTGTTGTACTGACTGTACCTGTGTTGCGGAACAGCACAGTCACGCAGTCACCCGTTATTTTGCGCTTGCCTCGCATACAGCTACGGGCCCGTGCTCTGCTGTGTCTCGCTCTGTGACGAGCAAGACACAAGACACTGGGATGGGCGGACCGCGGCAACGGTAGCAAAACAGCAGCGGTGCAACGATATGTCGCTGTAACAGGTACCGCTTATGCGGCGTTCCGTATTGAACGACAGAATTGGGGCATAAATAAGCTCGATCTAGCAATTTCAGTCGAACAATTGACTTGAGCCATTTATGCATCCATTGATGAATCGGATTGACGTTGTTCTTCGCTACAAATAAGAATGCATCCGTGGGAACACGGGAAGCAACGTCGACTGTGGGGTCGAACGAGGAGGATCTAATGGACGTGAAAAATAGGCACCCTATAGAAGCTAGAGAGATCATGTTGAGGAGTACAGTGCGGCTTAGACGTACCTTAATGATATATATATATATATATATTTATATATATCTGCGGTATTTCATAACCGGAATTGTTAACCAAAGCTGATTAATTCAAATCACATAACATTTACGCACGAAGCTGAGCCATGAAACCGTAAACTTTGTGACGAGCGTGATAATGTTAATCCTGAGCGACACATAGCGATTCATAGACCAGACGACAAACGAAATACCAAAGCTCGTACGTCGGACCAGATTCGTCCAAGCGTTCGCTGTACCATCATCATCGTATGATTAATACGAGCAAAAAACAGTAAACAGTAAAATTCCAAATAAAGGACGCCATCCTCGAGCACTGTTTCTCTTCCCAAACGTACACCTGCTCATCAAGACCAATGTTCGTAGCTTTTACGCTGACACGAAAAGATTAATCGGGCCGTAATTGTCAGAAGTCCGTGTTTTACAGGTCGTCGTTTACAGCCAGCCGCTGGTGATGCTAACCAATGAGACTGACTTTATTTAGTAGTGGTAGCAGTCATCGTCGTCACTTGTCGTGGCTTGGCCGCCTTGCTGAAGAATGCCTTGCTCAGTGTAGAAAAACAAAACAAAAAAAAGAATCGCTCTAACCTAATTGCACAAGGGACAGCGAAGAACATCGAACAGCGCCCGCGTCGAGCGGCCGCCTCACGTCCGCCCGATTGTTACTCCGGTGGTTAACAATAAATGGAAGGGAGTCGCCATCAGCAGGCGAGCCACGACGGGACAGCCTGCCCGCTTTGAAGCTGGGCCGTGGTACGAAGCGTCGGCTTGAGCGTCCCCGAAGATGAGGTCGAAATGACGGCGGTCCCGAAAAGTCGATGGCGGGCCCAGCCCGAAAAA
Source organism: Stratiolaelaps scimitus (assembly GCA_019614645.1). NCBI lineage: Eukaryota > Metazoa > Arthropoda > Arachnida > Mesostigmata > Laelapidae > Stratiolaelaps > Stratiolaelaps scimitus. The sequence continues at coordinate 16,228,893 of JABWDB010000005.1, forward strand.
GAATGGAATTGAATCCGGTTAATTGATTACGCCAAAAGCGAAATAGACGACGAAGAGGTTCCGTGTTCGTTGTTTCGTGCCTCGCTTGAAGGCAATACCCGAATTGAGGGTATCGATCAAGGCAGAGGAACCGGTCGTGGCCCTGCCCAAGCGTGCGCATATCACGTCAACGCTGAACGGTTCAACAGGCGGTGACCGGCCACCTGGTGCTAGTCGGCTCTGGCCGATTACAGGTTAAATATAGTATCACTCGGGGGGTCGTTGCTATTTGTTATATCATTTTGACACAACATTTAACACTATCGAACTATCTGGTAGGAAATAGGCTGACACAGTTTCGAGCAGATATATATATATTATATATACTTTTTTTTTTAATTTGTATAAATTAGCTAGCTTCCGGATCTGCGCAAGTTTGTAATGGCGTATGCCTTTTTCGTGTTTTACTGACTGGCCTAACGGGCTGAACCTGGAAAAAGCAGTTGACGAACGGCGGCTCCGCATCGATACATGTCTACAATATATATATATATATATATATGAACTAGAAATGGCCAAATTGCTGCACCTTCTCGTATGTATCTACTATCTATTAAAAAGGAACCACTTTGAATATCAATTAGCTCCTCTGGGCGAAATGAACAATGTCGTTCCTCATTACTCTTGCAGTGGCACTTTTGCCATTGTAGACACCAATCGACTCGAAATCGTATTGGGGCCCAATCCCGATCCAGGACGAGTGGCCCCAACCGCGTCTATCGCATTCATATCCGCATTGTCAGTCTGCCTGTCAGTCAGGCTATGTCATGTCCTTTTCCACCGTCGCCAGCCACCGTTCGTCCGTACGACCACTGACTGAACAGACTAACCTGTTCGCTCAACCCAACCGCTGGAGAGCCACTACCACTACCAGTTCTGCTGCAATTCACTGTGAGCGACTGTGTGTGACTGACGATAGCAAAGAAGAAGGCTGCTGCTGTTGACGACGACGACAACGATGATGATGATGATGACCGATGTAGCCAAAGCTGAAGCACACAGCAGAAGAAATCCCATCCTGTCGATTTCTTTTCGTTGCCTGTCAACTGTAACTTCATTCAACTGACCCTGATCGCTCCCATTGCCAATCTGGCCATCTCAGCAGCCCGCAAAGCGACTGACACCCCTGCTGCTGCTGTTGCCTGGCGGCAGAGCCCACTGTCCGTCGGTCCAACCCACCCACCGAAGTAACGACCAAGTTCAGAGTCAGTAATCGGAGAGTCGTGAGGGCTCCCCAGCAGAAGCAGCTTTCAGTCGGTTCGTTCAATCGAGAGCGTCCGGCAGACAGTGCTATCTCGGCAGCATCGCAAACGTTTGCAGCACCGCCGTGATGGGGTGGCGGTGGCGTCCGTTGGTACATGCGAAATACGAAATGGTACATCTTAGTGCTGCTGCCTACCGGACGACCGAACGACGGCGAGATGTGCACCGATTGCCGCCGCGGTGCTGAGGCAGCATTGATTGCCGTTAGTGGACAGAACGCCCCTGGTATCTGCCGCTGCGAGGTATACTACCATTGGGGTGCTAGGATGGTGTTCTAGCTGCTGCTGGCGCTGTCGGTGCCTGCCACAACAACAATAACAACAAGAACAATAACAACGTCGTCGCAATAAATGATTCTAAGCAATAGTGTTGAATTTATTTTTCCACACTCAGCAACAAACGAATGAGCAAATCTCCTGCTAAGACCACACACATCTACTGTTGCAACTACTGATCGTGTGTGCAACTGGTAGTCGTTGTAGGGAGGTGAACCAGTTGTGGGCTAGCTCCGTCCACATATCCACATATCATCTATTTCTCTATCTCGTCTATGTATGGCTATATTGCTACATTCTAATATATTCGAATAGGGAGAGAAGAAAGGCCAAGATACAAAATATGAAGGTTGCTAACCGAACGATGTTGCCATCCGCTCCGATGCCGAGTGTCCTTTGTTCGGAGGAACTCAGAATGGAAAAAGATAGCGCTTGAGATTCAATGGTAATTTACTATTATATAATTACGATACGAGTTCAAACCTAGCTTTAATATCGTCGACCTTCGCTGCAAACGCTGCATTTTGTAGATGAAACACTTCGAAAACGCTATTTTGTGTCGATTCCTTAATAAATTGACAGATTTCGTCGCCACTTATTGGTCTAATTCTTTCACGCAAAATGAGGAAAGCAATTCTGTATAGACACCTTGAAAAGGTAAGAAACTCTTACATGGGCTTCTTTCAGAAATGCTCAATTGTTGTTAAGCATTCCTGAAAAGCTGCCTTCAGAAATCAAGGTGTGGGCAGACCCCTGGAGAACACTATCTCTCAACCCACAACGAAATAAAAGAGAAATCATGTCATACCAGCTTTCGGCCTGGAATTGATATCAGCACCAGCAAGGGGGGTCAATTAAACGAACACATAATTATAGTAGATATCACTGTGACAACCCGCGACCTGGAAACTCAGTAACGACAGAGAACGAGGAGGCACTACTTTCGAAATAGGTTGCCTAGGGTGTTTTTGCTGGTTTATGTCTAGAAAGCACGAGAAGCACCTTTACTGTATTGGAAACGATTAAGTATGTTGTTGACGAACCTACAGCAATAGCCACCTCCACTGACAGAGATCTTGTTTCCGTTATGTTTCTGTTGAAGCCGCTGAACGCGTTGCGTAGTGGCCAAGTCCGAGAGGAGGCGGAACGGGGCCAGTATTAGACGCAGCTTCTTCATAAGCTTCTTCCACCGTAGACTTAATGAGCACCAAGCGATAAGACCAGAGAGAGGTACTTCATTGGCGTGATGCAACGCTATTTTACGCGACCCTAACGGCAACTGTGGTCCTCATATCTCAAGTAATGCCTAAACAATCCTGTGCGCGGACTTCAAACACTCGAACAGAACAGCGTCACATGGCTCTATACGCACTACTATGTGTCCGTATGGGTATTCTATATATTATTATTATTATAGATTATGCTATAGCACACAACAACAATAACAACAACGACAATTGTCTAAAAAAGTTCACACACAACCGCTGTTGTAATCGCCATATTCAACCATAGTCATCATCGTACCAAGCCACGATATATCCATGGCTCTCTTATTGATTAGTGCGTTTGACATTGAGTAGTCGTCGCTCGCGAGTATTACCATAGTGGCATTGCCATTGGCGGGCTTCCCATTACGGCCACAAATACAGCCAAGCCCAACTAACCAGCCAGCGGATGGACAGGTTCGTCGTTCTCGATGGCCTTTCTTCAGCTATGTACACCAGCTTTCGGCGTATAGAGCTATCCGACAAAACCACAGGCAGACAATTCATCACACTATGACATCGAACCTCATAGAGCAGATAGATCATATTTGCTAGTGTCGAAATCTCCCCCTGCAAATGCACCGGGGTCGTATATCGTATCGTAAGTGCACTGCGTGTGCCCATAATCAGTTGCCGTGATCCCATTACTTACTGGAGCTAGCAACAGTCAGTGAGTGTTGACCACCAGCTGGACTGACCAGGCGACAGCGTGCCCCAGCTGAACTGAGGTGGACTGTGCCGATAGATCAAGAGCGAGAAAGATGTGATGTCCCTCTTTGCGTTCTGTGTGTGTCTGTGTGTGCCTTAACGATACTATCGTTTATTATTAGTGATTCGTTCACAGTCGCGAGTCGCAATACGCAGCCATGCGAAGCTGTGGTCCCAGGGCGCTGCCAGCAGCAGCAGCCGCAGCCGCGGTGACGACCTCTGTTACTGCTGCTGCTGCTGCTGTTTCGTCTTTTATTTTCATCATTTTGCATTACGTCGAAATGGAGAAATCCGTATACACTCACTCACTATAGCTCGTATACAACAAAGGTTTTCTCCACTTCGTCCTGTTCGAACGCGACTACCACTGATCGCGCACTAAGTTGACGCAGCGAGCAGCAGGAGCAACGACAGCGGAACTACTGACGCAGAATTGACGCGAGACACTCGTGCCTCGCAGTGTCTATATGTCCGACGGATGGACGGATTGATTGAGGCGTCAACTTCTCTTGGGCTTCAAATCGACAGCCAGCACTTCTTTTAGCGAGGAGAGGGTGACTGAAAAGTTCAGTGGTGTCGCTAGCGCCAGAAGCGGTGACTCCTGCGAAGCAGCATCTCTCTGTTGCCACTGCTGCCGCTACGACTGCTTTGATCATTATTATTATTATTATTATTGTCGATTCTTTGCCGCAGTTGCCGCATACCTATCCTACCTCGGCAGCTTCTAGTTGTTGTTGTTCTCGATCGTTTTCGTCTCGGCAACGAGCACAACCGAGCCGTTGTTGCTGTTGTTGTGTGCCTATATTGTTACACTGTGGTCTCTCCTTAGCGGCAGATACTGGATGAACGACAATGTCCTCTCTATTTTTGTTTCTAATCGCCTTTTCTATAATAACTGTCTCGGCCGCAGCCCATTTGCGCTGCTGTATTGTATTATTGGCCGAGGTAGTAGTAGTGACCGCGCGCCCGCTGCTTGCTCCTCTTGACAACTGCTGCCTCTCTCTCTCTCTCGCTCGCTCTCTCACTGTTTCTCCTGAATATTTCTATTTACCCCTTTTGATATTTATTTTTCTCTCACTTTATTATTTACTGTATCATTGTTATTGTTATTATTACGATTATTCGTATCATTGTTATCTACACGCGCCCTGGCGAACGTTGCCACCACGACGATTGCAGTTGACAGTTGCGCGATCGCGGTTGCTACGCCTTGATTTTCATCGTCAACCGATGACGGCGCTGCCACCGCCGCCGACGACGACCCGAGCGGTCCCGGTCGCATTGACAGCCACTACGGCCATATTATCCATCTACGACGGCAGAGCGGACGGCCAGCAGATGGCACATACGTCCACTGCTCCATTGTGAACCCTAGTGAAGATCACGAGGCTATGTAAGTGGTGACGGCGATCGCGGCGGTACTGGAGATACATTGAACATTAGTCGTCCAGCTAACGTAGTGTGAACCACTCCATTCATTTGGTCGAGGAGCGGCAGCGATGTGGACCCATTCACTGGCTGCCAGTGTAAAACAAGCAGTACTCCTGCACAGCATAGCACAGCATAGGACGGCCAACACTGCTACAGAACGCTAACCTCTTTCCCAAGGAACGGCGAGACGTTAGAGAGAATTCGTCGAACACACAGTGCTGGGTATCTATGTATCTGACAGATGTAGACGACACTGGCGTAACTTCGACTAGCGAGTGAGCGATTTTCACGCAAATGGACACATACGTTTGTCCCTTGAGGGCCGGGCAGCGACTGGGTCAAGCAGGTCACTCATTCACACTGTATCGTGTGCATTTCAGTTAGCAACTTTATGCAGAACATTGAAACAAACAAAACTCTGTATTGCAACAGTCGAAATTTTTTGGTAACTGAAGGAGCGTGGGGAGATTTAGAGAGAGAGTGAGAGCTGGCTGTTAGGGAACGATTTTTTGTCAATGTATTGTGTGTTTTAATATAGATATATAAGATAATCAGTGACCCGTTTGGTGGCCGTGATGGTCATCCGAGGGAGGCGATGGCTGGCATTGCCTCTCTGCCTCAGCACAGCGAGGGAAAGGCGCTGTAGAAGGGAGGACCCCGCGCTTGTTCATGGTAGCGCAGACCAACCTGTGGCAGATCCCACCGAGGAGATTGTTGGCATTTTACTTTTGAAAATGGTTCTCATTTTATTTGATTCACTAGATCGTCGATGTTGTGGGAGATTGCCTAAAGTATATATTTGTGTATATATATATATATATAAACATTTTTTAATGGAATTACTTTGAACGCTTGTTACATGACCACAGCCTGCTGTCCGTCAAAATGTCAGGGTTCCCTATTCACGTAGCGGCCGGATAGATATGTCCGATTAGCGGTTCAAGACGAAGAAAACAAATACAACATTCCCTCACGTTGGGCGTACGTCAGCAATGCTGGGTCGACGCAAAATCCAAATAGACAAAACTCTAATCACGAGCAGGCAGGGAAGTTCAACAGCGCGCTTAACTTGAATGCGCTTTATTCCGGGTGGTCTAAAGCCATGAATGATCTCTATCCGTAATCAACTAATACGCGGTAATATCTAGTATCCATATTTGGTAGGATTACCGGGTATACCCTAGGCTCTATGTCGACGTTGGCTTATGCTTGGCAATACCACAAGGCTAGGGGCAGTGGCGTAATTCTCGATGATGCGATAGAAGTGTAGGCTTGAAGTGGCACCAGAAATAGCTGGTAACTGGGGCCAGCTACTGATCTGTGAAATCACGTTGTCCGAGGACTCTGCTCTCAAGAGCTTCCAACGGCGGGTTTACGCGTATCATGGGCACAGTTAAAGCTACCGTCCCGTCACACTATATCAAGATTCGAGGTCTATCCCGATCAAGCGATCGGGATTCCTTCACAATCTTTACGCTGATCCCGATGAACGGCGCCCAATAGCGTGGCTAAATCAATACAAATATCGAATGCTAAAATGTGCCGCTTGCTCTCAATACGAATTCTGACGCTTGAGACAGAATCGCTCAAAATTGTTCACGGCCATAATGTTGTCTCTTAGCAAGAAATCCCTGGGTGGTCCCCGATTTGTTCGGATGGCCAAATTCTGTTCAACGGCCTTTTTTTTTCACTCGCAAATTTTAAGAAGATCAATGCAACCATATTTCGCGACAGGCGGCGGTGCTGGCGTTGCCACCAGTGAAAGTTGAATGACTCTGGACGTCGTCTACCACGCTCAGCATTTGGTTCAAAGCCTCTTTCGGCTTAAGATCTGCAAAGATCTTCGTTCGTTGGCGGGTTTTTCACAATAAAAAAAATGACCAAATCCCCGAGTGTCTCTTTCCATAAGTAGAGCTGTCACAAATCGCCGCGCTGAACCAGTACTGATAAGATGTCGAGAGCACTGACGCAATGCCAAACATCCATCAAACTGAACCCTATTGATTCGTTTGTTGTTTAAGGCGTGATTCGGAAATGGTGTTAAAAAACCAGTTAAAAAATATCAGTCAGAGTATACCCTGTTGTGCAATATACATACATGCTATATATATATATATATCATTTATGTTACTTTATTACATTAATATAGTTCTTCGTACATACTTTGCAGCATGATTGTGTGTGCACCTCACAATTTTTGAATGACCATGGGAAGATAAGTTCCCTTTGAGGCGCCCAAAAACAAAGATATTTCATCCTTCTTCTCTCCGCGTAAAGCGAACTAATTAGCTGTTTCCCGATCCCGTAGCGAACGGAGATTACGAACGATTTAACATGTACTCCACTAATGACGAGAATCGTCTCCACCCTCCTCTTCGCTTCGAGTGGCTATATTATCAGTGTGGGGAGTTTGGCTAGCCAAGATCGCTGACGAGAATTCATATAGCAAACAAGCAAATTCGTTTTTAATTCCTCTGCGGGTTCGACGCACCAAGCCCGCTTTCAATACCTATCTCCTTCTTTTTTTCCCCAAATATTCTATTCTCGATTCCACTGACCCCTTCCTGTCACTACTACACTACTATTATTATTATTATGATTGTTCTTTTCGTTGTTGTTGTTGTCATCGTCGTCGTCGTTGTTGTTCGGGTGGTCGCCGGTTGTTGTCCTGGCTGCGACTGAGGCAGTTGACCAGCATTGTCGTCGATAATAATAATAATAATGACGATGATTTTTCTCTTTCTGCCGGCGTCATCTTCGCTCCGTTGTCGTTGTTGTCCTGCTTCTGCTGGTGCTCGGGAGGAGATGGTACGAACAAAACAGACCAATAGACGGACAGACAGGGTGAAAGAGGATCGCTTGAAGAATCGCCATGGCAAAACCAGAAACGAACGTGCCAGTTTAACTCCGGGCTCCGTTGGTGGCTGCTGCTGCTGCTATTGCAGCGATTGTGTCTGATGTCGGCGGGTATGCATCGGTCGGTGCGCGCCGTCTCCTCGAGAGCTGAAACCTGGCAGCGGCACCTGGCACAAACGAGAAGTTACCGCTGCGTGCGATGGCCGCTGGCCATCGCTGCCACTAGCCACAAATCCCCTGCGTCCGAACCGGCCCAAGCCCCCCAGTCTCAACAAGCCGTACCAACCTGGCTGCTGACCGCAAGCGTTGCCTGTCAGAGCAACAGCAATCGACTGACCAACGTTACCGAAAGCAACGGGAGCTTGACAGCTGATCAGACCTCGGTCCCCCCTTGCTATTTCTACGTGTTTCGTTGTGGTGAGCTGTTCGTCATTCGGGCCTCTACTACGAACAACAATCACAACAAGCCACAGCAACAGCAACAACAGCAGCAGCAACAGTGCTAACGCATGTGCATTATCTCGCTGGACCACTTCGGTTGTCCCGCCATCAGCTAACTATTGCAGAACCGCTTGAGGTAGTTACAGTACGAGTTGTTACATGAGATCGGCGATAGGAGATGTAGCAGCTTCTCTGTCATTTACAGCTTCCCCGCGGCAAAAAGCAATCAACCAGCCCGATTGACCGGTTGCTCAGACGGGTTAACAGTGCTGATTGGTGGTGACGCTGCTGCCAACCACGAATCCAAAAAGCACTCGAGTTATGGCCCGCCTGACGCTTCGATCCAGCCGTGGACCCACACAAGCACATTGCAGTGTGCTGATACACCGTTCATCCTCGGCTGCGGCGGCAGCTGCTTCGTTGGCTGCAGATGTAGCGACCGGTGGCAATTTTCAATTTTAGTCGTCGCCACACTAAAGGAAGTCAACATCAAGTTCCACAGGAACACGGTAGGCGAGAAATGAGCCGTTTGCAGAAGCAGCCCACAGGGTCACACCTGCAGAATGCAGGGTTAGGTTGAGAACGACACGATGATTGCGACCAGAGGGAATCAAGGAGGGTCGGGGACGGTTCGCAGGAAAACAGCTGGCGGAAAACCAGAAACGCTAAAGTTTCGAATTGATTTGGGAAGTGGAAACACGAGGAATAGCGGCAACGGCAGCCTCAAACGCTACAGGCAACCGACGCCGAGGCCATAACAAAAGGAGCGGATACCCCGTCAACCGCGGCGTTGCTCCCGCTCCGCTGCGATGGCCAACATGAGCAGTACGGTCAGTGAGGAAGAATTGCCGCAGGTGTAGCAACAACTGCAGTACCGGTAAGAGCGCAACATCAGCGTCCTATCGGCTTCTCGAGTCCACTGACGGCCATTTGCCGATGGCGGGCGTGAGAAATGATTGCAATCAAGATTTGCGGTCACCCGAGCCAGCAGCAAACAGCGACTAGAAAAGCATTCACTCATAAGGGTGGGAGATTGTTATTTTTTGCATAGCAGTACTTAATAATATTGTTGCCATTATTATACCCACCACGAGTAATATCATTTCATGATGCTAGCGGATATGATATTATGATATGTGTATGAAATACCAGAAGAACACACCCTTGTCTTTACGGCCGGTCATACGCGGAGCAGTGCCCACTCGATTGGTGGAATCGAAATTACATCGATACCATTTGTGAAATTGGTCGATTTGCGGTCGTCCGTTGTGTTTATTATAATGAAATTTCATCGCTCTGAGTTCGTTAGCGTTTGACACAACTGTGGCGCAACACTATGAGAGATCGATCGATGTTTGGTCCTGATCAAATGTAAGAGAGTGAATGAGTTGTTTGCTGAACCAATGGCAGATTAGCAAAAATATGAATCAACCTCCGGGTATACATATATATATATATATAAGACAGTGAACTTGTTTTTTTCTCATGATGCTATTCTGCGCGGTCGTAAGCCATCCGAAGAAATTCATTAGCACGCTATAAACCGCAGCAGGTAACAGTTGCCTATTTTCTACCCTCGTCTCTCTCTCTCTCTCTCTCTCTATGTATTTATTATGCATATGATGAGGTATGGCGGGATAAAAACTCGAAGAAAACGCACACGTTTCAATCTAAACAGGTGCTTTCAATATAACTGCTCATATATATATATATATACAGCAGACAGTGGATTATAAGATCTATTTATTTACATCTGCCATCTTGTGTCTCGTAGCAACCGCTAAGATTTTCCAATGGAAGATAAATGCTAGTCGCAAGGCTGCTGCTACCGCTGCAGCAATCATTTGTAACGGCCCTCAAGATGTTCCCTAGTAATATTATCTCGCTTCAAAATACAGACGACCGCCTGTTTGCTAATAGGACGTTCGATCGATCGATCGATCGGGTTGTCGAAACGATGACATTGAAATAAATGTTTCGTGATATTGTTGGCATTTCTTTTATTTGTTAGCCGGTCCTTATCCTGCTGCTGCTGCAGCTGCTGCTGTTTGAAGTCGCAACAGCAGAAGCCACACCGGCAGCAGCGGCGGTGGCAGAAAATCCGATTGGGTCAAAGATGAGCGCAGTAAAACGATCGGGATGGCCCCAGCGCCAGGTGTTGTTTGATTTTTATAGTTACTGTTATGGAATCGCCAGAGCGGGCCGGAGCACTCACTCGCAGCCGTAACGCTCTGAGCGACGAGAGGCATGTTGTCTATTATTTGTCTGCCTCCTCTTGGTTAGGTCGGCACGAAATTCATTGGCACCACACGAAGATGAGAAGAACAACGGTGGGTCGGTCCGCCGACCACTCAGAGCCTATGTGTTTGCCCGTGTGTGAGATATCAGAATGCCACAGAATACACGCGCAGATATATTGTCCATTCCAGCTATGGATTTAGCAGAAAGATACTACTGGCCTTGCGGTGGCTACATGTGCCCCATCTCGGAGTGTGGTTCCCTTGTGAAGACTTAATTCAATATTTATAATGTATGTATGCTTGTATTCTGTGCCGTAACTGTATACGGTGGCACCAGAAGCTACTTAAGACGAAGCGTTTACTAATTTAGATGTGTACTGTGGACATAGGCTACACAGGTCTATCTGCTAGATGTGTGTATGGGTGCGATCGAGGTGAGCTTGTCATTAAAAGCAGCCTTCGATATTCTTGTGCATTTTGGACGCAGATTCTTTTGTCGGAGGTTAGATTTTCCCTGTGTTATCCTAATCGAATGAACGATGATAATACCATGCTGCGGCACTACCATGTCTACATGCGTATGATATTGCGGGTGATTGTATCATATTCGAGTTCTTGAAGACATTATTGTATATTATTGCATCGTCATGGTAACATCAATGTATTAATGAGGAAAGCACTATGCTTAGCGCGTTTATATTAATTAGAGAAGCGTCAGGCGCCAACACCGAAAGAGAGAAAGAGAGAGAGGTACATGCAGGACTAAATATGTGACCAATTCGGAATTTTATTGGACAGACATCTATTTCTTGATCCCTTCAACTCAGCGATACGGCGAATACCATTCGAGTTCAGTTTCACTTCATATTTGGTTTGCAATGTGATTCTGCATCGTACTCGCAATCATCGGCACCTGCATGCCTTTACGAGACCGCTGACTTTCTAGCGAAGACGAGCATTCAACCGACTACAGTACCACAGCAAAAATCGAGGTGTCTAATTTTCGTGGTCCGTTTGGCTACCAGTACTTTTACCACTGCTGCCAGCCCCCCCGAGAGCTGTCGCATTTTCACCCAGCACTCTCATTCTTCGCTTCTTTTTCTGCCAATTTCATACGATGGCAAGAGATACCCATAGAGTGGCCTATCTCCCTACCAACACACACCTTCACACAAGTGCCTTAAACTAGAAGCACCACCACTTCGGCTACGATGGCTAGAAGCACAAGATTAGTGCAACAACAACAACAAACAACAAAAACAATAATAAACAACAACGATAACAAAAACAACAATATACAACAACAACAACGATAACAAAAACAACAAACAACAATAAACAACAACAACACCTGGGTATACCACTTGTAGCAGGCAGAAAAAGATGTGCCTTAGGCGACGAATCCAGGGCTCGTCCGTCGAGCAGGGTCAGCAGCAGGGGTAGCAGCAACCGAAAGCGGGCTGGCGAACTTGCACACATCGACCCATTGCAAAGAGTCGAAATCAGCAAATTTGTCAGAAGCAGACGCAGGCGTCGAGGAGGTGTTACCAGGTGGTCACCACCACCGGCCGCAGCCGTCTCGAGCACCAGCTGCTAGTGCTGCTGCTGCTGCTGCTCCTGGGGAAAACGCTGTCCGAGCGCTTCTATCAGAACCGGTAGGGCCCCAGCGAAAACAGTCGAAATAAACAGAGACCCGGCGCGGCAGAGAGTGAGAGTGGAGCGCGCGCATCATCCAAAAAATCACCATAGAAGGAAATAATGACAACAACAGCAACAACTGCGGCACTAGCAACAACAACAGCAGCAGCAGAAAGACAATAGTATTCGTCCGTCTCGCGAGTAGCCGTTGTCGCGGCACCAGCAGCAGGCCTCGACGCCGTAGTCAAGAATGTATAACACATAAAAATTGGCCGTAACGAAGTTATTTGCCCAGAATCAAAGTTGAACACCAGCGGTGGTTCGGTGGTTGACCAGCAAAGCAACTGTCTACCACTGCCGCTGAGAGAGTACAACACGCTGTCGACGAATTTCACAAGCGTCAGAAGACGAACCGATGAGATGGCTGCCTGCTTCATTGCTTGGATAGATATATAACAGATGGCGGGCCGGAGCGGTGCTGTCGCTCGCCAGCGTCGGCAGAAGAAAAAAAAAAAAAAAAAACGATAAAATGACGTGTGATTGACAGAAGTGGTGGCGAGTGATGAAGTTCTCTGACCAGCGGCGCCAGTTGAACATCGGGCAAGGAAGAACTGAAAGCAAAGTCGCAGTTATGAGTTGTCCTGATACTAACGGATAGCGGCGCATGGAGCTGTGATGGCGCGCACTGCGGAAGCGAAGTGGTAGACCAATCACATCGACATATATACACATAGGCATATATAGACCCATAATAAATTGTCCTCTACGACCCGCCCGAGTGGTGCTGCACATATGTCTAGCGCGTTCTCTCCTCGCTGCTTCCTCATATGTGCCCTATCTGTATGAATACACACACACACACATATATATATATATTGTGTGTGCATTTCATGTGAGACAATTGACAATGGACGACACGTAGATGAGCGTGTGAAAAATAAGCGCAATTTTTATCTGCATCCTGCTGTCGGACTGAATATAGTTATTTGCATAGCCGAATCATGTTTATGTTGTGTGATTATTCTTCGCGGTGGAGTGGAAAACGAGAATTGACACATATGTAACATTGATTTTGTTGTGAGCCGGCAGAGATGGCTCGCTCGGACAGCGAACGCTTCTCGTACTATGGCCCCCGTTGATTCTATCGTTGTCTATGTCGGTGTTCTTGTTGTTATGTTCTTTCTGCTTAGCATCAAGCATGTGACTCCCACGCTCTCAGCTCGACGATATGAATGACTGCCAGAGATCTATGGAATATCGGGCACTTTTTACTAGTGACAATTGGCTTTGGTTGAAGATGACGTTGGCGTTGTATCGGGCGATTGGGGTCAATTGACAGAAGACGCAAGATTGCCTCAGGCAGAATTTCGCTCGAGGCTCAATCGGAGAACACTTTGCTTGAAAATCTGAGGCGGCTCCCAATCGACGCTAAAACATGATAATTAATTTATGTTTTCTATGGGTTTTTTTGTTTGTTCAATCATTTCAGGTCTGACAAGGAAAAGGACCATGAAAAGGAGTCCAAGGATCATGCGACATCGTTGTGGTCCCGCGCGAATTCGCTCCGGCAAAGTCTGAGACATCGTACAAATAAGCATCATGCCCATTCAACGTCCGTCTCTGTTAGTAGAATCACGGGACAGGCGAACGATGAGACTAGTCATAATAATAATAACAATAGTAATACTGTAGCGCGTCTTACGAAGCAACGCTAAAAGCAGTTGTACCGTGGACGTTAAATGTTGGCTGAGAGTCAGCCTGAAAACCTTTAAACCATTAATACTGTACCGCAAGGGCAGTTCAGTGTCCATCAGTGGCGTAATGAGTTCATTGAGCTTGGAATAGAATGAATGGAATGCTGTCAATAAATGCCACAATAATCGTAGACAGAATTAAATAAAATACCGAGTACAGGAGAAACTAAGTATCCAGGCTGAGCCAAAATGGGTTGCGCACTGTGGAGAACAGCAGATTGACAGTTGCCTGTATTTCGCATCTTAAAAATATATAACCAAGCAATTGCCAAAGTCACCGAGTGTGAACTGAATCAAGATTAATGTGAAATTTAAATTATATATATATATATCTTATATTTATGTTTCCTTGTGCGATATTACGCGCAGGTATTGATTGACGATCTGCCAAGGGGTCGACGAAATCCGGGTGGCCCGGGCGTACCCCTACGGCGTGAATGGGGCAGTCACCGAGATATCTCGAGGTCCCGCAAAGCACAGAGCACGGCCACGCTTCAAGGTAACAACAGAACGCCTATGCAATGGCTATTTATCAGACACACATAGAATATGCTGTCAAACTGAAAAAATAAAATAAAAACAATTCAAGAAAGTTACCTACGAAACCGTCTCCTATACAATTGCGTTACTCTCCGAGGAACATTTATAGAGATTCAGCTTCGCAACCTTCACCCTGTTCGATATATATATATATATATATATAATATATACGGAGTTAGTTTTACTAGTAGTATATAGGGGATTGTGAACTCTATATGTTGATCCCGTGCTGTCCCCGACCCAAGATTTTACTCATGACCCATCAGGTTTAATAAGATTGTACGCTTCGATATTGTTCTGTGCCGCGATTAATTGCAATTGCAATAATGACGCGAAACAAAACGCACGCATGTGCAATTTTCAGATTCAAACATGTGCCCGAAATCGTTGGTTCGACGCCACTCATCGAAATCTCGTCCTGGCGAACTCACCCTCAGTCTCAGTGGAACCGTGGCAAATTCGCTGCAAACCCTCCCCGACTCCTGTGCGATGTCACTCGGGGCGGTGAGGTCACCGCCGCTGGCGGTTCAGGAGGACATTGGCACAGTGTCCTGCGATACCGGGTACGTAGGTTGTCCTATAATATCCATATATCACAATTTATCCCCAGAACGTTAATGTTGTTTGTATGAAAAGTTCGGCTAGAAACATTTTAATCGATTTTCCTATTATATTTACTTGGAATTGTTGAAAGGCCATAACGAGACGAGAATGAATGCCATTATTGTATGACATTTAATAATGTATATATATATATATATATATAAGCTCTGCATCTCTATGTGTGCACGCTAAAATAGTCATGTTATTATATTATAATCCTTATTAGCGTTATATTTATCGGGCATACAGTTGTATCCATAATGCTGTGAACTTTATACCGAAATCGTGGATATAGTCTACCCGAGACATGGGTCTGCCTAATCAGCGTCCTCTGATATGTCTATTGTTTTTGCTCTTTCTTGATTTTTGATTTTAGGTCCATCGAAATGGAGTGTCCTATTGAACTACGAGGAACCCCGCCAGAGTGTTGGCATCGGAAGTAAGGATGCTTACAATTTATGCATGACAAAATTGATGCCTCTGACTGTATCAAGTGGCGAGCGGACCTTATTGGGGGGGAGGGGGGGTATTTGTGTGAAACTGAGCAGAATTACTAACTTGACAATGAGGAAAGATGACCGTATGCAATACACGATCACTTCTAGTGCTTTTCAGCTGACTCTCAGCCGTTCCCCTATGAGACAGGCCTTGGAGCCACCTTTGAGAATTATATCAAGAACTTATTGGGCAATGCAAAGTTGCTGTTACTATTGTTGTTATTGTTTAAAGGTGAATCGAGATTCAGTGATACATAACAATGTAGTGTTAATGACTTATACAACTTTAAACATACAATAGTTAGAGAATTAGTTGGGGGCAGGGTGTCAGGCTGAGTCCGTGATGGTCATCCCCCGAGGGAGGCGATGGCCGGCATTGCCTCTCTGCCTCAGCACAGCGAAGGAAAGGCGCTGCAGAAGGGAGGACCCCGCGCGATTGTCTGTGGTGGCGCGGATCAGCCAGTGGTTGATTCAGTTATTCCCAGTAGAGTGAGGTAGTGTTTTTTTCGCAAGTGGCAGAGGTCACACAAGTGATTAAAAAGGGGGCAGGCGAACGAGTGCGCCAGGACCCTTAATCACCGGCAAAAGATACCACTACACGGATGCCGCCTTATCTCAGTCTGATCTATGGGGTATTCATTAGGTACTGGGTTTACGCAATGTAGTAGATTTTTGTGGTAACCGTTTCGGCTTACTTAAATCATTCTATTCATTAATTAGTGTATTTCAATTTAATTATAATGATCGTGAACACCTATTGGAGCAGTGATATATGTGGCTGCAGAGGCTCATCAGCGTGTCTATCATCAATGAAACTCATAATCTGAACAGACTAAATCTATATAGCGTTTAAACCAGCACGGGTCCTAGCCTACTGCATATGTTTAAAATGCATCAATACACACCCTTTATTGTGAGAAGCGAACCCGTTGTGAAGGAAGTACTTCCCACTCCAGCTCATATCGATTAAAACAGAAGGGAATAAGGCGCCGGCGCCTTATTTGTTTATAGAAAAACGAGCGAAATCTAATAAATTATTCGTGTTTGTCCGTGTTTAATGCAAATCAAATCCTAGTTCAAGGCGCAGTAACATGGGCACAGGCACACTCGACTCAACCCTCGACCGGAAAAACACCGCGACCCAACGAAAGAGCACCGCACAACAACAGCGGAAGCTCACGAAGGACTCAGGTTACGAGACGAGCGTGTGCTCGGAGCCTGACTATGTGAATGCGACCTTCTTCTCATGTACTGTTGAAGCTCAAGGAACAGCGTTGTCACCTTCGCAGCAGACAGCGCTCAGCGCCTCGCTCAGGTTAGTCGTGCACCACTCGTTCTCATGCAGCAAATCTCAGGCAAGTTTTAGTAAGACGTTGTGGGATTTAATTGGGTTAATCAAATCTCCGACACCAATCGAATAATAATTCCGAGGTTTCGTATGAGAGGTGAGTATGACCTGGAACGTGTACGATAGAATAAGGATATGCCTCGCAGAGGACACTGCAGAAACAGGCATAAACGTCGAATAGAGGGGAAGAAAACGTATGACAATTCTGAACAACCGGTCGCAGGACACCGATTCGAAATCGACTGATTCTGTTCGACAGCAAGTGCGAGGGAGCAAGCGAACCCCAAAATATTGGTGGATGAAAAAAATCGTTCAACTCACCAATTGTGGTAAACGCATTTGCTGAATGCAATTGGTTTATGGACGATTCATGAATGACGAATGCTGATGACGTCAATAGTCTCTTACGATAGGATACCGGTTCGGTTAGTCGACCAGTGCAAATTACTCATGATGAGTCTTGCGGGATATATTAGCAGAAGAGTTCAGTGACACACATCACAGAGGCAACAGATCACGGACGGCTCCAATTTACGGATTTACAGATGGCAACCCTATGCGACAAATCGAGTTTGTCAGACACACAGGTCCGAACCAGATCAGACAACTGCTGCGGATATGAATCATTTTTTCGCGCTGGACACTATCAGATATCAATACGCTCAGTCGATTATATCAGCAAAAGCAACAGCTCTGCGTAATATTACCGCTCTGAATAATACTATACGATGTATGCATATACATAGACGGCCGCTGGGTGTATCACGTCACCACGATCACTGCCCGCGGACGAGTACAGCCGTTCCTACGATAACTAACTGATGCTCAATGCAACTGCTCATGCACTTCGTACGGAGGGGTGACGCCTGACCAGTGACTTAGACAAGCTGAAGGGACACACAATAAGACGACTGTAGCAGCAGCAGCGGCAACAATAGTAAAAGCAATCCATTTCGGTTGGGCCCTGTTGCGTCCATAATCAACCTCGTTGGGTCAAAGCGCTCCATCTCTTCGACCGATGCTCAGCCGCCGATGAGCGGCCGTCGTTAATTTATGTAAAAATGTCCAACTTTTTCCCGCTATCGACTACACTTAGACGCTTCGCCCGATCCTCTACGGCGCGGCACTTGCAACAGAGGCGTGCACCTCTGTGTATTTCGAAGCGAGCAATCGTCGTTGGCGTTGTTCCCCGTGACGGTATTAGTTACAACAACAACGGCAGCACCATCCGCAGCAGCAGCAGAAGCTGCAGCAGGAACACGATTTTACGGTGTCGAGTGAATTACGAGCCTCACAGTCGAACAACATCGTCGAGGACAAAAAAAAACAACAGAAAACACAAATGCACAACGTGGACGCCTCTCCCTCTCGCTCAAAGTGATAATAGTAAAAGGAGGCTGCAATGAATGAGCATGCATATCATAGACTTCTCCCTGAGCAAAATTCATCGTCGTTTTCTTCTTCCTGTGGTCGTCGTGGTGGTGTTCTGCCCTGTTCGATGCCGTTTCCAAAAATCTAAAGCAGCATTTTACATCTTCATCATTAGCACCATGATCAGCATTATTGTCGACATGATCTCACCACACACGATTGCGTGCACGCTTTGTATGCGAGAGAGCAGCAAGTGTCAGAAGCATTATTGTGGTTGCAACGGGCCTTATCGAAGCTCAGGCGGCGGCTGCAGCAGCAGCAGCGGACGTCGAAATGGGTCGACCAACAGCGGCAACACCACTTTGCTATCGTCACCGAACTGAACTTTACAGTGACTCGGATCCGCCGCCCTGTGGAACGCTTGTCCCTCGGCACAGCAAGCAGAAGCAGCAACAATAGCAAACGCAAAGATGTATCACGTACTACGGTGTGGTCTCATTATTATTAGTATTTTTATTGCGCTTAGTACTCGTCTACTGTACCGCACACACATGTTCATGCGTTCGCCGGGTGAATATTCACATTTGCTACGACAGTTCTCGGCCTGCGTTGATACAGTGTACATTACATGGCACAGCTCAGAGTATGAGAATAACGGTGTGCCCCATCTCCGCAGCAGCGATTAGGCCATTCGACATGAGCATCGTCTCCGGCGGCGTCTGATGCAGCTTCCCCCAGCCTTCCCCGCCGCCCTCGTACTCCCTCCACAATATCTCTCTTTATCTTTACTTTTCTCTCTCTCTTTCTATCCATCTATCTCTCCGAGGCTCCAAATCGTCACGCTTACCGGCCGGCGCACCGTCATATGAACGCTGATGTCTCGTGATGACAGATATATATATATATATGTATATACGAGCTGTATGTGTGCATGCATGCGGGTCGGGATTACACAGCGCTCACGGAGAGCCCCTCTAAATGTCGAAGCGTTGAGCCGTGGTCGAGTGGCGCTGGGGTTAGCGCAATTCATGAGAAGAACAATCTCTCTCTTTCGCCTCTCTTGCTCGACCATTTTTGCTTGCGCTCCTAGTAAGGCATTCAGATATGCTCCGCCGTACATTGTACCACACACAACTGTATGAACCATTTTTTTCGAGCGTTTTTCGTTGTGAATTCTTATAATTATTATTATCTGTATTGTGTTTATATGCTCGTATTTCGTCCGTGCGTGAGTGGCTGTGTGTCTATGTCCGTCGCGGCATTCGTGATCGGATCTCTGCTGCTTCGCCGACCAGTTACAGGGCCTTCTACCATCGTTGACATGTTTCCCGGTGGTTGCTATTGTGGCTTTGTCGTGGGAGTTGCATCGGCGGCTGTGGCGGTGGCGGCGGCGGCGACGGCCGTGATGATAATCAGTAATAATCTCTTGTTTTTTGTTGTTTACACGCCCTTAGATGCCAGAATGGCATCACCGGTGTCTGTGGCCCAGCTCTGTGGCCTGGTCATCCATTTCAGATATGGGGGCTGGTCAGGGGGGGATAAACGGGGCTGGGGTTGATGAATTTGAAAAGAAAGTAGCAATTTAATTCCTCAAATATTGTTAAACCCAGCACAGTATATAGATATGTGCACGACGAACGTCTCAATGTTGATAGACCAGCTAGCACTAGGAGTTCTCGTATTGGCGATGATAATCACCATAGAATAACTCAATGTAGTCTTAGTATTCATTCGTAGCGCCGGCGCGAAGCTATGCCCGAGTGAACATTAATAGTGCGCATAATAAATATAGACAAATACGAATCGGGCATGATCGTTTGGAGCAGCTAGCATGAAAGAGGAACAAAAGTGACTTATTTTTCTTTTATCACGCAACAGTTAAATAAAGGACAACCATCTCAGGGATGCTCTGGCGATGCAGGCTCGCTTTTCGCGAGAGATTTACACTGGCGATTTAGCTGGCTGGTAGAAGAGGGAATCGTGTTGGGATCTTTCTTGCACCTCCTCGGCCAGGCCAGACCCAGGACTAAGATTCATTGGGTTGACGATGAAGGACACTATCCCCCAGGGATTACCACACAATACACGAATGTGAGCTATAGGCGGGAGTTAGTTTGAAATTATTTTCTTGATATATTTTTTCTTTCTGTATGTTTTTTATTTAGCTGGGTTCCATTTGTTTTTCTAAGAGACAAAATCGTGTCTACTGTGATCAACAAAAATACCCACCCCGCTGAAGTCCTCATATGAAATTGGATTTGCTGTTTTTAAATGACGTCCGTTATCGTTAGCAGAGTATACACAATAGTCCTGTCGACCTCTCCGAAAGAGCATGTGATTGGCTCCACTTGAACAGGATAGAATGACAGAACTAACAGCTGGCGATACGCCTAATTTCTAATCTATAATGAAATGTGTCTTAATATATTCACAAATAGCAGTTCACATATCGTCTCACATGTACACGCGTACCCTTATATATATATATATATATATATATATATATATATATATATATATAATGGATGAGATTATACACGCATTTAATGCTTTTTTCTGGATAGACAACGAGACGCCCCAGCGCTTTAAAGGCTGCTGCAGATGGCTGCCGGCCATTATGTAATGATTGTCCGATCGGAATATTTACAGCGCACCGGACATTTATCGGTATCTTGTACCGGGCGCTTATATATATATATATATAGGCCAATTGATCATACTATCGCTCGCGGACCTGCCCCGCGTCACGGGTAGTACGGAGAGTCACAAATTAGTTGTAATTTATAGTGATATGCTTTGGACAACAATCGCAGATATCTGTTTTCGAATAGAAGGATGAATTTAATCATGTTACACTTCTGTATTATATGCCACATCTAATAAGTAGGCTCGCTCTCTCTCTCTCTCTTTTTCTCTGTGCTATTTACTCAGATCATAATAGATATTGCGATAGTGAATTATTCGATGTAATGAGAGACAATATCCGTTACTAAATCAATACCTAACACGCTGAACACCGGGGAACGATCGTCTCGTCGACGAATCTAGGTTAATGTGTGTGTTAATATCAATGAATTAGAAACGACAGCCAATATAGAAGCGTGGTCACTGATTAGCATATTATCAAATGGTGTGTGCGTTTAAGATATTACCGCTATAGTGCCACACTTACCCGAGCGCTCTCCATTGTCATGACAGCCAGGTATGCCTGAGCATGGAACGAATGACTGATTGTTTTCGATACATTAGCTGTTAGCGCCCGTTGAGAGTCCCTTTTCTGTGAAACATTAATATTATTCGATGAAATACAATGCAGACATTTTTGTGATCCGACGCATTTTCATTCGAATTCACAGCTAATCGATATGTTTCTTATAAACTCCAAACACACCCCTAAGATACAACATTAATGTTTATGTTGTTTGTGCAAGTTTAAACTCAGCTTCGCATTTCACCTTCTTTTAACTGTGACCATATCTCTTACCTTCGTTCAAGCCCATTTCAGCCTGCACCCCCCCCGGTCTCCTATGTATAAACAAACCAAGCAAACCACACCGTTTTATTTGGCCCCACTGTTTTTCTGTTCAATGAAATGAAGCACTGTGACGAAACCCTGCTCTTGTGGAACTGACAATTCTCACTAAGCAAGCTATGAAACCATATGTATATCGTCTACTACTTCCTGTATGCCTTGTGGTTGTCGCGACAATTTCTTTTTTTTTTTCCATTCCGAATGTATTCGAACCTACTAAACGAAAAGTATAGCTACACCGTCATGTGGCCGCCACACTGAGAAGTCAGCTATATGTTGACGCGGTTCGGTCGAACGAAATCAGTCATCGAAATACCATATGTACTACTTACTATACCGCTGTATGCGATATGTGGTGCATTTCGATTATAAATTGATTGCGTTTCGCCTTTCGTGAAATCCCCTCGCGGCGTCGTGTTTCCCCCTGAATGTTCAATCCATTGAGGTGGTTGTCATATATCTCTTCTCATACATTGCACTATATGCTGCACAGGGTATACATGTCAGCACTGACCCGCCTGGGCGTGCGTGTGTGTATGTGTTCAGGTCACAATTGATTCTGTTTTGTCATCGATGGCGGCCAGTTCAGCAGAACCGACACCATTTTCGATCATCATTCTGGATCGACGGCAGCGCGCGACAGTGGCCAACAACAGCAACAGGTAGCAATGGTACAAAGTCATTGAAGCAATCGTACGCCAGCAATACAAATAGAATAGAAACGGATGAACGCAAGGTTCGTTCGGAGGAAGCAGCGGCGACCGTCGCCGCCGCCGTACGCCGGCGGCGGCGCGTTATGAACGCGCCTCGCCGAACGTGGCCCAACTGGCGTGAGCGGTTTCGACGCCATCGGGTAGAAATGGCACTGGCGATCGATCCATTGCGCTCGAAAAAGTACGTTAAGCGTTTCAATTTGCCCGCCCTTTGCCTCGGCTGTTCTGCGCTGGCGGAAATTCGAAGTGTTCATTCAATTCGTCGACGGCCTTTCGACGGCGAAGAGGCTGAGTCCTACGGCCGTAGCTTGCGACCGGTCTTCGCTGCAGTGACAATGGCCATTCGTCAAATGTTGCCTTGCGTAGGTACATTTGCTCCACAAGTAGTCAGTCATCAGTGAATGTGTATAGCGGTTGTTGTGTTTGTCGGCTCGCCGGCCTGCCTGCCCGCCGATAGCTGGCGGTCGTTTCCAACCGAAGCCATGGACGTTTGCGTACGCGCTCATGTGTCTGTGTGTGTGTGTGTGTGTGGGTGACATGCACCAATGTAAATATCATATATAAGGGGGAATCGAGCAAAACTGTTTCCGATTATCATCATGATTATTATCATTATTATTATGATTTCGGTTACTGTTATGCGCCTGACGTGTAAATAGATGAGAGGAGGTTGAATGGTCGCGAAAGCGATTTTGGTTTGCGTCAACAGCCAGGTTAGTCACATACGGACGGGTACACAGATTACAGAGTCGGCCCCCGTTCGAGTTGTCAATGAGCTTAGAAGTGGCTAGCCGGTGTTCGGTGGATCGATTGGCGCCGACGCTTCCGAGCATCGTTATTCGTATTGATGTTGCTCTACTGCAACTGTTGCTGCTGCTCATATCGTTTTTGATGTCAACTGCATCTGCTGTTGCTGCCGCTGCGATTTCCGCAAGATGACCGCACCCTTTGTGTTCTTCATGTATTATACATGGTATTGTAGCTCGCCTCGTCAGTTGGTGATACCTGACGCTCTTCGATCAGAGGTACAACTTCGGTCAGGTCTACCGGATGTACATCTGATCGACCATTGTAGACGCATATGACTACCGCCGTCCGACAAACGCCAATGTGATGTTTACGACAGTATTAATATACACGCGCATACATAAGCGTAAGGAAAAGTTGGATTTAGCGTTTTGCATGTTCCACTTATCCGGCAACTGGTCTGAGTAGCAATCAAAAGTTGACCTGCCATTGATCGAACGCACTAATGACACCGTGAGCGCTTTGCTGTGAGCTTTGCTAATCGATACTAATACTGATCGGTGTATGGTGATGTTGCAGTGGCAGCAGCGAGTTGCGGCGTCGACAACAAAAAAAAACTACTTCAGCAGCAGCAACAACACCTTGGATCGAGTGGAACAGTACATTCGAAATGATTTCTCGCTGCTCAATGAATGAGCTTTTCGTTGGCCCCCTAACGAAAGCGGAGAGCGCTTGGTATATATTTATCGACAATCGGCGTGTACAATTATTCGTGATGAAAATAATAGCAATGTCGGAGCTGGCTTGTTGCACTAGTCTGTTCCACCACGCTCTGGAATTGTCCTTCAGTTGCAATGTGACCAACGAGATGGCATTTCTAATTAGCCCCTCGTCCGGCGGACGCAATAGCGGGTGGTGACTTACCAATCACCTAATCAATCAGACCACGGTCCCCCTAAGGCAAGCATATTCTTGACTAACAATTATGATTATGTGCGCCCACCACGGCAGTCAGCCGTTGCCAGCCGGTCGATAATTGCAACTTGCTCTATGACGGTGGCCGGCAAAACAATTGCCACAAAATGCACAGCCAGTACGTGAAGGCAGCCCCGATTATTGATTGGAAATCAATTTTCTCCCAATGATGATGTGATAACGAGGAGGGTCTTCTGATAGCGGCCAGTGGCGTGCCGAAGCGGTCGAAGATAAGGCGTATTTGAGCCACTCGTGGTCATGGGATTACTTTGTGCTCAGTGGACGTTGTATGCCATTAATGTGTGCGTGTGCTGTTTGTGCTTTCGCGAAGCCAATGGCGCAATAGTCGCCGAGGTAGCACGTTAGCTAGAAGAAGATAAACCAGAACGAGATGAAACTCTTCAGCAAAGCATGTGAGCTGGCATATATGTACATCGTTTCACGTTGTACAGTAAATGACGAGGCGATTCGTTAACGGGAGACGGAAGGTTCGCCCAGTCCAGTTGTCATGACTGGCTGACCATGTGACAACGGGGGAGAACTGCAGGAGAATTGTCGGGCATTTTCGAGTCGACTGTAACAACAGCTTAATATCGTTTTGTGCACGGTCGTTCATCGCGAAATTAATAATTTAATGCCGTCGTTGCTGGTAACGCCACGCCGTTGACCGCTTATCACTCGAATCGAATCCAGCCACCGTTTGCCGGCAACAGCAGCACAGGGAGCAGAATTCCGTAAAATCCCCTGATAATCCCCCCTGTCAATTAATGTTGCGCCAACCGAGCACCCGTCAGTGACAAACGCTAATCCTTCGAGGCAAGCATTCAGGCACAAATGTCCTCCATTATTTCTCATCATCCGAGGGCTGAGTTTGTCCTGCGCATGTATACATATGGGATGCATACGTATCGGGTTGAATGAAGTTGGAGGCCGCCGACGGCTGGCTTTCTGGCCCTGCGAATGCCGCCACCGCCGCCGCAACGATTTAATCACAATCGTTAGTTGTATGCTTGTGGAGGCCGTTGTAGTTGTAGTAGTAATTGATCCTCGAATGATTTGGCAAGAGAGCGATTATCGCTGACCGCTGCTTTTCAATAGCGGGACGACTTCGGAGCAGAACGGCGCCAGCAGTGCATTTTCACCGTCGAGGACTTTCTCGTGAACGCTTCTATGGTCCGCGAAGTCAGCAATCACGTTTGGGTTATATGCAGACGCCAAGGAGGGCGTATCAAATAGCTCCATCGGCCAGCCAACTTCCTCCAGGCCAACCGAGAGATAAGCACAACTCGGCACAACGGACATCAAGCAGTAGGCACCGTTCGGGGTAACGCTCAGTTCTGGGAAAACGCGGATGCCATCGACTCTCACGGACAACGACGGTGTCGGGCCAAAATAGAATTCGCGCGGCAATCAAGCCGAGAGAGAGTCTGCTGTTGGGCGCGGGGAGATCGGGAGGAGACAATCAGGAAAAAAAGACGCATTTCAAAAGTGTTGCGCAGGAATATATTCTAGCGAAGCCAAATAGCAGAAAGTGTCAATCCGACGGTGCGTACGTGCTATCATCGTCGTCATCGGCATCGGTTGTACAGACGAGTGAGGTGGGCGATTTTCCATGAATCTTCAGAGGTGTCTCCTCACACATACTAAATATATGCACGAATCGATCCGTCTGTTCCGAGTCTGTTACGCAGCAGGAACCTACTCATGGGATGCGGTGTATCGGCGCTATGTACTCGGTGTTGACTCAATCAGCCAAGTGCGTATGAAGTATGACGCACTGGGCTAATTTGGTGGATTTGTTTAGTTGGAAAGTTCAAATAGATTTGTATGTGTGTGTCTTCATTTTTGTCTGGGGTTAATCTGCTACACACACACACACACACGCACACATATATATATATATCATCATGACATGTATATGAGTACATACAACTGCAGCTTATTACCACTGCTTCTATTGTCGGCGGGAGAGGTCTGAAGCGGATGCCATGAACGTTTGACACCGATGAAACACCGTCAAGCGCCATTTCTACCACAGACTCTACCTCTCCTGCAGCTGCCCCTCAGTAGAGTGTACGGTAGGATCCTCCTAGGTTCGGAATTTCCTCCTCTAAAAAAAAAAAAGAAGGTTCGGTGGTCCTCACCACCGCTCTCTGTCCGTGGCAATTTAACCCGTATCGTGCCTATTAACACTATTTTTTCTTCTACCACTGGTCGCCAAACTGTGGTTATCCGACGGCTGCATAGAGTCATCGGATGCCACGTACCAGAGAGCGAGTAAGACAGAGAGAGCGACAGACAGAGAGAGAGCCATCGTTGTTTTGGATAAACTAGCCCGGCGTAAACGCCGGCGAAGCATGCGAATAAATAGCATCAATCCGAAAGTCCACCACGAGCACCCAGCATAACAGACAACAAGAAGTGGCGAACCGAACGAACGAAGAAACTAACTGGCACTCGTTGGCGGCGCGCCTCTATCTCTGTTGTTGCTTGCTCGGGCTGTTTAGCGGTTGGGTCTTTGGTGCTGCAGCAGCAGCTGCTGTTGCTGCTGCCTCTGGCGCGGTACAGCCGTGTTATCATGTTCCTGAGTCAGGAGCCGCACTAGTGAGACACACTCTCGTACGTAGCAGCAGCAACGGCGGCGGCGGCGGCGGCGGCGATGTTTGCTACGGGGGATTATTCTTGCTGCCACCACCGCGCGCGCAAGACTGTCCCCAGCGGCGGCAGCGGCCGGAGCCGCGTTGCTTTTGCTTCTTCTGCTATCGCTGTCGGCGCTGCTGGTTATGCTGGTGAATGTAGATTTTCTCGATCTTCTCTCTTCATTTTCTTTCGATGTCTGTGGAGGGCTAGCGGACTGGCTGCTCCCTGCATCTCCGCGCTGCCTTATTCCCTCCCCACGTTGGAAATGTCGGCGAGGAGGAGGTGGCGCGCCTGTCCCCCACTAGCGAACGAGCTGTCCACATAGGCAAGCAAGCAGAATAGAAGTACTGACGGCCTGGACGGTGGCATCGATCGCGGCATTGCGCTGCTGTGCTGGACCAGTGAACGACCAGCAACAGCAGCCGCAGCAACAGCAACGAGCAACGATCGACAAGTTCGATCTCCTCGTACAGAGCCAAGGGTTGCTGTGGCCGCTGCTTCCACTGCTGCCAGAGACGTCGTCGTTCCACCCTGCCGAAGTGCTGCTGTTGTTCTGTCGAAGAAGGCTGCCCGCCGAGTAAACGAAGATCCGTCGCTGCAGTCCGCGTCGTCACGTAAAGGCCACAGTGTGTTTGTGGCCGGTTCGGAGCGCGCGAACGCTGGAAGAACGCAACGTTCGCCAGGAAGAACGATCGAGTGCCGGTTGACTGACGGTGCCTGTTGGTGTCCGTCTGTTCAGTGTTGGTGGTGTGCTTCGTTTCGTGGTGCCCTGGGTATCATCCGCCGCCGCCGTGCTGGTATCTCCGTGGTATTAGATCCTTCTTGACTATCTCCGTTTTCTCCTCCGTCCCGGCATCGTTATTTTACTTGTTCTGTGCGTGCGTATAGATGTTCTGCTGATGCTGATGCTGCTGCACTCGTGGGTTCGTCTGTCTGACCGGCCATCCGTCCGCTCATCTGTGGGGTCCGCGCGCACAGGCTATTTCGTCGTCACGTCGCCACGAGGCCGTGTATATCTATGAGTGTGTGCGTGTGTGTGTGTGTGTCTGTAAGACCCGGCACAGAGCGTTAGCATAGCTGGCACAGCTAAATAGAAGGAGGAGGCTATATATTCCTTGTTGTGCATAAGTTTCGACGTTCGCGGGTCTTGGGAGAACAGGACGAAAAGAAGAAGTGCTGTGCTGGCTGGTCCGTTGTTTGTGTTCATTTCTCCAGCCAGCATACGCTGCACAAACAGCAGCGCACACATACACACACTCGTATAGGCTCATGTTATTATTGTTGCTGATAGTAGACCGCTGTGATGGTTACGCTCATCGTGGTTAGATGGAGTTTCGGCCAAGGGTTCGCCGCTGGAATGCGCGCGGCTGACTGCCATAACAAAATCGATATATAGTGATTGAGGTTGGAACGGGGTGCATTGTAGATGGCCAACCGGTAGAAGTCCAAGGCTAGAACAACAAGGAAGACAGCCCTCTGGAGTGGTGTGAATTGATCGGCAACGCAAGTCTCGCGAACTGTCTGACCGTCCCGAGAATCACCTCCAAGTTAGTGATTAGTGCGATTCAGCGGTTGCAACGTCTTCGCTTTCGGATTAACGGTGATAGTTCCTCGCCGACGGCGTCGTTCGTGCCCTTGTGCCGCTACGACCCTTGGTGTGGTCTCTTTGAACGAAGTGTCCTCCATAGTCTAGAGAAGCATTTCGAATCTTGTTGTCCGTGTTTCGCCCCGGGTCGGGTTCGCCCATTCGGTGTCAGGCGAACCGGTAAAATTCTCGCGAATTTCGCCATCGAGCCAGCTTCATCTGACGAACGTCCGATATTGCTAGATTCGTGAATTTGGTGTCAAATTCAAGAAGAGAGGATGTCGGAAAAATGGAACCGGGATCAGAGACTTCGTTAGGACGCACTTTGTACCCCCGCTGACCACGTACCACTATTGCCGTTGCTGGTCTCGGTCCAGTGTTCGGCCTGTTGTTAGTTCTATCTTTGTTGTTGTTAATCGCATCGTTATTGATATTTCGTCGGTAGTCTGTTCGCTGGGGCCAGTCATTGTTTTTGGGCCCTGCTCGACCTCGCATGTCGCGCGAGTTGCTCGTTGCTAGCGTGTGTGTGTGTTGCCGAACGCCGGAGCGCCGTATGCCGATGTAGTAACCGCAGCAAGTGTTGGATTTCTGCTCAATGTTCGCGAAGCGCAAATGACTAATCCGCGCGCGTCAGAGGTATCTCAGCAGTTCCCGCAGCAGTATTGCATGTCGAGTGACGTGACATCTGTCCGAGTCGGTAGACATTTTCAGTTTCAAGTGCGTGCCCCGCGGATTACAAACATTGCACACGGATGACAAACTCGTCGGCTAATATTGAAAGTTGGAGCGCGTTCCGGAACTGGTGAGTGTGCGGGCTTTCTCAGTATACGACACATTCAAATAGCTGGAACAATATCTCGTCGGAGATCAGAGAGAGAGAAAGAGAAACAAAGAGGGAGATACGGAGGAATAGATTGTATCATTAGTGTAATTAATGATAATAATAATAATAATAATTATTATTATTATTATTGTTACTATTATTACACGCGAAATTACGTGTCAGTTGCTTCTATATCAACGAAAACGTAGCACACAATGATATGAGATACCCTCTCCGGTGAGAGTTACACATCTGCGGCCAAATCAAACCCCACTGCATTTGACTGGTGGTAGTCAATCTTTCAAGACATTATCACTAAATAGTACGTATTCAATATATGAAAAAACCTTCTATGTATTCTGTCGAATTATAATAACTCGTTCATTTCATTAGAAAAACAGTTGAAACAAACAAACAAAGACACACACACACAAGCACCCAATCAGATACACTGCATATAGCCACATCATTCTTCAATTGCAGTGGTTCTTTGTGGATGATACTAGTAGTAGTAGTGGCCGCCATAGCAGTAGTAGCGATAATAATAATCGGTATCCATAATCTCTCGAGAATTCGTCAGTGAAGACACTACTATGGTCCATCTGCGGCGGTAGGATTCAACTCTCCGCGGATTGGATTCGATTTTGTTGGTTCTCACGCTGCTTTGTGTAAGCAACAGCAGAATGGGTAGCAATGACAGTGGTGTAAGTTTTGACAGGGCGGCCGCAGACACCCGAAGTGGCTAACGCGGGCCAGAAGGGGATAAAATTGAGTTCTGTAAACAGCAAAAATTCCGAGCGCCGCGGGGCACCCATTCCGCCGCCTGGAATGGATTTTCGACGGCCGCTGCGACAGCACTAGAGATACACACGCCATGGACATGGAAGAAAGAGGTTTAGCCAAA
The DNA here is from genome assembly GCA_019614645.1 of Stratiolaelaps scimitus. NCBI lineage: Eukaryota > Metazoa > Arthropoda > Arachnida > Mesostigmata > Laelapidae > Stratiolaelaps > Stratiolaelaps scimitus. The sequence continues at coordinate 16,259,081 of JABWDB010000005.1, forward strand.
CTATAAGAACAAATGGTAACAAGCCGTCTGCATCAACACGCCGACTCGATAGCTGGCCCGCCACGATCGTTGGCTCGATCAGATCACGCGATTGAGGCGTCTTCATTTCATGATGTGTGCACAAACTGGTCGGAACGCTGATGCCTGGCTGTGGTGCTGTTGTGGCTGTTGTCGACGCCACAGTCGACAACTCACCTTGGCAGAAACATAGGTGGCCCAGAAGCGGCCGTCTCGTCAACCGTACCCCTGTAGGATGCTGGTCCTATTGCTGGTTGTCCCAACGAGAGTCACAAGTACACACCACAGATGGATGGGCATAGATCGATCTGCAGATTTCGTTAGGCCTGTTAGTGGCTGGCGAACGATTGGTACAACTGGTGACCACCACTGGTGTCGACTCCCGTTATTTTTTTTTTTGCCAAACATGAACCAGCAACAAAAGTTCAATGGACCCGACATTCATATGATGATTTTTCATTAACGCCTAATGAGATGTGTATGTGGACAATGCAGCCCGAAATTAGCTCGGAGTTTTGATGGCTAGTAATAATGGAACGTGGTAGATTTAAATTGGATGGCCGACATCTCCCGACCAGGGGGCCATGGTGTTGTATGCCGAAATTAAATTACAGCGCGATAGTTTTTGTCGTTCATAAAGTTTCATCGTTCACTGAGACGGTGGACCGCCTGAATTTAAGGCTTGAATAGTTGCCACGGAACAGTATTAGCGTTAGCTGGAGCATGAGAACCGAATTTGGAACTATTCACCAATGGCCATCAGGGATATCAAAGACCCCCCAGCAAAGTTTCATGCTGTCTCATCCAGTGGAACAGCGATCTGAGGGTGAGTGACCTAGAATGCCTCGGTCTGGGTTCGATTGCACACGATCTATTAAGATATGTCGAAGAGCAGTCGGAAAAATCGTGGAAAAATCCTTACAAGCAATGGGCAAAAGAGCTGAACGATCAGCGCTTCGGCCTGCCATAACTCTGTACGCTATGCCGATAGCCAGTGCAACGCACAAAAACGGTCACTATTTGCTTTATGTAAAACGATTTCTGGGAAAACGTCCCCGAGAAGGCGATCTCGAGAAGCCGCATCAAGAGCGAAATTTTAGCCGATGACAAATCATTTCTTCGTAACCGTGAGCAAAAAATAGCGAGAGTTTCGGCCTCAAGCGGGTTGTTGTTGTTTGTGTGTGTGTGTTAGTCAGTCGGCGAACTTAGCTCAGAGAACGATTCAAATGAACAAATCGTAATATCGGGTTTTTCGCATAAAATGAATAATGCTAATAATATGCTTGTCCTTTCTTGTGATTTGTGTTGATCTTCTCAATGCGACCATAACTAGTTTCACTATCGACCACTTAGTGAAAAACGAGCTATCGATAATTGCAACCAGCTGTACTATAATAAATTCTCCGGGCTGACCCACAGCCAATATTTAACGTCCACGGTACTGCTTTTAGCATTGCTTCGTACGACGGCTGCACTAACTCAATGGAACAAAATACGCCTTTCGAAATTGGCAACAGTGGCTGGTGATCACTTGCTGCGCAGACATGATATCCGATTTAAGGAACCTTGATTTTTTCTTTGTCTAACAAACATCTATTATAAAATCGTTCGCGGTGCAGCACTTCATAGGGGTGATAGTACTGCATCGAACAGATTTGAAACCTATAATATGTATATATATATATATATAGGATTGCTTATGGTCTATCCAGCGGCTTAACGAAGGGATACGCCATACATCAAAGTCTTCCTTAAAACATCAATGCCGCCGCCGTCGTCATTGCGGGATGCCTTTATTGCCCACACGCACCTAAGTATCGGCGTTGATGAGAACGTTCACTCAAAACCTATATATATATATATATATATATATCTATATATATATATATATATATATATATATATATATATATATATATATATATATATATATATATATATATATATATATATATATATATATATAAAATTAATTTAATTTTTTAATTTTTAAAATTTTTCCTCTATCCGCTTTGTGAAATATTCAGCGACGCCCGTAGCATCTGCCCGTACTGTACCGGTGTGGCTGGATTTTCACTGCAAACGTCGACTTTGATCGCTGCCTGTCTCTCTCGTTTCAACGCAGCACAATCCAAGACGACTGCGAAATAACCAGCGTAGTGGCGATTAGTCATGCTACCCTCAGCTATCGTTCCTCTCGGGTTTCTTTCGAGCGCATGCCTAAGCCAATGTAAGCGTCCGTAAGCCAGACATACTTCAATGCGTGATCGCTCCCAAGCCGGCGAGTAAGCGAACGCGTATCTGCTGAGATGTTTGTCTCGACCTAAACGAATGAACCGTTCGTATTGAGCGTTCCAACGAGCTCACGTCAAAGCGTTACACATTTAGACGTCCTAGAAGACGGCTGACAAAGTCCACACTAACCTGGAGGATCGGTAACTAACCCTTGTTTTCGGTAGCATAAATATAATAGATGATGCACTCCCGTGGCTTTTGATTTTAGTCTGACGTCTCTATAATAATAATTGTAATAATATTATAATTATTTTGACGGTTAGGCGGGTTCGGATTTACTACTCCACTATAAATATGCGTTCCCTATCATTAATTAGCACCATCAAATGAACGGCGTATCAAACAATTCAACGGCATGCACGGCGAACACAGCTGAATTTCCAAAGTAAGATCGCATCAGAAGAAGCCGCGCCGCATGGCCATTTCTACCGTGTCAGCCAACACCAGCACCAACTGACCCTGATGGTACACCCTGTCGTACATTGTACATGTATACAGTACAACTATGTGGTATAGATGACACTTCATATCGTATTTATTCGTGCGTTGAACGAGCCAGGAAGAGGTAGATATACCGCAAGAGACGTCATCACCACCCTTGATACGATAGCACATACCCAATTTTTGGTTTAGACTGAGAGATGTATATATATATATATATATATAACGCGCGTGTACATTAGTCATGATGCCGGTCACACCATGTCGCCCTTAAAAAACGTCCAGATGAAGATGAACACCCAGAATATATATATATATATATATCTGTATTATTTCTACATGTAAGTGGCGTCTCATTCAATCCCGCCGCTTGTCTCTGGGTGTGTCCTGTGTGCTGGTGATGATAATGCTGCTGCTGATGATGATGTCGGTGGTTGGTTGCTTGCTTGCTTGGTCGATGTTGATTTCATTTATTTTCGGCCGGAAGACACGCACCACGGTCGGCAGGAAACACCAGAGAATGCCACGAAGAGAAGGGCGTCACTTTCGGTTGGCACCACCGATCCGGCCCTGTGTCAGTGCCAGACGCTTCCAGAGTTATCATCGTCCGCAGCAGCAGAAGCAGATAGATCGAAAAAGATGTAGGGAGTCATGTAGGCGCTAGGCTCCGTCTAACATCCGCGAGGTAAAATCTGCTGCTGGTAAGGCGGCGGCGGCGGCGGCGGCGGAAGCCGCAGCGGCTGCACAACCAGCAGCACTCGAAGCTGCTGCTGCTGGTGATGGCCATCTTTATTTCCATAATTTTGAATGACGCGAAATGAAACGCCCTTCAGCCAATTGTGTAAACCAAACATCTGCTGTTCTGTTTCGATTACTGATTTGACATGGTGTGGCCACCCGGTGGGTTTTCCCGGGACGGCATTCTCCGACGAGACGTTCGGCCTGAAACGTCACAGCTCTCTCGCCGATCGGGCCGGCGATACCATTTCTCTCTACTGCTGCGTGCAAAGTCTCCCTCTGCCGGTATACAGGAGTAAATAATAAAGGTAACGCCAGCGGCCCACAGGACCAAAAAGCAAACCTATTTGTACAAAGTGAGCAATGCAATGAAGTTCGGTACACATCGCTCCGGATGCGGCAGTCAGATCCGTGTCTCTGCCTTGCTAATGAGACGTGGCAGCCGTCAGCAGGCTTACACGGTCAAACGGGAGTGTCATCACTGACGAGTCAGCTCGCTGGCTGGATGATGATGTGACTTGGCGATTGTGGATCATGTGAACGCCATGTAACAATGTACGACAATGCAACAAAACTAATCACTCCTAGCACTGCCGTCTAATTATGTGGCGTTCGTACCCGAAAAATGTCTCACAAACAATAGATATAAATAGTATTGTGTAGACATGCGTACGGGTGATGTTGACACGTCATTATTATCTGGCTCTTGGTATATCAGCCCGGTATCATTTGGGTGGCGTTGCTTGCTACACGTACATCTAGCTCATGCATAGTAACTATGATAACAGACTTATTTTCACATGAATAATAATATGCGAGGATAGATTTTTCTATTCGAATAATTCCGGGGGCAGTATCGAGCAATAGGCGGCTTTGTCTCGCGAGTTGGTCCGTCATATCATCTGTATTTGGGTGATAACAATTACTCATTTATGAGCTATGTTTTGAGTGAATAGGCAGCGCTATTGGGTCGAATGTCCCACTTTTACTTCGACAGCAAATCGCTGGCACAGGCATTGTCTCAGACGTTGTCATCTCATTTCTACTTGAACCTTTATCTCTAATATTTTATATTGTATCATAGCCTGTCGTCCGCTCTCAACTCCAATACTGAATGCTCTTCAATTTTACAACCTACCGATCTCAGCAGCCTGCCAGTCGCAATGGCGTTTATATTCTTAATGATAATGGAATGAGATCGATTATGCCAATCCTATTGTGGGTAGTCATTTGATTCTCTGTCTGTTGAGTTAGAGTTTACTCTCCTGGGGAAAACCACCTATTGACAGAACACAGCGGACGGTTGTACCGTAGCCGTGAATCGAGCGTCCGTAGCGCATCAGCGATAGTAACGAGAAAATGTCTTGGAAATTCTTTCGACCTGAGAGCCGTTGATATCTTGATCGGCCGCTGGTTGAAAGCGGAACGACGTCTACGTAGTTACGAGCGATACACGGTAGTTGATATAATATAACACATTTGATTTTTGCCATTTTGCATAGTAGTATAATACAATCACTCGTTTACTCTCGTTTCGTATTTTCAATTTCCCCATTATAATATCACCACAGCCATCAGTAGCAGCAGCAGCATATGAAATTGGCTGTACCAACTGGCGTCATATATGATCTCATGCGCGAACAATTTACACAACGGCTGCATTAGTCACATCATCCTCACCCCTATATATATATATATATATATATATATATATATATACATTCTTTTTTATAATATTGATATGAGATAACAAATACAACCAACTATTTACACAGTATCAGTATCATCCGCACGTTGCAAACATGTCAGCTTCTGTCGACGACTCTGCTGCAAGGAGTCACGGAAGCTGGCTGGCACTACTACAAATACACATGGGGTGACTAGATCTATTGAGTGTTCATTAATAGAACCCATTCCTCTAACTACTGCGCAGTGTGCACTTTTCGATTATGAATGAGGGTGAATGAGATTAAGGCAAGAAAACACAACCACGCCGTTGATGAGCACCCCGTGCGTGTGCTGGGTGATGGAATTCCCAGAGCGTTGATCGAGTCAAAAAGTGAATCAGTGGATAACAGTGAACGGCCATTATAATCATCTAATCGTCCCCTGTTGCAGTGGCTGTACCAGCAGTGGCCGTAACGGTCCGTACCTGCTGCGGAGTATCAGCAAGAACGTGCGGACCCTATACGTCACGTGTAGACCCCCTTGCGAGCTCTCCTTCCCTTCAACTAACATAAAATCCACTACAGATCAGCATCGCGTTCTGATTCGCACAACAACCACCGACACCTCCACCTCAGCTGCCGCCACCACCACCACAACCATCACTAGTTGTACTACACTACATCTGGTCGCTATCGTTGTAGTAGCAGCTAGTTCTGAAGTTCTCTTTAGCATGTGATCGCGTGTAGGCAGTCACCACCCGCCGCTGCTGACTGGTATGAATTTTCTTCGACGTCCAACCCCGTCGGTGCTATTGCCGGCGTTCGCCGACAACCCGCCACTTAACCTGCTAAATGCCTATGGTAGTTGGTGTCAGGAATGTGAATTCCTCAATGTTTTTACCACATACAGAGCAACGCAGCAGCAACAGCAGCCAACAGTCAGCTATCGCTGGTCACCCGCTAACTTTGTAGAATGCTACAACACTGCGTCACCTCAGTTACTTACGTGATGATGGCGACGTATACCACTGCCCACAAGATGATATTCAAGCTACTGGTGCTGCTATTTAGGTGGGACGACTGGCTGCCTTTTTTACCTGACGGGGGCGGTGCGGTTTTCAAGTGTCGACGAACGGCTACACACGACTACAATATTCTACGAATATTGACCGGGTACATTAATTACAATGGCGGAATTACAGCCCATGTCCATCAACAACAACGTCATCGAGCGCCTGGCAGGTGCATTCGAAGCGAAATAAATACAGAGAGAGAGCGTGTGCATCAGACGAATGTGATCAGGAAAGAGACCGGTTATCAGCAGCAGCAGTAGTAGTATTATAGTATTACTTATTTTTATCAACTATGCGACTTTGTTCTTGGCACCCTCCCGCCGCGACTGATTCGCTATGCCATGTATCCTATGTCTCTGTTTGCAGTTAGTGATTTCGTTAGTGAGATCTGCCTCTGTCCGTCCGTCCGCCCGATCCGTCTGACAATGAATGAACAACAAAGAGTAAAAAGTCTGCTCTCGTCAGCATTTCGTGTGCGCACCCGAGAGATTATTTCGCGTTGCTTTCTTTCAATTCTCGTTTGTGATCCTTTGATTACAGCATAATCACACCCCGTATATATATATTTGTTCCATTTGTTCCATGGGTTGGGGGACTATATATATATATATATATATTATACACATTGCTTGATTACTGCCGCAGCAGCAGCAGCTGCTGCTGCTGGGTGTGCCGTTCGCACAGAATACTATACTCCCGACTTGTGGCTGTGGCCATGGGAGTGTCCCGTTAACTAGACATAGCTAGCCGCCGCCGCGTCCTCCTCCGCCGCCACCACCACCGCATGAATGCTAGAGTGATCGCTCGTTGGAACTACGCGCGCGACAGTCGGGTGTTTCACTCGCAATTCGCAGTTAGCAAGCGGCTTTTCTTGCCACTACATATCTAGAATAACACTACAACAGCTACTCCGGTTGTGTGTCCAGCTGGAAGCCCGTCCATCTGACTGGCACGGCAGAGGGAGGCAATCCGTCGAATATTTTTTGTCTAATTTTTCCTTAAATGCGGCACAGCTAGACCATCAGGGGTGGGGGGGGGGGCTCTATCAAAGCATGCCCGCATGATTAGTACATTATCATTATTAGGAGAAGCCGCTACTGTCGGCACAATCGAGCCAACAACCACCTCACCTGTTCTTGCCCCAGCTCACCGTGGTGTCTAGACAGCGAGCTAACCAGATTGAACGGGGCCGCTATTCAAAAGTAAACGTTTTGGCGATGGGAATTACTACTACCGCCGCCGCCGCCGGCGGCATTGCTTCTACCCGCGGACAACGCAAAAAATAACGCCCACCGAAGCCGAAAGTAAGACATTAGTCGATTATATCCAAACATAGAGCGTTCCTGGATCTCGCGTGGTCGACCCTAAGGCTGCGCTTATGCCACCTGAAAACGGTTAAACTCAGCAATTTCCAATGGCAATTGTTTTTTCGCCCGATATCTGATGACGACGACTCATCGGGGGCTGACGATTACAAATTGTTTGATTTTTTGGCCTGACGATCACTGAAGTCGTCATCGTTTTCAGCCTCAGCAGCAGCAACAATAACGCCAGGAACATTACCATGTGTAGCCACACCTTGCACAGACTGAGGTGTGAGCATTTCTTGAATGGCATTAAGCTTCCGATTGCGATCTTACGTCTAAATTCCTGCTGCCATTGCAGCTGCACGAGTTGCAATTTGGGCTAGGACCGCCGGGATTTACTTGTCCACGTGATTTGTGGGGAAGTGATGGGAGGCGTGTTAGATTCTTGCGTTAATCGCTGGCCATCGACAAAGTGGCAGCACGGCTGAAGTTTGCTTTCATTTTTATACTTGTAGCATAACAATGGCACCATTACGATGCGGGAACAAGCCGCAGTTTATCGGGCAAGTTATCCATTACGACGACGCAGCTCTCTTGCTGCTGATGTAACTTGCGTGGATCGCCTGCAATCGCTACAATCGTCAGCGCTATAGATATGACCGCTTGCCATTATGGTGGTCCCCTTCAGTTCGTCTCGTTGCCCGCTATTCCCCCGTTACTGTGCGATTGATATTGTCCACACTCTGCCTCCTGGACCAATCGTTGAACCTCGCGAACCTTGTTACGATCTTCCAATGTTCGTTTGCATAATAATAATAATAATAAAATAGGCTTTCTTTTTGTTTCACGGCGTGTGTGTGTGTGTGTGCGTGTACTGTACGTCACGTCGCATGCTGCATTCTATAAGGTATGATACTAAGTTTAGCACAGATCCACAAGCCGTTATGTTATGATTATTATTCTTTGTCCTGCTGTAACCTGTTGCCATCGTAGGCTGCTTGCCGCCGCCACTTGTCTGCTTATATCTGGGTATTAGTGATTTCGAGCATCTGCTCGTTCTCCCAATACATTTTTCAACACCTTCCGAGCCATCTATTCGGTTCATTTATGCCTGTTGTGTTCAATCGCGTCAAACAACCACGATTGCACAAAACTTGCTCGAACCTGTGATGATAATTCGCCAATTTTACTGCCACTGTCAGCTTTGCCCAACCCGAATTGGTCAAAACGGTCTGTGCCACCGCCGCCGCCGCCGCTGTTATTTTGTTTTATTTGTAGCTACTTCACGCGTTATTTAGCAGTGCATATATGATTTTCATCAGCGGTTAAGTTGGGCTATCACCTTATCATCATCGTCGTCGTAGTTTAAGGGCATCCCCCCGTCGCCGCCAGCAAACGATCGTCGCAGAGTGAAGAATCGTACGAATTTATCCAGCCACAGAAAGAAAATGGCGCTGTTTCATCGCTGCAACGACGCTGTTGCAGCAGGGTCATTTTGTGACATTTTGCTAACACCTTGGTCACTAACGCCAGGCGTTTTTCATCGAAGCTAACGAAATATGGGATTCGGCTAAGCGGTGTAGGTTCGCCTTCCTACAGTCTCCTGTGTCTGCGTAGTATGTAATTTTAATCTTTGTTTGAAAGTTGGCTTCGCCTGTGCCAACTATTTTGCTTCGGCTAAAAACATCGAAACATGAAGAAAAAACCGGAGACCCTCACTAAATCAGAGAGAACAGCTGCCGGCGCTCCTACAGAATACCACTACAGAAACAACAGCGTCGTATGTAAAGATATATAATTTAGCCAAATCGTTATTATTTTCATTTTTACACCTAATCATAATTGCAATAATAGGCATCGCGGTGACGTCAACCAATGACAGCTACAGCTGACACATAATAATCATCTGCCTACTGCTGTAGTTGCTGCTGCTTCTGTCCAATTATTTATTTATTTATTCAAATGGCTGTTATAGCTATCTTTTTCGCCTTGCCTCCCTCTGTTTGTTCCCTGATCAACACGAGGACAATTATTAAAGATGCATAATGGTCATTTCGTCTCTTATTATTATATTGCTACTAATCGGCTATTGTGATCGGGGGAAAAGAGGCGTGCGACAGTTCAAACTCAGGGGGGGGTGGCTGATTTACGGCGAATATCGGAGGGGATCACTTAGGAAGATACCCCCAAAACACTTAGTGACGATGCGGTACGCCCACAGCCTCCACGCACACTTAGACATTCACAGTTTGACCGAATCGAGCTGAGGCGAAGCGCTTTTTCCATTACCACCTTCTTCTTCCTGCTGCTGTTGTTGTTGTTGCTATCTGTGCTCGCAGACTCAAAAGGCTACTCGCCAGCATAAGTGATCACTCCTGTCCATTATTCTACCCTCGGAACAGCTCTGAACCCTGCTAGAAGTTGCTGTACGCAAGTATTGTGTGCGGCTTTTTCTAGGGGCATTGTCGTTACTGGCATCTAGGAGTAACTCACAGACATCACTGCCCTGCTAGCGACTGGCTGGCACCGTTGAAGACATGAATTGTATATATGATAGTTCATCTATATAACATCCATTCACCGTACGGCACCGCAGCTCCCACGATGTATCCAGCTGTCGATCCAACCCGTCTGCTATCGGCAGCGGCAGTGGGAGCGGTGCCTCAGCGGCCAGAAACGCAATCACTGGCTATGTACAGTGGAATAGAATAGAATATATGGTGCTAATGTGTATGCGTAACGACACTGTCTGCTAATGTTCACCCGTCGATTCGTTCGTGACGATAGCAAACAGTCATACACGAACTAAATCCACAGTATGATATGTAATTGCCCATACGTACAAGACGCTAAGCGTGTGTGTGTGTGTGTGCGTGAGCTGTTCAACAGTGACCATCACTATATTCAGCATCAGCATTAATATCATCAGAGCGGCATTGTCACTTGGGACATATCCAAATGTATGCCATAATTTTTAATTTATTGTAGGTGTTCGGTGGGCAGTACCAGGAGCAGTAGCATCAATTGAACGAGAGCGTTCGTTGCGGGTATTGTTATTATAAGCGATTTGTCGTCGGTTAAAGACTTTGTTGTCGACAGGCCGGCCAGCTGGAGAACTAAGATGTTACTCGGTATCAATCTATGTACGTGCGTGTCCGTTTATGCGGAATAAAAAAAAGTTGATGTGTTCGCGTGAGTGCTGTCCTTCGCGAGCGTTGCATCAGGCCACGAATATGCATTTTATCAATGAATATGAATTTTTGGTTGATGTTTTCGTCATATTATTATTATTATTCATTATCACTTGACAAAAACTGCGACCTCTTTCGAGATTTCATTTCACACTCGTTATTATTGAGCGGATGTATGTGTAATGCGATGGACACACCGCACTGGGCTGGACAGTGTGGCGAATATATATTTATATATATATATATATATATATATATAGCCGGTATTCATCCGCGTGTTTCTGTACGGGCAAAATTCGATCGATTCACTATTTGTCACCCCTAGACGAAATAGGCAAAAACGAATATCTACCTAGCTATTGTTATTATTGTATTAGTGTGTGGTAAATATAATATTGTTCTCAGCATTATGAAACCACCCCACCTGCGATGCAGCACCATCTCCCATCCCCCAACGACCAGTCACTTGCTATCACCGGGATAACAGTATATTCAAGTGAAATAAAAATGTCCCCGAACTTTTTTCCTGTTCAACTTCAAACAATCGCCAATCTATACGTGTTCCGATCGATCGATCGATATCCTCATAGTGAAATACACAAACCTATCGATCCGGTACCCCCACCACACAAAAAATTGCCGCCAATACTCGACAAGGCAGCGGCCGGAGAGAAACAACGGCAGCCGCCGCAGCAGAAGAAAAAATGAACTGTTGAAACATAGAATCGCATAGCCTATACGGCGCTACGATATTTCACGCCGACGTCGATCGGCCACAGTGACCGCGGCCGTCAGCACCGCCGCTGCCGCCGCTGCCGCCGCTGGAGCACCAACGAACCAACCAATTGGTTGTCTTCGTCTTCATCCAGAAACTCAGTCAATTTCTCCTTCCGCCAATAGCGATCAGTCGGACGCAAACAATGCGCTGTTTTTATCTCAGTTTTTTCTGCTGCTGCGGCTGCTGCCGCTGCTGCTGATGTCGATGATGTTGTTGTTATTGTTCACACAAATAAAAATTCATCTTATGCTGCTGATGCTGCTGTCAATGTAAATAATTTGATTTGCAAAATTGATTTATTTAAATCTACCAGCGAGCAACAGCAGCGGCGGCGGCTGCTGCTGCTGTTGCTGTTATTGTTGTTGTTGTTGTTGCTACTGATGTCATTCTTGCGGTTGTTGTTGCTGCTGGCGGTTACGGTTGTTGTCGTTGTTCAAATAGATCTTCAATTTTTTGAAGAGCTTCTGCGCGAGCTCCAGAGCACAGGGGAGGACCACCGGCACTGGCCAGTGGTATTTGAAAAGCATAGAAAAACCGGATGAAAATCGCGTCACCGGCGCAGGTGCCGCGCCGCTTGCGGTGTCCTTAACAACGGCAACGACATACACGAGACGAGAGAGTGGCGAGCGTCACGGCGGCGTCGCGCGGGCAGGCAGGCAGGCGGGCGGGCGGCCGGGTGGGCACCGTTCTCTTTTTTTTGCCGCGTGCTTTCGCAAATTCGTCCGTCCGTCCGCACGCGACGCGATTCGTGCCAAATCGTCACAATGTCCCCACACCGCAGTCGAACAGTACTACTCAAAGAATGAGGTGTTCTGCCGCCGTCACCGGCAGCATCAGCAGCGGCAGAAGCATCACCACCACCGCAGCCACTATCAGTGCGACATGCACTGGCAACGCAACGAAGCTCAGCGTCGTGGCGGATGCAGCAGCCTGAGAAGAAGAAGGATAAAAATTTCGATTACTTACGAACGACTGGAAATGGACGAACGGCCGTCCGGCCGGCCGACTGACTCACTCACCGATTGGTGATGGCGTTGGTCGATTGTCGCCACCGCCGCGCGCATCGATCGAAGCCCACCAGCAGCAGCTGAATGCGACGTTGCGAGTGTGACAGAGCTATGACGATGTTGTTGCTGGTGGTGGTGCTGGTGGTCGGGATGAGGTGTCTCGACTATCGGATCCGCGTCTCAAGCATCGGCGCACATTCTGCCGAAGTCACCGAAGGATTTGCGGAGATTATTGGCGTCATCGATTTTTGATCGCCGTTTGTCGCTGTGGGTCGCTGTCTGTCTGTGTGTGTGTGTGTGAGAGTGCCCGTGTACATAAGCCTGTATGAGAGCGAGGCGGCACCAGCGGCAAAGCGCGATGTGCGTTGGCGGCGGACAACACGTCATTGGGTCAGCGTGTCCACAACAGGAATTCTGTCAGACAGTAGATTTGCGAGGAATGAAGGAAGGGGGACATACATATATATATATATATATAAATAGAGAGAGAGAGAGCATGAGAGTGGCAGAATTAGAAAAAAGACACCGCAATATGTATGTATGTCTACTGATACGAACGAACACGAAGCTAAACATGGAAACATTTTAATCGGCTCACTGATTGGAAGAAAATATTTTGCCTCGTAGATTCTTTCCTATTGGCAGTTGGACGGCACAAACAAAGTGTTCGTAGCGAATGTATATATATATATATATATATAAAGGAGAAGTAGATGATGGTGTTTTTTTTGTGCATCGTATATTGTACTACTAAACATGAGTCTGGCATGAACCACCAAAAGAACTCTCAGTTCAAAGTATTAGAAACGGATAACAATACTCGCTGAAAAGTGTTGGTTAAGAATATTTCGATCGAATCACACAGTTCTGGTGAGAAATGCTTACATTAGAATCAAGTTCTAACTTGGCCATTCGTACTGCAGCTAGTATATTACTGCTTAGTGGTTTTGTTGACTTGCCATTATTCGAGTACGTGTAACAGATACTGGATGTACTTATAGCTGAACGGAGACGCGTAAGCGATCCTCCTAAATCACTATACGTCGTTATATTGATACGTACGACGTGGTGAAAATGGTGGCATCTGCAAAACGGCACAGACAAACACTGACAATGTTCTCCTCATTTTTAGATTTCTAATTGTTGATGTCGCCATCACCACAGCAATCAAAGTCATATGGGTGCCTACCTTGAAAATCGCGTTTGTTTGAAACGGAAACGTCAATACATATCATCTCCTCTACCGTATCTCACCGTTACGTGTACGGGAAGGTGTTGCGTCGAAATGACTCCTTAATTCACGCTACGAGTTGATTGGCGTTCCATTATAACAGAAACTCGCGGAAATCCTATGTTTGAATAGTCGTCTATTGACGGAATTCGCCAGCCGGAATTCGTCGGCCAATTCCTCTCATGTAAGACCGAAACAACGTGGACTCTGACCGTTAAATCCAATCGAATGTCAGCGCTTTGAAAAAGACAGCTTCATTTGTTGCTGCAGTTGTCTCCGAATCACCAACCGACATAGATCTAGCACCAGCAGCAACATTCACTCCAGCTTATTCATTCAGCATTCAGCCCGCTTCTGGTCGTGAAAACAAGGAACTCAGTCTCGAAAATTTTTCAGCATCTGACAGCATGACTAGGATTTTTATTATACTGCGAAAATAATCAGCGTCCTCGGCTGTTAAATGATCCCATTACTCATAATTCTTGCAACAAACATCGTTTGCATGATACTCACCCAACCTGCGCTTGTAATATCCACGTAGCACCATGCACCAAAGTATTACAGTGCTTCAACCCGTTGTTTCTCGCCCTCCCTCTTGTCGCGATACCTCCCGTTGCCTTGTCGTAACTAACCAAAGGAACCGCATTTTTCTTTTAAGTTAAACAATATATATATATATATATATCTCAATAGCTCGTCCCAGTTATTTGTACCGCCCACCTCCGTGTCTATGGCTATTTCGGAGTTTCCAGCAGAACGTGTGAGTCCCTGTTGGATGGTTGGTTGCCGTTACTGATCCGCATACGCTGGCAAGAGGCATAACTATTGCAAGGGCGCCTACGACCTTCGCAATGATTCTGTCACAAAGAATCAGTCCGTGTGCTGCTATGCTCGAAGAATTTTGCAAACAATTCTCAATCGTTCTATCGTTAAAAAGTCCATGCGCCATGCTATCTATATCTATTCTATTCTTTTATTTCGAATTTCGCTACGCCGATCCGACACGTCTGTGTACTGCTTTACTTGCTTTCCTTACGTTCATTTGCAACCTTGTCACATTCACTGACGAAGCGACTTTATGGCATCATCAATATATATACATATATATATATATATATATGTATACATACATATATATATATATATCCATAGAAAAGAACTACACGTCGACATTGATGTTGATGTTGCAATAATCTGTGAGTAATCATTCGAAATCAGCAGATGGGGAAAAACGCGGCGAAAATTCACGCCTTGCCCAGACGGCGCGACCCAAGATATCGTTTTTGGATGGTTCACCATTTTAATTATTGCTATATATCATCTCACGGCGAAGAACAGAACGTCCCCATCCAACTACCTCTGGAATAACCTGTCCTCGTATCGAGGGTAGAGAAATTCTTGATTTTTTTTATTCACCAAACTATAGTATATATATATATATATATATATATATATATAGATATACTTATATATCTAATCATCATTGTCGTCCCCCCAAAGGCGGTTACGGACACGTAGGCCGATGTTCAATCAAATACCGCTGATGGTGACCGCGATATTTCGCGAATCATTGTGCTCGTAACGGCAGATAGCACACAATTAGAGAATGTTAATTATTTCTTTTCTCAAAAATTGCATTTCGCCTATCACGCCAGCGCATCCATCGGTGCCACCCGGTCACTTCATCATTGCCCGCCCTCAACGACCCGTTCAGTCCCCGACGTTTGCTTTGATATCGTCGTTCGTCACCTGACGACGTCATCTGCCGAGCGTTTAAGCCATATTTTAACTGAACGCAGCAACATTGTCGCTGTTATCGTTAACGTTCGCCGACCATCGTATTCGGAAATTCGTCTGCCCGCTTCGTTCTGGGCCGAGCAGGGACGATTCTCGATTTTCTGCAAAGTGTTCTTCTTCGGTCGCCTTTTTTCCGTTTCTTTTATGTGTCTTCTGTTGTTGTTGTTGCTGCGGCTGCTGCTGCGGCTGCTGTTGCTGTTTCTTCTGCTGTTATTATGGTATTGGTGTAGTGGTGACGGTGACTTGTGTGCCTGTGGTCAAACGGTCGAACGGTGCTGGCTCTGGCCATCTATCCCCTTGCGATGTCGGTTCCCTTTGACTCCGTTCTGTGCTGTTTCAACTTCTGGCATAAGGACACATTCATTTGATTTTTACCCATTGGCGACGCAGCAGCAACAGCAGCAATAGCAGGCGGAAACGGCGGCGATGGCTGCCGTCCGCTGTCAATTTTCCTATACTATCTGCCGCCCCACAACCCGCCGCGGCGCTGGTTTCGGCTATAATAATCGTGATCAGTAGTGGTATTGGCGGTAGCGCTTTGCTTGCGTCATCATCAGACTCATCAGCCAGCGAGCGAACGACCGGCGGCAGCGGCGGCGGCGGCTGAGAGGCGCAGGCGGTGGCCACGGGGGCGCCGTGAACTTATTTTCATGCGGTTTTTTTTTCGAGGCGTTTCCTGCTTTGCCGATTCAAATCGCCAGTCGGCTGAGCGTCATCGGTCCGCCCGTACGCCGGATGGTCATGCCCTCTCAGTGAGATTGAGTGCGTGTATTTGTTGTTAGATCAGTGTTTTTTTCATTGTCCACCTCCATATACCTCGCCGTCGATAAATACAACGAAATACTGATTATGATGATTATTATTACCAAAGGTGTATTTGTTTGTCCACGACGCTGCCTGCTACCGCTCCCGTTTGTCGTCTGGCCCGACCTAGATAATGGTAAAAGTCACAAATATATATATGGCTCGCCATACCGGGTATCAGGCGGTGCAGGCGCGCGATTGTCGGACGGACGAAATATCCATAACAGTGGTGGGTGATCTCTTCCTCTGACGTATTATGACTTGTGAGACAATCTTCTTTCTTGTGATGTTTTCGGCTAATGTTAACTGTGCAATATTCATGTCTTAGTAATTTGTGACTATACGAGACGACTAGCGACCATTGATCCGACGAAGCTCAACTCGATCTTGTCAACACAAATATTGATGCACTCATGTATTATGAACGCTTAGCCATTTTTTTTCGGTCAACGTTCAAAGCGAAATGAACTACCACACACGCAGAGCTCCAATGCGTTTATTGCTGCGAGCAGTATATAACAGCCAATTGATGCAGTGTGTAGGTAAATCTATTTACGATGATGATGATAATAATAATAATGTGAAAAGCCTTCTGCAGTTATTTGCATAACGTTTGCCGGCGATAACAGAGAAACAAATTATTTACAAACGGAATGAGAATACTATCGTGTCCGTGTGTTCGTGCACACGCACACCGACACAGTTGTCCACAGTCAAAGGGGTGCAATGGAGAGCTCGGAATTGATTCCGGATGATTAAATACGAGTAGTTTGTTTATGGGAGAGGGAGGGGCTTTTGACTAGTGTTGGCTGCCGTTGACCAGCCCGTTGTCAAGGTCATCACTATTGTGCCAATCCAATTCAGACCATTGCTGCTGGTCATATAGATAGACTCCAGCGAATATCTGGCTCTGAGACAATTATTAATAAGACTCGCACTTTCGCTGCTTGCTACTATAGTAATACTTATATATATATATATATATATATATATATAGAGAGAGAGAGAGAGAGAGAGAGTCGCCCTCTGCAGCTAGAACCGGTGAAAGTGATCGATTGTGTTGATAATTTTCATCCCGAACAGCGACGTCGAAGGCAGACTGGCCAATCATTTAGTCGACGGCATAGTTTCGCCAGCAGTTGATTGTGCAGCTGATAGCGATCGTACAAAGTTTAAGTTTATCCAAGACTGAACTTTGTCCAGATGTGAGCTTTTTTTGTTATAACGTCTTGTACTTCTCGTCTGTTTTTGTCAGATCACGTCTCAAGATCAGGATTGAACATCTGTTCTACTCCGTGTGTTTCGTTTCTTTTTTTTATGCACCTTTCAACAACACAAGAAATATTCAGGTACAACCAAATGCGTCGAATCTGTCGATACATTGCGATTTCTATTAGCTTCATTGTATGCTTGTGGTGCTGAGATTTCTGTTCATTGCTAAGCACATTTCAGCTGTATGTCTGTGTATTATTCCATTCTGACAACCCCACAGAACGGTTTCAAGTGGGGCAAGATTTCATCTGGATCGGGTATACTGAGGAATCCAGCGACACTTCCAATAGCCGAGCTGCCTTTTATAGATATTCGATAACGGGGAGAAATGCATAAATCAGATAAGCTCTTCGACGTCTCTTCTCCCTTCCTTCGTTCTTTCTTGTTTTTTTTTTTTATTTCGATTTCACTCTGATCAGTCCGCCAATTTCGACAAATACATACATCTGTCTATTCGCGGTTCCCGCTTCTCGGGCTAGCGACAGCGTTGAGACACATGGTGACAGGAACTATAGAATTTTGAGTGTAGACGCCAAATCGACCGACAGCAACATTCGTATGAAATGATTACTTATGGGGAAACACTACTGAAACGAACTGAATTTAGCGCTACGAGCTCTTCTCCTCCGTGGTTTCCGTGCAATTCTAGCATAATGCCAAACGAATAATGGTGATGCTTAGACCGGTAAGCCGTTTCTAGCCGCTGAACGAGGGGGAACGAGGGAAGGTTTTTTAAAATGTTCTATCTGCATAATTGAGACGTAACATTCATTATCTTTAATTAGTATTTTGATTATTCTACGGAGGATTTGTATTTCGATTATTATTATTATTATTACTATTATTTCGATTATACGGCTTCAGTGTTCTTGAGCGGTCAAATACGAGGCATTCCTAGACCAGTTTCCCGATTATGCCTTTAAATAAACAATTGCCGAATTTGAGGCTCGTTTCTTCGTTAGGCATTTGTCATTTGCTTTTGTGCTGTCTAAAATCTCTATTCTGCGGCCAGATATTCCCCGTCTTGTTATTATCTCTATATTTCTGAAAGAGCCATTGTAGTTAGCCACGATAAGTACTACCGTAGTTAATTGATTGACAGAGATGATGACGATCGTCATTACAACTAGCGTTAGCTTGCTGCCGCCATGCGTTATTATCTGAGTTCATTTGTGAAGCGTTCGCACACATAACCGCGCACCATGCTTGAAGCGCTTGAATTCAGAGTGGTTGGCAGATGTTTACAAGTATAAGGAAACATATTTTTATAGGCTGAGTAGTACTGGGGTATTTTTTCGCCACTACACAACCTCTGTGTTTCTCGTCTCGGTTCAACAATCACTCATCGGGCTGATCATAGCGACATTGGCTCGCAGCTCTGCCGTGTCATGTTTTGAGAGTTCTCACTTCCCTCGATCCGCTCATTTGCTAGAGGTCACTTTTTCTTCCTTTCGCTTGGTGAGTTCCTTCTATTTCTGCTCGCCCCGGCTGCCAGTTAATATTGCGAGCTGATGCGCGCTTTTTCTGAAAATGCATACCCTTTTTGTTGTTGTTGGCGTGGTCGACATCGCCGCTGCTGCTGCTGCCTCCACCGCCGCCTCCCGCACCACTGATGAGGGCTGCGCAATGGCCGCGGTTCCTTGCTGCGCTCTGTCGTTGGGGCTGTGCTTCCAGGTCGAACGGTGTTGTCGCAGCGTCGGCGTTGACCACAAACAACACCATCGCCGCCGCCGCTGCCGCTGCCGCCGCATTCCCTTTAACCATCTCTGGCAATGCGTTGCGCTCTGTACGGCACCGGTGCTCACTTCAGCGTACTACGTTCGGTCAATGAAGCAGCCAAGCACAAAAGAGACAGAGATGACGATGGTTTTAGCTGTGGCCACGGGCAGCGATGACGACGACGATGATGATGTTGATTACCTCGACGTTGATGCCCACAGCGGATGACGACAACGACCACGAGGAGATGGCAGGCCACCGGGAGTCTGGCGGTTGCCAACGCCAGCTCGTTGCTTTCTTTACCTCGTGCTTTGGTCTGGTTCGTTCATTGGTTCATTCCATTTCGTTTCGTTTAGGATTGAAAACGAGTACGAGTCAGTCCGCTCTCGCTCATTCGCTGTCGCGCTCCTCAAATATAGTCAAATAGTAAAAACACTCGTTGTATGTATACCTATATATCTAGCGCTCTATTATATACATATATATATATATATATTCTGGTCCCACAAAAGGCAGCACTGGATCAGAGGCAAAGGAAAAAGAGACCAATAAAGAAAAGAAGAAGAAGACGACGAAGAAGCAAAAGAAAAGCGCTAGACGGCAAAAATGCTAAAGGCAAAGGCGTTTATTTTCTGGTCGACTGGTCGACTGTTGGTGATGATGTTGACCAGCGCTCGTGCCACTGTGATGGTTTGCATCGGTAATGCCCGATCTCCGCCGGACCATTTGTGACTGGATCAACCCAACGGCGCTGACCTAAGCGACGTTGGCTAGTGACAATAGATAGATACAGTTTGAGCGTCGTTGAATGCTTCAAACTGACGAAAAGCGCTTCCCGCCTCTTTTTTTCTTTTTCTTTCTCTCCCGTGCGAAAATGACGAAGAAAAATACTACCACCGCAATGGAGGAACGAAAGGGAAACAGTGAAAGGCAGAGATGACAGTTTCATCCAATATGGACTTCTAACGTCGTAAGAGAAGAACGATGACGACAGCGGTGGGTCGGCCGAAAAATGAAACTCATTCGAGCGAAAGTGGCGTTGTGCCGCTGTGTTAAATTCGAATACACAGAAATTGTCATAATTTCTGTTCTCTGCTCGAGTTGTTCGGGTCGGATTGGTGTATGCTCGTGCAAATGGCAGGGTATATTGCACACACGGCGTATTGCGTATGTGTTCCTGGTCATATTGATCGTGAACCTGCGTTACGGGTAGGCAGCTAGTTTTCGGGCCTGTCTGACGTTGAATAAGCGACAAAACTCAAAAGGAAGTGGAGCTGGTCAGAAAACGGCTATCGGCAATAATAATAATAATAGAATAGACTGCACGAGCACTCTGTTGCACTCTCGTTAATGGACATTTAGTTCAGCAGAAACGAAACTGCGAAGTATCCATCGGGGTCCGCACCGATACACTCACACGTATGTGCATGCTGATAGCTTTCTGACTTTCCGGATGGACGGTGAGATTGACGCCGGCCATTCCTGCTCGACTCCGGTATGCCCATCACAATATTCTATCTGCTTGCTCTCCGCACGCGCGAGATTATACGCGCACCACACGGCCAATCAGTAGGTAGCATGGCCAACGGACGCGGTCCCGGACCGTGATTAGCGGACAGTGATTTGGTGAATGCGGTGTGGCGAGTGCTGTGATTTGCTGGTGATAACGGCCGTACGGTTGACAATCCAGACGCTGCTCAGCGACGAGCCAAATACATATACGTCGTATACGGGTACACAAAATACTATATAGGAGCCAGGAACCGATTGGAAGGTCACACAGGAAAATAATGCAAAAAAATTCAATGGATATTACTAACCGTAGAAAAAATATAACGAAAAGAACTGAGCCGTTATATAAATAAATGATCACTAACTATTAGGACGTAGTATCAGCCGATAAAGCGGATCGAACTATGATGATGCGGGTCCAGCGGCACTTCGAGACCGAGCGTATTGTTCTAACGAGTCGTAGGGCATGTCATATTTGATATGTACATTATCTATACGAATGATTTTATAAACTTGTCTAGCTAACACATCTGACGCTCACGCATTTACTAGGTTTTGCCAGCGCGCGGTGCTTGTATGCGGATATGGTTAGAGTCGAGCTCTTCCCTTCGGATATGTTAAGCTGACGGGCGGGCAGTTGGAAGCGTTGTGGCAAAATTTCGATCATCGAAGAGACAAGCGGAAATTCCCTGACAATTGTGGATTTATTCGAATGCAGTTAAAATGACTCATTGCAACTCGTTTATATATATATATATGCAGCGTACACAAACATTGGATCGTATAACCCCGGTGTTTGCCATAAGCGGTTCTTATGGGTGGTGGGCGTTTTAATCTGGTCAAACAACAAAGATAGCATATCAAGAAGAATATTTCAAAACAACTCCCTTCCGCCGCCGCACTCTATTAATGTCGGAAACGGTTCACGAATTCTCTGCTACGTTCTGGATATAAATATTGAAGAGGCACAACAAGGAACAAGGCAGGTATAATTACGTCATCGTGAAACTCCGAAAATGTGCCGTTTTTTTTTTCTCTAAGCGTAAAGTCCCACGCGTCGCCAGCACTGCTCGGCGTGTTCACACGGCTCACGTTAAGGAAGAGATTGACGGGTAACTTAGTGAAAGAGCTTGAGCGCCACCGAAGAAGCTCCTGGCCAATATCGTTAGCCGGCACTAATATTATCACACCGTTGGCGGCACTGACGGTGTCGTTGATAGACGAACATAATAAAAAGTGCAAACGAAATCCCATTTCTTAGTTCGACTAACGCAACAACTGCTAGTACTACTATTGCTGCTGCTTCCAATGAGAGTTCGCTGCAAAGTCGACCAGAGTAACGATTCAGGACTACTGGGATGGACAACGGCGGCGGCGGCGGTGACCAAACAAATCATTTAAATACACGGAAACAACCCTGCTACGGCGACAACAACAACAACAATAATAAGAGGAACAGCACCAGCTATTACTTCTATAAGAGCGAGGAAATTTGGTGCGTGCCGAAGAGGAGGGCCACTGAGCACATAATGGTAATAATAATGGGGTTGGTCAGTCGGTTAACTTTTTCTTCATAGTCGCCTTTGAGGCAGCGGGGCCCGACCGAACGACAGCCGCTGGCCCCTGCCCCCCCCCCCTCTCTGTGGCATTTGGCAGAATGCCACAGTTACTATTAGTATTATTATTGTTATGATTATGAATGCGGTAAATGTGTATCTGTATTTTGTACATATTTACGTAGTAGTAGTGGTGGTAGTAGTGGTGGTAGTAGTGGCTGTAGTATGTCCGGGGTAACAACAAGAACGGCGCTGGACAGCGGTCCCATTGAATTGCCAACGAACAGGATTTAGCAGCAGCAGCAGCAGCAGTTTGACCTAATGTAATAATACCGCAACAAGGTAGGTCGGAGACGAGACGAGGAGGAGACATACTAATGGCCTCCAATGTGACATCGAGTAATATCTATGTATTTAGCGATATGCATTGACCCCGTTCACATCTCGATCACCATCATTTCGACTCGTACTAAACACACCCGGTCCAGCCTGTCGGGTTTCTATGGCCAGGATACGTTTGGATTTCACTGTTGTTTTCCTTTGCGCGCACGGGGATGGGGAATAGGGGTATGAAGCGATCCCACAATTGGGACTCGGATATTTTCATTTATTGTCATTTATCAGTTATTATTCCTCCAGCGGTTGTTCTTGTTCCCAACATTCGGCTAATTCAAATTAGGAGCTTGAACGCAATTCGACAAGGGGCGGGCCATTCCGGTAGCTGGACACGAGAGCTGACAAAGACAGGAATGACTAAGCCATCGAGACGTTCAGCGAGTCGATACATAGTTCAATAGTAGAGCCACTTGTCAGCCTGTCCCGGTGAGCGTATTCTGTTGAGCTAAACTTGGCCTTTCGCAGCCCCCGGTGTCTTCACTCTGACTGACGCAATCCACGAATAGTTCGCGGGCTCATCCGTGTACCTCCTCGTGGCGTCATCGGTCGGATCCAGCCTCTTGGTCGCCCAGATACCATCCGAAGGATCCTTGATAACAGCGCCCGCCATCCGGCACAAGTTCCCACATGGCCACGGTGTCAACACCACCGCCGCGACAGCGTCGCACACATGCTGGACGCCAGATTTGACTAAGGAAATCGCTGGCGGTCGCCGCGACGACGGCAGCGGCGGCGGCTGCTGCTGCTGCAGCATCAGTTGCAGGAGCCAGAGTTACGGCAGCATCCGAGGCATCTGTTTATTTTTTTCTGTACAACGATAGGTCTGCGTGTCTAGGCAGGACGCCCCAACAAGAGCAGCGAAATAGCAGCAGCTGTTTCTGTCCAAAGTACCACTGGTACATACGTCGTTGGCTGGAAGGCTTTCCTTAGGCCGACTTTCAGGGTGTTCTTTTTCTTCTTTACGCCAGTCAACGTCAGCTCTTCTCGGTCTCTCTCGGTCTCTCTCTGGTGTATACAGAGCAGCTGTCGAGCTGGGCTGAACCGCCGCACACCCAATGGTGGCTGAAGCGACAGTGACTGGTTTATTCGGCAGAAATGAATGATGTCGCGCAGAGTCATCACGCGAACAACATTGAGCAGAAGCAGCTGATAGGGTAGTGTAGGGTGGAGTGGAGTGGCCCTCTCCAGGGGACAGAGAGGTCGCGATTTGCGACCACTTGCGGATCCCTTCGTACGATTTCTTCGGCCGTCGTTTCGGTGACGGCGGTCGCGGGGATGACGGTGACGCTTCTGCTGCTGCTGCCGCCGCCGCCGCCACGAGTACTACTACTACTCGTTTTTTTTTTCTTTATCGATTTTGGTTCCGCCTGATTGAATAGCTGCACTTCTCCTTGTTGCTCGTTTTGTCGTTGACGTTGCTGTAGCTGCCGCAACAGCGGTTACCTATAATACTATGGCTGCTTTGGTTTGTGGGCTGGCGCGCGGTGCGACCGCCGCTCGATGCAGCTCTTGCAGGATGCGTATGGTGTGTACAGAGAACGAAGCTGGTGTGGCAGCGAGCAGTGACATATTTACAGTTCTTCCGTCGAGGCTATAACGATAATACGATATAAAGCATACAGGTAGAGAGAGAGAGAGAGGAATTATTGTAAATAGATCGAGAGACCCGGGACAAGCAACCCTGTGTTTGAATAGAAGAGATGCAAACCCCTCTCGCGTACTCCCTAATGCGAGAGATATATAGAAAAAAAGAGAGAAAGAGAGAGAGGAATAGACGTCTGCCTCTCCGGCAGATCTCTCGTTTTCTGTCGTATATTCTCTCATCTTTCCTAACTATTGTTCTTTTCTATACACTGTACAGGTTTATTCTCGGTGCCGCCGATTCTATTGCCTCTATTGCTGCTGCTGCTGTTGTCGCAACAGCAGCCGCCGCAGCAGCCGCACGCACGCCGTTGTTGTTGTTGTTGCTGCTGCTGCTGTTGTGGGTGGTTGTGGTGGTGGCGTCAAATATATATATATATTCTTAGCATTTTACTTGCTTGTATATTCGCATCGATAGCCCTCTGTCCGTTTTTCTGTAGCCCCTTATGATCGTAGTGGTTACTGTAGTCGTCATTGTGGCGGTTCCCCGCCATGGGATGAATCGGCTCTGCGTAGTCCGTCCATGCAGGGTGTGTTTAGAGACACCAAGGCCGAAACCGCATTACATTCTGCTTGCTTGAAACATCGTCGTAAGGCAACCACCCCGCTAAGGTTAGGGGTATATCTGTAAAACAAAAATTATGTGAAGTGATGAAAGTCGAAAATCGCACAAGCTTTTCAAAATCTGCCTTGTAGTGGCTCACATATATATAGATGGAAAATACTGACAGGATATAATATTGACCCGGCTTTGGCTCTCTCCTTCTGTAGAGAGTTTTTATTTTATCTCTGCACGAACGAAAAATAATAATGCTTCTCTTTCTATGAAAATCAACCAGAAGCCAACAGATAGGGGGAGTTCCACTGGGTGTAAGCGGACCATAGCAAATGTTTAACCAGAAAACTCGCTAAGATTTTGGCGCACAGGTGTAACTGGCCGTAACGGCTGGAAATACGATTTATTTTTGTTTACAAATACATTCAGCTAACCCTGCCGATTAATTAAGACTGTATCTAGTATTGACATGCGATGTATTTCATTTGATGAGAACAAATAAGAGTTGCCTCACATCACATGAAGTTCGGTGCTCCCAAGATGAAGATAATAGCTGATCAATATCGATTTTCGACACATTTCAGCTGAAACGCTTCATTTAGCAGAGTCCGAAGCATTGACGTATTGTTCTGTCCCCCCATAATATGATCTCTCCCGGTTGTCTCTGTGTGGCCCGGATAACGTCGACTGACGTTCGTCTTAACGACTAGGTCGACAAAAGCATGCGCTTATCTACTCATAATGTGTCTCATACCGGATAGACGTTTCGCCATACGCGTGCTCTGGGATGCCACTGGCGTCGGATAAGCTGCCATTGTGAGAATTTTTACATAGAGCAGCTGGTTGAATTCTGACGCTGCGATATTATTATCGCTGTTGCTTTCGAATCTTCTTCCTGTGAGAATAATTGTACTTGTGATCATAGGTCTGCGCACCTTTTCGCGCGTCTTCTGCGCAGCCTGGCGCGCGTTAGTATCAGGCATGTACGCATGCCGCCAGTGAATAAGCTGTAGACCTATGATAATACGTAGAGGGTTCGCGCGAGTTTGGCCGACGCCCGACAAGACTAAGATGAGGGACGATTTCCTTTTTTAGCCAGTTATTCATTCGTCATCTGTTTCATCGATTCCACTTTCACAAACAGAAGTGCGAGCTCTTGTCTACCGATTCGAGCCTCGCTACCGTCTCTGATCACCATTTCCGTGCAGGCACACTATGGCCGGAATCATTTACCCGACGAACGCATGAACCACAGCCACCATCGATTTGCAGGATACTCGTAGCTCTACGCGTATGCCGTAGAATGCCGTAGCAGATGGTTGACGCGCCACCTCATCTCTCATCGCATCGGATCTCTCATCGCGTCGGAGAACGTAACGTAGCGCTCTGAGGTGCTCGTAAAGGCGACTGATCTGATTGCCAGATCGCGAGATTGAACGCATTCGCATCTGGCTCTCGAGACGACCAGATGCATCATACAATATAATATACTACAATACCCAATAAAAAGAGTGATCCTCACCGCCGGCAACGGCAAATCACGCGTGACGCTCTATAACACATACGTGTTTGCATAGAAGTCACCTATCAACAACGTTGTCAATGTGAACATCCCTCCTGCTGTTGTCGTCGTTGTTGTTGTTGTTTACTCACTTGGTCGGCCTGATTTCAGCCGCAGCAGAAGGCGGCGGCGGTGGCGACACGATGCTCACCTGCTATTTTCTATTATCTTTTGGCATGAACGAGGCACATATCGAATGAAGAGAAGAAAAGGAAAGAAAAAAATCTCGACCACCTACGTTCCTCATGGTTTCTCTCTCTCTCTCTCTCTCTCTCTCTCTCTTTCCCTCAAGATCTGCAGGTCAGCCTGTCAGTCAGTCAGTCAGCCATCCGTACAGGCGTCCATCCAACTAACGAACCAGCAAACCGCTTCGTGTTGCCGTGTAGCTCAGCGCGATCACTATCGGGTCTATTTGTTGTTGTGGTTAATGTTCATTGGCCATACTCGCTCGCTCATGCGTACACGCTTACTTACGCTATATATATATATATATCCGCGCGCCCTCACTTACAGATACGATACACGATCCAGGCGAGCATTCCTTCTTCTTCTGACTTGACGCACCGGGGGAATTCGTGAACTCGCGATCCGGTCCGGGCCCGGGCCCGCGGCTCGCCGGGGCTGGCTAGGCCAGTCGAGTCCAGCTTTGTCGGTCGCTTGGTCGGCGCCGAACGTTCGTTATTCCGTCATTATTTCGTATCGCTTCAACAGCAGCAGCAGCAGCTTAAGTGTTATTCAATGATCACCACATCAGACAAAAACTAAGAAAGCAACAGCAGTAGGCGAAGGCAGATGGGCAGACGGCGGTAGTTGACGGACAACCGCTGCTGCTGCCTCTCCGCGCTGATTCCCCAGCGTATTGCCTTCTGCACCTCATCACTTCACAGCAGAAGCCAACAGCGGCAACGATGTCGACTACAGCTGACTGCTCAGTCGTTGCTCGTCGGCTGCTGGCCGACAACGCACTCGCCAATGTAGTCAGCTCGCTGTGTGCGTGTCTGTGTGCTTTGGTTGGTGTCTCTGGTGTGCGTGAGTCTATGGGAGAAGAGAAAGTATAAATCCGCCTTAGCGTTCCAACACGAACGATCATCGGTGCACCAAATAGTTAGCTGGCCAATTGACTTGGCGGTTCGTCGGCCGACGCCGCTCGATGGTTGGCTTTAGACTAGCGGCGATGCCCCAAGCATAGCTGTGCTGATCTTTTACTATTAGCATATATATTATATATATATATATATATATATATATATTGCGAAGATGTATCGGCGCAGCTGTATCGGTAGTGGTCAGAGTTGCAGCAGCAGCAGTAGTAGTAGTAGTTCTAGTTGAACTAGTTGTAATGGATATGTGCATAGAAACGTGAGCACACTGTCAAAACATGGTTTGCACATTATCACACCGTCTTTAGCTGACCATCCATCTGAGTCACAATAGATGCGTCAATGATGCCTCATCGTGCCTCTTGATCTTATCGCCGGTGATACTGACTATTGCGCCAACGACTTGTCGAAATTATGTCTGCTAAGTATTGTGCGCTTCTCGCTTCCTGTCAACACGAACGATTCTGCTGTTGCAGTCGTCAGAACCCTATTGGCCTGCGCCAACAACAGCTTTCACCTCACCATCTGCCGCTAGAACTAATGATAACCTTTCATTTCGAACTGCCACCTTAATTGGAGGCACCCCTTGCTTGTAACGCACAACTCTGTCACATATACATTCGATACATTAAGGCCATATACGGCAAATTGCCGTTGATATGTTGAAATTTCAGCCCACTTCATTCTGTCTATCAAGCGGCGCTAATTATCTTGCGTTTTGAATTTCACTCTCTCGCTCACTCATTAATTACCATGCGGATTGACCAAATTTCTGCCGCAACTGCAATAGTCTAGCTTTGTTATCTTATCTGGTCAGCGGTGTTATCGCTCCCCCGACCCCTGAGGGGGTTGGTGATGACCACTGCTGTGAGTCGCGTCAGCCTAGTGACTAAGTGTGCGACTATCGGTATCAAGACGCAGCACCCAGCGAGACGAGAATAACTAGCAGCGTCTCATCTTGTGCGGGCAACAATGGTCAGCAGAAGAGTGAACAGACATGGACCCGCGAACGGGACGTATGTAAATACGGGGCCAGTAGGCGGACGGCAACATGAGGATGATAAGTGGATGGGCACTACCGCCACGGCGATCTGCCGTCGTCGAAGCCGCCGCCGCCGCCGCCGCCGCCGCCGCCGCCGGACACTGATGTTCTCTATTCTGTTGGGTTAGCTAACCCAACCGCTAGTTATACACCACTTGCTCAATCTCTCCCGCTCTCTCCCGCTGCTGTTGCTGTAGATGTGGCTACTTCTGCTGGTAATAATAATAATAATGTTCTTGTTCACGGTGATATTGTTTGTTGCCTGTACGGCATCTTGAAACCGTCATCGTTGTCATCGGCCGGCATCGTCGTCCTCGTAATCTACATACGAACAGTACTTTTACGAACATACCACGGCCACAAGGCGGACACACACACACACACACACAGAGACACTATGACTCTGTTCCATGTATCTGTATTGGACACGACCTGGTAGCGGCATGGCACATACTGGCTATAGTGGAACGAGCCAGTGATCTATAAGTTGGAGCGTGCAACGAATGACAGAACGGACAGATAGATCTGTTCGAGCAGCGGCAGCAGCAGCAGCAGCAGCAGGCCTTCTTCACCACCTTCCTGGGGGTGTTCTTCGTCTTCTGCGCTAGCTCTGCATCTTCGCCGCCATCGCCGCCGCCGCCATCATCGTTGTCGTCGTCATCATTCAGAACATTGTTCTTCGCTGTTGTTGTTATTGTTGCTGCTGTTGTTGCTGTTATTGTTGCTGTTATCGTTGTTGTCGCCACTGCTGCTGTTGTTGCTGTCATAGTCTCGTTGTAGCACGACCAGGAATGCTCGTGCGCTATGCTCGTTTCATGAGAACCTCCACCCCATTTCCCCGTGCTCTACCGTTGGCGCTGATGAGAAGAAAAATGAGGAGAGAGGAAGAAGAAATGATCGAAGAAAAGAGGGAGGTAGACCGATAGACTGAGCACAATAACACAGTCACTCTTGTATTCATTCATTTATTCAATAGTCCTCGTCACTGAGTGAGGAGGATTGCCGCTCCCGTGTTATATACTACATGTATACACACACATATATATATATATTTCTTCTAGATTGAACCCGCTGCTGAGGCGCATACAACCTGCTGCGTGTGTCAATCGATTTGTAGTACATAGATCGATACAATAGATATGTTTCATTTCGTCGCGGTAGCCATCGTCCGCCCGTACCTCCAGCATCCCATATGGACCCAGTTGTAATATATGCCGATAATGTCTATACCCTATGTATTTATGTATCAGTCTGCCTATCCATGTGCATTCGATATAAGATGTATAGATTGCGTTTTGTGCTCGTCTATGCTCATCGCATACAGGAGAATTTTGGGGATGGGGCCGAAGCCGGGGGGGGGGGGCGGCGGCGGTCGCTTGTGGAAAGGGAAGGTTCCAACCCTGTGTGCTGTGCTTGTTGTCGATATGTGTCCATGTTATCAATGCTGTTTTATTCCCTCCGGCAGCTCCTTCTTCATCTTCTTGTTTCGGTCTTGTTTGTTGTTGTTGTTGCTGTTGTTGCTGCTCCTGCTGATGCTGTTGTTATCACAGTTGTCTGTTGTTTTCGCTTACATTCTCTTCGTCTTGTTCATCTTCTGCTGCTGCTGCTGGTTCTTGATCTTTACATTGTTGTTCGTCGTCCGCCATTCCACTGGCGCGGCGGCGATGGTGGTGGCGACCTCCTCTTGTCAACATGCCCTCCTGTATCTGCTGCTGTGTCCACCAGCGGCAGCCTCTGCCTCGACGCTGTTGCTGCTTCTGCTGCTGCTGTCGCTGCTGGTGGTGGTTGGGGTCCGCTGTTATCGGCCAGTTCTTCTCGGCGTTTGTCTTCCACTCTCGCCATCCTGTTCCACCGTCCTCCGGCCCCGCGAGAGGAGCTCCAGATCTTCCGGCCAGACAGTCTGATCTTCCCCTGTTCGACAGAACGCGGGCCAATTTGTCGGCAGGAAGACCAGCCGAGAAGACAACGGTGATGAACAAACGCTCGTGCCCCAGCTAGCGTTAGTTCTTCAATCACGCCGACGACGAAGATAACGACGACGACGACGACAACAACAGCAACAACAACAACCCTAACAACAGCAACAACCCTAACAACATCAACAAAGGCGGCATGACTATGGATCGCAGCGGTGGCGGTAGAGGCAAACCGATAGTGGCACACATTGTTGTTGTCATTCGCTCTTGAAGTTCACCCACGAACACTAAACAACAAGAACAACAACAACAACAACAGACAGCCATACATTCATACGTACATATATTTACATTGTTTGCGTATATAAGGTGGATGCCGTCCCACGAATGTGTTTATTATTATTATTATTTTAGTTGTCTTTACTATTCTTATTGCTATCATCATCATCATCGCGTCATCATCATCGTCATCATATTAAAGCTAGAAAGAAAGGACAGTTCCCACTGACCGTAAAGCGTGAACAAGATGTGGCTACTATTTCAAATGTGGTGCTCATATTATATAGTAAAAGAAAAGGCTAATGTGTAGATGTTACACTCAAAGAGCAATGGGATCGTGCGACGTACGAATGCGTGGTTATAGTAACCACACAAATAAACAAATGAACAAACACAAAACAATATAGGACACATGTAGTCTGGTGGCGAAACGGGTACAGTGTAAGCAGAAAGACAATTTCATCAGTTGACTTCCTTTGGATTAGTCAAAATCATGCCATGCGAAATTAGCTCTTACGAAATATCTGCTATCGTAAATTAATTGCTCGCTCTTGAATGAATTTTGGCATCGTCCGAACTGCTGTTACTTGATTGTAATTAATTATTCGCTGCGGTCGAATAAAATCTGTGCTCTCGCAAGCGTTAGGCAAATGAGGCAATCAAACATATATATATATATATATGTATATATCAAAAATGGCTTACAATACATCCTTTGCATTTCTGTCGACTGTCGGATATCTGGCGTCACTGCCGCGATTCGTTGTGCGCATGCGAAGGCAAGGTGTTGCAAGTTAACAAATCCCACCGCCGAGCTATCGTCGATCGAACTGTTTATGCCGGATTCGTATGCACTGGTAGCTTAAGCTAAACGTGTCGAAACTACCGCTAAATGATGTCGAAACAGCTAGCTAGATTACTTCAGTTACAAATAGTTGTCGAAACCGCACCGCTAAGTGACAAACACTATTTCGAACTAACCTAAGTTGTTATGCGTGAACATACAAATCTATGTAGAACTTTTCATACATACATATATATATATATGTGTGTGTGTGTGCGTGGCACGCGTATCGCTCCGGATTCTCCCATTTCTTCATAACCGATTATTATTATTACTATTATCATTGTCTAGTGTATCGCCGGCGCAGTACAATAGCTGAATATCGTCAGATTGTCGATGTGTGTCTGTGTGTGGGTGCCTTCGTTCGTCTGGGGCGGTGGGACCAAACCGAAGACCTAAGGTCAAGACAAAGCTATCTTCGAATGAGACCATCCGTCATTCGACCGACACGACAGTGTAAAGTGTATCGCGGTAAAGCCATCTCCGCCGTCCCCGTCTTTGAAGTTGATCATTTTTCATGTCATTGCAGCAGTAGCAGGAGACTACCACCACGGCGGTTGTCGTTGTCGGCGTTGTTGTTGTTGTGGTTGTTTCTTGTTGTTGTTGTTATTGTTGCTGTTGTTGCTGTTGTCGTCGTCGCTGGGCTGCATCTAGCATGGCTAACAGTTTGCGAGAGGCTGGCCATTGAATTGCGACACAAAATGGGGCATCTTCCTCCACTGCATACCTCGTCTGATGAGAACGGCGGTGGTTGGAGCTGATGCCGGCGTCCGCCGTTGTGGCTGTCGCTGCCTTGGCGGCGGACAGACGTCGTTTTCGTCAGCAAGCAACGGAGACGTTGATGTTTTCTGTTTGGCACAGGTCCGATAACGAAGAGAGTTACGCCGCTCTGTCGATTCCCTCCGGGGCGCGTTATTTTGGTCTCGGCGCAAAACAGAAGAACAACATCGTTTTCTACGTGTCGAGTATTGTGATGGTGGTTTAAGGTTGTAATCATAAAATTGTATTACGGCCACCTGTATCACCGCTGGCCTTCGGGCTGCTGTGGGGTACACCGTGGCTGGGAGAGGACGACTAGCGGAATGACTAGCGAAAATGAATATGCAGTTTGTCTAGACATGCATTAAAATCTGTAGAAAATAATAGTGCAACAATGGTGCGTGAAATGAAACGGTATATGGATGTATGGTGCGTGTCGGAATATTGAGGTGCGACACATCTATTTGTGAACGAGAGAGGTGAGAGTTGAACACGTCATTCGTGTTGTCATTGCGCGTTAAGTCATTCCCGTAATCAATAATCCGTTAATGGTAATTATAAGCATTTCGTTGGCAACTTCTAAGTGTGTGACAGCATCGACTCGTAGGTGCCTCGCGGGATGCGAACCGGAGAGAGAGAGAGAGAGACCCTAACATTGAGGTCCTCGAGTTCGCTCCACCCCATCGCAGTGGGGTAATAATGAATGTAGCCTAAATAATAACAAAAACATAACAATGTTGTCCAAAGAAGCCACCTGTTGATCCCGTTACAATATACAATTCCCATTAGTGTCTCCGTCAAGAATAATGACTAAAAATAGATTTGTCGAAAAGGCAAGGCGAATCGGCGAATCCATCGCAATATTGGCACCGATGATTAATGAGCATCAACGCGTCCCTCTTCGTCAGTAGCAAGCAAAACCACCGGGAAGGATAGTATCAGGGGGGGGGGGCAGACAAGAGGATAATTAACAGGTAAAATATATGAAAATGACTAACGATTTGAAGCTGCTTTCCTCTGCTAAATGCCGACACACGATTATAGCACTTGTCGCCGTTGTATTAGTGGATATATTTTAACTTAGCTAAATGGATAGATAAGTGGGAGCTATAAGACTGGAAAAGTGCAAAGGCTAAAGCTACAATTATTATTATTATTATTATTGAGGTTGAGAAGCTACATAGCTGAAGCCGTTGTTGCTGCTGCTGCTGTTGTTATCACGCATTGTGGATATTTGCGAGGCATTAAGCCGACACACAACAACAGTTTAAGGAATGAGATGATAAGGGTAGGTTGCGGCATATTTTGCTGTAGTTGCTCAGCCCTGACGTGGCCCGCCGTGGCCGAGACAATGATGCTAAAGTCGTGATTCCTGATGGCTGATCCTACTAGCGCTGTTGCCGTTGTAAACGATGATTCGAATCACGAAAATGACGATGACCACTGACATCCGCCGCCGCCGCCGCCACGAGACGATCATCGAAATGTTAAAAGCGAAAACGACAAAATACTCAACAACAGCAACAACGATCGACAACAATCGACAAAATGTTGTTATGACGATTGTTGATGCTGCTGCTGCTGCTGGTTGTTGTTGTTTATTGTTGTTGTTGTGACCGTCGCCACCGCTGATGCTGTTATTGTTATTGTTGTCGCCTCTCATCATTCGTGTTCTCGTTCGTTGTTGCTATCACAAATCCACCCCGTTGGATCTCTCTGCGGTCGGTTTCTAGCAACGATAACATACCGGTCCCGGCACAGTCGTAGTCATTGCAATACTACTGCTGCTGCTGTTGCTGCTGTTGGTTGTCGTTGTTGTTGCGCTGCTGTTTCATTTCGATTCTTTCGATGATTTCGGAACGGACAACTTCGACGACTAAACAAACGCTAGAGAAAGCATGCTTCAACGAAACCACGGCTACACCATTCATTGTAATAGCCGGCCGTCATCGTCACAACACGACACCACGATGACAGTACACTCACTAGAAATTTACAACTCTGAACGTGTGTGTGTGCGTGTGTCCAAGCGAACGTGCGTGTTTTCGCTCAAAGTCTGCGCCATCCCTTCACTGTCCTCCTCCTCCTTCTCGTTCGGTCTGATCATCTCGTTTCTGCAGTTTGGCTTTTCGTTCGTTACGTTAACGAGCGGAGAAATGGAAGCGTTTGTCATAGGCCGAACGCACGAAACGCAAAAACGCATCGTGGCTCGGGAGGCGTCGAAGGTGGCCTGGGGGAGACTGCGGGCCGGCAATGTGGGTTGCAGAACAAGCCGAGATTGCGACAGATCAGGGCTGCACGCGAACGGTACGCGCCGGAATGACGAGAGAGTGCAGAAGCCATGAGGGTGCACGGGACAACGGCTGCCGAAGATGATGATGGCGGCGGCGGCGGTGGCGACGATACATACGGCGAAGCGCTAACGGGACCCGCCGACGGTTGCGTCGGTCCCAATCGGCTCGCGGAATACCTTCACCCCACTCAACCTCCAACCCCCCGAAGACAGCTGTGCAGACGCACGCAGACAGACATATAGATAGATAGATATATAGCGTCAGAAAATTGCTGCACACTAATCCAGTTGATTCGGCGACGCGAGTTCGTCGTCGTCGTCGTCGTTCAGGAGGCAGCGAGAGGCCTCTGTCGACGGCTGACGAGATGAATGACTCGAAGCGTTTCCTGCTATCACCTCTGGCTGATAAATAGTTCGATGGTAGAAACAATGTACACCATGTCATTTCGGCGTGCGACGGCTGGCTGGAAATCACACGAAGTGAATACGAAGAACAGAAAGAAGATGAGAGAAAATGAGGGAGGGAGAGAGAGAGAGAGGAAAAAGCTATAATATCACCGTTCCTATCATGTATTAGCCATCATTGGGATCATTAACAGCCTGATAACAATACGACTAACAGTAACAATAATAATGGTATTAGCACGAACAATCATCGACATCACAGAGTAGAGCGGTCTCTGGGGAAACAAAACATAGTTAATGCCTCGTCTCGCTGACCGAGCGGAGATATAATATAATCGAAAGATAAACGCAGTCACCCGCACCGATTTATGGTATGCCAATGTTATCTTTAAGCTATTGTTCAAAATGGCTGGAGATTGACAGCAGCGGCAACAACTACGAGTCATCACAATGAAACAAACGACAAAAGCCGAATAAAAACGACAAACTGCAGAAGTTGGCCATCTCTCTTCTTCTCATCAGAGCTAGTACCGTGTTATCTCATTATATATATATATATATATATATATATATATATATATATATATATATATATATTATATATAATGTATGGTGTCATAACGGCAGTGCACTTGTTCCTCCTTGTTCCCCTCCATATTCGGTCTATTTTAGCCTTAATTTTCGTGCGTTTCCCGCGACTAGCCCCGCATTTATTAATGATGTTTACTAATAAACGAGCGAAATCGATTTCTTGGAAAATCTTCATGTATTCATCAGTAGCTTCCCGTTGCTGGTACCGCCCGGACAGATGCCGGATTATAAAAAGGAATTGCTTCGAGATCGATGATTTTGAAGCCAAGAATGGAGACTCTCTGTGCGGCGTCGACGATCGCTCAACGGTTGATGTTGAGATGCTGTATAGATGCTGTAGGGGAAGGGCGCCGCAGAAAGAAATGTCGATTTAATTGTTCAATTCGTCCTGGTGGCGAGGATTTAACAGGTCATTAGGTTTATTAGGCGTCACTGCGTCCGTCGAAAGCTCGTCGTTTGATTGACATTTCTCAGAGAGCAGTATGTTGTATTCCGTCATTGCACACATACATAAGCAAGCAATTATCCTTGCCACTCGAAATGTGCAATGCTATTTTTTACCTGTTATTTCGTCTATATTGCTTTGGGGACTACCCGCTCGCATAATCATTGAGCAGCGGCTTAACTTTCTGATGAAATCTTGAACAAATTCAGGTTCAAGTTCAAGCCAACCATGGTGATGACCGTTAAAAAACTCGTGGAACTCCCGATTCAACAACGTATTTACTTTACTGCTAGCTGTTGCTAGCTGCCGCCGCCGCCACCGCCGCAATTTATGATGCAATAATGAAATTAGCCAGGCAATTCTGCCAGCGAGGCAATGCCGAAATTTTGCTCGCTTTCAAATTGCGTTTGCGTTTGCATTCAACGATCTTCCGCTAATACTAACAATCGGAGCATTTGCAACTCTCGACAATGAAATGATATTTGTTGAAGACGAAGACGAGCAACAAAAACAAGCTATCCCGAATTTAACGCCATTCGTGTGTGACTGCTACCTATTGTATTGTCGTGTGCCCGAGTGTCTGCCTAGCTGTGTGCTTGTCTACGAGAGAGCGTGTCCCTGCGTACGTGTGGCATTGCTAGAAATCACTGTCGCGCTTCGCCATCCAGCGGCCATTAGCTGTACCAGTGCTATCGGGAGCCTCCGATCGATCGAATCCTGGCGCGACAACGCGGCCGTAACGCCGTTGTTGTCATCCCGGCCGCGTACGGCTCCATGTGCCGCGCTGACCCGGCCCGCGCCACAATCTTGAACCATTCGACTAGATTTCTTTCTGAGCTATTTCTAATAGTGATATATAGCAAGTAGTAGATATAATTATCTAGCAGTTGTCGTCGTTGTAGAAGTAGCAATAGTAGTAGTTGTATTTGTAGTGTTTTGTTATAGACGTAGGCATGACAGTAGTCAGTGTGAACAGCGAACAGTTCGATTAGAGAAACCAATGATTATATTGACCCCCAACACGCCAAGCCGACAGGCCAATCCCTTACTTCCTCCTCTTCACGAGCCAGCATGCGCCACTTTTGCCTATGAGTAAGCACTCTATATTAGTTCAATACTCCGATTCGCAATTGTACCCCACCGTGTCGGTGCACAAGAACAGCAAGTAATGGTCACCAAGCGTCGCTTAGCTTAGCTCCGCAACGGCCATCCGAACCTGCCGAGCGATTTGGTGTCATTTACATAGACACAGGCGGCATGACGAGCTGAACTCACATGTGCTAGTATGCATGTGACTCAAAGCTCGTGGCTCGACCTGGCCAATCAATGGTGACACCAGTGTGAAACGTGCTAAAGTTTGTTGATAGACTTCTGCCCTACCGATTTCCTGCCGGCTGTCCATTGAGTTAAGCTGAGCCGAACTGAAGGCTATAGCATATAGCGTGTCTTTACATATCACAATCATAAAAATAATGTTATACTATGATAACTATTTAATATGCTGTTCGTCCGATCGTCCATATTCGATGTGCACCAGCGTTTGCAGCCGCTGCAACAGTCGTTGATCGAGAGGAGTCGAGCCGCTCGTCGATTTGTCCTAAGAGAAATTATATTCGACGCATATAGAAATAATAATAATAACAATAATAATGCGATTTAAAGTGATATGTATTATACTATATTGTATTATACTACTACTACTACGTATGCCGTGGTGGTGATGCCTACGATTGCCCGAGTGGCGGTGGCGATCAACAGCAGAAGGCAGCAACCGCGATCAATCGCGTTTGATAGTTGAAAAATCGCAGGAAAATCGTCGAAGACCAACCCGACTGACGATTGAGCGATGGATGGATTCATCGAAGTCGCTGGCCATCGAAGTCGACCCGATCGCTTCCGTTCTATTCTTCGCACGATGCCCGAGCCGTCACACCGAGAGACGGCGTACGCCAACCGGCGGACAGACGGTTAGGCAGCCACCAGTGAGCAACAAATAAACACGAGCGGCGAGTGGCCGCGAAGACACCACCAGGATAAACAGACCTATAAACGAATTCGATAAATACATATACACAAATGCACACTAGCAAATAAATACAAGATATCTCTATGTGCCACTCGCTTGCCCACCGCCTCCTTGAGTCATCATTTCTCCAGCTCACGGACACATGGACGCGACGAACGCGCTTGCCAGACAGATGCAAACGCATTCACATCGATTATATGACACGGACAGCTTTCGGGGCGGCGGGCAGAAACGGAGCGTTCCGGCTAGCCGCTGTCGAACGCTCGATATTGCTGCTGCTGCTGCTGCTACACAATAATATCAAAAATATTGCAAATTTTCAACGTTCCAGTAAAATCCTATTGCTGGCTCACACTCCTCATTGCGGCTTGGATTCGGCTTGCAGGCGCTTACCGCCGATGTTGTTGTTGTCGTCGTGTTGTTGTTCTTGTTGTTGTTGTTGTTGTTGCTGGTGATCTGTTGTTGTGTTGTTGCTGTTGTTATCATAGTTGATGTCATTACGCCTGTGCTGTGCAAGACGTTTAGCAAATTGCTCCCGCCGCCTCCCGCGTCCACTGGTCTCCGGCTGTTGACAGAGCGCTAGCGTGGGGTACACCGTGACTTGGCATGACACAGGCTTTCACCGTTGGGTCGCTTCGCGACAATAAACGACAACAACGCCGAGAACAACAACAGCGAGAACAACAGCAACAACATTAGTAAAATGTGTGCGTGTTTGTGTAGAGCACGAAACGACAACTCGACTTAACAACACCACGAAGACGAACAGGTCCGACAAATTCAGTATTCGCAGTTTGCAGCGGATCCACGCCGCCGCCGCCGCCGCCACCGAGAAAATCGCTGCCGCTGCTGCCGTCGATAGTTGTCGTGGTCCGGTTGCCTATTCCCAGATGAGGATGACGTTCGCATCGAGCGTACATTTAGTACACGGTGCATTCTAGCACGTTATCGTCGACATTGTTGCTGGCGTCCGTTGCCGTCCGCTGCTCTTGCTGTTCTTGTTGTCTGGCCGTTGTTCGAGGTGTGGTGGAATCACACGGCAGTCCGAGTGTTGGAGGCCATGTTTTTATTTTTTGTATTTATTTTTGTTATTATTATGTTATGTTTGTATACGACGAGTTGGTGGCTGGGCGCCTGCGGATTGAACGACCGCAAAGGGGCCATAATAGTTCTCGCCATTATTGTTATTGATTGGTTATATATGTTATGTAGAATCTAGTAGAAAGCGCCTGTGTTTTCTCTTTCTTCGCAAGGCTCTATTATTATTATTATTATTATATTGAGCACCGACAATCGGGAACGTATTCGTTTAATGTGCACATATTGAAGAGTAAGCATGAAGATTTGGGTATGCATCAACCTAGTAGAATATAGGCAAGGCAAAATGTGTGGCAAATTATGCAGAAATCGAAATATGCTGAGAGGATATCTAGAAGATATTTCCTCTCTGTTTATGCCTATCGAAGAGCAGCGAGAGAATGTTCGATTGTCAGTCGATCTATTTCTGAGCCAACATCACATAATATATAGATATATATATATAAATAGGAGCCTTCCACGGCCTTCATATATACGTTGGTTTAGAAGTGATTGGAGGGACATCGTAATGAACCGAGTGAACGAAGCCGAAGCGCTGCCTCACGTTATTCGAGTGCTTGGACAGTCATGGCTAACTAGAACTGATTTGAAAGCTATGGCCTAAACAATATCAATAACATGTGGGCGTGTGTTACGGGTGAGGAGGCTTCAAACGGATTCTTGTGATCCTCAAACGTGTCATATGGATATACCACAGAGTTTCTACCACACAACAGAATTATGTATTGTCAGGGATCGAATATATAGATCGCGTAGAGAAGAGCAACTCTCTTCTTTTTGACGGATATCAAATGAATGTGAAAAAGAATGCTACATCCGTTTTATTGAGTCTAGAGAAGTCCGCTCAACATAATCGTATGTGCAGAGTCTAACAGAACCGTGTTAGAAGTTCGGACTACACGATCGAATCGAGCGCCAACATTTAACTGGCTAATGGCAGGGAACAGCGATTCCAGTGTACGGCCACAATCGGGTGAGCCTGAGGTTCGATGAAGGTAACGGACTTCGAATTGGCTTCTCTAACCGGCGCTGATCCACCAGAAGTCAGCGCTAAGTTAGCCACGAGCTTTATGCTTCAAGCCAATAAGTGCTGAGGCAATCGAATCCTTTAGAACTATCACAACATTCACTTGGTGTTGTCTAGCTTCAGATCCTAAAACCAGTAGCACTAGCGTTCACTCGAACGCCTAGCGATCGAAGTCCTCTCGATCCGTCAGCTAAGCTCGTCAAATGGAACCTCCCTCTTCAGCGAACGCCGATGTGTTGCACATGGATGTAACATGGCCGTGCTCGCCCACGAGGAGTTCTGCGAGGAATTTACAATCGGACACCCTCCATTTCATTGAGGGCGGTGAATAAATTGCTTGGGGATGACCACTCTCATGTCTCTATCCCCCTCAGCCTCTCGTCCGATGATTCTAATACGGCCAGTAAGTAGCCCACGCATTGCAAATCGTTACAGGGCGAGGCCGAGCGCTTCGTGTCTCTAGTAAACTGGGGCTGCCATTCCGCTCTAGTAGCATCATCTCGCAATGGATGCACAATGGCGAAACGGTGTTATGGTATCTCCCTGCCGCAGTATAATGTTCTTGTACACACAAAAAAAAACCCAGCAAAGGAGTGACCTCAAGGAGAAGTATATGTTCAAGGCGACGGCTAAAACACGAATACGTACGGTTTAAATTTCGAGATCGGTTCAATTTTGAGAACTGAATATACGATCATGTGATTGAATGTGTTCGTCCCGTGAATTGTGACAACCTTGCAGGAGGCCACAGCATGCAAGGCTAGTAGTCTCTTAAGGTATCACCCGAATCACCATAATGAATGATCGTCCTTTCGTGTGCGTACGTATCACGAACACCGCAACAATCGCTTCATTCACTCGCGTTTTTATCAGGGTACTTTATAGATCACTGTCCCAATTTTTCGTCCAGCGGCAGCGAGCGAAATTGCATTGCCCGCGATGAGAGAGTAACGCGACGAGCTTCTGCGACGTTCGCCTCTCGGCGAACTCATGTGGGAGGACGCGACGAAGGCGAGCGCATTTCGGGTTCAACCAGTTCAACCGAGGGTGTTTGTTCCTCGAAGAAGCGGCAATCCTCCTATGAGGTCGGCCTGGGGCGGCATCTTCCTCTGTTTCGAAATAGCGTATTCGATCAATTTTAACCCTCAACGGGGGAGAGTTGTTGGGTGATCCGGAGCGATAGCAGACCCAGAGTATTCATGACGCGAGGAGGCTATCAGATCTGGGGCAGCGGGGCATTCGGATCGATGTTTTCTGGATAGGTCCAATTCTGCCAGCTCATGTCCAGATTGGTTCAGAACTGTTTCAGCTGTGCCGGCCACCACGGGCGACCGATCCGAAAAATCCATCGACCGCTGGCGGTAGCAAACGACGGAGAGATCTCAGACCCTCGCCCGTGTATACGCGGATGTGTCTGTGTGTCTGTGTGTTGAGAACTCATTTGTCACTAGGTGGTATCACTGACTCATCGTCAGAACTCGTGAGAGCGAAGTCGACAGTCCGCTTGTGTCTGTAAATGCCTCTGCCTAGTCATCGGTTATTGCTTTTGGATGTCACATGGCGCGGATACTTCGAAGTAGACTATATGGCGGCCTGTGCCTCGTATAAATTAGTCTGTTGCTGTTGGTTGGTTGATGCTGTTGCCGGACGGCTATCGGAAATATCCGGATTCAATCGGTGCTGTTGCACGTATGCATGATGGCGTGAAGTGTTAATCACTGCAGTTACTATTCATCCTCATTGGACCAACGGGGAGGAAGTGACTCCTACAACAGAGGACGGGACGCGCAGGGTGACGTGACGAGTTGTTGGCGCTCGGCGTCTGGATGCGTGTGTGAGCGTGTCCAGCATACAAAGGTCTGGTTGACTCTGAGTGTATCGCGTAGTGTCCGAGAGTGTCTTCATTCGGGTTGAATCTCATAAAGTGCAGGCGAATATGGAAGTGTATGTGCCGTCGAATAAAGTCTGATATTTTTACATATCAGACGGCAATAGGATTGCCGTAACCATCGACACTGGACACCGCAAACGAAACAACAGCAAAAGCGGACGCTATGCTTGATGCGATCGGGCGGGCCCTTGGCATCAAGTTGAAACGGTAGAGTGAAGAAATATTTCGAAAATGTTTGTAGTATTTTGCATAAAAAAACCATCTAGCTATTTTTAGCAATCTGCAACCTGCGTGACGTATTCTTGAGAGTGCTCACAGTAAAGGTGACGTTAAATGGTGATAACGGTGCCTGACACCGATTGTCCCCTTGCTTTGACATCTAGTCGTACATGCGTAATGAAGTGAATACTTTTGAATGAGATCCCGTTTTGTGACGGCCAGCGAGCATTGTATCGAAATTATGTCGCGGTTATATTTTTCCCATACATAGTATTTGGTTAAAAGCATTTTTTGTGTACTCATAGAATAGACAAGTCCGTCGGTGTATTATACTCGCGTACGGTGCTACCTCTAAATGAACCTGTCAGAATTGTTCCTAGACACCTCGCGTGTGCGACGTATACCGCTTATATTTTTCGAAAATGTCCAGTCCCGATATTCGTACGTATATAGAACCTGAAGTTTAAATTAACTTAAATTGAAAGTGTGCGCCTACGTTTTAGAAGCTTGACCATCTTTCTTCACCATGTATGTTTGCTTCTAGAATACTGAAGATCTTGGGATGTCCCTAGTGGAGTTCGTGCGTTTGAACATCATTCCCCTCTTTCTCAAAGAAAAAGAAAAGAAAACATACTAAAGACTTCCTCGTTCTGGTCATAATCACGCAATTTACGACAAAACATCAAAACGAAGCAAAAGCAGATGGGAAATGTGTGTCACTCTCGGTAGATAGAAGGGTATTGGTAGATACCGCTGTAGGAAGATATGCCCTATATGCTGATGGCGCCAGCTTGAGTAACGCATTATCGATGCACGATGTTTCTTTTGCACTGGAATACAACGTTGTACCCCATTTGTTAATGCAATATACCAACAATCAAGTATATCCTTTGTTCTCGTCTATAGGAGGTCACGGCCATCCTGGGATGCGCCGATGGCCGTCTCGGAGCCGTTAAGTCTTCCTGCCGCATCGTTCGGCCTCTCGAGCTGTGGCGTCAGCTCGCGGTCGACCCCTGCGTTGGCTGCGCTCGTCGCACGTGAGCGTGGTAAGGAGCCGCCTCAGACAGGTGTTAGCAAGCTGGGCGATAAGGAGAACTCGGTTGTACGCTCCACCGCGTCCTCGACGGCAATAGCCTACGAGATCGTTACAACGAATAACGCCGAGGCTGGGGCCGCGTCGAGGTTGACTGATTCACTCCGATATTCCAGTGCAGGCAAAAGGTGAGAGAGCTCGAAGTCATATTGTACCGAACTGGTTAGTGATGCCGCTATAAATTGTCTTTATCAATATTGACACTGATGATAAATATACTAGCTGAGCTATTCCGACCCATACTTAGTGGTGAAACCACGCCATCCAAGGTTGTGCCACAAGGTGGTATGACTAGTAATTTTATGATATTTACGCTAATCATTAGGGCATATATC
This sequence comes from Stratiolaelaps scimitus, assembly GCA_019614645.1. Classification (NCBI taxonomy): domain Eukaryota; kingdom Metazoa; phylum Arthropoda; class Arachnida; order Mesostigmata; family Laelapidae; genus Stratiolaelaps; species Stratiolaelaps scimitus. Next base: position 16,303,004 of record JABWDB010000005.1, read on the forward strand.
TAACAAATATCTACTACTTGCGATTTTAGCGTGTCTACCAGTAGGCTTCTCAAGGACGGCGACGTAAACGCTGAGAAGAATACCGCGCTGTGGCTTTCGCGTCACAAGAAGAAAGTGTCGGGACGTGACGAATCAGCGTCCCGCAAATCGTACGAGGATATTTACGAGGAGGTCGCCTCTGGCCACGAAGAACAGGCAAATAGTACACAACACCAAGCGACGGAAAAGCATACCCGTTCAGCAAGTGATCCCCTTGGCCACGCGGACCAGTTCGCTCTTGGCGGCCGCGCCCCGGACAAGGACGTCCCCGTTGATTCCCTTTGGGTTCCCGGGGGAACTGGCCATTCGCAGTCGATAATGACTAATGACAATTCGGACTCGTCAACGTACATCGATTCGGTGGGATCCGAGATGAAATGGCGTGATTCATATTCCGATCTGAGTGCATTCTCTGTGCGTAGCTCAAACCAGAGCTCGGGCTTCGAGTCAGGACAATCGACGGTGGCAGACGCAGGTCGCCTATCGCCGCAGTCCTCACTCGACGGCTCCGTTCTCATGGGCAACTACGGGGAGCGTGTCGTTTCGCGATTCCCAATCCCCGCGCGCGAAGGCGTCGCGCATAGTGCCAAAATCCCTTCAGCAGAACGCCACGATGGAGAGAGTGTCCTATACTTCGGGCAGAACCGGACGAATAATCGAGGAGCGACGGTCAGTAGTAGTAGCGCCACGGGCGACCACGACCGCCAACAAGAAAAGCATTGCCACGTGTCGAGGCAATTGGAGCGACATCAGGCACAAAGTAAGTCTAGTCTCGTTGAGGAGTCGGCAGTCTGCGTACTCGAAGACTCACTGGGGACCAACGGCAGGCCTCTCGACCCTTTGAAGAAAACGAAACTGCCAGAGCCAGAGTTGAAACAGATTCAGAAACAGGCCGTGCTCAGCTATCTCCGTCAAAGGCAAGCGACGGAAAGCGTTGGTGTCCGTCCCACGCTGTTCCGAGATAAGCCCCCGGATAGCGCTGAGAAACCTACGCCCGTGAAACCGATGGCTGTCAAGCTCCTCGAAGATAACGACATACCCCCCGAACTGCCACCGAAGATGTTCAAGTCGTCGGAACTACTACACGGGTTAGTTAAGCAGGCTAAGGATGTTCACTGGAATTCTGGTCCTCCGGCTGTTGGCCTGAGAGAATCTAGCGATGCTAAGAAGCCTCCTCGACCACCGCCTAAAACGTTTAAGCTTAACACTCAGCAACGGCAACAAAACTCAGCTGCAGCAATGCTTAAGACAATGGTCACCCCGCCGCCTGTACGCGAGAAGCCAGAAAGGTTGCGCCAGAGACGAAGTAACGACTCGTCACTCGTTATGGCTAAGATGGTGTTTATTCCACCTTCGTCGTATAGCCCAGCTGGGCTTGACCCAAGCGAGGTGGAATCGTTTGATATCTCACGTCGCCAACAGGATCATCATGCATCTCCCGTGGCGATGACCTCCAAGAACGAGGAACATCGCCGGACGCCCTTCGCCGACCCACTTCACCATTCGCTCGCACTCCCTCCCAGCCTGCCACAGGCACTGTCCAACGAAGCGAATAGCCAATTGCCATTGAAAAGCGCTAACTCATCCGCAACGATCCTTGACAAGGAGGACCCACGACGACCGTTGCGAAATTCTCCAACGACAAAATCCGAGGAGATGAGCCCTCGGCGTACGAGATTCGATGATGGTTATGGGACATCGTTAGATGATGAAGATGAAGCGACGCCAGGTAGTGCAGTCGCCGCCAAACTTCAGTCAGACCATCGAGGATCTGCAAAATCGCTCGAGGTAAAAATCACTCAGAAAATGACTCTCTTATATATATATATATATATATACACTTGCTGATATGTACATCTATTATTTTCTGGCTACTAATTAGACAGGTGATGGTCAATGTCGTTACAATTTACTTATTGCACGTAACCCTCTACGCTCCTTCTATCATACTGATACATTATGCCAAAAATGTTTACGGGTTCGACAAAAATGCCATACGAGCAAATATAAACACCAGTGAATGGCAGTGATCGATAAACAATTTGACCTTGAGGAGCTTAGCCGTAACTCTATGGAGCAGCCGTGACAATATTGTGCCACCGATTTGCGCATTTCTATGTTGATATAACATTTGTCTTTATTAATCAATTATAAAAGTGGTCGACAAGCGCACTATCCGCTGAACGTGAACGACACCTAGGAGCAGCCTCCTCTATATGTTCTTCATAGAATATCTAGAATGAGGATATTCCCCTTCCCCCAACTGTTGCTGCCACGTGCCGAACGTCCTCGATAGTTTAGTAACGATACAGGAATTGGTTGCCGATTTTTCAGACTGATTCGGAGACGGTACATTCGGCGAAACTGTCGGGAATCACACGGTTGCGTCTGTCTCAGGAGGAAGCAGCCGTCCGAGAAGAAATCGCCGCGAATGACGCGTTTGGCCTCGAATTGCAGACGCGTCTCGAAGAGCTCGGCCGTGAGCGTGAACTGCGCAAACTGGCGAATTACATCAGTGAAGTGGACGATATTGCCGCTCTGGTTGTCGCGTTGGCTCTACGTATCGCCCGGACCGCAGCAACGCTTCAAGCACTTGGCGCTGAAGGACTCGCCGATCATAAAGTGAGTTGAGTACCACTTCAACAGTTAACAGTTATAAAAAATAAGAAAATAAGAAATTTCTTTTCATTAGGCCGTGTCACAATCCAGTCCATTATTCGTCTATGTGTGTGTGTAGGTCTGTTAATGACCCTGTCACTTCCTGTATTTGACTATTCGAATTGTTCGTATGTATTATTTTCTTGCTTTCCCACAGTCTCAATTGGTGCAAAAATTAGAAAAGGCCGAGCAGGAGCTGGACGAAGCACGTCGACTTGAGACTAATTGCGAAAAACGCTGGGCATCATTCGGCGCGCATCTGGCCACATTTCTTGAGCCCAAGGAGTTAGTCGGGAGATACCTACACTTCATGAAGAATCGAGCCGATCTCCTAGTCAAGCAAAGAACGATTCAAGACCGACAGCAGATACGCAAGCCTTGATTTTCATGTTAGCGATGTTCACGAAGTAGCTGAATCGGGAACGCCAGGGATACGAGGCATAACGCTTGGATATTTGCAGACCGCAGAACAACTATGTTAATCACGGATCTCTCCGTTGTGTGAGGCGGTGACAAATGTTTGTGGTGGCTTCACCATCGATATCGAGGAGATGGCACAGATGATTCTAGAAATGTCTGAAATATGACTACGATTTCATTGGCATATTCTTGTATATGAATCAATGATACCAAATGGTCAGCTAATTCCTACCAGTTACGGCAACGTCGACAGTATATCGTATTTAGGAAGCTAACAAGTAGAGCGACTTCCATCATGGTGTCACCGTAACAGTCACTACGTGGGCTGGGTTAAGTGCGGAATTTCCGTTGTTGAGGAATAATAATAGTTTTATCGAAAACAGTGGGGTGACGGTATTTGTGTCACATGGGTCTGCGCTCGCTCGGCCATTCCGAACGACGCGTCAGACCCAGTTGCGATCCCAATAGCCCATTATTGTGTCACAGATATCCGACATTTCAGTAACTTCCTGATGGTCGCTTACTCGAGTGAAGCAATGTTTAGGTTAGCTAACAAAACGAGAGGTCCACAAGATCGATTATCATCATCTCCTGGTTGTATTGCACAAAATGGGAACAAAAAGCTGAGTTCTTAATTTGAAAGATGATACCAACCATTAATCAGTAGGATTACTTGCTGAAAATAAATCCTCTCGTACAAGGTGCTATGTCCAGGAGATACTCGATGCAAGTTCTAGGCCATAGTGGTTTGCACAAAAGCGAGAAGAAGAGTCAGCTTCGACAAGGCACGATGAACAGGCCTTCATAATGTAATTTTGAGCCGCCTACAGCCATATGGTAGATATGACGGATAACATCCAAGATTTGGTAGGGCTTAAGCCTTATACATCGTTTGAATGAGTTGAGCAATAGCAACTGTGTGATCAACATCGAGGCAAAGTGGACGACGTCAATCAACGTTTGTGTGTATTATTTGTATCATATTGGACGGACTATGAATTAGGATGCATGATGCCAGAGAATAATAAATAGCACCTATATATATAAATACACATACTGAAGGTTTCAGGGATTTCTGGCGATTGCATACCTCGACTATATATATATATATAGTCTCTTGATATATTTTCTATTTAATTCTCAATAAATTTAAGCAACTGATAATAGAAGAGAAGGACAAAGCTGAATGCGTGTCTCTTTCTTTGTGAGAGTGTCGGTGTGTATATATATATATAATCGCTTGTGGGAATTTGGGGTGAATTACTAGGAGATGTCATCGATATACCGGGTTGTTGAGTCGTGATATATACATATATAAGAGGGGCCGGGAGCAACTTTTGGGAGCAATTTTTTTAATCTAAGGAACAAATAAAGAGCCTACAGGATCATCATGATACAGATTGTTGCTCCTGCTTAAAGGATATGATATTTTCATTTATTATCGGGAGCGCACTCCGGAACATATGGGTGATCTAATTAGTCTCAGCGTTACAACACTTATTGCAGCAAAACTATAAATGGTCAGGTTCGAAACCTAATTGTTTCTGGGGCCTGCGAGATTTGTTTTGTATAAACGGTAATAAAATTAAATACATTTATTTCATCAATTAAAATGTCAAAATGTTATCGTTATACAAGTCGCAGTGTGTTCTTATGAAACATGCGATAAATTCATCATATCCAGTATTTAATAAATCAATCCATATACAATCTATAGTTCTATCCGATAGCACCGTTGCCTCGGACACGTACCCACGGAGCGCCAGTAAACAGCTACAGATGCGATCCAATACCCTCAACCCGCTCGCTCTCGAGTGCGACGACAAACGCATGTGAATTATCCTCGAGTGTAAGTTTGACTTCGTTTAATTTTGTGCTAGTAATTGCACGAAGAAAAGCACCACGCGGAACACTGAATTGTGCTATGTTAACAAGGACAAATTACTCATTTGAAAAATGCATTCCTTCGGTTGTGAATAATGTTAAACTAGTAGCGCTTTGTCACAGTTTTGTGGACATGCTGTGCAGAGATGCCGCAATCAATGACAAATTTTAATACTATGCCGTATGTGTCTTTTCTACAAGTTAAATAGCCTGTAAACATTTTCTCTAGATATCCAAAAGGGGTAACGCAATATACATTTTGGGCACACTTAGGGACTGAGGAGTATGCCTTCTTGTTTTCAATATTCTACTAAGAATATATATATATAGAGAAGGCTGTTCTTAGATATATTTCACTATGGCCCCGACAGGTCCTCATAGTAATACCTAAAGGTTAAGAGCTGAGGCCTGTCATATAGGGGGACAGCTGAGGGTCAACTCGAAAAAAAAAAAGATATGTTTCACGTTAAATGGATATAAGTGTCGCCCACTTCGATAATTAAATAAATCTCTAATAAATTGCCTGTTAGAGAATTTTGATCAATTTTTAACTTAGACTTGGAAATAATACCACTATTACCGATAATAACTTTGACCTTTGAATAAAGTGTGTGTACATATAAATCATTTCGCGCTGCTAGCTAGCCAGCTGGAGACCTCACTGAAGATACTTAGAAAATGCATTAGCAAACGATTATTAGGAACAGCAAAGTAATAACTTTAGTTCGGAAGTAGCTCCCAGATTCTCGAATTTTTGGGGTTACGCCATGAGAATATTGATATAATTGCAAGGCCCATTTCATTTGTTATAGCTGAACTTGCTTTTTAACGGTTTTTAAAACTAGGCCCACAGGAATTGGTACGCAAATTTATTTTGTACGACTGAGAGCTCTCAACAGTACGCGCAATATTGGAGAATTCTTACCAAACTAATCATTAAACTTAGACTTCATTAGCTCGAGCGGAGTGAGCCACACGCGGTAAGTTAACTTAGTTTAGTTAGCTTTCAGACGTAGCTTTTCTGTTTGACAGCCTTGCCCCAAAGTTATGTTTTAGGCATACTTGCCCTTTACAGTATTGACAACTTAACAAAAACTGGTTTAAACAAGGCCGGCACAACAGTTGCCACCCATAACAAGTAGACGTTAGTCAACGACAGCTGTACAGACAGAACACTGTTGGTAACAAATATACAAACAAATATATATGTGCTGTTTCTCATACTGCATTTATCAGGAAAACAGCATGAGACAATTGGGTATCAATTTTTGGGAACGTCTACAAATTAACTCAAGAAAAACATATCGAGAATGCACCCACGTATGCATGTGTACAAATGTCCTATTGTGAACTGAATGAAGTCTTCGTCTACTTCGACTATTGTAGATATGAGAATTTTATATATATATATATATATATATATATATATATATATAAAGGGGCTTGCAGAGTTCTATGTTTCTCAGGATGCATGCGCGAATATGAGTAACACCCATGTTGTTTGTTGCTGCCGTCCCCTCTTCGACTAGGAAAATCAGCCGTCCACAGTTATCACAGCACACCTTGTTACCGCAACATGCTCGAAGCTAGCCCGGCCTAGTGTCAATATACAGGGCAGCACATCCAGCAGCGATCGTTTTCATGAGCCTCTTAGCCTCGTGCTTCTTCCATAGGAGAAGGATGTAGCTTTCTGACCATTACTTTCCTGGTGCTACCAATGAGGCAAGCCCGCCTTTTCTATCTTTTTCCTCTCGTCGTCCTAGGCGAACAGCGGGCAGGACCCTCTGACGCTGCCGTCATGGCCGTGGTGGTTCGTAGCTGGCCCTTCTCTCATGTCGCCCCCGCCCCCGCCCCCGCCCACACGCACTGTCGCCTTGCGCTTCCCCATCAGGCGACAGGCTGGACTCTTCCTTGGACCTGGTTTTGCCTTCGGCCTGTCTTCTTTTCGCTTCGTCTTCTTCTCGCTTCTCTTTAAAAGTTTTCCAAAGTCTAGGTCGAGGAGAGATATTTTTAAGTGTGTGGCTTTTTATAGCGAGAGGCGCCCCGCACTGGCTCCCCCGATTCGTTCGTTCGTTCATCCGTCCGTCCGTCGGTAGGATCCATCCTTGGACGTCGCTGGCCCAACCTCGGTGTGGACTCCAGGGTGCGAGACTCCTCTCTCATGGGAAGTCTCGCAGTCAGGGCTGAAGGGAAGGAATCGACAAAGTCCCCAGCCCGCCGCCCACACTATCGTCTCTATCATTCTCGCACTCTCGCCTATGTTTGAAAGGCCCAGCGCGAATGTCCCCACACGAGTGGACCCCCACTCAGAATTCCCGTTCAGCAGGGGACAGTCGAGCAGCAGTTCAGCTCGATCTCCGTAGGGGGATGGTGGCGGTAGCTGTGGCGGAGGTGGTGGCCCCGGTTGGCGCGGCGAGTACGCTCTGAGCTGACGGTCGTACACACATCCACACACAAGTACATACAGACAGACACCTACATTCAGCTATCAATATATAGATGACATATTGCAGCGAGAATTCTCGCCCGTTCGAGTGGTGTTTGTTGCTGGACAATTTTGTCGCGTTAGTCTCGTGAGGCCCGATTATTCGAATCGTCGAACTGAATGAGATGATGTAACTATTCGAATGATGGACCGATGGCAACAACAATACTTACAACAAAATGCGGCGTTCAACTCCCGTCCAACATTAAGTATCACCCCGCCTACAAAGTGGTGAGGTCGTGCGCGTCGAGCTTACACGATTTATTGATACTTGTGCACAGGAACGATGTAACCAACTGAAAAGATGTTGCAAATAGCTTGCTTTAGTTAGCAGCCAGGAATTTGTTGAGCTATTCAACTCAAATCAATGCTATTCTGCCCTTGAACGATAGTAACGAGAGGTACAAGCCATGAGAAGGCATGGATTTTCAATACATGAGTTTACGTGAGTGACTTGACTATTGTACTTGCAGGAGAGCGAACAGGAACATTTTCGAAAAGATTGCTCATGGAAACTCGTTCTCGTTGATTATAAATGCATACTCTTTATATAATTTTCGCATACGATAGGGGAGGTGGCTATTGACGCTTACCGTATGGTAGTAAGTACAAGTAGCGAGAAGTATGCGATGGAAGGAAGGCTGGCAGCTAGCTGACAACGAAAACTTCTACGCAAGTTTACAGTTAGAAAAAAGTTGCGGAAAAGTAGGCCTACGGTTGAAGAAGCATTTGTTGTAAACTATAAGCCCATTTCTTCTCACCTGAAATCTTAGTTTTCCACCGGGATGGAAAGGAGTAGCGCTGGAGACTTAGAACTACAGGGCCTCCAATTTGAATCCCACAGTGTTGTTAACAACTCAATTGTTATTATTATTATTATTGTTCTTCCTCCAATCTCTCTCAAGTTAAGTCGTAACCTTGTGTGACCCCGTCTCCATCAACAGTCAAACCTACCTGGCCAGCAACGATAGTATTTACATTCTGGCGGTAACCATTCATGTGAAAAACATTGCCTCTCCCCTTTTAAAAAAAATAACTTTAGTTTCTATGTATTTAGAATTGTTCGCATGGCTTGCATATGTTCATTACCAGAGTGTTATAAAGATAGAATACTTGCTTCTGGAACAATGTTTATCTCTGAAGTTGACATCGCACTAATGAAACTGGGCAGGGGGGTCATTCATGCATTTTCGCCCCTGCAGCCATTGACAATAGTTATAATTACATTAAAAGCTGCTGACGAAGCTTGTCGATGGCTCTTATTAATAGGCACTCTTAAGAGCTGATAAGACACTGACAAACATGGTTAATTAGATTTGTCGAGAAGGCAATTTTTTCAATTACGTATTTTTTTACGGATATTATAATTCTTGTCTACCTCTAGAGTTCGTAATGAGCCGACCACTCAGCCCTATACATAGCAAAGGGAGAAATTTTACGTTTGATATCCGATGATAAGATTTATATACACGCGCGTCGGCCGGCCCAACGGCGTTAGAATTAACCAAGTTTCCTGCACCATGTTCCGTGGATATTTCACGCCGAATGATATATACTACTGTGACGCCTTACTTTTATTCTTGGCATCGCGTGTGTTATAGAATGTGGCAGTGTTACTCTCTTGTCGTTCGATTCGCCAGGTATCCTATGCGTGTGTGCCTTTGCCGACATCGTCGCAACCCTTCTCGTGGCCATTATCGCCGTACCAAACCTTTTATCGAGAGACAGTTTCGTCCAGCGGAGAGAAATCGTCAAGAAGCGCCTCTCATTCTAACACTCTTGTCCTTGCGGCCAGCGCTGTGCCCATTCGAACGGTTCGTTCCTGCTTTGTGCGGGTAGTGGCTGGATACCTAGGAGCAGTGGAGTCGAAGCTCAGTGGCCGAAGCAGCAGAAACGACGCCAGCGACGAAGAAGGGGCCGTGGCCACCAACGTAGCACCAGCAGCAGCAGCAGCGCCAAGCACAAAAAGCCGTCAAAGTTGGAAGGAACAAAGATTTTTTAGAAGAAAAGCGCCAGCGTGCGGACGGGGCGTAGTCGGGGGCTAGTGGTGGTCATAGAAGGGCATCTTCGAAGGGGGGCGTAGCGTAGAGGGATTCGGTCGGGGCTGGCAGCAGCATCTCGTCGTCTTCCCGTCGAGCCGCGCCCGCGCCTGTTCTTTCTCCTCCCGTCCGTTCTTACGTCCGTCCCTCTAACCCCGTTTGTGCCCCTATGCCAAAGGGCAGGAGTACACCCCTACGGGCAGCAGCAGCAGCCACCGCTTACTTCCCACTTTTCCCCTGGCGTATTCCCGTCCGCTTCCCGCCGCCGACCCCGTTCTGCGGTCCGCCCGACTCCCGAAAGCCCCTGATCTCTTTCCCCTCAACTGGCTGGCTGCCGCCTGCGCTCTCCAGCGCTTCTCTTTTTCGAGCGCCTTCGTCGGTCGGTCCCTGTCAGTCGCCCGGTCTCGTCCTGTGGCTCGTCCGCTCGGCTCGGCTCGGCTCGGCCCTCCTCTCCTCTCTTCTCCATCGGGAGCAGCGCAGTTGGGAGCGGGCAGCAATGCGAGGGCTTCTGCGAGGGCACTGGGCGCACTTCGTAGGAGGGGGGATTGGAAGGGAGCAAGCGTGGTTGGTGCAGCAGCGCTTCGCACTCTCCGGCGAGCCTTCGAGAGAAGCTCGGTCGAGAGGCAAGCAGAGCCGTGCCTCGATTCAACGCCGCCGTGCCTTTGCGGCGGCGGCGGCCGGCCTTCGTGCCTTAAAACTTTCAGGCTTTTTTGGGTGCGCCTCTCTGCAAGGCAGTCGTCGGCGGCTCGGCCACGCAGGATAGCGGACAACGCAGTAGTAGCGTTAGCAGCAACTGGGGCTATGGTCGTGGTCGTGGTGGTGCTGCTGCTGCTACTGCTAGTGGTGATGGCGGGCAAGGAGCAAGACGCAAAGCGCAAGATGGTGCTACTGCTGCCCCAGCAGCGAGTGAGCGCTGCGAGCGGATCCGCGGCGACCAACCGAAGAAGCTGACGAGAAGCGAGGGCGTCGTCCTGGATGTGCTGCAGGGCTCAAGGCTCACCCGACCAGGCCAGCAGCAGCAGCAGCAGCAGCAGCAGCAGCAAGCGAGAAGCAGCCGTAGTACGACCTCGGCCTGCCTGCCGGCCGACTATCACGGCTGGCCACGAGAGAACTTATGAAAAGCGGATCAGCAAGGACCGGTCAGGATTGGGGGCTGACTGCCGTCTGAGCTGCTTCCGAATAGCTCAGTCAGCGAGCCTGCCGGCCTCTGGCCACGGCTGGCGGCCGCCACTCGTCAACACCGACAGTGCTGGTTCGGTCATCGCTGACGACGGCGGCGGTAGCAGCAGCCAAGAAAACCAAGACGCCGAGTGCAACGTCACTCCCCGCGGTCGCAGGGACCACTGAACGACTGCTACTAGGCAGGGACCGATCAATGACTGGTTTTGCAGGCCAACCGGCGACGCGTCGAGAACGAGACCTCGATACCGTGGGTCGATCGTAGAGATCTTCCTATGACCCCTCCAACATGACGAGGCAACGAACCGCAGACCACTCACCACGAATGCCACGAGCGAACGCAACAGACGACGCTAACAATGATTCGTCACACGACACTCCGATGTAAATAGATTTTTGTGACAGAGAAAGACAAGGCAGAATTAACGAAGCTCTCGGATAGTGGCAGAAAAAGGACAGCTTCTCCGGCGCGTACTTTTACGAGAGCGAGCGGAGACGTCTCTCGAGAACTTTGCCGGTTCATCTTCTAGTTTGGTAATTAATTTACAGAAGTTGAGCGCTAATTTCCCTATGCGAAATTGTAGAATATTACTACTTGATATGGTAGTTTTGGTTAGAGCTAGTTCCTGTTGCTGTATGCAGCGTGTGTCAATGTATGCTATAACCATATTCCAACAATGTTGTTCGACGAAATGGCAAATGTTCGTCAATTGATGGGTTCGAATGTTTGTTCACCTTATTCGAACCACCAAGTTTCGCAAGCTGTTTCCATTTGCAAACACAAATAGTAACATAATATTTACAATGGCGTTGTCTGATATTTATCCGTATAATTTGTTACACATAACTTACTGGTTGCATATAACACCTTCCGGTGACGCCTCCATCCATCGAGTTATCGTCTGTAATTCGTACTACTCATTTGGTCAGCCTTTGTGACGATTCACGAGCTGTTCCCACTACTATAAAATAGGTAACGGCCTTGCATTCCTACGTGTAAGTCCTTTGTGGTCCCGTGACCAGGATACTCATCGGTGGTGACTCGCTCATATCTGGGTTACATGAACCTTCGCGTTTGTGCAATGGTGACATTGTGCAGGAAACTGTGACCTTGTGACTTTACCAAATGTGTGGCATCCTATGCCTGTGAACCGTCTAGGCGTTTTTTAATACTGGTCGGATCGATCACTGAGCACAGCCTCCAAGTTCCTAATGCCTCTACTATTTGAACAAGACAATTCGATACCTAGCTCGTCCAATAATAAATAATGAATAGCGGCTGTTTAGAAATGATTTACTAAAAAGCCGTTATTCACCCCTATTGGGGAGTTCAAAGGAAATATGATAGCTTAAAGAAAAGCGCTGTCCGTAGTAATATGAAAGCACTCACGGTCAGTGGGCTGAAAACTGAAAGTAAGGTTTCTTCTGTGACAAGACCCTGACATACTCACTTAGTGAGTCTCACACTGCCTATCCGGTGCTCATGAGTTAGCGCAATTGGGTTCAACGATTCAATCGTAGGCCGATCGTGAGTCGCACAGCAATTAGTGTGCCGAGATATCTTCATTGATGTCGCCTTATTAATAATGGTTATAATAATAACAATAATATATCTGGGTCACATAATATACTGCTGGGTGTTGACACAGATGGCGACTTCTGGCGGAACAAAGGCAGAATGATTAGGGGAGTAGTGTGACAATAATGATAACTATTATTAGTTGTATTGACGTCATCGTCGCTGTCATCAGCGGTAGCAGATGTCGCGGTCACGGCCTCGCCATCGTTTTGTCGGCTCAGCCTCAGCAGTTTGCCACCAGCTGAGGGAGCGCGAGGGAATACACAGAGAGAGATAGCAAGTGAGTAACGGACTGAGGTGTCTAATAATCGAAGCAAACGGATACTGACTAGGCCGTTGAAGGCTGGTCCGACCAGCCCATTGAGGTCGCGTTCCACGCGCAGGCCAGAGTAATACTTGATATATTTGTGTAAGTCAAAGGAGTAAATATCTCTTTTTTTTTCTCGTGAGTAGTCGTTTTCTCTTCGTTGTTGTGGGTAGTCGTTCGTTATAGTTAACTCACAATCTGGCTGCACGAAACAATCTCGGAACGCAGCGCCTGTCCCTCGCTGTGCAGAGGGGCAATGCCATCGCCTTCCTCGGGACATTGTCGACCTCAGCCCCCCCCCCGTCATAATCCCTAGAAATAATTCCTAACTACTGTATGTTTGAATAAATATTAGAATCTCGACGATTTTCATCTCGGAACTAGCTCGGTTAACGATTGCAGAGCTGGCTATCATACAATTGTAGGGGAGCCAATTGCATTCATTCATTGATTCATTCACTAACTCAAATTGTGGCTTATTGACAGAACTGTAGTTTTTTTTACAATGCTTAAGTTCTCGTTAAGGAGATATTAAATAAGATCATTACAACACAGTGTGGGAACAAACTGTCGATAGCATTAATCACCTAATAATAACCAACAGCATAATATATTAATAATTCAAACTTGGTTACGATTCGCAGAAATTCGCTAAGTGCGTAACACTGGAAGTTATTTCACAAATTAATCCTGTATACAAGGTGTTCTCTGCAAGAAACAACTGAGAAGGATATCTGCTTCACTTTTTATATTGGGAGATGTTGTTTGCAAAGATATCGGCTGCAAGCTCTTACATCATTTTCTTCTTTTGATCCCGCGTCATCATTTTTTGCCTTGAGCTCCGGAGCGCTGATTGCCGTGCACGTGTTACGGCGAAACGCGGCGCCAACATATAGGGTTTTTAGACAGGATTATTGCAACATCGAGTAAAGAAAATTTTCCGGGCTGCTCACAGCCTTAAACATTTAACGTCCACGGTGTAACTGCTCCCGGCATTGCGACAAAAAACGGACTATTTTTCAAAAGCAAATTACGGACTACTTTTATGCAACATCTAGATGATTCACACTGCGCCGTACAAATGCGATATGAAAAACGCGTAGAAATCTGTGCAAGTGTATTGTTTAGGATTTAACCGAAGCATTCTGAGCATTCACGCTGTTTCCCTTGCTTATTCAGTTAGGTACCTGCAGATTGGCATAGCTTCCCTGTGTTCGTGTCTGTAGTAGAAATCAGTGAGCTGGAAGAGATGCCGCCGGCGGGTCGCCATAACAAAGCACGTTAGTGGTTATGGATGAGGCAATCTCAAGCAGAGCTAACTGGGAGATCCGAGATGGGTCCCCACATCTAGTGTTGTTGATGAGCGATAGAACGAAGCGGTCAAACACCCCACAGGGGGTATTACGTAAACTCGCCGGTCGTCGGGTGCTCGGCTCAGGTGTGTGTTGGTATGCTTGAAGACCCTCTCTCCTGCTCGGTAGTGAGGTGAGGAGGCTACATGGCGGTCCTCCTCCTGAAGAGAGGCAGAGTGATGTAGGAGCCGGCTCCTTCTCACGAGGTAGCCGGTTAGCTTCGGTAGGCATCTCAGTGTTCACGGCGGCGTCCTTGTTGTCCTGATCATGGTGGTACGGGACGAGGGACCTGCCGACACCTCCCATCAGCAGCAGTCCCTACTCACGCCCCGGGTCCTTGATCTGCTTGCACTCTACTGTTGCTGCTGTGATGATGATCCCGCCGCTATCCAATCAACTTCATCGACTAGTGCCCCCAGCGACACTTGACAGAACCTCGGCGGGCCGAAATTACGTCAGGGTTACCAGTCCCCAACAATTGCTTGTGAAAACAACTCGGTCGGATGAGCATTCGATACGAAAGAAGAAAAGACGAAAGTTCAACGTATTTACGGATCGGAAAGAAAAGAAAATAACCCATTGTGTATCTGAACGTTACAGAGTTGAGGCTTTCCTGCTATCGAAATTAATCAGGTAATGTTTCTTGTATACCATGTTTCCCACCTCATTCATATGTGAAGTATCGTGCGAAACTTATGCTAGTCAAAAGCTACAAAAATTTCTTTTTAGTTTCCCATCGCCAATTAAACTAAGGTTTTCGGGCTGACTCTCAGCCAATACTAGGCGTGTGCTTACAGACATATAAATCTTAAGCAGCAAAACTACGTCTTTGTCCAGATACATACGAACAGAACTCGAACGTTCGTTGTGGAATTTTGCTGCTGAGATTGATTCTGTGTTCTGCTGAGGCAATCTTTGTATTTGCAAATGAGAAACGAAGTTGTGCTCCTTATAGTTGGGACCAACTATATACACGGGACGCGGTTTCAAATCCTATCAGACGCGTAGAATCTTTGGAGTTCTTTATCATCTTTCTTTATCTGAAGATTCTCGCCAGGTACGAGGAAGGAAGAGAATAAGCAAAGGTGGCCCCGACAGGTTCTCATAGTAATACCTAGAGGTTACGAGCTGAGACCTGCCAGATAGGGGAACTGCTGAGGGTCAGCTCGAAAAACAATGATTATTATTATATATAAATTTTCATATACGCACATGTGTATGTGGCTTCACTAGCAAACGCCCAATAAATGTAGCGCCAGATTATTTCGATTGTGTTCACTGTAAACATTTTCACCAAGTGCGAATTCAGTTTCGCTGACAACTTACTTTTGTATTGATATTCCTTCACGGTTTGGTTTCCGTTACAACGACGACTAGGCATTTCCCCCTTGCCGTTAGGAGACATTAAAACGTTTGACAAAAGCGGCCAGCCAGTAACTACCTTGTAGCGGGTATCGGCTCAGTTTCCGAGGCCGGAATGGGGCCCGCCGTTTGGGACTGCTGGAGGGGGATCCACAGACCGAGAGCGCGAAAGCCGATCGAAGTTCGCTCTAAGCTATGGACTGAACCGCCGTGCCCGCGGCCTTAAGAGGATTTGAGGGCAACGAGAAACTTGATCCGGGGCCGTACCCGAGACCAAATGGAAGAGATCGCCTTCTTGTCGAGATGCCGTTCAGGGATTAGACCGCATGGAAGGGGAGAAGTCAACTGCAGACGGTTATCGAAGAGGCCGTGAACAGTGCTGTGTCGTTTAACGGCGCTGTTTAGTATTGGCAGCTTTAGACGAAGCATACTTTTTGCATCTCGATCATGCTTAATGTGAAAACGGAACATACATAGTATCAAACGTGAAGTTAGTTTGAAGAAAATAAGCGTTGGGAAGCATCGTATACCTGGAGCGAATTGCCCGCCATCGAGATCGCTTCAAATACACGAACTGCTGAGATGAGACTCAACGCCAGCTATTATGGCGAGGCAATGACCCTGGCAATGACCCCTCCAAATATATATATAGATATATATATATATATATATATATATATATATATATATAAAAGCTAAAGGTCTATTTTAAAATGGAAAATAAGCCGAAACAGTCCCACGTGTATATGTTCGTATTTGTTATTATTATCATCGTTCATAGCCTTAGACGTATACTGCGAACTGAGACAAGATGTAAGACCACATTTAGAATGTATCGTATAGCGGCTAGAAACCATCACCTTCCGCTTTATCGTATGATGAATGAGGACCGTTGTCATCATATATCCCTCCCCTGTTGTCTTGGGGTCTGTAGCCTCGTCGACCATCTTTCTGAGCTTAAGCAGCTTACGAATGCATCTTCCTCATAAACAGCAATGAAATGTTGAATACGAACACGTTTTCCCTTTCAAGGATATTTTCAAGTGTAGGTTTCTTTAGTCCACAATGTTCCGTCCGACACCGCTGGCAGCCTCGAATATGCTTATACGTCAAATAATCTACTATGTGCGAACTTTATCCAGGCGCTCGGACGTCATCGATGCAGGTGGCATCTGGCGCCAGCTGGACTATACCAAAGACGACCTCTAGATCGACCACCGGCCCCACAAAGTGCGTTAACTTTTCTGCAAGATCTGATGACTGCTCTTCCATACTGTGACATCCTCTTTATAGCACAAAGTCAACCTCGCTGTTGTTCGCAGCAAACATATATAATCATAATGTGTAGATTGGCCACATCATCTTCATTTTAGATCTACGTCCTGTTCGCACAGCACGCGTTACATGTTGATCGTCGGCTACTTCGTATACGAGCGACTTATCCTTCGCAAATGAGTGAGTCTTGCTTGTGTTAGCGTGCGAGATGCTAATTACAACTCTTGATATCAAATAGTCGGACACTCTCTCGTCGTAAAATACTAGAACTGATTTGTACGCCGCTCGCGTACACTTAACAATTTCAGAACCAGAAGAGCAGTAATACCGAACTGGACCATAGTTAACCGGGAATGTCCGACAAACGTTATATATATATATATATATGCATCTTCTATTTATTCTTATTTTAAAAATATATATTCAACAACACAATACAATGTTTTCGTATATTAACGCAACTGCAGTTTTTTTTACAACGCTCAAGTTCTCCATATGTCACCAGGTCGGGGACTCGAATCCTCGGCCGAAATCCTTATGTTTCTGCTAGATTCATAAATTCTCTGTGTTTATAATGCACCTATCGTTACATGTATAATAGTACGTCTCGTTAAATCAAGACTACGAGATAATTAATAATTAGTAACACCAGGATGCCCCGCTACTAATTGAATCCGTTTGATCAAGCACAATCGCCTCGAGTATGACGTTCACGAACGATTTCAATGGGACTCGAGTATTGGACCAATGTCGAGCACATCGACATCAGCATTTGTCGCTGTGTTGCCGTACGTTCTACTTAGCGCTTAACAAGCATACTTGTTGTTTAATTGGGCCTATCAAGGCTATTTTTCTTCGGATCGACCGGCATCTGATATGAGCTCTAGATATTGCAAATAGCATCTCAGAGGCATTCGTTTGTCGTCTGGCCGAAGTGTCCGGGTGCTTCAGTTGCATGTGCTGGCATCTCTGGATTCGGTCACCAGTATCGCAAGCTCCGTCTTTATCTAAGCCACGGAGACTCAGTCTGGATTAGGGATGTCGCGGCTCACAAGACCTTGAAGATCGATCTAAGTGAGCGTATCGGGCAATTCTGAAGAATTTAGCGGCAGAAACAGCATTAGCAGACACACAGCAAGGGACAGCTGAACGCTAAGAGGTAGTTTCATAATTAAACCCAGCGGATGCCTGGTCATTAACAAAAAAACCGTCAACCCTTCTGTGTCCTACTCAGAAAATGGTGAATTGGCAAGGATTTTTGCGAAGGCAAGCCCTATTACATAGCATGCCTGCTTACTCGCTTGATTGTCAACCCACTATACGAGATATAGACATCGTCAATGCTGCGTCATTGACGTACAAAAGTAGATACATATCCAGGAAGGCGTAGCTATATATCCTACATTGGATTATTTTAATTGAAACTGGGTCTAAGTCAACTACTATGTCCCCACTTTATAACGCACGGACGGAAAGAAGCCACAGAAGTACGGTGACAGTAACACTCGTTCCAAGAGCAGCTGGATCTGACACCAAGGATTCTATGATAATCACTGGCAGAACTCTCAAACTGTGATACTTGGAGTGTTCACGGGTGTGACCATTCGAGGCTGTGTATACGAGACCATATGAGGACCTTGCCATTTATTTGCTACGAGCTTAGAAAGATTTACTTAATTGTAGAAGTGGTCGACAATTGTACAATCCGCTGAACGTGAAATACACCTGAAGATAGCCTCCTCTATCTATCCTTAATAAAATGTTTGACTCAAGGAAGTTCCACTTGTCCAGTCCTTCCTAAGCGTGCTGAAAATGGAAATTGTACCTATTCTTGCCATAATAAGATTGGACGGTCTATTTAAAAAAATAGGTATTAAATAGGACGGCCATCCAGCTGAATGAGCTAAGGCAATATCGATCAACGTATCAAAGAAGAGAGAAAAACCATAATGGGCTCTTCTTATATTTTGCTCAATACGGCACCTTCACAGACATAGTCAATCCCTAAACGTTCGTACGATTGTATATGAATATTATCGATGTATATACGAATATACATTCGTACGATCATATGCGATAGGTATACATATCAAAGGTCCACGTATGCGGCGGCGTAACTTTGAAAAGATATCGTTCAATTTCTCAGCAATTTGCGTCGTAAGTCGATGGTCTGCTACGCAGCGTGCATGCACTGACTAGGTGCAGATTTAACGGTTCATAAGCTATTTCATGTTGGCCGTTCGTTTTTAACCCACTGGTGTGGGGGGCTAGGCAGGGCGTTGGCGTAGGCGAGATACCGGAGCTGATTGCATTGGTTGGGTATGGGACAGATGTGGGGCGACGTGAGCAGAAATCCACAGCTGCGTAACGTTCATGGCGCCGGGTCCTTGACAAAGCCCTGGTGCACCCAGAAGACGAAAAGCTAAACGGACGCCAGCGGCGTCATCGTTTGAGGAACGCCAGCTGGGCCTGCTCGAAGTCGGTGCAGGTTGGTGCGCGTGGCCTTTGGGATTAGGCTCGGTCACAGCCTCGTCCTCGCCGTCCGTCTGTCGTCTATGGGGCCCTCCGCCGCGTGGGCCGCACGTGCTCGCTGCCAACTCGATCGCAGCTCCAGCGGCGTTCCCTCCTCCTCTTTAAAAACTCCCGCCCCTCGGCATTGGCCTGGCGTTTCTCGCTGCCTGCTGCCGTCGCCAGGGAGCCACCAAGGAGGCTCGCCGGGCCTTCCGCGCCGGCGGCCTCGGCGGGAGGGGCTTACGGGGCCCGTTCGCTGCGGCGAACTGTGCCTCTCGTCCCCGTGTGCTTGCGTGGCCGGCGTTCTACGCTGGTCGTATGTATGCTGTATGTTGTACGTTTGTATGAGTGGGTAGCCTGAGTGTGTGTGCCTGTGGGCGTATGTGTCTCACTGAGTGACTATCAGCGGCCGTGCTGGAGACGTTCGTGTTCGTCGACGACTCGACATGTGCAAACGCGCGGTCCTGGAGGTCGGCGATGGGAACAGCCAGCAGCCAATGCTGGACGGTAACTCGGAAACAGACTCGGGTGTGAGGTGGTCCGATGGCCCGGGGCCCTAATGCTGGGTTCAGCAGGGCCGGACCCTCACCGATAGTGCGAGCAGCGCTGTGTCTGTCAGCCGTGTCTCCCTGGATCCGAGCGCGGTGAAGTAACGGACAGGACAAGACGAACCAAGAACACGGTTGCTTGACCGTGTGACTGAAGCCGTCAGCCCTTACCCTCACACACGGTTGTGTCAGCGTAGAAAAGGTCGGTTGGGCCCTGTAGGACGTTGGGACGGTGCGGTGGTCCCAACCACCACCACCACCACCGCTAGCGGCAGCAGGACATCGAGACGGCCGTAGTCAACACCAGCGAGATCAGTCTGCTGAATGTTGAGCCAGTTCGAAGGCTGGCACGGCCAACGAACGGTATAAGAAGGAGGTAGGGTCCACTTAGACCCCCTCCTTAGTCTGCTGGCCTCTCTCTCTCTCTCGTCCTCTCTGACCTGACCTGCTCCCGCTTGGCATCGTGGTAGAAGCAGCAGCAGCAGCAGCAGCGGCGGCGGCGAGTTGTAGTGACCCCGTATCTTCGTGCATCGCCCCGGTCCTGCTGCTACGATACGCCCTGCCCGGCTGTCTCCGACCGACTGGCCGAAGAGTTGGTCGACTCGTCGACTACGGCGACCGACCGACCACCCGACCGAGCCTTCGGAGTGGAGAGGTAGCTAGCGAGGCTGGCTGGCAGCCTGGTGGCGACGGTGGAACTAGTAGTAGTAGGCTGAGCGCAGGCTGCTGACCGCCACCGCCGCGCCGCGGCCACTGAGTACGGCCCGCCACCGAGCCCGAGCCGAGCAAAGGCGACGCGCAGAGGGAGAGTGCGCTCGGAGTGGCGCTCGCCGCGGTGGCGGTCGCGGCAGCTACGAACCTCCTCTCCACTTCGGGCGGGTAGCTCGCGAGCTCCCTCAGCCTCATGGCGAGCAGCTTCGAAAATATTTGCGATCGGCTCCGGCGGGCGAGGTGCGTGCTCTGCTCTCTCGCAGCCATCCCCGCGTGCGCGCTGCTGCTGCTGCAACCCGTTTGTTTTCTCCGTGCGCGATCCGCCCCGCTCCAGCTGCCGTAAAACAAGCGTCGCGGTTCGTGTCGACCACCGCGGCCGGCAGTCGTAGGCCACCCACGACAACAACAACAACAACGCTACCGGCCACCGCCGTAGCCGCCGCTGCAGGCGTCCGTCACGCGCGCGACTCCCATTTTGCCCATTAACGGAGTGTGTTATCTCCGTCCGCCTCTCAGTGGGTCGGGTCAACCTCTCTCGTCGACGACGCTAACGCCGTTATCGGATGGTGCAAACCTGCTACAAGGCAGGTGCCACCGTGCCACCTTGTGTCACCTAGATGAATGGCAGCAGATCCGCCTGGTGTCGTAACTGCAGCGATTGCCAATTACGCAGCACGAGTTACCTGCGCGAGTTATCTCGCTTGTTGATACCGGTCCGGACCGTCTGACCGGCACCGGTTCATACAGATGCAGATTTGCGCAGGTGGCCCAGCAACGAGGCTACTTATCGTGAATCATTTCACGTTAATTGCGCTAGACGTAGTTTAGTGTGAGTCAGTGACTGTGTGTGCCGAAGCCTAGCGGGCACCGCATCCAATCGAGTGGTACGCGTATAACGGTGGTGTCTGGTAGACATCGGACAAGGACGACCCCAAAAGTGCGAAGACAGAAGTGAAAGCACTCACTTCCACTCTCTCTCTCTACCTCATCCTGTATTGGTATCGATCTCATGTTCGTCGCATCACGTGCCCGGATCGTCAGCTGTTGACGGTGTCGACAGCCTATGTCGGCTATCATTCGTTCAATCATTATCAATTCGTATTCGTGTTACCACAGTGCACAGGGCCTTAGCTTTGACTTCGACAAACCTTCGGCTATCACACTTACCATTAGATATAGGAGTTAGCTGGCTTTGAGATGCCGTAGTTTGACCCCCACCCGATCCTCTGTTCAGGTTGGTGCTAACTACTGAAGGCTGTATCATTATTTATCTAAAACGACGACGACGACGACAACAACACCACCACCACCACCACCATCACCAACAAAGAAAAAGCGCCTAAAACATTCGACTTCAAGGAGACATGACCTGCACTGAGAGAGGTGTGTGTCATCATGTGTGTGGCCATAGCCGACCATCACTCTAACGCGGCCTCGTAACAATCCCGGAAATATGTAGAAAGCTTTCGACACAACCTGAAAGATGGACAATATCATCAGAAACAGCAGCAGCAGCAGCATTATTGTTGTAGACACTCGACCAGTGACAGCGGTCGCGAAACGGAACACTGTAGTAGTTAACAACAATAGCAGCGATATTGACACCGTCCGCCATCTACCGCGCTTACGATTGAAGCCAGCAACAAGATAAATCCAAGTTAAATCGCTCAGAGAGAGAGAGAGAAGAGGGGAGAGAGAGAGAGAGAGAGAGAGAGAGAGCAAAAATCGGACAAGCCGATCAGAGCACAAATAACGAATACGTTTGTGCCA
The DNA here is from genome assembly GCA_019614645.1 of Stratiolaelaps scimitus. Lineage (NCBI taxonomy): Eukaryota > Metazoa > Arthropoda > Arachnida > Mesostigmata > Laelapidae > Stratiolaelaps > Stratiolaelaps scimitus. The sequence continues at coordinate 16,325,123 of JABWDB010000005.1, forward strand.
AACCTCAGCCATCCTTACCCCACCACCCATCCCCCCTTTGATAAACAACTCTCCGAGATTCCGCGCGTATGCGTGCACCGGGAGCCGACTCGTTGTCGAGTAGAATCAGATCAGTCGTAGTGTGTCAGTAACATTTCTCCTATATTCTCCGGCATCTGTTTATTCTTCCCATCGCAACCACCTGTCCGACGTTATCATCTACGACGCGTCGAAGTGATCGCCACCGCCGCCTCCGACTCGCAGCTATCGCAATCCCTTATCCACCGAGCAATTCCCAGCAGCCCATAACTCGAGCCACCCGTCACCCTTAGATGTCCAGTAGCCTATCAGTGCTCCAGATCCCGTTGAGTTCTTCGTTGTGGCGACGTACGCCCAGTTGAGTGCGGTGTTCATCTCGAACGAAAACTCTGTGCGATTGTTGCTTCCTGCTTCCGATGTGAATCTGTGCGTGTGAATCTTCCTGTATGAGTGATAGTATTTGTGACCATTTGCCGACCAGCCGCGCGCCTCAAACCTCAGCCGTCGCGAGAGATCTCATCGTAGCCGGCCGATCTTCAAACGTAAACTACTTCGTTACCTCACTCTATGGCTGATTCATTGTCGAGAAAACCGAATCTGAAGAGGACGACACAAGCAAAATAACGGAAAAAAAATATTGTGAATTCGACCGACGTCCACCTCAACGCAGCGAATATCGGCAGAGCAATATCGACATCGACCTACTTTTTGGCCTACTACCTTTGTTCGTTCCAACGCTAATTATCCGTAGAATCCATTACTATAGTAATTAGCAATAGCGACAGCAGTAGCAAATAGTATCATTGTTGTTATCACACCATAGAAAATACCTCGAAAAAGCACAACTTGTTTGCGCACTGCCGTGATCGTTACTTCAGAGAGGCACTATTCCCTGTCAACCACCCATTGCTTGTCTCGGCTGCTTGACGCCTTAGGACGCCACCAACGACAGCGGCCACAGCAACGTTTGACCCTTGTCGCAGAGAGTTGTCCTCGCATTTACCAGTAGGCAGTTGATTACCCATATGCCCATATAAACTGTATCAGCTACTTAGATTGCATCCCGAAATCGGCTATCAGTCGTAATTGTAATCACCGTAGTGGCAAATCGTACAGAGGATCCATCGCGTAGCGTGTTCCTAGCGAAGACCCTACATCGTCCACGTGCGTGTGTATATGTGTGTGTGTGTGTGTTTGTGTGTGAACGTGTTCATAAGAGAACTAACTCACTGATAAAGATACTGCATAAAGTATACGATTGTAAACAGCAGCGGCAATATAAACAAACGAAACACGTGAACTGAGGAGAGACTACGTCAACTGTAATTACGACAACAGCATCAACAACAACAACAGTCCTATCGCCCGCCTCGCCTATCAAACAACAATCAATCAATCAGTCAGTCAGTCAGCCAGCCAGCCATCACCCACTCATCAATCAATCAATCAATCAGTCGCGATGAAACGCGACGGCGAAGTGATCTTGGAAGTGGAGTGCGGAGGTAACAAGGGCCTCCTCTACCTGGGCAGACTCTGCCAGGGTTCCAAGGGACCGTGCATACTGTTCAAGGGTACGTGGCTAACACCGAACGAGTTCCAGTACGTAAGTGGACGCGAAACTGCCAAGGACTGGAAGAGGTCCATCCGACATAGCGGTAAGTCGATGAAACTGCTGCTGGCCAAAGGGGTGCTATCCGTGCACCCACCCGTCTGCGAATGTGCCGGCTGTCGGACGCAGGACCACCGGCAGGGCCGCCCGGCCCCTCACCCCGCCGCCCAACAGCTCGCCAACCAGCTCACGAGCCAGCTGTCCCAGCTGAACCAGCTCACACAGCTGACCACGCAGCTTACCCAGCTGCCAAGCAGCACACCCCGATCGCCTCCTACAGCGACGACCCCTACCCCGTCACATCAGAGCAGTGCATCAGCTGCAGCAGCGACCGCCGCCGCAGCGGCGGCGGCGGCAGCAGCCGCAGCGGCATCAGCCGTCAACTCCACGCAAGCCCAAGCCCAGCGTGCCCAAGCGCAGGCGCAGGCGCTTCTCGGCGCGTTGAGCCTCGGCGACCTCAACGGCCTTCAGCTCGCTCAGCAGCTAAAGGCTTCTGCTCAGCACCATAACGCCAATGGACATCACCACCACCACCACCATCAGCAACACGCCGCCAGCACCAACGGCACTAATAGTCATAGCAGCAGCAGCAGCCATCATCAACACAGTAGCAGCCACAGCAGCAGTAACAACGTATCGTCGTCTGGCCAGGTGAGTGTTGTAGAGATGAGTTGGGGTTCGAGTTCGGCTTGGGACCGAAAACAAATAAAATCGCTAATTAAGGGGAAAACCGTAGACGATGATGATGATGGTGTTGTTGGTCATGATGTTAACAGCGATCATGCTAGAAGAGGCTAGTTACACTGATATGAGAGTTTACTTCAGCTCGACGGCAGGTATCGGCCAACTTCTTAGTGGCCAGAAGTTAATCAAGGTAGCCGGAAAATGTTGACATCTCCTGCAAAATCCCAGACGATGGGATTCTGCAGCTGAACCCGTAGGCTTTCGTACTGTGACGGGCAACCAACGACAATCTCAACCATGAGAACACTATGAACAAACGAGACAAATCGCCTTTCGCAAGACAGTGTCATGGGGGCCGATTGACAAAGTTAGCCTATCCTTCAATACGGGATGACATTATCTGGTCAATAAGAAATAACCAACGAGGATAATCGGCCGACCAGGAAAAGTATTTCACAGGTGGAAGTAAAATGATCACTGACCAATAAATCTAAAAGACGAAAGTGCCATTATAAATGGTCTGGTACCTGCCGCGAGGACGATACTTGTATTAATGTCGGGGAGAGCATACTCCCGTACGCATGCCTCGTTGTCTTAGGCACAAGGCCTCTACGAGGCGAGATAAAGCAGCCGACCAGGCTGGTTAATACGCTATTAGGCTTCATTGGCAGGGTGAGACACCGTGACGTGGTGACGTAAAGATGGCAGCGACGGAGATTACTGATGTCATAAACCTTTCGGCAACACTTAACCTGATAGGATGAGCCTGTCGTATCCTGCAGGCTCCCATGTGCAACGGAGATATATGCCCCCGAAAGCTCTTTTCGTCAACGACCGTCGCTGCTGTGCCACCTGCGTAAGCTATGTTGCTCTGGATATTACTGCCGCGAGCAGCATACGTACATAGCTTAATCAATGAACGAAAGCGGTGGCAGGTAACATTGTATGTTTGTTATTTTTAATAACTGCTGAGCTGGCTTTCTTGAGCAGTTTCGCCGGCTACTGCTTTCTTCAAGCTGACAGTGGTCTTTTTTTACCCTTACAATTCGACTACGATACATTTAGGACAAATGTGCGCCGTGTGTTCTATGACTGCTTTCCTGTAAAGGCGTTTTGACTTGTGTCGAATTTGTCCTCATCTATCGGATATCGTCGCGCGTATTCACGATAGAGCGTACGCGGAGCCAATAGTTCAATAAACGACATATTCAACTCGATCGGTAATTTTCTCTTTGCTAACTGGAGTATTGTGTCTCATATTGGTTGCTATGTAGTGTCTTGTAGAAAGATCTGTACCCTATCTGGAACGAACTCGTCTAGTAGCTTCACTTCAAAATCCAAACGAACGGCATCCATAGCTAATCTTTCTCCTACATCTACTGTTGAATCTACCCTGAAGCTCGGCCAGCCATATGAGCCGTGAATATACCTTTGTCTTTGGGGTTATATATATATATATATATATATATATATGTGTGTGTTGCATAGATGTCTGCATGAATACGTGTTTCATCATTGCTCCGTCGGAAGACACGTCCACCGCTGTCGTCGCTCCCGAGCTATTGACCCACATATGACGTAAGAGCCACCCCGTCGATTCACAGCAGAAACTCATTCTTATGTATTCACTGCAGGCGACTTTAGTTTGCCCACTTTCTTTCGAAGGGTAAATCAGTGTTAAGTATACACAACCTCTACCAGAGGTGAGAAACTTCATCGATTTTGATTCGATTTGCCAAACTCCGTCCTCAGCCATTGTTTCGATAGGTATCACCACGCAGCGTGTCGCTTACGACAGCCAGTCAATATACCGCAATATTGGCACACATACAGACAGATATACATGTTGAGACGTTCTCATATCGTGCTGTTCCAAGCTCGAACAAGAATGCTAGAAGATGGTGTTCATACAATGTTCATGGAATTGATGTGTTGTATATACTTCGTTTGCAGCTGGCTTTCTCGTCGAAATGCTCCCGAATGTCGGCATGCTGATTCGCGTCTTTCGCTATGAGTGGTGTCAACAACAAAGCTCGAAACAATGTATCCAGCTAATGCTGGTACGTAGATACACAGAAGAAGGGGTGTGATAGCTGTGTCTCGGCTTCTTCGTTGACTTTTCCCTCTTCGACGGGAAGGGCCAGGTCAGGTCGGTTCGGACCACGCCATCGTTCCATCCCTCGAGGCGAACAAGGGCGACACAAACTATGACAACTCTATATTGTGGGCAACAGAGGCCAAACACGCATCGTCGATGAGTGAATCTTTGCTGCACGAGGCTGTGCTGTGAAGACACACCCTCTGCCTGTTCGTCGTGTGTACCCTAGAGATCTGCGGCGCGCGCTAACATCGGCTGAATGTCGGTACGTTCGCCGGCCACCGACAACCGGCGATCTCCGACCGATCTCTAGCCGGCTGGGTCTCGTTTCTCGATTTTCGCACAGTCGAGCGCCGCATCGACGGCGGCCACCAGCGAAAAGTAAGGGTCGTAAGTTGTCTAGCGTGCGTCTGCTTTGATGCGACCGCGTTGCGACCGTCGGCGAACTGGCCAACGCGAGCCGGCAACGGGCTGACACCCGCGTGAGCGGTCAGTGAACGCTCTGGGTCAATCTCGCAGACGACGGAGTTCGAGACCTAGTCAGAGCAGACCAGACTGTCTGCCCAGGCTGCACCCACCCGGTAACGACGATGTCGTTGTTATCGTCGCCGCCGAGAATCTATTGCAGTCGCGATAGATGGACAGATATACAGACAGACGAGAGTGGCTGTGTGACCACGCTACCTACTGGTTTTGGTATTGGTGCTGCTGCTGCTGCTGCTGCTGTGGCAGATCTCGTTTGCGGCGTTCGTAACCCGTCTGCGACTGAGTTGACTGCGCGACCGCACGCGGAAGGAAACACTGTTGAGACAGCTTCTTCGTGAGCGCGGGAAGCTGGTCGACGGCGAGAGAGGACCCCAGACGATCGACCATTTATAGTCATTCGGTCATCGGAAGCACCCTCGCGCACATTTGTAAAGAAGTGTTGTGCATACGTCGACTCGTGCATTAGATACGTTGGTGCTCTTATTTCTCGCTGCAAGCAACGGCGATTTACAGCACAGGTATATCGAGAGGTGACGATGCGCTTGGCGCGTGGAGCTGCTAGATACAACTTAAGGGTGTTATGATTCTATCGAGGTATGACTATGCCAGTAAGGCTGCTGATGGTCTCTCTCTCTCTCTCTCTCTCTCTTTCTCTCTGGAAAGGGGGTTAATGGCAGGCATGAGTTTGCAGTGAGCAAAAAAGGGCTTCGGTTAGGAAAAATAGTAAGGCTACTGCAAAAACGGCTCGAATTCAATGTATTATAGCTGGCCTATGTACGGAATATCGAGTTGAAAAAAGGCGTTATTTGCATGACTGTATTCGTGCCTATTCAAGAGTACTTGACGACCAGTCACGCTTACTGACGCGAGGCTCGGTCCGCTGAGGCAAAATCCCCTGTGCATCTGTGGCGTATGTCTACCGCACCAGAAACGCGTGTGGGTTAGAAGGTTTCACCCATAGAGGAGATATGAGAGGCATTGCGTCCATTGCAGGAGGCGGCCAGAGATCTGCCGCCGTTCCTTATCAATTCTGCATGTTGCTGTTAAGACTCGTCCATGATATACCTGGTATAGCAAGATCTCTGTACGAACTCGTGACGCAGCAGAAAGAGCGACTGATATATATATATATATATATAGTGAGAGAGAGAGAGAAAGAGAGGGGGATGGAGATAGTTATGGGTAGCCGGTACTAAGGCTAACTTAGTTCAGGCGACGACGAGTTGGCTGGGTTGACGACGAAGACGAAACGCCGGCAAACCTGAACAGCAGCAGGACTTACACATAGGAGACTCAACAGCAGCAATCTTCGCGCTTGGAACCAGTAGAGGAGCAATGTAGTTAGCAGTTAGCGGCGAGCTCGGGTTCGGGAAGTCGCTGTGACGAGAACAGTCAGGGCGACACCGAAGTGATGTTGCTGCTGTTGCCTGCTGGCAGCAGCAGCCGCCACCGCCGCCGCCTTACCGGTGGCTGTCGAAGTGGGTGGAACATCACCGCCGCCACCACCACCACCTCGAGCTCGCGCCGCCGGCTCAACGCGCTGTCTTTGGCGCGCTGTTCTCGGCTGAACAGCCGCCGAGAAACCGGTTTTGACCCCCGTGCATTTCGCCTCCTCTGCAAAGCTACTACCACTTCGACACCGCTGTTGCTGCTGCTGCTATTGCCGTTGGTACTGCCCGTTGCTACTACGGCTGCTAACACTGTCACCGCGCCGCGATCACCATCACCTTCTAGTCCTGTACCAGCAGGGACCGCTGCCGCACAACTGACTAAGTCTAAGTTCGACGAGAAATGGTCGCCATGTGCTTTTCTCGCCACTGTTAGCTGCCAATGTCTAGCTCAAGCTAATGCTGATGTCTGTGTGCTTCAAGGGAAGGACGAAAATTCTTCAAAATTCGAAAAGCCTATCTTCATCCTTATCCCTGCCCATGTATGCGCATATATACATATATATATATATATATATATATATACATACTGTTAAGCTTGCTGCTCTTGCCCGACCTATGATTGTCCCCGTGCCGGTTATTTTCTCCCGACAGACCTGCACTGTTCTCGATTGACGCTGTACGCGGTGGGCTATCATCGTATGTAGTGAAGGTATGGGGTATGGTCTCGCGGCACTGTGTGATGATGATGGTGCGACGGCGGCGGCGGCGGTGGCGGTGGTGGTGCTAGTGGTCTTGAGTTGCTGCTGCTGCTGTCGCCACCGCTCTTACTTAGGCGCTGTGCTAACGGACGCGCCCGATGGGGCTGATTGCGGCGGCAGCAGCAGCTCTGCCAACTTCAACTGCTTGGCTACATCACAGCATATTTCGAGCAGCACAGAAAGAATAACAGCTTCAATGGCAGCAGTAGCTGCAGCGCCAAGTGGCTGATGAATGTAGTTCGCACGTTGTTCGATTATATATTACAGCTCCTCTGTCGCCGTTCGGCTCAGCTCGTTGCGACGGCAACAGCAGCAGCACCAGCAGAAGTGGAAGTGTATGGGACAACCGCCATCGCCGTCGGGACGAACTAGTCAAGCCCGATGGAATGATGAGGTCACCAACAAGCCACCTATAAACAGAAACACACATAGAACTACTTCGCATTTTATGCAGCAGAGGAGGGAATAACACAATGATGGACAAAAGAAGACGAAAAAAATGAAAATAGTCAAACTTTGCCGCTTGTCTTGCGCGACATTTGCACGCCTCCACTCTCGGTTGTTGCTAATATAATCGAACAGTGGCATTGAGGTAGGTGACAGTGAATATATCGCGTTTTTTTTGTGGTATTTGAGTATACGATGTTACTGCTACTTATAACGGTATGAGCATCCACTATCTAAGATGCTAGATGGCTCATCATCACACGTGGCTCGTGGGTATCGAGTGAGTTCGTCAAAGGACGCAAATCTCGGAGTGGAAAAGAGTGCAATCAGCTTTCAGTTTTGTCTCTATATTGTGATCATTTGCCTGCATACGTAATTAAACTTCACCCACATTAAGTAGGGCAGTCTCAGTAAAGCCACGGAGCTTGATACTTCTCTGCTCAGACCTATGACGCCTTCTCTGCTCTCTATGTAATTACTGTCTCAATTTGCTCATGGGCCCGACCAGCAGCTACTCATACGTTCGTTTTCTGACGGGGTCAACTTGCGCTACCACTGTATTGTCGAATCAGCTTCATCTTCATAGGGTCGCATAGTATCTATAGTATTTAGTCAAGCACGAAGCGTACAACGAGCTATATACCAGCTCGTACGGTACAGACCTCGTTTACTGCTCAATTATTCAATGTTCAATCCACATTACTATCACACATTAGTTAGTCCGAAGCTTTGTTCTCCGACGACGTTTTCTTCCGATGAACGAAACGTTTTTTCGGTGACAACAAAAAAAAAACGAACAACCACCAACATTAGCGTCCCCTACGGCGAAATGCCGAACGCATGTCGTTGCAGCAGACATGCTTTTTTTGCCCGTCTATGCCCGTTCATCCATTCCGCCCCGCTATTGAGATCCTAAGCCACCCTGGCTGTGGGATTCTCTATCATGGGGAGATGCTTCGCCCTGCCGCTATTCACGTACGGCGCCATCTATTTCTCACTCTCTCCACCGTTCCTCTCACTATCTCGGGATATCTCTGCGCGGGCGAAAGCCAGCGGGCCAGATTGCGAGGGTGTAACCTTACGAACGGCCGGCGGTGTTTGATAACCAGCCTGCAGGCCAACCGAAAAAAGAACGAACTGGATGACCAGCCAATGCCGCCGTCAGACTTCACTGGCAATGGTTGCGACATCGTGGTTGATATCAAATATTCCTTTTTTTCTGCTTGCTCGCTCACCGCCGATCGCTGACCGACGATGGTGATCGTCGTCGTCGGGGTCGGCCAATAAGCAGACGGCCAGACTCGTGAAGATTTGGCGAATTGTTGCGGCGGTTTATTCGTACGCTGATGGCACGGCGGCTGCTGCCGCTGCTGCTGCCGCGGCGCGATCTTTGCTGCGAGTTGCGAACGCGTTTGCTTCGAGGCCTGGCCTGGCTTAGTTAGCTCGACTTGGCCGACTTAGACTGTGCGTCGTCTGCGTATTGTTCTTGCGGTCGGGCAGTGAACGCGTCACTACGTGTCTACGATCAGCAGACTACGATAAGCGAACTGAAGATTGTGCCGACTGGAGACTGAAGACCCTGGCGGCTCATCGAGCAACCGATGAGCGACAGGTAGACGCGATGTCGAAGCTTCGGCGGCCACTAGCGATAGAGAAAGGCAGAGAGAGAGAGCCTGTGCGTGTGTGTGTGTCTCTTTAAGGCGACAAATGGCCAAGCAGAGGACGTCTTCAGACGTCGAACAGGCCTGTCCACGGCCCAGAGACCTGATACCGTCCAATTTATTGAGCTTCTGAGCGACGCTGTCTGTACGACCGCACCCAGCCCGTAATAGCCCCACAAAGTAGAGCGTAGCAAAGCGATCTGCCTGAACCGAGTCCGTGCACGACCCAGTCGGAGTACCTCGCGCTGATATCATTCAATCTTGCGGCGTCCAGACGTTCACCGGGTGGGGGCTGCGAACTTTTGCCATAGACGACGACGACGACGGGCGAAATCTTGTCGTAGACGAATTCACCGCATTGGGGCAGCTCGACCGCCGGCCGTTTCGTTATGGCCTGGGGTGCGCAATAACATGAATAATCTCGATGGTTCCTTTGCAAACGAGGCTGTACTCCAATCGAAGTCGCTTTATCGAGAAGTACCTGGAGGGGGCGAGACAACAATGAGTGAAGCAAACCTGAAGAGCCAACTGATATTGCACACAAAACGATTGTATAATACACCCATTGCTCAGGTGATTGGATGAAAGGCGAGCAACCGATTTTTGCTAATTGGTTATTCGCAGTTGTCCGATTGACGACAGCGACTGTGGCCGCCGCCATCTGAGCAGCGACGTCAGTCTACGGATGGAACGAAGCAGACGCGTCGAAACGAACGAACAAATGAGAGTTACAATACACTTTTGTCATAAGCGTAAGCATTTAGCGAGAATCGAGCAAAATGACAAGTATATCATCGTGTAGTGTACTGGATATTTTTTTGCAAAAGTCATATGAAGTAAAGTAACTCGCTCTTTGGCAATGGTTTCCACTTCTGCGATACCACTAGGCAAACGTGTCTCTCACCTGTTCTTCACAGGAATATTGTCATCGTTGCCTTGCGGCACCTACCAACTGCGGCGGTCTTGGATGGGTGTCCATCATTCGTCGAGCTATCCCAAGGCACAATGTCCAGCAAAGAGTGCAGTGCACTTCATAGAGCGATCCACGCGAATATTCGAGGCCTGTCTCTCTAGTGTACCATCGCTAGCGAATCTTCAGCACCCAACTCGTATAAACCTTCCGCTGATGCTGCTGCTGCTGCTATGGCCGCTAGCTTCAGCTACTTGCTTCGCAGTCCATCTTAACTCTATCCTGTAAGTGCTACCTTAGGCTGCTGCGCGGTTAGCCGTCTTCATTTCCTCGCTGCCGCCCACTAGGCCTCGTGGTATTTTAATTAAGAGAGAAATCCAGAGATTTCTGCCCGACTGGCGACTCGCTCGGTGCTCGTCCAGGTTTACTCTCCGCTTAGGTGAGCGGACTCGGCCAGGTCAGGTTAGGTTAGACTGGACGTGTAGTGTGCATTTTGCTCTACTGGACATCCAGCTACCCCTTCGCAGCCCCCCTAGCCCAGCCACTATTCGTGCCACCGCATCCCTTCCGTCAGCCCGAGTGGCGGCAGCGGCCGGTGATTCGTTGGTAGATCACAGCAGCGACGCCTTCGGCTCTCGTCCGTGGACGTCCGTGGCGGACGCCCGTGCTCCCATCGTCCTCTAGCGAGCGAACTAGAGGCAGATAGCAGTTCGTGCTACCTCTTAACCTGGCTGCAGTAGGCGGGCAGGACGACTAGCTGCGACTCACTCACTCACTGACCTGCTCCCTCCTTCGCTGGCCTGATGATGCTTGGCGCTTTCCGTTTCGCGAGGTCCTCCTTCGGCGATGCGATGCGCCTCTCGTTCCCCGGCCCAATGGCCTGCTGAGAAAGTGCAACGTTAAGGAAGCTCGAAGAATATCCTTGCTCCTCCTTGCTTCTTCTCCTTGATAGAAGAACCAAGCTCGTGGCAAACCAAGTCCACGAAGGCGGCGGCGGCGGCGGCGGTGTCGGTCGGTCGGTAGCGGAGAGCAGCGGGGGTGGATGGGGTGTCGGGGTCACAAGGAGCGCGCGGTTCGGGTGCCACGCGGTTGTAGGTGCCACTAGGGTGAGCAGATTGATGAGCCCAACTGGAGTGCAGAGGCTAGCCGCATCCCCTATTCGCTGGCTGGCTGGCTGACTGACTGGCCGGCGAACGAAAGAACGAGAGAGAGAGCTCGGAGATGGGGACGGCCTCGTCAGTCGACTCTCCCTGCAGCGTTGACCCTCCAGCTCTCGCGAGTCGGCCATTCGACCGGCCAACCGGTCAGCCGTCCCCAAGTGACCACCGTAGACGGCCGCGGCCGTAGGGCCGAATAGTCGGGTCGACTTGAGTCGGCTACGGCTCGTACGGACCACCAACAGGCTAAAGGTACGAGCGACAGAGAGCTCGCGCATAGTAGGTAATGCCGTCGCTGCCGGTGAAACTTCTTCCAACCAAAAGTATCACCAGCAGCGACGGCATTAAATAAAATCAATCATCACAATGTTAGGTACGCATCGATGCAGCGTGTATGCACAGAATGGCATCCTACGATACGCCTTGCACGCTACTCATGCTGAATACGGCAGCGATTTTATCAAATGCATAAGGATGACCGCGCCGAACAGGTTTGTAATAGGCTGTTTTAGGCTGTTAAGGAGTGGATTTTCGCTAGATATGAACGGATAGAACAAACGAAGGCAGAGGTGGATGGATGGAGGAAGTACTGCACAAGACGCAGTTGACAACAATCCAACAATATTCCATCAAACAAGGGACGCTCAAGTACTGAGTTAGTCACTTTTTCAGATGATTGCTGGCCTTGCAAAGTTGCCTCACACCAAGCTAATATCAGAATCGCAAGATAGGAAAACGCCGTATATATATCTATATATCTCTCTCTCTCTCTATATATATATATATATATATATTTCGACGTTGTGGTTGTTCGCAATGGTTACCTGCACAGCCAAACAGATGCAAAATGCTACCTTATATATTTCATACCTTACGCACTAATCTATACTTGATAACATAAATAATAACGAGTCGGATAGGTAATAAAATGTAGTTTGGGATGGGACTCGTAGGTGGAGCGTTCTAGATCAATCTGACTTGGCTCGATAGGACATGCAACTGCTGCAAGCACTCCTGGTGCACTTTCAGCCTTCCGCGACTGTGTCCACTCAAGGGCGTCGCTACTTTCATGGGGAAGCACTGGTCACCATCAAGGCAAGCTTGTGGGGGGCATGCGTTGCATTTAGGGGAAAATAGCAGGCAACTGGGTGGTGGGTGGTGGTTTGGCCGACCGGGGCGGGATGATGATGCGGTACCTCGGAGCAGGTGAGGTGACGAAGAATCGAAGAGCGAGAGAAACGAGCGCCGGGCCAGGCCGGGACGCGGCTGAGCTGCGCTGGGGGATCCTGGTCGAAGGGGATGTTGCTGGCCCGGTTGTGCGTCACTGGAGGGACTGCCTGTCTCTGTTTAGGGCTGTGTGTTGCTGTTTCTACTCGAACCTCTGCAGTTGGTTACCATCGTATATCCAAGCATCGAAGTTGCTGGCCGGTCTAGCGGCTGGACGCAGGTTGCATGCCATAGGTGAGTGGATGGATGTGCTGTGAGCGCGAAGACCGTGTCCACTTTTAGTGACATGGTCCAAGCTTCGAGTGGAGAGAGAGTAGGTTAGTTGGCGCCGAAGGGCTGGGTTGAACGCAGCTCACTTCGATTGAGCTTGCTTAGGGGGTTGATTCTTAAAGGGGCTGTGGGTATTTGAGGGGAGAATATATGGGTCTCGAAGCACGGTAGCGCACTTCAGCAGCCGGTCCCGCGACCGGTCCGCTTTCTCAGCCTGGGCCTGGTCAGTGACGACTGCAGTAGCGGCAGGATCCAGCAAACGCAGCGACTGGATCAACGAGGTGGACGCTGTCCACCCCATCGCCGAACTGAACAGAGCGGCTTCAACTGATTCATCGCCGGGCTTACGAGCTCGACGACGCCCGAGTTCGAATTTAAGAGGCGACACTCGCTCGTGGACGTCCGCAGTAATCCTTGAATGGGGAGGTGATCTGCCGCGGCGCTATCAACGCCACTACGATGTCGAGCATTAGTAGACGTTGCTTTAAAAACATCAAGTCATGAAACCTATTGGATATATAAATATATATATGTATATATATATATTAAACTCTGACCGTGAGAAGTGAGGCAATCACGAGAAGTATGAGATGGTTAAAATCTATGTACGCATAGCTTAAGCTTTGTTACTTGTCGGAGTCTAATATAATTGGAATCCTTTTGGCTCTAGATTGCCTGAAAAGGAGGGCACCCAACTTATAGTTCACAGTTTTAGGTGTTTTTAAACACAATCGCACTGTTCTACCATGTCTAATAGAATTAATAGAGAAAATTCAGTACAATAGAGAGGCACAATACAAAGGAAAAAACAAAAAAACAAACAAAGTAGATCGATAAATTCTTGCCGAATATTTGCTATGGTCGATTTTGATCGTAGATGTTGCGAACTGGTCAGTTCCGCCCCCGTTGTTGCCGGTCGTTCGGGCACTGCAGAGGGGGGCACACAGAGTTTATAGTTCTAAACCCGAGTGTACGTCGATCCGTGCGATCATGCGACGGCGGTTGAGGAGGACGCGCGCCGCAGGGGGGTGGAGGGGTGGATAAGTGAAAAAAGCGATCCATCTCGGTGAGGGTAATACGTGTCATGACTGGCGAGGATCTTCGCACCTGAAGAACCTCGGCCAGGGCCGACTGGATGTCCTGCCTTGAAGCGTTCCCAGTTATCATAGTAGAACGCAAGGTAGAGGCTCGATTAGACAGGCGACAGCGCCTGTTTGCGCCATTCGCCGAAGAAGAACTCTTCGTTCCAACGCAAAGCACGGAAGCGCATGGCATTTGAGGCCCAAGTGCGTCCCCTTCACTCCAGGACGTTCTTATCCTAAAGGCGGCATCTACTCTCATGGACGACTTCCCCGAATAGACGCCAGAGATATTTGCCGAAGAAACGCCTGACCGAAGAGCCCAAGGCGTCCTCGCGAGGGGCTGCCAGTCAATGCCGCGCGGCGTAGGCCAAACGGCGACCTGCTGCCAGGGCCGGCTCGGACTAGCCTGAATGTATGTGCAGGGTTCGGCACGACGACGACGACCTACGAGGGAAGGCCTGCGCTCTCAGGCCCAACTCTGCACGGCCATCCACCCGCGGTCAATATGGAAATTTTTTTGCAACAACTTTCCCTCTCTGTCTCTCTCTGTCTCTCTCTCTTCCTATCTCTGTTCTCTTCTTCGTCGCCGTTTTGCCTGCCAATAGAAGCCCCCTGTTACGTGCAGATGGTCGCAAGTTGTCGAGTGGGACTGTCACCCATCCTTGCTAGTGCTTGCATACGCACACACACATACACGCACATTCATACCGTATGTACAATATACAGAACGGACAGGAGTAGAAGTCAGCAGGTCGGAGAGAAATAAAAGCAGCAGCATTTGAAGCGAAAGTGCCAAGTGGAAAGGCCGTTCAAATGTTTACAGTGAACCAAAGTAACCGATTGGAGGGCTCTTGAAGAAAATAAAACACACATACACATACGCGCTAAGTATAGATTCTACTATCCCGCATGAAAATCTCACCTATTAGCATTTGATATTGATTAATTCCATGTGATGGCCCTTCTTTGAAAAGCATGTGACTACGTCGCTCATTTATGTTCGTGCACCCAGATGAAAATGTGGGCACGCAAGATTCGTGAGGACAAATGCTTGTCAGCAATCGTTCGGTGAATAAGCATTGATCGTGCCATATATCGATTTTCGCTCGCTTTTCTCTAGCTAACTGACTTATCCAACTGCTGATGTACCGTTTTCCCACAGGTGGTGTATCATATTGGTTTATTATTGGTTTATTAAAGGAGCTGCAATTTTTCAATGCTTAAGCTCTCTTACATACATAAAAGAGTGTATTATAATAGTTTCCCAAAAGTGCATAATATTCATATGTGCATTGTACAATAACAGTGATTTCTTACAGCGTTAGTGTCCTCGACTCGACGCTTCGTGTAAGCAATGATCGATGCTTGCTTCACCGCGCGATTGCTGGCAAGCATTTGTCCTTACGAATTTTATGCACACACATTTTCTATCTAGATGCATGACATATATGTGCTATACATTCGTTTGGAAGAAGCAACATCGTCACCTATGAAGCATAGCCCGCAAGGAGAACTGAATAGCCGACAATGAGACCCTATACGTTTAAGGCCCAGCCCTTTGTATGTCTACATATCTACGATATGTCTGCCGTGCGTTATCATGCCATGCCACTGCCCGTCTTTCTGGAAGTCTGGCTAGCAAATCTGCAGAGCTGTGGTAGCCTGCTGCTGCTGCCGCTGCTGCTGCTGATGCCTGCTGTTGTGTCTGCGGTCAGTTGTATGTTTACCGATGGAATTGTCGATCGGCGACTTGAGAAACGAGAAACAGTGGTTTGACCCCGCTCGGGTCTATTTCGGTAACCCCTACAGCAGGAGGCAGGCAGGCAGGCGGGCGGGCGTGCGTGCGGCCGGTGGGTCGGTCGCAGTCGACCGTTCACCGTGTGTCCTGCGTCGGGTCCTGCGGGCCGGCTCAGTTCGCCGTCGCTGCTGCTGCTCGCCTTACAGCTTATAGTCTGCAGCAGTGTCTACACACGCTGCCGGGCGCGCCGGGCTGACAGGCAGAAAGAAAGAGAGACACAACATCATGATCAGTGGCTCAAAGATCAGCGGCGGCGGCGGCGTCGGCGGCAACGGCAGCAGCATCAGCAGTGCTCTCTGCCTCCCAATTTTAACCCTTTGTGCACTGCGCACGTCAGGGGCTCCCCGCCGAGGCATTCGACGAACGCGCGAGTAGCATCTATGCATTGATCCCAAGACATATGCGTACACTGACAATGATGCCGCCGATTCGCAATCTCTCTCTCTCTCTCTGTCTCTCCCTCTCCCTCTCGCTGTCTCGAGCGCACCGTGTGCACACACACAAAATCTGACCGTCATTCAATATACCCTGCTACTCCTACGACGACGACGACCATCGGCTCCTACGACACGACGGTTACGAGTATCGCTTCCTCGCAATAGGACTATGACTGAGCTGAACGCAGATCATGAACGCGGTGCGCAGATGATGTTCACTATCGACGTCGACGAGACGCTCTCGCGCACGCGCCCTCTGTCTCGACCCTCATGTCTGCTGATGTCGTCGACAGACCGGTGGCCAGGTCGGCGGCTGATTCGATATCGCTGGATCGATGGATGTCGCTCGTTCGACCCGATGTAGCGAACTCGAAACACTTCTGAGATCGGAGCGGGTAGACAACAGCTATAGGAGACAGGGCGCGTGCGTAAGGCATAAGAGACTGAAAGTGCTTCGCGAAAGTGCCTCAGCAGTCAGCGGTGTCTTTGGCTGGAAGTGGTCTGCGAACCTGGTGCCATCATCAACGACGGCGGCGGCAGTACGATGAACAACAACGGCGACGACGATAACAACGACAACAGCCGCAGCAGCAGCAGCAGCAGCGAGAAACACGAGCCAAAGCAGAGACGCGGCCAGATGCATCATGTCACAATCGTAACAATGACTGCTAGTCAGTCACTCATAGTCGCATAGTAGTAGAACTGGCACGAGAAAAGGGTTAAGCATGAAAGGCGGGCGAATGTCAGAGAGAGAGAGAGAGAGATGAGTTAACAGAGGACCGAGAGACCGCTTGACTGTTTCTGTGAGACGAGTTCTACAGTAACGGTGACACCGACGACGATGAAGGGAATGTAAGCACCGCGAGAAGACACGAAGAAAACTATGAAATGATGACGGCGTAATACCGACGAGACATGATCGCTGTGACATTTGGCGTGTGGCAGGACCAGTGACGCGATCCGTTCGCCACGTGCTCCACTGGACAGGGGTTGAATGACGAGTTCGGGCTCGTCGCATTGGATCCTAATCGTCAGTATGGACACAGAAAAGTGGGTCGCCAATGAGAGGCCAAGCGGCAGGTAATCGAGTAGAAAGTCGATTGAAGATCACTTCTGTATCAACATGTATCCACATGTATATGATATGTTGGTACAAGTCGGCCTTCTATGGGGTCGCCGATATATCGATTCCGGCCATTCTGCCTAAGCAGTTCGAGTCGCCAAAAGGAGACAGCAGACGGGACGAAGAACCGGCTTGACGAAGAAGTTGAAATGGCGATGTGGATTTTGATAGGATGAATTCCGTCATGCGTCCAAATTATCGGCCTGGCAATCCAAATCAAGCTACGGGTTTGACCGAGCGTGGTTGCGAATGCCGTTCCGACAGCGGTTGTGATGCCTTCCTTTTCGAGAGGAAAATGTACGGCGACTGCTGGGCGGCTCTGCTGCGTACGTTTTGTGTATAGTATTTGCAGAGGGTGTGTGCGCAGATCTTGAGGCGGCGCGTCGGTCCATCCGTGAGGAGCGACAGCGGCGCGGGTGCTTCGTCTCATTACGGGACCATTAGGTCCTAAGCAGCCTCAGATAGTCCTTCTCAGGCCTCCCTACTTCTAGCTCCGGCTTCGACTAAGAGTCCTCCTCTACCTTGCCAGTCCGCCTCGAAGAGGCTCCGCTCCCTCGGCTGCCCTAGTACCACCGCCGTCGTCTAAATCCGGATTCTCGTGGCCCTGGACGCCGCAAGGGGCCGCCGAGCGTGGAGGCTCGGGGACGCTGCTGGTGCCGCCGCAACCGGGAGGATGCTTGGAGGAGGAGGATGGCTTTTGTGACAAACTCGTTGGCCTCGTTAGGCGTAATGCAGTACTGGCGCGGCTGGCAGCACCAAGCATCCAGGTAGGTTGCTCTGATGCTGCTGCTGCTGCTACCTGCCGCTAGCGAGGCCTCGAGGCTGTCTCCGACGTCTCCTTCGATCCTAAGGCCCCCCCCGTTCCCTTTACTATGCCTGCCACCGTAACAGGCAGCATAGCGAGTTGTCCACTCCAGCCCCTCTAGGCCCCAGACCCCGCCCCCTCCCGTTTGACCCCCGAGTCCACGCTAGAACTTCTTCTTCTTCCTCCTCTGCTATCCGCTGTACTCCACAAGCCGACCTGCACAAGCCTACTTTCTACTACCACTACGACTACTACTACCACCACCATCTACCTTCACCTTTTTGGTGGCATATCTATGATAACGAATCCTGCGACACGTTTCGCTTGGACACCGGCTGAGCGACAGACCGAGCGCGGCCGACGAGCAAACGAACGAACGAACGAGAAACGACTCCTTCTCCGCCCTCCTCGTCCCTTTGCCCAGGCTTCTTTGCGGCCCCTTAGGCAGCCGTGGTCTCGTCGGCAAAAATGCCCATCACCCCACGCCGCTGGTCGTGGTTATTGTCTTTTCACACATAAGGACCCCGTCGTCTCCAGTGCTCGGGCGTCGGCTTCTGTCGGCGTTTCTATACTATGGAAGTGCAGCAAGAGCAGGGAGGTGACCATAGGGCGTCCCATCTCGGCGCTGGGCGTAATAAGGCGAGAACGGGCAAAAGGCCGACTTCTCGAGGAGGCAGGACCGGCAGTCAAGGAATGGGCTAAGGTGCGGGAGCCATAGCGGGTTCGGCAGCGAGCGCGGGTTGGTACAGGGCCCTTCTCTTTTTCCGGGTCTCGCTCTCCTAGCTCCTTTCGACCAAAAAAGCCCAAGGCGCTCGAGGCCAAGTTTTTGCACGCTACTACTCTTCAGGAGCGAGGGGGGGGGAATGGGGCTGCCATGCTTAAGAAATGCAGCTGACCCGCGCTGAGCCCGTCCTGCCGTCCGGCCTGCTAGACGGTAGCGAGAGCTGGCAGTAGCAGCCGAAGCGAGTGGCTGGACATCCACACACCCACGCCCAGTCGACCCCTAGCAGCAGCGACAGCGGCCGTAGGCGGTAGCTGCAGTCGCACGGTGAGAACCCCGGGAAGTGCTACTCGGTTCGTTCCTCCTTCCAAGTTGAGCCAGCAGCAGCAGCAGCAGCAGCAGCCGCCAGCGACACTGACTGACCGCGCTGGCCTTTTCCCGACCGGCAGTTCGCTTCGAAGGAAAGCTAGCTGCTCTTGCCGCTTCTTTGACCACTGCTTTTGCCAGCAGTTGTACCCTTCCACTTCTTGCGTCGTGTCATGGCGCGCCGAGCTGACCGCTTCGCGCGACCAACCGAATACCGGCTCACTGGCCGTGGATGCCCATAGAATCGAAGTGTTTTTGGCGCCGACTAACCTTTCATCTGGAGTCAGAGAGAGAGCAAGAGAGACGCACCGAGGGAGTAACAGGAGTCAGTTGCTAGGAAAAGGGGTATTGTGGGGCGGCGGGCAACGACGGGGCAGCTGCCAGCCAATATCCACAGCCGGCGACGCCAAGGGACGCTTGATAGGGACCAACAAGGGCAGACCTTGTCTTCAACTCTCTAATTGGCGAGCCGGTTCGTTCGTTCGTTCGACGGACGGACCGTCCGCCCGCTACGGTTATACTTGCTATCCCAAAATCGGGACAACTTACCGGGCCAGTAGCACCAGGAGGGACAGATCAGATCGGGTCTGCTTGCTCATTGACTCATGCCACTGCCGCTACTGCTGGAAGCCGCTAGAGCTTGTTCCTGACATGGAACAAAACTTTTGCTGCTCCTTCGATCAGCCGAAGCGACGGCGGCGGCGGCTGGTACTGCTACTACAACTGCTGCTGTTGCCTGCTTAACCTTTGTCACTGGGGCGTGTAGGGGAAACAGCCTCAACCGGCCAGCGGGGACTGGCAGTGCTTCGGCTTAAAGCAAGAAAACGCGCAAGAGTTCTGGTAGGCGTATCCGCGAAACGACTTTCCGCTTTCTTCGGCCGCGCTCAAGCCCGGCAATAGCACTTGCTACCGTCCTGCTCACGACCGAGGTAGAGCAGCGGTCATTGTTGAAGTCCTACCGAGTCCTAGGAGTATTGCTCGTTCTTCGCCGCAGCGCCGGACTCGTTGTCCTGTTCGCCTCTATGCTTCTGGATAGCGGCAGCATCAGCGGGAGGCGTAGCGCAACTCGCCCTTCCGCCGTTTCGTCTCAATTAGCGGCCATGATGACGACGAGCTTCGATACATCTTCAGAGCCAAGCGAACAGTGGAAAAGGCAGCTGCTGCAGAGGCAGACGAGCCGTCTTGTTCTCAGTCTTTCCGCCTTCGCCGCCTTACGAGCGAGAACGCTACGAACAATACGAGAGCCATTTCCGGACGTGTTTCCTGTGACGTACCCGAGAAACATTGTTTTGCTCGTCCGACTACTCTTTGGCCACCACCAACTCGACCTGCGTCGCAACGTGGAGCGGGTCGCAGAGCGTAAAGGCATCGCAGCAATGTCGAGTTTCCCTGCCTCGCTCGGTCGGTCGTCAGCTGCCGCTCTATCCGCTCCGCTCGGTCACTGCTATGCCTCTCGAGCATCGGCGTGAGAGCGAATGTGCGGGGGTGTTCGTCCAGTTAAGAAGGTGGAAGGCCAGGACGCCGTAGGACGGCGTCTGACCACGACGGGTGGACGGCTCAGGCCGACAGCGTCCTGGAGGGCGGCGGCGGCGGCGGCGACGACGACGACAACAACAACAACGATAACAACAACAACATTGGGACGAAGACTACTAGTCCGTCGCTGCTACTGAAGCAGCAGTGACTCTGCTGTGACTGCTGCTGCTGTTGCCGCTTTTACTTGCTTGCTGTGGTCTAGCGGAACTTCTTGTCGGAAGGGACTGTCCAGCCACCTTGGCTTGCCTTGGCGTTGAATGCCTGCTCCTCTATACGCCTGTCAGCTCCTGATCCACCGCTTTCGTGTGCGGCATCACACGATAGAGGCACGACACGCTGGACGGCAGCGGCAGCACGATAGAGGTGCAAGGGGAAACGAAGGAGTCGAGTTGCCGGCGGTTGGTGGCAGTCAAAGCCGATCATACTGATAGGGTGGTCGTGGTCGTTGTAGATGGTCGCGTCGGTGAAGCTTTGTTGCCGTCTCATCATCATCGCACATCGTTTGCTGGCTACGAGTCTGTATGTCTGTCTGCCGACGGACGGCCGGCCGGCCGGCCGGCCTTTGCGAACGAAGAGGAGAGCAGCAGCAGCAGCTACAACAAGGACAGAGATTCCCCTCCACCTCAGTGTTCCGTGTCCCTCATCCTGCTCGTCCTCGCTCCGCACTACCTATCATACCTACCTGTGATAAGCGTACAAAGGCCGGCAGATGTCGGTGACGACTGGACGACTGCTGCGCCGCAGTGAGCAAGGCGGACAAGCAACTGACTGCGAGCGACTACTATTTCGTTGTGCCGTCGGTGTCGATCTGTTGTGTGCTGCCGTCTCAGCAGCAGCAGCAGCTGCTGCTGCTGCCGCTACTGCCGCTGCCAGCGCGGAAGGAAGTGAGGAGTCGCCGACAGACGCGACCGGCCAGCCGACAGATAGACAGAGGGACCACCGGGCGACGGTGAGAAATCTGGGGCCAGCTTTCGTTCTTACTGCTGCCACTGTTGGTTTGGCTTTGGTCAGCCAGACCAACGCTGTCCTCGGTATATATAGTGTACATCCATCCAGAAATCTCATAGACGAACCCGAGGTTTGTCGGGATAGCGCAGCCGTTTCCGTATCCACATCGGCGTGCTGGCACACACATGGGTCCACCCACTGGCGTATCGAGACGACCGACTGATACGAAAACGCAACGGTGGTGGTGGTGATGCCCAGCGAGAGAGGGAGAGAAAGCGAGAGGATGTCTTGCGCTACAAGCGGCCGCGGGCACAGCGTCAGAAGCCGGCGGAGCGGAACTGCCGCTTCTGTTGTTGTTGTCGTTGTCGTTGCTCCTGCTGCTGTAGAAGGTGGACGATTGCTTCGAGGGCGATTGACGCACGCAGCAAAAGCGGGATACCGCCGATGTCTGCTGCTGCTGCTGCGGCTATTGATGCTGTTGGGAGATTTTGTCGAATAGTTGTGAAGAAGCAGCTATGCTGCTGTTGTTGTTGTTGTTGTCGTCGTCGTCGTCGTTCCGTTTCGTTCGTAGCTGAGCTGTTGAGGAAATTCGGCCGAGATTCCTCTAAACGCAGGGCTCGCCAGCTCTTGGACTGCCCGCTGGTGATTCCGGTCAGCTGGGATCGAGCCTGGGCATGTCAGTCCTTCCGCTTGTTCTCGCTTGTGGACGACCAGTCTTTCTAACAGAGAGTGCGGCGGCCTGGCCAAGCGGCACCGCCAAAACGCCTCCAGCCCCCTGCTACGCCTGCTGTCCGGAAAGGAAGGGCGAGTCGAAGCAAAGCAAGCGACGAGCTGCATTGAGCAAACATATATACATATATTTATACTCATAGATTCATAGGAGGTACCTTCATTGGGATGGACATGAGCATAGCAAACCTAGCAAGCGAATGGGTATCTGTATGGCAATGTTGGTGGTGCTGTTGTTGTTGATTGCCTTTGGCATGACTCGCTAGCACCTCTCTCACCCCCTTTGTCAGCCGTTTAGTCGACACGGGTGATCAGGCGCTTGCATATGTATGTGGCCGTTTCCCTTTTCGAATGTCCTTCGGCCGGTTGTCGTTGTGTTCTGCGACATGTCCGGCCCAGCCCGATATACCGGTGGTATACTGGACGAACCCATAGACTGAATGGAGTCGGCCGACTTGAACGACACTACAACGTGCCACATATTCCCCAGAAGAGCAGGCCTCACCCCCCTCTACCCCCCCCCCCACCTCCAAGTACGCCTCAAACCCCCTGGCGTTGTCGTCTAGGACCGACAATCCTTGACCCGACACGACCAAGGCCTCTTAAGATGAAGAATGCTCCTTGAACGGCCGATTTGACACGTTGCACTATTGGCGCGGAAGACTTACTTTGGACGCAGGGCAGAATTGGACAGGGTAGGGTAAGCTGGACTGCTGCAGCTCCAAATACAATGTATAGATGGATGTCTATGTGTGTGTGTGTGCGTGCATGGTTGTCTTGCCTGTGATGTTCCCGGTCGTTGGAGCTATCGCCTCCTCCGCGACCACCGTGGCCCACCTCTGCTCTGAATCTGTTGACATTCAGCCACGAGAAAGAAGGGAACAAAATTGTAGTAAAATGCGTACGAGCATCGTGGGTGCATGAGGAGCCGAGGGTCGGAGCGGAGCTGAGGGGATTGAGGGGACCAGACTGAATGGCGGTCGCACATAGTCACTGTGCAACGCCGCCTCCTGGAACAGAGCTCGCGTATACAACGTCTCGACGAGCGCCTTTCACCGAGCTCGCCGCAGGGAACGGGCAGGTTCGGCGAGGCAAGCTAGCATATTCTTCGTTGTATTGTTCGATGCGACAAGTGATCAGATGGGTTGCATTGATCGTTACCATGTCCACACGATGTAATTACGTCGTACGTAACGCCGTAACGAGACAAAATATAGCTGCTGCTGGCCTGACTCCGGTTGGAGGGTACGTCAGACGTAGACGTCCGTTTGGTTAATACGCCTGCTTCTAAGGGAAGAAACAAACTGCTCTGATAATAATCATGCTAACACGTAAATGGTTTGTATAAGAGACACAGAGGTGCATCTACCGACAGCGGTAACATGTACAATAATAGGCGCTTCCGCAGGAACTAGGCTTTCGAGCTCACTGCCCACATAGAGGTAGCCTCGCATTGTGCAACACAAGCGTGGCGAGTTGCGCGAGATGCTATCACGTCATGGGTGAATGTATTGTGTTTAATAGCAACAACTAGTGAACAACATGCGGTGATGCGCTCGCCCTGCCCCCTACGCTATTTTTGCTAGAGATCGTTTTGGATCGATGTATGTATTGGAAGCTGTTGGGAACTTCACCCCCAGCCGACGACCGTCGTTATTGGTTAATTTAGTTTTCAAGGAACAGCAATTACATATATATATATATATATATATATATATATATGTGTGTGTAGGTTGAGGGGTAGCTGTCAAAGAAGTATACATTCTTTATGTTCTCCTTCCGTATATAGCTATTATATTACCAGCAGACAAGCTTAGACCCAACACTACAATACAAGTAATGTATTTAGCACTGGTATTCTTGCGATACTATTAGCATAACACCTATACGGGACACGGGCCCAACCGCGTGATGATCCGACTCAATCTATAATCAACGAGGGCAGTCCACCAACAAATGCGTTAGATGTCAAAAAATTACTCCATTGTCACCTTCGTTTCGTCGGGTTCACTATGGGAAATTGTGCTACTTTTGATCAAATGCTACGAGCGGCAAGCGGCAGCAAACAATGCCCAAATGAAGTCAAGTCGCCCCTCTAACATACCGTATCAGCTTAATGATCCCACTTCGAAAAGGCTAGTTGCCGTTTTTGTCTCTCTCTCTCTCGCTGCGAGCGCCTCAGCCAGTGTCTCTGGTTCCATATCCATCCCTATCTCTCTCGTTTCCTCGCTCGCTTGCAGGCGCATCGTGCCGCCAGCTCGATTGTGTTATTATACATGTAGCTCCCGTGAGCCCGGGACAACAACGGCCCTATGCGTGAACAACTCTTCATCAGGTCGAAAACAGCTCGGCCAGGTCAGGGGGTGCGGATTGCGCGAGGCGTTCGTTTGCGACTCGGCGAGAACTGCCCGGCAGGTCGATACCTTACCTATTGTATTTATAATACATCCACTCGGTATTGAAGGTCTTGCGACACAGCGTCATATCATGTAATAGCTGTTGCTGACGGCGGTGCTGTCCAGAGAACGAAGGGAGCGAGCTCGGGAGGGGGAGCAGCTCACTGAGCAATCAGGGGAAACTGAGGTCGAAGTGTCGAAGGATGAGCGACGACGAGAGATTGAAAGAAGCGAGCCGAATTTCCAACTTGGCGCTATTGCAGCTATATTGCATATACTATGTACTGTATGCAGTGGTTGTGTACATGAAGTGACACCGCTCTGAGGGACCTGAGCAGGACTGCCGTGGAACGCCCGGGGGGGTAGGGGGATCGCCAGCGCAGCATTTCGTATTTCGTCGTCATTAACGCGCCCGTAACGAATAGTGTAAACAAGCTACTGCGTTTAGAATAATAGAGTGAATGAGAGGGCTGGTGGCGGGATATGCATCGGACTGATAAAATATATCGGTATATGTATGCATATAGGCATGGTTCGTGTGCGTTTTTTACTTTGTAGAGAATCACTCTCTTTTCGGTGTACGCTATCAGTTCGCCATTTTCACAGAAACAAATCCAACCGACGATATGTCGACAAATGCAAAACTGTAGGCATTTTGAAAATTTTAGTATGGCCTTGGTTCGCCCGAAGAAGAGGTAGCCCTTCGCGAGCTTTGCAGTACCGCAGTCGACGTACGGTGCACTGTATGTCAAGGCAGTTTTTCTAGCGTCTACAAAGCGGTGGCGGACCGCTTGCTCCGTCAACAAATATGCTCGCTTATTTTGACTCTAACAACGTGAAAGCAACTCATTGCAAATGTTTGCATATTCTTGCCAATTATCTTGATCTGTATAAGCATCGAACGTATACTCTGCTCGAATATTGTCAAAGTTACGATACTCATACACGAGCGCAGTTCACGGTCAACAGGCTAACTTGCCCGCTCGAAAACTTGCAGCGGCAATCACCAATCAAAGCGTTCATAGCGTGAATGACTACGAAGTGAGAGTGAGTCTATTCTTCATTTCGATTTATTTCCTGCACGTCGTGGGCATGCGTGTGAAAAATGTGTTTAGCGACGCCCTGAGATTTGATACCAGATGTGATACCAGAGCATGTGCATTTCGGCTTTTTGGCCGAGATGCTGAGCCGAGACGTCGCCTCGCTGCGGTCGATGACGCGGATCGCTGATTGGCCTCCGCTGATCTCTCTCACCCCTTTTCCCAGTCAATCTCCGTTGGCAGTAGTCGTGGTCGACCATCAAGGAGCCATCTTCGAGCTCGTTGACGGTCGACCACAATGCATTCATTCTTCATAGCTCAAACCTCGCATCGGCCGACGGCTGCATGACGATAAGGGTTACGGGTGCACTGTGAATGTAGCAACTCAATAATCGTCCCTCTCTTCTGATCTTTCATCTGATGGGAAGACCCCCCCCCCCCGCACACACACACGGACACACACGGACACTCTCCGTCCTTCTGCAGCGCCGACTTCGCCTGCATCTCTCAGATCTTTCCTGTAGCCCGTTGCCTTTGTCGCTGCACCGAGCTGCCGCTCGAGCTAAGTTTTGATAAATCATGCGAGTGCTGCTGCTGCTACTGCTACGGAGGTTGCTTTCTGTTGTTTCACCTTTTTTTCTCATCTTGAACAGATTATAATGATGGATACACAAAAACGACGGAGAGATGATGGCGATCCGTGAGAGAGCGAGAAAAATCGAGAGACAGAGAGCGAGAGAGAGCGAGAGAGACTTGCACTGCCGTCTCAAGCGGTCGTCGCTGTGGGGCTCAGTAGCAGTCCGTTAGTTCGCGAAGGGCAGCAGTTGCACAACCAAAGACACTGAAGAAAGAAGCCCGCCAACCATAGAGAGAGCCAAGGGTAGCGGTTTATCCTTCGTACGATCTGGCCACCGTCTCGCTGAACGCGGTTGTTGTCTTCGCTGGTGCTGGTGAACAGACCTTTCAACTGCTGATCGTCTGATGCTCGGCTCGTCCCGGGTTGCTGTAGGACCCTCGGTGGCTACCAAGTAGTGGCTACTACTGTCAATAATATCGGTAGTTGCCGCTTGCTTTTCCTGAGTTCTGTCCACTTTGCTTCGTGGCCTTTCTCTCGTCCTGGGCATTTCCTTTGGACACAGGCGTCCCGCGGCTGGTCATTGTGGCTAGGCCGAGTTCAGGGGAGGGCGCCACTCCCTCGCGTGCGACCGTTCTTTGTGTTATATTCCACATCGCCGCGTGTTTCGCACAGTATCGTGGCAGGTCGTGCTGATCGGCTGTCCACTGTCCGCAGCATCCTGCACAGGAAGGGCCAGACAGCATGGCTGCAGGACAAGCCGAGATCCCATCAACGCACATCGACACTGCCAGCGTAATACCCTCACTGGCCGCGACTCGACCAGTGGCCCCTTGACGAGTTCGTGCTAGCCATTGCACACCCGCCGCGCTTTCTCTCTAATTCTTGCTCTTAGAGGCTCAATGTGCATGGCTACGATTCGCTTGCGACTCGCGCGACCTCGCTTATGGATGCATCCAACGACGATGGTGCCACCTTTTTTATTTAGTTCACCGTTGCATTGTCATCATCGTCATCATGATCATATACTGCCGTTGCCGCGGCGGTGGCGACCGCCGCGGCCGCATCTCCTTGAATCTCACCTCGTTGTTCTCGCTCCATTCTCGTCGGTCGTCTTTCTCCTCCAGCAGCATCAGCATCAGTTCCTTGTCGATAGCAGCGCGACGACACCCACTAACAGCTGGTACATCTAGCGAACCGAGTAGCCCTGCCTGATGCCGGCTGTTGGGCAGGAGAGTGCATGGCGGGCGAGCTCATGTTATTTTTTTTTGGTATTCATCTTCTGCTACTGCTGTCGCCGCCGCCGTCCCTTCTGCGGCAAGCTATTCGTTTGGCCGGTAGTGGCCAGTGGTAGAGGGGACCAAGGCAGTGGCCGGCAGGGAGGGGCGATTAGGGGTTCCACAAGGAAAGTGTCGTGTCACTCGGAGAAGAGGCAGAGAGTGGTGCAGCAGCCAGAGTGTGTGTGTACGACTGAATGAAGGTGAAAACAACAACTAGACGAGAGAAAATATAATGCAAGTAAAGAACGCCGCAAAGCGAATGAGAGATAGAGAGAGAGAGAGAGGCGTTGGAGCGGGGCGAGGACAGAAAAACTGAATGAGAAGCAGAATCCGTGAGTGAATCGGTAGCCTGGTGGACAGCAGAGCTTAGGGCGGACAGGACAGCAAAGGAATAAGATGGTTCAGTGGGTTATGGAGCACGAGGGGAGAGCGGTCCCGAATCGCAGATATCCGAAGGAGTGGTCGATCCAGCATAGGCGACAGGCTAGACTAGACTAGGCGACAGCCCCGCGTCGACGAGCGGTGCCACATCGATGTGAAGTGTTTTTCCGTTCGGCCCAGGGGTGATGGTCGCCCTCGTGCTTCGGTTAGTGGTGATGTGGTGGTGGTGGTTTCTAGTTTTATGTTTCGCGAGCGAGCAACGAACCCACGCGCTTTGTTTTTATTTACACGCATCCGATTGAAGGTAGCTAGATAGCCTGCCCGCCGGTCGGCCAGCAGCGAGTCCGTGCGACCCTGTGATGGCGCTTATGGTGGCGGTAGCGGTAGCGGTGAATGATACTGATGATGATTTCGACAATGCCAGTGAGCAGAGCTCCTGAGGTTCCTGCCGCAGCCTCCTCCGCCGCCGTTGCTGCTGCTGTTGTTGTTTCGAAGAGTTGACCGCTGAAGAAAGGGAAGAAGCTTGCAGCGCAGTCCGCATACGCCTTATGCGCTGGCCTGTGCATCTCTATAGCGGACTCGAAGGTTTAGTCGACTGCCAGCATCACTATCATGGATGTCCATTGAAGCAAGCGATGGACACGAGCACAGCGAAACGGGAGAAGCTACGAGGGTGGGACGCTTCATCTTTTTCTATTTTTTACTAACACTCGCCGACTCAGACAGACCTGACATTCGCGGACAGACATATAGACAGAATGCGCGGGCGCCGGTACCCGCGCAGACCATCACAGTACAAGAAGAGCCCGAGGAGGAGGCGGCGGCGGCAACATCATCATCGTGGAATCCCCTTTTTTGTTGCCTCGCATTATTATTGTTGCTGTTGTTGTTTTTTCTTGGGCTGAGTTTTTTTCATTGGATACCGTCTACCCCCTACCTTTTTGCTTGCATCAGAGGTAGTGGCCTTTTTGATAATCACTCGCAGGCGCGGTCGTGCAGTGCAGCTCTCGAAGAGAAGACTGGCAGGGCAGCAGCAGCAGCAGCACTGTGAATGCAACCCTGCGACACGGTGCCGTCGGTAGCGGCAGCGTTACTGCTTCTGCTGTCCCGTCTACCTCGATGAGAGAGTGACTATGTAATCAAGCAGAGCCTCAGAGTGCTCCTGTTATATCCTCTTCAATGAGCTCGTCCTGGGAGCGGGGTTCCCGGATGGGT
The DNA here is from genome assembly GCA_019614645.1 of Stratiolaelaps scimitus. Lineage (NCBI taxonomy): Eukaryota > Metazoa > Arthropoda > Arachnida > Mesostigmata > Laelapidae > Stratiolaelaps > Stratiolaelaps scimitus. The sequence continues at coordinate 16,354,270 of JABWDB010000005.1, forward strand.
TTGATGTCCCTCGTCGGTCACTCACCACCAAGGTCTCCTCACCGTGGTGAGCTGTTCCAATGCACGACATCATGTAAGTTAGTGCTTGGTGAACTCGTCAGATGTAGTTGTACTGAGAGAACGATAGAATTGTGAGGATAACAACTCTGCTCTTCATTAACTGATAATAATAATAATCATCATCATCATCATCACCACCATCATCATCATAATAATAATTATAATAACGCTGTGAGAGCTTACCTTCCGACCAATCTAATCATATCACAATTGGACTTGTATGATGGCTCTCAATGCATAGGAAAGTGACGAAGGCGTGATGCTGTATTGTTCAAATGAGAATAAATACATTGACCATGTCCGTAGAATGTATCTAGGTGGTGACAAAAAGCCTGATGCATTTAGTGAATTATAACTTGCGCAACGACGAAATAGGGCCACTACCTAATCAGAGGCTGAAACTCTTGTTGGGCTGGATACGCACATTAGCTATTCCTGACCCCCCGAGGGTGCACACTACGCATCGGCTGGCCGGCCGGCCGACCATTTTTCCAACATACCATCTTAAGGATTTTTAGGCGCCTGTTGCAAATGATTTTTAGATATTGTGCCCTGAAAGGGATTTTCCCCTTCAACTGCAGGGAAGTGTCCAATATACGCAACATTTAATTACAAAATCAATCGGTCACCATCTGCTGCTGCTGCTGTTGTGGTTTGAGCGGCGGCTCATAAAATCGAACCTCCAGAGCCAATAAATCTTGATGATGGGGCTAAACCTTCGGGCTGACCGGCTCTCCAGAGAAACTCAGCTACTACGTCAAGCCTATGCCTTTTTGGAGTGAGTCGAATTTTGAATAGAGATTCATTCGACCACATCCAGCGTTTGCCCACGTCACGCTAACCCGTCCTGATGCAGGTTGTAGTAGGTGGCTGAGGACTCGTTCTCTCTCTCTGTCTCTCCCTTCCCATTATTATGTACATTGCTTGTCGGTGTTTCGTTCATCGATGGTCGCCGGAAAACAGAGACGAATCCAGCAATAACATGAATAGCACTTTCTCATTGATTCATACGAATCCGTGGTTCTCTTCCAAAAACTCATTTGTTAGGTAGCGTACATTGTTTGCTCAGGGACCCGCCTACGGTCGTCCGCTCGAATGATAATGACAACTGACACCGTTTAGGTAACGTTTATTTTTGAGCTCACTTCAAGAATAGCGGTGGTAACCGGCTCAAACTGTGATCATTTGATCTGTATCAACAGTATATGAAATAGATGAAACCAAGCTTGTGTTTCACCTGCGCGCGCAACATGTATCAGAACCGTTCGAATTAGTAATGTCAATTCAATTTTTCCTAGCGAATTCAGGGAGGTGGTACTCTAGAGAAGTTGGTACAAAAACAATCTCCGAAATGTGTACTCCTGCAAAACTATACATATGTCTCTAATCAAACAACTCACCAGCAACCACTCGGAATGCTCGTAACGGCGGGGAGACGTTCGTGTCGCGAGGACGAATATTGTCTAAACGCTGCCTTGAATTGCGTCACTAAAGCACAACATATGTAGATATAATGTTTTGTAGAATCACTTGTTTTCTTATAGTATATATATATATATATATATATATAATATATATATATATATATATATATATATATATAATATATATATATATATATATATATATATATATATATATATATATATATATATATATATATATATATATATATATATATATATATATATATATATATTATGAATATATATCTACGAATTGAGTGGAGATGTTTTGTCCGATCAGACAGAAATCGAGATCGTTTCTCGCGAACCTAAACTATCAATTCAACATATGTATTACCTATATATTTAGCTGGACTGCCCATGCAGATGAATACTAGTCGGTACCAATTTTGCACACATATATTTGCTTGGAATACGTGTCTAGATCTCTTCCAAGGTAAACTCGAAGAGCTACCTCGATGAGCGCAACCAGCAGCCTTCACTCCGATCAACAGCGATCGTAGATCCGCTTAGGATTAGTGGCCGGATAGCCCGGTAGGCAGTGCCTCGATCGGCGGAAGGCTTAAGTATACCTTAAGTCCTCATTGACGTGGAGTCTTAGCATACAGTCAGTGAAGTGATATAGTCTAGGTTCCCTCTAAGATTTCCGAGGATCGACACATATACACCCTCACAACATGATCCTCCGCCAGCTACCTCCAGTACGGCCACCACTGGCACCACCACAGCTCTGTGACCGCCACACGATCCATTAAGGCCGCAGAACTCGGCAATCAGCATCCGTGGAGCGATCATAGACAAGGACGAGTGCGTAGCCGTACGGGGAAACAGGGACATTGCGCAGGGCAGTTGCGGCGGTTGAAATGTGCCCACTCCCCACTATGGCGACGGTAAGCTAGACCGACGAACCGTTGGGCTTTACCCAAGGACGATACAGAGGCTTTTCAGCACTCACTAGATCATACGCGCCGGCTTCCCCTCGACGACACTGATCCGTAAGGACATTTATCACCTCTTACGTCCCACCGATATAGCTGTTCCCCGTTGTTCGACACTTTTCAACAGCGTCGACATTCTGCAGCCGACCGACAATGGCATGTACCTACCACCTGTTGAGGCTGTCAAGCGAATGGGCGTTTTCACTGCCAACCATCTCCGCCCCGCTGTATATATAGCAGCGACCACGGTTCGAGGGGCATAGGGTGTTAGATATCTCGGCTCTCCGACCGTGCTGCGGTTCGCTTTCTCGCCCGTCGATGGAATACAAGGGCCCCTTCGCAGTTCAGTGCTCACTTGACTGCCGATTTACGCTCCTGAAACACGACAGGAGTCGGGAGCGACGCAATAGGAATTGGTACCCATGGGTCCGACAGATCTCCAACAGCCGTATTGAGATGCGATGATCTAAAAGCTACTATAGGATATGACAGGCCGAGTGTTCACAGTGTCTCTTTAACACTGTGAACACTGCACATATAGCTATCGGCTATCGTGACGCTTTAAGCAGTGCAGTGTCCCTTAAGGCAAATATCATATAATAGTGATATCTCTCTGTTGTCGGACATATGCAGTAAGCCTATGTAAAAATACTATATTTGTGTAAATGACTTTTTTGTCATCCGTTGATATGAATTCTTTGCGAGGACTTTCTGGTATCCCAGTTCTAAACGCAATGTGCCCACGATTAGTAATAATCAAGCGATCAAAGTGATCACGAATAAGTAATCATTTATGAATTGTCATATCGAACAGAACATTGTAGAAACAGAATTCTCTTCAAATCATCTGCTATTACTGGCCCAACTTTGATCCAAATTAGTTCGTCGAACCGGGAGCCTTAAATAGCTTTCAACGATCGCACTTCGGCTCGAGGCTGCAGAGAGGTAATCTCGATCGACTCAACTCCCGCCATCTCTAAAACCTTTTTATGGCTCCACAAACGAGCGGAGCTCCCTACCTCCTCGGCCTTAAGACCACCTGTGGAATCTCGCCATCAACCAAGAGGCAGCCGCCTTAGCAAATCGTTGTTGAGGGAAAACCGTGCGCTCAAGTCTTGATATCGTCCGTAGAGATGATTTAATTCACTCGACTCCTCCGACCTCCAGCTATTTTCGGCCAGAGACTTAGCCGTCCGAGTTACCGTGCGGACATATCTCAGCCCTTGTTATAAGGCTTGTGAGTAGGATGCCACAGATCAAATGATTACATTTGAAAGCAGGTTTTTCCCACTTATATATTCGTATCCCAACACAATAGTTGGCTTACATAACATCACACAATACAAGCGTGCTGCACGTCCAATCGATGCAGCCACATTGGAAGATGCACATCTCTCCTTACTCCATACGCACAGGGTAAATACAATAACCACGCATATGACCCGCTAGCTAGATTTGCGTTTGAGCGACGCCTACCTCCTTCATATTCTCTGTGCCTCTTGCCAGCAGCTCCCTTCGCAGTGAAAACTCTTAGCCGCCAACTGTCCTCTTTCCACACGCGATGGTGCCCCTCCACTGCTCCTGTGCCAGTGGCTTCTTCTAGACAGTTCTTCTTCCTGCTGGCCTTGGATCGGCCAGCGTATGTACCGCCACCCATAAGCCAAAAAAAAAAAGATAGGTGTTGTTGGGTCCTCCATCTTGCTGTGGATCTCGAAAGGCCTCCGTTGTACACACCTACTCTTCACCTCCTTCGTCAGCTGGCTCACTAGCTCCGCCTGCCACGACTGGAAGGGTCCAACGGGTGCTAGGCGGGCTGGGGGTTCTAGCGGCTGGTCGCGTCGCTGTTCTCCGCGATCGTTCTCCCAGTTCAGTCTCTGTCCGGTGTCCAGTGGGCCGGCGGCAGTTATTCGGCCACCTGCCGCATGAACGCGGCCGCTTGCCGGCGTTCTCCCAGTCACCCGACGGCTCGACGGATCGCCTCGACGGACAGACAGTGATGGTCGCCGCCGGCCCCAGCTACTTCTATCCAGATCTGCTGCTGCTGCTGCTGCTCTCTATCTTTCTCCCTCTTGTCTCGGTCACTTCGGTTGCAGTGCATGTTGCTACAGTGCCATTACAACGTGGCGTGCGCGCTGCCACCAGGATCGTGCCAGCCGCTGCCGCTGTTGATCGTGATGGCAGCGGCTGGCTACCACTGGCTAGCCACTTTTAAGCAATAAAACAAATAGGAGGATATTGGATCCCTATTCATTCATGGCTCGGTCCCGCTCCGGTCGTCGGCAGCGGCCGCTTGGCGGTGGCAGCGGCGGCACAGCACAATAGCGCAGCCAGACACAGGCGGGTCGTGGTGACAAGCAATCCGTCAATTAGCCTCCGAGCTGCTGCTACTGCTGCTGTTGTTGGCCAAACTTAAGGCGGCCAGGCACGCAAGCTGCCACGGGGCTGCAGACGGAGAAGCCAAAAGTCTCAAGCAGTCAGGCGCAAGGCAGCCTGGTTCCTTGCTCGCTCGTTCGTTCCTTCGATTCGGTGTCGACCAGGCAGGCAAACCAGCGCTGAGCGACGACGACGCTAGCGGTGGTGGCAGCGCCAGCATCGCTGGTCGCCCGCGATCACCGAAGAAGCAACAACAGCAACAGCGAGCGGTGGAACGCCGTAGGCGAACTGGCGACAAGGGTCGCCTGTCGCTACTGAAAGGGGACAGAGTTCGATCGGGCCGTCGCCCCCCCCGCCCTCAACTGCCAACGATCCTCGGCCAACAGACGACGCCCAAAGAATTAACGAAACTGTCGCTGCAGAGACTTCCCCACGGCTACTGCTAGCCAGTTCGGCATGCATCCTTGGACAGAAACGACGCCGAAGCGATATACGCTGATACCGCAGTGGGTCACTGTCGAACCAAGCTGGCTGGACCAAGGGGGCCTGACCGTCCAATATGAGGAGCGAGCGAGGAGTGTTTGCTGCTCGATACCGTTGGCCTATCTGTCCGCCCCTGCGATGACAGAGCCCCAATCAACGAACATCGTTCCGTCCCACCACTTTAGCGGCTAGAGAAGCGGCTAATGCCCAACTGAGGTCAAGCGGACGAACGTACTTAGTAGTTATATATATATATGTATGGGTAGACGGGTAGTTGTGCTTGCAGTAGTAGTTGTGCTGGTAGTAATAGCCGGGATGATAGCAAAAGGATATAGCAGTAGTCGTCGCTGGTGAAGTGGTCTCTTGCATTGCACCTTTCTCTTGTCACAGACACCTGTCATAATGCAGTCATTCGATGAAATGCCGTTCTCTGTCCTCATCGAAGCTGTGGCTATCACGAGGGATACGGCCTTCTCGGCCACAACAAGCAGAAAAAAAATATACATATATAGTCCGTCTGTTCCAACCGGTTGGCCGTAGGAGCCATCGAACGGGCCCGCCCCCTACATTAACAAACACCAACAATAACGAAACGTCTGATATCTATTGGTTGTCGTAGCGGCGTGGTACCCTGCGTTGTCGTTGTCGGGTGATGATACCTACGGGGACTGCTATCGCTGCTTGCATTTTCCGCCAGTCTGCCTGAGGCGGGTACTCTATTGGCCCCGATACGGGGCGAGGCGGGGAGACGAGGGTCGGTGTAAGGACAGGCCGTCCTGGCGTGTAGATGCGTGGGGGCGGTTGGTCAGAGTTGACGGGCCACCTCTCGATCTATCGGTCTGGCACGAACGCTTAATGGCGACAGGTAGCTAGCTAGGTGCCTTTTGTGAGGAATGGGCAAGAAGAGGGTCTACTGGACGGCGGTGGCAGCCGGCTGCCGGCAAGAAGAAACAAGAAGTAAGTGATCGGTTAATTAGCAGCATGTGTCTGTCGATTCCTGTCTGTCGTCTTGTCCCTTGGTCGGCCGGTCGGCACAGACACAGTTACATACATAGTACCCGTAGTAATCGTATACTTCTCTCGTGCTATGGATATGGCAACGGGAACAGCAACAGCAGTTGCAGCAGCGGCAGCGACAGCAGCAGTGGCGCGGCATCACGCAAGACGAATCCCAACCAACATCTCACAGTAATGCGAACGATCACATTCGCCGTACTCTATGTACAGGTAGTGCGAACGTCACATTCACTTCGAAAGTGCTTTATGGTGACGGCAGTAGGAGTAAATGCAGCGGGACGAGGAGCAGCGGCAGCAGAAGCAGAAGTGGATACAGCGTCTTCCTCTCGGTCCAGCAGTCGCAGTAGCAATGGACGGGATGGTCGAATTGACCATCAGCTTCCTACGCGGGCCCGTATTTGACGGGGTTGCTTGGCCGGTTGGCTGGCTCCTGGCTAGCACGCTACATGCTCTACATGCGTTGCTCGCTCATTGCCAGCAGCAGCAGCAGCAGCAGAAAGCGAGGCTCTGGGGCCACGCGTTCCCACACGGCCAACCTCGGCCGGGCCGAGCCTAGCAGGCCTTTCCCGGCCGGAACGAACCACCGCAGCCGGCTAGCCGCCACACCGCATGTGGCATGGCGACAAGTGTCAGAGGGGGCCCAAGGGGCCTGGCTTCACGGAGGTGTCAGCCAAGTAGTGTGCCCTTTGCCTGTCCGGCCTCGTGCCGCTGGCGGTCTTCGTTTGCTTCTTCGCTTCTTCGCCCGGCCAGCCGACCTGCTTGCCCGCTCGGACAGCAGTCGAGGGGTGACGCAGACACGCTGCTGGGGTTTCTGGGCTGCGGGACGCGAAGAAGAGGTGGTGGTGGTACCGGCGCGGGGGTGGTTAGGGCTGGATGTTGACGGCGGTGGCGGTAGTGGCTGGGCCGAGCTGCTCGAGGGTCAGTGGGTCGGTCGACAGGCCGACTCCATTAATCCCGACCAAACGAAAGGGGCTTTTAAGATGCTGCTGCCTCTCTCTCTCGCTCTCTCACTATTTCTCTCTGCTGCCTCAGGTTTCTGCTCCTCCATTCCAAGTCGCTGGCTCCGGTGGCGGTAGCAATAACAACTGCCTCTCTGGTTTGCATCTTCGCCACGGCGTCCGCGTTCTCCTCGGCCCCTCCCGCCTTTGCTGCGCCGTCGCCGCCGCCGCCGCCGCCGCCGTTACCGTTACTCTTAACTCACACTCAGCACTCACTGCAGCACAAGAAGTGCGCAACTCACACAGACGATCGGACGGATGAATGGCGGACACACAGACGGACGACCCGACGACGGGCGTCGAAACGAACGAAGCGAGCCAGTTCAAGTGTGCAAGCGTCCGTTGGCGCTGGCCATCTCCCTGCATCTCACTCTGAGAGCTCAGCTATGCAGTAGATATATATAGTCAAATGGGTATAGTAGAGGTTCTGTTAGTGGCTATCTATATCTATTGCAGAAGCAGAGTGCACTTCGTTGTTCCTTCCGAGGTCGCTTTCTCCCTCCCGCACACACACACATCGGCACACTCTGGGCTAGCAACACTCGTAGCGAGACGACGCGTCTCGTCGAAGAAGTGCATCAACGCAACGGCAGTGGCGCTTCATTCCTCTAGCGTCCGGCACGGACCATGATGGCCTAAACACGAATAGATGAGATGTCCGGCAGAGCGCAGGACTTCTCTCGGCAGAGGAACGACACCCTCTTCTCGAGAACTCTTTAGACGGGGGGGGGGTCAGACTAGCAAACGATAAACAAGGTGCATTGCATCTGGCGCCTAGCCGACGTTGGGTGGTGCCAGGTCGCTTTTTTTTTTGTTTCGCCTTGGAAGTACTCTCAAGAGCTGCTGGCGTCACGAACTCCACCGCGGTCACTGGTGCACTCTACGGAACTTCTGCGTGCTGCACTGGTATCATGAGCTGGTATTGTTGTATGCAATAAATAGAAAGTTTGCGCATGTGCAGACACGGTCGAAAGATTTATTATAAACCGGTAATACATATTATTATTTTGTGATCATCTGCATATATATATAATGTATATATCACAAGGTCGTTAAACACAATCAACCTGTAAAGGACTCAATGGCGTTAGCCACCAAGGACACAATCAAGAGGTGTCAAGTGTTGTTCGTGAAACGATAAATGGATGATAACGACGGAGTGTCCTGTTCAACCTCTCGACCACATTCCCCGTCCGTTGCGGTTTACTGAGTTGCTCACTAGTGGCTGATTGACGACTAAAGCCAAAGGTGTAAACAAAGATGATGACGAAAAATGCAAAAGCAAATGTCCGAGATCCCCTTGTCGACTTGGCTGCGTCTCTGACTGACCCCTTTACCGAGCTGAGGTGCAAGCTCGGTACGGGATGTGTACGTTCACGTATGTTATGGCGGCTATACGACCTCATTCGCGGCAGCTTACCTACTGCACCCGCTGACTATCGTGTTGGCCCCCGTTGGCTAGTCGGCGGTACTCGAATCATACCGGCTTACCCCATCAAGAGCTATCTAGCCAATCGGGGATGCCGGCCGTGCCACCGCTGTTATACCAGGAAAGGTAGACGCTGGTTGCTTTGCCGGCCGCCTTGCACGCCTGCTATGCTCCCGGTGAGTAAAGTGTTTGCATCCTAACGGACAGGAGCGTTCGCAGTAGATTGGATGACGTGCCTCGGCGCCGTTGAACAAGCCCCGCGCGCTGGCCCGGCTTCTCTCCCAGCCGGCATTCACTGCTCCCAGAAGTATCGGCAGCGTTAGTCGGAGCAGCACTGCGGCAACCGGTACTTCTCCCCACGCTCTTTTGCTCTTCTTCCAGCTCGTTTCCCGGTCGGCTATTCGCACGGCTCTAGTGTCTGACGAGGGTGCTGGACGAACAGCATTTCTTCTGACCTAGTCCGTCGGCCGATCGGACCGACCGTCGCTACAGTGCCGCTGCTATTGCCGATCTATCTCCAGCGAGCTTGACTCTCCTCTCCTTGAGCAAATTAAAATATATAAACAACGTGCGTGATCGCAGCCATATGGGACGCGGGCAGAGAGGCCGGAGGGGGGGGGATCGGTGAGGCTGCTCGATGGCAGATACTCGCTGCTGGCTGTTTCCTGGTCCCTCGCGAATCCTCGAAGGTGATAGCGTGGCAGCAACTAGCGAGAAGCGGGCCAGCGAGTAACACACGCGCGACGCAACGCGGTAACACGCCATCGGCATGGCATGCCACCTCACCTAGGGGGCATGGCTAGCTGGCCCTCTGGCCGGGGCTAGCGATCGTGCGTGCGAGATCAAGACCTCCAACGTCCGCCGCCACCGAGATGGGTCTGGCGCCTGAGAGAAATAGGAGAGAGAGAGAGAGGCGTAGCTCAAGTGCGAGGTACTGAGGACCCTCTGAGGGCTTCTTGCTTCTACTGAATTCGGTTTGTTCCAACTCCTTCTTGGCGGTCCGTAATGCTTGTGGATCGCCGCGGGACTCGAGGACTCGACCGTGACCGTCGCTACGGCCGCAGCTGCCAGTATGGACGACGCATCCCGTGCAACATTTACACCGTCCACAGGTCCACAGGGCTGGAAGGCCTCGAAAGCCTTCTGGCTGCTCGCTGTCTGTCTGCCTGCCTTCGTTTTGCTGAAGGAACCAGGAGTGAACTACGAGCTGTTGCTGCTACTGCCTGCTACCGAGTAGGAGCTCGACAAGCTACAAAGGTGAGGTGGACGAGACCGCGTCGCAGTGTTGCAATACCGAGCGGCTGCCGAGTCTGATCGACGAGAGTGTCGGACACCCCCCATTGGTGCAGTCGCCCTCCGAATCTCCCATTCCTGTCCTGCTGCTGCTGCTGCTGCTGCTAGCAGCTAGCCCGCAATGGCGAAAGCGTCTGTGTGTGGGAGTGTATGCGTGTATCCTACCTAGCTCTAGTAGCAACCGACCAGCAGCTCGACCCCTTTGACGCTCGCCCTCCACGCTACCGCCTCCTCGCCGCGTCGTTCTCCACCAAGGCTCCCCCCATCTCTCACCGATCTCCCGGGCTGCCGAACTGCTCTCCGCATTGCCACTGCTCCCCGTTCGGAGCGCCGCCCCTGCGCGTCTAACTAGTCAGCTGATGACTCAGGTGGTCATTGGCTGGGATGACCACCGCATTCAGTCGGTCGGCCGACCGACCGACCAACCGAGCGTCCCCCCGCGTCTGTCTCCCGCGAGAGACCGCGCTGTGCCTGCATCACCAGCGAGCCGATCGGCCAGTCAGCCCACCGGCACCCCTTTCAGCAACGAGAGCAAGCCTGGGCGTCGGGCGGGCGACTCGGGCGGTCGCTCTATCCATTGGGGAAAATGGGGTCTGTTGGTACGAGAGCGAGCTGGACAGACGAACGAAGGCGGACAGTAGAGGAGGAATAGTAGTCGTAGTACAGTAGGGGTCACACAGTGACGACCACGCGGCGGGCTGCTAGACTGAGCAGGCATCGACTGAGCGGTGACGGTGGGTCGGATCACCACCACCACCACAGCGGCTATCGGTCCTCGTTGTCCTTCTCGTCGTCGTCGTCCAGGTCCACTGGTTGGTTGTCCAGTGGAAATAGATTCCTCAAGAAAGGCTTGCAGCAGAAGCAAGAGGGGGAGCGGACAGCATCAGGCCTTTGGCCTGGCCTCTTCTACCATTCTTCTCCCATCTACGCTTCAGTTCAGCTAGCAGCAAGGCAGCCAGCCAGCCAGCCAGCCAGAGTCTCTGGTCAGCTCTCCCAGTCGGTTTGCTTGCAGCAGCGAGCGACCCCCAACGACGATGCTTGCACCCGTTCACCCCCGTTCGTCGTCAACCCTATCCCTACTTGAGCCGCTTGGGTACAGTTCGCCCTAAAATGATCCCCAGATAGCCCCATCGTCCTATAGCCCATACCACCCCCGCGGCGTCTCCCGTTCACATCACCAATGGCCGGCCGATTGGGTCGTCCGTCCCTACCGGGACCAGGCAGGGTCGTCGAGCGACCAAGTCCTCCTCGTACTCGTCTCCTGTGTTCGCTTTCGTCTGAGTCGTCTTCGTCGTTTCGTCGTCGTTGTCGCGGTCGAGAGGCGGACCAGAGGCGGCGGGCCACGGGGGTCCTCGATAGAGCTGCAGCTTTTGCTCGTTCGACCAGCAGCGGCAGCAGCAGCAGCCGTTCACTTCGATCCGATCCGTCGTATTAGACAGAATTGTGCTGCTATCCGCTCTCTCCCTGCGTTTCTCTATCTATTGGACAGCAAGGGCAAGGGTAGGCCAGACGCGGACGGGGGGTTTCGACTGGACAGGAGGTTAGAGGAGGTTAGGGGTGCGCTCCTCGCCGGGGGAAGACACAGCGGAGGAGAGGGCTCGAAGCGAAGAATTAGAATGGGATGGAATGGGATCACGCTTAACAGCTCGGCCCGCCGACCGGACAGGGAGACCTCGGGCGGGGGATGGCGAGATCGAATCGCCTTCGATGTCCGTCCGATGCGATGCGGCGGTGCGGAGGCCGGACTAGTCAGCATCGTCGTCGTTCGTGAGATAGATCCAACCAACAACGAAGCACACACCCATAAATAGTAGAGACACAGACAGACACAAGCTCGTAGACACAAACACACATGAAAGCACGAACGCTAATGCGCACCACGCGTGTACTATGAAGCTGTACCGCGGCCCCGCAGCATCAGTAGCAGCAGCAGCAGCGGAAACGACGGTTGCGGGGGTGACAACAGCAGCAGTTGCCGCTACCATCGTCTTAGTCAATAACACGCGGAGGAAAAGGGGATACTGGCAAAATAGAGATGCAAACGGTATCGAGGTAGGTGGACTGACATAGGATGATTCGACATTGGGCTTCGTCACGTTGAGATCATCGTGAACAATGCTTGTCGGGGACAGTCGCACGATCCCCCGCTGAGGATACCTGCAAGTAAACGAGTAGGTCTGCAACCTTTAGCGCAAAATCTGTCGCTATTCCGTTCAGTTGATGGTGGCGCTTAAATACTGTTCGAGTCCCGTGTCGTGACATATAAGAGAACTTAAGCAGTGTAAAAACTGCAGTTCCTTTAATAAACAAATAAAGCTTTACCTTTACCTTTACATGTTAAACGCTTTTCACCTGTTATTCGCGTCATTTTGTATTTGTTTCCCATCAGAGAGCAGTGTGAATTTTATGGATACTGAACGAATAGTTCGTTTAATGTATGTGGCACTGGCTACATGAACGATGCTGAGTACTCCACTGGTGGAGTGCTTCTGGGGGCGAGGACCTATACAATGCTGCCTGTCCTCGGCTGAGCGAACAGCATAAACATTAAGGGTCCTAAAATGAAAGGTAGTTGTGTATTAAATTGTGGGAAGATGCGGGTCTCAGAGAATACGCATTTTCTTCTTGATGCCCTAGCACTGACTGATTTCGAAACATCCTAAATAGATTCATGTACGGCCACCTACATTATTCTAATATATTTAAAGAAGTTACGGACAACATCATTGCATCGTATAACGGACATAGACATAACATGTACGCTCCACGAGAGATACTGACACTTGGCCAACGCCAATTATTTCGCCATGGCTTGCTGTCACAAACGGCAACATTGGACGCCAATGAGCAAATTATGGGCAACTATTTTAGGCTTTATCTCGATCTTGAGACGACCTTAACAGCTTCAAAGTACGAACAAAAACAACCAAATTGGTTGACAAACAACCAAATCCATTGACTCTCGAATGAAGGTATCTTAATACCTAGCTGCTATCTTACATCTCTCTTACATCTGCATGTAGCTGCTATCTTCCACACCCGGAACATTATATCACCATTTGCAAGTTCTTCCCGAAATATCTGTCCTATAACCTCTGACACTCGCAAGACATTCATATGAGGATGATACTGGTGACGAAATTTCAACCATCGTCACTACAGGCGAAAGGCCAGCGCGACCACGAATACGGGCGGACGGACTACGATATAGTGGTTGATTCCTGGTGGACCCACCGAGCCGCCGTTGTCTTCGGCTGGCGAGGTCCTTCTTGGTTAGCCCTATCTGTCAGGGTCTCGTCTAAGGGCGGTAGCGCGTTGCGGGTATAGGGCCCGGGGGTATTCTCCGAGAGAGAGAGATAGAGAGAAAGAGAGAGATAGAGAGAGACGAAGCCCGCTTGTGTGATCGCCGCTTGTGGCCGGCCATCCATTCGTCCGACCGTCCGTAGATTGGTCGCACTCACGCTCGTCTCGCACCTCGACGCCCCTAATGGACATTCAATAGTATTAACTCGAGCCAAGATCGTCTCTTTCGATGGACGACCAACGCCCGACCGATGGCGCACAGACTACGGACGTCGATGGATCTACTCCTGAGCCACTGGCCAGCGGCTGTGTCGCTAGAGGGCGAGTAGCCAACCGACCTATCCGAAGTGAGCCACGCGACCACACGAACGCTCGAACCAAAGCGTGGTGGCCCTTGATCTTGCTCGGAGAGAGAGAGAGAGAAGCAGAGACAGAGCTATCCAGAGCCGACCAGCCAGATCGAGCTGCTGCTATGCTGCTGCCGTTTGGACTTCGCGGGGTCATCGAAGGCGCAGGGACCAACCAAGAACCAACCAGACCCTCACGATCGGCTAGACCCTATAGCAGGAGAAGCAGCAGCAGCATCGAAAGTAAGGCAACGATAGTGAAAGCTGGAGAGAAATAGAGAAAGAGATGGAGTGAGAGAGGAAGCAACCGCGGGAGAAAAGGCAGCCGCCGAGAAATGAGGTTGCTCGAAGAACGAGGCGCAGGGGCTGCAGCAAGCCTCAGTCGGGCCAGCGGCGAAACTTCATTTCCTCGCGGCGCTATTTTGTCTCCTCGAAAGGAAGCCGAGGGCGATGCGTCTCGGACAGTGCCGCTGTCCACCAACGACTGCTGCCGCTGCTGCTGCTACGGCAAGCGTAGGAACAGGGAAAGCAAGGAAAGGCGGTGCAACCCGAAGGAAACATGACGGCTTTTCTTAGCAGCACTTTTCGACTACTCGTAAGCGGCAGGCGGCTAGCGATCAGGAGCAGCGGGCCAATGGAATAGAATATATCAACTTGTAGTAGTAGTGACCGGGAGACCGTGCTGTGCCGCTGAAGCCACGACGCGACTCCCAACGAAACGGCCGACCTGGCCTCCGGCCTGGTGGCGGTGGCGGCGGTCAGCGAGGGACTTCCGCCTGACACCCTTGCTTGTACGGTTGGCTTTTTCTCGGAGATCCCTTAGGACCCTATGGCGGGCCGGGGCTGTCCATCTGTCGATTCCACCAGCATTCGGCTGTCCACCGCCGCCGCCGCACGAGTGCCGCCTCTCCAGCAGTGTTGCACAGAATGCCATTCAACTAAGTCGTCAGCTGGGGCGTTTTCGCTACTGAAGAGGCCGAGTTCGAATCGAGCCTATGTTTTCTCTCCTCTTTTTCTGCCTGACGAGAATGAAGCTAGCCTGCCTACTTGCAGTGATTCGAGAAGCCGACCAGCTTCTCGTCCTCGTGTCGTCGCTGTCAAGCCTCGCGATGAGGATACCTATTCGCTGTTCGTTCGTATGACGCCAAGTTGTAACTTGACTAAGTACCCTCATAAAATCGGGTCGGGAGTTGTTGATCTCGCATAGGGCGTAGTGGTAGCAGTGCTAGTTGGCTATGGTATAACAGCAGCAGCAGCAGTAGCTGAGATGTTACCTGACATAAAAATGCTCCCGTAACATCATCCTTTGGAGAAGATTGGCAAAATGGGTGGAGGGGATACGGCGTCGAATGGCAGGACGAGGCACAACTTCTTCCACCAAATCCTTTCTCCTCTCTGGCCTGTTTGCCCTCTTCTTTTGTCTTTCGATTGTCCGGCGGCATCAGGACACCAACAGACAACTCCGCCTCGAGAGCAGCTGCGCCACCACCTCTCAATGATCTCTTCTCGTTCTCTCTCTCTCTCTCTATCCATCTATCTCGCGCACAGTTGTTCGCTCTGTGTCGTTCAGGTCGGAAAGCATCGCATCTCCGCCGGCGCCGATTCGGAAGGACGGGCCGCCAGGATCGAGATCGCTTTCGGCGGCCGGTAAAGCTGCTGAAGCTGGCAGCTAGTTGGTCGGCGAAGCTCCGTAAGCTCGCCAAGTGGGAAAGGCGGCCGGCCAGGCAAGCAAGCCGCGCTAGCTCGTTCGGCCGTTGTCGTTCCTTCCTTTCTAAGGACGGCATCAGGCTGGAGTCGACTTGACCGTTCAGGATTGTACAGGAAAGAGAATGGGACAGTTCCCTCCAATCCCTTACCCACCCATCAAACCCCTTCGTTGCAAGCGTACATGCTGCTGTTGATGCTGCTGCTGCTGCTGATGATGTCAGCCAGCAGCAGGCCAACAGACCAACCAAGATTCGTACAGACACACATCGGTGCAGTTAGAGTCGCCGTATACTATACACTCAGTGTTTCCTCGAGTTTTGGCCGAACCACTCGGCGGATTCCATCGAGAGTCCACTGTGGTCCTACAATTCGTGGCCACCAGTGATTCGAGTCCCTGCTCCAGCCTGGCTTGCCTACTGCCTCAGTCACTGACCACACAACCCTAGAGTCTTGTGCTGCTCCGCACTCCATGTCGCTCTGCCTTTCGTGAACCTGCCGATGAGAGAGTCGAACAGGCGAACAGCAGTAGCAGCAGCAACAGCAAAGTCGAATAGGGAAGCGGTGCTGGCAGGCTGTGCGACGCTGTATGGGAGCGAGCTTCGGGCTGCCTTCCTCTTGGCCTACTGCTGCAACAACAGCAGCAGCAGCAGCTGCCAATAGTTGATTGTACGAGGAGTTCTCGGCAGCGGGAGGCCCAGCGCCTTCGAGCTAGAGTTGCAGAAGGGTGAGCAGCGTCGGCGGATAGAAGGCGCGAGAGAGTGAGAGAGAGCAAGAGAGCGAGTTTACTAGGCTTAATTTGGCGACTGCGCCGGCCTGGTCCTCTGTCCCCCCGGTTGGAGTCGCCTCGACTCGACTCAACTCGCCTGTTCGTCGAGAGGTCGGCAGCAGTAGTCGCAGGAGTGACCGGAGGACTGGCGATGTTGATGTGGCGCCCACTCCCTGGGGAGGGGAGGGACACAGCCGCCTTGCGCCGGCGACAGTCTCTCTGCCGTTGCCGCCGATGCCTGCAATGCCATGCGATGACTACACAGACACAGAGATCCACACACACACCAACACAGACTGACTGACTACAAGTCGTAGACTGGCCATAGGTTGGTAGGTAAGTCTTAGTACCCGTTGCCGTGTCGTGCTGGTAGCAGCAGCAGCTGTAAGGACAAAAACGAACCTTAGATAGGGCAGGGCAAGCAAACCAACGAAAGACAACTTGGACCAAAATTGCGGCGGACAATTTCTCCTGAGGAGGCCAGCAGCATCAGCATCAGCAGGAGAGGCGAGCCAGGAGCTGGCAACGACTCGGCAGAAACAGCTGCCCCCAGGGGTCCTCGAGTGCCCCCAGCTCACTGATGGTCTAGCTAGCTAGCTGGCAAGCCAGTAAGAACGGTGCGTTGAGTGAAGAAGGTGAGGCCATCCCCCCCAACCTTTTTTTGGTCTCTCCCAGGTAGTCCTAGGCCCCGTCCGTCTCGGTTTAGGTTGAGCCGAACTGCAGCCGTACTCGTCCTCACCTTTAGATCAGACGCTGACTGGCTGGCTCGTAGGCTCAATGCGCGCAAGCAGGCGACGGGCCAGCCTGCTTGCGAACCTGTTGTCCCCAACAGGCGAACTCCTGTAATCAGCACTGTCACGTCGGCTCCGTCCGTCGCTAGAGTCTCTATGGCCTTCAATGGCAGCATAGCCACTGCTCTACTTTCGCTAGTAGCCGCCGCCGCCGTTGCTGCTGCTGCTGCTGGTGGTAGCTACAGCGCCTGTCTCGTTGCTACAGGCATCGCCGCTGCCACTGCCGTGGCCCCTGCTTTTTCCTCGCTAGCTGCTCCTCGGGGATCCGCGCCTGTCGCCATCCATCTGAGCCTATCGCGTCTCGACTCGACGTGGCGACTGAGCTCCGCTGTATCCCGTCTTTCCCGCCTCTGGCGACTGGACCTGCAGCCCTCAGCCGCCTGCTGCAATGGTAGCCAGCCGTACGACAGGCAACCCCAACGACGGTGGCGGTAAAGCGAGCCATGCGACCTGCTATGCCAGCAGTAGCACAGAATCGGCTGGCAGCCAGCACACAGCCTTCTTCTTCTTCGTTGTCGTCGTCGTCTCATAGACCAGACGACCAAGCGACGAGGCGAGCCTGGATAGGCTGCCGTCCACCCGCTTGGCTCTTCTCGTATCCCTGCCGCCGCCGCCGCCGCCTCTCAATCTTTGCATCTACGGAGACGCCGGCTGCTGGTGGTTCTGGCTTTCGCTGCTACTGCTCGACGGCCGAAGGAGCCCTGAGGATCTTCCTCGCTGTATCTTGCTTTCATCCCCCGTATCCTATTCTCGGGTGGTTGCTGCTGCTGCTGTTGCCACCGGCGGGTCTCGTTTTGCCCCTCCCCTCGCGCGTACAGTGGTGGTGGTGCTGCTGCTGCTGCTGTCTACCGGCGTGGTGCCACCACCGTGACACCAGCGGAAGGGAGCGAGTGGATGGTCAGCCCGGCGCGGCTCGCCTCGTCCCGTCTCGTCTGCCTGTCTTCCACGCCCTGTCCAGCAACGAAAAGCAAGCGAGCCTATCTCTGTATGGACGGGTCGTCCATAGCCTCTCGACGGCTCTACAGCTCGCTCTCGCGATCGCCACTTCGCGTCGCCCCAATCTCTTTTACCCCCACCCGTCCCCAATATCCTACGCACAAGCATCCCCTACGCACAGCAGTGTGTCCAACAAACGGGCGGGCAAACGGGCGTCCCAATTCCCCGAGGCCTAACTTATCCTGCTCTGCTCGCCGAGTGAGTTCGGCGGCGGCGGCGGCGGCGGCGGCGGCGGCACCAGCAGCAGCGTGCCAGTTTCGCTTCGTCCGTTGCCAGTTGTCGCTTGCTTCTGTGTTCCTCGCTGGGACTACCTCCGCCCTCCGCGCTCTTCGATGCTCGCCGGCCTAGACTTGACTATCTACTGTTTTCTACGATTTCATCCTCGCCTTGTGTTGCGTGTGACCCCCAAAGTCGCAGCTCCCGAGGGGCTAGCGACGTGTTGACCCCGCCGATCCCTTGATGCGATGGATGCACCGTATCCAGTCGACCGGCCTCAACCGGTTGTAGTCCAGTACTGGCAGTGCTGGTCGAAACGGTAGTAGTTCGCTTTCGGCAACGAAAGCGGTCCGCTGGCCGCCCACGACAGGAGGACTCGCCTTCTCCGCTAGCAGTGCTCGGCTCGACTCTCAGTCTTGTCCAGGATTGCACCTCGGGGCCCCACTCACTCCAAGGGCTCGGCCGCTCGTCCTGCGTTGGTCCGCGTCCCAGGGCCGGCCGAACGAGGAATCCACGAGTGGTAGGAAAAAGAAGAGCAGCGAGCCTTTTTTTGCGTCAGGCAGCAGAAAGGCGACGCTGAAAGCAGGGTTGCCGTCCGCGCGTCCTAGCGAAGCGGCAAGGGCGGCGTGGCCGGCTGAGCAACAACGCACCCACCCCCTATATAGGAGGCAACGGACACGGCAGGACATCACGTGGGACATCACGCGAAACCCGACGAGAGGATTGTGGAGGACACAGCCATCCGTATACAACTGCTACTGCCTCCCTGTTCGCCAAACGCCAGACGCATCCCCGAACGTCGCACGGAACGACGCGAAGAGGCAGAGAACACAGAGGGGTTTTGCTGTGTCGAAGTTTGCTGGGAACAAAAAGCACCAGCGAGAAATACCGCACGAGTCCCCCTCTTCTGAGTCAACCGCTCGGCCGAGTGACGAAAACCCGCTCGAACGAGGTGGACCCATAGTGGCAGTGGTGGCACCGCGCGATGGATGCACCGGTGGCGGCGAAAGCTGTGGTGTCGACGACGATTTTCCGGAAGAGCCACCGCGATTTGAGAGGTTGGCGGAGACGCCTGGCCGCACTCTCAGTCCTCCCACCGACAGCCCCCTTTTCGAAACTGAAGCCGGCTGGCTTCACCTACCCATCGGCAACTGCTGGCCCGCGAGGATATCGAGCGGAAGAATTTCTCTAGCACTCTAGGCGGAGGAACCAAGCGTTCCTTGGCTACATGTTGCTCTGCATTGCACTATCACAGCAGCAGTAGCAGTAAGGGTGAGAGTAGCCGAGGCAAGGCGGGACAACGGCAGAAGTGTCTGTTGTAGGTCAGACGAGGATGGCCGAGGTGACGAAGTTGAGCAAACGGGCCAGTTGTAGAGGAATCGAAGCGAAGAACGACCGAGTGTAAAAGATAAGGGGGATGAGATTCTGCCGCTTCCCGCTGGCTCCCGCTCGCTAGACGACGACGCGTCTAGTGTACCACTCGCACTTGCAGGTCGGACGGTGGCGTCCATAGCGCATCGAGACGTCGGTCGGCCTCAGGGCCAGCGGCCCCGAAAGGGCACGTGACTGTTGTCCGGCATTTGTAGGGCCTGATGCATAGTCAGGACATTGCGGATAGCTCTCGTCACCAGCTTCAGCGTGCCTCAGTCGCGACTATTGTGGCTCCCGTCTTAGCTTGCCGCCTATGTTGCAGCGCGGCTCGCTTTGCCGCATAGCTGGCTGGCTGATGGCTGGCGGCATCGAGTCGCATCAGAGACACCGCTTTTGCCAGCGACCGAGCTTTTCATCGCTCACTAGTCTATTCGAGTTGTAACAGTACACATAGACACACACAGCTCCTCGCACTTCAACTGTACCAGCTTCAACAGAGTGCGTCGTCAGGCTACCACTATTTGAGGTAGTTGTAGTTGCAATACTCCGGCTACAACAACACAACTCTGGAGCCTACGAGCTCTATGAGCAAGATGTCCAGTGCTCAGATCCCCACGAGCACAGCGATGTAGAGTGTGGACGGCGTGGCGGAGTTGGTTGGGCCTCAGCCAGCAGCTGGAGGCCTTCCGGCGTTTTTCCGTTCATACGAAAAAGGCAACGAACAACGAGCGGCCAGCTCGGCCAGTCGTAGGCAAAGCTTGTCGGCTAATCTTAGCCGCCTTTGCCAACAACTGACGCTTTGAGGGACCAACGACAGAAGCCCTAGCAGCAACCGTTCGCTGGTTCCTATCCGAACCGTGGGCAGCTGGCCGGGGAGATGTGGACGACGGCGGATGGCTACAGCTGCGACTTGCGGATGCCGGTGTTCGTGGTTGTGGTGCTGCTGCTGCTGCTTCTTCCTTTGATTGTGCTGCTACGTGGCCGAGATGCAATGTGGCTACAGAACTACCCCAGCAGCTTTTTCCTTTCGGCTCCGGGGCATGACACCCCCCAACCCACAACGTTGCCCCTCACGAAAAGCAGCACAGCAGACTTGCTAAGGCAAGTCATGGCAGCACAGTGATAGCGGCGGAAGCTGCTATGTTCTGCCGTCCAGCAGCAGTAGAAAGCAGCACATGGTCTTCTATCGACTCGCAAGAGTGAGAGTGATTCTGTGTGGGGCTACCAATGGCCTAGAAAAGAAAGGGAAAACGTCCGTTGCAAAGCCTTTACAAATATAGATATATAATATATACCTTCAAAGCAATATATTTATATATATATGCTGCTTTGAAGATGATCAAACTCTGTAGGGTATTGAGCAAAGTTTAGCGCCTTCGAGAATTGCCCTTTTTTGGAGTGTGTTGTTGTTTAATTTTTCTTTTGCGTCAGATTATAGTGTCTATGTTAGATACATTGGGTAAGAAAAAAATAATCTAAAATTTTAGAAGACGATTTTAGAATCTTCATCTACCGCACGGGTACATCCGTTTTAGATTGCCTAGCAAATATTAGATATGAGGCAGTAATAGTGTCCACCGTTGTCGCTTGATAAACAAGCTGTCCATGTGTGGCATGATTACAGTAATGTGTTCCAATAAAAGAGTGTGCCACACGCATGTGTTGGTAAATTATAACAACTCGCGATACGTTATTCTAAGCCAAGTCAACGGTTCAGGAAATGTCAATGTGCACATGTCATTAAAGGATGAACAACGAATAGATATAGAATGTATATTAAGCTAAACCATCCTCACCTAAGGATGAAGAAAATACTTAATGTGCCTCGATGTTTGCTAGCCAATTCAGCGTCATGAACACAGGACACCCCTGATAGCGATTGTGGTCATTCGGTTGGTCTGCCTGGCCTTGGCTAGCGGTAAGCGTTGCCAGCACCCAGCTCGGCCACTAACTACAACGCTTGCGTATCCACGATCTGCGGTTAGCCCGCGCTAATTACCTTGACAGCTGTGAACCACAGCACACACACACGTCTTGTTCGGACGGCGGCCCTTGCACTTAACGCAACACTAACACCTCGTGGAAGCTTCGGGACAACACTGCTTACTATAAGCAAATAATTTGCAAACACAGAATAACGAATATATAATAGCAGGTCAATTGATCATAATGACAATGACTTAATGACTAGGCTATTTTAGGGATATGTAGCTTGAAACATAAGGAGTACTATTATAGACTCTCCCCGTGTAGCCTAAACGAAGCACATTCACAAGACAGGAATAAAGGCAACGACGAAAACAGGTAGCAGAGACAATTCCACGTGAGGATTACGCGGGGCTGTAATAGCTTCTGAGAACTTTCACTCTTCTCCTGGGGAAACAGGTCCAAATATTAGCACAAGTAAATGGACAAGCTGGATCGAACATACGTTGGAAGCTATCTCACTTTTGCATTCCATATCAGGGATCACTTAAGGAGACATCGTTAACAGACTGGAGCCCTTATTAGCAACTAGAAAAAAGTCTTTTAGAAAAAAAGGAGAATCCCTCCTCTCCCGCCTCAAACATCTTACCTCTATACTCGTCTCTTGTCAAAGGTTCTATGCATATGTAAGCTACACTCTTATGCTGAGTGTACTACTAGCACCACCACTACGACGACTACTATTTTCCTCCGCTTCTGACTGTAGCGTCCACCTCAAGCTTTTTTTTTACCCCGTTGCAGCTTGATACGGTCGGCCCTTCGGTGGCCTGTCCTCTCTGCGTGGCGGGGTGAATATATGCGCGCATGATGCAGTGAGTCCTGCAGCGAACGCTCCGCCTCTATCTGATCACCTCACGCTGGCCTTGAAAGCAGTTCATGCTTGAGTTGCGTCAGGCATCAGGCAAGAACGGAGAAGAAGCCCCACAGAAAGGACGACGGACAAAGTAGGCTGTCGCTGAGGTGCTGCCGCTTGACAATGCATCGCTTACCCAGGAGTATGATGTCTAATACCAAAGTACGAACGTTCCCGGTCCCGCCCGCTGCCCGAGCTGAGCTGACCGACCGAACAGCATCAGAAGCAGTTGCAAGAGATGGGCCAGCCTGACATTTGCGAGAAATAGTATTCTACGCTGGTTGTTGTTGCCGTTCCCTGTCGGCGCAGTTCGCGCACTGCTCCTGCCGTCGCTGTTGCTGCTGCTGCTGCTGCTGCCAGTCGTGCCACAGCAGCAGCAGCAGCAACCACCTCAGCTGGTGTGAGTGGCTGTACATTCGTAAGAGGATTATTTTGTAAAGGACGCCACAGTCTGCCTGCCTGCCTGCCTGGTACGCATTGCTGGCTTGTGCACATCTCTCTCTCTCTCTCGCATCATATTCCTCGCGTTCTGTGTTGTTTATCGGGACCAAGAAAGACTCAGGTATAGGGTAAGAGAGACGAAGCAATGTGTTCGCCTTTATCTGTAGGTATGTATGTGTGCGCTTGTGCGGTGTGTGTGTGTGTGGCTGTTTGCGAGCATGCGGGCGTACCGCCATGTATGGCTGTGTGTGCGTTTGCGTCTATGTCTGAGTAGAAGGGCGATTGCAAAACAACAACAACATCTCTCTAAAGGGAAATAAAGAAGGAGACAATAAAGGGGGCGCGAGGGGTGATGGAGCTTCTGAGCTGACGGGTGCCGCTTTGGCGGCCGCTGACAAGAAAACGAGGTAGCGGCGTAGAAGGGGCTGCGGCTGTTGCAAGGGGAGAGGGCGTGTTTAGCCAGAAAGGATAGCCGACCACCACTGGATCCAATCGAAGATCCAGTGAGCGAAACTCCTGACAGGTCGCCTACTCCTCGGGCAACGAAGAAATTTGATCTCCGCGATCCACACGAAGCAAGACGCGTTCGCACACCAAAGTTGAAAAACACGTAGACATAGAGACACTGGCTCGTATCGGCTGGTAGTGTCCGTCGGAGTTGTTTCGCCAATGATCGTCGTACTGGAATACGCTCGCTATATGCACTGGCACATATTCACACACAAGAACAAATTATAAACTAACGTCCGTATATATATATATATATATATATATATATAGATCTAAAGGCTAAGCAGGTCACAGCCAAACCGTCTGTCGAATCCTCAGAATATTGATGTGGAATGGCCAACAAGTCTTTTTTCTCTTCTTCTACTTTTCTTTTATCCTGGCTGACCAGTTCACCCAGTTCGCACTCGGTGGGGGCTGGCTGATGTATGCTCTATGCCTGTGTGTTCGTTTGGGGCTGCCTTGGCTCGGCCTTGCGTGCCTCGACGCTGCGGCCGGTGAGGCCACTGGAGTAGGTTTACCTCCTCTACAGATGGCTGCGGGACACACGGGGTGTGTCCAGGAAAATCTGTGGAAACACAGACAGCAGGATGAAGGCATAGAAGTGGGGATCCAGATAGGGAGACTTACAGAAGGAAAAGAAACATCACAAGAAGAAGAGGAAGAGGTGGAAGAAACTAGGCTTTGGCGAACAAGGGGCCTCAACAGGGAGGATGGAGATCTCTCTTATTTTAGACGGGTCCGCTGGCGGCTGTAGTGGTCCTTTTATCCCTTTCGAATTGCAGACGTTCCCCCTCCGACTTCGCCATCGGTTGCATCAGTGCGGGTAGCGGCGCTCTGCGCACCCGGCAGTGCGTAGAAGAAGAACTCTTAGGTTTTGAGTTGTTTGCACTTTCCCTATGAATACGGGTTCTGCTCAGTTCAGCTTCAATTGTGCTGGGTAACCCATGCCAACATCGTTCTGGTTATTTCCTTTCATTGAAAATAACGACTTTTGACCAATCTTGTGCACGGAGAGGCGCTATATAGACAACAATGATGTACTGCCTACGCACCTAGGCGTTTTCGAAGCACGGTGATGTGGTCTCTAAGGAGATAATAGGCAGAGAAGATGAAGTGGATACATGGAAATACGACATTGGAAAAAAATAGTCGATGTTAGTCACACAAGAACAAAACCCAACTGGAACACGCGGGTGGCAGGATGCACTAGTCACAATCTCATGAATACATGTTCTGATGCGATGTTAGGTAATAGATAGTCACAAACAACACAACTGACCCTAAGTTAACAACTGTCATTTCTATTTTGATTTCATTTCAGGTGAGTGAATTTATTCAACAAAGTTCCGGGACAACAAATGAAGAATTATGATTCGTCAATTGGAGAAATTCTGCCTTCTATCCCTCTCGTAAGCTAACTTATCCTCTGGAGTCAATGGTGCTACAGTGAGATGGGCATCGCTACATTTCCCCCTATTTAGTTAGCTTTGTTTTCTCGTTCTCGAGTCGTTCCTCACGCTCGTGCTATTCCTTTGAATCGAGAGCGATCTGGGTGAAGATTTTGCCTCCGCTCCCACTCAGTATCTATCTGGCGTTACCGTAAGTAACGAACCCCAAGTGCGACAGATAAATGACAACGACAAGAGCGACACATACCGTCGGGGGTGGGCGTAGGAGGTCCGCTAGATCGGCCTGGCCTCGGCGTGGTCCTTTTCGATAGCTCTTCAGTGGAGGCCAAGGGTCGGGGGCTTTACGACGTCGAACCCATCAGGCTTTTTCCCTGCCACCATCGCGGCCTGCGCCGATCTGGATCATCAAATCCATTATAAGTTGCTAATCTCTGTCTCTTTCAC
Organism: Stratiolaelaps scimitus; assembly: GCA_019614645.1. Taxonomy (NCBI): domain Eukaryota; kingdom Metazoa; phylum Arthropoda; class Arachnida; order Mesostigmata; family Laelapidae; genus Stratiolaelaps; species Stratiolaelaps scimitus. The sequence continues at coordinate 16,379,467 of JABWDB010000005.1, forward strand.
TCGCTCTTCTCCCGTTAATTACCAAACTGACCTGTCCTCTCTATGGCGCGTGAGGGTCAAGGCGCCGGGCCGGCAACTCCTGCCTCAGCTACTACAGGAACAAGGCGGCTAGTCAGTCTAGCTCCTCGCAGCTAGGTCAGCCCAGCGGCTTAGCCTTGGTTTGGTCGTCATCGTTGCCGTAGCCGCCACCATTATCTAGCGACTGACTGTGCCTAACTCAGCGTTGTGCCATTCACTATTCTTCTGCATTTACCTTGCGCTCAGTGTCTGCTGCCTACCTCGCGATGCTGGCCTGCCGGCCGGAGTGGGGTGAGACCATCGGCCACGCAGCACCTCAGCGTTGAACGCAGTGGTAGTCGTAGCGGAAAAGGCTCCTCGTAGCAGCAGCAGCGGCGGCGGCAGCAGTAACAGCGATGGTGGACGAGCGACGTCCATGGGTTCATCCACTCCAGCTTTTACCTAGCGTCGCTGGTCGTCCATTCGTTCACTCGTCAGTTCGTCCACTGGCTTTTTTAAGCCATCTCGTCTTGGCCGCCCTTGGTTTTCCCCAAACGTCAGCCTCGACCAGCCGGGCGATGAGCCGCCATTGCAGTCTTTTTAGGCTTCTCCGCCCACTACTACTACAACGCTGCTGCTGTCCCTCTCAGCACCACGATCACCTCGGCTCTTCTATGCTTCGAGACTTTGAGGCTGCTGAACTCAACGCTGCTCGACGACGACGCTCTTCTTTCTACATAGTGCTCTTTACCAAGATACAGGGGTACCAACACGAGTAGCAGCACCACCACCATCACTGTATCGCGCTAACAGCATCTCCGCCTCAGCTAGCTAAGCTAGCGAAACTCCTAGAAAGGAGTCTCCAACGCTAAGACCACGTAGTCAACTCCCTCAGCCTGCCAGCAGGCTAGCCAGGACGGATCCTGCTAGGAGTCCCATGCTTCAGCGAGGCGGCTGGGGAGGTCGCTGGCTGGTCCCCGCTGGACTCGCGACTCACTGCCGAGCACCTACTACTCCTGTGCCAGCACTCGTTGTTGGGCGGCTCGCTCGGTGGCCCACTCCAAAAACGCGTTTTCTGCTCGGCTTCGCCCGTACGCCGCCAAGGCTTTTTCGTGTCCCAACTGCCCCAAGGACTGGCCCCTCCTTGTCTCGCCCCTGGTCACCCCTTCGCTCTGCAGAACGCGAAAGAGAGGCGAGCGTAGGGGCAATACCGCCCTTAGATCGTTTTCCACACGCTGTTCTTACGCAGCACGTCGAGCTGCTCGGGGCAAAGCGGCGGGCTCGCATTCGCTGCTGCTGTTACCGCATACGGCGAAACCAGCCAGTGGCTAGGGCGCTAGGTCCATTGGCCGTGCAAGCGTCGAGTATTTTTTCATTCCTTTTTCGCTTGCCTGTCGCTAGCAGCGTTCTCTTCTTTCACGCTTTGTCGAGAGAAAGGAGCTACCGTTCGAAGCAACCACCAAGCGGTCAAAGAGGCCGCATATAGGAAAAAGGCCGAGGGCAGAGTGAGTGAGAGAAAACGAGCTCCGGACGAGGTCAGGGTACCAGTCCAATCCCAGAGTGGTGCTGGTGCTGTTGTCGCTTTTCGAGCCTGCCGCCACTATATCGACGACGACGACGACAACAACCCGAACCCAAGAAACACGGGTAGCGCGCGGGTGACCCGAATGGAACAGCGAATCTCTACTCCAGCATCAGCGGCCCGCGTCGCCCAAGCAGATAACGCTTTTTTAATTAGGAACTGATATTGGTTGGAGCTTGTGGCCCATACGTTGCTGACCAGGCCGTCGCTAGCGCTTGAACGGTCAGCGAGACGACCGGTGAGCGCGAGCAAAAAGAGTGAGAAGCCAAAGGGAGTCTCTCGGCGACGAAGGCATCAGGGTCTTACCCTCCTGTCCCCGTAGTCGACGAGCGTAAGAACGCCATTGCCTGTGGTGACTTGCTGTGGCCCGTTTTGCTCTGCACTTGGTCCTGCAGTTACCGGCTCGACGTCCATTGCCAGGTCGTCGCGGAGGGTAGGTGGTGGTGGTCGCCGAGTCGCGGGCTCCTACATCCGTATCGTCCTCCTAGTTCTCTGTAGAGGTCCAGGCAACTGAACACATGAGCCGGCGTGGGAGGCGGCATGGGGTACACGACGACGCCCGGCTGCAAGCGGGGGCGTCTGGCTTTGCCTTTCCTGGCTGACTGGCGAGGCGACACAAAAACACTTAAGCTCCTTGCTGCTCCTTGGCAGCTTCTCGGAGCGAGCGGACGAAAGACGGAGCGAAGAAGAGGAAGCAGGCGAGGGAGTTGGCGGACGTTGGGGCTGGCGAACTGGCGACGCGGAGGTGACCTGATGCTTTCGCCCTGACCGGCCTCCTCGGTCGTGAGGTGTATAAGCGGAGATCAATTAGTAAAAATGTCTCCCCTAGCTAGCTAGCTAGCTAGCTGGCCATCCAAACATCCAGGAGGGACCTCGTAAGAAGGAGTCAGTCGGCCACGCTCTCCCTCTCTCACTCTTGATAGGTAGATGGAGAATGGAGCTCGTGCCCGCGTGTGTATAGACATTCGGGGGCACACCACGGTCATCTGCGATCGCCGGAACCCCTCCTTCGCACACTCACCGTCAGTATGTTAGAGAGGCCGACTTCTCGGTCCGGTGTTCGTGGTGCCACCTTAGTCCGCCCATAGTGTCGTATCCTTTCCGAAATCTCCCTTCTGCGACAGAGCCTGCGATTCTGGTGTGTGGCGATGCTCGCTGTGGATCGCCATCCTGACGGCATCAGTACGCTGCAACGACGACTCCTGCTTCCTTTACTCAGGTCCCTGTTCGCCCGGCCTGTGTACAGCCGGCCCAAAAGCCGCTTCTCCCAAGCATCAAGGCCCCAAATCGACTCCGTCCAGTTCCCTACGCTGCTCTCTGCGCTTCTATCCCTGCCCCCCTTTCTTTGGCCGATATACTTTGCCCTCGTCAGCGTGCTTCGACGTCCTGGGAGATGTTTTGTGCAATTTTTTCCTCGTACGTGACGAATGTGTCCTAATGGAAAGCCGATATGGCTCCGTGGCGCGAGGAGCGCGCTCGCACACCGACTCTCTGCTGACACTCTCTGCGTTACCCTGACGAAAAACCCTGAGGGTAGTACGATTGCCAGGATCAAGGGGAGAAAAAGGGATTGCGTCAAGGTAGCGTTGAGGCCCCAATGCGACATAGCAAACGTAACGCAGTGATCATAAACGGATCGGAAATGCACGATATGGCACAATCAGTGTTGAACTAGGTAAAATAAAAGACGCTCATAGAACTTCATGAGATGTGCTAATTCCATACCGTGTAAGTAGTTAACATCTGGTATACCACGAAGGATCGGCTGGATGATGGATTTGTACTTCGAACACTGTAATATCATGGTGCATTGCTGCCCTGTGTTTTGAAAATAGATACGGTACAAACGATCACACAGCGCGGAAAGTGATTTAATACCTCGTTCGCACCCATACAGAGGGTTTGTGCATCATGCGAACGCGTATTCTGTTCCGGCGTTCGCTGTTCTACAAACGCCCCATACCGCTCTTTGAGCTCTCGAACAGAGCTCAATTAGCTCTACTCAGAGCTAATTGGAAGGACAGCGGTTACCCTCTGGTCTAAATGCTACGCATGTCGTCCTTCGCTCAAAGTGGCCTCTCACTATACGTACACAGTTCCTAAGTAGTTACAGCCTCAAAGATTCTGGCAACGCATAGGTGTAATACTTTGCTAATACGCCGATGGCCTGCATGTGTAGCGTGTTAAAAGCGTCTTGCATTTTCACTTACCTGCCCTGGCGCCGTTCTGCCATTCTGGCATTTCCTCGTCTGTTCGTTCGTTCAAGCGAACGTTCGCTATGAAAGACAGAGGACACTTCCGAAGCGATGTCCAACGCTAAGTGTCGTGATTAATATGGCGGTGGTGGTGGTCAGTTGCATTGGGGATTTTTATGTTCGTCGCCTTCCCACCTTCAGACCCACTTTGCTGCTGCTGCTGCTGGTATCCGCCTCTGCTCTGTTCGCCGTTAGCCGGTCGGCGTTGACCGTTCGTCGCGTTGGGCTAGCACTACCACGGCCGCTTTCTACTCTCCACGAATCTCTTTTTCTTCTGCCTCTTCGCTTGGTTATTTTTTTCGAAGCTTCTCGTGCCCAGCCCGCCCGGAGTCTCGGATCTCGGGCCCTGGGTCCCTTCAAATCGACTCTGAGGTCTGAGGCGCGCTCGAGAGTGCGAAGTTCGTCCGTTCTGTCTTGGTTCTCTTCGACAACGAACTCCGGGAGCAGGGGCTGGTGGCGGTCTCTGCTTCAGCTGCTGGTGCTGGTCCCTTTCCCCAGCGTCCATCTCAAAGGGATCCATCCCATGTCGAAGCTGCTGTCCGGCTGTGGCATCGGCTCCTCGCTGGCGGTCCGCCCAAATGCTGCAAGGGACCACGATGGCTGCCGCCGACCGAACGGTCAGTCGGTCGGATTGCCGTAGCCTTGGTTGCCCTGCTCCCGAATCTGCAAGTCGACCATCCTACCGCGCGCCTGACGGCGACTGACTAAGCGACCCGACGATACGACTGCCGAGCCTGAGACGCTTCGGTCATCCAAAGTCGGCTACTGCTACTGTTCCTACCAAGTTTGGATGGGTGCCTTCTTGAGCTGTGCCTACAGCAGCAGCAGAAACAGCCGTCGTCCCGAGACGCTGGCGGCAGTCGCCGCTGAGGAACGAACAGGCCGCTGAGCGCGCCAAGCTCCCGAGGAGGCTGGGAGGCTACGGGAGGCACACGCAAGCAGGCGGACTCTCTCTCTGTCTCTCTCTCTGGCAGGAACCAGGCAGCAGGAACCAGGCAGCAGGAACGGCTCCTGAGTCTGCTCGCCACCCCTCGAGCCCCAGTGGTCCAGCAGCGACCGAGCGGACGGCATTTTTATGCGTCCGTCCGTCGCCGTGGCCGTCCCGCCGGTCTCTCGGCCGGCGTCCGCTCCGCTCAAAGGGGAGTCGGTCGACTCGACTCTAGCAGTCGATCTGCTTCTGCTGTCGACTCTGCGCGAGAATAAAAACCTGCTCGGCGCTCCGCCGCCACTGCCGGCCGCCACCGCCGTGGCGTTCTGTTCGCTTCTACCTCTCCCGTTCTCGCTCGACTTCTCTCTCTCTTTCTTTCGTTCTCAACGAACGAATCTCAGTCAGCAAGCAGGCGACTCCCTAACTCGGCGTGGCTGCCTTCAGTAGTCGGTAGTCCTGCTGATGCCGCTGCCGCCCAGGCCGCCCGGCTCTACCCTACCCCCTCCTGTAAGCGCCCTACGCTACGGGAAATTAATAGAGCGCGCCTCTCGGTAAGGCGACCGGGCCCGACCGATGCTGCTCGCGTTTCCTCGGCGAAGAAGAAGAAAAGAAAACGAAAAAGCGAGACGATGAACGGCTCGAGGCGAAGAACGAGATGACCAGGCTGAAAAGAAATGGCGTAACATGAATCGACGGGCACAGCTAAGAATAGAGACCTCACGCTGGGGGATGGGTGGTGGGCATGCCGCCGGGGGCCAGCGTGTAAAGCCGAAAAAAAAAACGTTGAAACGGAGAACGCAGAAGAACTACGTTAACACAGAGAGAGAGAGAGAGAGAGAGAGAGAGAGAGAGAGAGAGAGGGAATGAGAATAATATGCCGAGGCAAAAGGATGAAATACAGTTTTAGCGGAATCGCCCGTAGAAAACGCCTGCCGGATGATGTTGAATGAGCCTGCATAGAGAGTTTGAACGTATACGTGATGTGCAACTGTTTGCCGTCAACCTGGAATCTAAGTAAGCCACACACGTAACTATAAGATCCACAAATTCAACATGGACAGAAACGAACGAGAAGTGTCCATGCATTCATGAGCAAATGGGCAACGGTGGCGATCGAACACGAGTACCTACGTGTTTCCTCCGATTGCGAGGCGCACACGAACGCATCACGCCACCGGGCTCGAGGGGGTCCGTCTTAAGAAGCGATGCGAAAAGTAGTACCTGGACGTTAAATGTTGGCTCGTGAGTCAGCCGGGAAAATTTACCTTTTTTTAGGCTTTCGTGAGCAGTGGGTGGTTCCTATGAATCCGTAAAAGAAGCACCGTGACCTATATTATTTATCTATTTTTCGTATTAAAAATGTAGAAAATGGAATACTTCTTTGGGTCTATAAGAAACACCTTGTCAAAGAATGGGGTCTAGCTCGACCTCACTTTCTCCTTCCTATCTCTCTCTCTCTCTTTTTCCCTCTTTTGCGTAAACAGTTAACCGAGGTGACCCAACTCTAGCATGACGGCACAGAAGCGGCTGGCGTGGGACTGTCACCTTATCAAAATGACTCCATTTATTATCCACCACAATCGCAATCGTGTTACGGTACTTTTATAGGTGTGCTGGGATCAGGTTATCGCCGAAGTAACAATGTCAAATATTTCGTGAATAGCAGGTGTGCAGCACATCCCATTATAGAAATAGTAATTGGCTACAAAGAGAAACGAACGAAGGCAGTCTCCTCGATTTTGAGAACAACAAATATTCATTAAAGCATTAACTCGTGAGTTGTGAATCTCATTCAGCTGTGAATCCTGAATAAAATGCACACAGTCGCACGGATAGTCGCAAAACAAGCTTGTATAGTATGATGCGCAAAATTAGCTGGTGCGTGACAGGGTCTCCGTGTATGTGTGTGTATTTGGCGAGCTAGCTTGCTCTCTTTCTCGACAGTTAATTTAAAAGTGCTCCGTCCTCATGCGGCGACTACCTCAGATTTTATTAACTCGAAGATGTGTCGGTCTCCGCCGCCGGGTCATGTCGTGTTCTGCATGTCGTGTGTCAAGAACAACAACAACAACAACAGCCACACTGACATTGCCATAGAACGCGTACTCTTTCGTTACTCGGTGTGTCGACACTGCGATGCGTCGGGTAGCCAGACTATGGTGGCGAACGAGAGCCGGCAGTAGCCTGTCTGTCTGCGAGGCCGCCAACAATAACAAATGCTTCTCCCCGAAACCCGAACGGAAGTTGGTCGGTCGTCCAGCCGCCATAATTAACTCGACCGCGAGGCCGGGACTTGACCAGGACGGGACCACATGGACAACGGGACGAGGCTGGGAAAACATAGCAAGCGCTCTGCGGAGCGCGCAAGCACTAGATTCGCTCTTCGTGTCATTTGCGCGTTTACTTTCCTCGCAGTAACGCAATGCCGGTGGGTGCGCACAATGCCATTTTTTAGGAGCGTCACCATATTCCCTTCCGTGCAGCGCGTTCCCTCTCGCCTGCCGGCCTTCGCCTTTCACCCTATGAGCTGTTTCTCCTCCCTTCACAGCGGAGAGCAGGAGGCAAACGAACAAAATCCAGACCCTTGTGGGACACCGTTCTATTCAAAGGCCATGGCAAACGCTACCGTTGCCAGCGTCGTTTCTCGCCAGAGCTCCTCTTTCTCTTGCCTTCTCACACGCGTTGTTCGGCGTTAGCTATTTCTTTTCTCTGCTGAAGAATCCACGCGTGTTTTTGTTCTGCTTCGTGGTGTGTGGCTCGCGGCGGTGACCCCCCACCCTCGCTCGTGACGGCCACCGCCGCCGCCAGGCTGCGTCACGGAGCGTTCGGGTTTCGTCTCTTTCAAAAATTCCCCCCCGGCTTTTTGTTGGGGCGGAGGGAGCGGGAATGTATGTGAGTACGCGCGTGTTTTGCTCAGCTGTAACGGCAAATTGGCACTGTGCTGCCGGCAGTGACCGATGGACTGATTGAGAGAACTAACTATTTGACTGACACGGCTGTTGGAACTTTGCCGGCGGAGAGGTCACCAACTGCAGCGGGAACAACAGCAGCAGTAGTACAACAACAACAACAACAGTTGAATTGAGGAAAAACGTGTGTGGGAGGAGTCATTTGGTGCCGGGCGCTGCTAGCTTGCTTACCTCGATGCTGAGGCTGTAGCTGCTGGCCATTCGAAAATCACAAACTTTCTCTAATGAGTGTCCGATGTGGCGACGGCAGAAGCGGTAGCAAGCTCGGGGAGTCGGAGGGGCGCCAGAGGGGAGACGGGGCTAGCTGGGTGTTTTGTCATTAGGTCGTCGTGTTGTAGTGGGCGCCGAACGACTACGGGGAACGAACGAACGCGGCAGACGAGGAGGCAGGAGGCGCAGCGTCGTGACATGCCACCGCAGCTTCGATGAAGCATGGGGCAAGCCGGGATTGTCGTCGCCGTTGAAGAAGGACACTAGCGGCTATGGGCAGCTATGTCGGCGGCGCCGTCTCCGCTGTCGGCCGTTTCGAGGGTCTAGGGGGCAGCCACGAAAAGCTCACAGCCTCTGCGAGGACTAAAGCCTCAAGCCTCGAGCGACGAGATGAGCGATGATCGTAATGGAGCCAACCCAACGATCTCTCCCGGCAAAGGGACGGAGAGCGAGAGAGCGAGCGAGAGAGACAGAGAGAAAGGGAGAGCATCGGCAGGCATCGGTGAAGATGGCTAAGCGCGACGAGTCCGCTAGCAACGAGATGGTAGGTCCCGCACAAGTCGCGTGACAGCGTCGGCAGCAGCAGCCGCAGCAGCGCCCGTGCCGGGAGTACGGCAGAACATAAGGAAGAAAAAGATCCCACAACAGACAACAGGCAACCGTCGTCTTCGTCGACGGCGTTCAGGGTCGCCGCCCATGCTTCCTTCGTTCGCTTCACATCGTTCGCAGCGCCGCTATCGCCTTTTCGGTTAAGTCGAGAAAGCGCCTGACCGGTTTGCCTGCTGGTTAGAAGTGTAGTAATGGCACATTGGCGGTGGTAGCGGAGGCAAGCCCGGCGGCATATTGTTTTTAAGGGATGGCCAAAGTGAAGGCTGACTTGCGGGCTTCACTTTGATTCCTTTTGGGCAAGGAAGCTTAGGTCATATGGCTCGGATGTGTGCGTATGTAGTGGGGGTGCCGCTTAGGGATGCCTAGCGGACGGGGTTGGATAATGAAACTGTGGTGGTAGTGGTGGTGGTAGCGATGGTGATGGCGGTGGTGGTAGCGGCGGCGGTGGTGGCGGCGGCAGTTGTAGCAGCAGCAGCAGCAGCAGCAAAGCCCTGGAGGGCGCATAGCCGTCGGTCGGTGCGCTCTCTTCGTCGCAGCTCGGCTGTTCCTCCTTGTCGCCACAGGAACCAACGCTGCTGAAGAGGCCGGATGAAGAAGAGAAGGAAAAAGCAGACAACACGATGGAAGAAAGAAGGTGGCGCCCCTATTGTTTCTTAAATCGTCAACAAGGAAGACGGACAATGCACGGTGCTTGATTAACGTGATCATGTATCGTACGCTTAGATCCCTGTATCGAAGTAACGTTTTTATATGCAAGCAATGTTCTTTGCCACACATTTGCGATGCCGTGGACGAATGTTACACCTGACCAATGTCAGGTACTCGTCCATATTTACATTTGTGTGCTGGACTTTCCGGGTCGTGCTACCGGAAGCCCGTACTACAATTGGGTCAGACAGCAGGTCCCGTGTTGTGGAGTTCTTTTCTGAGATATCTGGTTCTAGTCCAGCATACGACGAACTTGTTAGATGATTCGTATTAAACGAATATAGGCAGCATATGTCATACGTGTAAAAGAACAACCCGACAATGTCGCCTTAACGATTTTAGCACTGAGTTCGTTATGCCGAGATCTAGAAAGTTAGCTTCTTGGGGAAGAATGGAATCTTCCAATGTTACCTGGTCTATTTTATATGTACAAATGTAATTTTTAATGTAATTTTTTTTTTTTATTATCTTAAAGTCGGTTTATTTTATATAGACGACGCGCATAAACAGATATAACAGCATCACATGTAATGAGATACTTTTCAAATTATTTATTCTTCTTATCCGTGCCTTTGTGGTGGGCTGTATCCGAAACCAGCACGTATGCCTGTCCGACAATGTACAATAGAACACCGAATGTAGGATCATTGAATTGATCGCCTTCAAAGTGAGACAATTCTGTGATTTCATTGAGTTTCCTCAGGCTTTTGATACAGGCAGCCTGGCATGACCATGCGCCACCGAGATTCTTTTCGCCCCGCCGAGACGCCCGACCTCGCCTTGTGGAGATTGCGCTCTCCTCGATAGCAAACTAAAAAAACAGCTAATGAACAAGTTTTTCACTGGAGTGAGGCGGTCCCTCGGAGTGCTGTGCCCTCATGGCACTGAGAGGACTTAAAAATCGCGCTTGTTAAAAGGACGACAGCCGCCAGGGGAGGGGGTGGCAGTCGCTAGCTATCCACGACTAAGAACCTTTTCTCACTGGGTGGCTTTACGGGAGCGTCATTTGTCGCATTAGCGGACCGGGGCAAAACTGGTTAACAATAATAGAAATATCGCAAGGCAGCCAGCCAAACATGGATTTTATAGTCTGATACATTTACCGTGATCGAAACTTAAACGAAATTCCAGTGTGCCAAAATGTCATAAGTCGGCTCAGCGTCCCTAGATTATTGATCGAATGGTTAAATTAATTGAACTCATATTTGAGGCCTTAACACCTTCCCTTATGTGCAGAATGCTCTATTTGGTCAGTGCTAGCTTATTGTGGGTCGAATCGGAGGAGCACATTGGCGACGACCACTCTAAGATAGCCCATCACGAAACCAATTAGCGCTCGAGAAATCCCCTTTGAAAAGTAGCAAAATGGTCGGGGTGATGTTAAAAATTACGATTTTGAACCACTGAATATATTACATGTACACAGCAGATCTCATGACAGCACACTTCAAAAGCTTACTCATCGTGTTGGGATTATTTCCGCTACTAATTCCAAGATAGCGATTTATTGGGCGAAACCCGAGTTTGCAATCTCTTAGAGATGCTGATCTTGTGTGTCTGCTTACCTCGACCAAATTATTCGATAACATCGTATCCTGTTGAGTCTACTTTGCTACGCACTTGACTGAGCAGTAGCGCGTCCGTTGAAAACTCTTCGATATTGGTTGGCGGAAATATGACGAGCAGGAAAGTATATGAAGGCAGAAGGTCCGATAATCAAACGCTTCTGGATCGTCTCAGAGACGCGCGTTCTTTTAGCGAGCGACGACATTCTCTTCCTTCCCGGCCGTCGATTAAACTACGCGTCTTCCCGTCAAGCGCGGAAGAGCAAACTTTGGCGAAACGTCGATCGCTGGTCATACCACTCCTTCACAACCTGGCCGTCCACGTCGACCGGTCGGTCGCCCCGCGCCGAAGCCTGTCGGCTTCTGGCCTTTGCTCTAATGGCCAAAAAATAGCCATACACCCTTAGTCTGGCAACTCCCACAACCGCTGCGCTCCTTGCGAACGATCCCGCTTCGCCCCGTCTCGGCAGTCCCTCCAGCGACGATCTTTCTTGAGGCCCCTCTCTCGGGGGTGAAGGTTTCTCCAACCTCCTTCCCGTTCACTCTATGGCCACTGCACATGGTCCCTATCGTTCCGCCCCCGAAGCCCCTGCCGCACAACCTTACCGGAAGAGTTTTCGACCTCCACTGTTAGCCACTGCTAGCTGTCCCGCTTGCTGGCAGTGGCCGCACAAGACAAGCCCCTCCGGCGGCGACTGCCGTACGTCCGTTTCATAAGCAGTCCTCCCGTGTTTTCCCAAGCTCTCTTCTTCCCTCTACAAAAACATATTAAACGCTCGTTTCGACTTAATGGTCGCACATCGCAGGCAGACAGAGAGACGGGTTGCGGCTTCGAGCGGCTGGCGGGGGCGAGCGAATGGCGAGACTGCTTGAGAGAAGAGAGGAAAGCAAGCGAGGATGCGGGGTGAGGTATAGAAGGGCAATGCAGGGTGACCCCACTCTCGATGTGGGGGTGTGTGGGTGTGTATCTCAGTAGCTGTTTCATAACACCAGCTTTGTGGGGTCGAGGACATGGGCTAGGCTGGGGGTAGCCATTCTACCAGGATCCCTCACACTATGTGACTAGGGCGGGAGTGAGTGTTGGTGGGTCCTGTTCTAACACCCCCCGCCCCCCCTCACGTACTCATCGTTCTTCAAGCGACCCGCCATTCGCTAAAGAAACTAAACCAGATGTCATCGCCGTGTCGCTGGGAGTTCCATTTTGTTGGCTCGACCTCGTCCCTCGATGGCCCCCTCGCCGGGCGCTGCTTCCGACTAACCCCACTTCTGATCATCTTCTTCTTCTTACGACCGCTTCCCTTTTTCACACTCACTCGACGTCGTGTGTTAAGGGCAAGCCACTTGTAAGGCAGTCCGGCCACGGTCTGCCATCGGAGAACGGTGACGCCAGCTCCCCGCTACCCCGCTGTTTCATGGTTCGCTATGACCTCATTTGAATACGGTCAGTCAACATCAACGTGGGACGCCATCGACCGCGAGCACATGTTCGCGCTTCATTGACGTTGGCACCTTGTCCTCCTTCTGTCGTGGAATAACGGAGAATATTTATTATCTAGTTGCGATAGAAGTGAGTGGTTGGATAGCGTGCTGGGCTCACACACACTTCCACGAAAGTCACTAAGACTGCACGAAGTACACTATACAGCCATTATAAGCAGGACTAGGCGGGCTAGCCAACATACACAGACTATACTCAGTGCCTCTTGCTCTACGCACCTTTCATCAATATATGCGTAGATACATTGTCTCTCATCCAGCACAAGCGTCTTCTTATGTTAAATGTTTACGCGGTTAGCCCTCGCGCTACTTGCCTTCAATAGTCTGTCCCTGCCCTCATCGCCAGGGCCTGCGACACGGCCAGAGTCAGCTAATCACCTTCGGATCGTGGACATTAAGTGGTGGCCAGCAGCTAGCCGTTAATGCTCCAGCCTATTATGATGACTGTGATATTTATTCATGGGGACAGCGAGTTGAGATGGGCTCACTGACCCCTGGCTGACCCTGGCGCCTATTACATCTCACAGTGGCCACTGAGGCGAAGGTGGAGCGCAAAACCCATTATGTATGGTTCCGGCTGAGCTGCATAGAGCACATTCTTCTGAAAGTGAACGTCACCACAGTATATCCAGACCTCTCACTTGGCCTGTAGCATTCCCCAGTCGCATAGAAGCGGTAATTGACCGCGCCTATTGAGAATAACTACTCTTATATTGGTTGTTGGCATTGGCCGTTTCCACTAAAAGAAGAGAAGATTGCTACTAATCATGCAACGCTACTAATACCGTGCAAAGTGAGATTACGTCCTAATCAACTACTTAAAGAAAGCTGCAGTTTTGGCCACACAAAACGGTTGGACAGGGCCAATCGTTCCCAATCATCTTCATGTCAGCCAATGATCAGCCGGGTGGACGCTGATAGATGTTACTCTACCATGCCTTATCTGTATAGTACCCGCACACATTCTTCTCACAAGCGAGCTCGTTGGCAGCGATATGCACACTTCGTGCGTATTGAAGACAACATTAACAGGGAAGAGTCTGCCTTTAACTGAATGTCTTCCTTAAGAACAAGAACATAGTTCAAAAGGAGTGCAGATATTTTTTATTTGATAGCCGGCCACGTCCCTGCGATAGGGTTCTACCCGATGGAACCGTTTCGTTGCCTACAGCTGCGAATCGATGCATTTTGTTATCCACAAAGAACTTGCGATGAATTGGCTTGCCGCACCGTCCTTGCCAGCTAAGTGCTTTAATCGCGGAAGAATCGCTGGAATCTCCCTGCATCTCTGGCATGCTCCTCATTCTTGCCGCGTTCAAAATATCCACTGCGTGCCTATTGGTTATCATCGACCGCGCGCGTCCTTCATCGAGGATCAGTTTGTCCCAACAAACAACGCAGACATATGCCGCCTGCGTACACCCACTTCGGTTGACCGAACGGCGACCAGCTGAGATCTCTCAGATCGCTGAGAGAAGGGTGGTGTGGAAGGCCAGTTGGACCGAGTTGAGCCAGCCGAAGTTACTAGGCTGCACAGCAGAGACGCCCAACCCAGCTAAATCATTCAAAGCTGTTCTATTTCAAACTCCTCCTCTTCTCTATATATGCAATTTCATCAGAATTTTCACTGGCGCGCTAAACGCGATACGAAGTGCTGCAGAGCAAGCGCGAGTCTGTACGGGTGAATTGGCCTAAGAAACAAACACGATCGTAATATAATAATGGGTCTTAGTGAAAGCTGCGCATAAAAGGAGTGGCGGCTTTAGGCGAACTCCAAAATGCAGATACAGTTGGCGAAGGACACTTACTCACTATTGTCCTTACGATCCGGAGGGTGGGGAGAACCCGTCTGAAAGGTTAAGCTTCGAAAACATCAGCTCAATTACATCATGTGAATGTGATGTGACGAATCGTGAACAGAATCCGTGCATGTTATTACCGAATGGATGACAGCGTATACTCAGACAGGTTTTGGGTTACCAGGACCATGAGTAAATGAGTGCTCAGAGGTGAGACAGTGTTAGTGTATGTACTCGCCAGGTGTTCGACGCACTACCGAAGTTTAACGGGAAATAGCTTTTGTGGCTATGATGGCCATGCAATCATTGAGCAAGACTTTGTTCGAAACTAGCACTGGAGTCAAAATAGGCAAACACTCAATCAAACTGCTATGCAGGTACATAGTTCCTACAGAAACTGATTAAACATCAAAGCATCGTGGTTTGAAATCACACCCAGGCTGTAACATCACCGTGCCACGCGCTACCTAGACGTAACGTCATTAAGGTGATGCGGAAGAGAGCTGGACATCTGTGGGAGCATTAGTCTATACACACATATGATATTATACGTACGACATCTATATGGTGGCATTCTTCAATCATCAGCATCCTTGCTCTAAGCCTACGCCCTAATGTATAATAGCATGCGCATCAGCGGTACCTGCCCCATTGCACCAAGGGTGAGCCAGTCACTGATCGCAGCGATCTTTGTCGCTGTTCTCTTTGTTGGGCTAAATTGCAGTTCAGATCTGCCTATCTCTCTTTTCAACCCCCTTTTGTGCAGGAGACAAACACATCGGGAGACATCGAAATGTTGCCATCTCATTTGTTTGCTCTCATCCCTTGCATTGGCCCTCCTCTCTATCTCCCTCTCTCCTTTTCTTTCCTTCGAGCTCTGTGTACACGCGAATGCATGCGTGTGTGTGTGTACGTTTGTGGATAGGTCTTGCATTGTCTATGCCTTGGTGGTGCGCTTTCTGCTTCGCGTTCTTGGCTTTCCCCCCCCCCTGTGTGTCCTTCTGCTGCGGAGCTCAATCGTCTCGTCGTTGTCTACCGCTGTTGCTGCTGATGCTGGATCCACCCGTAGGCCGCTGGCTGACCCGTTGCTGTTCGCCGATCCACAGACGCGATTCATACGACTCGTGGCTACTATTGTCAGTAGCCACGACTACCACTAGACTCGTACCGCTACCGCATTAAGCTCAAAGCTGCGACCGATGAATCAAGCCGTCGCTCGGGTCGCTGTCGCGGCCGCGACAAGCTCGCTGGGTGAACGCGTACGGGGTGAACTAACGGAATGGTGGAGGTTCGAGCTATTGGGAAGTAGGGGGCAGCTGCATGGCAGGCAGTGACATAGTTGGTTGTTCGGCTCGATCAACTTTCGTTTGCTGCTCAGCGAACGCTTTCGTTTGCTCCGAAGCGATCGGAATTGAACTGGATTGGACTAGACTTGTACCTAATTGGACAATAGGGTTGGGCCGAGTTTATGCTGTTTGTGTGTATGTGTGTAGGTGTAAAACTCGCTTTTCAGCAACTCGACAGGCGACGGTCGTTCGATACGAGGTCTACTGAGTAGCCTTGATACTGTGGGACGATGTAAGGCGGTTAGTTAGCTCTATCTACTACCCACTGGTCATCGACGGCTACTCGACGACCTACCAACATCTGATGAAGAGACCATGCGCTATTGCTATTACCGTGCTACGAACGGGGAAGAGGTGGATGCAGAGGGAGAGCTCATATGTAGAGCTGCAAGTCTCGATGACGACAGCCACAATGACAACGACAACGACAACAACAACGAATAGCATCGAGTCTGGTTATCCGCAGGTCGTGGAATAACAGGTATGGAAGAGGCGGACGGAGCATACCATCGCGTACAGTAGAGTACCTAACCTATCCTGCGTATCCCATCCTGCTAGGCGTGTTGTATGGACGGTGGGACAGTGGTGATCACACCACGAGATCTCTGTCAGAACCTCGCCTCTCGCCGGCAGAGCTATCGCACGGCGCATACGCAGAGGCAGCCGATTCAGACGATACGAGACACCGGCACACGCCGCTGTTACTGGTCAGCGAGCGACAGCTAGGCAGACGATAGATGAGAGATGGGGTTGATGCGTCACCCCCGGGCACCTCACAGCAGCAGAGCTGTTTGGGTTAGGCCGAAGAAGGGTGACCAACAGAGAAGTGAATAGCCGATGGTTGTCGCAGAAACGGCAGCGGCGATGATAGCGACTGCAATAGTATGGCCTCTGTTTGCCAGGTACAGGCTGGCTCTATGGAGTAGAGTAAAGTAAAGACGGATTCGAGGCAAGGGTGTATCTAGCTGGCGGTTACTCCAGCGTATATACAACTGCAGTTCGTTTGGTTTTAATTCGTCGACAGCATCTCGAAGAAGTCCTGATCACACAGATCTCTTGAAAACCTACCACAATTCGCAAAAGCTACAATGGCTACCGATCATATTAGTGGCACAATAAACAAGTTTTAATTAAGTTAATTAATGGGTAACTTCCTTAAGTTGGATGTAGCTACACTCTTAGTAGAAGACTAGTAAAAGAATTCTATCTGGACTGCAAAGAATTCTAGAAAAAGGGGCGCGTTGTTTAAAAACTTGCTCCGGTTTTGGCTCCTTGGCTGAGTCCAAATGTGCTTAACTCGCATAACAAGAAAATACGCCACACGGAGACGCGGCACTGTGAAACGCCACACGAAAATCATCGTTTTGATCGAGTTCACAGAATGAAATTAGTCGTATCAACTAATCGCCTTTACTCCTAATTCGAGCCGGCGCATTAACGACGGATTTCTACAAAAAAACAAAACGCGAACTCCCCTTCTTTAAAACACTCACGAACTCGCTGCCAGACGCCGACCTTATCTCGGAATACTTTAGATAGTTCGGGGGGCATCGCAGAGTTTCACATCATCCTGATCGGCCTGCTTCTGTCAGCCTCTCCGGTGCGTCCTCTGTCCTCCGACCGACCTGCGCGAGCAGCCGCCGTGGAGCGTCTTCAGATGTCACTTTCAGAGTGAAGGACACGCACGCACCTCTGGCTTTTTTCTTTCTCTTTTTTTCGCTTAGTCCGTTGCCTCGAGTTGCCACGCTCGTGCTGCTGCTGCTGCTGCTGGCGCCGAGACAGGCGAGTCAGGTCGCGCGCGGTAAAAAAAGAAGGCGGCCGGTCAACCTCGACCGTCGAGAAGAAGAGCCCTACGCGGGTTGGTCCCCTGTGCTGTCGGTCCACGCGAGCGCGGCGGCGACGGCGGCAGCGCCCCCGGGAGTGGCCGGCAGTGGTCCGGAAAAAAAGCTCGAAAATGCACCACTGAGGCGTGGGCGCATCACAGGGAGTAGTAGTGAGTGAGGCATTGGCAGCCAGGAGCCGTCGTTGCTCCGCCGAAGTGGACAGGACGCCACGGCCGTGGTGGTGGTAGTGGTGGTAGCAGTAGTAGGTAAGTAGGTAGGGTGAAACTTGTCGCCTTGGGAGTCTCCTCCGGGCTTTAAGGGATCAGACCGAGAACGGCCGGCGAGAACGGACACGGAAACGCGTTGAGGGTCGTGCAGAACTGACCCACGAGAATAAGTGACGCACTCCTCGACCACCGAATAGATCGAATAGGCGGACGCAAGAACGAACGAACGGACCGATGGACAGCTCGACGCAAAGCGGAAAGAAACCTTCTTCTTCTCTCGATGTCTCGAGGTCCTCGCACGACTATTGGACCTCGCTTGCAGCGGCGATCACGCCTATTTAGTGGTAGTGGTGCTCGCGCCGCGGTCGTATCTGCGGCTAATATCTGCCTTACTTTTGGGAAAGCTACTATTGAGTGAAATAGATGGGATACGCACAGAGCTCATTGGGACAGGGGCAGAAAAGAACAATTGAAATATACCGCACTGAGCGAAAGGACAAAAACCGGCGGACACTTAACATAAAGACGGTGCGCATGGGTACATATCTAAGATCAGCTTGCATATTTTATACGAGTACTACATACACATATATAATATATATATATATATATATGAAGGAAGTAAAAACAATCATCTCTCTGGCCATCGGAAAACAAGCAACATTTTGCACGGGCTGAACTTAATGACATATGATGACCAACATTTGCCGGCGACATTAGAGTACACCGCAAAAGCCACGATCACATTTTGAACAAAAAAGCCTCTGCAGTAAAATTCGGTTTTGAGCGACCTTGAGTAATGCGGCCACTAGGTAGCCTAGATTTTTTTGTAGAGGAGGGAATTTGAACTTCAAATGCACCGATACTCAGATTAATTAGTCGTATATACCAGATATTAACGTGGCAAGTTGAGTTAATGTGGACACTTATGACATCTTGGATACACATGCCCTTCACCGTTTATCCCATTGCATCAAATATAGGCGACTAATGATGAGTTACAAACGAAATCCCACCCGTAGTTTACAACCTGGGACTTTAGTCCGGCATCAGCTAAGCCCTCTACTGTTTTTTTTCTTTTTCGATCTGACCCCCAGCTGTTCCCCTATCTGACAGGCCTCAGCTCTTAACCTTTTAGGCATTACTATGAGAACCTGTCGGGGCCACCTTTCCTGGATTTAATTGCGACAAATGCCTGCCATATTACAATACACATACTATCAGTTTTGAGGAGAGAAAATTCTTCATTTGCTTCGTGTTTTCCGGTTCCCTGCACCGAACCGGCATCAACGAAATTCAAAAAAACGCACGCGTTGGTCGCCACGTGGGTCCACATTAACCACACCAGACAGTTAGCTCTATCAACCGTATACCAATTGATGGCACAGCTTGTTGCAGCCGTGAGCAAGATGACACCTTCGCTTGTATCGCCTTCTCGCTGTTTCTTTGTTTCGTTGGCGTTATTTTTTTTGATAGATTTTCGTCCAACTCAGTCCTTCTTCACTGCCTCCTCTTGCTCGTCTCTGTTGACATGTGTGCTCAGGCCGCGACGCACGCTATGCCTGTTTGCCATCTCGCCAGCCCTGTAAGGGTTCGACCTGCCGGAGCGGGGAGCGAAGATGACAGTTTTCAAGCGCTGCGACGACGAGCCGACCCACAAGCCCAGCCCAGAGAGCATTGCTTGGCGCTGCACTCTGACTCAGCTTCGGAGGGCGGGTCCGTCCAGGAGGCATCGCTGCTGCGCTCGTTGGCCGCGTTGCTTGCCAGTCAACCTGAAACACAAACAAAAAACATAAATAACAAAATCTCGTACACGGCGGCGGCGGCGGCGGCGGCGGCGGCGGCGGCGGCGGCGGCGGGATGGGCTTTTTTCTATCCACCGCGCTGTAGTCCGCTTTCAGCCGTTCACGATTGAAGGGTAAAATCAAAGGCGGACGAGCACCCCGAGCAATCCCGGGAGTACCAGAGAGCAGAGGTTACGACGACTGCCAGACGGGGCGGAACAGTATGGCGGCTGTTATTATTATTATGGACACGGGGGTGGGCACACAGCGTATATATATGTATATATATATATATATATATATATATATGTACGCTTGCATTCGTTGAAACTTGTACTCTGGCGTAAGGGGGTAAAATTGAGTGTTTCTTCTTGTGCAGGCCGCTGGCGACAAGAGCTTCCGTGTGAACATTCGACATATACAACAATGAGGAATAGTGAAGGAAGAGAGTGATGATGCATTGTTAGAAAGGGAATATCGTATAGCCTGTTGGTGCAGCGTACTTTATCCATATACTTTGAGCAGGTACCGGTTACTCTTCAAGCGAGGATGGTATACTAAGCGTTGGAGGGAAAAATAACCGCCTAAGATATAGGGGACGATAGATGCTGTTGTTAATGACAGGGTGCGCGCGGTTAGACGCGAGGAATATTTGTGCTGGTTTAGGCAAACACTTAATCGGGCAGCGAATACAACGAGACGTTTCAGGAGAAAACGATAAGTGACACTTGTTGTAGTTCGTGAGTTGTTTCCAACCAGTTCATTTGGAGTAAAATGTATTATATGTCTGAGAGTGCAGATCGGTAATAGGTCGGTCTGACCGCTGACGGTGAGGTATTCAACTTCCACTGCTACTGGATAACTAGATATAATACAGAGGTATTTTGGTGCTGCTTGTAAATAAAGCATTAATGATTAATTAAGATTCTGTGTATATTTCTTTGTAGATCACATTAAGAGTTTTGGCCTGTGGAAAACTGTGCGATTATATGTGTTACATTGAGACCACCCAGTTCGTCCGCGTCACATTTCGAGCTAGTCTTCAGTTAAATATCGTTTCTATCATTTTGCGATGAAGGCGTTCCGTTACAAAACACTTTCCTGTAGTAGACATAGTGACTTTATATAATAACTATATTCAGTAGCCAGCATAAAGTCCGGCTGCATATGCATCAACGTCGCCAATTCAAGTAAACATTGGTGAAACACTATAGAGAAATGCGAAATGTCGATCCTCTCCTTATCGGCAGTTCGTTTACGTCGTATTGTTATAGGGCCCTATTGTTTATATCGTTTTATTCTACAAGACGTAGGGCTGTAGCACCAGAGTGGCTGTAGCCACTTATCGAGGCGCGAGAGGCGGGCGGTGCGGCCATCTACTTCGCCGTCCCGTGCCTCTAAAGGTGTCCGTACACACCATTTGCTCTATGGAAAAGGAGTACTCACTGGCTGTTTGCTTGCCATACAAACGGCTATAGCTTCTGCTACCGGCGATGGGCCATTGGCGCAACGTTAAAGGCCAAGACTGAGAAGGTCGCACCCTTGCAAGCATCGAGGCATCGACAGGGCTCGCAGGGGTGGACCCAATCCGGACCATTCCGTGATCACGCGAACCGCGGGACGGCTATCATATACGAATATTGAGCCTGGTTGCTGTACTGCATCGCTCTTGCGCTCGGCTGGGGTCCAAGGGCAAACGACACCAGACGCCAGGGGGCCACGAACGGCAAGACCCAAGTGCAATGGCATTTCGGAGCTTTGCTGCCATCGAAGTAGAGTGGCTCAAATAAAATCGCAGACATGCAAGCAGGAAGCGGGCCTGCAAGAGGAACAAGATTGCGTTTCGGGGGAGGTTTGAAATATAGGGGGGAAAGAGTGCAGCAGCAGCAGCAGCAGCATGAAGGCATTGGGTGCAAAGTTGAAATTCGAGGAAGCATTTTTTAAGCTTTTTGCAAGCGGCGCGCCCTCCTTCTGTCTCTGCTACGCTCAGTGTGGCCGTGTGCGGAGCATGTGTATGTATGCGCATCTTGCACGGCCACTTACAATTGTCACAGCCCGAGGTCGACAGGCACAAAGGCTAAGACTCAATACAGGTTGTAACTTCAATGACAATGCAGCAGTGGCAGCCGAAGGGGAAGAGGACGACGACCTGGTAGTAGCAGTAGTAGCAGCAGCAGCAGAGCATCAGTGTCAGTTGCTAAATTTTGCTTGTCGAACTCTTGCCTTGAGCGGTCGTCCGAGTTAACGAAGTGTCTTCTCAGTATGTCGTCTCAGCAGCATTTTCTTATGTGTACGCTCCAGCATACGCTTTGTTGAGCAGAGCGGATGAGTGTGGTAGCGTGGAGCGAGTGTACAAGTTACGGGACACAGAGCGAGGGCAGGAACTTGGCAGAAAGAGTAGTTCTGAAGGAATGACTAGCTGGCCGACTAGCCGCTTGATTTCGCGAGGCGGACGGGCCGGGCGGGCGGGGGAGGGACCTGAGATCGACAGTCCGGACGTCTTGGCTTGGACGTCCTGCACACATACCACTGTCCGACCTCGGATTAGGCGGCCTATGTGTATGTGTGCGTCGATGGACTCGCGCGAGTGTTCTATCCTCGTTGAAGTCTGTTAGCAGGCAGGCCAGCAGGCAGACAAGGATGCGAGCTCAGCCCGCGACCCGCGCCCGTCTTGATGTAAACAGTCCAGCCAATAGCCATAGCCTGTTTTGTTTGCCCTTATTGGTGGCCAGTAGCAACAGCAATGGGTGAGCGTTCGACTCGAGAGGCGGAGCGGGTCGAGGGGGGTGATCCGGGCCGAAACTTGACTCGCAGATTAAGTCGTTGGGATTAGGTGAGCCGGCAATGGCATACTTAAAGCGTTAACGCTGGACGCGGGTAGTGGCAGAGCCGGCGCCAGCAAGCTCAAGTTGGAGCAACGAACAAGCAAAGACCGGGCAAAGTCTCCCCGTTCCCCCATAGCGTCTTTGTGCTGCCCGCGGAGATTGGCAAGGAGTTGCACTGCTACAACTCCTCTACCTACTAGTAGTCCTTGCATCGATTCGAGTTTCTCGCTCGAGCTTGGACTCGCAAGCAAGCCAGTCCGACGGGGCCGGTCGCATTGACTGTCTAGATCGGATCGCACGCGTGTTCCAAACGGAGAAGGGATCGAGTTAGCGGCCACTACTACCACTACTACTTGGCTACGTCCTGCTACAACGGGGCGTTACGGGGAGGAGAGCGGCGACAACCAAAACGAACGGCAACCAGTGGCGTCCGCAATATCAACGCAACTACTCGAGGACGGCCGGCTTCGTCCAATCGACCCGACCGAGCTGGCCAGCGCACTACTGACTACCGACAGGATCATTCGGCGCGCGAGCGTGTTAGTTACTCCTCGACGAAGTGGTATTCGGCATCAGCAGCTGGTGGTCGTGGTGGATACTTACGAACGGCGGAAAACGGAAAGACGCGAACGTTGTGGAGTGGACAGTAGGAGCTGCCTGCCCGGTCGGCCAGCGAGCCACGGAGTCAGCCAGCCAGGCAGTCAAGCAGTCATGCCACCTCCTTTATGCAAGACCTGGCTAGCGCATCGCATCGCTCAACGAATAGCACGGCGGGGGGAGGAAGATGTCAATCACAAGTTGGTGGACGAGCGGGCCGGCAGCACGCGTCCCGCTGTCGCACAGCAACGTGAGGCCGAAGAAGGCCAGGCATCAGCCGAAGACCACGCTAGGGCGGCAAGGCAAGCAAAGCGGGTTGGCGTTTAGTTGGCCAATCGCTCGCATCGCTTCGCAGCCGACCGCAATCTGCTCCCAGGAGAAGAAAGCAGTCAGGAGTCTTCTTCTTTTTCTTTTCCGCCTCCGCCTCCATCGTGTCGTCGTTATCCAGGCAAGAAACGAACGCAGGCTGAGATAGGAGCTGGTGGGAAGGACATCGAACAGCGGAGATCAGCCAGCTAGCCAGACTGTAAGCGTATCGGCGGCCCGAGTACTTCTCGTCTCCTCCGTCGTTGTCGCGGCCTGCCGACATGCGAGGTACGGACGTTAGTCGCTCGGACGGCCGGCCGGCCGACATGAGCTGAGATGCGCGCTCGATGTAGGCAGAGAATAAGGGAGGGACCAGGGGCATATGAGACTCAAGGTATCGACGAATAGGGACCACCTAGAAAATAGGACTCATCCGAGGAAGTTCGGGAGTTGTAGTTTCAGCAACGAACAGGACAGGGTGTCGTCCCAGCGGAGTGACTGATTAGGCTGTCGGAGGGAGGCCACATGAAGGAGGCCACCGGTGATGTGGCCTAGGAATAGCTATGGGGGAACGGAAACCTCTTGGCGAGGTGTAGATGGGCAGGGGACCACATCGACGCCCTACCGAAGTCAAAGCTAAATTGCTCGCGGCCTTTGTGTCATCACGAGAACTCATGTGAACTCACCCAGGCCCAGTGATATAAGGCAATCGAACAACGATCCTGTATTCTCGGCTTGTTTATCCTCACTTTCACTACGCGACTACGACGTCAGGCGTAGCAGTTATGTATGAATGAATTTCTGTAGCAGGTGCTACAGATTACGCTGCAAGTTGTGCTCGGAAAAAAACAGCCATTATAGCACTAGTTATGTATATCACAGGCAGATATATAATCTTCTATATAAATATCAATTAGCACTATATATTTTCTCTCAGTTTGCGACGTACAGCGGCAGACGTGGCATCGTGTCCGCTGTGTCCCATCGGCTTCCCAATGTCATCTAAAGGAAGGTTTGAAAACGTTGAGCATCATCAACGCTCCCAACTGTCCTGGCCACGATCAATTCGTGTGGGAGTCACTGCGTCGTATTGAAAACGCACCGAACGCCGCTTTAATCAGCGCACCGTTACTCTGCCTATATATGAACATCCACTATGAGCAATTTTCTGTCTACGGGTATTGCAGCACAAGCAGATTGCACCAATCTGCCGTGCCATGTATGTAGTGTGTATAGCCGGTGTCAAGCCGTGACCACAGTTCACAGGTCCAACCAAGCAACTGAATATCGACCGATAGAGCAGCGCTGTTCGTCGATGCTGTCCGCTGGTCGGCGATGGCGCCGATGCCCGAAGAAAGTAAGAAGGCTAGAAGAAAAGGAGGGAGGACGCCAAAGAGAACGCCGCTGCCGCGAGATTGAGGTGAGGGCAGCCACTGAGGCAGAGCCACAAGGGGCAGATAGAGTGGACAACACGGTCAGGATGGCGCCGGCTGCAGGAGCAGCGTGATCGACGCCGGTCGGGACGGGCCATCTCTCTCTCTCTCTCTCTCTCGCTCTTCTTTTCGCTCTCTAGCATCTCTGGGCTTTCTCTGCCCCGTTCAGGCAGGCGCCTCGAGAGTCAGTTGCTGCCCCTGGCTGCTGTACGCTCTGCCAGCAGCCTGCAGGTTCGCTCGCTACTGCGTCGGCGGCGGCGGCCGCTAAACTTTTACTTAAAAACTGTCCCCAGCCAGCTTCTTCGTCTTCTTTCACAAAAAGAAGAAGAAGAAGAGAAAAGAGAAAGACGAGGACGGGAACAACGACGACGACGTCGTCGTCGTCGTCGCACATAGAGAAGAGAAGATCCTCTCCTGGGTCTCAGTCAGTCTGTCGCTTGAAGCGCCGCTGCTGTTCCTGATCCGCCACCACGGCTACCACTCGCTGCTGCCGCTGCTGCTGCCGCCCAAAAGGACCCCGTTTTCCTTTCCGACCCCGCTGCTCTCACCTCGCAACTACTACCCCCTGCTTCACTGTCCTTTACCGGGTCGGTTGACTCTTCTGCTGGCCACGCTGCTTACCCCTGACACCCCAGCCCCCGCCAAGATCACCCATACGCCTGACGTTGGCCGCTCCCGTCCACCTTGGGGTGCCCCGATTCGCCTCTCGACCAGGCATTGCGGGGGGGGGTGTAGGGGAGTGGAGGCGGCTGCTAGCTCCTCGAGTTTTTTTATGCATCTGCTCGGTCGGCGAGCGAGCGGACGGCCGGACGGACGGACCGACAGGCGGTTCGGTCGCTTGGTTTGGTGGGCTGCCTGTTCGCCCGGCTTTCTTGGTCTCGTCCCCTGACGGAGACTGGAGTTCTTCGCTGCGGAGCCGCTCGACTAGCCGCTGTGTGTTCCCGCTGGTGCTGCTGATTCTGCTACCGCCACTGCTGGCCTCCTCTTTTGCTGCGTAGCTGCAGCAGGCCCGCGGATGGACCGACGACCGAAGTGCCTGCGCCTCCACTCGGTCTGTGTTGGCTGGCGACTCTTGCTTGGCCTCTGCCCCTGCGGCATTCGAACAGCAGTAGCCGCCGGAGCAGCAGCGACGATGGGCGAAACCGGGAGAAGGGAAGACGAGCGATCCCGCCACACGACCATGACCATGGTGGCTATCGCTGGCCGGACGCCCGGCTGGCAGTAGCAGTAGTAGTGGTAGCATGAACAGCCGGTAGCAATGTTGGACAGGCAGCCGCGCCACCGCTGGCCCACATTTGCCCTCCTTTCCTCGCTTCCCCTTGGGCCAATCTAAGAAAGAAACTAGTCGTTGTCGTGCGCGGTGGCCTGACGAAGCGGTACGTCGAAGGAAGAGCAGTCGCTAGGGCAACTGTTGGTGCTGCTTCAGGCTCTGCTGCCTCGCCTCTGCAGCCTTGGCCTCGAGGCTACTACAACTACCAGCACGACGAGCAGGACTGCCACTACTACTACGGCTACTATTGCTGGAGCCTGCTGCTGCTGCTGCCCGAACAGGCGGCAGTGATCGAGCGCGCAAGAGCGATTGGCTGCGTAGACGGGCCGCGCAGCCGAGACGACCGACGACGCCCAGTAGCAAATAAAGCAGCAGCAGCAAGCGCCAGCAGTAGCAGCATCGGCTCAATTAGAAACCGGCTCTGATGAGCGAGATCACCCCAGTTTCCCTCGATGAGCAGCGCCCTCCCCCCGGCCGAACGAGGCCGCCCGACCAGCCGGAGCGAGTCGCTCCCATCGGCGACTCCCGTCGAGCAGCCGAACGATGGAGTAAAAGCGGGACTTGCTCTAGCGCAGTCGTCTCTGCACAGCGAGTCGTCGAGCGACAAAAAGGGAGAAGAGCCGACAGCATCGTCCAGCGCCAATTCTACACTGTGTAGCAGTAATAGTGGCCTCATGAACGTGGCTCGTCGAGGAGCGGAACGGAGAACCGAACTGGGGACAGACGCACGGAGCGACCACCAACGGGCAGCGAGAAGACGGCGAACGACGAGGACGGTTCGTGGACAGGATAAAAGAGGCGGATCGGAGCAGATCGAGGAGCGAGAGTCGGAAAGAGAAGGAATTCATCTCAAACAAATTAACGTCTCGCCGGCCAGCAGAAGCAAAAGCGAAGTCTGCCAAGGACTGCCGCTGCTGCGAAGGGTCCAAGCGGGTTGCGAACTTGATTGCCGTTTGTTGAATGCACAAACGGCACGGGAAGAGAGCGGGGGGAGCTTGGGGGCGGTGTCGGCGGCGGCGAGGGCATCGGATAGACAGCGATGGTCAAGAGGCCTGGGAGCTGGACAGCCAGGAGCTTCCGCTAGATCGGGCGCTTGCGCAGCCGTAGGGCGAGTCCTATGTGCGCAGCGTGCCGCCGTGGCCGCTACCGCTGCCGCCGCCGCCACCAAACCAAACTGGGGGCTGAAGGAAGAGATCCGAGCAACGACTGAGGAGTTCTTGCTAGCTTGGTTAGTGATCTCGGCATTAGCGATTGATTTTAGAACCAAGGAGCAATTTCGGCTCGAAACGTGCTCGACAGGGACACACAGTGTAGGATTTGCAATATATCATATATCAACGTTATTGGCCAAACGTAGCGGGGTGGGGTAAAAGACTGTAGACTGAATCGAGTAGAAGAAATATCTGTTTTTACACCTGAGAATTATGGGACAATCGTTGCCTACAGGCATCCATATCTCAATCTTCTACACTGGCTACATTGCGCATTGTCCATTTGTTCTTATGGTTTTGCCTCGTGAAGGGATCTCTATGAAGCACGCACAAGCGTCAATAAGCCATAAGATGATCGCCAGGCCGAAACGATCTTCGGACTTGAGCAGAATGAAGCCCAACGGCGGCCCTCATGAATTTCTTAAATATTCACGCAGATACAGGGCTCATTCGTTAGTCTGTTTTTAGACAGGAAGCCGCCTCCACCGCCAGAGCAGGCTGGAGCCGATCAAAGACGCGACTGAGGCGGTGGCACCTCTTCCCTTGTCGTTGCTGGCGTTCAACAAAAAAAAAACAGAGTCGAGAGCGTCCAACGTCATTCGGGCTCTTTAAACGTGAGATGCGGCGCTGCCTGGCTGGCTAAGGCCCCGAAAGAAAGGAACACAGTGTCTGTTTGGCACACACTGTGTCACACGGGTGCCGACAGAGTCTAGTTAACCCGGGCCGGCAGCTCAGGCAGCGGTGTCCCGCCGACTGATATAGGGTTAGCTCTGCTGGGTACGGACGGGGGGACGACGGCGCTGGAGCTGGGGGTAGCTCGAATAAAAGAGGAAGCGGTGGCAGTCGATATTAGAACGCTTTTTGCTCTCCCTTTTCCTGCTAATCCACCCGCGCGTCGCGGTACGCTTGCATGGGTTCCCAGGCCCTCGAAGGCCAACGACTCGCCCAACGGCACTCCTTTCTCTCGTCCTTTTTCATTGTGCGTTCAATTTTAAATACAGCCGGCAACGGTGGCAGCAGTGGCGGCGATAGTTGCGAGATGGAGCGATCCGGGCCCCCGAACACAATCGAACACCCCTTCCGACGCAACGCTGCATGCAGGCAAGCAGCTCTTCCAGCTGCTACTGCAGGGAGACGTTCGCATATCCTACGTACGCGAAGGGCACACTCCAACCTTATACATATACATATATATATATATATAGAGTAGGAGGTGCTAAACGCTTCAAATACACGCTCTTTCCTTCATTCTTACTGTTTCCCCCCGTTCCGCACTCTCTCTATACATATGCACACATACACACAAAAGATCAACTTTTTTTTAAAGGAATCTCTTCTTCTCCGTCTTCCTTCAACCCATGCTTCGTCGTTCCTTCTCGTCAAAATCAAACTACTCCGCAAGTGGGTGTTGAATTTTAAATCGCGGACGAGGGGATCCGGCGGGGACTAACCGCTGTAGCGCGAGGCCAGCGCCTAGCGGTGGTTGCGACGGCGGCCGATGACGGCCGCGGTCTGATCGTCGGCCTCGTTGGTTTGGGTGGTTGGTCGGTATACTCACAGGGCAGCACGATCGCGGCGACCCGGTGCGCCTCGCTGGAGTGGTAGAGAGAGATACGAAGGGAAGACGGAGGCAGCGAGAGGGAGAGAGAGAGAGAGGGACTCAGTTAACCTCGAAGCTTCTGAATACTAAATCATTGGCGGTGGCGGAAAAACCTGGCGCCCGACGCTACTCGGGATGGGCTGTCAGTTCGTCCACAGTGTCATACGTACTGCTCGTGTTCATCAGACAATTCTCTCTCTTAGCAGCTCGTTGAGGCTGGTCCCCTTTGGACAATAAAATTTCCGTGAGTTAGAACGACGAACCGTGAGAAGCGAATAGACGCCGTTATTTTTCTGGTAGTTCCACCTCGTAATTTAGGTTCGAGGGTTCTATGGGTGAAGTCTGCGAAAAATGAGAATTTTTTCACCCGGACACGGAGACAGGAATTTGTCACATCTTAATACTATGTATCAACTTAAATACCATTTTAATAACCTATTAAAAAACGAATGTAGACTAGTAGAATTCTTCGATTACGACTAAAACAATTTTATCAGAACTCTGCAGCTATTATTCAAAAAGAATCGTGCGCAAGCCGGCACGAACTGCCTGCTTTAGGCGAACCACCATCTAAACGGATTTGGTACTGACCAATCGCGGACTGTACCTTATAGGTATTATAAATGTACTATCTAGTCATGTGACTGAAATGTGCAGGTCTTTTCTCTTTCGTAATTTTCACGTCAATAAAACAACCTTCGTGAGGAGGCAGGCCAACACGAAAGGTAAAGCCGTTCTCGATTTTCTGCGTGTGGTCCCACCTGCTCCAATCTCATATCACTTTCACTGAGCAAAATTATATAAACACCAACATTACCAACTTAGCCAGCCTCACTTTTCATTTGCGATTACTGTTTCAAATTGCTGAATAAATTCTGCGTGGGAGATCATCGATCCGAGTTGTCAGTTTCTTCTGCGCGTTGTGCTGGTTATAGCATTGTGTGATCGCTTCTGATCATGGCTCCTGATTCAACGAAGGACACCACGAGCCAGCCCGGCGCTCTTCGAGCCAGCGTAACAACTTGTCCCATCATGGCTTTGTCCTCGGTGCCTCCTGAGCTCTTTTCTCTACCGCCTCTGACGCTCTACTGCGTACCGTTTTTTTTCCCACATTCTCCCGCTGTTCACCCCTCCTCCTCATTCCACGATCAGAGAGCGGGTAGCCCTTCTTTTGCTGGACAGCCCTCTGCCCTGTGTTGGCCTGTGAGCCGTGTGTCTCCGAGTGATTAGCCTTCCTGACTAGTGACTTCTGCTTCTGTTCCGCTCCGCTCTGACCCAAAGAGCCCGCTCCCGTCCACTAGACTGCTGCTGCTGCTGCTGGCTGGAATACTATGCCTAAGCCTTGGGCGCCCCACAAGGCCCAGGCTATAGTAGGGAGGAGTGGTCTGCAAGGCCCCTTCGGTCAGCAGCCGGCCACCGCTCGATGGCCACCGCTCGATGGCCACCGCTTCGTGAGCCGTGGTCGGCCTCGGCGCGGCGATGGCCGTCTCTTTGTGAAAAAAGCGGGGGGGGGGGTGGAGAAGCGCCACAGACTTGGCAAAAGCGAACAGGGCCGAGAAGCCGAACAGGGTTTCAAGCGAAACTTGTTTAAAAAGGACGCTGTCGCTCAAGCAGCAGCCGCATCTACTACTGCTGCTGCTGCTGCCGCCTCATCCAACGAGGACTCCTCCGTCTTATTCTTCAACTTCGTCGTCTTGCGCTGTCTTCATCGTCGTCGTCGCCGTCGTCCTCGCCCTCATCCTCGTCGTCAGCGGCGCGGCGCCATGTCTTTTTTGTGTGTTCCTGAGTATCCGCTGTGGTGCGGCCGTACTGCGGTGCTAGAGCTGAAGAGCCAACGAACGGTGCCTGGACAGAGAACGGGCAGGAGGACGGTCGGCGGCAGTTCCTTTGTAGCGGCGCCGAGCGAGCAGGGCCGACCAGGACAACTAGCCCTCTGCGTCGTTCAAGAGGCCTACCCACGGGTGACGCACGCTCATACAGGCACCGGTGGCAGTGCCGCCTCTAACAGCGGCCGCCCGACGAAGCCATCGGCCCGTCGGTGAGTTCGCCCAAAATCATCCCCCTTTGATCCGCTACCGCCAGCAGATCCACTACTGGCCGCCGCTTTGGGGTCTATCCTGCGAGACCATACAGACTTGCATAAGGGCTAGGGACAACGGAGGAGTCGCCCGGCCCTTTGCTCCCGTTGTGTTCTAGCTCAAGTACCGCGCTCACATTACAGTTTAGTCTCTCCCTCTCTCTCCCTCTTTCTCTCTCTCTCTCCCTCTCTCTCTCTCTCTCAAGACGAGATGTCAAGGAAGAGAAGTGGAAACAGTTGTGCTAGCACGATACGAAAAGATGAAGCCTCTGGGAGGTTTTTACTTATGTATATAATTGAAATATCACATCATTCAACTGCGAGCTCCTGAAATTCACGACCGTTTTAGACTCGAATCGTTTAGTGTGCTCTCTCAATGCGCTCGCTCATGTCTATAAGATTACAGATGCTGTTCACTGATCTCTACCCATATTCCCTTCTGAATGACGTGAGAAAACGATACATTTAGGCGTACAGTACATACAAGCCAAATGTCGAAAAACCACCGGAATGACGTAAGGGTAATGCAGGTGGTTTGGATCTGGGGCCTCCGGTTCGAATCCCATACACAGTTATACATACGAATCGATACGGTATTCACATGCAGATTTATCAATATATTTATTAAAAATAATAATAATAATAATAAAGCTGTCAGAATCATAAGAAAGCATCATACAAATACGGGCTCCGAACCGAGCAAACACACGAGGCCCAACATGGAAAGTGTGTCCCTTGCATTAGTTCCGTTGGCAGGGAAGTTGTCACATATGAATTCGCCTCTTGTCTTTATCTCCTTCCATACTTGTCGCTGCTGAGGTGCGAGGAAGATGTACGAAAAGCAGAGATTGGTGAAAAGTTAAAAGAAGAGATTCTGGACTTGTGGCCCTCACTACCGGCACTGACTCGCATGCTTACGACCGGGCAACGGCGGGTAGATTCTCCTCCGAGACATCTCGCGCAGTTCGTTATTTGTACATGAAAACTCACACTGCGCTCAGGACCAATGGATATAGGTTAGCAGCAGCAGCCGCAGGTGAACACTTAAAGTCGGACACAGCATGAAGAAACGACACAGCGGTAGAGATTTGCGTTGCTTTCCGCTCTGCTGCTGCTGCTGCCCTAGAATGGAATCGACAGCTCTAAGGGCCTGCATCATCCTCGTGGCGACATAAAAATTGTCCCTTCAATGCCTCCATAGTACCAACTGTAGTTGTAGCGCTGGGCGGTGTAGTCGTAGTAGTAGAGAGAGAGCCAGCAGTGGCAGTTGTCGCGGCCGCTGATTCGACAACGGCAGTCTGCGAACTTTTTCAAGATAGCAGGTGCCAGATGCCCAGGTGCTAGGTGCCTCTCTTTCGGCAGTTACAGCTCAGTGGCAACCTTCTGATTTGCTCACGGTCTGCTCACTTCGCTACGGGCAGCTCAGTTTGGAATGTCGTACCTCGTATAGGCTGCCAGTGTTAGCAGAAATAGACTTAGAGTACATGTGGGTGTACAGTTAAGAGAAAAGTAGGATTACAACAGTTGGAGCAGCAACTGTTTTACATGTAAGCCAGCCTATGTTTTCCAACCTGTAAACCTAATTTTGCCTCCTTCAGTCGCATCTTGCGGCGGTTACGGACGCAAGTTGGAATACAGATGGAATTAGCTCAGGTTGCTCTGACGTCACCCCTGACGACCGAAGGTGGCCACGCTCGGCCACTATCTGGCAAACCGCAAGCATCACGCTGCAAGCAAACCAAATTCCACGTACGGAAGTCAGAGCATACACGAGGGAAATCCTAAGGAAAATACCTGTAAAACCTGAAAATCCTGAGAACTTACGATGAGACACAGACAATGCGATTCGAATTGGCGTCACCCTTGGATCTATCGCCGAAGTATTGCAAAATTATAATACCAGCGAGCAGAGGCGACAAAAGCCCCATCGTCTTCGAGTTCCACTACAGAAAGATGACGCTAGCGAATAAATAAAACGAAAGTGCAATGGGCAAAACCAAATGTTTCGATCGGGTCAGATCGTCAAGGCTTGTTCGGGGCTGGGCACAAAGTTGGCTTGATGCTGGTCGATTTGGAGGCAACCACTTCAAGTGTGGCGACCGCCCATATATGTGACAGGGCGTTAGTTGGATAGTTGGACATTATTCATGGTTGGTACCGCAGGTGCGCGCCGCAGCGGGCAAGGCCCGCTCTAGCGTTGGTTGCTGCTGGACCGCTGGCTGGTTGGTTGGTCAGCCAGGCAAGGGGTGCTGCCTTCTGGAGTTCGACCGACCGAACGACTGCTCCTGCTGCTATCATCCTCTATGCCTCTAGAGGTGATATTGCGCCTAGAGGTGATGGCGGCGATGCCTAGCAGCAGGTTCGCCTCGTTCGCTAGGCGATTCGGTGCCGTTGCGGCTGCTGCTGCTGCTGCCGTTGCTGCCCGACACTGCCGATAGATAAGTGGCCTTCTCGCCTCAAACTTTTTATTAAAAGTTGGCCCACACCTCGCCTTTTCTTCGCTATGGCGGCCCCGGCAGCGACTCGACCCCAATATCCCCCGATCCCGCAGAGTCCGTTTGGCCTCTCCTGACTGTCCAACTTCTCTCTCTCTCGCTTTCACGTTCGCTTGTTCGCTCACTGCTCAGTATCGTCCGCTATCCTGTCTGCGCCTTCCTTTTCCCAACTGCTTTCCCCTATGCCTCGGTGCTGCTGCTGCTGGTGGTGGTGCACCTCTTGTTGGTGGCAGCAGCAGCAGCAGCAGTGGCGGTTTTTCGCCGCCATGCCCTGTCCGGTCCGACCCCCGTGGCCCCACTTTTTTTCGTCCCTAAAATGGAAAACTTATTCGTTGCTGCGGCTGCCTCCCGTTTCTCCTTTCCTGCCCCCCCCCCCCCCCCACCGCCCCCTCGCGCTGTCGTATCCAAACGAGGGAACCGAGATGGCCAGGCAGAGATGGCCAGTCTAGCGATGGCTGGTTGGGCTGGTCGCGGTTGTGCTCAACTCCCAACGTCCAAGTGGAGATGGCCCCACTGGTGGCCCAGTGAAACGCCGTTTCTCAGCTTCAGCCGCCCTATATTTTCCCAGTCTTTTTTTTTGGCCCCAGCCGAACGAAAGCCCATC
Organism: Stratiolaelaps scimitus; assembly: GCA_019614645.1. Taxonomy (NCBI): domain Eukaryota; kingdom Metazoa; phylum Arthropoda; class Arachnida; order Mesostigmata; family Laelapidae; genus Stratiolaelaps; species Stratiolaelaps scimitus. Next base: position 16,413,184 of record JABWDB010000005.1, read on the forward strand.
TCAGACTTTCGTCGTCGGCAGCGGCTCCATCCGCCGGCCAACACGAAAACCGGATGGAGCGCGCCAAACCACGCCTGTCCGTTGTGGCCTTTCTTGATCTTTTGCATTACTCGACCGGCCTCGAAGTGGTAGCCGAGCGGGGGTAGATAGCATGATACAGCCACGACTGTCTCGGCAGGCAACGGCCACATGCAATAGGAGAAATCCTATTGCTGCTACAATGTTAGCTATATTTTCTCCTCTTCCTGCAAGTATTCTAGCCTGTCCTGTACACGATGTCGTCGTCGTCGACATCGCCCGCTCTTCGTACGTTCGATAATGTCAGAAAAAACCCAATACCGCTGGCCAACAGGGAAATGAACGAGCGCTCCGTGAAACTAAGCGTCGTCATGGAGAGTGGCAGAGGTCTCGAAGTTTCACCATCGATGATTGCCGGTCACCCCCGTGCCTAATAGATTTTTTCGATTTGTACTCGTCGACTCGTGGCGACGAGCTTTCGCACCGCTTTGAATACCCTCCAATCCTAACCAAGTAATATCATACAACAACGACTGTTTATTCCGAAAGGACAAGTTACGTCGGCAATGAAACAAGTAGAAATATATCGTGCTACAAATGATCGCGTTAGTAGATATGGTGTTCCTAGGTGTTCCTAGTAGGTATAGAGTCTTAGGTACATGGTGTTCCTTGGTCCAGTGTCTTCTTCAAATAGCAGCATTTATTTATAGCTATTGATCTATATTGCTCTAATGTTTTACTGACAGGTATATGCCTAATTCATTAATGAGAGAAAATCCACCCCGCTTGAATTTTTGTTATTATGACTACTCTATTTGTCACTCGTTTGCTTACACATGGCTGTGTTTCACGGCGTACCACCACTGTGCAGCACAATATAACGTCGGTACTACGACAAGCACCACAACGGCCGCCGCCCGGTGGGTAGATGTAAAGCGGGTCTCAATGCCCAGCAAAAGTGGTCCCATTCACGCACACATAGAGCACCAGCACAAAGCCGGCAGATGAAGATGGCTTTCCTTGCGCCTTGGTGCCGCGAGTGGGGTATAAGTTAGCTTCTAGCGCCATCGCAGACGGCTGCGTTCCTTCTCTCTCTCTCTCTATCTCTCTCCCTCTCTTCGTCAGTCACTGATGTGCTTCAAAGCGTTCACGGCTGCTGACCTCACTTCGAAAAGTTGCGGAACGTTGGCCATATCATCCCATCGGGGGTCAGAGGCATCCAATCTCCCATTTCGACCGCCCAGCCGGCAGCCTTCTAATATACTTTGCCGACGGTCACCGGCTGCTTCTGCTTGGCCAGCTTGTCCACCTCAGTATGACTCTATGGTGTCGGCTGCTCTGGGAGGCATGGGCATTGGTGTATGGAGGTCTGGAGGACGTTCGTACGAGCATGTATATATACGCGAGTCTGTCTGAACAGCGACAAAGGCAACGTCTACTCCGCCCTGTCTAGTCAGGGGTGGCTGTTCTAGGCCGCTACGGTCGGTCGCCTTGGTGTTCGACGGGTAATAATTCTTGTTCCCGTTAAATAAGGTGGCGTCGTTGAGCTAGAAGGTTATTCGTGGCGAAGGATTCGTCTCCTTATTTTCTCACGGCCGACTCGCGAAGGTTGCAGTCGCTTCTCCTGCTCGCTCCTTGACGGTTTCGAAACCGCTACATCTCGAAGCCTGCATCGCTGCCCTAGATCCTCTGCCTTCAGCCATCGTCAGCAGCAACCGTCACCGGCAACGATCTTCAGCAATGGCGGCTTCGGCTCTAAACATTGAGAGAACTAGCTTGCCATGCCGACGTGGGAAGGCCAAGAAGAGGAGCAGGCCTGAGCTTGGTAGGACAACAAGGCGGGGACTCGATGGCTGTCGTCAAGTTTTCTCTTTGCGTTCGCGTCTGTCGGTCTGTCCGCCAGGCCTTCCGTTCAGCTCTGCACTGGTATTCCTCCTTTTCTTTCCCCGTTTTTCTGCAGTTCAGCCTGCACTGCCTTTCGCTGGCGAACGAACTCCTCCTGCGCGACACACTACAACGAGCGTTCATGCCAGGCAATAGCCAGTGGCCAGGCTTCTTCTCCTCTACTCGATGCGATCCCACTGCTACCTACTGCCGCTGTAGCCTCTGCCGTCGCTGCTATGCGAAAGTCCCAGGAGTAAAGTGTACAGAGTCTCGGTCGGTCTCAGGGGGAGTCGACGGGACATGTCCGATAGATGTGCCCCTCGGCCAGTGATGCATCCGCCCTGCCGCTACTGCTACGCCAGCCAGCCAGCCGTCTCCTTGTGCGTGGCCTGCTTTTCCCGCCTGCTGACCCCAGGCGCCTGGTCTTCCCGTTCAGCCTCCCAGGCCCCTTTCCCCGTTCCCCTATCCGTCGCGTTCTTCGTTCACCCTGCTCGTTGCCTTTAGCTCGCGTAGAGCCTCCGGTGCTCCAGCCTCGCATCTCCTCGTCTCCTGACCATCCAACGAGCCTCCGACGGGCGGCCAGGTGGGTGTCGGCCTACTGTCTACCGACAACCATGAAGCCTGAGGAGAGGGTATGTGTGCGCGAACGAAGGAGTATTATCGCGAGCCACGGCTACCGGCTATCCACAAGCCGGAGAGCTCGATTAGGTTCTTCAAGGCGTGCCGAATATCCCCTTAAGGGGGAACGCTGATGGGACGTCGAAGGGGTCGACCAGACGAGCCAGTCTAAGGTGAACGTTGTCCGAGAGAAGGACGGCCGAAACGCACAAGTCCGGCACAAGCTAGCCGACGTTTCCGACGGTTCTTGGGGGGGGCAGGCGGGCGTCGTATGAGAGAGAACATGAAACGACGAACGCGACGGGACAAGTGACGAACTGGCGATGGACGTGACGCCCTCAATCGGCATGAGGCACGCGGTTGGCCAATGTGGGGTACACTCCCAGCCCCGTCCGCTCTCGGTTACCACAGAGGGGAGCGCAGTCACAGCTACAACTCGATGAACGAGTAAACGCCCCGGCCGCGTTTCCACCTCACCACGACCGGCATCGAGTAGCAGCAGCAGCATCTCGGCCAGTTTCTTGTCGTTGTCTCTCGTTCTTGTAATCAACCAACTAAATAGTTGATTGCCTATCGTGACTGCGTCAAGAATTGTGCTTATAATAAAGCTATATGTGTAACTACGAACAGCACGAACAACGAATACTTTTTTGACACACGTTTTGTGGCTGCGGTCTGACATTTTAGACCGATACATACGATGGACATTCGTCCAAGGGAAAGAAGGAAGGAAATTATGGGAATTTCGTTTAAGTCGGAGGCCAGTTAGTTTTTAATCGCCACTCGAATGTCAAACTAAGCCCCCAGTAGCCTAAGTGGCAAGTCTATCGGAGCTGATGAACCGTAAGTCAAAGTTCATAGTCTTTCGCTCAACGTTGTCGTAAGCGCTCAACTATACATATATCTAATCCACCCTTTCAAATAACATTGTGAGGAAGTTCGTCGTAACTATATGTATATGTAATTACAGCACCGCAACTACCGCAAGCGCGAGCCAACTACAAATTGCTCTATCAGTTCCTCATGACGTTACGATCTACGAGATCGAGAGCTGCAGTCAAACAATACATTGGAATACAAATATAACTATATATAGTAATTAATTACTATATATAGTTATATTTGTATTCCAATGTATTGTTTTACTACAGCTCTCGATCTCGTGGATCGCAACGTCATGAGGAACGGATTTAAGCCGGGGACGGCTTCCCCTCCCTGGGTACCGCTTCCGGGTTTGACGGCATAATGAGTCACTCGAGACTTTCACATATATACAAATATATATATATATTGTAAATATATAGCGAAACTATTGGCTATAACTATTTTTCTCTCTCTTATTAGTATTGCTCACTTGAATTAAGCTAGATGGCCGTCTGTATCATACGAATTGTGTGTCGTGTTCAGTTGTACGATATTCATCAGCGTGATGGTCGCACAACCTGAGAACGGATCTTGCTGCCGCTCACTAATTGTCTCATTCCGAATGTCAAATTGTCTCCCACAACCGTCGCTGCTGCCGCCGACAATCCTGATATGCCATCTTGTCTGCCCATTTCGGTTGCTGGCCGAGTAGACTACGACGTCTCCGAATGTCAACGCTACAATGTCTTCCCCTGTTTGTCTCCGCTTTTGACGGTTACGCTCCTATCCCCACTAGGTCTGATCGAGAAAAGACTCCGACCTCCTCTCAAAGTATTTGCCCCTCCGCATCTATCTATCTCTCTCTCACTCTCGCCTGGTCCCTCGTTGTCGAGTTCGGCAATCTTCTTTTGGTTGCTTTCTCCCGCCCGTTCCTATCGGGCCGCCGTTCATCCGCTGCCGCCACTGCCGCCGTGCTGCGCGTCGTTCGTTTTTCGGCTTTCAATTTTATTTGTTCTCTTGTGCGCGCTGATCAATATCGTAACGATATCCGAGATTTTCATCCCCCTGGGGACAGCGAACGGAAATCGGCCGCTTGCTACTGCCGACAACTGTCGCTTTTCGGGAGGGCCTTCGGCCAGACACTGGCATCAACAGCAACGGACGGGGTTTTTCGTGCCGCTGAGTCCTCGTGAGTCCGGTCGTCCGTTGGCTCGCAGTCGGCTCGTGTCGCCCCCCCCCCAGTCTGTCCACTCCAACGCCAAGCATTTCGTCTCTCGTTGGTCCGGTCCGATCTGCTCTTCTCTTGGGCCTCGCATGCTCGCTTTTCTTCTCGTTGCCGGCGTGCAGGATGGCTGGGTCTCGGATAGTCTTCTCCTAGGCAGTGCCAGGACGAAGAAGTCCTGCAGCAGGCGTGGAACGCGTCATTCGGCCACCACCGCCCGTGGGAAGCACTAGCTCTAGGCCCGTGGCAAGAAGCGGACGGGGAAGCCTGCCGCTACTACTGCTGAGGCTGGCTGTCGAGGTGTCCCTTACTTTATTTCGTGTCCAGCAACGAATTCCCAACCAGCCCCTCTACGAACTTGTCCCCCATCTACGTTTCGCTGGGTTCTCGTCTCGGTCTCCGGTGTTCTCCTGGCGAGGTTTTCATCCTCTACTCCTGAGGACAGAGAGAGAGAGAATGGGAAGGATAGGGATGGCTCCCTTCCAACCTCCCCTCTTCTACACTCGGCTCGGGTCGTGGCATCCAACGCTTTTCTTGTCGTGGTCCTCGTCCTCGCCGCCTTTTTCCCCTTCAGCTTTTACCTCGACGACCTCCCTTGAAGGCGACCGATGACCGGCGAGGTCCGTCCGTTCCATCCGAGTTATAGGCGTCGTCCGTCGCTGAACGGGAACAAGTGAAAGTGCCTTTCTTGCTTCCACCACTCGCCGCCCCCAATCGTTGCCCTCGTCCTCCCCGTTTCCTCTCGGTTGTTTCCCTAGTTCGCGTTCTCGTCGGCTCGCTCGTGTTGTCCGACATCGGAGGTGCTGGATAAAAGCAGGAGGACTACGCTGAGGAGCTGGTGGTTGTGCTGCTGCTGCTGCTGTGTATAGACATAGGGGTGCAGGCACCGAACGTATCGGCGTGAAGTATAAACGGCCGAAAAAGCAGCGCGCAAGGGAAAACGAATACTAGAGGAAGCCGAGGCTACCTACAAGCGACTCACTGCGACGCATCCACACGCACAGACAGACTATACGAGACACTACTGCGGGAGGATACGGCCAGCACCTTGACACTGCGACACTTTGTCCCCATGGACACCGGCAGCCGTGGCACCTCTGGGCGACGTAGAGTCGAGTCGATGTCAGGGCAAACGACATTCAGTTGCACCTCAGCGTGTTGTTCAACGGCTGGCGGCCGGCCAGTGGCCAGCGTGAACTTCTGGTACGGCATGCCAATCTTCGTCCTGCTCGGCTGCTCAGCTCCGCAGTTCCCTCAGCCGTTTTCTCTGCCCTATTCACCTGAAGAGGCGAGCAGCGTGAGCACAGAAGTGCAGCCGTGGATCTTCCCGCTGCAGCGTCCCCATCGGAGACAAAAGCGACAGAAAATAGCGAGACAGAAGAAGGGGAGCGATCGAACGACCACTAGACGAGGTCGTCCGCGACGAGCGGAAAAGACGACGGACGGGATGCCTCGTCGTGGGCCGCCAACGGTCGATCTGCCAGGGCAGGAGAAGGCCACCGTGCCTGGTGTCACCGAGTGGCTTCTACTCGCTCGCATCCAGATTACGCCACGTGGCCTCTGTGGTCTTGTGGTTTACATAGAAAGATAGGCCGAGACACGGATAGGGAGACGGAGGAGGGTGGAGCGAGAGAGAAGGAGAGATGCACTAACACAGTACCTTGGAGTAGCCAAGGGAAACTATTCTATAGCCACAAAGGTTTCTTGGCAAGAGATTCTCGGTCGAAAGATTTGCCTGCCGGACCGAGTGAGCCAGCCAACCTTTCACGTTGCTGTAGGTGGGTTGCTTGGTCATTGGAGCTGCTGCAACTACACGAGTTGATGTTGTCGAGTGAACCGAGTCGAGTTCAGCACGCTACCGCGAACAGGGTTCGATGAGAGTAGAGCGGACTTAGGTGTCAGTCACGTCCGCCGCGTGCCACAAGTTGAGTTCACCGCAGCAGCCGTCACAGCCGCCAGCGACGTCATCGCGTACGCGGTAACAGGTAGGGGGGCAGCAGAAGCCTAGCAGCAAAGCTTGCGAACCGCAGGAGCTGCTGCCTAGAGTAGGCCAAGGCGTGTTGCTCTCTACGCCTTAGTAGTATCACTCTGCGCCACGACTGCATGGCTCCCTGAGAACCATGGAATACCCGAGGCACGCTCGCGACAAAAAGCTCTCTGATGGTTAAACGAAGGCTGTGAAGGTGAACAGACAGTGGATGCTGGCAGCCGCCTGCTGGGTACCGGCATGTACATAATACTACGGTGGCTGAGCGTGAGCCTGTGAGCGCGTTTGTGCGTATGGGCTAGTGAGTTTTGCCCGTCCAGCATTGCCAAGGCCCTGCGTCATGCCGGCTGCTTGACAGGCTTTTTTCTCGTTGGCAGGACGTTTTTCGCTGGCTGGCTGGATGGCCTATCGGGGCCACCATGGCTCCCCTTTGCCTCGAAAGCTTACGGTGGTGACTTCAGAGATTACCATAAGGGTGCGGCTTGCCGGTATGTGTGGCCCCCAGGGCCTGACCGACCGCCCAAAGACAAGCAAGCGGTCGTTGCGTCTGATCCAGGCAGAGGGCCCTTTTCGGCGGCAACTATCCAACTCCCAACCAGCCAACTCAGCTACCAGCATGGCGTGCGTCTCTAAAAACACTTCCAACTTCGAGCACCAGCGATGGGGCCGAGGGCCCCAGCTACTGCTGTAAGGGCCAGCACTGAACAGGGCTAGAGTGGGGGATTCCTATGAGTGCCTGCCATTCGACAAATAGGGGTAAGTTAAAGAGATAAAAGAAAAATGCACCTTAGGGACCCTCAGCTGACTGCATGCACCTCTTCTCTCCTGTTTGGGTGTTTTCTCGGTCCGCTTTTTCTCTGTCTCGCTCGTGCGCTCTCCCTCTGGCGGCTGAGCTTCGGACGGCTTGGACGACCGATAGCACTCGCTTTGCAAATTTAGGAATGAGGGAATTAGGCACCAGAGGGCGATGTGAAGGCAAGGCATATATCGGGGCAATGATGAGAGCGTAGGGGAAAGCTCGTTCGTATGTCCCGCTGGAGTGACCGTCTAAGCGCAATGGTTGGAACGGACGGTATTGGTTGGCTTTGCTGCCGGCAGCAGACAGAGCGGGAACGAGAGAGCCAGCTGAACCCATGCACCAGTGACCGACGAACGACCAAGTATGATTCCCCCCGCGGCAGTAACCGCTATCTGAACCAGAGCCTTGTCTGGCACTACAGGAGCAGCCCGCTCCTCTTCAACTGGCCTGGCCGACTATACAAACCCGGTGGCAGTTCGCCATCTACGACCGCGTTGCCTCACCCCCTCCCCGCCCGCTGCGAACACACCTTGTAAGCTCATGCAGGCCGCATCGTGTATCTAGGCTCCTCGCAGCGGTTGTTGGTCGACCGCTTCTCTAGTTCGCTGTTCATATGACCGGATTTGGCCAATGGTCAATGCTAAGGTGAAGCTCTGGGATTGTCGGTCTGGTCGGCCGGCAATTCTCGCCCTTACTATACCCCCCACACGCTTCCCCCCGAATCGCAATACCTCTCATCCCCTGACTCGCACTTCACCCCCATTTCGCCATCGTCCGTTCTCTTCTCTTATCCTGCCTCGATTTCTCGCTTCCTGAGGGATCCGTTCTCAGATACTGATGCGTCGCAAGAGGGCTATGACGACGCGAGGCTCCAGTTCAGGAACTGAGGCGCACGCAGCAGCGTCTCGCTTCGCTTTCGTACGACGGACTGGCTTCCAATCTCGTGTTGTGTTGTAGTGGGCAGCTTGCAGTCCAGAGTTGTCCATGCATGTCCATGGTCTCTTACTTTCGTTCTCTCAGTTGCTATCTCTCTCTCTCTCTCTCTATCAATCTCTCTCTCTGTACGCAGCCAAGGTTGAGTCTCGTCGCAGGAGAGGCAGAGATGGATATGCATCACTGGCATATCTTACTTATCGTGGCTACCGACCTGCAGTCAAAGTACTACACAAGCGGAAAAACATGACTGGAGTCGTCTTCGCACCGCGGCCATCTCTGCCATCCTCATTTCTGTTCTTCCTTAAGATGCTTCCTGTCCGAGGGCCAGGAAGCCACCATCCGTCCGTCAGCGGAGCCTATTCGAATGTTTATCAATTTTCGAAGAAAGGACCGGCCCAGAGGGAGGGCGTGTCGTCTAGATCCGCCTGATGCCGCATCGGTCCGGATCTGCTGCCTGCCGACAAAAACGCGGCGGCAGCAGCAGCAGCAGCACATTGGCACAAAAGCAACGTAGACCAACCTTGGCATATGAAGCGCCCTCTTAGATCTAGAGTTTGTCCGAGTCCGGAGGAGAAAAGTTTTGCGGATAAGCGAGCGAGCGAAGCGAGTAAGCGAACGCGAAAGTGCGCGCCAAAAACTTCTGAAATTGCCAGTGCTTTTCGTTCCAACACCACCTTCACCGCAAGTGGCGGCGGCGGCGGCGGCGAGTTTGGTGTTGGTGGAACGTAGTCCCGCGATGCAGGACATGCCAGGTACCACCAGTGAGTGAGGTTGTGTCCACCCTTGCCAATCCAACCTCCAGTGTGCTTGCCTATCAGCCACCCTGGCCAGTCACCGGGTCGGAGCTTGTTGTTCGTTGTCTGCGGGCAGTGGCCTGGATAGGCTTGGTCCAAAGTTGGGTCAGACAGAAGGACGTAGGGGTAGATCAGCAAGATCAGAAGAAAGACAGAGATCAGGGCGCAGTTGGGGGGGGGGGGGGCGGGGGGCGGAGGAGGGAACTGGCTCGAGCATGGTGTTGGTAGGCTGAGCCACTACTCGTCTCGCAGCGCTGCACTCCAGCGCGCGCACACACGCACACAGACTATACCCCCATGCTGCCCGTACCCGCTCTGCTCTGTCCAAGCGAGGCGTATCCCTCACGGCAGTCCCACACAAGGTCTGGCCTCCTAGCTAGCTGGCAGGATTCGGATGCAAATAAGCTTAGTGTGCCGAGAAGTGGACGGTCGACCGCCGCGGCAAGTGAGTGCAGCAGCGGCGGTGGCGTCTGAAGAGAAAGCGGACGAACAGACAGACCAGTTTACTCCGCCGAGGAAGGCGACTACCGATCTACTGACTGGCCAGAAGTAGAACTACAACTGAGTAGGGACTGCGAGCCGCCTCGCGACGAAAAGAAGAAGAAGAAGCAAGGGGTCACTTGGCCCTCGGGCTGGTGGCGTCTCGCTTAGGATAGGGAACTGCTTCTTGGTTGGGGGCCTTTCGCTAGACCTTCCTCATGCATTCCCTGCGTCAGAGTGCTAGTGGTGGTGGTGGCGGCGGCGGCGGAAGCCTCGGCGGCCGTGGCGGCACCGGACGAAAAGAACGCTGCTCCTCCTGCCTGGTGGCAGCGGTCTGTCGCCGGAGACTGAACGCAGAAGGACAAACGCTCCGGATTTGAATTCGCCTGGGGCTGTGATGCCCTGTCCAGTGACCCCCTCCCATCTACGCTAGTCGTCGAGTGCTCTGGCGGGGATGCTGGCATGCTAGCAGCTCCGCGTTGGTCCACCATCATGTCCGCCGCACCGTTGGCTCACATCGCGGCCACCTCCCCGTTGGCGATGGACGGCAGGCCCAAAAAAAACGGCGGAGAGAAACGAACCTGGTGCAGTTGCTGGCGGCGGCAGCGGCGTCGCGTAGGCAAGACCGCGCAGGTTGCCTTGTCTTGTTAGCCTGATGGTGTCAGCGCACGGCGTGGCCGGAGGCCTTGGCCAAGACGCTTCGTCCCCCCTCGCCCCTCGACATGCGCCTGCCCCTCGAGTTGACCCCTAGCTACGATGAGAGACAATTGAATTGCCAGCTGGCGAAGCTTCGTTGGACTTCGTTCGGCCGGTGTTGGTCCGCCGTTCAGCTGTGTGTGCACCGGACACTTACGCCCAGGGCCATGGTGCTATTGATTGGTTAAGATCGAATTTTGCCTCTTTTTACAGAGCAGAACCAACGGCTGCCGCTCCCGCAGCAGCTAAAGCGGTGAAGACTAGAGCGAGCAGTGGCATCGAGGGCAGTTGTAGTGGCACACTAGCCGGCAATGACGCGATCCTGCTAGCAGGATAGAGCAGAAAGAAACGCAAGCAGCACTGGTAATGGTGCTGGTAAGTAGTAGCCGTAGTAGTCCACTAACCGCAGCAGTGGGCCAGAGGCCAGAGCAGGTCGAACGAGCGACGCCGAAGGACTAGCGGGAACTGCGTTGATTCGGTTCACGAACAGAGAGAGAGAGAGCGAGAGATATCCAGTGGTGTTGGTGGATTCGATGACGGTGGGCCTAGAGGCCAGGCAGGGCGGAGAGGTCGGGCAAGCGAGCGAGCGGCGGCGGACAGCCGGCCGGCCGGCAGCGCCGTTGTGTATGGCCTATCCTTCCTGTCGAGAAAAGGAAGCCCCTTCGACAGAAACGAGCCGGGCGCCGAAACGAACGGGCGAACGAGGCATCGTATCCCGGCGTTCTACGCCCGCGGCAATGCTGACCCGTCGCTGACCTCCCACCGGCCTGCAGCTCACGGTGGCCTCAGTCCGTCCCATCGACATCGACGCGGCCACCGCAACCATTGCCGTTGCTGCTGTCGCGGCTTGTCCCAGCCATAGAGGGCTGGGCCATCGCATGGGGCGCCTTGTCCCGCGAAAGACGAGCTAAGAAGAGCTTGCCCATTTTGCACAAATGCTGGCAATTTGTTGGTGTCACGGAACCGGCATAGCCACCGCCACCTCCGCTGCTGCTGCTGCTCAGTTCACAGTTGCGGTAAGCTGCTGAAGACTTCGCTAGACTAGGCCAAAGAACACAGCTAGGCGAAGATGCGTTCTTCAGAGGAAGAAATATACTATGTATTTTACTACTATTGCTGTATAGGCACATGACCTCGAGGTTTGGACATAACGAGCTATACAGAAGACCTCTTCCGCGGCAATAAATGAACCTCTGAAAAAAAATGGGAAAGTGCATACGAGTACGAAGACTACAATTTGCGTTACACAAATAACTATCGTAGCTCTCCTATCCTCGCTATAGGTACTGTTCGTCTGTTGATTTCCACACTAACACAAATAAATACAATTCGATAAATTAATGACGTTTCTTTTATGTGCATTTTAGACACATGTGCTGCTGCACATGTTACGGAACATTTTCGAATGTCAATACGAGAATAGCTTGACAAGTTTTGAACTTAACTAAAACAAATCAACCAAATCTATCTAGCTTCACACCTGAGCCGCTCAAGGGCGAACAGCTAAACTGGCTTCAATCCAACGTACGCAGTTCACCGAAACTACACAGTGCTCAATGCGGAGTGCGGTAGAGCCTGGTCACATTGATGTTTTTTGGCGGACACTTCGAGGGTTCATTAGCAGTCGTATACTATAAGTATCACGTTCGCAATCCAATCGCCCGCGTCATCGACATGAGATATTATACCGTTGGATTTGTGCTTTTCTTTGTGTGTCCGTGTGTACGAGCGTGTCTGAGCGTAACACAGGTATCGCTATATAACACACATATATCTAGTTTACGTCTATGACGCACCAGCGGGGCGGTGTGCCCCAGGGCAGTGTACGCATTTATTTTCGGAGAGAGACCATCAGTCGGACAGCTGAAGCGACAGAGCCGGCAAGCTAACCAGCCGATAAGGTGGCGGTTCCCGTGACTCGTCCCGCACTTGGCGAGACTCGGGTCGCGCGGCTCACCCTGCTGCTAGAAGATGTAGCTATTGGGTCGTCGTCGAATAGATGAGAAAGGCCTGACCGCCAGCCGTCATCTCCAAAGAGCCGCCGCCTATGTAAGAGACTCTTAGGCCAATGTCCCCCCTGTGCGCCAATGGGCTGATTTCTATCTGAAATCGTTCCTTCACTTGTATCTCTGTCTGCAAAGCCGGTTTGAGCTAAGCTCGTCTCGTACTGCTGCGGTTAGAGATGATAAAGCCACTTCGGCTACTGGCGTTGGCCAGTTTGCAACTCGTCTACAAAACCGGCCGTCTCAATCGTCCTCTCGACACGTTGAGGTGACTGTCCGTCGATTGAACGTTTTCCGACGACTGTGGCCACGTCCTTCTCTGACTAGAGCTCGCGCGACTCCCAGTCTCGCTAGCATGACAGATGCAGCAGCCTCGCTGGCTTTGCACTGATGGCGCTGGCCATAGAACAGAACGGGTCCTGCTCTGCTACGCGATGGCTAGCGGTGTCGAACTTACGAGGCGAGGCGTATCGTAGCTTGATTCTGAGTGAGTGGCGACGTCTCGGTGTGTGTTCCTGTGTGTATACACTCAAGCTGGCGGCTGCCAGGGACGCTGGCTCGCCGGGCATCGCACGGGCTGTTAGCGCTCCACGGAAGCGGCACAAATGACCTCCAATGCGAAACGGATGGCCGCCAAGTCTACGGGCGATCTACTCTTGTTAGAGGCAAGCGGAAAGCGCCCATATGTTGTCTACGAAGACAACAACGAACCACGGCACCGAACTTTCTCCTCTTCTCTTCTGCCACGAACCAAAGCACGTTCCGGTTCTACGGAGAAGGACCCGAACACTGGACACGTTGGCAGTTGTTGCCGACGCTGGCAGTGTCGGCCTGTAGTTGGCCATCGCGGGCTCGACCCCGCCCGCCACCGGCATAGTGTTGTTATAGCCCATTGCATCGTGTGTCTATGAAGCATTAGATTGGCTTTTTTTTTTATCCTTTTCAGAGCTGAGAGTTCCAGTCGTGTGATCGTGTGTGTGTGTGTGTCTATGTTGTTTCGTAGTTGGTTGACACGAAAAGCGCACGCGTCGACATCCATACAACGGTCCGTACAGCACTTCCATAGAGAATGAGGCTTTCTTACGACACACTAGCTCCTACACTCCAGAAGCCCGAGCCACGTGGCTGGAGCGACAAAGTGGCAAGCTCGTAGTCGCTATCTATTATGTCGGACGGCTGACGGCTAGCAGTAATTCTCTGACTCCATCCGCGAACATCGAACCGGAGATTGCGTCGTGCCACCTAGACATTGGTGGTCTCCTGTGCAACCTCCAAAAAAGTGCTCGTTCCCCGGTGTTCTTTATTTTTAGAGGATCGGCCAGCGACCGTTGTGGAGCCCGAAGGACGAAGATGACTAGCTAGAGGGACTCATCCAGCCTCCGATCGGTGGCTGCTGCTGCGAAGGCGACGCTGAAGGAGAGACGTAATAGAGGATTTTGTCTGTACTGCCTTTGCCCTCTTCGCCTCGGTGTAGTGCTATTGCAAACCAAGCCAACCCCCCAAGCTAAAGGCTCCTCTTCCAGCTCCCACATCCGGGTCCACGTCCCTGCCCAAATCGGCAACTGTTTGTGTTTTTATTTATCGTTTTGAGGGATGAATGACGCGTAGATGCCAAGTGTAGCGAAGGCAGCTAAGGACCAAAAAGGGGAGAGACATCTGCTGCTGCCGCTGTTAATGCTAAGGCTTGGGCCAGCGAGCTGAGGTAGCAAGCCTGCAGCGCCCTTCTCAAGCCTTCACACTCATCGAAGCTCACTGCTACGCCTTGCTTGGGCCTCGGGTTGTAATCAAGTTAGAATGCCGCCTGAACTGGCCGATAGGGAGATGCAGCCGCGGGTGGCTGCTGCTGCTGCTGTCGGTGGCCGATGTATACGAGATGCACGGAGGCGGCGGGGGCGGCACTCCATGATTCAGAGATCGGCCTACAAACATCGGCCAGTGATCGCAGCAATCTACCCATCTCTACCGTGATGGCTCGATAGATGGCCGACCACTGCCTCGCATTGCAAGCAGTGAAATTCACCCTTCCGTAGAGCGACTCACAATTCGATTGCGAGTTTGAGAAATACCGCTTGAGTTGCTAGTCATATATATATATATATATATATATATATATTATAATATATAATGGTGTACCACTCTAAAGCAGCTCCAAAACATAATGCCACAGTGCACTACAAAAAATAAGGCCAGGGATTTATGTATCCACTGGCTTATTATGTATAGGGTCATATCAGTAATATTAAGAAAGTATTTAGAGATTGTCTGTGTCGATGTCTAGATCGAGATCATGGATGGGCCATGTCGTATTAAGTAATGTGTACCTTCTACCCTAAACGACTAACTATAGCCAATTTTAAATTGGCGTAGATAGGTTCATGTATACAAAATATTATATGCAGGCAGTAAAACCAATAAATCCAGAATACCTATAGAGATGCGTGATTAATGTGGTGATTTAACTTGAATAATTAAGGGTTAACTGGTGCAATCGTTATCAAGCCTGTCACACACGCAGTGGTTTCACAAGCGCGCTTCGTCGTACCCTATACGTCTCGTGAAATGTGCGCTGCAATTCCTTAGTACCCCCAGACAGGACATAGACAGCCTTCATCTTCGAGCAACCAGAGGAATTTCAGCAGGCGCGTGCTGCTAAATCGGCAGCAGTGGCGTCGGGGGTAGCGACCGACCGACCGAGAGGGAGGGGTGTACAAGTCGAAGTTCGATGAATCGCCGAAGCGGGCTGGCGCATCGCTTGAGAAATCCGCACATGCCGGCTCGCGTCGAGTCGAAGCCTCCCGCGCGGACAACTAGGTCAAGCCGACTGCTGACGATTCAGCCGCGACTTCTCCGAGCGCCGCTCCTATATGACTGCCTATATATGTTGAGGAGGAGTTAGCTGGCAACTGCAGTGAACCTCTTTGCTCTGCGACGATGGCAGGCAGCGACGCTCCGCACGCTCAATGCCTTTCGTCCGTTCGTGCGTCCCCGAGTGCATCAAGGCGGATGTGGAGTGCGGGAGCGAGACAGTGATAGCAGGATGCTAGATGCTTGGTGAGAGATGGTCGGACGCTGTTTCATAGCTTTGGACCTCCTTCTATCTCTCTGTCTGTCTCTGAAGGCGGTGGAAACGCGGAAGGCTCGAGCTTCGACTCTCGACTCGACCTCCGGTAGCTAGCTGTTGGCCGAACGATCGGCGTTTGACTGTTCAGTGCACGATGTGTCTGTCCATGTTTCTGCTGTTGCTGGCATCCATCGCGCGGGTCGCGTAGATAGATGCGTGGACGGCTGAATGCCAAAGCAAGCGCTCGCTCCGTTCAGTATTGCGACGAGGCGTTGAAGAGGAGACATCGTCGCGTCGCCAAGGGACAACGTCGACGAACAGCAAGAGAAAGACTAGGGAGAGAACGAGAGAGAGAGAGAGAGAGAGAAGGAAAAAGAGAAAAATTGAGGAAGATAATTGTACTGTAGCAGTATAGAACGGATCAAGCACCCACACATCAACACAGACATACACACAAACACACTATGTGCTGCTGCTACGATGAGCTGTTCAAGCATGCAACCGTCGCTTCCCCGGTAGGCGGGAGCTGCTTCGGTCAGGAAGGCACCGGCTGAAACAGGGATCATCCGCTTGCAGCTACTAGCTGCTTGCAGCCACTACCGGCGGATAGGCCAAAGCGGCGCTGCCGATCATCGGCAGTTTCTTGCAGTTTGAGCCTGCAAGGCTCGAACGACGACTCGGCGAGCGAGTTCAGACAGCGAAGCCTCGCTACTCAGTGGCCGATTCAACCCGACGAGTAGCACATGGGTGGAAGAGGGGGCGGTGGCAATGTGAAAAATTAAAAATCAATGAGAGGTGAAGAGCAAAAGTATGACGCAAGCGAGAGAGAGAGAAAACAGAGGAGCGCGATCCAGAGAACGCGGCAGCCGAGGGTGCGCCGCCGACTGGGCATAGCTGACGAAAGAAAGCCGTGGTGGAGGACAGATTCGACGAACTCGCCAAGGTAGAAATCTCTCTCTCTCTCTCGCCTTCTTTTTCGCGGATGGAGCGAGATAACGGGGACTGGGTATACCCGACACACCACCCACGCATCAAGCATGATGCGAGCGGGACTTAGCGGTGGCCACCCGACCAATCCAAGGCGACCGACTGGTCCAGCGACTCGAGCGTTTGGGAATTCGGGACACCGACTTCGGGCGGGATGAGGGCGTCAACTGACAGCCGCTTGGTAGACAGCACAACTCAAAATGTGACCTAGAAAAATGTGGCCGCCACCGCCGCCGTCGCCGGCTCCGCAGCAGCAGCCACCACGAACACTCGACTGGGACGAGGCGACAGTCAGTGAAGTGCTGTGAAGAGCGGGGGAGACGATAGGGGCTTGGGAGTTCGGAGAGGGTTGTGATTGAGGTAAAACTGTGACAGGTCGGACTCTCTAGAGTGAGAGAGAGAGAGATTGGCCAAGACCGACAGACAGACACACGATCGAGGGCGAGTGACTGGCCTCACAAGAACCTCACACGCAAACGGAAATACAGACAACTGCAACAACAGGAATGGCACGCTAGAATATTATTGATTTAATGCACACTCACACACACACACACACATGCTACCACCGCCACCCGCTTCGTACAGATGAAGAGCTGTGCAGCGGTCACAGTAGAAGGAATAAAGCTTTTGGGGAGAGAATGGTGCGAAATGATGCACCGAGCATAATGAACTCTTTTGACTTGTCACACATGAGGGATTGACCTCATTTGAAGTACTGCTTGCGAATCGAGTAAACGCACTGACGGTGTCTGAAAATTAGCACGTATTCTATAAATAAAGGAGGACCTGTCGACGAAAGCATATTGTCTATACCGAATGACAATTTTTTTTCTACGGTTGACAACGTTCGATTACCAGGGGACAGACTTCAGTAGGCGGTTGCCCTTGCTTATGTACCTTGTTGTTATATTGTTATAAGGAATTATACACAGAGGCTTTTCCTAACACATGCATTGTTTCATTGTGAAGTTGCCTCTACAGAGTTGCCTCGGGCCTGCTTTGATCTGCTTATAACGGCGCAAAATTAGGTCACCAATTCTCTGCCAACCAGCCCCGCTCCCTACTGCAGTACCTAAATATATGATAAGCGCATACGTTCAGATGAAACTTCACTCCAAGGAAAACGGACAAAAGTTCCACCTCATCATGTACCTTACGTTACATATTACAATATGAGAGGCGAAGCCTACAAGCGGGCATGTGTCGAAAATCAATTCTTTGCAGCGGTAGCTGACACCAGAGCATCGTCGCGCGCGCATCCCGAAAAATGTTCAATTTCCCAAAAAGGCGCGTTCTTCAATGGCGCTGTCACCACTGCCAAAAACTTGTCAACAAACGCTCACTGTATGGATCGGTTACCCGTTGACCGTCGAAGACGTCCTTAAGTCTGGTTGCACTCTCTACCTACAGAAATGTATGGCGCCCTTTTTGCCTAACGACTATTTCGTCGTGGCAAGCGCGACCGAGCAGCAATCGTGCAGGTTCGGTTCAACATGCTCCGTCCTCCCAGGTCACTTCCCTTCGGTTGGAAAGACCCGAAGAAACGGGGACACTGTACCTGCTCGCTCTCGTTGTCCACAGTGACCCCACGAATCTTCATGGGCGTGGCGATCCGAACCTATTTCGTTATACCTCCTTTTTAGTGTCTCCTCTTGCCGACTCGCCGCTCTGCTCCTGCTGCAATACTCGCTGCGCTGCGTCCAGCATCAGAAGTTAGGCCGAAGCCAAGCGTCGTCGTTTCTCCTTCGTCTATTTCGTATTCGACTTCTGCGAAGTCTTCGTCCATCCGCTGTTGTTTTTCTCCAATGCGTTCTGTTTGCCGGTTCCAATGCGTATCGTGTGTCGGGTGAGTCGAGGAGGCGTCGAAGAGGCGGCCCTACGTCGATGTCGGCAGGGACGTTGCGGAGAAAAACCGGCCGCCACTGAGAGAAAGACGAGAGAGGAAAAAGCTGCTAGGTGAAAGCTATAGAGACGCCGAGTTCGAGAAGAGGAACCAATGGTGGACGAATCAGGCGAACACCTATCGACAGATTCCAGGGAAGCCGACACCTTGTAGGACGGCTTGGCCTGGTGCCCCGGCGACGCATGACATCGCGTAGGCCGTGTCGATTCGGTCGGCTCTCCGGCCGACGTATTCGAAATAAATGTGACGTCCATTGCTGTTGGAGTCCACGGTGCCTCTCGCTGTCGCGTTTATCTCTCCTCTTCGTTCGTCCGTTCTTCCTCGTTCGACTCGTCCACGTTTGGCCACAAGCTTCGTTGTCCCACCCGATTTTTCGTTGTCGTTGAAGGCACCGTTGTAGTTCGACGGGAGCTACCGTCGACTGGAGGCACGGTCCCCCCAGCACAGCATAGACAAGCGGCCCTTTCTACTCTGCACTACTCGACACGGCGGCCACTCGACACTCACCGTGGAAGGTAGACGACGCCACTGGTGTCGAAACGGTCCAGCCAGTGGCGGTTGGATGGCCATATACCTACCGTGTCTCTGCCACCTCCCGAAGGACGCCGGCTGAACGTAGTGTGTGTGTGCGCGTTGTTTTCGGCATTTGGATACGATGCGGCATAGTGTCCCATTTTAGTTGTCTCATGCTTGTGTACGCTGTGTGCTGTCTTCTCCTCAGTCTTGTGGCGGCGGCGGCGGCGGTGGCTCGTGTTCGCATTTGGAGAGCGGTAGTCTCGCGGGGGTATCAGTGATGCCGGCAGAGGACTGTCGGTGTCATGGTAGAACGTCGAAGTGGCGGACTCGGACCTAGACGAGAGCAGGGAACATCGGGATGGACGCTGGGCCTATGTGACGTGAGGAAGAAGCGATCCGCTGCTCGTAGCAGCGAACGGCCCCACGACTAGACGTTCGATTTTCCCCGCACCACCCCCGCGTCACCATCGAGCCCTGCCTGGGGACGAGGCTGTCAGACTCGTCCAGTGCCAATCGCCTCAGCAGTGACCGGTGGCTTCGCCTATCTCGTCGATGCTCGCCTAAGGCTTTGGCTAAGACAGGAGGCTTTGGCCCTGAAAAGAGCCGCAACACGAATGAATGCGAGACGATCGCGCCACGATACGCGAGAGAGTGCTAGGCTCTTTCGTTGTGGTTATTTTTGTTTTTTTTTTGCTCGCGTCTAGGTTAGGTTTAGCTATGCATTAATAGAAACAAGGACACTAAAGGGGTACATGTTTTTCACAGATAAACATTTCAATACGAAGGTTCATACAGGGTGTAACTTATTCAAACAAAGCGTGCCGTTTGCTTGTCGCAAATATAGATTGTCAGTTTTCAATGCGGAAGTGAGCTTATTGAGCGCTTGGACAGCACTAATGTGGGCGCATCGGACATGTGTGTGCTTCGTTCTCAATTTTCCGGTTCCACGTTATGCTGAGAGCCTCCAATACGACCCTAACTGTGGCGTCAATTAACTCGCCGATGAAAGGTTAAACTAAAAATGCTACGCGAAACATTTTCCTAAATTCTACATGCGCTGTGTATATACGCTACATTGATTAGTGTTGTGTGAAGCCATCCTGACAAAACAATTTGGTTAATAAGGTTGGATTGAATTAACGCCTTACTCATTTGTCTGCCTCTAATTGCAGGTAAGCTCACCCGATGTTGTTCTTGGCCGTCACAAAACCTCAGCGGTCTCCAGAACGTATGGACGATGAAGCTCATTCATGTTTCTCTAAACTGTCAAATAGACAAATTGCATTGATTTTTGTACAATACAGTCATATTTCTCCGACGACATCTCGTTGCCACCTGGAGCCAGCTGGCCTCGAAACAGACGCCAAGGGCGTGCTTGTAGGGGCCGCCGTCTCAAGTCTTCTTTGTCCCTATATGGCTGCACTATGCCCGTCCGTTTAAGGCGCTGGATCTGACAGCAGCGGCGCAAGCTTGTCAGATCGGGTCCGTTCCCTCGAGAATGCTCGTCTCGGCGGACTGCTTGATGCACAGCTCCCCTCTGTGACACGCACGGCCTCCCTGTCGGACTCTCTCTCTAACTCGCTTCTCTAACGCTATCCTTACCTCGTCGTCTGCCCCGGAGAACACATGGAGCACAAGAGTGATATTCTCACGTCGTCGAGTCGTCGAACGCGAACGAGCAAGCGTCGAAGCGACTAGAAGCGAGCGCGCAGGCGGGCACGTTCGCCCGAGAAGGGGAACAGAGTAACAGGGTGGTAGGTAGGGCAGCAGCAGCATCAGCAGCAGCAGGCGTTAGCCGTTGCAGAGCACGGCCCCGGTAACGGTCCGGACACTCTATCGAGTGTCTATGGCGGATAACGCCACTACGCCGTGGTCAACCCCCGAACGCTTTCTCATCATACACACACAAACGCACACGGACAACGTACGCCGTTAGAAGGGAACGCGGCCGCATTCCCAGTGTTGTAGCGAAACTCTCCATGTTCTCGCGTTGGAAGAAGGTAACGCCGAGAGGGGTATTGACGATCTCTCGCCTACCCGGTCGAAAGCAGCAGGCTGAGTTAGTGGGCTGACTGTAAAGAGAGCACGTTTTTCGTTCGTTCGCTGGATGGTGGTGACGCTGATCTTGCTACTGGTGCCGCTACCCCCTCCCCCCCGAAGTATCTAGACTCTGCACCTCGACCAGCACTCATGGTCATCAGCAGTTCCGAATCCTCGGCCACCATCCTCAACAGCATATCCGAGCGCTAGCGAGATCGCCGCCCGATCGTCTAGGAGACGTTATCCACGACGAAAGACCCGGGGGGTTACATGCTGGTTTGCGGGATGGCATAGTCGACTAGGTCACTCTGCACTCTGTCCGGATGCACAGTGAATGGCTGAAGGGCGGAGCGGTCACTAGATAGCGGGTAGCAACAAGGGCTGGCCGCATGGAGTGGTCATGCCGCGATACCCCTTACTCAGCGTCGCTCGTAGCGTGGTATGGCGCTTTCGTCGTCCTCGCCTTCGCGGCCGACACGCCCGTCGCCCGCTAAAAGCGTATAAATTCGATGCGGCAGGGGCCGGCAGCCGTCAAGCAGAGCTGGCCACCAACGTTGGTCTCGTTGGCCAATAAATAAAGTACGGAGCAGCGGGGAAGCACTCTACGCCCTCGCTCGTCGCCATAGGCACACCATCGATGAGACAGACCGGACCACTACTACGGAAGAAGCAAAGGCGCCTGCTCACTCTTCACGTGCTACCCCCACCCCGGCGACCGGCTCATCCCAGAGCTACCGACACCCCCAATACAGCAGCAGCAACAGCAGCAGCAGGCGTCGTCAGCTGCTGCTGCTGCTGCTTCTTGCTTCCACGCTCTAAAAGTAGACCACTGGTATCGTCAGACGAGCGGACCGTACAGCATCTGCTATTCGTGCTGCTCCCTCGACCGTCGTTGCGTGCAGAGAACCGTCCCCGGCTCCTTAGGGGGGCATTGTACACGGACAGCCATGCACCAACGACGCACATCGTACGAGCCAGCCGGCCGGCTGGCCTTCGACCTTTTCGTGGTTCCTGGCCTTCGGCCGACTCTCGACAACACACTTCCACCCCGGTGGGGCCCAACCACTACTCCCCTTGCACACGACGAGATACGGAACGAGGCCACTTACGATAGTCCTTTGGTGGCGCTCGTTGCCTCTTCGCTTGCTCTCCGAAAAGGCTCGGGCCATAAGGCCACCCCGTGGGGCCAGCGGCGTAAAGGATAAAGAGTGGACGATGTACACTCGCTCGAGATGAGACACAGCATCAGGGCAGAGGGGAGTATCACTTGCTGTGGCGGTAAGTCCAGCTATTGAGGGTTGGGTTTCGACAACCTTCAAAAAGGGACGACCTGTAATGCGTTAAACGTCATATCGACACGCTAGATATAGGAAACGCTAGTTTATTAGAATTGTGCGATGATAGTATTGTATCAGTTGAACTCATCTATTGTCGATTATGCTGGCACGAATTGAAAATTGCCTGTATTGTGGGAGAAATAGCGTTAGAATTGGCTATGTGTTCCGATTGTTAACGATATCACATTGAGCAATTTCAGAATTTGAGACACGAACACATAAACAACTGTGTGTGTGTGGATTTCGTCAACTCGCCGAAATAACGGGATCGAAAGTAATGCCATGCTGACCGTGATCTCAGATATATTTTATTTGTCTGAGTCTGATACAGTTGACCTTGGGAGAGTATCGGCCGGCAAACGGCAGAAATCATTCCACGCAAATTGTTTCATTGTTCGAAGTCAAGTCAAACAAACATTTTAGTATACTCTACATGATATACTGTGTAGTTTGAGCCTGATCTTCCCCAATGACAGATGCAGTAACGAAACGAATCAATTGTCTTCGTTGTGATAAACATGACCGTGCAATTGAACTTGGAGTGGCCCTGTCAGGGCACTAGGGTTTTACTCATACGGGCTGTCAATGACTATTCGAAGCGACAGAGGTTCACCTTATAACAAAACTTAGGCATTGTAAAAATTGCAGTTGCTTTAACAAACCAACAAATCTTTACCCTTGTTTAGCATTTTGATATCTTCACTTCGAGCGGCCTGTTTGAGAGTCTGGGCGCACCGTACCCCTGTTGTATTATGTGTTCGCTTCGCCTATGCATCGTCGGCTGCAATTGTCTGAGTCGAATGTCCACTCGAAGCCATAGTCCAGATTGAGAGGTCGCCCACCTCCCTTTCAACGTGTCTCCAAGGGTCCCCAATGTCAATGTCCTCAAGCAACCAGCAAATGCGTTAGACCAGTGGCAAATCGACGCACTCAGCAATAGCCCCCCCCCCCGCTTCTTTGCGTGACTCTGCGTGCGCGGCGGTACTGTACGCTCGTTCGCGTCTGTTGACGTCGTTTTGTTATTTAACTGGACCCTGTGCAACAGCAGCGCGCGGCAGCAAAGACAGCAGGAGCTGAGCACCGAGGCTTTGGTGGTGGTAGTGCCTGCTGCTCGACGACCTGCCACCGGGGGCTAAGCACGACCAATCCACAATTTGTCCAATCAATAGCATCCAGCCACCCAAGCCCATCGTGCACGCTCGGACCGGTCGTGGTGGCCAAGTGAGACCGACACTGCTGATGCTATTGCCGGCCGGTTGCGACGACGATCCGATCGACCCACCGCGGCCGCCGCCGCCACCACCGGGCAGAGGCTAAAAATGTGAACTCCTGGAGTTCACCCTTTGGCTCTGCCGCTCGCTGGCTGAACGTCACTGCTCAGCGACTGGTTTTGCCGCTGCAGTCCGCTGCTGCCACCGCTGATCAAGCTGGAGCGAGCCAACGAGCGAACGCTGGAGATAGCAGGTTCTCTCCCACGACTTCCCGTTCGATCCTCGTTGCCACCGAGCAACGCCTAGAGCCTCCTTCCTCAAAAGGTGTTATAGAACGTAGGGCAGCAGATTGGGGGTAACTGGGGACACGGTGGCGTTGGTGGTGGTGCTGCTGCTGCTACTACCCCAAATCGTGCCTACCCTGATCCGTCCGAATGCCTGGTCGACCTCGGCCTGTGTCCGGCTGTGTTCCAGTCATCGGAGGAGGGCGGGCGAGAGAGAGAAAGCGGCCGACGAACGCAAGAAGCAGGGGACAGGGCTTCCCGGCGCCTTCCGCCGCCGGCACCGGCAGCAGCGGCAGCAGCAGCAGTAGTGCCACCTCATAAAAACAGGCGATAATTAGCCGTTTTTATTTGCTTCCCCCTTTGCTGCCTGCCGGTCTGCCTTGCCCGCGCTCGCCTTTGCCTTCCAACACTCGACCGCCTGGCGACCGAGGCGCCGGCCGTCGGCTGCCGTCGACGACCTGAGCGCTCTATGTGACTCTGTTCGTCGCGCTCAACCGCCAGCGGCAGCGGGTCCCGACTCCTACCGGGAGTCGTTTCTCGTCGGGACTCGGAGGGCGGCAGCGCGTCGCTTCTCGAACTTCTTTCTGCTGCGCGCCAGCTCCTCGGTGACAGTCTGCTCTGCAGCAGGTCTGATATTTCAATCCAATCGAGTTGGAACAGCAGAACAGCGGCGAGACGCCCCTCGGTGTATCCATTCAGTTATCAGCAGTAGCAGCGCTCGATAGCAGTCCCATCGAGTCTCATGCAAAAGGGGGAGGCGGCAAGGGTCGCAAACGAGCTCGACCCAAGCGGAGGTGTCCGCACGTTCGAAGAGATCATTCCCAGCGAAAAATTGTGCCAATCGGAAACTTAGCGAGTAAGAGGTCAAGCGAAATTGAGGACAGAGTCACTATGGCGTTCAGGGAAGCACTAAACGGCGAGGATCATCATGGAACGTCAGCCACAGGCTACGGCGAGCACGAAATAGCAACTGATCCTAGCTTGGGTTTGAAGGCTGTGATGGCGTTTTCGCCTATTGTTTTGATGCGATCGATGCTAACGGGCAAGATTCGTTTTACAATACAATATTGTTATAACGAGAATGAATGATTGATGTCGTGATGCGCACGTGTCTAATTATGAATCTATCATCGATTATCTACGTTTACCATTGGTCTGTCGCCAGGACCAGCTCGCTCTTTACCTAACGGCACTCAAATAACGCGCACGTACGATCGGAGAAAAGGCTTCATTCCATGCTCAATTAATCTACCGCTTCGCATTCGTTCAAGTCATATATTCATAGCTATTATATTTTTGCCACAACCTTACCGACTGTGAGGTTATCTGCTTTGACGAAAATTGACCAGTAGCTAGCTATCTATCTATCCATCGTCTCGCCAATACCCTCTCGTTAACTGCACTCGCATTGAAACGAATTGTCCCTGCTATCCGCGCTTGAGTCTGACGCTCTGCTCTGTTCCACTTCCACTCCAATTGCGACGAGTATTGCCTACAACGGCGGAGCACACCCGAGCGCCAGAGGCCAACAGGGCAGGACCCGACAGGTGTACTTGCTTCCTGTCTTGGAGTCCCCATACATTCGAGGTCGGTACTGTTATATAATAATAGCACTTGAGCGTGCTCCCTCTAGTTAGAACATGCACGGCCGCCGGCCCTCCCTGCGTCCCTGTTTAACCGGCCGACCATTTGTCGGTTGCTCTGCTGCTGCTGCTGCCGTCTTCACTATAACTGTTAGTACAGTAGTGGCTTCCAATGACCTCCGACATCGTTCGACAGGACATCGTCGTGCAGTCGGTCGTCGACGAATTGCGCCAATTGCTGTCTTGCCATGCTGTTTGCCTATTTCGGCTGGCTGGCTGGCAACGCCACAGCTGGCGTCCCATGTGACCATACTGTTTTCGGAGGGCATACTCCAGAGACTCATCCCTACAGATGCAGTCGAAAACAGCAGCGGTACCAACTGTGGTGTCCTGCCCGCCGCTACGATGTCTGATGCTGGCGGGCGAGCTCCACGATTAGCGCTACCGTGCAGACGGATGGATGGTTGGATCGGCGTCTACATACGACAGCTTGTGGCGGAGTTGTGCGTTGCCTTCGTGCGGTGCTCGACTCGGTGGCTCCGTGCTCCGTTCTGCTGCAGCCACTGCTGCTGCTGCTGCTGTCGACTGTGGACCCACCTCCTGCTGCACCCTTCCCCGTCGTCGACAGGCTGGCGGCGCGAGCGGCCCTCGCGCGCAGCCTCTGAGCTCCCGCCTTCTCACCAATGAATATCAAACATTTTTACAACTAGCCGCGCCCCCCGCTGCCGGCGCAGCGCCGCTGCCGCCGTTGTCGTCGTCGTCGTCTTCTTCTTCTTTTTCTTCTCGGAGCGCGCTTCCGAGCCTGGCCCACACCGCACACCCACCAACATCCCACCGACACTCCACGAGTCGCGTTCCCTCCTCGTTCACCCCGTTTACAGTCCCCTTACATGGACCCCGTGTGGGCTTGGTCGCCCGAACGTTGGCAGGCGAAGTCGACGGTACAGGAAAGAAGTGGCGCACACAGGCGCGCCGCGCTTCGTGCCGTGGAGTGAGTGCAGTGAAGTTGAGAGAAGGCAGCCTGCAACGTTAGAGCAGACCCCCACCACAAAGCCATCACCAGCGCCATCGACACTGCCACCACAGAACTACGCTACCGATCAAGTAGCGGCAAGTAGTTGATCGGTAGCTAGTAAGGCTGCGTGGACGAGCGCACGAGTCAGACAACAGGCCCCAACAACAGTGTGTTGCCTGCCTCTCGTGCGGGAATCAGTCCAGTGTCGGATGCGTCTGTCTGGGATATGCGGCGCGCGGGGCGAAGTCAGCGAGCCGAGAAGTCGGGAAGCAGTAGTCTGGGAGAGCCGTGGACGTTCTGAAGGGGGCCCTTGTGGGGGCAGGAGCGCGGCATGGTCCGCCCACGGACGCTCGCCCGTCGGCCTGTGGGCGCGCTCTCCGCTCTGCGTTGCCTGCACTGCTCCGTAAAAATCCTCGCTCGACAGCAGAACGTCGGCGGCGGTGGTGGAGGCGGTGGCGGTACGGCGAAGTCGGTCGGCGGAGCCGACGTTATCCGCAAAGTAACGTCAGCTCGACCGCCGGCCCAGGCTGGTTGGGCTGGCTTGGGCAGGCGAGCGCGGCCTGGGGGCACCGCGGAGAGGGGCGTTGGGCTGGGTCGGAGCTCGGGGGACCGCAAGAGCGAGGGCGCGCGTTTACGGAGATGACGGCGCCGCTGTCAGCTGTGTCGGCCGCCTTACGGCAACGGCAGACAGACTACACCCGTCAGTGGGTACGACGGGCGAGGGACGAGAGGAAGGCGGAGGAGCCGGAGCGCGGGAGGCGGGACACCGACGGAAAACGGGCGGGGCGCGCCGACAAATGGGCACTCCGCGATGGGCGCCGGCCCGCGAGGGCGTCCCAAGGCAAGCCGCCTGCTGCTGCTGCTGCTAGACCGAGCAGTGCAGCCACGACGGCGGCACGATGACGGCAGAATGGAACACGCAGAACAGAATACAGACGGCGAAGAACAACGACCGCCGTCCGGAAAACGCTAGCGAGGCAGCCAGGCAGTCGGACAGGCAACTGACTTGGATATGGCTGACGAGGTGGCGTGTAGTACGATAGCTTCGGCCAGCCTAGCCTGCAGAACCTAACCGACCGCAGCAGAGTTGCGGCACGCTGTCCAGAATGTCGAGCAAGAAGAAAGGGTCGAGGGAAATAGAGAGAGAAAGAGAGACAGAGAGAGAGAACAAGCAAGCGACGGAGAGCTATGCACAGAATGGGGCAGACCTCCAGCGGAAACTGAGAACGTCACGAGTGACGGCTAGCATACTGCCATGTTGAACCGGCACAGGGGGTAGTTTTCTGCGATCGAGGACGTGTGCTCGAGTTCCTCGCAAGGCCAGAGTACGTATGATGCTGAATGATTCACCTGGAATGACGCAGTGTTACCGTGAGCGGTTACTGTTAATATTGGTCTGACTGCTCAAACATCGATGAGTGTTGGTGATGTTGGTTGGTGGAATAATACTAAAAATAGTAATTGATGAACAGAAAATTCGGGGGGAACTACTGCAGATGGCAGAGAATGTTCGTGGGAATGAATTAATCACTCATTGATTGGTGGAGTGAACTATATAGAGTAAATTATGTTCATTCACATACGCAACTCTTGTAGAGGTGTGGAAAAATGTCATTGAGAGATCGAGCGGAGAAAAAGAGATGCTGCTGCCAACGGCCATAAATGGTTGCTATCATTAGATGAATAGTACAAATGGAAGCAGCGTGGGATTCAAACGAGTTTGAGCGCGACACATTCACGATATTGACCACGATGCATCTTTGAGCAAAAAATCAGGTTAGACAGGCGCAATGAAATTTAATCAAATCCGGCGCATTTTAGATCGGCGGACAATAGATACACTACATAGATAGATAATCAACCTGAAGTACACTAGGTCAGGTGGTGAGTAGATCCACCTCAAGATGACCAGGGCTATCCACCTTGAAAAAGTGGCGGCGCAGTTGTTTCAATAGGAAATGCTATCGCGTTGTAGGTATCTGACATCCACCCAAGGCTTCGAAATTCATCTCTACAGAGAAAATATTTTACCCAAATCTTCGCTACGAGCGTTAGCACAAATGCGATTGCCAGAACCCACCGTAATAAGCGCCAAATTGCTTATAAAGTCGAAAATTTAAAGTCGTAAATTTACGACTGTCGCGCGCTAGGGTTCAGCCTTTCGTGTACATATTTCCGAGTGAACCATTTTCGTTTTAGTGATGCGCCGCATTTCGCCGGCCACTGACAAGGTGACAATCGGCACCTACAACTTATCGGCTAACTTTGTCAACAGTTGACAACTAGCGAGCTATTTTTCCGAGCTGACCCGTGATGCTCTCCCTATGCTTCCGCTGATATGTTCGGAAGCACTTTCCTTTCGGGCCCCAGCTCCAAGGAGCCGTCAGGAGTGGTGTCGCTGGACTTATCCTACGCGCGCTATTATCGCCGCATAATTATACGAAAAGTCAGTAGCTTTTAAGTTTGAACACACGTTTACTCGACGCGATCGAGGCGCACCGGGGATGAAGGGCCTAAAGCATGCCACTGTATTGCGATGCGATAGCGCTCGTAACGCCACCCGTGGCTTTTGTTCGAAACAGGCGAGCAAGCTTCGGGCGTTCGACACGGAGGGCGCCACCCGTTACGAGTGATCAATTCTCTTGTCTGCGGGCAACCAGTAGTTGGATACGCAGCTTCCTCATTCGGATTGTGCCGAGGAAAAGTGGCCGGGTTTGAGCGCTGGCCAGTGACAATTCATTTTGCGCACTTTCAAATCATGGCGGGCGAAAACTTGCGAAATGCAAATTGAATCAGAAAGCGATCAATTGAACGTGCTTGGAAAATCATTTCGTACGTTTAAGCTAAGGTCAAAGTATAAAAAGCATATGTAGAAAGGCGTATTATTTTTATGATGACCATGATACTAAGAATAATAATCTGTCGCTACATGTATCTTTTTGTCTGTACTATGTATAGATCATACTTGATGTCAGACTTATGTACATACCAAACCATAATAGCTTTTTGTTTAGTATAAAATCAATGCACGAACGTATCACTGTATTGTACGTTGTTTAAAAAGCTCTTTAGAAATTACCCGCTATGAAGCTATACGTGACGGGTGGGCCTAGCTAGACGTACACTGCATCGGTTAAATATTACGATTACTACCCACTTTTGAGGTGGTGATAGCTTAATAGTAAAAGGTGTAAATCTACGACCTTCCGCATACGAAGGACAACTGCCAAAGCACTCCGTGACAGTGCTGAAATTTATTGTAGCTATTGTACGGCTGACATTATAATCAAATATGCCAGTGATCAATTAGCCCCTTGCATTAATGAAATAGTGTCAATCCGGGCGGCGTGGGGGTGCGCCGATCATTTGGATTCATAAGTCTATGGTTTGAATTCCGCACGATAGCACATCATGGTTTGAAGTACTACGGGCGCAGTTCCGAACGACGGCCAAAATACCAATAAATCCACGGATAAAAACAGATATACAAGATAGCACAATAATGAAATGAATCCACCATTTATATCATAAATAGTCATTCGATCGTAATCATATACCATATGGCGAGCTCTTTGTAAATCTCTAGAAAGAGAACTTGTTTTACGCCTATATTTTCGATGTTAGTACCCAGAAATACGATCTCTGAACAACTCTAGAAAGCGCTTTCATCACAAGCTTCAGTTATTTTGCCCATACACACACAGACAGCCGCCCCCACTTCGAACATCTGCTGGCAGAACACGTGACAACGAGTGACTCTCAATCCTTGGCAAGGTTTGAGTGTCGAAAGTATCATATTCTGATAGAACATAACAGTAAAAAGTATAGGCTTTACTAAATTGGATTATCAACGTCTCACAAGACCATAAACACGTCGCAGCAATGGCGCACGTTGGCCATAAACGTGCCCTCGCTGTTAAGGCCATCTAGCAACTTATTATACGAAAAGCGAACTCAGCCGGAATCGATCTGCATTCGCCGCCGTAGGAGACCTCGCTCCGCCAGCCGGGGGCTGGCAGTTCTGAGTAGTCGTTCCGCAACAACTTCATTCATGCGTTTTGCATTGATGCCGTTTTTTTTGCCGACTACGATTATATTGCTGCTGATGCTGCTGCCGCCAACACCACCACCACCACCACCACTCAGCAGCGCACAGACATCATTTGCACATTTTTTTTTCATTGTATCTACCATTAGCATCCGCCGTCGGGTCTACGTCTCGATTCG
Organism: Stratiolaelaps scimitus; assembly: GCA_019614645.1. Lineage (NCBI taxonomy): Eukaryota > Metazoa > Arthropoda > Arachnida > Mesostigmata > Laelapidae > Stratiolaelaps > Stratiolaelaps scimitus. The sequence goes on from JABWDB010000005.1 coordinate 16,443,652, forward strand.
CGTAGATATCATGTTATAGATTAAGCTCGACCCGTTCGTTCGCTCGTACCGTACGTCGTGAAAATACGCCGTTCGATATTGCGCTCGTAAAACGGCAATCCCGTTTGCGGCTACTTCGGCTAATGCTACTACTTCTACTAGTACTACTACCTGCTACCACATTACTACATTCTAGTGAAATTTTCCACAGGAAGAAGAAGAAAAGAAACAAGGAAAGTTGAATGTAGACTGGTCATATTGGCGACGAGCATCGTTCATCTCGCCCTCTCGGGGCCTGAAAGTCGCCTGTTGTTGTTGTAACACTATACGCGTCGCTTGTGGATCGTCACTACTTTTTTTATGTGGGTCTAATATCAATACAGGGAATCGTGGCCACAAATAAAAGCCTTTCGGCCGGACGCACGCACACAGGCGGGGCAGCCGGATAATTCAAGCAGACAGATTTTATAGATGTAAATATCGAATGGATTTTTGGAGTGCGATCGACAGTCGTCAATTACAAGTCAAAATTATGGTGGCGATGATCGGCGTGTTGCCGTTGATGTTGTTGCTGCTGTTTACGTTATTATTTACGTCGAGCGTTTACGACTCGGGACGGCATCGATGCACGGCTACATTGGTTTTGCCAATACGAGCCAATGCCAATGGACTCCGGCGTAGCCGCGAGCGCCTACAAATCGATACTATTGTATCATTCGTACGTGGTTAACGGTGGCCGGCGGCTTTGTTCGCGACATCTGATATTTCGCCAGCTAGCCTATCCATTTATTTATTAGAGAAATAGAGCCTTTTGTTGTACTTTCGTGTATATCGGTGGCGTCATGTGGCACAAAGATCCTGTAGTTCGTCTTTCGATGTAAAGCTGAGCTTTTCTGTATTGTATAACGCGCGGACTAGCTTGCTAAATCAAACCATTAGCAACAAGCAAACATATATAGATATATATACATATAAAGAGAGAGAGAGAGAGAGAGAATGATATGTTAATAGAATATCGGAGGATACCACGCCTCGATTTTTGATGAGGACTGTGTCCGCTTGGCTAGAAACAGCAGCAGTGCTATTGCTGAATGAGTTTCGACTGTTTCGACACTACCTCCTACTAACAACCCTGTAACAAAAATATAGCCCGTAGTTAACAACGCTCGATGATGAGCAGTGGCGATAGTGTCTACAGTGGCCACGGACGGTCCACGTAACTATAGGCCTCCATTGTGTCTATTCCACATAGAAGGCTACATTAGACACGACGACAATAACAACAACAGCCGTAATAACCAGTTATGATTAAAAATGCATTGGACCTGAGTACAGATCCCTGACTCAGGGGAGGGACCACCTCCCACCATGCAGAACTAGTGCCCGTAGGGACTGCCCCCCGAGGTTATTCTTACCTCCACCATCAGCAGGAGTTACCGGTCGGTGCGAACCCGTGAGCGGCTCCGAGTACTCGACTTTCTGCCGCCAGCCTCTACGGTCTATATTCGTCTTGTCCAGCGGCTACCACATTTGCTCTCTCTCTCTCTCTCTATTGCTGCTGATTTGGTGCAACAACGGCCGCTGTTGCCGATGATGTCTCGCTAGCGATAAGAAAATTGAATGTAAAATGGCCTGACATCTTATCATCATCGCTTCGTCACCGGCAGCATCTCGCGGTCGCTATGTGGCGCATCATGCAGCACTACGGCACCTCGATTCGATGAGGCTGCCCGATACACATCTCGTTCGTGCGATCCCACACAAGCGTTGCATCTTGGCCACGTTACGTGCGACGGCAGCAACGTCAGACGAACCGCGTAGGTCCCCGCCTGGGGACGAGTCGCTCCACTCCGGCCACGGCCGTCGAAGTCGCCAAGGCAGCAGCAGTGGCCGCTGCTTCGACCGCCGCCGCCGCCGCGAAATGGGATCGTCTGACGCCGGCTCGGACACAGGACCACCTCAGAGCAACAGCGGCAGCTGTGGCCATTCTGCCGTAGCTACCGCAGTCGTAAATGCCTCAGCCGCTGGAGACGACAGACAGTAAATATTCGAAATATTAAAAACACGATTATTTTATTCAACAGCCAGCGAGTAGACAAGCAATGTCGCTGACAAGGTCTGCGTCGCTCGGGGGGGGGGGGGGGTTAAAACGGAAACCTCCAACAAGAGCTACGATAGAAAGACGCATCGATACAACGTCAGGTAGCCAATCACCCAGCCACATGTCCTACGTGTACGGACGAGCAGGCAGTCCGGCGGTCGTAAGTTGCGACCGCCATAAGATAAGATATAGCTATATATATATATATAATGGAAAAAATATGACGCGGCAGACGAAAAATGGCAGGAGTGAACAAAGGGCGAGCATGGCATTTGTGCGCGCGACGGCGACCGGACGAGTTGGACTCTGGAACCGGCATTGTATATATATATATATGCACAACACAGCGGGTTCTCGACAAGCGCCGTTTGCTGTACCCGATCGTTGTTGTTGCGGCTGACGAATGCTCTTAAAATCTGCAATCTTGTTATGGTTACGTCGAATGAAACAAATGCTGGCAACTTGAGAGCTATTGGTGTCTCTGACTGCAAACAATTAGTCTAATAGAAATTACGAGCACGGCCCGCGCACGCACTGTGATGGGACATGCACCCACACACCGCAACGTCATAAGACGTTCGCGCTGCTCCATGTTGTACAGCTGACGGCAACTTGACAGGCAGGTTCGGGCCGTCGATGATGACAACAGCTGGGGCGGTTGAATGCTAAACTAGACAGAAACGACAACTAATATTACCGCACAGCGTGTAATATCATAAAATAGCACACGTACATTTTCATATGGCGATGCTAGTTAAAGACTGGTAGGCTGAACGCGTTGTCGGTGTGATCCATCTCGGGATTCGTGATTGGAACGTAGACCAGCCTAGTATACGAGATTTTTCGAATAGCATGTGTACGAACGATGTGTAATGAATAATAATTCAGAAGCGCCAAGGCGTAAAGCGTTTGTTATTTGCTATATTTGTCATTTACTCATAGACTAAAATCAATTTGCTGTCGACATAGCCATCTGAAATAGATAACCTCCACTACGGACCATACAGCACAATACATACGTATATATATATATATATATATATATATTAGCTCCTAGTTCTAGAGCGACTAGCGCTACTGCTGTTAGTCGTAATTCATACTAGGAGTAATCTATTGGATAAACAATCGAGTGGTTTAAAAGATCATATACATGCTATACTGTAATTTTGAATTTGTTCGACGCCACACACTAACCAAAGCTCTCTCAATGTTTCCCCATCCTCTGTCACTTCTTTCCACCTACTTTTTCCTTGTTCCTCTTATGCCTCTTTCTTTCTCTCTCCCTCTCTCTCCGTCTATCTTCGTGTCTGCTTTTTCAGGGAGATGCTGAAAGCGCGGATAAGGGCTCGAGTCGCCTGCTTAGCGAAGAGCAGCTCTCCCAGGCCCTGCTGAGCGGCGTGTACCACAACCTCTACCCTTCGTTGCTGCAGAACATGCAAAAAACGCTCGGGCATAGCCCGATCGGCGTCGGGGGTCTGGCGGCGCTGGGGGGTCTTGGCGCCTCTGCGGCCTCCGTAGGGGCGTCAGCGGCTCCCGCGGTCCCGGCGGCTTTACGCCCGCCCACGGCCGCCCTGGCGGCGCTCCCCCACCTGCAATCGCCCCATCATCCTCAGCTTCCACAGCAACTGCGGGCATCACAACAACTGCTGTCCCCGCAGCAGCTCCGTGCCGCCGCTCAGGCCGCTAGCTATTTTTTAGGTGGCGGAGGCGGCAGCGGCAGCCAGAGCGGGACGGGCATAGGTTCGTGTAGCGTGGGTGGCAGCGGCGGCGGCAGCCAGAACGGCAGCGATCCCGACGCGCTCGGCGTCGACGTGCGCATCTCGAGTAGTCGACGGCTTCGAACTGGTGGTAATGGCCTGTCATCATCGGCGTCAAGTATCGGTGAAGGTCGAGATCGAACGCCGTCAAGGTCATCCCGACGGAGCGATCACCACCATCTCCAGTACCAGCACGACGTCGACGTCGAGCACGCCGAAACCACTGCGAGTAGGGTTGCCGCTGTCGCCGCCACCGCTGACCGCGTGACGGCCACAAACAACAGCCGTGACGACGACGATGATGAAGACAACGATGACGACGATGACGACGATGATCACGTTATAGACCATATGGATGACGATGATGACGATGAGGATGATGAAGACGTCATTGATCGTGACATAAACGGCATGGGGAGAAGACGAAGAAATCGTCGTCACGCGGAAAATGAGAACGATCACAACGAAGTCGATGACGGTGAAGATCATGATGATCTTCTAGATGATGATGACCACGTCGTCGCCGTCGGCCGCCGCCGCCGCCACCAGCACCACCACCAGCACCGCCACCGCCATCGTCGCCACGTCACTGGTGGCGACAACGACGATGACAATGATGATGATGATGAAGAAGAAGAAGACGAAGAAGAAGAAGAAAATGATGATCTTGTAGCAGACGACTTAGTAACAGCAGCAGCAGTAGCAGACGACAGTACGGGGGCGTCGGGGAGGGGGGACCAAGCCAGGGCCGCCCTCAGTGCCATGGAAGCCTCTCTATCCACGGATGACAACATTATAGGCGACCGAGCGGGCAGTGAACGACATTTACTCTGCGCCGCGGACACTGAGAACGTCAATAAACATCGTCGCCTCGTCGTCGTCGCCAAAGACACGAACAACGACCTAAGCGACGACGATGAATCCGAGGACCGCGCCATGTAAGTACATGTCAAGTGGTAAAATCACTCGGCGGAAGTGGACGTCGGGAGGGAAATACAGAAAAGAGAATTTTTTCCGAATGAAGAAAACATTTTCACCACGTAGCCGCAGTGATACGTGTTAGCTAATTAACATTTTTACGCAACTCCGATCATAACGGGACAACTAGGTCAATCAACAGTTATATTATATATATATATATACATATATATATATATTTTTTTTGAAATTTGATTTCGTTCTCGTTTGCAAATCATAGAAAATCTTGAACAACGTTGAAACTGAAAAGGAAAAAATCGCCCGAAACGAAGAGCATCACCCTGAAGAATCGACACTATTCTATTGTATTGTCTCCCGCTTCTTCAGTAAAAAGATGTGATCCGCTAACGGGTGGATGTGTTTTTTTTTCCCGTTAGCAGCAGTATTTCCCCTGTTCTCTACCCAATGAGAGATGGCCGAAAGCCGATAATATAATCGTATGATCACATTATCATATGTAGTAAACGGCTGATTGCGTCCGGCACCACAGACAAAGACGTTTGACGGGCCCGTTTATGCATTCGTCTGCGCGAACATGATGGGCACCAGAGGTGGTTCAGCTCACTGAAGCAATGCAATATACCGCTGGACCTCTGCTTCGCCGATTTGATCTATTTTAGATACAGCAATATGTGTGCTACCCAAAAAACGAATGCCAAACGAGCCTTTGTATAATTTTTTTATACTCGTGTTGTGGCTGCGACGTCAGTTACAAAACTGTCTGACAAAGTGGTTCGCATGAACACAGATTGACTTGATGGATCCTACTCACTCGCCTGACAGCTGATATATATATATATAAATATATAATTTTTTTTTCTAACTTTTTGAAATGTGGGCCATGGAGCGTCCGGCTTTTCTAAGCGAATTACGTTGGAACTTGTTCTTTTGACGACAGTGAAACCCACGGGTGAGGGAGCTTCAGTCGGACTCTAGACAGCGCACAAACATCACAAACGTCGACAGCGGTTATACAAGATTGTATTTTTCAATTTTCTAGACAATCGACGTGGAAAATGACCACTCTTACATCGCACGTACACGTGCGCAAGAAACGCTTACAGAGAAGTGCTTCGCTTTTTGCACTCGTATCATTACTAATTAACCAATGAGCCCCATTCGGCGCGATCCTTCAGAAATGGTCGGATCAATTTCGATTTGAGTTTCGATCGGAAATTCGCCCACTGCAAATAGAAATCGGTGTCCTATCGGTGTCCTTTTATATATGTGTACCCTTTATATATAAAATATACGTTGCAATAATTCTTTTAACTATTATTTTTACGAGAACTTAAGCATGTATATAGCAGTTCCGTCAATAAACATTTGTTTGAATTTGAATTTGAATTAAGTGAACCCAGTCTCGCAACAACCGAAAGTTATTCTAACAAACAAATCTATTTAACAACATAATCTGCTCGCTCAACCCCGTAAGTCTCTAGCTCTTCACGTGCAATTGATTTTCCTTCATTACGCTATACGTAATTACGGGGAGAAAAAAAACGCAAGAAAATAGTATCTGGGTTAAATTGGAATGACTTCCCGCAACGAAAGAAGCAAGGAGAAATGGAAGCATATTCGGGTGATAGTGATCGATATTGAAATGCTGAAATGGCTTTCGTCGCTAACGCGCCCCTGATTGAAGTTAATATAAAATAGCAGATCAGACACATAATGTATTTTCACTTGATTCACATCTCCGACAGCGACTGATAACAGAACCCGAATTGTGTGTAGGCGTATTGGAAACTGCGCCCCACCTACATCAGACAGAGCACTCTATTCGTATCTGTTGATAGAAAGACACACCCTAGCACTTTTGTTCATTAGTATACATGATTATATCAAATGCACATATAACACAGCACGTTTGTGACTTTGTATTATCAGCAATGAAAGAAGGTCATTCGGTTATTATATATATATATATATATATATATATATATATATATATATATATATATATATATATATATGTATAATACGCATGCGCATACGCGCAGATCGTGTTCGGCAAAATGTTAACTGCACCTTATTCTACTGCAGCGAATGCTATGAATGAACGTCGAAGTGGTGCGGGTCTTCACAAGTTTTTTCTAATTACAAATTGTTGACGAACTCAAAGGGTCCCCACCAAGTCCATTTACGGATAGAAAATCCGTTGAATTAACTCTGACTTCTGCTTTTGACTTTAAAACTTCTGTAACAGCAAATTCGAGAACAGAGCCAACACTTGTAGCGATTGTTGCAATTCGTATATTTGTTGCTTGAAATGTTTCTCGTTAGCTGAACGAAAAGCTCACTCGATCGGGCCATGTCGGGCTTCATGTTCAACAGAAGGATTTACAAGCCGCCACAAACAGTGCTGCAGTTGTTATTGTCACATATATTATATAGAACAACACGTTTCTGTTTTGTTCGGCAAGAGCGAAGGGCAACGGATCGCTTCGTGTCTCCTGACCTTCAGCAGTCACCGTTGCGGAGTTGGTAGCTTCTGAACCACTACGTTGTGTAGACGCCATATTTGATGTAATGTATATTAGAATCAAATTGGTTATAATGTGGCATGTGCAATAAATTATGACAGTGTACACTGTACATTGCTTTACCGTAGGGACAGGTCGGGGTGGTCGGGGCCGCGGAGAGCGGAACGCGTTCCGTTTGACAACACGAATAAATTGCAGCTGATTTAGTTGTGCAGGGGCTATAGGTAACGTTGCCCCGCTGTACAAGTCGTGAGTACAGCGGTGATTGCGTCGCAGAACTAGTTCAGTGTTGTCTCATATTTCTAATAGATCGGTCGTTCAATGACGAAATTGTATTTGACTATATAATAATTGTAATAATGATTGTGGTAAATCAAGTGTTTATGTATTTAGCACGTGTGCATATTCTATAATAGATGACATATCCTCAGACGGGTGCTAACGCTCGCGAACGGTGATGCTCTCGATGGTGACGGGTCTGAAAAGCTCGCGGTGAACAACATACACGCTTATTCCTAGTATCGTTGACGTTAGAGCTCCGCAGCTTGCCCCATTGAGTAGAGTGTATCCATGGCGGTTATACACACAGAATACACGTCGTTATCATTGGCAGACGGCGAGGAAAATCTCATCGCAGGGTCTCGCAATACTGGCAGCATTCATTGGCTTACTTCGTTCACCTGCAGTCATCGATGAACAACAAATCATGTGTTCAACTCGCCAACGTCAGTATTCTCATTGTTCTTTTTTTGTCTGTATATCTCTGTGCGGCGAACTTCCAGGCGAAGGCGCGGCTCTCTGGATCGGAACTCGGCTCGGGATTCGGCCATAGGTAGCGGCAGTGAGAATCATGAACATCAGCAGCAACAGCAACAGCAAACGCTTAACAGTCAACTGCATCAATCACTGCCACTTGCGCAGGGCAAACTGAGCTCGATCATCAGTCACCTGCTTGGCCAAAGCCACAAAACTACCACCGCCACTCACTCAGCGAACTCGAACAGCGAGTCATCGACCAATGATAAGGAGAGGAATAAACCTGACCTTGACGATGGTAAGTGACCTAGGCTCATTTATTTCTAGCGGACGAAAGCCATTCCTCGCTCAGGTAAAGATGTAACTCGAAGGTTTCGGGAGGACCTCAACTGTCGTTTGCACTTCAGGGCCTTCAGGGTGCGCTCCACAATTCAACGCTCATCGGTAGGTCACTGCTGACTTGAATAGAGCTCTATGATCGAGGCACGAGGGACAGCTACCTATTTGCGCCTCACACCTTCGGAAATTTGTCCGCATGTCTTATTACTATAGAGGTCGTGACGACAATAATCGCGACGTCTGCCCCAGTATTCATACGAAACGCTATCAAGACATGGAATTTGGAATCAATTTGTTCGCCTACCAATGGTAGTTAACAATATGGTGCTCGGCCCAAAACTGCATTAATCATTTCTAGCGCCGGTAAATGGGCCTCCTTCTATTATTCCATTAAGCGTCTTAGTATACCTCGCATGGAGATGGGCGACCGAAGAAAAGATTCTGATTCGTCATTTTCCTGATTCCAGCCAAATTCAGGGCATCAGGCGCGTTTGTTCTGTAAGCGCATTAGAAGCAAGACCCATCAGCAAAAGAGATCCCTTTCGCGGATATTACCGCACCATTAGTTGGCCAAGAGCGTTACCAAGCAGTATACATAACACACATGTATACGTTCTATGCATGACTTCGGTCCAGATATCAGCTGTATCGGTAATGGAAAAATGGATCGTTTCCGACATGCGTGCTTGTGTCTGTCAAGGAGTTAAACTGATCTCATTCTTATGCTGTGCTAGGAGACAACCACAGTCGATAGGGGTCCAGCAGTCATACGGCGGCGCCGGCTTCTCAACGCGCGGGTCCGCTGTCTTAGTGAACTATGGCCATTTTTCATTTCACTCATGGCCACGCCGATGAAGAACACATACACCGATCGATCGACACGAATAATTAATGGCTTCTATGGAGACACGTCTATCGGCTATATTGAGCCCATATTGAAAGTTCTCGCAAGGAGTCGTTATCGAATTCTCCCCACAAAATATATTTTAAAAATTACAGCCTTTACTCGTGTGATGACTCCGGAGAACGCTGAATATAGAAAATATGCACCACCACTGTATTTCAGAGCAAACATTGTAAGCACAAGATTCGTACAATATCTAGATCATATATACGTAAAACAATTGATATTGACTATTAATGGGTCTGCCCCGGGCATCTTCTGCAGACTTCAGTACATCTGAGAATTTACGAAGAACCTTGGCGAACTCATTTCGTTAAAATTCGTTAAGACAATGTAATATATATAATACAATATAATATATATATATGTATGTATATATATATAGGTCGTCATAGTGAAATATATGAGACACCTCCAGCCATAAACTTGTTCACAATCGTTGCTTTCTGCCGATTTCTCCGTGGATTATTTATGCATGATCACATTGGCATAACACTACATTCGACTTCGGGTAAGCTCCACTGAGATATCACCAGTGTTATTCATATTAATGATGTTATAACCAATAATAATAATGATCTTGTCCGGTATTCAAATCAAAGCAATGATTATAACGTATTTATTATTATTATTGACCGCCACTTCAGCAATGACAGCCGCTGATGACGGCTGTCATCCATCTCCGGTAATCGCACTCCGTACAAACTGCAAAAACATACATAGTAGCGAATCGATAATGGATTACTTGATGAATGTGGATCTGTACACGGCCGCATGCAATATATTTATATATATATATATATATATATATATATGTATTTGTATCCAATTCTCGATAGTACTACAATTTATTGCTCGCACCGAAATGAAACATCTTCGAAGTATATGACGCCTTTCTTCTCTCTATTTCTCGATCGATCGATCGCTGGCGACTACTCCTCCATTTTTTCTTGTTACTTGAACAAATAAGTTTACCACGTCGATCAAGCGAAAATCACCTGGCTCTATCGTCGAATATATATATATACATACACACATGTGTATGTTCGCCGCGGCGGACTTCGGTGGTGGTGGTGGTGTGATACGACTCCGTCGGCATCGAACGGGATCCAGATGGTTGGAAATTCGGTTCGGCAGGGATGAAGGGTCATACCGGCGGGGTCATGTCACGTCATGTGGGTTAAGAATGTCTGGTAACATATATGCTTCTGATCTGGCCATTTTTTTCCTATAACCGCAACATATTATTGTACGAATATACAATGTAATAATTATATATCTATAACCGCACGACGGTCACAGCTAGATTACGTATGATATCCATGCGGGGTACGGATGTTATGTGTATGAGTACGCATCGGTTGTTGCGTCTCCCTGCCAGAAATCGAGGGGTGAATGTGATGCTTGAACGAACGCCTGCTCGTTGACATTTTGGCAATCTTCGCAATGTCTGCCTTTTCTGTGAAAGTGGTGGCAACTGTGGGGAGACTATCGACTTGGCAGTCTAGTGTCGATCGAATCACGAGAATGAGTTTTCTATTCTCACAGTACAGTTGTGGTCGATTGTCATCGTTAGTGAGTTATTATAGTTAATTATTATCACAGCTTGTGAATCAGTGAATCATTAACAGTAGTACCATTGGCACTTATTGTCGAAATGACAGAGGGTAGTCAAAAGCATAAACAAACAAAACAACTCAGTGTCATCAATTATCAAAGCAGGTTTTACAATGTCTGATTCTGTTGGTGAGACCGCAGAGCGGTGTTTTGGTCTCGTTGAATCCGTTCTCGATATCAGGGGTGGCCTTTGAGAAGATGAACAACATATTCTGATGCTGCCGCTAATGCTTCCGTTGTTGTGTGGTTTTAGACTATAATTAGTAACTGTATACTAGACGAAAATGAAGCTCTAATTACGAAGGCATTATTATTATGATTATTAAGATTGTTGTTACTTTGCCATTGGACTCTCTCGGAGCATGACTGTCTCCTGTGTTTTTCGCCTGCTGGCCGGCAACGCTCGACACGAAGCCGGCTACATAGAGTATAATGAATTCGTCTACGGGGTACAGCGATGATGGTCAGGAATCCGTGAAGAACACATGACTGGTCCCGCTACGGAGGCGATCGAACTGCGTATTTCGAGTAACCAACGTTGCTACAAGCAGCAGAAGTATGTATATGCTCGATTGCTTTAATTGATGTGGTGATCGCAATCACGCTCTTGTGCTCTTAGTGTGTTGTCCTGCTTACGTGTTCACGAATAATAAAATTAGCGCATTCAATTAAACGTTTAATTTCTTTGCTACTTTTTACTTTTGTCTGAAACTCCTCTGATGTTAACGTCACCACGTCCCGATTGGAGAAGGGCCCAAATAAGCAGCGAAATCGAACCGGAATACAATGATGAAGTATCCAAGAAGCCACCAGTCATCCACGTTTCCTCTGTCAGGGTTGACGAGGTAATACATATATCGGTTTCGTCTAGAAGCAACTCTCATATTTGCCTGTACATGGCAACCTATGACGAGCCCTGCTTTTGGATCAGTAGTTCTTTGCGGGTTGACCAAATTGTAAAGGAATCTATTAGCATTAGGAGGACCCTTTCGAATTCTTTCAAGAAGGGGCCACTAATTAACGAGAAGCTGTGTCCCATACGCCTAATTATATTTACTACATACGACATCATCTTGCGTCGTTGCCTCCTCCCTGGCCAGAGTCACCACAGTGTTACTAAATACTTAATTAGTTCCGTTTTGAAGTGACACAACGGCTGACGGTTGCCGCTGATTGCGAGTGGCTGGCCAGCCGCGACACAACATTGTGTGTGATTCGCAGTGTGCTCTTAATTGTACAAAAGAAAATAATGGCTTCTTACAGTATGTTATGATTATATAAAATGTTTTCTTCAAATATCACTATCACCGGCGCCGCCGGCGCCACCGTCGTTGTCATCACGTTGGTGTCATTCTACCAGAATTAGCTGTCATTTCCTCAGAGACCTGTTGCTTCGCCTTGACATTGAAGTGCCATCCCGACTCGTTAGCGTGTGACGGCGGCGCGTTCGCATTTGTCGCGAGGTCAAACCGGCTTCCGTTTCGACTTTGCCAAAAAAGGGGTTCTCACACGAGAGAGGCAATCTTTGTGTGTATGTATGTCGAAATTTCCTACACCTCGTTCTTGTTCTAGAGCATCGTGCCGGCAGCTGTCGTCACGGAAGAGCGATGTGATGAACAATATATTATATTTAGCAACATCAAGCGAATGCGTTGACATTTGACATCATCTGACAGTGGCGTCGTCGGTGAGCGTCCGGGTGAATTTCGACTGGAGACTATACCAATGTCAAAACCCTATGACGGATATCATCCCGGTCAGTAAATATTTACAAGCATGTAATAGCGTACACCGAATCACGAAGCGAAGCGCGCGCTCTCTCTGTCTCTCCCATCAAACGAAGACTCTAGATATTGAATTTCAATCGTGAAATACACGAGCGTTAACAGATGAAATCATAATACAATCATATATATCCTCCTCGGGCTAGCTTGCGTGGCCATCGCGTGCAAGGATGTATGATAAATGGCTGATGAAGAGGCGTGCTATGACATCCGGTATAACTGCTGGGTCCAGTTGTCCAGCTGTACACAGAAAGGATGTCAAATTTCGCGTGGTTTCTTCTCGCCTGATCATATCCTCTTCAGCTGCGCCACCTCTCCCTTGATTGATTTATTGGACGGGCTTCTCACTGCTGATGATCGTTTTTGTAAGGTGACGACAACGGAGAAATACACGTCGACAATTGTCTCCACGCGGCCGAGAAGTCCAGCTATTCTGCATTTAGTGTTATGCCTCGCATGCGCGCGAGGACTGCCCTGTTCTTGCTGCTATTTTAGCTACTATTTTATTTCTGACCGAAGCAGCCAGCCAGCCAGCCAGCCAGCTAGGCTCCGCCGCCTCTTGCCTCTGCCGATCTCGCAGGCACTACTTGATCTGACCTTATCAGCTTGTCAATTATTATCCTCAGATCTTCTTGTCTTCTCTGGAGTAATTCGTTTTCTTTTTATCGCTATGTCGGTCACGTGAACACTAACCCCAACCACCCCCCTCCACAACACACACACACACACGCGCGCGCAAATCTCACACAGGGAGGAACCCCTTAATGTGTTGCACTTGTCCGTCACATTAATGACATTTCGATGGACGCGCAATGCTCGTCTTTCGACGAGCAGATGGATGCATGCCATTGTACATGATGTATAATAGTATTGATGGCTAAAGCCGTGCACGACATTCATCATAATGACGGCGACGACGACGACGATGACGACGTGAGGTAGTCAACAGTAGAACCAAGGGTCGACAGAATCTAATGTCTTACGCTTTTCGGCAGCTACCACTATATGAGTAGTAGCCGCTCGGTGCGACGCGTACCAAGAGCCTTCAGCTCGCGCTGCTATACTCGTAAATGTCCGCCGTAAAGAAGTGAACATCGATCAATATTGTCGGAACAGACTTGGTGGGTGCCGTGCACCGGTGGAGAGCTAGGGACCGTAGGTATCGCGAGATTATGTCGAAGCGCGCAGCCATGGTGTTGGTCAGCTTAATGCGGCATTAGAGAGAGAGAGAGAGAGAGAATGACCAAATGTGAGCATCACATGGCACTGCGCTTGCTGACAGTCAGTTCGCTGCTCGCCGCTTGTAGTGCTAAACTGATGATAGTTGATATAATACTTAGCTGCGGAATCTCGATGTAGGAATGGATAAATCAGTTGACAGGGGCTGCGGGCAGCGGCCGCCCAGCTGAGGTCAGGAGGATACCTACATCAAAGACGTTCGAAGTTTCCGCTGCAGACGCCTTTCAGCCATCAAGTTGGTATACTATGTTGCTCTTTCTCGCTGTGTCTGATCGGTTCTCGTTCAATGATTACCCCTTGCAATTTGCTGTTCACTCTCTAAGAAAGACTTTCATCCCTTGGAGAAACGCTCCGCAAGGATTACACGTCGACGTCGTGAACGCCTACCGCTTACCGTTGACCGCAGAGGTAGAGCACCGCACAGGCTTTAGTTCCGGTTGTTTGAACTTGCGTCGGAGATAGCGACGCGACTATTTGACTATCGATTTCATGACGATAAGCGCACGCTTCGAGGAGTTCATCATTCTTCTTTTCCGTTGCAAGAGCCTTGGCTAAGTATCCACGATGATTCCATGGTGCAAGACTCGAATCGGTTCAGAATACGACGATCCGTCTTCGCTCCGTAATGTCTTTTTATAAAAGTGTGGTGTAACCCAGATATAGCTACAACACAGAGATCAAGAACGCACAACGAAAGAGAATTCGCATACAGCGCCGGCGGTAGCAGACAAGTGACAAACTCCGACGAAGGTGCGTCAATGATTGAAGGTATAAGCCTGATCCACTGCACCTAATCATATCACGAACGTGACACATTGGGGATAAGCAAACCCCGTGCCTGTAGCAAAGTTGACCTTATCATTATAGTATTATTATTATTGTTATAATTATTAATTTAGTATTTCTCGCCCTGTTCCAAAATGTACATACTAACGGCTTAATGGACGACAGGGATGCCTTGTCTTCCACAAGGAGGATATATTGTATTATCTTATTCTTACACCAGAATCCATTCACCACTGGTTCCCTATGATGGTCGTGTCTTACTGCCGCGACTTTCTTGGCCCGCTTATATATATATATATATATATATATATATATATATATATATATATATGTTCAGAAAGAGAGATATAGAAAGAGACAGCGACGCATCCAACTAGCCGCGCCGAAGTGCTGCCTGTTAGCGCGATACATATAGATCAGTAGCACTTACTCACTGTTCAATAGAGGGCGCGTGTGTTCGTTTATCAAATCCGCAAAGTCGTCTGTTGTGTGATCTTGATGATGGTGACTGACACAAAGATATCTGTGTATGACGATGAGTTGATTTCATCTAATAGCGTCTGTCCGCGCAGCATTCTCTGCAGTGCGTGTGTGTTTGTATGCGCGTACACCATTTTCCTTCTCATCTACTACTGAAGTCGAAGCGACAGAGCGAGCAGAGGTGCCGTTATTGTCATATCATGATACCATGAACCCATTCCACGATCACTGCTACATCATTGCCAGAGAGCCTTCAGTTGACAGTGTCCGTTCAGATTTAACGGATGTCGCTTCCGTTTGTCTGAACGCACAATCGTCCTGCCGCCCGCCCATGCGTCCGTCCGCCGGCCAATGTATGCGTGTCCACTTTGGTCCTCGTTTCTTCTTGATTTATCTATCTGTCCGGCTTTCGTCCTCGCTTGCTTCTGCTCTACGCACTGCTCGAATCTGCATTATAGAACGCCATCGCCGAGATAGATGTATGATACTGCCGTAGGCGAAAAACAGGTAGATAAAAACAGAGGCTAAACGCGTACGGCCGTCATTCGAAGGAACCGTCGAACGATACCAACGACAGAGAACAGAGGTGAGAGAGAGAGAGAGAGAGAGAGGAGACAGCTACCGCAACGATGATACATAGGGGAGGAAATCACTTCAAAATCTGCCATAAAAAATATCGAAAAAATAAAAAAATACAACAACGTGTTTCCCATCACCTGCGACGTCGCCATGATGTCGGCCAGCCCCGACGCAATGGCTGTACTGCCAGTGGCCCTGGTAGCCGTGGGGCTTGCTGTGTTACAACGGATCAACTCCTTTGCTGGACTCTGCCCGATTTCTTGCTGGCATTCTATCATGTAACAGATTATACATTATTCATTACTGTATTACGTCGCCGTCCGAGTCGACTGTCGACAGCTCGTGCTAGCTGTAAAACATTCGTAGAGAAGGTGCAGAAGAACTGCGCCAACGGTAGGAACAAGGATACCGATTGATACCGATGATTAGACAAAGATTCGGCGGAACAATGAAAATACGCGACGGGACAAATTGAAAAGTTAAAGTGGAAGGACGCCGAAATAGAAGAAATAGAGAAATCGCCAGCATTAACACCATTATTTGAGCGCGGTGTCATTTCAGTATCGGACTTTTTGATGGGTCGGTTTACCTGTCCGGCTTTTGTCCTTTGTCCCTTCTGCCGAGTACTGAGGTTCGCTCAGAAGTGGAAATCCGCTTTGGTGCATTGAGCGTAGCTCGCGGGTCTCTGCTGAACAGATTGGTGAGGTGTCTTAGTCTCTAGAAGATCTTGTGACGAGCAAGTGACGAGTGAGTTGATGGATCTTCCGTTTGTAGATGACGTTGGCCGGCCAAGGCTTTTAGCGGTCTTCGAAAACCGGGAAGGGAATGCCGCTGCGGTAAACGTGTCTGACCTGCCCCATTAAAGGATACTAGCGTGACTAAGAGTATAAACAGCGCCAATAGACTTCGAGTATTGAGCTGCGCCTAGGTTCCACTAGAAGAACAGCATAATTAATCTTAAATTAAAAGCGAACAAGGAAACTCGTATTGTCGTGGCTCACCTATCGTCACTGGAATTGTGCCAAACACACGCTGTATGAAAAATATGAGGCTAGTGACAATGTACCGTAGCCTTCGATTGTAAAGTTTCAAAATTTGAATTCACCATCACAAACAATATGATTGCGTATGAGGATCGATCATAGTTGTCTCAAGTGCCGTAATACTACTGCTCCTTCCACCTATTGTTAGTTTTCAATTGTTACACGAATAAAAATTGAAGAACAAGTACTGAGCTCGACAGGAGCCGCTCTTCAATGACTACACCTCTCTGGTCTAAGCTGAATCGAACGTTTGCAGTATCGCTCCAGACGACGCAGCAGGTTAACAAGCAGCAACCAAAAAATGCTACAAGCATGCGAACAAAACGTCTCCGTAAGTGTCTAGTGAAAAGAGGTGGGAATTTTCGAAGGTTTTTATGGGAACGAATAGGCCCGCTGCATATTGGGCCCTTCGAGAGCTTTTTCTCTCGACGACTCCAATTTGAGACAGCGGCGATCCCAACGAATAGAAATAGAAACTCGGCGTTCACGTGTGATATTTGCGAATGACCCCAGTGACCTTCTGGTCACACACAAATCGAAACCATAACCAATCATCTGACATATTGATGGCTAGAGACGAGGGGTAGCACCTTGGATTACGACTTTACGATCTGAACTGAAGATGTGATCTACCATCTTCATCGTATATCCGTACTCGATACGATGATGACGTTGACCAATACGGGGATGTTTGATGAATGCATTCCTAGTTAGAAACTCTGTGCCAATATCTGTGAAATGGGTGCAGGTAAGCTTGATTTTTTTGCAAACAGACTGACTCCTGCCACTTCGTATTACACGCAAAGCGGATATTTCCAGGGCAGTTTTCAGAGCAGTGACGAATTGTATCGTCATACTTAGCACTTACAGACGAATTATTCGAAGTGACACCCTGAGAAAAAATGTATAATGAAATATGACCATGACGCTCCTGTAACGTTATTTTATACCCCGCATATCCTCTTACCCCTCCTCCTCCTCCTCGTCTTGCCTTTGCCGAGGAGCAGAATTATGTAAGTAACTACTCGGTCAGTTGGCCATTCAATCACATGGAGTGATCATGCCGTCACTGAGTGGTTTCTTACTATGTGACCGCATTCTATATATATATATATACGATGTTTTCGATCGGTGCGCGAACATCATCGGTGGCGTAGCAAAATTTCAGTCCGTTGCCCATAAGATCGACGTCACTCACGCCAGTTGTACACCGGTACCATCGGGGTGGTCACGCTCGCAGATTCGCAAATAGCGCTATCGGTTATAGCAATAGCTAGATCCGTCGTCTGTATTCTTACTTTAAATTAGTATGAGATCAGCTTCCTTTGTCATTATCAATGGCCACTACCACCGTGTCCTACTCCCGGATGATTCTCTATACTGCGTATGTCCTTCACATCGATGTAAGCCCAGATAAGGCACACCATCGGGCAAGCGAGACAAAACGTCGATTGAGCAAACGAATACGCTCACACGAAGCTCACAATCATCTCAGCCTCTCGATACTCCCGTCAATGAGCGCTCGTTACGTTTGCGGGTGCGCCACTACCGTCGAGTGAGAACGATCACACTATGAGGACCCTGTATCAAACGAACGAGAGTTGACGACCACACATACGTACACACACACGCACAGATCAATTGAACGAAGACACCTCGTCACAATTCCCTCGACAGATTTCGCTTTTTCTCTGCTTCTTTCCTTTATCTTTGTGCACCATTCGCTGAAGCTGCTATTTGCTGGATCACATCTGCCTGTGTGGTGGTGTGTAGCGCGTTTATGATTCACCACGATGGCCTTTTTTTCATCAGGACCTGCTTCTTCTCCTGCTGCAATTGCTGTGGGATGCCTACAAGCGCATGAAGGCTCGTCGCCGTAGTCCTCGCCGAGGCATTGAAGCACACAGTGGTCCTCCCGTCTAGCTCCGTCCAGACGATACGACTTACCTCTTCGGATATCGATGGGAAATGAAGCCAGGGGCTCTACTTCGCGGCAGTATCGCACAAAAGATGATGCTGATGATGATGTGAAGTGTGCTACAACACCTGTTGCTGCTATTGGAGTACTTTGTTGAAACGCTTTCTTTCTCTCTCTCTCCCTCTCTCTCTCTCTCTCTCTCTGCCTCGCTCCTGTTTATTTCTCTATCTTCTCTATCGATGACTGTACAAAACAATGACAAAGACGCTACGTTCACACACACATTCATTCAAAATCTACTCACCACAACACTGGGAACGGTATCAGCGGAAGGACGAAGGAAGACACTCACCGGTTCACGGGTGCACAGGATTCAAACCGGATTGAACGAACCGGCCACAGCAGAGGCCGGCCGAGATAATGAACGGATAATAAAATCAAACAACAACGACGCTTGTCTGTCGTCAACTGAGAGATTACGCGTCGATTCAAGCTGATCTCGAGGTGGGGAGATTCGCGAATGAGCAGCAGCATTCACAGTAGCATTGCTGCTATTACTGCTCCGTCAGCTACTGCCGTTGCTTCTGGAAGATCGAGCTATTGTGGACAATAAATTCATATATTCCAATTGGAATAATGGAGCTAGATAGTAAAATGATACTGATTCAATTTGAATCTGTGTGGCCCGGCCATCGTTTGTCGCTGGCTGACGATTTTGTCTGATATGACATTATGTATAGCTGGTATTAATGAGCTGTCAATTTACAACGAGTTGAATATCGACTGAAATAGATATTAATGGGGTGAGAGAAATTTACACACAGGTGCAATTATATACTGAATAATGCTGATGATACGTATGATATAGGACTAATCCGCAGAAGAGGCTGCTCACCGTACGGTTATTCGTCGTGCAGTCATCCGTGCTGGTCATCGTTCTATGAACATCTGCAACTAGTAGCATTGTTATCCTAACTGTTATAAGTATAGTAGCGTGTTGTCATTTTGACCTTGCACGAAACGAATAGACGATCTGCTTGGAGATATTCATTTTGAGAAACTCCCAGCGCCGATTTCGATCTAGGCATCACGCGGTTCGAACGTTGTTGCTTCTGTTGTTTGCGGTTAGAGCTGACCGTTAACATATTGTAGGGCTGGGGCTTATTGGAAGCTGCACTACGGTGGCATCAATGAAGATAACTGTGATGCCAGGTATCGATGATGACTTACGGTGCTCGTCGTTCGTAAGTCACATTATTAATTCAGTGCTGCACTGTGGTTACCATATTTATATATTTAAGTACACATTGTTCCCGTGCATTGCCGTCAGCTCAGTTTAGTCCGGGCTCCCGTTGCCCTGGTACGTTGTCAGCGCCTAACAGTGCAACGTTGTTTGGCCGTGCGCTGTTAGTGTAGCCCGCATTTACCTCGCCGTGGAGTGCCAAGCCAAGTCGGCGGCGGAGGCGGTAACGTTCAAGGTAGCAGTGCACGTCTCCACTTGGAGAGTGCGCTTGGCACGCCCTCTCATGGTCGGCGTGTGAACTGCTCATTCATGTGTTTGGTCTCTCCGAGAACGAACAGCTCTGTTGGCGGGAACATCTGTGGTGTGCTGTTGTTGTATGTGGATCCGTGTTTCTGTGGCCTGTGTGTACTACAATATTATTGTTTTCCCCTTGAACTCGTTAGAGGACAATTATTATTACTATCAGCATCTTCATTCCTATTGTACACTGTTCGTCCATGACTATCTGATTGGTATGTGCATAGCGCGAACGCAGCCTGAACAGAGCCGATTTTGTTAATTAGCAATCCAAAATTCGCGCTATCGTCGCGACGCACTCTAGAGGTGACGAAGATCCTATCATTATGTTCACCACAATCTCCTAGTATGACACACACAGGGTAGAAGTAACCAAAGGTATTTTTTCTTCCAGCTTCAGTTAACAAATCTCTCGCCTTAATAGCATTCGCGTCTGGCTCGCCCATGCGTCACTCGAACGAAACAATGTCAATGGGCTCGCACAGTACGCGTCAGAGACTTCAGCCGGTCGAATCGTGGCGAACGAAGTGTCGTCCTGTCCCGTGAAGCTCCTCCGTTGATTGGAGAAACTGGATATGAATATCCGTCCCTGTTGCGACGTCCCTTTTGTTTCATTGCATACAGATTAGATATCTCGGGAGATTTGCGCAGGCTCGAGCTCCACCAGACATGCTCGCGTTATCGATCGTCATCGATCGATGCCCGCATCAGACGTCACTCCGGCCCGAACGACACATCCGATAGCCGTGTGTGAGTGGTGGTGGTGGCGTGATTGCGCGCGTACACACTGCTTTCAATAGAGTGAAGCTTCTAGTTTTCCTCGTTCGTTCCGCATTCGAACAGAAGAGAAGATTGTCTAGCGACGGGCAGAATTCAATTAGCGATAGAAAATAATATCTATCGATATAATGTCATTACGAATGATCTATCCGGCCGTTCGGATGCACAGGGACACGGACAAGTATCGATGCATATAGACAATGACAAAGGGGACACGGGGAGCGTACAAAGATATTGATTTCAATGGTAGACAAACAGCTGCCCTATCGCACATTATCGATGGGGGCACAGCAGCCGCAGCAGCAACTGCTCGAGTACAAGAGAGACAGAGAGATGAAATAGAATTGAAGCCTGCTCTGTTATTCTGTGGTCGAATCGTTATCGTGAGCGGCAAAAAAAACACGATCCAGTTCAGTGCCGTAGCGAAATAACGCCAGCACCAGGCTAAAAGCAACGAGACGAAAATCGAGAGCACAAATACTAGCGATCATCCGAGCATTACTATCATCAGCATCAACGATGGCGTCGCCTTCGTCGTCACCTGGTCTCCCATTGTCCATCTAGCATGACTGTACGACGCGTTATTCTTATCAGTATGATGATAATAATAATAATAATTATTATTATTATTATCAGCTCTACTGAAAGAGCAAATGAACGCTCCCACAAAGCACACGAGGTGGAAAGCGATACTAGCCCCTTGGTTGGTCTTCTTCACAGATACAAACAGGTGAACAGAACTGGCAGCAGCAGCAACAACAGCAAAGCCAAATTGAGTAGCCCCCGCGCGCATCGTTATCTCGTCGCATTATCAATGTCGCCGTGCGAAATGACAACACAAAAAAAAATAGGAACGGGGTAGAAAAAATCGAATTATCCAACAAAAAACGAATCAAGTTGGATTCGTTGAAGTACGACAAAAAAAAAATAAAGAAAAAAAAAGTGTCTGCCGACGATCGCGGCCGTCGTCATTGTCGTTGTCTGTGATGCAGATGGCGTTTGCTTGTTTGGTACCTTCACTCGTCGATCGGTTGGCGGCTCAATGACGGTCGCTGGTTGCGGTGGGTCTGGCACTGGTTGGCTGGCGAACGTCGGACGTAAGCTGTACTAAATACCCGCCACCTTGCTGTCGCTGTGCGAAATATGCATGAGCTTCGCCAATGTGTAAAGTACCTAGAATGGGTAGCTGACTCTGGGCTGTATTACGTATTGCAGGCTGCATACGTAAATGTACGGAGGCGTTCGCTCGGACTGATGCGTTTGACCACCGGCTGTTCTTCTCTATCTAATCAGAAGCAGCAGAAGCTTTGAAAGCTGAGGCGGAAATTTCGGCGACTGTACCGGAGACCATTCGAGTGTTTAGCAGCTGCAATAAGTACAGTACATTAAGTCTGCTTGGAGATGAGCGATTTGTGAGGAGCTGCTTGCAAAGCGGCCAGACTTAGCTATTTTAGGTAGCTAAATTTGAAGCGAATAACCGCTATGTCGTTATTTATTTTAGTGATGATTAAACTCTGATGATTCCTCAGTCAATTCTTTCAACTGGACCTCATCCCACCTCATGGTCTGGGCCATAATCAAATGAATTGTAACCTGCAGCGGTATTTGCCGGTCGGCCTAATCCGGTAACGTCGAAATGTCTACCCAAAACGTGTTTACGGCTATTGAACTCTGTATTGTGTACACTCACTAATTCATTTTCATGTTTTCTCCAAAAGAGTTCTTCTCCGTTGACAGTTTAGCAATTAGTATTATTTATCAAACTTACATTATCTAAGAGCTGCTTCTTCTTCTTCATAATAATAAGAATAATACTTGAGGCAAATACCTTACAGACAAAACTGATAAAAAGGAGAAACTCTACTATATGATATAGCTGGTTACGTATCAGACTGCCTCCAATGATGTTTGATCGGCTTGGCACAACAGATTGCTGCTTTCACCTCACAAAACTCAACGAGAGAAAACGATTCGGTGTGAACGAAGCTTCGAAAGCACTCGTTTATTAATGTGCGCCCTTAGTGCGTTGATGGTAGCGCGCGGGCGCTCGAAACGGAGACGAATCGGTGATTGGTGAGAATCATTATTAATTCATTATCTCAGATAGACCAATAACTCGATTGGATCAAATGATACACTGGAAGGCCAACCACCGCATAGCCGCCTCTTCGTATCGTGGCTGCCTGACAGAAACTCAGAAATTCAGCCGGTAATTCCTTCTCGGTGGTCCCACGATACAAATGTCAATTCATCTGTCATCGAGTGGAGCCTGGGAACCTGTGAGTACCATAGACATTTTCACGATACGAACAGATAACACCTACAACCTGATTCTCGTTGTTCGTGAGCGTCAAGTCAAGTGATGGTAATGTGTTGTCGACGATGGTGGTCAGTGGCATTAATATCGACATTTTTCATTAGTATCATCATTACTACTATTAGTATTGAGAAAGTAACCAGGGTTAGAAAATCAATCATCGGTTTTTGTGTTCGCAAGAAACGTCCAGTATCGCAGGCGTCATATCTGTGTTCGATAATTTATATCCAATAATGTTCGATTAACAATCAAGTTTTAAATAAACTCTACGAGTAGAATACGTCTTGTGGCTACAACACGAACAACGAACTGTGAAAAACGCTCCGCACGCCAACTTTCGCAGACCTGTACTGTGACTTTTGGAGAAACAGGACGAAGTTCGCTATTTTCCACCTTGTGACTTGACTCCAACCTTTGAATGGCTGACTTAAAGACATCCATGAGGGTTCTGCCCATATCTACAGGCTGATGTGTTTCATAGAACACAATCGTTAATCACCTCTCAAGCAAAGTAACTTCGGGGCAGACGAATCGAGAGCCATTCTCGCTATTTTTGCCGTCTGCCATCGAATGTATTGAAATGTAATAAACAGTAGCCACAGCAGCAGCAGGAGGTTAGTAATAGTTAAAAGTTGATTGCACCCAAGAAGTGATCTGATCTTCCCTCAGCCTTCCCAGCTAATGATCACCGACGGCTATCGTACGTACACACAGATCCACGGCTGCTGCGATCAGCAGCAGCGGTGGCAGCACCCGACAACCATCGTCGATTCTCGTTGCGCCGCCGTTTCGAGCAGCAATCTAAAGCTTCATGTCATGTGACCTTGGCATCTCCTTCACCTTCGGCGGGCCGAAGTTTTTAGCTGTCCATGTTGGCATTTTGGCGGCTGTTGCTGCTGCTGCTGCTGTTACAGCCGTCGGGACCGCTGCTACCGCCGCTGCTGTCGGTGCAGTTGTTCGTGCTGCTGAATCTGGAAGGGGTCAAAGATCACTGTAGGTGTCAAACGTTCTCGGCCGGTCACTCAGCCCTCCAGGAGGCAATCAAACTTTCTGTCAAACGAGTACTGCCGCTGCCGCTGCCGCCACCGCCGCCGCCGTTGCGAATGATGACTTTGACGCTGAAGCTGTCTTCGACGCCGACATCGTTCACCTCCGCCTCCGCCTCCGTTGTCGTAGCGCTTCTGCGCGCAATTGTTGTCGTCACAGAAAAAAAAAACGCAGCTGCTCATGTGACAGCGCCTACGAGTCGGCAACGAACGTTTGAATAGTAATCGCTGCTCGGCGCGGCAACCCCCAGCCCCTCCTGTATTTGTGGAATATCTATTTTCTTCAACACTTCATCTTGGCTATTTCGACTGTTTTTATTGTCAGCCAATAATTACCACGTGTACAATGCCAAGTTATGCTCGACGACAATAGGGATTAGTGGAATCGAAAATCCCTCCTGGTGTCGGCTCCTCGCAGTTCAGCGTGAGTTTGTTTGCACTGGAGCCTTTGTCGGCTGTTTGTATTTTTTGTTTGTTTGTTTAGTCAAACTTCGTCATGTACTATATGTATGTATATGTGTGGGTGCACAATACACTGTGACTGTGTTATCGAGCTACAGAACTATACGATATATCGCCACATGTGTCAATTATACAATGATGGCACATTGACAAATGGTGAGTTAATCAACTACAGTCACACTCAGTCTCGTCATCATCATAAAGGGTTCAGTTGTGTTGTTTTGTCGAGTAAAGCCGGCCGAAGGCAGTTTGACCCGATCGGTCTGACAATTGTGATGCGCCACGCGTCGTCGTCGTCGTAAAGGGCCATTTCAACGAGTCTAAAAGTAGCGATTTTTCGCGATGACTGGCAGGTCTGCTATCCTCATATTTACGGGGGTGGCTGGAGCGTTCATTGGCAACGGTGAGGGCGACGCACGGGGGCTAACACCAGATTCGCGGAACGCCACCAGAAACGTCGAACGAGGAGAGACACATCCTTGACGGCAGGCCATTGTTAGCGTCTGAGGTATTTCTGATGCCGGCAGTGTTTACAGGCGCGATGATGGTAATGATACCCGTCTAATGCATAACTACAATAGTAATAATAATAGTTGTAACTGTTTTTCTTTGACTTATGAATTTACTGATCAGTAATTATAAAAAGTACATTTTACAGAATCACTTGCACACGATGTCCCCAACGCTATGAGCCATAGATTGAGAGACTAAACGAGTTGCTAGTGAATGGAAACGATTATTAACAAACTTACGCCGCTTCCGCATGGAGCTTGATACGCCTATGCGGTTTATACGTGTCCCTTGTTGCTGAGTAGACATAACAAGTTCGGCTTGACAAAGCTAATAAGGTCATATATACAGATATACTGCCATGTATCCAGTCATTTGTTGGCGCACTTCCAACAAGGCCCCAACATACTCTCTACATCCATGTAGGGCACGATACGCCAAGCACATGCGATCATCGTTCGACAGGGTCGCTCTATTAGTGCGAACAGGAGTGCTGTTGACAGTTAGGGATTCCTCATGGAGAGAGGCGCCCCATTCTCCACCGAGAAAGGCAGTCTGCAGTAAAAAGCAAACACGCGGATTCACTCGCCTCGTCTCGTTTCGTAGCCGTAATGTGGAAGAGTAGACCCTCCGGCGGGGGCGAGCTCGAGGACATTTCATTTCGGTAAAAGAAGGACAATGAAGAGAAATCTGTCCAACAGCTGAATGTAGCAGGAAAGTCGCGATTCGTAGCCGGTGTCAGACGTCGCAACAGCGGCAGTGTCATTGGCGCTGTCCCGAACGACAGACTCCGACGGGTCCATAGGCGCAGACGATTCACTCACGCTGATGACTAAGGCTCTGTGAACAACGACAAAAAATATGAAGCAATGTTTTTTGTGGTGAACGAGGCCATCGTTGGGATACCGCTGAGAGATGGACAGACAGAATGAAAGCGAGATAGCAGTTGTTTTAGTAGTTGAAAATAGTGATAGAATATCGTGGGTGAAGGTGGAACATCCACAGGCGTTTCTGAATAGTAATAGACGAAAATCCTATATATATATATATATATGTAGCTTCATACAATGCGCACGAACTGTTGAATAGCCGTGAGAAATTTGTTTTTGAATGAGCACAACTCATGTTCAGCTGGTGTGACGCATGGTGCAGGCCATCTTGAGGTGCCCATGTGAACATCTTCCAAGTCACGCCCGCCTCTCGAAACCGGATGGGCGCCTTTCGGAATCAGATGAGGTTTGATGTCTTTCCTTATTTTTAAATTTAAAAAAATGAAAGTAAATATAAGCTTCCAAAAACCTGTGATACCTACATCCCGTATATCATAAATATCGGACCATGGGATAGACGCGACATTTCTCAATTCAGTCCCCGCAAACGCGACTTGATACAGATGACTCGTCTGCAATCGTGATCACTGGCTGAAGAAAAGTGTACTAGAATTGAATTGTTATTCTCTCTTCATCAACCATATATCCTTCGGACAGGGGGGTCTAAGCGGTGATGTCTGTGTCAGGTCATATATATCGGCCTTATCGTTACGCGAGCTAAACTCCTATTTATTGTCAACGACTTCATAGCTCTTACCTCGTCGGCATATTTACTCTTGCGACACCTACTATATTGTATCCTAAACCGGTAACCAGTCTCTGTCCTGGTGACTCCTTCATCATCCATTCACGAATTCACCATGTAACTGTCTTCGGTGGCCAAGCAGACCACTATCGCCACCATCAGAGCGAATCTACTCTGTCTGCGCGGAGGTCTACCGCGATGCTGCCATCATTTTATAATCAAGAAGGACCGAGCCGTCGGCCACCTCGTCAATACTTGTAGTGCTGCCGCTATGTTGTTTATAGAATTCACGAATTGAACAGGCGACAACCATGCTCACCTGACCTGACGTTCACTTGCTCTTAAGACACCAACGGTGTCTTAAGAAGTCTCAGCGGGCAGCACAAGTTGTAGTAGTAGTAGTGTTTGGTGGAAGTCGTACCTGAAACGGTAAGAGCAGGAATGCACGTTGTTGCCTTGAAGCATTCCGCCTATTGTCCCGGTCGTCAAAAAAAACGAGTGAAAAATGCCCAAAAGGCATGAAAAGGACTGAAACAAACGATGATCGCTAATTAACCGCGTAACGATGTCTTACAATAAACGGCTCACCGAATGGTTCGATTCATGGTCGAACACAGAAACCCCTTCAGAGAAGAAGTCCACCAGTGTCATAGTATCGCCAGCATCTGTGACAACAACAGCAGCCATAAAAGCAGCATAATAGCAGTTGGCCAGGAATAGAAGCCGGCTGGAGGTAACAGGCGCAAAATAGAAATCGCTCACACGATTACAGCTCAGCCGGAGTTCGGCTTCAGCAGAGCACAGCAGCTAAACCAATGGGAAAATAATTGTTTTCCCGTTTTATTTTTCCTTCAGCGCATCGTTCCTATCATCTAAGCGACAGTTCGCGTCCAATTTAACTCCTTCTTTGGAGGAACAGCCCGGCAACAATCAAACAACAACAACGACGACGACGACGATGACAACAACAACAACAGTAACAGTAATATTCATAATAGAGAGACTCAATTATGCTAATGATTACGGATTGGCGACGAAAACGATCTGAAACAAGATATCGACGCTTCGAGAGCAGTCTCCACCCTGTTGTTCCTTTCGGGTCCATATATATATATATATATATATATATGTAGCTGTTTCGGGTCTCATGAACACACCTGACTGACTGTGCTGACATCGTTGCGTAGTGACTCCCCGAGCAGCGTTCATTGTTTGTATTATATACCGGAACACTATTCCTATAATATTCTGTTTGTGGCCAGGAGTTGTGTCCATGAGCCTATGCTTGTCTATATAGATATGCATATATGTATTTATATGTGAGAGTATCTCTTCGTCACTGGCTCCCTCGACGCAGATTTTGTTGTCGCCTATCTGCCTTCACCCAATATTATTGCAACGACTCGGCCCAGTCAACCTCACCACAGTAGCACCGCCGGACGTCGTCGACGACGACGACGACAATAACAACAGCAGCAGCAGCAGCAGCAGCAGCAACAACAACAACAACAAGAATAACAGCCGCCACAACAACACACAATGATTTTGTTTGTTATTTATCTATTTGCAATGAATATGCAATATATATATATATATGTATATATCTATCGATCGTTTCAGCTTCCGCTGATGACTGCCAGCTCCTGCTGCCGTTGCCGGCGATGGGCTCCGCCACCGCTGACGACGACAACGACGACGATATTCGATCGGTGTTGTTTATCGATGATGCGATATGAGTGAGAGCGACGCTGCGATGATTAGAACAATGATGAGATAGTGCCGACCGTTCTGGCGACAGTGGCAGTGGTGCTGGTGCTGGTAACAGCAGCATCAGCAGCAGCAACAATGGTGTGGCTCTTGCCTCCGCTGTTGATCATGCTAATGGATATGATTATTCAAATGGCGATTATTTTTTTGTTTTCGTTGTTGTCGCTCCTGCCAGCTTTCGGACAACAATGCCAACAACACGGGGCGATAGGGATGATCGTCATCGATGGCCAATTACTGGTGAACACACAGACGTGAGGTAAAATCAGATCGATCGGGCTGACCGATTAGCAGCGGATTGCTGCAGCCGCTGCTGTTGATGTAGCGATTTTTTGCATCTGCCTCGGCGGCCAGTGACGCGGCCAAAATAGAGAAACTCTAGCCGGCCTAGACCAGGCCCGGGGGGGGTGAGAACGGATCTTGATGCTACCTGATGATAACAACGCTCCACAGACGAATTGATTATATCAATAGTATGAACGTCATTAACGCGAACGATAGCACGGGCAATCGAGCGAAATGTGAGAGCGCTCACAATAAAAATATGATTAATATATTATCGCATATACATTGTTCGTCTTCTATTGATATATTCCATTCCTTTCCACTCGCGATATGCATACGATATCGCTGGTCTTCACTATGCAGTTGACAAGCAGAGCGCTGCTCGGTGTCTTCAATATAACGCAAGCAAAATAGTGTTGATATTCATAAGTCGACCATCGATCGACGGTGACCACGCCTGGTCAGAGACGTTTGCATTTCTCAGTTCTAACGGTCCATTGCATGATACGATCGTGTGGGTCAATGGTATCCCTCATGAGTACGTTCGACACTGTGCCGTCTTCACCATCGTCGAAACATCGCATCGTGAAGAATCACGATCTGTCACCACAGCAGATCATATGCGATGCTATTGTCCCCAATCGTTGACGCCCAACCTCAACTTAGGTGAGGTTTGTTGACTCAACAGCGGCGTGTCTCGGCTTCGGCAACAGAATGCTGAATCATTTTGGATAATACTGGGCGAGACGAGTGCCGCACAATGATATGATATATAATAGTACGTCAATCGGGACGGATCTGTATGAAGGCCAACTAGGGCCTGAGGCGGCAGAGTTCACTTGGCTGACACGTTTCCTCTTCGTGCACGTCGGCATGACCTATACCCATATATATATATATATATGGGTATAGGTGTGTATATATATATATATACGGCTTCCCCGTGCCTCGGTCGTCTACGATCGATACCGAAATTGCGTACGGGGGTGTCACCGGAGTGAAGCGGTGAGCCGTTTTACTGCCGACGCCTTCCAAATGCCCGTTTCGTTGCCTTTCGATGATGGCCTGCGCTCGGCCGGGCTACTCTAGTTCGGTGTACACACCGATAAACACATGGCCTAGTCGTCAACACCCGATGACGCTGGCTACTACTACAACTACTATGCTCATGTGTGTGTGTGTGTGTGTGTGCGGCTCGTCGTAAGCGACTCAACTCATTGGAGTCACTGATGAGGCCTGGGTAGCCGTGGGGGCTACGCCCACGCCTTACGTGCGCATGTGTGCCTAAACTTGAAAGGACTGACTCCACTTTACTCGAGGCACTGACGAAAAAAAAACGACCTAGCCTAGGCATAATCGTTTCGCATCCGAATGCCCCAGCGAAGCGTCGAAGTTGGCTTTGAGGTCTGACCGACTTCTGAACAGGTCGCGGATAAACGTACGCTACGTCTGAATCAAACCATACGCAGACTATTGCAGGCTCGCCCAGGAGAGAACCGTACAGGCTAGGCAGCTACAACGAAGAGACAAGCCTTTGGATCTGGCTAAGACGAGGCGGCGTTATGGTCAGCGGAGTCGGCAGGTTCACAATCCAGCCCTATGCGGAGTATATCCGTTGTCTTGGTGCCTGAAAGCGTGGTGGTGGTGGTGGTGTTTCATTTTTCGCCCTCAACTTTTTTCTGATCTGGCGACTCGTTTGCGACCAAGAGACGCCAGACGCTAGACGCGAATTCACCTTGCTTGCCTGCGCGACTACCCGGGCTTGCTTCGCCGTCAAAGGTCAATGTTCGTTGTTAGTCTATTCAGCCACACCCCTCTATCGTCTACCCATGAACCTGTTGCCGTTGAGGCATAACGGCGCGGTCGGGAGAGTAATATGAAAGATATTCCATAATCTAGACTATAGGATAAATTGTTCCTAGAACTTAGATTGTTGCTAGCGACCGATGCGTTAAAGGCATTGCAAGTAAACCACTGACGAGGTGAAGAACTCAAACGTAGATCGTTTTTTTGCTACGAAGCTTTACAAGGTTACAATTCGAATAGTTGAATAACAGTGGGCACCGTAATTCTGTTTGAGGTTGCGTTCGATTTGCCAGCTAGATCCTGAGCGGAGAGCACGACTTGTCTATGCTTTGTGTTGTTTTGGCAACACCAAAACAAATGAGTGCTTTCTCATTGATTGACGTATGTGTTCAGTGTTGAGTCACCATATCGTTTTTAACACTACCATAGCACCTCAACAAACGGAGGCACGGTTTGCATATTCTTCAGTCATTCAGTCATTAATAATAGTTTGTTTGCCAGTCACTGATGAGCGATCCAGTTACAAAATGTATACGTGACGATAATGGATTGACCCGACGAATACACATGAGTGAAGCACAGGAATTAGACGAGGCATGATGATGACCGAACGGCGTCAGGTCGAGGCAATTCGATGCTAATCGCGTACCATTATGGTCAGCCGATAACACCGCTTTTCGCATAGGCGTTTCGTTTTGATAGTCAGCAACCCCCAACTCGTGAAGCGGCGACACTTCTCATCGATGTTTCTTCCGCCTCGGCATATACGTGCGCGTGTGTGTGTGTGTGTGTGTTTGAAGACCTGGAACGATATGGACAAAATGCTCCACTTCAGAATTGCTCATATACACACGCAGACACATATACAAGCGGCATTCTTTTCAGCTTTGAAGGGCTATCTATTCGGTCCAGTGTAACTGGTCTAAACATTTGCCTCCGTGAGGTAAACACCAGCATTGTAATAAGCGTCTAGCGGCCCTGCGGCATGGAGTCGTTTTCAGTCGGGACGCGCACCGAGCGCCGCTTTCCATAGGGAAGCAGCAGTAGATTGCGGCGAATGGATGTCGAATGCCGAATGAATGAATAGTCGTCAGTGTGTATACTCTCACGTCCTCGTCGGGGAGTTGTTTTCGTGCATGTGTGTGTGTGTGTCTGTCACTATATTGGTGCTGGCTATCGAACCTTCGTCGCGGACGATTGGTCAGTCGGATGGTCGAGGTAAACAGCGAGAGGAATGAAAAACTAACCGCGAGGAGCAGCCGATCGTGTAGCTTTCCTTTTGGCTTTCAGCGGGCCCGAATGGACCAGAGCACTGGCGACACCTGTGTCCATATGAAGGTGGACCGCCGTCTCGTCGAGTTGGAGATATGCGTTGTGTCTGCGCGGTGCGTGAGGATACGTGCCTGTCCGTGGGTTTCTAGATGGACCGAATCCATAGTCCTCTACGTCGAGCCGTTCCTCCGATACAAACGTGATCAATTACTGCTAGGAATAGCCAGATCAGTGCGTTTTTCCTGCAAAAAAAAAACCCAAAGTTTGTTGAGTAGATGATGACATGTTTGTTGTCGTGGTGTCGACGGGCCGCAGAACGGGCTCGACAAAATGCAAGCCCGATGTAGATTTGGCCGTGGAAGTCACATGGAAACCGCGTGGCAAAGTATGCTAGATAAAGTATATTCACTGCTTGCTTAACTTGTCTCTCGTGCCGATGCTGTGATGAACACAAACAAGCTATCTTTCAGTGGGGACGAATCTCCACTTCGAACCAGTACAAGAGGACGATGCTTGTCTATTGATTGCATCGATTTTGGGCCGATTCAATGAAACCTGCGATGTTTATCTACAAACAACATCATGCTCAGCAGCAACAGCATTTCCCATTACGGAAAAAATGAAATATCCCTTTGTGAAAGCTTTCGACCGCAGACTGAACATTTATTTGGCATATAACGAATGGAGTATTTCGGGCAAATCGATTTGTTATCTATACATAAACACAGGCGGACAGGCCATTTCTGACAGCTATTTGTGAGCTATTCATTCGATTATTGAGATATCTAGAGATATCTATCACGCGCGCGCGCGTCAACACTCATATACACACGCACACACAGAGAGAGACCATACACTGATCCAATGAATGTAGCCTCCGCTTCATCATAGACTATTACGAACGATGGCCGTTATACACTCGTCGAAATAGCACCGTCACGTTTATAATATCTGCCCTTAAAAAGAGCCCTGCTGTCAGCTAGTATCAAGCAAAGGCAACGCTAGCCACAGAGGTACAACAGCCTGAATGCACAATATCGATCCGACGGTATAGGAACGGTGGAACGGCTTTCAGAATTTTCCTTCTTTAAAGGGTACCCCCAAGACCGCTCTAGCTGCTCGCAGTTGACACGCTTTCTTAAACGTTATCTTACAGATAGGCTGACCATCGTTGCAGGTCGATTCTGCTACGCAAATGTCACGTTTGTGACGGTAGCGGGAGAATTGTGTGATGGCGTAAACCGATTAATGTTGTGACCCCGTCTGCGCTATTTTGATTATATGCGATTGCCTAAGCAGACGGTGTGTGTGTGTGTTCGTGTGTGGATCAGATAGCGTTCGAACTTGGGAGCACTGGACGATTCATTGAAAACAAACACTCAAATATGAACAGGCTCGTTCAGTAGTATACTGTGCGAATGATGCAATTTGTGATCACAAGCGTATTAGTGGTTTTCATCTAGAGAAACATTGATACACATTCTGTTGTTCCTTCATGATAAGGAGATACGTGCATGTGATATACAGATGCATCAGAAACATGGGGTCAACAAGTCGAGTTACAAACAAATGACGCCTAAACAAACGTGAGTGCTTGATTCCGCAGTGTACAATCGATGGCCTGCCAGCTTTCCAATATCGGCTTGCAATAATCCACGTCTCAAATCATACCTGAGTCATATCTCTGAATATGTCGGTCTGATTCGTCATTCGAAGATCAGTCTCTCTCTCTCTCTCTCTCTCTCTATCTATCTCTCTCTTTAAGATATCTCTCTGTGGTTCTCTCTCGAAGGGGGTATCGCGACTCCTGATGTGAGGACGGAGTGTCTATTCGTTAGCCGCTGTCCCCACGGACGCGTTTATACGATACTCATACGACTACTGCCTACCCAGCACTTCGAGAACAA
Organism: Stratiolaelaps scimitus; assembly: GCA_019614645.1. Classification (NCBI taxonomy): domain Eukaryota; kingdom Metazoa; phylum Arthropoda; class Arachnida; order Mesostigmata; family Laelapidae; genus Stratiolaelaps; species Stratiolaelaps scimitus. The sequence goes on from JABWDB010000005.1 coordinate 16,477,665, forward strand.
GCACTTTTCACTTTAACCGCCAACTAGGGTCGGAAGAGACCTAAATGCAGTCGAAAGTCGTTCCTGTGAAAGACTCTGCACAGCTTTCAACAACACGGCGATTTCGTGCTCAAGTTGCGTCGAAAACGATTTTCGAATCCGGAGAGAATCGTTGCAGCCGGCGAGGCCGGGCGTCGGCGAGAATCAAGTGTTGCCCGCGTATGATATGATTCCAAAGCAACGGGTTCCTCGTTAGTCTTAACCACTTTAACGTAACTCGAACGAGGGAGGGAGGGGGATGGTCGGCGGCTGAAACAGATCTTCTCTTGTTACGAACTCTGCCAAGCGGTTTCACTAAGCGTTGTATAATAATCAGCCCTCTCAAAGCAATCAGTTTTCGCCATTCGTTTCGTTTGAATGTTGCTGTCCCTTGTCCGATTGCCAGAGTTCGTAATAGTTTTCTGAACCGCTCGAGTCCAGCTACGCGTCCAGCGATCAGGGCCTGCTACTGCTGATTGTTAATAATGCTTCCGTTGCCGTGATTATTTCAATTCAGTTATACATAAGTGGTAGAAGCTGTTCGGCGGGAACGCTGAGACCGACTCGTTAAGGAAAGGTCACAGAGCAGAAGGATGATGAGGAGGTGGCGGCGGCGGCGGCGGCCGTGAAGTCGGCGACGCCCGACGTGTTTGTCCTGCGATGTAATACGCTCCAGTAACACGTGAGTTACCCGCTGGAACCCTCCGAAATACGGTCTGAATACGGGATAGTGACATACGCCGAGACGGCAAGTCTCTCAGCCAAGAGATATAATAGAATATTGCTCAGCGGCCTGTATGACCGTTGGAAAGCGTCTGGTGTTCAGAGTGTGAGTAGCAGGTCGGAGACAGGCCTGTCTGCACATGATAGTAATGAATCGTGCCAAGAAGCTGTATAGGGATCAAACTGAATACGTATGTGCCTTGCAGATGCGATTCGTGAATGTTAAATAGCTTATCAATTTATGTACGTCTAATTTAAATGTGATGTGATTACTGTATACATATGTACGTGATGTCCTATCGACTGCAAAATTAGGCATCACATCAAGGTACAGATGTTAGATAAATGAAAATTAGTTGAGAGACAATGCTGAGTGACCCCACAAGAGTCGTCAGAGTTCCTCGTCACAAACTCGCAGTGAATTTATTAAGGGGGACTACCCAATATTCGGGGTCGTTTTTTTTTTTTGCTTTGAATTTAAATTGAGTTTAAAAAGCGCTACTCCATTTGCGGTTCTGGCCGCGATTCAATTTTGTTTCTCTCGCCTTTCTCACTGTCCAGCTCGGTGAATATCGGTCTTAGGGGTGGCGGTACGGTTGGTTACGTAAGTAAAAATATCGGAGCCTTCTGCAAGCATGAATTAGCTGCTCGATTGACGCGGCCTGCTCGTTCGAATGGAGCGGACTGTGGTGATTGTGCTGCTTGGCCCAACGTCGAGCGATACACCTGCTCTGATTGTTTTGACGCTGCTGTGGTAGTACTCCCTGCGGCGCAATATCCTGTTCACCTGTTCGACTCAATACGTGGCCCCCATTCGGAGTTACGGCAACGATTTTATCATTCTCTCTCTCTCTCCCGCTCCCTCTCTCTCTCTCTGTTCTATATGTAGCTATCCTCAGTCTCGCCCTGTCCGTAGTATACTGCAGTCAGTGGTTGCGTCTCAGCTTCGGTAAGAGAGAGACTTCTCTGTGTTCCTCCTCTTGTTGCCGACGATGGGGCCGAACGATAGGACGGCACACCGTCCAGGGCCACTCCCAAGTCGCACCGCAGAGAGTCTGTCATCCGCTTCGAAAGCAACCGATAGCTCACAACGACCGTACCGAGCGGCAGTATATCTGTCCGGCGGGCGCCGATCGGCCCACGCCCTGTCTTCGACTTCTTCGGTTGTTCTTCGGTGCTCACAACAACAGCAACAACAACAACGCTATCATCTTCGGCAAAAAAAAACGAAGATGTTCGTTCATCATGAGGTTCGTCCTCTCCTCGCCTTCGTCATCTTTGTAGATCCCCTTAGAATCGCGTGTTTATCGTATGCGGCATAGCGCTGTTCTTGCAGTGGACGAACAGAGTACGGTGATCGCGCGCTGGTGCTGGTGCATAACCTCATCCACTTCTCTACCTTCTCGTCGTTCGCTCATCGTAAGCCTGAGGCGGCCCCGTAGCGGAGGGGGTAGTCATTGCCCTGCCGGCATCGTCCCTCCCAAACTTTTTTTTCGGTATTCTTAACGCCGCGGAGAATCGATCGGTGATGACGGCTACCACCGGTGCGGCGGCTGGCAGGGATGCGTAATTACGCGTGTGTCGATGTACGCCAGTATAGGGCACTGTGTGCAAAAGATGGGCAAAAAGAGAGAGGGGGCGGAGTGATAGGCACAGAGAAACTGGACCGATTCCCTCGTTCAGGCAGCCACTGCTCGGTTCGGCGTTCTCTCTTCTGTTATGCTACGGATTCGCCTCCTTTTTTGCTTCTACCTGCTGCTGCCTCAGCCACAGCTCGCCGTAGACTCGAAGGTACCAACGTCAGGAATCACCACGACAATGATGGTGATGATAATGGCCGTGGTGGCTGCGGAGGCGGTGGCGCACCGGCTTGAAATTAGTGAACAAGTGCATCGGCAGGTACAGCAGAGGGCAGCGAAGGGGACTGTTCGTTCTTGAGGGCAATTGCTCGCCAGGGTGGAGCGAAAGAGAGGTCCGTATCCATACGAACATTAGCACGGTGTACCATTTATGCCGCCGACGTATTTAGTAATGTTGTACATAGCTCACGGGAGACACACGGATATACGATACATATGCAGAGGAAAGGACTACAGGAATAGGTTGATCTGGCCGTGCATCTCTCGTTGAGACGCCATGGGCGGGGACTGCGGCATGCCGGGTGTCGATGCTGAAGGCAACGTTCACTGTGTTGAACGGTCTGCCCTAGCGAAGACGTGCGTTATGTACGCGTCCATACACATAACGAATGATTGAACATAACCATTGGTGTGCGCACCCTAACGGCCACTAGCATCATATAGAGCATCTGTTTGAACGATTGGGACCGACTGAACTGTGTGTTGGAGGACAACGGCAGGTTTGTTAGAGGTACGGGAAGTAGGTGGGGTACCCCCGGACGAAGCAGCAGGTTCATCTGGGAAGGGATTGGCCCTTCAGTTTGGACGCGTTTAGTCTGATGCGGCACTACGTCTCTAGGACGAGGGACAGTTTAAGGCATCTATCTCAGAGCGGGCAGTCCGTCTTGCTGTTGTTGTTGTTGTTGTTGTTGTTGTCGTCGTTGCTGAGGGTTGCTGATTTCCTTTGAAAAACCAGACGAAGTCAACCTTGCTATTACCAGGATCTGGGTTGGGCCTAACCGACGATGTCTAGCAGCAACTTGGACAACCAGCCAAAAACCTGTGCCTCGTGCCCCGTAAAGTAACCATCTATACTCCACTGTTGGAGCGAACAATCTAAGTCTTTCTAACTCAATATATATATATATATAATATCGCGAAGATCATCTCATTGAATACGATCTGCAGTGCGGCGCTTCGTCACGAGAGAGTTCGACGACGCCGGAATCGACGTGAATCGCTCAAATGTTTTCAAATTTTCAAACTGGACTCGCTGTTTTTGAAATCAATTGATAATAATAAATAGCAACAATCTTAATGATTAGTTATAACGATGTTGGCAAGACACAGGATAGACGAACAAATATAAATACACAACTCCACGACTACGGGGCATCGATGGTTTGTGGCTAATCTGTGAAGTACACGCAATACAGCACGAATCTAGCTTGAGTTCGAATTCGTCAGCAACATCAGTATTACAACTGTTATTACATCCAGCAAAGGTTGATGCAACTGACGACATATTGTTGACTGCGACACATCGTCCGCGATCTGATGGACACCCCTGCAAAGCAGTGTGTTCAGTGAAGCTTCAACGATCCGTTTGTCCATGTTCCTGCTCTATTGCCTGCGAAACATTGTTGACATGCCAATATATTATACAATGCTGCGATTGCTGCTTGAGCGTCGGAGCAACGCCAGCCAGTGGAGCGGGGAAGCGATCAGCGGCAAGCGAGCGGCAACTGTATCACGATGAGATACGTACCCACACGCACCCGTCGACGGACGCATACAAAGTCCAACGCCGAACGTTGGCCGGTCAACAAAAGTGAGCCTGTCAGTTAACTATCTGTTTCGTCCTGAGCAGCGAACGAGACTTACTTTCACGGGCCCTCCTTCGTCTTCTGAAAGGAATAACGAAGAAAAAGTATGTAGCACAAAAATAGAAGAAACCGATCGGACCTGAACAGCCAGCAGCCAACCAGCCACAACAGCAGCAACAAGCGGCCAGTTGCCTGCAACAATGGCCCCGGCAGCGCCGCGATGGTGACGGTAGCTCCGGCGAAGTCAACAAAAACACCAATCGTGGCAACAGCAGCATGGCATAGGAAAATGAGAAAACACATTTGACGAAGCCGACAAAAGGCGCGCCTGTGAGGGAGGCTGTCTGTGCTCGGTCTTCGGTGCGATTCTTCGGCACCACTCACAGATGCACGTGCTTGCGAAGCTTAGAGACGTCTGAACGCGGGCATAACGGGGACGCCAAGCGGGGTCGTTCTCAGAGACAAAGTCGTTCAACTTTTAATCGACGTGTGCAAAGGGAACGTAAAAAACGTTTCACCAATACTGAATCACTATGAAACGGAATGAACAGTGCAACAACAAGCTGTTAACGGAGCTCACCAAATCGACTGAGACAGGAGGGAAGAGTTCGGTGTATTTGAAAAGAAATCCATCTGCGTCTACATACATAGTACTATGGACACCTTGCAGTCGAGGCGATTCGTTGTTTCTGGCCACGTTGAAACGGGTCTCCTGGACATCGAAATTACATTTGATACAATCACAGCATACTTCAATTACATGTGGCTGTGTATCTTTGCTGAAGTCAACACAGTTCGATATTAAATGTGCACTTCGCAAACTTGTGCACTTCGTAAGCGGTTGCATTTGTTTTGTAACAGCGAGGCAACACGCCGTCCTTATCTTCTCGTATTCATACGACGATATAGCTAAAATTAAGCCAATATATAACTAAACATCAAAAACTTAAAACTTTAGCATGCGTCTCGTTTCGAGAACTAACGAAAATCACAACCAAGACCATACGAAATTCATACGTGACTACCCCTAAAACGCATCATAGCTTGATAATTTTCATCTTCCATAGCCACGATAGCACTAGGACACCAGGTGCTGCGGACGTCGAGCTTGAACAACTCTTTAGGTCGACGCCATAGTGTTGATTTTCCGCCTAGACAAAGAAAATCGTAGCGACATGAAGCGATGACAATCATACGTCTCTCATATATTCCTACCCCTATATGAAATGCGCTTTTTCGGGTTTCAGTTGAGCTAAGGCAAACGTTCGTCTCGGATTTATCGATGCTGCTTCGCCGCTTTTTCATTTTCTTTTATCGATGTTTATGCAATCAATCGTAGTGTGATTTCTGTATTGATGTAGAGGCATATTCACTGCTTCTTCTTGTTCAAGTGTTCGCTGTGCTGATCACTGGTAGTAGGTGGTGGCCTTTCTCATTTTCTTCCTCTTCATCTTCTTCTTCGCCTTTGGCTGCCTTCGGTGGTCGCCGTGTCGATGTGTTGCCCTGATGCATTGAGGGTTGATATCACGGCTGCTGCCACAGTGGCTCCGGTAGAATTGCGACCGCCGTTCTGCAGTGGCTGCAGCATCGGCGGCGGCAGCGGCGGCAGAAGCGCCCGTGGAATCACGAAGAGCATAGATGAGCAGCATAGCACGAGGAGCGAAGTAGTCATAGTAATACTAGTAGTCGAAGTAGTTGAAGTCAGCAGGCGCATCGATGTCAGAATCTTCTTGCTGCAGTGCCTACAGCGCGCGCGAGGAGGGGGGGCGGCGAGACGGCAGCACGACCGCCGTCTACTCAACACCGGACTGACAACCACGATCGAGCCGCGACGTGACGCTGGCTGAACTTCTGCCGACTTCAGCACAGACTGTTAATAATGCTACTACTATCTTCCACTGCTACTTTGGAACCGCTGCTGCGGCCGCACAGCAGTTGCTGCTGTTGATCCCTTCGTGGCCGCTACTGCTGCTGCTGCTGCCGCCGCCGCCGCCGCCGCGGCAACCGCTCCTGAGCAGAAGCATTGTTCGATGGCAAGGCCGTGACACCGACGGCCGGGGTCGGAGGTCATCCGGGGCACCGGATGAGGAGCCACCGGCCCGTAGGAGCAGCGGCGAAGCGGTAGCGAGGGCTCACCAGCAGCAATGATAGGTGAAATGAAGCGAGCGGCTGTACGAGCCTGCTGCGCGATACAATCCAGTGGCGATGGTAAGAGACCACCGGTAAGCACAGCAGAACGGAGAAAAGAAGCCGAGCGAGAAGCATCATCAGAGAGAGACTATCGAGAGACGACGAGAAACGGGCCGGTAAGATCGCATCGCCGCCATCACCACCACCACTACCACCATCATTTCGCAGAAGTCAGACCCCTTGCGGCGGAAGCGACTGAACGCTAACCAACCAACCAACCAACTAACCAGCCAGCCAAGAATCCATCGCTGCAACATGGCGCAAACCGGCCACGATTACACCCAGCGGCGACATCAACGCAGCAACAAATCCATCGATATCAGGGATATGGATATACGAGTTCACTACTTCTCTCAAGATGTTTTAGCTGAGATTGGACAATGGTGAGAAGCGAGACAATCTGAAAGATGCCGACTATTATATCAGCCGCATTAGCAGCAGCAAAAACGCCGTCGACATTGCTATGAAAACAAAGGGAACGAATGAATCGAACTCAGGACATCGTTCACCGATTGTCCATCTCATCGTCTCGTGGCTTTCATCAAGCCACCAGCAATAAAAATGCATACTATTGCCCAAATGACGATCAAAGACCTCTGTTATGGCTGCTACTTCTTTTGAAGTTCGGCACCTGGCTCATTGCTGCTGCTCATGGACGGTGCTGTCTAAAATCTGTATATGGTATATATAACCATGCGCACTAAGCACAAGATACAATTGCGGGTGCGTGAATGAACGCGCACGATAATACTCTATAGTGCGATGATATCACGGCAGTATTTAAGATTCATTAGTCGTTTTACATTGATCTGTATGTGACCTTTTGGCAATGGGGTCCTGTAATGCAGTATCGATACCCTAGTCTTATGGTTTCAAGACAGAATAACCCCCACATATAGACGAATGATTATTTTAATATTAACGAATGAACAAGGATTCCGTCCACGAAACTTACCTGACAATTCGCTGGAGGGAAATTCTAAATTGAAGTCGTGTTGTGTCTGTCAGCGCAAGTCGCAGTGTAGTGCTTATATGTCCTGTTTCATTGGTTTGGTCTCCACCTCATATATTGTGATCTGAAATCGGATTTGCAAATCCGATTCATCATCGATAGGCTCAACGATAAGACCGCCACCGTCCACAGGTTCTCAAGGTGTTTGCATTGTTGGGTACCGCTTTCTGTCCAACTCGTTCTATTCACGCTATGTCTTGTAGTTACTCTGCATCTTCTACCACCTCGGATTGACGATCACCCTCGGCATCGTAGATGCCGGTGAGATTATGCACAATGCGCTGATGGGGAGTACCATCGGCGTCTCTCACATCAACGTGACGAAAGCGTTGATTTCTAGACGGAGCGTATCAACATGAGCAAAACCAGCTGGACAAAACGACCTTCGTCATCGACTCTCGGCTATCTGCTCTCTTGAGACTCGTTGACTTCATTGTAAATTCGACTGTGTGCTTTATAAACCGAGACACGTTCTTTGACGTTTGACGCGATTGATAAATCAAATGTAGCTCGCCTCTTTTATTCCTGTCTCAACTCAAAAACCGTTGGGTGAAAGGCCGCATCTGCGGTGATCGGCCGCGGTTTGCTGAGTATATATATATATATATATCAGTGGAGGCCGGATCAGCTGGCCCCATTGCCCACAACTAAATGGCCCGCTTCATAGATCAGTCCGAAGGGACATCAATACATATACTCACACCGAAACACAAACAAACTCACACACAAGGAGAGCGAACGTTCCTGCTACTGCCTTTTTCACATATCTCCTTGTTCCTTTTTCATGATGAGATCTCACTGCTGTTAGCCATTAAGTTGGCCGCGATGCAACCGGCGCTGACAAATGAGGCGAAACTAAAAGCCAGTAATCAAATTGGAGAGAGAGAGAGAGGAGAGAGGCGAGAGAAAGAGAGAGAGAGAAAGAGATGGTCCAATAAAACTGAAGAATATATATATATATCAAATAGGATGCGACGGACAGAGACGACAAAATCTACAAGAAAACGAGCAAGTCGAGCCGCTAAGCTCTGCGTCGACGCCTCCTTTGACGATCATCACATCAGTATTCTAGAGGGCCTGAAATTCGGTAGTTGATGATACAAATCCGAAGGTAGTAGTTGTACTGATAGACAAAACGGACCGATAAAGCTGCAGTCCGCCAAAAGATTTCGTTGGGGAGAGATAATGGACCTCGCTGACACGACTTAGCCAATGGACGGCTTCCTCAGCTAATAGAGCGATAGCTCGGGGTGACCGCTTCGTAAACATGGTATACACTACGCACAGCAATTGGTGGTAGAAATGTTCATGTCATTGGGATGACGAAATGGAAGCTATTCCGTTAAGTCCCAATGGTTGTAAAATATTCCATCCTGTAGGTTACGATCTTCTAAAATAGAAGATTTAATTAAATAATAATAATAATAAAAGCACCTAATATTCCCGCATGTCTTGAATCAGAGACACCTTCATGGAGTGCGATAGCTCATCAGATTGGCCCGGAACGGGTCGGTACATCAAAAACACCTGGGACAAACAGCTCGCAGGAAGTGTTGTGTTACGTTTTCGATTTAACGTTAAACTTGCACGTCAGTATATCGAATCTCTAGAAGATCAGAGCCCTTCAACACTCATGCTTTCTGCATGTAGCTGGCTTCTACGAGCGCGTTAAAGAGGGCTCCAAAATGAGGGTGGCCTGTGGCGGTAATTATGACCGGGTTCGGGTGTCCGCGCTTCGAGCATACAGGAAACAGAAGAAAAGAAATAATTTTCTATATCGCGAAACGCTAATATTTTTTCAACTAGAATCAATCGCCCGTTGTTTCCGGCGTATCGATGCTCGTTAGACGATATGTCTGTGTGGACTATATGGTCCGGCAGCTCCTCAACCTGACGCCGCATCTTAGGTGACTCTTTCTGCGGTAATACGTTAGCGCACGCCGTGTTCTCGGTCAAGATGTCGGCGAAGGCTCCCTTTGAGGGTAGCCGCATGCCCGTCGCCGACGGGCAGTCTGCGTCTGCGACGGATTGCTTGGCCTGACCGACCGCCGTCATAGCCGCGAGCGAACAAACGCCGAACGATGCACCGGAATCAAATTTGCTCCAATTTTCTCGATGATTTGGACGGAGCCTGTCGTTGCTGCGGTGTACGCAGGATGTGCCCAGGCAAGCTAGACCCACAGTGTTTGCCGACTAGCTCACAGAGAGAGAAATAGAGAGAGAGAGAGAGAGAGAGAGATAGGGAGAGAAAATGTATGGAGGAACCGCTAAGGAGAGGCCGGGTCGGCAATGGGACAAACCCAAGGCAGAAACGAAGAAACGAGCTGCTGCTAAATGATTTTCTCGGTCTGAAAACGAAACGAACTTGCTTGTCTCGTTCAGTTGAACAAACGTCTGTTTCGTCTGGCCACACGAGGACTAAATGGACGAAACGGATCTGACTAAATAAAAGTGAACGAACAAAGGAGACAGATATAGCAGACAGGCTGAGTCTGCCGCTGACATACGCAGGGTGGGCCAGAACAAGCAGAAGAAATTTAATTATGTAATTGAAGTTGAAGGGTAAGAAGGGAGGCCAGCCGGTACTGGATACTAAAGGACAGCAGACGTAGTGAAAGGTGATATTCTTATGTGGTAGAGGTGGAGAGGATAGGCTTAAGGTTCTGGTGTGGCTACTTCATCAAGAAAGAAGGTCGGTTAATATAGGTAGAATAACTCTCTGCCGGAGAAAGAAATGTGACTCGCTTCGTACGCCCGTCTGAAATACTGCAGATGTTTTTATTGGCTTTCCGGATATAGCACTAAAGCACCGAGCTGCTGCTGATACTCACTGATACTAATTGATCGGCATTGTGTTCCAGCAGCTATTCAGCAACCATGCGAATACGATGGGGGTTGTATGCGAATTTGCTAGAGATAAACATGTACAACAAATGGAAACGGACATGTTCACTCATGGGAATCGCGGCTCAGTGTCAACTCGCTGGACGACAAGGTGCCGAACCTGACGAGGATACATGCGCCTTTCAATGTCATCACAAAACCGCACCGCACTGGGATCCACCCAATAATTGTTACTTCAAATGTCCCTATAAGGCTAGGGAAAAATAAAATACCGAAAGCCAAACCTCCAAAATATGAGCCATATCAAAGAGACCGCTTCTTAGCTGCCTCTTTTCCTGAAAGCCGCTATGGAGACCCTATCGAGATCTACAATAGATAGATAGAAGTTACTGCGACTTGTCCTTAGCGCGACGGTTTTCAGTTCACACACATTCAGAGACATCGTCCATAGAAATATTGGAACCGTAGGCACCGTTTAGGACACGTTGGCTGCGACACACGGCCTCCAACCTTGAGACTAAACAAATTAAGAGTAGCCGCTGCAGTCCTCACTGCTGTGTGCGCCACCTAGCTCACCTGTGATATGCAGTGATTGTAGGTAATTATAGGTTGGCCGATAGCGATCTAGCGGTCTCGCACCATGACCGAATCATCAGAGGCTGGGATCTCGCTAAGGTTTTGGTGGACGCGACAAAGGTGACCTCAGCAATGATGGCGCCAGTGCGGCGAGGTCCCTCCCTCCCTCACGGGTCTACAGGACAGGGTAGCAAAGTGCCGCGAAATCATCGCCTATCGCCACTAACCTTTCCGCATGCGATGTCCCAATGTCGCAAAGTGTCGACAGAAAAACCAAGCAGTGAGATCGACTAAAACTGTTCGGCGATCCGATCAGTTCCTAGTTGTGGAAGAACGAGCCACAGTAACGATCAGGCTCGACGACATTCTGATCAGTTCAAAGTTACGACGTTCTCGAAACGGGGCTGTAAAGTAGCAAGTGAAATGAAATTCACAATATAGTCGACGCCACGAAGCTAATGCATGGTATCGTATAGCACAATACCGCAAGGAGTGCACAATAAGAAATCAAAAAAATTGTATTCTCCCTTCATCTGCTTCCTCTTCTGCTATGACTGTTGTTGTTGTTGTTGTTGTCGGCTTTGGCGTTGCGTTAACCCGCGTCATCATCTCGTTCCGCCGGTTGCCGTGCGTCGATGTCCGCCCACAATCGGCCAATCAAATCTGGCAGTCCGTTGTCGCAGCCTGCGCCCGAGCGATATCCTAGCTGTTTCTGCTCTCTCTCTCTCTCAATCTGTTTATTGCCGCGGTGGGTATGTCACATATACACACAGGCACACACACGCACTCAGCTATAAACAGACCGACCCACGTGTACGTCCGTACGCAACAAGAGTGTCTGCGCGTATTCGATTCTTTTTCATCGTCCCACTCACTCTTAATTTCTCATCGACCCCACCGATTTGAACCTGTGCGACCCGGCGGTGTCGCCAACGCTGCTGAATGGTGGTCGATGCTGTCGGCGTATTTTGTGTGAAGGCCCACACCGAGTCACCGACGACGACGACGACGAATTGAAGAATCCTCACGAATGAGAATAGTGACGATGATGATGATGGTGACCTTCAACGAGAAGAAGAAGATGAAGAAGAGAAAAACAACAACATCAACAATAAGTTCCCATCGACGTTCCGGGCCGAATACGTTCAATTGACTGAGATTACGCTCGGCGTTCGGCAGACGAACACATAGATAGACAAGACCTGCCATCGCAGTCTGAACCAGTGCGCGATGGCAGAGATAATCTACACTATCCAATGATGATGGTGACGATGACGACGATGCTTCAGCGCATGATAGAAGCGCAGCAGCAGCAGCGGAGGCGGCGGCGCCATCGGCAGCAGCAGCAGCAGCAGCGGAAGGTCAGGGGTCGGCAGTGTGGGAGTGAAGAATGAACCTTCGATGTGATCGCGGCAACGAGTCAGATACGGTCACAGCCGAATCGAGAAGAGCCGAGCCAGCCGGCCGGCCTGCCTGCCTGCCTCTCCGCCACGGTGTCATAGCCCCAAGAGACGTGGCCAACTTCGTACGCTTCGATTCCCAGATAAGTCAATGTTCCCACAAAGGCAAACATTCAGAAAAGATCGGACAAGAAGGCTAACATCCGGTCCGAAGTCATCTATCGCCGCAGAAGATGTTCGTCTACCCCGCTCGTCCTCCTCCTCCTGCCGCTCATCGATATACGCACGTCTCTGTGCTGTGCAACGACACGCGGTGCACATTATTGATGTTGGCAAAGCATTTGATTTTCTCAGTTCTGGTTTGATTCGAGAGCTTACAACGAGCCGAGCGTATTTGCCCAGTTGGGAGAGTCGCGCTGAGAGATGGTGGCGTTATATTGTGCTTGTTACTCAACACATGTGAACGAAACTCTCATGTATATTCCATTATGCTATTGTCCCCGTGTGCATATTATAGCATTCGCCTATTACTCTAATGATGATTTTAACATGGAGAATCTGTAACGGGTCATCCTACTGATGTACAGGTTAGTTAGCAGAGGAAATTCGATGATGTGCATCGTCTCACAGCGTCCGTAGCTGATTACCTAAATGTTGACATCAGTTTGAGCTGAACCGCACAAAAAAATTGAATTGTCACGCCTACACGTTCAACAGAACACATGCGCTGCAGAAATGCGACATGCAGTTCTCGTGACACTCGATTAAATTCATGATTTGCGAACAAGATTAATGTCCGTGCGGACTTATCCGTTCATTCGCATTGATCAAGAAACATGAATGTGCAATAACAGTGTGCTCTGTATGACATTCAAAAGGAGCGTTCTACTGTCTGAGAGGGAATCAGACCCGTTCGATTGCTAATGTCGTTGCTACTGCGAAGCAAGCATCGGTCGCAGCTAAATCGACGGTGCCGTAACGAAATCCAGCACGTTCCAGATATTCCAGGTGTAATTAGACAGACCGTGATATCTGACCGCTCTCTTCGTGCCGCTGAATTTCGGCGATGGACGCTGCCGATTATAAATAAAAAAAATAGACAGATTGATGACTATTTGGAGCGTCGCACAATAACGCAATATGTGTAATGGGAGATATACGCTATACCGCGAAGAGCATATTATATATATATATATATATATATATATATAGTCTTCGTCGGCGCGTATTCGCAAAACGCGCGGTAATGGCATTGCCGTAATGGGGCCACCTTCGATGATGACCACGGGACGGCGGGCAAGACAATTTTCTTTTTGTTAGCCGAAACAATTTCGTAGGAATCACCTCTCTCGGTAGCAATATCGATCCCATGTAATCACCCTGGATGAAGTTACTGGAACGATGGAGAATATATTTGGCAGGTTTGACATGGCGTTAATTTCTTCTGAACACGTTCGGTCGCCTCCCTGATTAGACACCATGAGCAGGTGCTGTTGAAAAGCAAAATATTTCGGCACTTACAAACGATACACCTATCTGTTGGATTCATGTGGTGGTGAAAAGAACTACCGAAATGTCATGACCTCGACACGCGCGTCCCGGTCGCTAAACGTAATACATTAATTAAGGTAAAAGGCAAAGCGTACCGTAAACGTATACAGTATAGGATTTTCGGTATCAGGAGCCTGATGGACGTCATGTAGCTTAATTGAGTCCGCAATGACCAAGTAATTTAGCCAGACTTGGCTTAGGAGAGATCGAGTTAGCACATTTGCACCGCCTCCCGTTGATAGACGCGGGCTGGCCGGTGCAGCGCTGACGAAACCATCCCATGAAGATGTTGATACTTATTGAAAAGTACGGAGAAGATATGATGATGAATAAATAGATCGTAGATAGTAGATGATACTGTGCTCGATGCCATTTGCCGCTGCGCCGAGATAGATAATTGATAGGGAACATTCTGCTGATTTCTGTCTTCTTCATCACGACCATCACCATCAGGCCGTTAAAAGCAACAATGACGACGACAACAACAATAACAAAAGTGTGCCGGGAATCGAAGCAAAAGAAAAGGGCGTCGGCAATTAAGTAAACAAATATATATATATATATATATATATATATATGTAAACATTGTGTATCTCGAAGTTTGCTGTTGCGGCTGCTGTTGTGGACCAATGCCAAGGTGGACGATACGCTAATCTAACAGCAGCAGTAGAAACCAATTGCTGCGGCGGGTGTAAGTGGATACATGCACAGAGCGCCCCGTGTTTGCCCGAACACAGAATGAGCTCAACGCACTGCGCACTGCGTTTATCTTTGCCGAGCAAATAACATTGAAGCTCTGGGTGAGATTGAAACAGGACGAAATGCATTGCGCTGGACGCACACTCATCGACAGCATAATGACGGACGCTGCGGCAGCCAGAGAACGAACTGCTACTAGGATGCAGTAGCCTAGCCCGTACTGGCATTTGTGTCGGGCGATAGCGGCACCGCACGCGGCGATAATCGAAGCAGGCAAATTTCGATAAGAGCAACAACCAAAAAGTGGTGACTCCCTTCTAATCCACTACTCACATACGTATGAGTTTTATTCGTGGCAAAATCGACACACACCGACTCACCCGAAAAAGCGTCGCAGCAATTATGGCAATTCGTAAAGGAACGATGGTCGGTAATGCCTGAAACTGATTTTCGACCATCAGCAGAAGCTAGCAGCCCTCTGGCGATAAGTTATTGTCATTATCATTACATGATTGAGAGAGAGAGGGAGTCTCTTATAGGCAATGCCATTGGACAGTCATCTTCTTCTGAACAGGACATAGGATAGCCTTAATCCTCACGCGCGGACGTGACGTGATGATCTGTCTGTTTGGCTGTTTTGTCCAGTTCGAGTGAACTAAACAGTTTTGTTATTTGGTTGGTCCTCTTGACGCTGCTTTTTCTTGCTTGGCCAATGGCCGCTAACGATGACAGCTACCGGTGGTGCGACGCAACAGGGTCGCGCCGCGATTGATCGGCATTCGTATGCCGTTCGACTGATTCACGTGATATCTTGTCTACTGGTGGATGCTAGAAGTTATTGATCTTGCTAGTCTGCTATAGTAAAATGTGCCTATGGCAAGCGGAGCCGACGCAACTGTTCAGCTTAAATGAACTCGTGTAAGCCTCCCTTTATCTCCTTCTATATCCTAGTAAATCGTAACGTGTATGTAACGGTAGGGGCGAGAGGCCTGGATTCGTGTTCTACTCGAGTTATCGTTGTTGCCGCAACGTCCGATAGATCGGGGAGAACCACATCGGGTTCGCTGCTGCTAAAGCTACGGATTCTGATCATCGCAACCGATGGGGAGACGATGGCCGTAGACGTCGCAAAAGCGCACACACAGCATAGATCAAACAGAAAACGAATTTGTACATATGTGCAAATGCGTAGGTACTATCGAATGTCACAACGAGAAAGAAAGCGGTGCTCTGATATCGTATGGATTCTCTTGTTAGTGTCTCGTATCATCATCTGGCGCGACACATCTATCGTACACATGTATGCAAAAAAAAAAGCCCATTGTACGATTGAATTGAAAAGCGACAAGCTATCCGTCGCCCTTCGAAGGATGTACATTATATTGTAGTTCTCTGCGGACATCTTCACTCGTCCCCCTCCCTGTCGCGCTGTCGCGCGAAGCTAATGCAATGTGTCTGTCTTCCACGACACAAATGGAGCGCCACCAATGCAAGCACTGGACGTACTATATATAAACGTCGCCGTGGCCAATAATCGGGAAACTCGTTAGTGGAGTGGTCCGCTGGTCGGTCCATCGGGCGAATCCGTGGCGGGATGGTGGTCTGTTGCGTGGACGTGTCGACCAACCACCAGCGGCAGCAGCAGCAGCATCATCAGCGGCAAGATGGACAGAGACGGAACCTGAGCTGGTTGATCCTACTTCGGCTGTGACAAGCCGAACCAGCCTCGACTGACTGCCGTCTATTTGATAACATTTAGAGACTAGAGCGAAGGGAGACGAAGTGTGCTCACAAGACGACGAGCACAAAAAGACCCGATGAGAACGAACAAATGGATGAACGCATAGATGAAGGCGGAACAACGCATTACGGACGATGCGCGTCGACGATGTCGACGAGGATGATGCCGACGGGGAGTGAAAGAAGAAAAGAAAAGAAAAAAAAACACAGAAAATAGAAATGAAAATAGAATATGGAATACGAGCCATGATGATATTATACCATGGAGAGTATGAAAAGGGGATCAAAAATAATCATAAATAAAGCAAAATCCATTCAGGGCAGGGATACGATCCAGCAGGAGCGGGGAAAATCGAGTCGGCGGCGGCGGCAGACAGATGCGGCGGTGAGAAGAGCTGGAAATACGAAAATGTAACTGTTATAATGATCGATGATGGCTCGTATCGAATGCTACAAATATGAAAAGGGACGATATCGGATTTGGTGATTCACTTTGCCGATATGATTTGGGGCTGTTTAGTGGACACGGGACTGAGGCAAACGAACGATCGAAGTCGAGGCGAAGAGGACAGAAAGAAAAAACGTACACAGGTTGCTCCTATTGAATACAATAATAATGATAATAATAACGATGATGCTGATGATAATAATAAGCATCAAAATAGAGCGACGCGGACTAGCCAGACAAAACCGTAAAGGCTCGGCACGTCCAGCATATTCAGATTCAGCATCAGAGAGGGGGGGGAGAGAAATGCCACTTCGAGAACAGCTTGTCCCTTCATCCCCGCAATCTCGGGCTGATGGCCCTGCGCTGATAAGGTTCTAAATATATATATGTATATATATATATATATATAGTTCACCTCTTTGGGATTTTGTCGGCAGTGGTGTGCT
Source organism: Stratiolaelaps scimitus (assembly GCA_019614645.1). Classification (NCBI taxonomy): domain Eukaryota; kingdom Metazoa; phylum Arthropoda; class Arachnida; order Mesostigmata; family Laelapidae; genus Stratiolaelaps; species Stratiolaelaps scimitus. The sequence continues at coordinate 16,494,757 of JABWDB010000005.1, forward strand.
TGTCCAGGATTGTGGCTCACCCATATTATGGAATGTTGGTAATGCCATAGGAGCTGTTTAGGGATAAAATGAGTGTTGTTTTTGATCATATTCTACAAAAAACAGGCGAAAATAGACGAATGAAAAGGTGTCCTCGTAGTAATAACAAGAGGTTAGGCCCTGGGCCAATCACAGAAGGGGACCAGCTAAGAGTCAGCTCAGGGAACGTTTATCTACAATGGTATCTGTCAGAGAAAGATGGACGCTTAGTCGTTCTCATTAGACCCAACGTTTGACGTGAGGTTTAGGACGACGAACAAGTTTTTAAGGGGATTTTCTATATATTTTAGTTTCTACTACTTTTTAAATATCTAATAAACGTTTTTTTTAAGTACTCTGAAACCCAAGTGTCGTAGAGTGTTCCCAGTGGTCTGGTGATATTTCGGGTCTAGCCACCATCCAAAAATGACACCTATCCACACACATGAGACCTGGCTCACAACAGCTAACGGAGGCAATGACAGAGAAGTTGCCTTGTAAAGGAATAGAGAACCCTCCTTTGACGCAGACGCTCATACCCACTCGAGATGGAGTTCCGTGTCTCAGACGAACAGACGATACAGTGTCGCAGGCAGATAAATTGTCACATGTGAAACCGATCCAGGACGAGGCGGTCCCCAGATCATCCACACTGACTCCTAGCTATGCTGCACCACACAACGACAATGTGGCAACTAGGTATATATTTACATATATGCAAAGACTGAATGTGGATGCGAGCAACAGCACAGACGGCGTGTGATTGATCGCGCGATAGTTTTGGTGCTGCAATACGATCAGCGCATGCAATATGGGTAGGCAGTCATTTCAATGACGCCATGCAAATCTAAGTTAACAGCAAACAGGAAACCCGAGTAAAAATGTCGAATAAAAACGCCCAACAGTTGACTCCAGCTGAACCCCTGACCAACGGACATAGCATTATGAAAATGCAGCTGGCAGTACCTAATCCAACCAGAATGATAACGGCAGAAGATATAGCAGTTCCGGATAGGCTCCCAAACATAATACAGTCACAAGAAGCCTGCGAGTTATCTGCTCTGGGCGAATTACCGATCCCCTCCTAGCTATCCCTGTTAGCTAATTTGCATCATTCTGCCGGGAGCCACAAAAACGCGACCCAGCTCGTAGATTCAACAAAAAAAACAAGAACAGACAGATTTTCCACTGATCACGGCGTACAATCAGTGAGTTCTCAGTGAGCGAGTATGCAACCGAACCTTGAAACCTTTGTAACCTTCACGCGGTTCCGTGTCGTTCTTGCTATGTCTACTACAAATTCGATACTTCACGTTACGTTGGAAGCCTGTGCGGCGAAGTACTTCCTCTGAAGACCGGTGATTGAATTAACAGTTGTTACGAGTATTTACCGTTGTGACTCGGGCTTCGAGACGCTCCTTTGTCCCATGTGTGCCGTAGGACAGTTTCCGAAGAACTTCACAGCTATCCACGAATGCAATTATGTCACTGCTGATTGCGGTTGTCCCGAGAGGGGGTGAGGCGAACAACGTTGGACTTCACAACTGCACTCGAACGGATACATAATTATGTGAATGCCTTGCAATGGCAGATCCGGTGATCATATATGTATTAAACCTGGTGATGGCATGGCCATCACACGGGAAATCCCTCTATGATCGATGAGTGATGTCTCGCTCGTGATTATGTGAACGAGTATCCTAACATCTTTCGGCACAGAACACGAAAGGCCTAATGACCCATATATGTCGCTATGTAAGACATACACGACATTGTAGGTACAGCTAATCGTACGATCGCTACGCGACTTGTGTGAGTGTGCGTGCGTATGTGTTCATCGATTACCGTGCAAAATATAATCAGTGAGTAAAACTCGCATTGATCGAACTGCGCCACCCTTATCGTGGTCACACAGTCACGTGAAGAGGATGTTGGTGGTATAGATAGCATGCGGATGGTGCACAATCGATGTCGGCAACATGTGTGCACAACAACTCGCCTTCGAGCCGTGGCGAGATCGCGTTTGCTGGGGACGCCGGCCTCCGATATAAGGCCAGACCCCTTGAGTGAGCCGCCGAAGTTCTCATAACCTTGCCGGGTCAAAGTTAGGGGTCGCTGGCGTGAAGCGAGCAACGGATAGTGAGTTGCGAGAACTACAATTCTAATAACAACAAAAACAAGACGCGCTCGCTGGGTCTCGCCCTCGGTGCTTCTGACTTAGCGGTCTGAGCAGGTTAAATAATTACATATCTAGGGGCTGCCGCAGATATATATTAGAGGCATGTCGGAAGGTACCCACCTATCTGCGAACTTTCAGATATTTCTGTAGATCGTGGATTGTGAGTGAGTGTGATGTGAGGAAATTGTGAGTCTCTGTTCGGCTACTTCGACTCGTCTAACGCAAACAGCAGTGCACAGTCCTGCCTTTTGCGGAGGTGTATGTGTGCCGATGCTGCCGCTGGCCACACTGTTATTGCCCTAGCGAGATTACATGTTAGTCTCGTTGCTGCCTTTTCGCTGAGGACTAAAAGCGGCCAATAGACGAATTCATCTATGAATTTGTCCTGAGTTGACGCGAAATAACAAGCAACTTCCGCTTCATCCTAACGATCCCATACACGTGATGATACTCGGATTATTAGATTAATTGCATATTCGATGGCTGCCTATAGCATATTCAACTTCGCAGCCTGCCGTATGCAGGCCGTTGGACGATGCAACACAAGACAACAATACATTGTATTATATAACAACACCGCCGCCACCCCGCCACGATCTTGTTACCTTCCTGTAGCTGATGGCTGATGTTGATGCTGATGATGATCTGCTTGTGACGGGCTTCCTTTCAGCTGACCCATCTATCCTGGCGATTCTTTGGATAACTGCCGAGCGCCCTGCCCACCTCGTGCGGGTCTAATAGCGATGCTCGTATCTATAGCGGTGTTCTCCGAGTTGAGGCACCACCGTCGGCGCGATTTGCGGTTGTTGTCCGTTCGTCCATCCGACGTCTTCCTGACGTTAGCGCGCGATTGGTGCTCTAACCCGTGCGCGTTTCATGAGCGCAGCTTCTGAAACTCCTTTTACTGGAGTGTGGCAGCGAGGTCTACAGCAACCGCTGTTGCTGATGCAGCGTTTGGCTCCCGGCGTTGCTCTTCGAGACTTTTTCAGCGGCTCCCGTGACTCACGACTCTCGTACTGGATTTCGTCGACGTCGCTCATGTACCGCAACTACTGCTGATCAACGCGTTTGAGCCGCAGCTGAACTGAGAGACTCTGTTGTGTCTCCTGCTGCTGCTGCCGTCGCCGCCGCCGCCGCCGCCGTTGTTCCTCCTGTTCTTTGGCTGCTGCTGCTGCTGCTGTTACTGCTACCACCACCACCGCCGATGGTTCGGGGAGCGTCTGCCGACTCTCCTTCTGATCTATCGCATGTATTGTGTCCCGGCGACATCGTCTCTTGCTCCTCTTCTCAGCACTATCTCCTCTTGCCCGAATGATCCGTTGCTGACTCGACATCGGCGGCAGTCGCGCTTTTCAGCATTCGCTCACCGCAATAGATGGACAGCCATGTTACCCTTCCCGTTGCGATCGCCGCGATGTTTCGGGATCAGCGTTGGCCGACGACAGGCGAGCACTTGGCGATCTCCTGTGGGATGGAGACATGGAGATGCCCGGAGTAAGGCATTGTTGTTGTTCTGCCAACGGCGCTGAGACTTCGCGGTGGCAGTTGATACATTGCAAGCAACCGGCCGACGATCGTCCCTCAGTTCGTCTTCCGTTTCTGGCTAAACACAGCTCCTCCGTCCCTAGCTTCGTTTCATTCTTTACATTCGATGCTGCGGTTGTCGCCGTTGCCGCTGTTGTTGTCCACGCTGTTGATGGCTGATGCTATTTTCATGTGTCACGACAACAACCACAACGTCGCCGGCGGAGGATGAGATCACGAGCGGCCCTGCCCATCTGACATCGAGCAGCACTGCCAACAGAAGCAGCATTCAGGAGAGTTTGCTCCTGCTCCCGTTTGAATGCGTCCGATGTTGCTACTGTTATTGGTGTTGTTGTTGTTGTTATTGTTGTTGTTGCTGTCACGCCGATCAATCCGTGATCCGCTGCTGATCGCGCTTCCGCGCAACGAAAAAAACTGCCGTTGGCAACTACGACACTGTATAGCAACAACACTTGCACATTCGCTGACAAGCAAATATACGGAGCAATGTCGAGAACAAGGAGAGTAAAAATGAACATAAGGAACGAGGCACAAGGGATATTAAAGAGCAGAAACAATTCGTAGATGATACGTATACACATTGCATACACTCATGCAGCCAGCGATGAGAGATCGAGGCAATCAACTCCGCCACCCGTTGCCGTCGAACACACAACAGACGTATATAGTAGGTAGTATCTAAGGCGTATCAGAATGATAACAGGGGCAGCAACAACAACGGCGGCGGCGGTGGCGAATGTCGTGTTGTTGTGATTTCGCCGCATAGACGCGCTCACTGCGTTTGGTAACCACAAATTACAAAGACAATGGCTGGATACGACGCCCGTTGTACGTGCAGTCGAATGCATTATCGGCCGGTAGCATTGTTCAGCTGTCGAACAAATTGCACGGATACACTTACAAGCTGGCATGACTGATTCATTATTTAATGATGCGGCCAAATTAGCACGACTACAATGACGACAGCGATGACGACGCGATGCTTGCAGGTACGACCAGCGGTCAGGCGATGTAGTTTGAATAAATGGAACGTTGAATATTATTGGCCAAAACCAAATTAGGGCCATTTTAAAGCGTTATCAGCGGCTCCCAAACGGCAGCAGCCTTGCGGGGCTGGCCCGCGATGCCGTGTGGGGTCTAATCGACCGGCAGGCCTAATCAGGCCTGACTCCCTCTTCGACTTCATCAGCACGGAACGGAAATTAATGCTTCGGCAGAAAAACGCTGCCGATCATGTGGATGCATCTTGTTCACCGCTGCTTACATCAGGCTGGATCGGTAGCAAGCAGTAGTAGGTGAGAGTACACTACCGCCGCGACATGTAGCATTATACAATCGCGTCCGCAATCCGCACTAGAGACCGGGACACTAGTTGCGCGCTCGATTAACGAAACAATGAAACACAGACAACGGCGGCGGCGGCGGCGGTAACAGCAGCAGCAGCAGCAACAACAACAATAGCAAGAGGAAACGCGAATGATCAATGCGAGATATAGAGGAGGGCGGAACAAGTAAGGAAGAGAAAGAAAATGATCGGAGGAGAGCACGAAGAAAAATAGCACGAGACAAGCCTCTCTCTCACGAGCACCACCCGGCTGTTCGCGGCTGCCTCGTTGCCTGCTTGGTTGCTTTGCATCGCGTCGCGTGGTCACGACAAATGCAACGAATGGAAGATTGGGTGGAACCGATTCTGTCTGCTTCTGGTTTTTGCGTTGATGTTGCTGATGTGACGCTCGCCGGTTTCTTCATTGTTACACAATAGATAGATGTGTTACATGTAGAAGCACTGCGATGCTGTATCATGGACGATTTGATATGATGAGAGACGTGTGTACGTACGGACAGCAGTGTATTTAACCTCACAATGATGAGCGGGCGATGATGACGAGCGATCTCGATCGACTCGGCCCGACCCGACCCGACGCGATTCGTCGACCATGGCCGCAACGACTCGAACGTTGCGTCTTATGGATGTCGATGAAAAGCCGGCGTCGATCGGGGGTGAACAATACAAACGCTACCGGTTGTGTTGGGACGCAGCGGACGTTGTTTTTCTGAGCGGCGGCGGCTGCAGCAGCGGCGGTGATGGCGGCGACGACGGCCTGCTGCGGTGGCTTCATACCTCAAGGTGCGCTCCCTGTGTGACGTGGAGATGCCGTAAGAACCGCGTATACCGCCCCGTTCGCCTGGCTTTCGTCACGATCGTACGTAGGCCGATGAGGGATCTACTGTCAGAGGCGTTCATGGCTGAACAGGCAGAGAGGCAAAAAAAATTATGATAGAATGTGACTAATCAGGTGAGCTTGGTAAGAGTTGCAGCTAATCTTGCGAGAGAGAGAGAGAAAATGATATAGGTTTGAGATAAGCAGTTACGCGATTTTTGAGCGATTTAGCAGCTTTCAATATGCACAATAGAGTTTAGGTAGTCCTAGCCGTAGCTGACGTAGTTAGCGTTCTGCGGGCAACTTATATTGTGCAATTGTATTGTATGTCAGAAGGCTGCCCCAAATGGAGAAGGTGTCGAGGAATCGCATATCTCCGCTGAACATTTGACCGTTGTTTCGAAACTAGGCTATAAAAAGCGCGAACCAGAGATAACCTGTGGACCTGACTCTAACTTGTGTGATCATCCTATCCGTGTCCTTTTCAGATAACACGATGTCGAAGGATTCGAGCCCAAGCGATGACGAAGTCGAGGAGATCATGGAAGGAAAGGAGTTCCTCAAAGACCCACAGGATTCTATTGTTCATGGTAATTACGTGCAGATGAGACGCATAAACTAATTGAAGGTACAAGGAGGGCGGCAAGGCTCACAGTAGCTAGGGCGTAACGTAAGGTTACAGGGTGACGTTTTAGCGACTTGCGCTTAACAAAAATAGTGAGTTCATATGTTGAACAGATTTTCAACTGTTATTTCACTGTTACATCCGACCCTACTCTGAGTCAAATCTTGGCCCCGTCCGACCTCTCGCGCTGTATGTAATGTACCGATCATAACTTAACGCAGATATAAGGGGTAAGTTAACCATGTGGATGAAAATGAATCCGATTGTTTTGATGAGAGCAGATACACTGTCACCTCAGGCAAGCTCTCGAATACTTTAGAGGTAGTGAAATGTTTTAGAAATTACAATGTATATATATATATATATATATATGCCAATGTATTCTTCAGTGGTTACCGCGTCATTCTGCCTTTATCTCCATCAAGATTCATCAGCGTCGGGGATGGTAAGGGATCGACAGGAATTTAATACAAATAACAATATAAGCCGCTCATACCATAACACTAATATAATGTAAATAGAACCGTAGACGTTAAATGGTGGCTGTGAATCAGCCCGGAAAATTTACTTTACTAAAGGACGATAATACTATTGAATTTGTGGTCGTAGTTGCGTGCGCAATGGTTGTCAACCTGAATCGCCGCAAGTCATTCACAGTCTGTGGGCAGCATATTCCATAATGACTATTCTCCAAAGCTCAATGAACTATTTCTGACATTATCCACGTACGTCACAAGCATCCGTGTTCATTAAACATTATTATACTGAACTGGCAGTAAGTCAATATATATATATATATATATATATTCCACACACAACTAAAGAGCGTTCCTTTGAATGTCGTGTGTTAACGGACGGATTTACATTAGTGCATGAGGTGTCGACTTGAAATGCCTTGAGTTGCCACCTGGCGGCGTCCACTAACACCGACCGCGTCAGATACTCTACCGAGAAACAGGTGATATGTAGAAGAATTCAACGAACGATTTCACACCACAAATTTAGCGCAATATCCGCGGTCGTTCGCTTCGGCGGCGCGTTCCACTGCTTCGCAGACATGCACATTTGTCTGCGATATAGTTCACATTGTTGTGGTGAGCGACCACGAGCGGACACGCGATAATAATAATAATACTAATAACAACATCAGAGAAGTCGATGTTAGTCAGCCCTCGTTGTGCGCTACCTTATGCGCTGCTGTGGTCTGCGATGAGCTCTGTTGGAGCTGTGCGTGAGACAGTTCCATGAGACCCGGTCAGAACTGTATCCGTAGCCGCGACGCAGCGCATTTCGTGCTGATATTATATTAGATAATATTAGGCCACTTGTCTCTGGTTCGGTGAAGTGATGCCAGCCAGATGATGCTGGTGTCTCGTCTTGTTTCTCTCTCTCTCGCAGCTCTACCTTTGCTGTTTGTGGTATTTCGTATTGTGGCGGCGGTGGCGGTGGTGGTCTATGACGTTGTAGTGCCACCAGGTGAATGAGAGGTATGGCCCGAATGAGACTGGCTGCTCCGTGTATCGTACCCATACACTCGTATTAGCCACAGACCCACATGTGAGGAGCGACCAACAGCGAGCTCTGTCGATCTGTTTTCCTGCCTCCCTCGAGATAAGCCTTGCTTCTCCACCCATCCGCCTTCCGTGAGCTCAACATCGCTTTGTTGGCTGGCGGTGGCGGCGCCGGCGGCTTCATCTCCAGCTAAAGATCCTAATGCTGGCAGCAGCAGCAGCAGCAGCGAGCACAACAACAATAATGAACACAAACACATCCAGTGGATGGGAGCGCAACGGCTCAGTGTCCGGGTCTCAGCGGCGGCGGCGGTGGATGAACCGGACAGAAACAGAGCGACTTGTCTCTAGAGTTGTTGTTCTCCGCTTCTTCTCAATGGAATTCCAGAAGAACGAACAAACGCTGGGGACTAGCTCTCTCTCTCTCGGTGTGTATGTGTCTATGTGCGAATGTGTGTTCGCGACCAAGACACTGTCCGGCGAACAAGCCACCCGGTTGGGCCATACCAGTGCCGGAGCCTTAAAGCGATCACAGTCGTACAAAACACAAACACACACACTATATCAGTCGGGCCCCAGCAGCTGCCGTCAGAGGGTCAGCCCCTGTCAATACCGATTCCAATGACGGCGATCAGTTGACGAGCGTGAAATCTCTTTGCTGTTGGGTATTGCTGCTGCTGCTGCCGCGGCCGCTGCTAATACTACAACGACTACTACGACAATCGCAACACGGAACCAACGTATTCCCACGCCTAGGAACAAACACCGTTTCGCCGCCGCCGCCGCCGCCGTCGTCGTCGTCGAAGCCGCCCTCGACGCGAACGTCGACGGAGACGTCGTCTGCACAACAACAACAATTATGGGAACGAAATAGCATTTGCGAGCGTAATGTACGCCAACAGCAGATTCACCGTCAAGAGAGCGAGAGAGATAACGCGGGAGATGGATAGAGGAATTCGTACTTGTTATACATACAACGCCACGGCCCAGCACAATAGCAGACGCTGATGACAGTGCGCGAGGCGATAGCTCGCGCAAAAATCAAGATTGCTACAATGCGATAACAACAATGATGGGAATAATAATAAACAATAGACTTCTCGGCTGCCCTCGTGTCGTTGCTGTTGTTGTCTCTTGTGCTTCTTCGTTTTCGTTTTTTTTTTTGTCAATATTCTTTATATGAATGCCTGACAGACAAACATATTTATGTATAGGACCCTGCAGTCGAACAGATGGTTAGAAAGATCACCGATATTCATAAGCGGACAGGGAGAGTCTGTGAATGAGCTGGACCCCGGGGCCGCGTCGAAAAACAGAGGAAGCATTGCACATAAAACTCCATGATGAGTCGAGCGGCTTTTAGATTTCATGAAACTCCTGACGTACATCGAAATACGTACGTCTACCAAAAAGAGATAGATGAAAAGGAAAACCTATTGGAGGAGCTGATGTTCTGATGAATCGAATGGTTGGGCAGAGCCGCTGTAACGAGAATCTGCTGCGCTCGCGCGGTAGTCTGATGACGACGACTATTTATTTATATATTTATTTATTTTTTGTTGGAAAACATAGCTTCCATTGACTTCGTGAGTGAGATTGCGATGGGCGTATGTGTGTGTGTGTGTGTGAGGCTGTCTGTTAGGCAGATAATGCCTTTGAGGAATTTCATATAACGATGTGAATATATGGGTCTAGTCAGGGAGACGTCTTCAGATCTGAGAACTCTTGACGACATTTGTAAATAATACAATTGGGAACGCGTGCATTATGTTTGATGCGTATTGGAGGAAATGATGATGGATAACCATGTTCCGAATCGGATCTAACAAACGCGCCGCAGAGAGCAGGACAAATTGAAATTTTGATCAATTCATGTTCATTATCGCACGTGTCTGTCTCGTGAGTTGACTCGATCTTAACATACAGCATATTTAACGGTAGATCTTTATCTCTCTCTCTCTCTCTCTCTCTCTCTCACTGACGCATCTATCGATCGGTTATAATTGGAGGTACTTGAGTTGGCCGCATGTCTCTTTACGTGAATACGATCATAATCATTTGGACTCAACGGGCACGCGATTAGCTCTGAACATTTCCGACTTGCTTAGACCTCCTGCCCTATTGTGGACTCCACTTCGTACCCGTACACGTAAATGTATGTACAACGACCTCATCAGTAGATCAGCCATCAGCAGGGCCATTGGCCATTTAGCGGTTTTCTCACTGAGTGACCTCTGTCAGTGAGAACACTAACGGACAGAGCAAGTATTGGATTCTTGCCCGGATGACTCGACTCGATTGTATGGTACATATCATAGTACAAACGCGTACCTGCGTCCGTACGTAACGATCGACGTTTAAGCGTCATATTTGAAGGTACTACAATTGCCACCAGTGGTACGGGCAAGCTCTGGGAATATTGGATCTTCCGTGAGCATCTCGATATAGAAAATATCACCGTGTATTACTATTGAGCGATCATTAAGTGTGCTCGTTGTCAGCCGGATAGAGAGTATACGTCTGTCTAGCAGACTGCTGGCTGATGCCCGCATGATGAGGGCTCAGAACGACGCCGGTTGCTCTGACGTGGCGCGCTTTCAGCGTGATACATCATCGGGTCTCAATCGGAATTGACAGAGAAGCATTTATTACAACTGCCTTTGGTCGTCGATATTGCTGATGCTGCTACCACAGGCTTTCCCTTAGGCGTGGAATTGTATTCTATCCGTCAAAGAATAGTCTTCAATTGTGATCTACAACAGAATAGCGATATAGGTACAGGCGACAATAGTGCCCCCACTTTGAAAGCGGTCGATTAGTCGCACCCATTCGCCTGACATAAGCACAAGTCATGAAAATGGACCGGCAATGAATCGTAATCTAAAGAAGTGTTTAACGATGCCAGAGAATATGTAACTCTGCTCAAAACTACCTCGACACCAATGACAGTCGTGGCCTTTAGAACTGAAGAAGCCGGCCATGTGAAAACGCGGAGTTCGCGTCGGTTCTATTTAAGCGATTTGGCGACTAACTCCGTCCATTTTGCCAGAAGCTTTTTCAGTGTCCTGAAAAGAAGGCGAATGACGGCCACGTATTGTTCGTCTCGTGCAGGATGATCTCCTATGTACAGTAACAAGAGGGGCTTCATCCTGGCCCTCTTCAAATTGTATCGCCCTTGAATCCTCCACGTGAAAATCTCATATGAGGAGGTTATTCGACATTCTGTGTGCTAACAAAGACAGCTATAGGATTGTGACTTTGGTAGTCAGCTATGTTCCACCGATGCTGGCCTTACTAGGACCTAGCTTGGATTTTGTGTTTTATGGACGTTAATGTTATTTCTGATCAATCTGTTTCAACGACACATATAAAGACTTGGAGATTTTAGATTAACAAATAGTGATTGGGATCGAACATATTAGTTGCACGCGCGCGTGTCTGCCAACCCTTGTCACCACCGTCACGAAAGAACGAGGTACATAGGTTGAAACAAACATATCCCATCTGAGCGTAGAGTGAGGAATATACTCCACCCTTTGTCCCTTGTTAACGATTCGACGTAACAGTACATTAGCAGTTATACTATAAGCGTAGTGGTGACCGTTTGGGTAGGATCGATGTGAGTTCGTCTTCGAGTTCGTCTCCTCATCGCTCGGGGTCACGCGATCGCCTATATGTTTGGAGTCTCTCTGCCCCGCAACCTGTCTCATGCCCACACCAGTGTGCATATATTGTACCTGCTGCCATCCGAACGACACAGGACATCGCCGCCGTTCCATTCCAACCCGTACCTAAGCTAACTGCTACCTGCTACAGAGGTCACACCAACGAGATCTTCACAAGGCAGGTCCGATTCTCGTGTTCAAGTCAGCGGCTCAGGCGGAATGAATTTGTCTAATTTTTGAGAAGTTACTCGTAACCCACCGCCCCACAGCCCCTCCCCTACTCGCGGACGCGCCGAGTCGAACCTGTCGTTAGAGACGAACCTGTCTTAAGGATCTCAGCTAGCCCTCCTTCCGACGAGGCCGCGCAACAACCTACTAATGTATTCAATGGCGAAATTTCCCTTATAACCTAAGGGAGAGGAGATGTGGTCCGCTCTATATATCTATTGCTATTATGGTTGCTGCCAACACGAACGATATCAACACTTCATATTATCATCATACTACACTTCGCGCTTATTGGTACGAGTAGACGGTGTCGTACGAGTTAGTTTCCACTTGATCGTTACTCACTGCCGGTTTCGATTTTGACTGTGATGGCCTTCAGCGGGCGGCACACACAGACTTCGGTAGTCTTCCCGGAAGCGCCCGCATTTCATCTTCCTCAGTTTCATTCGGTCGAATCCCACTAATGCCGTGTTATATCGGGCGTTCGTCTTGGATGATGTTGTTGATGCTCGCTTGTATGCCCGTCTGTGGGGCTGTCTGTCTGGCTCAATCGCGTGTCTGGATGAACTGGATGACCAGCGGCTCCGACTGGTAGACGTCGGCACCAACTCCGCTCAGCACCGCCATCCGCCTGAAGGGTTAAAGGTTCTTAGCCGCTTGGCCTGGTAGGCCATCATCATCATCTGCGTCAGGCGATTCGGGCGGCGACGCCGATGAGGGTTGAATTGTTGCGCGGGCGGCTTTTCAAGTGAGGAAACAAAAGATCCGCTATCTGGAGAAGAGCATCAGAATGATTTATGCCTTTTTTGAGCATGATTTACGTAAATATTGCCCCCCCCGCGCTGCTGCGGTCTCAGTTCTCCCTCGAAACGTCTACGAAGAGCAACCAACTATGCATATGTGGTAATCGTTCTTGTACTCGTTGTACGGTGAAAATGCCGATAACGTCTCGCAAAAAACAACGGCAACGTCCCACCTTCTTAGCACGACACGTAGAGTGTTCAACATGTTGGCTATGCTCATTGAGTGAGCAGCGAGCGTACAAGTACGATGTGTAAAGAACCAACAGATACGGCCCGAGTTGAAGCTAACCCTCGCCACGACTTTTTTAGGGAGTCCCGTGTGACCCCTTTGACTGAGCATGAAAATGCGACTTCTGTACGATGTGACTGATGGCTGGGGTATTCTACAAGCTCGAACGAGCTTGTAGAATGTTTAATGGGGTTTACGGCATCGATTGGTTCTGTTCAAGCTTATGTTTCTTTGTCGGCGCTAGCATACATATACATACATCCCTTGATATTTATACTATCTATTATATATCTACATCTATTATTTGATGTTTGCGTGTGAAGGTCCCATGTACAATGGCATACAACATTGTGCGTTAAGGAATGTTTAATCAAACTGCAATGTCTCCAGCCCGAACAGGACCTATCTCAATATTCAGAGCACGACGATGTCTAGATAGACTATATTCGTCGCTTTATGCCTTCAGGGCCAAATCATCACAGGCACCGAAGTAGTTGCGCAGCTTTTCCGTGATCAGGATCCGTATCATTTCTCTCATTCGCTCATTTGCGGCCGCGCGCGCGCCTATTGCTCTGCCTGCTCTACTCTCTTTCCCTGACAGGCCAAGCCAAGACAAGACAACAACGCTGGGTCGTTCGGTCGGCTGGCCGGCCGTTCGAACGGACAGTGCTAATCCTAATCTGGCGGCATAACCGACGTCGTCGTCGCGATTCGTTGCTGGTTTGGACCGTTCTGGTTTTCACGCATTCGCCCTCCATCCCGCATCTTGCCCATCTTACCGCACCACTGCGCGGTCATCGGCAGCAACGCCAGCAGCAGCAGCAGTAGTAGCAGCTTGCCACAGCAGCAGCGCGCGATCAGCAGCCATCGGCGACAACCAGCGCCCATCGATGCGTCTTTCCTTCGTCCGGTCCGTTCGTTCGTTGGTCCACGGGTCGGGCCGTTCGATGGTCTGTCTGTGTGTGTGTGAGTGGGTATTGCTGTGATCTGTATCGAAGAAGGCGCAGCCCGGTCACAGACGCACACGGATGCTAAAAAGATGCGCTCTCACAGTCGGTGCGAGTGCATCCTTCTGTTGCGGCCAGTGGCTTCCCCGTCGCTTCCGACGCCGCAATGTCCCGGTGATGTCGCTGATCTTGTCGCTGCGGTCACATTTGCATCGCAAAACGAGATGGACGACGCAACGAACGGGCAGCAATAGGCTCCTCGACGAATGGTAAAAGAAGCACAAACTGTCTCCCTTGCTGGCCAAGAAGCTCGCCAAAACGGCGGCTATCACAAGTCTGATAGCAGCAGCAGCAGCAGTAACAGCCACAACTTGGACAACGACAACAACTGTACTGGCTTAACGGCCAACAGCGCGAACTGGCTGAGGCCAGGCCGATCATCGACCATTACCACCAGCAGAAGCTCTGTCGAAAAGAAGACACGCCTATCGCGTTGCTCTTCTCTACTGTCTTGTCGCCCTTTTGCACCAGCGATTTTTTTTTATTATCATTTCGTCCTTCCAACAGTTTCGATGAGTAGAGCGCGCATCCAGCAGGCACCTTGTCTATGCAGCCATCTTAGATCCTGCTTATATTAAGTCAGCAGTTGACTTCTCTGGTCTCGAGCCACTGGTTGTACTCTCGTAGTCGCACCGACACACTCGCATATATGAAATGGAAAGCTCTCGCTGGTTGGCGTTTTCTCAGCCATATGTTCACATGAAGTTTCAATTTTGACTATTGCTTAATGTCCGTTCTGAATGTAGACCAAAGAGGTCGATCTGCAGAGACTACAGGTCCTGCCGTATATATATATATATATATAATGTATACGCGTTTGCTGGACATAGCTGATTTCTGTACACAGCATTTGCCGCCTTCATTTCGTCGCAAAAAAATGCATCTCGTGTCGTATTGAAATGGCTCCGACCAAGCGCATCCTGTACACATATTTTTTTGTAAGATAAACGTTCCATACATGCGTATTTTTAGTATTGATAACCAACTCGCTGGGACTGATCCACATATATATATATATATATATATATATATATATATCAGCTGCAGCAAAATAACAGCATTCTAAAAGATGCCAACCAGCCACCAGTACCAGTTGCATTTTGTGTCTGTTGTGAATATAGATTGCATTTTATGACAAATATATTTATATATATACATGTATATGTATATACTTGACAATTGTCGTTCGTTACGGCTAACGCATTTTTCGTTGTTGCTGCCACTTTGGCTGTGGCACTCGTCCTATGACCGACAACTGCGGTCGCTTCAACCCTGCCGCTACCGGACTGTTCACGCCGCGATGTCCGACTGTCAACGGAGTAAACCCGACGGTCGGCGAGAGAAGACGAGAGAGAGAGAGGCCGAGAAATTGTCCGATAATATATACATATATATATATATATATATATATATATGAGCGGTAGCTGGTTTTATTTATTTTTTGTTGTTGTTCGACGGTCGACGCTTTCTTGAGCTGGTGCTGCAGGGCGTCGCGGCCACTGTCGTTGCTGACCGGTCCCGTTTTCGAGGCTTTCCGAGCTGACCGAGGCGGACATCGGTTCGCTGACAGGAGTGGTGCTGGGCAGCAGCATCATTGGGCCGTTGCTTTGCGGCGGCTACTACGTTTTGACTGTTGCCGTTTGCTTGGCTAGCCCGTTCAATACCAACCCATATAGTGATAGTAGTGGCCGAACCAGTAGCTTCTATCTATCGACCTATCTGTCTACATACCTGATAGCGTGCGCAAAGCAGAGCAGACCTTCGGGGCTGATCTCGATTCGAATCGGTCGCTCGGCCGGGATGCGACTCGCCAGGCTGGACTAGCGCCGGACAGCTGATATGAACGCTCAGAAACACGCAAAACACACACACACACACAGTAAAGCCGTGCCGTTGAGCCGTACGGCTTGATAGGGATCCATCGCCAATGGCCGGTGGACATATATCGCTATGACACGTCACTAAAAAGTGATCGGCAAGAAGACCCGCACGATTGGCCACATTCGACTCGAGATGCGCACAGCTATGAAGCTACAATCAAAGCTGATAAAGTCCGATGGCGACTTTGGAAAAATAGTGTAATCTATAGTGTTTTTACAGCATAATCTCGACTTTGTGCTTCAATTGAATAACAGCTTCAATTTTTTTTTGTGATTTAGGTAGTTAGCTAGAAAATGCTCTGGGACACGTTACGCGTGATTTGTCCGTTAGTATCCTGTATCGGTTCTATATTTGTGCTCAGATGAAGATCTTCTTCTCTAAGGAGAAACCTCTTTTCTTATACTACAATAATAATAATAATAATAATACACACGCACTTTATTCAAAATAATAGAGGTATTTGCTGGGTGTTCGGTAGAGGGTTGTCAAAATATAGGTTATATATTACGAGATAGGTCCTGTCCCCGCAAGGCCCAGGAGATTCTCCACGGGAAGAGCGATCATTAACACATTGATTACTTAAACCAACTTTGGGTAGAACAGTTACACCAGCTCTTATACTAGTTACAATCAAATCAAACATCATATTCATTAGGGTCGATAGATGTCTATTTATACATGAATATGCTAGATAAATACAAGAATATTAAATATATTTGAGTTACATATATATATTAGTTGCTTGCAACCATGCTGATAATATTCTATATGTCACGACTGCAGTGACTACTACAACTATTGCACTCGGACGTCTTCTGTTATTGATCCTCCTGATATTTTACTTGTTTTGCCAGCTCGATAGCATTAAGAGCAACAAACTACCGCCATCTTGTGCTGGGACAATTCAAAGCTATGTGCCGACATTAGCGGACAATTCAGTGCTATGTTGAACACCAGACGTCAATTTCAGCGTCTCGACATCAAGCAGACCTATCATATGTTCCCGAATGAAGCAGCTATCACATGTGCCCTCAGCGTCACAACGCTGAGGAGGTCACTTCTCGCGTCGCGCACGAAGTATATAACATACACACACACACACAACATAATGCACACATTCTTTATTATAATTACTGTGTAATACTGTCTACGATACAGTAACATACGGTCTGAGTATGATACACGGAGAAGTGATATTCTGCCAGATCTTCTAGCATCATTTAACATAGCGTTTGCATGCTGTTTTCGGCTGTTTGTTACGATAAATGTTCATCACGCTTGAAACGGCCACCCGGCCATGCTCTGTAAGGCTGGACGACTTTGATTTCGTATCGCGGACCGCCAGTGGAGACGGCTAGATATTTTTCTCTGTGGTTCTCCCCACGATCGTGATATACTTTCATCAGCTGCGACAGTCGTTGGTCGCCGCTGTTATGTCGGCAGCAATAGCCTGATAATCGTCTTGTGCGGCAATGATTTCTGTCATGGCTACAAAGCATGACCACTTTGGATGGTCGATGTCATTATTAGGCTTCCTCATAAGCTGACCTCTTGGCTAGACCGTAGGTGGGGAATCGTAGTCTTCTTACCTTATGGTCACCGGGTCAGCTTGGCCCGAGATCAGCTTGCGTCAGTCACATTGACAATTGTGCATAGAACAACGTCGTTAAGCCTGTCACCATTGAGTCGTTCGGTCATTGAATCTGTACTGATCGTTCGGTTCACGGCAGGTGTAGTAATATTTGTGTAAACCGTATAGTAGCTTATCAAGAAAGAAATGTGATTATTATTATATTGCTGCTGCTGCTTACTTTGTTATGGATGCGAGCGGTAACATATCGACTCGTTGTATTGTTCGGAGTTATTCTTCCATTTTTGCACAACGTTAATTGCTGTATTGTAGTGACACATGGTCTGTGTTAGTATCGCCAGGGTGATTGTGTAAATAAGATTTTTTTGTTTCGTTATTCGCGTCTATTTTGTCAATTTGGCAATCAACCACTAAATTGGACACAGTCGTAGCGAGGCGTCTCGAGCAACTACCGCCATAGGGAGGCACTTCGACATCACCTTCCAGCCGTACATCATCTAGCAGCGGATGGGTGAAACAGACCTCCTCTCGACCCGCGGGTTCAAACCCGCATTGGCTGGCGCAGCGGCCCAATTTGCTCTGCAGAAATTACTTCGACAATGTCCATACCGTGCTTGTGGTGCACTGAGAAGCGGGGTGTCATCGGCGATTTGTTTTTATCATCATCGATCGGCGCCAATCAGGTGGCGCCCGGGTCCACTCAACCCCGGCGGATGTGTCCTGATATCCACCGTGCGCACGTTTGCTCTGGTGATCCTGCAGCTCAACCAAGGCTCACCGGCGGTGGGCGGCGTTGCGCCGCGCGCGAAAACGCCTTATGAACAACAAGCAAACAAACACGAAGCAGTTGATGATGCACCTACCCCAAGACCAAGCATTCGAGAAATTTCTAGAAAAGCAGTTTCCATCCATTCGGACGAGTTCAGAAATTGAAATTCACTATTTATTTGTACGTAGCTACCCTGGGCAGACGGTCGATGTGTTAGCTATTGTGTGTGGCAATCGATCCACTTTGTATTCGTGCCTGGTGCGTTCTTCAGAGCAAAAGTGGTTATTCGCATTGATTTTCGTCGCGTCGCCGGGGCGACAAATGTGCGTGAATTGCACACGCACGTATACCGGTCGTAGTTGACCCCAACGAAAAGGTACCGGCGGTATTTTCTCTGGCAAAAAAAAAACAACAATCTTTCGTATTGTATAACAATGATAACGAAAATAATAATAATTGAAATATTATTCACGCAGATACGCGACACCCTATCCTGCCGTCCCGGTACTCTTCTGCTGGGACAGACACAGCCGGAGCGTCAATATATACGATATGCTATATATGATCAGATTCGTTTTCGTCGTCCGTCGTATTCAGTGCTGCTGCTGCTGCTGCCCTCTCGATCTTCGAATGATTGCTACAACGGAACGAATCAACGGGCTACCGCTTCTATCACAGCGAGACCGAGGTCGAACGACGACACCGCTGAGGGGATGCGTCCCTCAGAAGGTCTCGTTCGTTTGCGTTGGCTGGCTGGCTGCCGCGGAGACGACTTTCGAATGATATCCGATTTTCGGACCTTTGCCCTTGCAAGCGACAGCGCTAGTTGACAACAGGTCAAGTGTGTGATCCGGAGGTCAGTCGTCGGATTCGATTGAATTCGATAGCGAACGATGTCTGCTGATACGGTAGTATTAGCTTCAGTAGTTGTAGTAGATGCTAGTCAAGGCGATATCAATAAGAATTCCCTTCAGGCGACGCCGAGCGACGCCTCACAAGCGAACGCCACGTGTGCGACAACGACACTTTTCGTCATTACCACCAACCAGAAAATTAATAGCATTACGTGGATGACGAGATTAAAAGACAATCAAGTGACGGCAACGTTTGACGTTTCAACCGCTGCCCAGATTGAACTTCACGGTACGATTTGCTCGTTCGGTTTCGGTCAGACGAACGCCGGCATGATTGGTAAGCAGCCGTCAGTGGTAAATGTCTGACTTCTCTCTGTTTCTGCGGCTTTTTCGATTTAGAATTGGTTACGATGGCCGGCCGGTGGTTCCCAGCAATGCCGTATCCACTGTGTGCAATTGACGATTTTCACTTATCAGATCCTCTCGTTCATTGCGAATGTACATCATTCGTTTGCGCATCACTTTGGGCTTCGCGGAACGTTGGATCTGAGCAGAGGCGTGATGTTGGGAGTTTTCAAAGATATATATAATTTCTCTCTATAGTAATTCTCGAAGGAAAAATTGGAGGAGATCACCGATGTAGCCGGTGACTAAAAACAATTACCTTCATTCGGCCGTCTTCGCTATCTCGACTATTGCGATTCGTTGCTATAACATGCGGTCTGATGCGCTCACCCGAGCTCGTGAAGACACTTTCCAAGCTGGTCCTCGTGTGCACCCATCAATTAGTAATTGCTGCTTGCCCAGCATGCCGTCCGCGTAGGCAACTTACGTCTTAGACGCGCTTAGCTAATTGCCAAGGCGACTTGACATCGATGAACGGCTACAAATATCACACTGACAGTTCGTCTTGAAATAGCGTGGCCGAGTCAATGCCCACAACTCAATGACTATCGTAACCAGTCCAGGTGTATTATAGCCCTGTCTACCACAAGCTAGCTAAGTGGTGTCTATCAGCATCAGATCATCCCTCAATTCGACAATCATTTGCTCTTAGCAAAAACAGAAGAACACTATTCCCTTCTACCTGCGAGTCCATCTCACTTTCGCGCACGTACAAAGAAACGAGAGAGACAGAGAGAGAGAGGAATAAAGATTGAAACCGGTAGATCGTACTTTGCCAAGAACCGAAGAAACACCCGGATCGCCGACGACTTCAATGTCTGCCTCTGCTATTAGAACCGGTGCGAGCGTTGGTCTTTATGTGTGTTGTTGCTGTTATTTCTGCCGCCGCCGCCGCCGCCCTCCACCGTCAGCGTTCCCCTCCGGCTAAATAGCTAGAAACAGCACGCCTGTCAATCATATTTCATCTGAGCATCTCCCCTGACGTTTGCCGACGTGATCTGAAGTGGACATTCTAGCCTCTTCTGTCAGCTCCACCAGCATATATCGTATCGCGTACATCGCGCCTTCCTCGTGTAGCACATTTGCCGTGGCTAATTGCCGCTCAAGAGTTGATCACAGGCCAGTACGGGACAAGTAAACGAATCAGACGTGAAAGTCGTCCCTTCGACAGAGGCGGCGACGTACTTACGCTGGCCGAATTTTCGCTATCGCTTGCAGTGGCAACTTGAAGTTGTTGCTCCACGAAATGGAGCACCGTGAAGGCGCAATAACACCATATTCGTCATTGTATCTATGTGTGTGTGTTTGTGTCGTTCGAAGTTGAACCGGCCTAACTCGTCAGAGATGATCACTCCCGAGTAATAATTACACATGACAACAGATAGGTTGAGCAGCAGTGAGTCGTCGCTGATGAATAAGAAAGAAAGACCAGGCCTAGAGACGTGTGCACATTTCTAGCTTTAAACGATACTATAAGGTTGATTTAGTACAATTTGTTGAACGGTCTGTCAATACGTGGCTTACTTCAGGTGCACGATGATAAGCCAACGCGACTAGATGAATACATGCTATGATAGTAGATATCGCTTGAATGTAGTATTCTATATAAGTGTTGAAATATGGTTCTCTCAGTAACGACCAGGCGTATCAAACGAGAATGTAGAATATTATTATATTATGAACTTTAACGATCAAGGTCAAGTCCATGTAAAAATAGATACACATAAATGTTTCTTTTTTTTTAGCGTATACTGAGTGACCAGATCGATGCTAAATCGATGCGACCATTTTTTACCAGCACTTTCTAATGCAGGTAATCTACAGCTTGATCAACAGCGGATGATGTTACTGCTGCTTCTGCTGCGGCCGCTGCAGTAACTCCTCTAGCTTGTCAGGTGAACAGCACGCGTCAGCTAACAGCTGCAAGCATCTGTCTCCTTCGACCATGGGGTGGGTGTGTCTCTCGCAGCAGCCGGCGTTTCATTCTAATCTCGAATGCTTAGCCCGAATGGGCATGAAGTCGCAGACACCACCACCGGTCAACATGAAATTGCATATGTGTGTGTGTATGATGGTGTTGGCTAAGAAGCCGGCCGAAATCCACCGAGATGACCGTATCCAGCCGAGTTGTAAATATAGTCAGGAGACGATGAAGACTAGGACGACCTCGTTGGTTATGCATTATGTAAATGTTATGTCCCAACAAGTTATGGAGAGTTGCGTCGGCAGGTACATAAGCCCGATCCTACCTCAATGCGGTTCGTCATTGGCGGCTGACCGGAGACTGACCCCAAATCGACACTCGACTACAAAATCCCAGGAAACCTCAGCCAGGGCGGCAAGCTAGCCAGGGCTCGTGTAGTTCGGCCACCCGATCAGCGCCGGACCGAAAAGTCAGAAGGTCGATTGGGAGCTCGTTTCCGCGCAGCGTTTCAAGACGAACGCAGCGGAGACGTCGTCAACTTCACCAGTCGCTCGGTTAGCTTGTCGCATTTTGTCTAAGATTTAACGCACGCAGATGCATCAAAACAGCGGCAGCCTGTGTTCGTCGACTGGGTACATGAGGCCTACTTGCTTATTAGTAACACCGAGTCCCACCGATGATATCTCGATGAGGCGGCGAACGCTAAGTGTACATTACGTTCGGCATCATCAGGTCAGCAATATCATGGGCCACACTGAGCTCGCAAGCGGTGGACAAGTGTTGTATATTACGGCGGACCAGTGGGATAGCAGTCACCAGTGACAACATATACGCACATGCAACAAATCTACGATAGTGCTGATGGTGAACGCTGTATCAAGAGATCAAGGGCGGTCCCTGAACAGTGAGCCTCTGCGATGCTCTTCGATGCGCTTGTGGCAGTAGGTATGCTTGGTTTGAACTGGCTGATAAAAACTACTACCTGCGAACATGTTACGCTATACGCCCTAAGTAGTTGCTCAGATATTCTTGGTTGCCGTGGTACTGGTGACGGCGATACCGGTCCCATATCCCTTGCACCTGACGTACAAGCGGTATATGCGATCAACGCAGAAACGTAAACTGTTCGATCGCTGACAGCAACCGATATCAAATATAATAGCAACCAGTAAGTAAACCTCGGACGTCCCTAGGCAGGGTTTGTGATTCAACGACAGTAGCACGACTCATTTCACTATAACCATTATCGAGGCATCGCAAACTTGCAGCGATGAAACTAGAGTTATCCTCACGTCATAGTTGTAGTGCCAGTGAGTCCCGGGAAAGAGCAACAAACGGAATGCTTCCAAAAATCGCTTCACACTGCTTTAACCGAATGCTTATAATAGCGAATCCAGTGTTGTACAATGAACTTCTGTGTGTGCCATCGATCAATGACTATATCGACAATCGATAAGGTCCTAATTGTAATGTGTGTACATAGAATTCACAAGGAATATTATACCTAACCGCAATCAAACTATCGACGGGTCCCAAAGATATAACGCATGTTTTTTGCCATCGTGGCCGATCGCAGTCGCGTGCCCCTATCCTCAAAAACATGACAGCAACGAAGTGCACATGTGAGAGTCGAGTTCCTTCCAATGTGACTCTTCTGCTCTTCTCGAGCGGACCGACGGGCTCCCGAGTGTTAGTCTGATCGAAGGAACCGACGCTCGATTATCTGTGAACACCACAGCCAATAGCGGCTGCTCTTACTACAAGAGCTCGATCCTCTCATGAGTTTACAACTTACTAGGTCTAGGCAAAACGATGGAGGGGACCAGTAGCTCATTGAGAAGACAGTAGCAAGCAACAGCTATTCCTGCTCGATAACCGCTCTGTTCAACACCGATACGATATCGTGTGCACGACTGCGCTGGAGCAATCAACGTGCTCTGTTTCTGATACATCGTGTCCGATAATAGCGCGTGCTCGGACGCGGCCGCTGTCTGTCGAAAAGGTCAAACTAGGCCCTAAGGCTTTTTTGAATATACAGATATATTGAAAGCCAAATATTCGTAGAAATAAGATTCGCACCAGAGTCATGTCCAGTCGCTCGCCAGATGACAGCCTCCATGAACAGACAAAGGCCAATTCTCAACGACGACCTCGTCGTCGTCATCCTCGTCTAAACGTCGCGTCGTTACCGTCCCGGCCTAGGAAGTTGGGTCAGCCCAAACAATGGGTGAGCGGTGGTGTCTTAAGCTGTGGCGACTCGGGGTAGCCTGGATTCTAGCGAGGACTCACTATCTCGCTACCACTGGGTGTTGGCTAATACAATCGGTGGGTAGGAGAGGCTGACACGACTAGCGTACTACAGCTGGTTATATTATAGCTGGCTAGCTCATTGCTTTCTTGTCGTTTTCGAAAGGGGCAGCGACAGAGACAGTGGTAGCATTTGACAGAGAGAAAAGCTAGGATAAAGAAAGTGAAATAGAAGAAAAAACATGAGGTAGAAGGTCTAAAGAAGATATTTCAATTAGTCAATTTGTCCAGGCACACTAACCCACTCACGTGTACACAATTCATATATAATAGTTTTGGCCCAACAACAGGAGGTTGCCCCGTAATTTAGTGAGTTCAACATGTTTGTTTTTGTCGTTTTTGTTCGAATTTTTGCTGTTTCCTACAAGCATATATTTATAGAGAAATGAGTATCTCAACACAAAGGAATGAGGGGAAAAAATTCAGGAAATAAAATTTCAGCTGTGGAGTGCAAATTTCGCTTAAACTCCCACCAGCGATTCAAGATTGTCACTCAAATATGACCCGCCCCCTGGGAAAACTTCTTCTCTTGTATTGGGAGAAATGAAGAAAGTGCAGGGTAGGTCTCCTTCGGAACCATCGAACCTTGGTTCTTCGGTCGTAGAGTGGTGTACCCTTTCGAGCACCCTGTATATATGCTTACTACCTGGTTACGTTAAGCCTCTTGGCATGAGGGTTAATTGGCCTGCTATATGTGATGGCTTCAATGCGCCCCCGTGGTTCTGCGTGTCACGAACGCTGCAAGAGACGGTCAGACGGGCGGCCCTTCGTTGTCTCTCATAATGAAAATCTGGGGTCGCTTCATCATGTTCTAAACGGTCCAGCGTGACTCTCTACGGTGGCTACTGTAGGAATCCTTGAAAGAAAACTGCGTCAGTCAGCCAGCCTACAAGAAGCAATAAAACAGATCTCAATCGACACGCGCGTGTGCCCAACGAGGCTCACATAGACAGTCTCTATGCACTAAGTATAAATGTCGACTTTTGGTGTGCACAATAGATACGAGGGCTCGACAAATCGCATCTTACGAAAGGTCGTATCTCGTACGGTGGCTGCACAGTATGTTTCTTCGCGGGCGCTTAAAAGCCTCTCACTCAACATGCCTAAACAATGCTAACATATCATGTTGATTTTCGAGAAGCTTCGAGCAAGTTCCATAGTTTATATATTAGCCGTATCTAAATAGTGTTTAAATGTTCCCTTTAACTTTTGATACTTGCACGGTCGGGAGAATCCGACCGTCGAGGGCCCACCAGGCATCGGTGTTGCAGCAAATCGTAAACCCATAGCGGCACAGAACAAGTGTCATTAATTGATTCTTCAAGAGAAAAGAGAAAGCATTTCGCCTACGACGACAATTTGTATGAGTGCAAGTCGTCTGTCACGCTCTACGAACCAAGTGCGAACGATCCGCGAGAGCTGGTCGAGGTCCCACAGTAGATCGTAGTGTGTCTGCCGTGAATCACTTGTCGGTGTTGTTCATTGGCCAGACCGGTTCGTTTTCTACGCTACATCTGCCAAGCGAGGCGGAT
The DNA here is from genome assembly GCA_019614645.1 of Stratiolaelaps scimitus. NCBI lineage: Eukaryota > Metazoa > Arthropoda > Arachnida > Mesostigmata > Laelapidae > Stratiolaelaps > Stratiolaelaps scimitus. The sequence goes on from JABWDB010000005.1 coordinate 16,519,992, forward strand.
AGGAGGGAGGGATACTTCGGATAACCTGACTCAATGCCTCTACTCAGTGGCATTTATCGTCAGAAACAGGATTGTGCCACTTCGTCGTCTCGCGAGCCCGTCGCGAGCCCAACTCGACAACCTCAAACGCCCTCGGTACCGGTACGCCGACTGTCCCACACTTTCTCGGCAAGATCAGAATCCCTCCCGGCTATCCCGACTGGCCAATTGGCGACCGCGTCATCGCCTGCCTATACATTCTGCTTATAGCATCTGCTGCTCTCCGGCATCGTCGTCCTTCTAGGCTTCGCTTGCGTTTCTCACTCTTGATCACCTGTTTCCCTGTCACCCGCCTCTCCGCCTCTCCGCGAATCCCCGTATATTCTCTCTTTATTTCTCGTTCGGAGTCTCGCCTTCTTCTGGGTGTCTTTCTCCATCAATCCCTGATCCATAACTCAGTGTATTTTATGTTATGTTACGCTTCTGTGAAACGTCGTAAAATTAGAGGCCGCTCGTTGCCATCACAATCACAGTTACTGGCCCTGGTACCGCTGGTGCCGGCACCGCTAGCGCTGTGCTAATGTCACCGGTGCTCAGGAACCCCCGCAGAGGGCAGCGCCGAAGCGCCGAATAGCCGCGCCTTCTGCAGCCTGCAAATTCCACTGCTGCTGCTGCGGCTGCCGCCAGAGATTTTTTGGCTTATTCCCGCTCTCCCTGTCTCTCTCTCTCTACAGAAGTGTGCTGTGTACGAATGTGTTCATACGGAGACCTGTGAATGCGCGTGGTGGCTCGTGCGAGCTGCCATACAGTGACTGTCGTGCGTCACCATAGTGCGTCTATCCATCTGTCTGGGCTCAGCACAGGGACTTGCGCGCAGGCGGTGGATGCGCGAATCCATCGACAACGAAAGAGAGGAAAAATAGAAGACAAAATAGATGTGGCATGACATTGCTTTCTTGACGACGACGAGGCCGGCGAAATCAGCGCCGACGCTTTTTGGCCGAGTAGGAGGTCTTGAAAAGCCGATGTTGGCGGACGCACTTGCCTGGACGACGGACCAATTTAAAGGGCCTTTGAAGAAGCTGCACCACCGCAAGCTGTGGTCGAAAATTTGACGACTGTGTAATCATCCAGGTGATGAAGATGATTACGAGGGGTGGTCTCGCTTTTGCGGCCATGTGCATTGGAGGTATAAATATACACATGGATGAAAACCGATCGTGCCTTCCGTGTTCACCGTAAACTTAGTCTAGTTTAGGTGAAGATCTTTGTTTTGTTTGAAAATAAGACGCGAGGTGACAATGAGACGAAAAGAATAGTGCCGCGATTGATTGATGCGTCTAGTCTAGTTCGCCCAGCAATGTGTTGGTCATTCTGGCCGATGGTGGCTGATAGTGTCTTTTGACATCTCTATGTATACACATTGACTTTATATGTCCAAGAAAGATCTCCAAATGCGTCGGTGTCTTCCCAAGCACTTTTTTGGTCTTGGCCATCTACCGCGGTCCCTTCAATTTCGAAGGTGAACCGCCGCCAACGCGTATTCACTTGTCTCATTGATAAGGTTGCGGATAGGCAATTCCACATGTATAATACATAACTCTGATCAATATTCCCAACTCCAGTGCGTCAAATATATCGTACGAACGAACGACCAGCCGCCGCTCCTACGAACCAAAGCTAACGACGTCTAGAGAGCAAGAGAACTAGGGAGAGATTAACCGCGGATGCAAAATAAATCGATAGGATCGGCCATAACTGGCGTCGCCGTGCCGTGAAACACGATCCAAATGGCCATGGACAGTGCTTGAGGGCTGTCAACTGAGCTGTCTGCATGCGCCGCTTCGTCGTACGGCGTCTGCGGTGCCATCAAAGGCATTATCTGATAGGCTAACAAAATATATTAACTACATGAAACTTACTAAATCACATATTGTGGTTATCTCTCTGGGAGAAGTGACGAGGTGAGAGGTATAGTCGTATCTTGTGTGTATGTGTGCCGAGTCACTACTGCCACACAAGTGCCCTTTTTCACACGGGTCTTTGCGGCCATCGGACGTCTATAAATCTTCGAACGAAGTGCATAGTCGTCTTGCGCCAGACGCGGTTAAACAGATGCAAACGAGGATACCTTATGAGAATGTGCATTGTCTTCTGTGGATCAGCCATATAATAGGACCTATCGCAATCTGGTCGCTTAGACCCTACTGCCAAGGGACAGAATATAGAGAGATGCGAAGACAATTATAAGCAGCGTTGTGATAAGACTGCAGTTCCGTTAATAAACCAAACCTTGTATTGTATTGTATAGCAGCAACAATAATAGCATTAACAATCTGATCTACTGATCTTGTTCATGTGGCAATACGACGACTGTGTTATACAATCTGAATGAGACGTCTCTCCTGCGTCATAAAGGTGTTGATCTGATTTAGCAGTTCTCAAGACTGGCATCGTGTCACTGTTGAGGAAGACACCGGCATATACTCACGACTAAGAAATATATATATATATATATATATATATATATATATATATATGTATATGAATATGCTAATCGACATCATTAAAAATGCCGTAAACACCGCAGCAAAACAATTAGATCCTACCGGCCGATTCCTGAGAGGCCAATGGACGCGATAAACTAGGCTGGACGAAGTGAAGGGAGAACGTCAATTAATACGGTTGTCTGAAGGTTGTTGTCGATCGGAAATTTCGTTCTGCCAAGGCGCCTGTCGGTACAGTAACGCGAACCATCGCCGAAGGATGCAAACAATTAACCAAGTGAAATATTTAAGCCTCAGACTTAGACAAACATTTCACGAACGAAAGCATTTTCTTCATCGCAAGTAACAGAAGCGTGGTCGAATATCGACTCCCTGTTGCTGTGCTGAACTTCCTTTGCACGATACAAAATTTGATCGTAAAAATAGTTATTTTTTTTATCAAAAACAAAAAACAACAACACCAACAATGTGAAAATGTGTCCTTCGTTGGGGGACGCTGATTAGGAAAACGGTCAATTGTCTCTTGCCGTTGTCGTCGTAGTAAACAGGGTCGTCGGTTAGTCCCTTTGATTTCAGCTGGGAACCGATGCCGATATCGCCTCCGCTGTCATCAGATCATGGCTACTATAGCTATCCAAGAGCCATGCCCATCCGTCGATAGAACACAACCGTGTAGAGCAGCCAGTTCTGATAACAAGTGTGCTGTTTACAAGACCGAACTACCCATGCAAAGCACGGCCCGAGGGAAGCAGACACCGGCGTGATTTTCGTTTCTTCTATCGGGCATAATCGCATGTGAATAGCATTCGGCTATGCCCATCTTGTTCGTCACCGGTTGCTACCCAGGGTAAATCAACAATCAGAGCAAGGTTGACGATCGCCCCGAAGGCAGGCAAGCAGGCAGGCGATTACGAAGCTCATTTGTAGTTAGTAGCCATTCGTAGCAGCAGTAACGGAGCAGAGCAGAGAGAACCGGCTACAAATGTTTACTTGGTTAATCATTGACCTCCGAAGATATATAACAGCGCTATGGGAATATACGTGGCTGGAGGGTTATTAGGGGTTCTACATTGCGGATGACGTGGGGTGATACGACGATTGAGATGTCACACGACTATATGCGGTTATGGCAGAGAATTGTGGAGCCGCCAACTTTCGAACGGGGGAAGAATTCTGCCGAGGTGAAATTTCGAAACATCTCCGAGCCGTCAACTAGCTTGAACTCAGAATAATCTCGTTCTCAAGTAAACGCAACGAACTTTTGAGAGTAGAGGAAGTCCGCGCCCTCCACAAATCGCCCGTTATGTTCAGGAGTCACTGCTTTTGTACGTGTCGGTCGCACCTGTTTTTTTGCAAGGCATCTGAACATCGCAGCCGCGTTACGATTGGCCCATATTTTCAAGCAGACACCCCACCCCGGACACCATAACAACATCAGCCATAACGATACAACGAATCACTTGTAACAACAATAACAGCAACGGCACGAGAAGTGAGCTTGTCGATGCCACCATCGTCGCAGCTATCATCTGCCGCAGGAAGCACAATAGACGAAACTGCTATAGAAATCGACTCGTGACGGCTCAAAATGAAAAGCATCCTCTATCTTCTTCTAAAAACGGCCGGAAGATGCGACATGATATCACTTTAATGACAGCAACAACAAGTCGGCGGACCAGACGATGGACACCAAATCGCAATAACAACACGAGCAGGGGCGACGGTTGCAAAGTGGCGTCATCAGCAGCGGTCGACGGTAAAGGCCCTGCTCTGCTTGCCGCTACGCTGTCTCGATGTGTATCCGAATAAGCAAAACCAATGACCAATGGCTACGACGACTGCTATCCCAGCGACTCCGACTACCTCCACGACAACCTCTCTCTCATATCACGAAAGTGTACGATCAGCAGCTATGTGATGTTTGATGCTTGCCTTCCCACTTTTCTCAGTCATATCTGTTTTTTCTTTCTACAAATGGTGATTCCAATGGCAGCAATGGTCTTCCCTGTGATGGCGGCGCTACCGCGTAACAGTGCCGACGGCCCATGTTTCCGCAGCACGTCAGCAGACACCGATGGAACTCGTTGGTAGGGCGGTGTAAGAATTCGAAACGAAGGGGAACGCGGAATGGTTACTGCCAATTTAAGTCGCCAGTAGTAATAGTAGGCCGGGGACACAGACACGGGTAGAGAGATACACGCGCGTAGTGTGACTTTTCACTTATTTATTTGTTCGCCGCTAGCTCCAGCTACGTATGCTCGTCCGTGATTTGCTCAATGAATGCTATACATATGTAGATGTATCGAAAAAATTGAAGCATGGCGTTGGGTGCAGCGTCGAGCTGGCGGGTGCTTGAGTCACTTGGTGCGCGAGCGACCCACGATCCTACCATATGTCGTGAGTGAGATGCATTCAGTGCCACTGGCCGGGTGTGCCTGTTAGCAGCCAGAATGCTATCATGTCTTGGCATGCCACATCGTCAACTACACTACGCAGGCAGACGACATCTGCTACCACTAAAACAACTACTGCTACTACTACGACCACTACTACAGATATTACTAGCATATCTTAGTCATAGCGGTGCAGGGAGCAACCGATGAATGAGCGGAAGCTAGGAAAAATGCTGCCGCTTCTGCTGCAGGAAAGAATGGAGAAGGACAGCGCCAAAAGAGCTTGAAGAAAGAGATGCCTACAAGAGATGCCGCCACCACCCCACCACGACCACGACCATCAACAACAGCGAGAACTCCAAGACCAAAAGAGCCATCGAGATGATGATCCTAGCGGTGGTGATGATGATGATACTGCTGCAGCTGCTGGTGATGACGATGATATCTGATGTCGTTGACGGTGTTGAAAAACGATGAAGCAACCGAGCAGGAGCACCAGCAGCAGCAGCAGAGGCGGCGGCAGTGGTGAATGCAACGGGACCAAAAGCTGGAGCAAATCAAAAGGCAGCGACGACGAGGACGACCGTGAAGAGCGAGAATCAGAATACGTACTGGAGAAGACTTGTATCAAAGACAGGCAAATCTTCGGGAAGAGAAAAACATATATCTATATATATATATATATGTAGGGAGAGAGAGAGAGGGCGATCGATGTGGCGTGCGCACACCGTTTGGACGGGGGAAGTAAAAGGACACCGTTTAATAATCAAAAGCCATTATTCCATTGAGATCACAAAACGTGACTCGATGCATGCGACGGATACACGGCCGTATGAACACGAAAAGAACGAAACCATCGATATCGAAGTCAGCCAGCGGAAGGCGTGATCATACGCTTCGTCGACATCCAGTAAATGTCATATAAATGTGATATAGAGAGCACAAGATCAATCGAATTACCACTGCTGCACGACCACGAACCAAAAAGGGGACACGACCGGTGGGCTATGAAGGTAAATGACAACTTGGAGCCAATGGGAACAGTCAGTCAGCGAAGGACGAACAGTCGTAGGTCGAAATGGAAATGTTACTTGTGCGAGATTGGATAGTGGAAACATGCGGGGGACTTCGCAAAACTTTGAATGCAAATGAGACGAGAGCGTTGAATTAAGAATGCGTTGAATTAATTGTTGATTTGCGAAAAAGCTTCATGAGTTGAAGACCTGTGAAGGTCGACAGGATGTTGACATTGCTTAGGATTGACTTCGGATCAATCAGACGAGTTGTATGGATGCTTTTCATGCCGCCTTTCGGAATAGAACGAGGCGGTTATTAGGCTCAAATCTACGCGTAAGCCATAAGTACAACGGGATATCTCGATGGGACGCGTGGCCAGTCCGTGTTGCACCCAATGGACGAGGCTGGACTATAAAAGGCGACTCATCGAAGCAGGATGTACCTGTCATGGCCTGTCTTCGCCGAAAGTGACCCCTAGATCTCAGACCGCTGCCAGTGACTCTGCACATGTTCCCATTGCCCGCGTCGGCTGGGTCACTTCCTCTCTGCTGAGCGAGGAAGAACTAACTAACTTCATCGAAGAACACCACCCCCGCCGGAGGACGGTGTGTCTTTTTTTCGTTCTACGGGCGAGCGTGTGCAATTTCTACGGCGCGTCTGTACGACCTTATGCAGACTCGTGGTGGCTGGTCTCACCGATGAGCTTGCCGCGCCCGATGTTCGCCGGTATTGACCTCCCCTTGTTTTCGGGAAGGAACACCTCTTTGCAGAAGCATTGAGTCGTGGCACCATCGAGCGTAGCAACAGGTCGCCCGATTCGTTACAACAACAGGACTCCAACACCACTACAGCTACGACTACGGCGGCGCCATAACGCTAGTGCTAATTATTGTTTATGTACACATATACGACCGCATTTTTATGGTAGTAAAGGCAAGCGCCGCCGTTAGCATCCAACGTCTGTCTCCATGGCCCAACGTATATATACATATATATATATATGTAATATAACTAGCAGGAGCAGACAACACTTTGACCTGTTGTTTCTCCGTAGTTTCGCACCAATCCTCCCTTGGGCGGCCCGGCCCGGTCTGGAACTAATTCAACCTAACTGAGAAGGCAGCACTCGTAGAAGAGCTAAAGTAGTTGGAAATCAATATGAACTAAGGGATGTGGTTGATCGATGCAGCCGACCCATCAAACTGTGTACGCATATAAGTTAGCTGGTAGTGGTGTTATGGACCGCTTCGGAATTGCGTATTCGTCACATAACTAAAGAGAGAGAGAGAATTATGTGATGAGCGTAGTGATTTGCAGAAAATTAGCAAATGTGAACTAAGAAAATACTATGCCTGCCTATGTAACATATCGCGCATCACTGTATCGCCTTGTCGGAGTTGACACTATACTGCGGATCGTGTTACAAGGAGGCAGGTCTTCCAGGCTGACACACGGCCAACCCCTCACGTCCGTGGCATTGCTTCATAAGACAGACCCCTTAACGCAAATGTGCAAAGGTGGGGAGAGAACCCGTGCACTTACATATATCCTCTGTTTGCAAGGCGGGACCGAGATGCAACTACGAGAGGAGGCAGATCGGTCCTTGATCTCCTGTCCAAGGCGATAATTCAGCTATTTTTTGCTAGAAAAAAGATACTCACATTCCCAGAAGCAAAGACATTCAACTCTATCTCCTATATTAAGTGATGGCCATGGCTTCATAACAGGTTGATTGACTCAATCGATGTATAAATGACTAGAAACAATATGATAATATTAAACTCACAATCAAAGGTAGCCGTCATTCCAGAGTTCATCACAGTATCGCCCGTATGGCCGGATCTCAGCCCTTCGTTTACCATAGCACTGTTCCCTGAAACAGCCAGTGGCGCTGACCGCACCGCGATCGTCGACCAGGATGAGCACAACGACGTCCTCACACCGGCCGCAGCCTCTGTCGTATCGACTAGTGAGTGGTGTTTTTCGTTAGTGCGTTTTCGTTGCTCTGTCTCTGCTCTTGTCGTCTCGAGCGCCGCGGGAAGCCAAAAGGAGTTCTCGGAAAAAAGAGCACCGCCGCACTTTTCGAGATGAGGTGACACCCTGGAGGGCGCCTTCATCTCGACCAACGCCCAGCCACCACCGCTTATTCCCTTCTGACAACAACAGCGGCAACGCCGGCAGCGTCCTCTTTGTTGCGATCGATGCTGCCGTTATGAGAACCACGGCACCGTTGTCCCCTCTGTCGTCGTCGTCGGCAACGATCGCTTCGCGGCGTAGTCCCATATCATTCTCTATACTTATTTACCTCGCGGTCGTGCGGTTGAGGTCAACCGCACTAAACTAATTATTACGTAAATGAACTCGCCGTCGCGTTTCGCCGAACGTCAGCCGGCAGGGCGGCCAGCCAGCCAGCCAGCCAGCCGGCCGCTCGGTCGGTCGGTCGAAAAAACAAGCATAACACACAGCAAGAGACCCCAACAGAATTGGTCGTTCAACGATGATGACCGATATTCGATGAATAGTCACGTAGTCACAACCTGGCAGAACAACCTATTTATGGTTGGGTCCTGTATGGCTGCGACGGCGATTGATGATGATGTGGCGAGATCGAGCTATCCGCCGATCGGCGAGAACTACAATTGCCGCTACGATCCATCCGATATTGGCACTGTGTATTGAGCGGATTGGAGATCATTGCCCGGTCGGCAGGCTAGCCACAGGTCGTACGTCTATCCCTGAGGCGAACGGAGACAAGTTAACGGGCGCGGTCGCCGGTCGGATGGCCCAGCTTGGTCTAGCTAACTGGCTAGCGAGCTGGGTTGTCGTTTTCAGGTCCGCGCCCAGAGACAGGCGTCCTTCTTCGTTTGTGCATCGGACTCGACAGGTGCCTCCAGTCGGTCGGCGTTTCTGCCGTTCGTTGCCTCCTCACAGTCGCCTTTGCGATTAAGTGGCTTGTATCCGCCGTAACCGCCGGAGCAGCAGCAGCAGCACAAAAAGGCGTCGCGACCGCATTACCAATACGAGGTCATCATACGATACCTAGGTATAGAGCATGGGAACTGTATGTCGTCTGCGTGCTCGTCTGTGTGTGTGTGTGTCTAAGTATAAGCGAGCGAGCGAGATAGATAGATACAAACGATGTACGCGCAACTCAAGTAGGTGTCCACTACCCCGACTGCTATGATTGGGGAGTTCTGCGCACTACCGCCACAGTCGGCGTCAACCTGTAGTGTTCAGCCACTGAGCTCTCGGCCGGCCAACCCAGCACAAATCACAGGGTTTGAATATAACAGCAGTCGAACGAGCCGTACAGAGTGGACGGGATAAGGAATTATAGTATAAAAACGAACACTTAGGCTAGTAGCTTTGGCGATCAAAATAACAAAAAAAAGAGGCATGAGTTGAATGTCACGGGCTCTGCCGCGCTTAGACGACTCGAGAAGAACGCCACAGACAGCGGCAGAAACGGCACCAACGGCAGCAGCGCATAGGTTGCTAGCTACAGTTGCATGGTTTTAGGTACATATGTCATATCTCCTCTCTCTCTCACTCGGTCGCTGTCTCTCAATCTCTGTCTCCCCCACAACAAAAAAGGGCCACAATCACAACTGTATTGGTGGCCGTACTCTTCGTGGTTCGCCGGCAATCGCTCGTTGCCGGCGCGTCGCGACATCAGGAATCACAAACGCGAAGCTCGGCGCCCACATCATGCTTTGCTGTAAGTGTGAAGGAAGTCAACAGAGGATCACTATTTGGATGGTTTTGCGAATCTTCCCGCGTAGCGCTGATCATTGACATCGCAGAGCCATGACGTTGGCATTTGACGACGATGGTGAAATGATGATTCGAACACTCGGCAATGGCAGACATTCGGCCGTATAGTCACCTCGATGGGCAACGTCGTTGCTGTTATGCGTTCAAGCGCCGCGACAAATGGATCGATATAGGCCGCAACGTCATCGACTCAACGGGTCGAAATACGAGTCGAGGATGACATTCAGTCGACGTCGCAAAGGCTTTCGACTAAACGGAAAGCATCGAATCGAGCTGATCATAGATGCGGCTCTCTGCCTACACTGAGAGATATCGAATGCTCACCTGTCGATTTATCGGCAGCAACAAGCAAAATAATAACGCACGACATGAAATTATTATCGTTTTCTTCTTCGGGACAACTGCGATCGCTACGACTCGTGCTGTTGCTACTTGCATCGTGTGACTCGCCCTTGTTGCATCGGGACCGCCCCTCTCTCCGTGCACGGAAGGGCAGAAGGATTCGATCAATAAGTAACACACACACATGCTGACATAGCCGCAAGAACACAGAAGTACCATGCATGTCAGTTATCTACATGTTTCCAGCTGCAAATTAACGTTCGAGTATGAACTCGCGCATAACTAATGCCTCGCGAATGAGTAGCTAATGTTTCACCGACCCGTCATCGATTGGCGGGTACCCACTGTAGGTCACTAGGGCTTCCACGAACTACTCTTAGGGGCAGAAACGTTACAGCCGCCGGGTTCTAGGTTCACCGGGTGTTTCAAACACTTCGATCGCCAGCACGGATCCTGCTCGGGTCCCTAACGCGGAGCCTTGATACTGAAGGTCGATTGTTGACTGCGGTAACTGGTATTTGCACCAATATCTAGTTGCACAATCGAATCTCATAGAAGTGCCACGCAGCCTATTTGTCAGAGCTAATTGGCTTGTTAATTTTGAATTTCGCATAAAAACCAGCCACCTCCTTTGGAGTGCCGTAGCCTTGAGGATCGTCGGAGAATCTGTGGCAATGTACCTGCACACATCGGTAGGTCATTCGAGCACTGTGCATATACAATTGCAGTCATTTATCTCAAGGGCATTCTAGAGTTTTAACGGTACAGCAGCTCGAGCCCCTCATCCGAAGGTACTTACTATTATAATATTGCATTAATGCAATTACCCAGCGAGCGACCCATACAGTCATTCCCTCACTCTAACAGCTTCTGCATTGCCCCCAACGGTTCCTGTGGATTTGTAGCTTCAAGCTTCTTCCCACAATTGTGTCATGGTATTACACTTATACATCTGTGATCTACGGGGGCCTACAGAAGGCTGACATGTATGTTATCCCATTAACTCTACGCCATCTCGCCACGCACCGCGAATGCTGAACGCCCTATGACCTTGCTCGATTTGAGGAGCGCAAAGAATTGAGGAATGTGGGCAAATTCAGGTAGGAATAACCGAGCCCTTCAGATAGTCAAGGTGCGGTCTCCCTCGTTAGCCTGGACCGTGTATCCTTTCTCCAGCGAAGTCTTCACTTCGCTTGAGAAAAACGCTGGCTGACTGATTCTCGGCGACCAGCGAGAACGTTCCATCTGGTTCGGTTGCGCTGTGCCGGCGTTGTCGCCCTATAGCTCATAATAGCAACAACAACAACGGCAGCAGCAGCAGCCAACTGCGACGGCTAATCGGCGTTCATCGACGTCTCGCGCAACGAAACGAGGCGTCTGCTTGTATGAAAGGGCAATCTAAATTCCACACTTGTTTTTGCTGCTGCTACTGCTGCTGCTGCTGCTGTTTCCTCTATAACATAAACAGCAGGCCATCTCGAAGATGCGTCGATGGACTGATGATTCGTCGGACGAAAAACCATGACTTGAGCTGGCTCGAGAACCTGAGCCCACACGGTAGCACCGCTCGGCCGCCACTGGCGCGAACTTACTTCTGAGGGCTTCTGGGCGACTACATTCTACTATTACTATTACGGCAGCAACGGATGATGACCGGAGAAAAGCTGTTCAGAAGACGACGACGACGACGAACGGAACAGCGCAGGAGAACTGAACGAGGATTACCAGTAGTCGGTCGCGGAAGACAAGATGCCTCCATTGGACACTCCCTTCAGACATTCCTGGGGGTACTGCGCCACAAAACTCTCGGGGTCGTAGTAGCTGTTGTCGTTCCTGTTGTTGTCAGCTGTAGGTAGCAATGAAATGCTCAACTAATCTGCAGCCTACCTGTGAGCAAACCTTGATTGAACCTGAACGCTGTTGGATGAAACCTGCTCAATCGTCCGTAATGGCCCAGCGGATGATATTCTAAGGTGGTTGCCGAGGATACCGGTACCTGTCAATGTGTGATATCGTATTTGGAATCGTCGATCATGCAGAAAGTTGTGGAACTGGATGAAATTCTAGAAACAAAAAAAAAACACTCACATCACTAATTAGTAGCATGAAGTGCATTGTGTTATAGCAGGTTCATAATTTATTCTGACACTTGAGAATGCAGTGCATTTCTATGCGCAGTACCATAATGATGTATTTAAAAATATGTGAAATTAAATTTAGTATGCAGCTATACGTGGGCTAGAATTTGCCCAGGTATTTACTGGTGCAGCTATACCTGGGCAAATTCTACCCTGTAACTTCGAAGCAGCATACAACGGAGCTGTGCGGCTTTACTGGATTATATTACAATTCGTCGTCACAATAGACGTTCCCATACGAGTCAAAAGCTTCGGCACAAGCGACTCCAAGTGCCCTTTGGGGACGGACACGAGTGCATATAACAAACATTTCATAGAGCTGCATTCATGAATAGGATAGACAACGTACCGCGCATTGAAGAATCGCTTCAGTGGAGCTACAGCAATATGGCGCCCGTGCGAGTATCTTTACAGCGCCGTTGCGTAATGCTTGACTACCCCTTATCGATCCAAATGACCGTGACCATGGGCCACGACCAGCTGGACACTGTCCTCCTTCGTGGCCTTATTATGGCCTATGTCAAAGTACCATTTCGGTCGAATGTCCTCCCAAGCGGTCAAATGTTACTGTCGATCGATATTGACGAACTGGGTTCGTGGCTCGGTAAACTTGTTCAGATGTGCCCATTGTCACTAGATTTAAAACATACTTCACCAGCCATATTATAGGATCTCTTTTACTGGATCGTCTCCCAACTAATTGAGTGGAGACTTTGGAGTCGTAGAAGCTTTGCCCTAGGAGGGGAAAGACTAGATAAAGATTCAATATTTATATATTGCTTAATTGGTAGCTTTTATTTATTGCTTAATTGGTAGCTTTTATTTATTGCTTAATTGGTAGCTTTTATTTATTGCTTAATTGGTAGCTTTTATATATTGCTTAATTGGTAGCTTTTACTTATTTGATATTTTTGATTTCAGTATCTTCGTGTCTCTAACGTGCTCTCAGTACCTAATACTTGTCTACAGCGTCATTCCCGTCGAGCACACGGATCTAACCATACCTCAATAGCAATATGTATATATCTTACAATATCTTACAAATTGTATTAGCGCTAAAAGGTTTTGCCTTTCTTCGCGAAGGGTGTTCTCGAAGTAAGTCCATGCTCGAATAGATTAGTATAAATATACGGCTCCTTCTGGCCGACTGGCTGACCAAGCCGACGACTGAAAACCAACGAACGAGCGACCGCTTTGCAGAGATCGTCGAGATTCGGTCGGACGCTTCTGTGGCGCCAAGAAGCTCTAGCGTAAAGTTTTCCGCTTGTCCCCTTCGTTGCTGGTACCGGCCATCGGATTTTGCTGGTGACAGCCAAATCGATCGTATCGTACCGAAGGTCCGGCTCAGCTCGCACGATGACTCGTCCGAGGATGACTTCGGGCGGTACTCTTCTGGTTGCAGGGCCACTTCTTAGATTTCGTCAGGATCTTACTTTGAGTTCTTTTGAAGATAGATTGAAAGCTAGATAGATACCTAACGCGATTCACTGTTTCATGTCGTCGACGTGCGACTTCGCTGGTGACAGCGCATCATACACCGATTCGGGAGATCTCGGCCGCGCAGAGGAAACCGGAGATTCTCATCGAACTTCCATGAGAAATAACATAGCGGGTTTTGACGAAAATAGCCTTCAGGTGCTGACGTTCCCATATGCTCCTGTCGTACCCGTGCATAAATATGTGGAAAAGTAGTGTTCACAAAGAAGTAGTGAACAAGAATTGGTGTATATGGCAGCTCGCGTGAAATCAACCGAAGCTATGCGTTGAGGAAATACTGAAGTAGATATTGGTCATGCTATGCTGACCTGCTAACAAGCAGAAATGTATTTCTTATCTGGAAGAAATATTGCCACCAATACATTTCTCTGGTTACAGCAGCAGATGGTAAAACTTGAATGTTAGTGCTGACATAGTGCAAATGTTACAAGTGTAGCAGTACCACTATCTGTGACGATTGCGGCCGGAACTTGTTGTCGTACAATTCCGGTGGACGAGAGATGCTGCTCGCTTTGTTTAGAAAAATTAGCCCCAATCCAGTTACATAAACACATCAAGTTTAGGGAACACATCTGGACACCGACCGCCACCGTCATCCGGCGGAAACGGGGATGATCACTTGATGAGCAAAGTCGGCGTCTTTCACGAAGGACTAAGACGGCTGAAGCCTGCTGAAGATCCAACGCCACCTCAAATGCCCATTCATATGCCCGCTTGAGACGAACTCATCGGACACACACGGACACAAAAGCGTAGCGACGACGGTACCCACACGAATGCCGTGTACCCACAACTGTGTCCAACAATGATCGTCTATGTGGCCGGTTCGTGGACGCTGTACCGTTTCCTCTCATTTTCTGTATCCTATTCGGGCGAACAGGCATATGCGCGGTGCAGGCGATGCGAATCTGAACCAAGCCAAGCGAAGGTGGAGGTAGCCAAGCGGAACCGCCATCGCCGCAGCTACGGCATCACAATAGCGCTCGCCTACGGTAGTCGGCAACTACCGTACTGTGGCGGAGATTTCCTCCTTCAGTCGTCTCTGTCGCAGTCCGTCTCGCTCTCTGCTACTCCTGTGGCTGTAGGTAGCGGCAGTGGCCCTCTAGGCGCCTTTGGGCAGGGCCAAGGCATCACATTGACATGGCCGTCGCCATGATGATCTTAAAAGCTGGCCACTACTTTACACCACGTCACATATTTGTTAGTATCTGTATGCTGTGCCGGGGACCCATAGGAGTTAGGGGGATTCACTACCCGTGCAAGGAAAGGCCACCATCTGTGTCATGCTACGCGGCGCTCGTCCGCTCGTTTGGCCCACGAGAAGAACAGGACAACGAGATCAAGCGAAGCCAGTCGCCCATGGCACAACTCCCCTTTAAGTTATCATACTTCATCTTAGGCAGGTCCAATCCAGTAGGATGGCTGGAGTCAGCGTGTGAGACCGACACTGTACGTATGCACTCTGGCCACTGAGGCGCTATCCACGTTGTCTTGCACGAGTCATCTGCCGCAGCTAAAAGACACGTTGCTGCTGTGTAACCCAACCTTCGTAAGCTACAAACCTTAGCTGGGGTGGTAGCTGGTGGTTTTATGTCGACGCTTACACCACCTCATTCATTGTCGTCACACACACAGTTCCTGCCAAGAATATCAGGAGCGGCCCAGCCACGCTTGAACAACGACTCGAGCGAGGAATGCTGTGTAACAGTAGTATGTCTTAGCGGCTAGGAGTAGTGGCAGGGTAGTCCACTTCCTCGCCGTCGCCGGCAGAGAGTACTTTGAGTCGTCCGGTGCGACGTTTGCGGTCGAACGGTACTGACAACGCGTCGAAGCGGCATCCGGCCACGGAAGTGACACCCACGATGGGCTATCGGAACGAATGGCCTTATACCTGACCTTATCTCCGAGATCCTGGTTTGTTTTTTATCTGGCTGGACATAACTAACGATGAGAAGGGAACGAGATGGCTTTGATTTGGCCTTTACTCATACAGATACAAATGTACACCATGTATTACTGGGTAAAATGTACGCAGATCTCTATGAGCCGAATGTGAAATCTATGCAGATATTCGCAAATATGCAGACTACTCTTCAGCAAATTATATATTTTATTTTTATGTATATATATATATATATATAGCTACTTCGTATAATATGGATGTCTCTAGCAGGAAGGATGTATTACGCCACCTAATATATACTGCTCTTTTGCTACGAGCCACAAGCCTATCTATAATACATACGCATATGCAAGTGAGTGATGGTTCCGTATTCATGAATTCAAGGCGGGCGTGGACACACAACCGGGTATAGTGTAAGTCACGTTTCACATTACGACTAAGTCGGCATGACAAAATACATGCCTAAACGTATAGAACCTAGCTGTGCCATATGAAAGATAACGCGTTTTAATGAAGAATGGCGTATCTACGATGACGTCCCGTATGTCTTTTTTTCTGTTAGTACTGCAAGGACTTATTGGTACGTTCGGAACATTTCATGCAGTAAAGCTGATCGGTTGTGTCCGACACACTGGCCGGCCGGGCCAGCCCCACGGTAGTCGATAATCCATTCCTGATTTTGTGCCCCGAGTCAATACTAGTCACCATCATCGAGGTCACTTGTCGCCAGCGGTGGTGACAGCTCGTCGGTCAGCGTCGGGCTTCACCACCTCACCGGTCGCTGCCCGATCGCTTCATTAGCCATCACCAGCGTTATCCCCAGTGTCGCTCGCTCATCGACGATAAGAGGGATCCGTCCATCGGGATCGGGCGAGAGGTGCAGGTCTGACACAACTCTTCGCGCTGGCCAGATGATCGGAGCTGATCTGAGTGACCGTCCATCGGCCTGGACGCCTGCCCCGCTCAAATCGGCTGCCCAAATCTCTGCCACGATCAAGGGAGAGAGCTACGCCAGCAGTGATAGCGGCGGAGTCCCTTTGCCATCGCCAGTTGCTGCTGCTGCTGCTGCTGCTCCCGTTGTTGTGGCCGTTTATTAATTGCGATAGCCGCCGCGGCCTGTTCACCACGACGTTGGCGGTAATACAGAGTTGCCGGCGTTCGGCCATTTCAGTCAGAGGGAGTTAGGCAACTGCCGGGCAACGGCTACCGACGCAGCAGCAGCAGCAGCGGCGACGGCGGCGGCGGTGATAACGTTCAAATTTGTATCCCTATATCATTGCGCCTGAGCGATCGCCGACGAGGCAGAGACCTGCAAACGCCGTCGACGACAAACGAACGAAGCAAAATCTGCTCGCTCGAGCTGCTGCTGATCTAATTCTTGCTGGCGCAGTCGCCGGCGGCGGCGGCGACGCTGCGACCAGCGAACGGTCGATTGCCGATCCCCAAATCGTCGACGGTAGTTGTTTCGTGTGCCTTTTGGCGTTGGCCACCGCGTTCCCACCTCCTGAAAATATGCCGCGGGCCCCTGTTGCCGTGTTGTCCAGCCGCCAAATCCGCCGCGTTGCCAGAAGGCGGAGGAGACTTTGGTCGGGTCGTCTCTTGGGGACCCTGCAAGAGGACACTAGTGGACGTGGCCGGACGGACCAGGGCGATCTGATCTGATTGAAGCAGTTCTCGACTCGACCACGATGTGCGGCTACTTCTGTCCCCGACCCTGTGTCTCGTTCGGACTGATTCGATGGCAGGCGTTCCCGCGCGATGGGTCTTCTTTGCGAAGACGAACGGCGACGCCAGCGGTGGCGCAACGCCGGTCAGTCGCCCGCGTACACGGGCCGCTGGCTGGCGACGATATCTTCGTCATCGTCGGGAAACAAACGAGGGCTCCAGCGAGAGAACGATCGACGGACCGGTTCGTTTTCTTCCGTGTATCGTCAATGTCCATTGCCCGATATAATGAACGAGAAAAGGCTCGGACTCGAAGAACAAGAAAGACACCTTCGGCTGCAGACCGCAGTAAAGGGGGCAGGTCTCTTGGGCTGTTCGTTCTTGCTTGTTGTGCTTCCATATGCTCTACTTTGCTATTAACTCAAAACCGTGCAGGAGTAAGAAGTAGCCTGGCATTCGAGAACCGTATGGAGAACAGCTAAGCAGCCGTGGCTCCCGTGTTGGGTCGAATGTGACGAGAGCAGAAAATGGAAAAGATACAGTTTCAAATGAACGCAGCTAAGGATATGGAGATAGCGTATACCGGCGTAGAGGATCGTTGTTCTAAGCTAAGATGAGACAGTATCCGGGATGACGTATTTAGAGAACAGTAGAATTTAAGTTATATGGTTCCAAGTGAAAACTCGCTATATCCACAAGATGGATGAATTGATGATTTGAAATTGTTGTTTTTCAATTTTCCGGGCTGGTTCACAGCGAAAATTTAACGTCCACGATACTGCTTTCGGCATTGATCTGAAATTCTTGGGATGTACGGACATCGAGAAGAGGCGAAGCAACTTATACAAAATAGAAAGCGAAACAGCTATTTACTAAGCGTTGATCGGCCGTGGCGACACGTGTCTCATCAACAACAATTTATTCATTGCTATTGTATTCAAGCATTTGAACATGAATAAACATTGGTCGGCATTGATCCCAACACTGAAGGAAGTGGACATCCTACTTGAAGTCTATGGAAATGCATATATATATATATATATATATATATACGTATATGTATATATATCTGTTGTCGTTTATGAAGCTTTGAAGCGTTTCACCATCCACAATGAAAATGAGCTGGTTTTGACGGCTTAACTGGCCGAAATAATTTCGACTAAGCAGATTCGCTCGGTTGTTGGGAAGCCGCAGTGCTTCGTAGTGTGATGGTCTGAAGAGCTAGGTCCTTGGGATATGCTCGCACTTGACATCGTTCAATGAAGATGACGATTTAACCCAATTATACTCATTATACAGCGAAACTCAGCTAAATCAACGGATCCATGGATTTCTTTATTTTGGCATCGTCTCGTTCCGACCGCCGCTATCGCTCTGCTGCCATCATCAAGTATTCAAATCAATCCGACTCAGCATTTAATCAGTCCAACCAGCGAACAGGGCCCCACCGTAACTATAGTCGGGAAAACTCAGCAAACTTCGACGAATATCGTAATATTCTAGATGATTTTAGTTCATTTTTCTCATACCTGACCATCTTCGCCGGAAAATGAAAAAAGACATTAAATATTTGAGCAGATCATCCCTTGCTCCCATTCTGCCTTGTCCACCTGGTGTGGAGCCACACATAATAATAATAATAACAATAATAATTACCGTCACACAGCATAGATCTCTACAAAGCAAGACACCCACACACATGCACTGTCTTGCCGCAAGCGCACTGGCAGACGCTGCCCGAGTTCGGCGATGCCACTCCTTTGCCTTGTAGTGTTCTGTGTGTTACTGTGAACCAGGCTCGTGTAGGGACGTCCGTTCCGGAAGAGACTAACAGACCAAACAAGCAGCCGGGCGACGCTGTTGTGTTGCGTGGCGCTTAATCGCTGTTTCCGGCGGGGGCTGTTCCCGACTGCATCGGACCACCTTCTTTCTCCTCGACAATGTTCAACGTCTCACGTGGGAGTTGCTCTGTTGTTACTTTTGTCGATGCTCAGTTTCTTACTGTTTCTGTTGTCTTACGGTGATGCCGCTGCCTCTGCCGCCACCACTGCCGCCGGTAGATAACAGCGCGCTCGCGGTCGGCTAACTGCAGCCGAAATACGCCAGAAACCCCGGGTGCGTCGGTGCAGATCTCGGCAGCTGCAGTCGCCGCCGCCACCGCCGCTGCCGCCACCGCCGCTGCATATCTCAACTTGAATGGCCCTACTCATCAGCATTGTGATTAGCATCATCACCACGAGTCCCGGTGGTCACCGATGCGGTGACCGCCACAATTCCTTACCGCTCTGTGATACATACCTCGTGTGACCCCAGCGTGCGGCTGGTGTGGGCGCATCCGTTCCCAAGAGGCAAGCGGTAGCGACAGAGTCGCACTAGCGCACGATACGACTCTACCGGCGGCGCGGACTACGGCCGCCGTTGCCCGTCGCTGCCACCATCATCACCACCGCCTACCCTCTGTCAGCGACGAAATGTGCCACCGGAAATTCGTCTCTTAGGTCTTGCTCACGAGACGGATGCTTACGGACACCGTGACCGGTACGGTTTTTCTGCTGCTGCTGCTGCTGCTACTGCTGCTATTGTTGTTGTTGTTGAGTCGGCGGCGAAGGAGGCGGAGGAAGACAAGGTATCCGCTGCCCGAGGCGGTGGCGGCTCCGGTGCCGGCGCACGCTCGACCAGCGCTGGCCACTTCATTCATATGAGTTGGACTCAACTACTTGAGAAGGACTTGAGGAGACGATGACGACAACAGCAACAACAACAAGAAAAACCAACAACAACGACAACAACAACAATGTTCCTAAAGGCGGACTTGTGCACTCACTCGCCGCCTCCCCCAGTCAACTACTCTACTGCTCATCGTATCTGACTCACTACAGTGGTGGTGGTGCTTCTCAGGACGGACGTTAGATCACGTCATGTCACGGTCGGGTGGGTTGAGCGTCGAGCGCCTGGCGCGACATAGTTCGCGTAGTTTCGTTCGGTGGTCGTGAGCACCTGTGTTCACTCGCTCGATATGGGAGATATACATTGTTGGGACCGTAAGCACCAAGGGCACATTTGTTCACTTTTCAGCGAAGCGCTAAAGGAAAAATTCGACTGACACAGAAAATCGTGTGCTCGATCGTTCAGCGGCGAACAGCGGCTGGCCGATTCTTGTTGTCTTCATATATTCTAGTTCGAATCACGTGGGCGAGTATGAGATGCTTATGCACAACACTGAAATACGCAGGGGGTCCAGCTTTGAAAGTAACTTCGCCCATATCGCTTCGACGATTGGACGGTCACTAGGTTTGCGTTGCCTCAGTTTTATGGCAAATATGCTATATAATTATTTTAGGCGTCGTAGGCTGTTCAGCGACTTAGGTGAGCATTCGCAATCCTGTCATGGGGGACCACCTAGTCAGCGGTATATATTCCTGCAAAATCTTGCGAGGCGTATCTTGCCTTATGAAGCGTCAACAAAGCGTCATGAGAATTTCTCATCGATTACTTGTGCATATGGTTAAAATGACAAAATATCAGGATAGTCAGTTCAACGACAATCTTACACCGTTTCGTTATAACGAAACTGCAGTCGTATTGTGTAACCTCATTTAGTCAATGATACTTCGTCTGGTAGCCAAGCAGTACCGAACAAACAACAAAGGGTTTGAATACATCTCTTTTCCGATGGATTCAGCCGTTGTCGCTTGGCCAGCGTAGATCAAGGATGGAGAAGGTAACGTGCCAGTGACTTGACGGCGGGGCCTCTACATCGGAGCCCCATGGAGAGAAAGCGCCATTACTTTACTAAGTCAGTCACGCAAGGCGTTCGCTATCAACAATTATATCAGCTCGTTTCCAGTGGGTCGACTGCGGTGCCGGTGCAGGCAGTTTGCTGTGGGCGTATGTATGCCTTGGCAGATCCCGTCTGGCAGGCCAAATTCGTCTAGATCCGTCATTTGGCCTATTCAGCCTGGCTAGCTCATAGTAGTCCTCCACTCTATACAGCCTGGAGGCGTTTTGAGCCGGTGTACATAGAGCCAGGCAGGCTGACATCAGCGCCTCCTCTGCCGCGACAGAATTGCGTGGGAGTTTCAAACTTTTCAAAGCGGCCCACTTCCCAGCGATGCGGGCCGTTGGCTTCGGTACCGCCAACAACCCATTGCTCCTGCGACGGTGAACCGAAAACTCTGTGACAGTGACAGTATGGTCGGAGTACATATATTGCTCGTACTGAAATTGTCACTATTTGCAGTGGACAAACTCCCGAGGGCCGGTGTTGGAGCAAGTAAACTGATCAATCCTCGTGGGTTATTATAATATGATTATTATGGGCATCCATAACCTATAGTACTGGCTTGTTCGTATATACTGGCCAGCCTTACTCACCGTTCATTGCTGGATACACGCTTTGCTGGATTAGCCCAAACCGCGTCAATCTGCATTGAATATACTCTAGCGCCAGTGCCTACTAGCCTACGTCTTGGCTCGCCTCTCCCACTGTCAGTTTATTGTCAACATCTCACTCTGTCTGTATAAATCAGCGTGGACCACTCTGATAGCGGTGACATTTAGATCATTCTTCACGGCGCATCTCTATCCATGCATACAATGCTTTTACGAAAGTACAACTATTCTTCATCGTCGCCTGCTGGCCACCAACGCCATAGCTGCTAGCATCCAGCGTTTTCCCTTACTGCTATCTTGGTGTTATGTGATAATCATCATATGTAGTAGTGCCATACTGATACCCGTGGAACTGGCTTGCATTGCATCATATTGTATGCAAAATACAGGCAGCACATTGAGCCCTGAAAGAAGATAAGGGTGCGGATCGTGCAGAGCCGTCTCCTCGCACCGAGACCAATCAGCATCCATACGGGCCAGCCGTTAGCTTCAGACGCAAACGGTTGCGCCTGATTTCGCATGGGCTCATTTTTATTTTCTCCATCAGGAGAATTAGTAAATTAAGCAGGCGAATCGCATGACATGAAACAAGGAACCTCATGATGAATATGCAGTATTTTGTTAATGCCGCGCCGGGAATATAGTGGTGACGTAAAAGGCCGAGTGTCTGTGCAGGCTCACAGATACACGACCTATAGCTGAAGAAGCGGCGAATCGTTCTACTGGATTTGGAACAGCTAACAATGCCAGTCTCGTTATCCGTTGTAGATTGGCGTGAGGCGAGACTCCTGTTCGTATATCTGTGAGTGTGTGTGTGTGTTGATTCGTGATAGCGTGGTTGACATTATTGGCGAGAGTTTTATGCCGGCTGCCACCAGTAGTGCAAGCCTTCTCATATAGCAAGGCAACACTGAACAGGTGAAGAAGTAGACGAAATTATAGCACTGCTAAGCACGTGCTATCATCTATCGAACAGAGATAGTTAGGAGTTTGTTGAAAAGCTGTATGGGAGAAATTGCACCCAAAGAGCCAGAACTCATCTCAGTTAGCCTTTTCGACAATCGCAAAATTGGCAACGTACGAATATCATCGTACGAACGTTCGTTCGTATCTTGGCCTTCTTGCCTACCTTGGCCTATTCTGCCTTATTCATAATGCGCGTACACATTTTGTGGCAATATGTGTAACTTGCGTGGACTAAAAGGAGATTTATTTTAGAGCATATAAAAATAGATTCAATAAAGCAATAAGCTATCAGCTCGAAAAGGTATTAGCCTAACGAAGTGGGAGTAAATATGAAAGTTAGACTATAGATTCGGAAAAAAACACATATTATCCCGCAATTTTTTGTGTAACGAGCAATCAAGTTGGTATTCTATTTTTTTATTTGGAAATTGTTAAATCGTGGATCGTTGGATGTCGTCTTCATGCCCGCTGTAAGCACAGCGCTTTAGGCCAACGAGAGCATGCTCTTCTTATATCTTGTTGTTGCTATTATTATAATCGTTACTGTTATCATAGAATAAACTAGAAACAGCCATTGTTTTGCAATATATAAGCATATTTAAGGATCTTTGGACCTTCTGATTAAAGGACCTTCGAAGAGCTTCGTATTTCCATATGAGTGTGTATTGAGATCGTTGGAAGAGAGGTTTGGTGCCTGGAAATGCTCAAGCATGTTATCTCCTATTAACTCCTCCTAGACCTTTCGCGGTTGCTATGAACTATTATAGAAATGTCCGCGGTTTACCACATTTCCATAATATGATCATCTTCAAACTGGTAGAATTCAACTTATTCTCCCTTCTGTACTAATCCGATAAACTAAGCGTTTTGATAGTCTATCATGCGACTGAAATCTGTACCCGTAATCAAGTGACAGCAGCAACAAGTGTCTCGTCGTGGATGTACACGAGTACTTGATGGTTGCGATGAGCGACTTAGCTTCCGGTACCGCCGGCACCTCCTTCGTTACGCATTGACCAGGTTGTGTTGGGCTGTATATATCCCCTCCCCCTCTGCCCCGGCCGGACCAATTGCATGTGTCCACCTACAAATATCAACCGTATACTAACTTGACGTTTATAACCGTACACTAACGTCTCATAGCGTTCCGTTGATCCGACGCTGCTGCTGCTGCTGCTGCGGTGTCGTGCGCCACCAGCAGTTTGAGCTACTCTATTCTCTCTGGCTTGTTCTGCCGTCGCTCCACCATTCTGTGCGGTGTTACGTCTCGTCGGAGTGACTATTCGCGAGGTCTGTTCGGCGCGGCGCTGATCGACGCCCAGGCCGCTTGTCCCTCGCTTGGTCGGCACCCGTAAGTGGCCGCTAGGCTCCGCCGCCACTCGCCCCGGAGAGAGGGCCGCTCGTGTTTGGCTCCGCCTTTCAAAGCATGCCGGACTAGCGCGGTGGCGATGATGTCTCTGAGGGCCGAGCATTCAGTCGTCCTTAGATAGCAAGTGTGTTTCGACCGTGAGAGTGGCCCACCGCACATGGTGCCAGTAGTGCTGCTAATGTGATCGTGTGTGCCTGTGTGGAATACCTATATCTATCAATTGGATACCCTTGTAACTTCGATTGCGAACATCACACCCTGACGAGATAGGCCCGTAGCTCGCTACGACATATTCGAGTTGCAATCGATCTCATGCGCGACGTGGGCACTGGCTGAAAGTGACGACGATTTTAAGCGAAAGGTTTGTTGTCGTTATTGTTCAACTCAGTGCAACTTGTTGTAGTTGTTGTTGTTGATGATGCTGATGTCGCCCTCATGAAGAGCAAAAAGAGCGCATGCATCAAGCCGTCTTATCAACAGATTAGCCATATAGCACTGATGCCATAACAGCTCCAAGCATACGGCTGTTTGCAACAACCATGGACTAAAACGGCTTAACAAACGCTGTGAAATATTGGCCACACGTGCATCGCATCCGTCATCAGCAATAAGTGTATCGGGGAACTTGTTGTTTCGTACAGATATCATAACATCGCCTACATCTCTCTTACACTATCTCTCTCTCTCTCTCGTCCCTCTGTTTGTCTATCTTGGTGCGTGCTTTGCCTTGCTGTTCCCAGACTCCTCTAAGCTGGCGCCACCCGCGCACCGACGCAAGCACCAGCGGCCCCAGCACGTCAGCGCGACGCTCGGCGTACCTAGTAGTCAGAAGGACAGTATCAAGTCGGAACGCCTGACCCCGGAAGAGCCGGCCTCAGTCGTCAACACACGACCCGGCATCACCAGCCCGGTCAGCCCACACAGCACGTCAGCCGTGCCGCAACACTCGACAATGCCGCCGGGCTTTTCCGCCGGCATCGGATTCATGCTCGGCCTGCAACAGGGTCCGCTTGGCGGGCCATTGGGGCCTCTCGGCCAAATGGGCCATCTTAGTCCAGTGGCCACCAGCCCCGGAACGACACCTTCGGCGCCTACCGCCTTCAATCCTGCGCAGCTGAAGCACATGGAAATGGTGATGAGCAGTAATAGCAGTAGGGACTATTCGAAGTACCTGCGATCCCTCGCCGCCAAGTACAACAACAGCAATCCCGCTAACGAAAGGTATGTGACTGATACAAGTTTGTACAAGCATAATCATATCGTAGTTATCTGTTCAATGCGTTTATGTGATGCTCGTATGCGCGAGCAGCGAGCCGCCCGGGCTGACAATACTAGCTTATGTGATTGATATGGTGAGTAGCGGGAAGGTGAGATAGGGTACGTGAGCAAGTGGCGCCTCTTATGTTTTGTATAGGTATCTGCCCCATCGTCCGTACGAACCTTGAAGTATTCCCCTGCTCAAGGTTGCGTTGTACAGAACGCAATGGTGTCGATTGTTGCCGAAACGCTCGAAACGGCTCATGTGCACAGTGATATATATTTGTGACGTAGACGTTTGACAGTCATGATCGCAGCGAAACGATTCGTGTATTGTGGCTCAACACGATCGCGCTGCGATCCTAGTGCGAACCGTGATCAGTGATGTCTGAGTACCTCAAACAAGCTACCTGACCCAGCCCATTGTTGGCTAACTTGAGGCTAGATTCCTCTCACATCCTCGCTCCGGCGTCGTCATCTCCGATCTCAAAGATTGACCCTCATCACCATCATCGTCATCATGAGGCAACTTCTTTGCCTCTTCTCACTCTCCCTGACAACCTCCCTTGTCCGTCTCGCAGATAGATAGAGAGTACAATTAATTTCTGATTGAAAGTAGCATCTTGAGGGTGGGGGCATCCGGTAGCTTTTCCGGGTAGAAGCCCAGCCCATCTCTCGTAGTTCTCTCTTTTTCTCCTAATCGCTGCACCATATTGCTCTCGTCATCGTTGCTCGACTTGACTGCAATTAGCCAAGAAGAGGGAAGCGCGTATGTGTGTGTGTGTGTGTCAGGCCGCCTACGGCCATCCACTTCTGCCCATTTCTGCGCTGGTGGGAGGATCCAATTCGCTCCGCTCTTCAGCATCTTCTCTGAGTCCTTTTTTTCGTTTTACCTGTTGAGGGAGGTGTCGTCTGCCCCGATCATCTTCCTGCCCCGGATCACCTGTGCGCTCACGTGTGTGTTTGTGAGGTCAGCGAGAACCTTCTGCCTTTCCTCAGCTTTGAGAGCTGCTGACTTCGCTGATGATGATGATGATAGTCTTATGGCACACCTATCCGTGATACTGGTTACCATTCTATCTTAACTGAGCAGACTGTTGCTATTCGGGAGAACCAGCCGTTGTAGTACGTGTAGTCATAGTAGTATCAGCAGAAAACGACGAGAGAAATTGTTGAATCGATAGTGGTATACGGCGGCCCCACGCACCGGCTGTCCGTAAGCTACTGTCGCGTAGCGCCCTACGTGAGACTGGGAAAGGTTAGGTTAGCTTGACTGCTAGGTGGGAAGGCGAGTGACGCAGTTAGCTAATCGATGCGTCGATTGCTGCCAGCGAGCAACTGGCCTAGGCTTACTTGCTAGCTAGCGCATGCCTCGTGCGCCCCTTCAATTAACGTAACTATTCGATCGATCTATGAGGATAGTCAATGTGAAAATTGTAGTCGTCGTGCCACTACGAGAAGTAGAACTGTCGGGTTGCAGCAGCAAAAGCAGTAGCAGTTCGGAGTTTACGGGCGTCCGTCCACAGACGTCTGAACGGGAGATCTGAGCGGCCAACAACTACAAATCAGTCAGAGTAGCAGATGCGGTACGGGGGTAAGGTGTCGGTGAAAGTCGGGGGTAGCTCGCTTAGAAGCTATTTCCTACCTATTGTAGTAGTTTAGTATAGCAGACTCTGTACAGCAGACCGACGAGATACCATGACCTCTGCGTGTCATGGTAGTGGCATTAGCAGGAACACCAGAACCACTTGGGTTATCGGAGATTCACACGGGATTGTCCGCTCGATCGTACCCGCTCTCTTCGTTCGCCATATGGCCCTTCGCCACACCACACGTACGGTGAGGCGAATCCTTTCGACGACAGAAACAGCGGCAGCAGCAGCGGCTTAATTTTGTTCGAAAAACGATTGCTAGCGTTGACTAGTCCATGACTCGAAGCCCCATTTAGCAGGCAGCATCCTACTTCGTCTACAGTCTAGCAGAGCGGCAGCGTATGCAGAACGGCTCTGTTTCGTTCATTGGCGCAGGCCCTGTGCTAGAGCTGCGCGCTTGTGGATAGTCGAGTTGGGCGAATTGACGTCTTCGTCCGCAGTAGAATGCGAATGAGCCCAGCCGTCCGTGTGGTGGTCATCCTGATGACCGCGCTTTGGTGAGTCACTGGATTTCGCCGATATTCTCCCTGCTCGACAATATTCCTTCCAGTGTAACGACTCCATGTATTTCTCTCGCCTCGTCCACTATCTCGTCTTAGTTGTTTGACGATCTGAGCGGGCATTGATTCGGAACGAGTGACATTCCCGATTCGGTCCAATGCTCATCGACACCTTCTGTGATTTATGTGGTGTCCGCACAACGCCTAGCCTCCGGGCCAGCACTGCTCAACATATTGCCATAAGCGGGTCACAATCGCCAATGAACACAAATAACAGTGCTGACCGATTACGATTCGCCCTTCATCTCGAAAGTGGCCGAAAGAACAAGCCCTGTTTCTCTATGTCCGCTTCTCGCGATCTTTGCTTGGCCCGCGACCTCGATAGGATCTTGTAGGATGTATTGCCCCATCGTCACCGACGTTACTGTCGATTGACGTGCCATCTCAGACAGCTAACGCGTTGTTAAGCCCTTCGTGGCCGAAACCAGATTACTGTGCTGCAGCAAGGCACTCTGGTCACTCCGCCACTTGATACCGACGAATCAGCGGTCTCACCTCAGCATCTGCAGATATCAAGTTCCACAAGAATTTTATAGAACGTGGCATTTTCGTGCTGCTAACCACTGATCTCACTCTGATGCCAGATCACAGTAATCAGATCAGTTACTGATTATCTCTGCTCTTGATTTTGTTGTTGTTGCTGCTGCTGCTGCCGCCCCCGCGTCCGCTCGAGTTCCCGTTGTTGGCAGTTGACACATCTCTGATTTTGTTATTGTTGTTTGTGTCGTCTATCGCTAGTGGGTTGTAGTCGATCAACAATTTCTTCGCTGTATCTGTCCACAAAGGCATTCGCATACGGGAGTATATCGTCGGAGAGACAAACCTCCGTGGAAGTGACTCCTGATATGCGCAGGCTCTCACTCCGGGTGTCGGGAGGGTTAGTTGTGCGTGGCTGGCTGGCTGGCTGGCAATTTTGTGGCGTTGCTCTGAAGTCCATTTTCTCTCGTCAGTGGACCGAGCTGAACCCAGCCGAAGCAACTGAGTTGAATCCTCTGTCAGCTTCAGTGGGCATTGGGCATCTCGTCTCATTCCTGTCGCGCTGCCCTCTGCTGCTGCTGCTGCCCTTTTGGCCTTTCTGGTAGCAGTCACTCAGCAGTCACTTCAAGTCAACGTAGTGAGCCGAGTCACCGGTCGCCGCCGCTGCCGCGAGCAGCAGTTCGTCTACTGACTCTTCGTTGTTGTTGTTCTCCTCGGGGGCCGGCGGCGGCAGCAGCAGCAGCAGCAGCAGCAAAATACCAGTAGCCAGTCGTGAGCCGGGGGTCGTGACCTACGGGGTCAGGCCGTACATCATAGACGATGGCCAAGGCACGGTGAGCTGCGGTGAACAGCGGTGATGCCACCGAGTGCTGGTAGAATAGAAGTCGTCGTAGTACTAGTGGTGGTGGTTTTGGCGGCGGCGGCGAGTCGGTGCAACTACGGCGGCGCATATAAGTATTTATGTTGACGGTGGCGGGCCTCGAACGGACGAACTGTTCAGACGGACAGACGGATGAACCAACGAACGAACGAACGGACATGATCGGATGGTCTCGCTCATCTTTTGCTGCTTGTTGGCTACTGCTGAAGCTGATGCTGTTGCAGCAGCAGCAGCAGCAGCAACGAGTTGTGCCCTTTGCTCCCGTATCTGCTGAGTCCCTTCTTCCTATGGCCCTTCTTCCCTCCAGCCTTTGACTTCACTTTGGCGCTCGGATCCTCTCTGAGCGCTTCTCTCATTTCTCTTAGATTCTCGCGTTTCGTCTACTTGTTGTTGTTGTTGTTGCGATTGCGGCTGAGGACTTAATGCTGCTGATGCTGCTCCCGCGTTGTCATGTTCGTTGCGCTTAGAGTGCTGTCGTCACCACTGTGCCAACGGTCGCAACAGCGCGTTTTATACACAACCTCAGCTGGATGCTGGATGTTGGACGTTGACGGCGTGACGATCTGCCTCCACTGACCCTGCTGTCGGTGCTGCTGCTGCTGGTGCTGCGAAGTGGAGTGGAGTGCTATGCCTACCTGACTGACTGACTTCATCACTCTCTGA
Source organism: Stratiolaelaps scimitus (assembly GCA_019614645.1). NCBI lineage: Eukaryota > Metazoa > Arthropoda > Arachnida > Mesostigmata > Laelapidae > Stratiolaelaps > Stratiolaelaps scimitus. The sequence goes on from JABWDB010000005.1 coordinate 16,549,423, forward strand.
GACACTAGTCCTCGTTGTATGCACTCCTCCTTCGTTAGTTCTTGCGGTCTTGTTGCCTCTCTCGCTCGCTCAATCCGTTCGTAGTCTGTTTGTGGTTCTTACTTTGTTGTTGACGCAGCAGTCGTCGGTGATGACTCCTGACGTCGCCGCTGCCGGGGACGACGACAACAACGATAACTCTCTCTCTCTCGCGCTTCGATGATGTCGCTCATCTCCTGTTCGTACCACTTGACCTCCGCCGCGACAAAAGGTCCTAGCAGCTCGGTGCGCGCGTGCTCGCTTGCTTCTGGAACGGGCAGAAGGAGCGCCATGCATCAGAGCGAGCGAGCGAGCGGCCCACGAATCTGACAGTCGTGGCGGGCGCGACAACAAGTTGAGCCGTCGAAATAGTGAAACAGCATAGCAAGCCCGTAGCAGACGGCTGTATGCGCTACAAGAGTCGTGCACTGAGGATTCGAGCTGGTCAGCTCAAGCACCAGCTTAGCTGCTCCAAAGGCAACAGCAGCAGCGACAACAGAAACAGACGTACACACGAATACTTGGCAGCAGAAATGCAGTAGCAGCAGCATCAGCAGAGCTACTCGAAGCCGGGCACCAGCCGTCGCGTCAGGCCAGTGAAACAACAGCTGTATTTATGGACAGCAAACAGCCGGTGGTCTACTGAGACCAAACAGAATGGGATAGAGAAGAGAGAGAGAGAGAGAGGTAGAGGAAACCTATAATACCCAGTCAGGCATACCAATACCAGCATATCACAAACACACAGATATACGCGCGCAGCGATTTAACAACACGACGGACGCGCACGATGCAACGGCGATTTTGGACCATCAGTCCATCAGACAGTCGCCTTCGAGAGATTAAGAGACCAGTTACACGGATCAGACAGCCTGTGACAGCAGCGGGCTTCACTTCGCCTCTCTCTGTTCGGACATGAGGGGTACACAAACGGTCCCACGTCTCCACTTCTCTGACGTTGGCTGGCTACATCTCGCGCACTTCAGACGTTGACTAAGGCATCGGTGAAGGTGGTGGAAGTGCTCCTGCTGCTGATGATAATGATGAAAATGGTAACGTTTTGCAAAGAGGTGCTCCCATATTGCTGGAGTATCCGCGCGATGCTATGTCCAATTGAGAGACTGTCGCAAAGCAAAAATCAAAGACATTTTCGTATCATAGGATTATATATATATGTATATATATATATCATGTATACCGATGATTGGTATATATATATCATATATACCGATAATATATATAATCATCAGGAAGCTATGATAGGCGCCACACTAAGGGTTCATAAAGCCGTTTCTCTTTACGTATATCAATCCGTCGGTCTTTGGCAGAACATTGTATGAAATTTATGAGCTTATAACGTCACTACTATATCATACATCTATTTATATTCAACCGGACGTTTTGGTAGTGGCTCTTCGGGTCGTCGGGCACAGCGAAGTTCAGTAGTATCCCAGTAAGAACAGTCGTGTTGGCTTGTCTCTCTCTCTCTCTCTCTCTCTCTCCCTATACATCTTTAACTCAGTGTCATACATACTTCGGTACATACAAATCGCTCGGAGGCGACTCCGGAACTGCTGCGCGGTCGGCAATACCTCTCCTGCTGCATGAAGATCTATGTTCCATGTGTGAGTGCCGCTTGACGGTGACTTCTAGGTCCTCAAGGCGGACATGCGGATAGTCAACAACATTCGGTAACTGCAATAACAACAACAACAGCAGCAGCAGCAGCATAGCCAATAGTCTTGTTGTTGTTGTTGTTTTCGCACATCTAGTCTGTGGGCTGTCACATGGGATGACTTGGTTTCCGACAGAAGTTAACTTCTGCCACCGATGCAGCTACTGGTGCTGTCGCCGTTGTTGTTACCGGCAATCGAGCTACACAGCAGCAGCAGCAACAACAACACACCACATCACTTGTTCTTCTCGCTGATTTCTACCTCTCCCTCGTCTCTTCTCCGGTCGCCAGCGACCGGCAGCAGGCTGCCTTCAGGAAGAGACGGCCGCTTATAGCATCACATCAGATCTTTTACGGCGAGGCCGGGGTCATGGCAAATTCCTTTGCCCGCTATTACGAGAGGGTGAACCGAATCATTGCGGTGGGCCCGTTCACCCATTTCTAGACGGGTTGGACCGGCGGCGTTGCGTTCGTTCCCGTATCGTCTGTCCGCGTCGCTCCACCCTCTGCGCAGGCAGCAGATCAGGGAGTAAATGGAGACGGGGTCGCTTGTTCGGCAGTCAGCCCAGAAGAGACTCGACAGCTCGCAGATTAAACATTGACCGACCGTTCACAATTACACGGGGGGACGGGCAAAGAAAAGTGGCAAAAAAAGGGCGGGGGGCTCGTCGAGGGTTGAACAAAAGATAGCGCTCTTGACCCCCAAGGGTCACCACCAAAGCGGCGGCGGCGGCGGCGGCGCCGGCCGCGTCAACGCGCAACGGACGAACGCGACAAATACTACGTTGGTGACACAACGTCAATGTTGCTTTAGCCTAGCGCTGTTACCAGGAGGAGAGTGTGGATAAAGAAAATGTCTATCAGTTGTCGTGCTATCCTTGAACGAGTGAAGAGGTGAGACTGAGGAAGGGAATAGATGCAGCAACCAAATGATTAACAGCTGCGATAGCTTCTGCCCGTGGTGATGTGCGCGCGCCGTGGAGATAGAACAATACATACTATAGATGGGCAGCATGCGGGCGTATGTTTGTTTGTTTGTCTGTGTGTGTGAGTGTAGATAGATATACAAAACAGCATATATTGTGTGCCGATAATAACGAGAGCTTGGTGTTCATTTACGGTAATTGAGATACGACTGACTGATGATGGTCTAATTGATTAATTGTCGATACCTTTAATTGCTTTCAGTTTCAACTCGAGCTCCCCGTTCAGTCCGCCGACGCCACCGGTGAGGCCGCCTGCGCTGCGAAGTCCCGATTCACCGATCGCCGGTGGGCGGCCCCTGACCGGCGCCCACCTATCTCCTCGAGCCGGCACCGAGGGTCAGCGATCATCGCCGCATTCGCACGGGCCGCCACAAGCACCTCATTCACCTCACTCATCGCAGCGTAGCCCGGCCGCCGGCTTTAATCTGGCTGACTTCTCCTCCTCGCAAACGCTGCTTAACCTAGTGCGAACGCACGCGCAGAGCTCGCAACTCGAGACCTACCTCAAGGGAGCCGTAAAGCGGCCAGCGTCCTCGACACAAGAAGGTGAGCGAAGTCCAGCCGACCTAGCGTTCGTTCAACGAACTTCGCTATCGAATATTTCCACACTAATGCTTAATGTGAACACAGGTTTCTTAGGCACCATTTGGTGATCATAGCTACGTCATCCTTGATATATATATATATATATATATATATAAAATATCTAAGTTGTCTTCATTGTTTCTTTCTTTTTCTGCGATCTGTCGATGATGATGCCTCAGGTGATCCATTGGATCTGTCTTTGTCAGGTCCCCCTGTAAAGCGTTCTCGTTCACCAGTATCCCCGTCCTCCCCATCCTCGTCGCCGGCCAGTCCCCGAGCCAAGGACACCCCGCTGATGGGGTTGTCCATGAGTGTGGGCCTAATGGCAAATAGGTCACGGTCCCGTTCACCTCGCTGTTCGTCCGCCTGTGCTAATGAGGAGCACCAGAGCCTGGTCGTCTCGCGTTGGACAGTCGACGAGGTCGTCAGTTTCGTGCAAGCCATTGATGCCTGCGCACCGTACGCTGAGGTACGTATATCGTGCATGTTACGAATACGCACCAAGAGCGGATTTGTCTGCGAAGCAACGTAAACAATGGCTGCGTGAGACTAATATAGTCAGGTTTAGACTTGAGGTCATATCTCTGAGCATCGAGATGATATTGTCATTGTTGTATTGCATCAGATAGAAACAAACCCCTATCGTATGAACACGATACGATATGTGTTCCGTAGACGTTAACGGTTCATCTGTATTCGTTTTTGATTCTCCACCCTCTGCAGAAGTTCCGCGAGCAATTAATCGACGGGAGCATCCTCTCGGCGTTGACGGAGGACCACCTGACGGCACATATGGGCATGAGACTGGGCCCCGCCTTAAAGCTACGCCAGAGCCTCACCAAGAAGATGGGCCACTGTAGTGTATGTCTGCATTGCCTACATTGCCATGGCCCGTCGCCAGCGGCTCAGCTAGGCCTGCCCACCGCCCCCCACAGCGCGATGCTGGCGCAAAACCACCATCACCACCACCACGCCACGAGCAGTCCCGCCCACTCGGCTGGAAGCCCGTCTCCCCGTAGCTCTCCGGTTGTGGTAGGATCCCTGGACGCGCTCGCTGGTCAACCGACCCCCGCGTCATCATCGCCCTCACCGCCGCCTTCCCACCCATCGCCTTCATCGACGCCTACCGATAACACCAACGCCTCCAACTAGCTGAGTGTCCCAGGACATCTAGCCCATCTCATCTAGCTATTAAATATATTCTATGTAGAATGCGGCTTGCCTTCCCCGTCCCGCTAATTCCACCCGCTGTGCAGCAGCCAATCTTTGCGCAGGCATGCCAAACGATGGATGAATCATCGGTCTACCGCTTTGTCTATCAGCTGGCAGTTAAATCGTTGTTTGTCGAAGGACATGAGACACGGCAAACGCTGGCGAACGATGCAGCGATCAAGTGACATGACGAAAAGCAACGCACGGTACACGCTAGACAACACCGAAGAAGAAGATGAAGAAAAAGAACATTGCGTTACACACAGCAGAAAGAGGAACCTCGTGCAAATAGAGCAGACGAAACCGAGACCTATCTCGAGTGTGACGTCAACAAGGCTCTTAATGAATAACATTAAGAATGAAGGTGAGAATCAAATAAAACGCGGCGATCGGAACAATACCAGGTTATCTGGCCCACCGTCAAAGCCACCCTGTCCGCAACGAGACCGTACAACGGAACTACGAGCGCAGGAGGACGTTTATCGCATCGTTGCCGATTGTCGGGTGGTGCATACCCCCTCCCCCCAATCCTCTTACCATTGCAACAGTTCCTTTCCGTACGGCATGGGAACAGACAAGTCCTATTTCATCAATTTTTCCAAGCTTATCACCACCAAATGGAGAATAGAAACATCGCCGTGAAGAACTCCTATCCGGGACGATCCTATGAATATTAACCATTAATTCTCCGATAGTTGGCTAGTTCATGTCAAGTATGTAATAGCTGGCTGGTCGATAATGGAACGAGCTGCTATTATAGATGGATATAGGTAGAGAAACTCACAATCCCCGTGTGCTGCTAGTAGTCATAGGAGCGTAAACGTGAAACAATGATTTGACTGATGATGGTGATGATGTAAAAACTATTGAATAGCTGATTCTAGAGAAGACCTCTCTGTCTGTGCTGCCACAGATGACGACATCCTGGATGTGATGACGATAACCACTCGCATCTTTGTCGCTTCCACCAGCTCCCACGACCCCTAGGGCGTATACGGCAACGACGGTCGTGCCCAACCACGTCTCTCGCACGGTTATGTGATGAAGTGCACGAAGAACACTTGCCTTCCAGTAGCAGCAGCAGGAGCAGATGATGATGATGAGGCGTATGATATCGATGTGACTGAAGCACGTCGCTGACGATGGACACGCTAGTCGGTTTCTCATTCATTGACGGACGGGCTATCTTGCTCCACGCAATACCACATTAATGAGGATATTCATCAATGACCTCGTGTGGAGGTGTATGAATACGTATGACCACTTCAGCCACAACAAGTGGTACTACTGCACGCTGCGAAATTTGAACTTGTTTCCAAGTTGAATAAAAGATCGTTCGCACGATAGGCGGCTTGAGGGCACCAGTCCACATCAAGAACCCATAATGGGAGTGGACTCAGCGTCAGTGAGCTCCACTGAACAGCCGACGATATCGTCGTAAGCGTACAGACGCCCCACGATCGATCTCGTCCACCGCAGCCGCCAACCGAATGCGAGAGACAAAGACAGAGGAATAATCACAGTAGAGACCGCGCCGTCGTTGTTAGAAGCTTGCCCACGATTCTAGTCGATACATGAATGAATTTTAATTTATTTGAGGTGCTCGCCCGAATCCGAACAAAACGTGTGCATGCAGCTCTCCTTAACAATGAAACAATGTTATATTGGTCTTCTTTCAACGTCAAAGCAGCACATGAAGCCGGGCCGGCATCTCGCTCTGTAAAGTAAAGAATATTATGAAAGGCACAGAGAAGAGAGAGAAAGAGAGAACAAACTATATATATATATGAAGTATTAATGCAGTTTGCAATATAAATAATGTGCAGATGATTGACATGGTTCTTAATGGCATCAGGTACGCCGAGAAGAAGGAGAATCGACAACAGTGTTAGCAACTACTGCAACTAAAAGCAAAATGGAAATTACCGAAGTGGAGCTAAAACCACACACACACACCTATATATATATATATATATATATATATACGTGCATTATTGATCCTGGCAAAGACGCTAAACTGGAGTCGTAGAAAGAGATATGGTGTGTGTAGATATATGGTGAAAAGAAGATAATGTATGCGAATATGACGAAATGAAATGAATCCTGATGATGACAATAGAGGCGCCGGACGCGAGCCCGCGAAGCATAAACACTTTCTCTCTTATGCGGTACAATGCTCCGCTGATCTCCCAACAACTCCCCTCATGTAAATATGATTATTAATACTAATTATTTATTATTATTATTATAATTATTATTATTATTATTCTATTGAGCTGATAATAAAGTACAGACAAAAGAAAAAGATAAAGTACAGGTCAACAATAAGAAATACTACAGACACATTTACAATACAACAACAATACAAACAGCGGAAAAATGATAGAGTAAGCGAAATAGGATATTCTGACTCGCAGTAAACACTGAACGAACCAGATGACGTTACCCTCCCTGAATCCCTGAAACTGGACGAACCTGCTTGGCCACCTCTTGTACCAGCAGACTTGTTGTAATCCACACATCCTCTTATGAATCATGCACTGTTCTTGAAGAACCATGATCACCACCGGATACGACTGACTATATGATGAAAGCATTGATGATCAATAACTATACACTACAGCTTATCACAGAGTATTAGAAGGCATGTTCGTACCACGGCTGTGTTTTATCCCAATGTATCGTCGCTCCCAGATAGTCAGCTGGCCGTGGCTCGAGGAGCACACGATGTGGGGTGCAGCTTCGGAGCTGTCGCAGTTAATTTTCCATCCCTCGAGCTAATTAATGTCCGTGAACAGTGTTGAATTTACCTCTCGTAGAAGCGTCGTTGATGAGATTCCATCATTTCACATGATGGACCTCCGTTGGTGTCCCGCTTAGCTATAATACTACCTCCGCTTCCTGTAGTTTAACCAAAACGAAACCTTCTATCTTGAGCAATCGCCCACTCCCACGTTCCTGTAGTGCTCGAATACCCCCTCTACCGGCTGCCCATCAGCGTCACCCTCTCACGACTGTATGATATATATACACTGACGATAAACAATGAAACTATGAATGTAACGTAATAACAACAATGATGATATGGCTGAAGCATAGCTGATGCTGCTGCTGCTGCCGATTCTATAAACTAACTCATTGGCAAATGGTGAACACCCGCTGGATGGGCTCAACTCCGCTAAACTCCAATGGAAACCCAACGAATCTGTCGAGAAGAATGATCAAGTGATGGCGATACGAAGCGAGATAAAATGGTGACATGTTGACGGGCGATATAATATGTAGACATGCATATATCAGAGTATATATCGCGGTGCCGTGACGAACCCGCGATAAAACGGGTTTCGACAAGCTGAGACACCCTAGAAAAACTAATCTTTAACAAAGAGAACGAGGAGGAGGCTGTAGGCAAGGTGGGAAAAGATTAGTCAGACTCGAAGGAGTTGAGAATGAACAAGTGCGGGTTGAGGGTGAAAAAACGAACGAAAAAGAAAGAAAATATGAATCCCAAAAAGGAGGCGATGAAAACGTGATGCGTCAGAGAGGGAGCAGTTTCAGCGAGGGGAAACGACACCCCATCCACAGTGTCGGCGATGTCTGCGCCCGTTGATTGATGATCAGTATTCCTTAATTGATTGATTGATTCTGGTGATCGACGGTGATCAAGAGAGAGAGAGAGAGAGAGAGAGAAAGAAAAGACACAGAGAGGGATGACGATGATGATGATGCATAGGAAGAAGTCGTAGTAATTAGTCAATGGATAAGCAGTGGAACAGGGCTGGAAGTGAGCGGAATTGAGAGAGAGACGAGAGATGAGGACATGGTGTCTACGCGAAATAGTGTTTCCCTATCGGCCGGTGAGCTTCGTTTCAGGCCGAAGGGCTGTGAAGATATAGAGTTTAGAGGTGTGCTGTACTCAAAGATGTATCTCATTATAAAACAATAATAATTATAATAATAATAATAATAATAAATATACAATTATTCACGATATTCACGAAATGCACTCTTCAATGCTCAACTGTTTTCTCTCGTTAATCCCTTGCTCTGGATAAATATAAGAATATAGAGGGATAAATATAGAAGGGTAGGTTAATCGCGGGTGGCACTGGTGATTAATTAGCGATGATGTCAGGTAGCTAGGTAAAGTAACATAACACCGAATCAAACACTGTAATATAGGGTTGTAATCATCCTCGGCTACTGACCCAGTTTTTTAATTGCATTGCAAAGCTTAAAATATCTGTATAACGTCCGCCCCAGAAATGGCATTTATTGACACTATATCTTTATTCATGGTAATCACCCTGGACGCGCATCTAACTTTCACCACCAGATGATACACGAAGGCTGAGCAAGGATTCGTCATGGGCAAGGCACTTGCTTAGAAAATGTGTTCACTAGTCTTCAAATTCGGATTTCTGTATTGGATTAAGCCGCATCTAGACGTCGGGTTCGTCGGCATTTTGGTACAAATTGCAGCAAAGGTCTCTAAGGTCTCTAAGCTTTATTATTTGCCATAACTGTGCACCGCGGCCATGAACATACGACGTTGGTTCCAATCGGGTAGAACCGTCAACCATTGTTAACTGGCGTCGTACGTAAATAATATCGCGGCATGCGTCTCCGAACGTTTGAAAATATTCTTGGCTTGTACAGCTTGTCCTAACGATATTCCGTTGCTTAACGATATTTGTTTAGATTTAACAAACATTTGAGGGCAGCATCGATAGGGAATGATTCTGACCTCATCTCACGTTGAGGTGTGACGTGGCTGACGTGCCTACGTTTTTAATGAACGCGTTTATGTGTGGCACGTATTTATTGCAATGTGCCGAACTGACATATGCACACAAGGTGATCACATTAATCGAATTCGCGAGTTCGTTTTATTAATAATTACTAACACAAGCGATGTATGCATTATAGCCTATGAGAGCCTCTTTCAGACCATCATCAGAAGTAAAAAATAAGGAATACCTGTATTATAATGCATATAAATTCAATATATTTGGCAATCAACTCTGGTAAGGTGTCTTCAAACGCGACACTGATTGTTCATGTTTCTATAGAAACAAAATGCACGCTTTCCCCCTTGCGAGCCATTTTAGTTGAAAATAGCGCCAAGAGCAGCCTTCAACTTCATCGTCCTTTAACAGAGACCACACTGTTTGTGGCACAGGCCTCGATATCATCAATAGAAAAATATTTCACTCGACAAACAATCCCCTGGAATCGTTCGAAGGTAAGACCGTGCATACATTTAGCGTTTATTACTCAAGTAAGCAACAGACAGACACAAATCTGCATACAAACTAGTTCATTCAGGAAATGGAGAATAATCAGTCTTTGCAAGTCGGTTCAATTTTAACACATCCTCAAAAACTCAATGTACTGTTCTGTTCTGCAAAAATGTACATGACCAGCTTGTTTGACATAAAATGCATTGTTAGAATCCTAAACAAATTTAGGTCATTTTCATCAGCAAGCGGCCAATTGAATTCCACGATTCATTTTCAAGGCGGCGAAACAGCTTAAGAACAGCAGCAATCCATGAAATCGTGTTATACCGCGTCCCATTGAATCAGTTTCTCCAGCAGCTCTTATATTGTTCAATTGGCAAGAAATGTTCAAATATAAATTAGCAGATTCGCTTGTGTACAACGTCCCCTGTGCGTACAACCTTAAGCGGCCCCTGTACGAGCAATACCTGCCACATGCGCCGCGCATCCCCGGGCCTTCAGAGCTGACTCAGCCTTCATATAGAGCTACTTCGCGCGCAAATTTTTTTTTCTTCTCAACAGCCATCTGCTATGAAAGGTGGTCCCCCGCAGCACCCTTGCCAATGCCGTACGATAATATTCTCTCTCTCTCTCTCTCGCTGTCTCTCTGATTTCTGAACTCGCCCATTCTTCGTGTTGTATTTTGGTCCCGGTCAACGCTCGCGTTCGTCCTGAGTATCGGTGAGCATCGGGATGCCTTTAGTGTCGCGGCGTTACGTTGGTCCGCCATGTTCGTTTGTGGGCGCTAGCCATACCGCTCGACTCGACATCGATCAGTCGCTGGCGTGTGTTAAATATGAGCGAAAATCGTTGCTTTTCATCGCTCTCGATTCAAGTGAGACGATTTGTCGGTGTGTTGAGATTGTGAAATTTGCCCATCAAAACAAGTGGTCGAACATCTGCATTCATCATCGACTGACGGCGGCGGATATCGGCCAACCGTATTATCGTGGTTGGATCCCACCAGCAGAGCACTGGGGGTGCTGTTCGGTTAATGTTGGCGCCTAACGCGCCGAGATTTGATTGGGGGCCTAAACTGGACGGAAACGCTTGAGTCGGCGCGCCGGCAGTGAGGGGAAACTCGGGCCCTGCGACAGGTTCAACCTGATCTCGGTTTCGGGCCCTTGCTGCTGTGGTTGCTGCCTCTTCGATCAAACAGCGTCAATAACCGCCAACGGACGGCAACAGGAGGCCTCGGCCGAGTTCAGTGTTCTCCGAGTCGGCAATATAGCACCCGGGAGAGAAACTATTTGATCAATATACTACGATACGCCGCCTCAGCCGCTGCTGCTGCCGCGGCGGCCCCCACAACCGCTCACTCAGCTGTGTGTCCCTCCGTCTAGCTGTGTCTTAACGGCCGTGTTTCACTGTGTGGAGTCGATGTACACTGCGATTGCGTGCTGCGGCAATCCTTCGGTGTGTTGATTGAGCAGAGCAAGTATCCGGCTGATGGTGCTGAGCCCCATCAGCTGACCCCCGTTGTTTCGAGGGTGTCTGGAAGCGGCAGGATGAAGACGCCGATGGGCTCCAGCGAGATGCAACAGAGGTAATCGGCTGGGGGGAAGCTTCTATCTTCCATCAGCTCGATAACAACAAAAACAGCAGCAGCCGGCTGGGCCCGTCGACGAGGCCACCGTACGGTGAGTAACAATCGAACGCAGCAGAAGTGAATGCTGAGTTTGGCGCGTGAGTGGTGAGCCAACGAACGCAAGCAGCAGTAGCCAATGATTGAAACGAATCTGCTCATCTTGCTTCGGTATCTGCTGTGTAAACACCTCCTGGCTCTATGGCAAGTTGTGTGTTCCACTGCCCATACACGAATTGGAGTATGTCTCTTTTCCAGTAATGTATGTGGATCTATGGTCGTGTTATAGGCAACGCAGGCACGACCGCGCGGGTATGCTCATCTGTGAACATGTTGATGAGATACAGTACACGCAGCCAGCGTGTCAGATATTCGTCATGTAGATGGTGAATTAATAAAGAACGTAGAGTACCTTGATTACTGCATGCATGAAGACTTCTAGCGTGCTGCCTCCTGTGTTACGTCTATTTGTAGAATAGCCTCATAGATGTGGGGTCTAGCTAGACTCCTCTAGAGTCAGCTGATGTATTTCACCTCTGATGTTGTTTCCACTTGACCACAGTAGCTGACAGTAACATGCCCGCCGGTCGAATATCGTTTGTTTACTCCAGATGTGTTCACTTATTGCCCGGAGCCAACAAGCTGAACTCCAACCTTAACCTCTCTCTGTTACGGTGTTCACCACCATGTGAATACCGCGCGGACGGGACGCGTTTGCGCGCCTTCCAACGCTGCTCGAGATGCCGGCGACGGCACTGAAACAGAAGCAGTGTTATATTCTACACTTATTACGAACTACATTGTCTCTGCTACGATTCGTAAACGCCGAATTTAGCCATGATACAAAACGTATCATTACGTCGCCGTTTAGATAGAGACATCTGTATGCGGTATTAAACATAGAGAAATAGTGTTGATGTATGATTGACTCGAGTAGAATGTTTCGCTAATGATGCTGCGGGGTCCCTGCGCGCGCAAAAAACGAACCGTATCTTCGAGTGCGTTAGTGTGGGTGGGTGCCTCTCTCCGTGTCTCTGTGTCTTCCTTTGAACCGATCTGTTGCTGCAGCTGCTACCGTCGTTGCTGCTGATCCATCTGGTGTTGTTTGCGCGCTGAAATCGACGGAGAGACCTGTTTATTTGTGGCTCACAGGAATAGTCTGTACCAGACAGGCTCAATGTGTAATTCATTCTATCGAGATGGTGCCCAGACACATAAAATGGATCAGATCCGCGCGGCACATATGTAAATTGGGGTGTTAATTACGTATATTGATTAATACCACTGACGATGGTGCTGCTAAACGCTGATGGGTTACGCTGGATAGCTGAAGTGCGACGGCTGCGAAAATATGACATTACTATGATATTTCTAATCCATAATGAGGTGGTGCACATGCCAAACAGAACGAATACGAATGAGAAACGCTTCCTTTACGAAGATTTAACCTAGAAAACCTCTCCCATCGATGCTGTGTACGATGGATGAAACGAGGAGTGGTTAGGTCTGGGGAAATCCTGAACGAGTGTTCCGCACATCGCCAGAACTTGAACGGCTAAGTCCGCTGGTTCGAGTCCCGCGACCTGATGACATATAAGAGCACTTACAGAATTGCAAAGATTGACAGTTACTTTAATAAACATTTACCTTCCATTACGATGCCCAGTCACGTAGAGCTGGGAAAGTATTAGAATTTTTGCCATTTTCCCAGTGAAGTTGGTTGTATCTATGACGCAATTTATATCGCCTCTCGATCTTTTTCCGGATCATTCAGGCAACGAGAACTCGGAACGAAAATTGTTGAAAACTGTTCGTCGCAACTACAGTTCGCGGGATTGGGCGGGGCAAACACTTTTTGAGATCGATATATCTCATCACAGAGTTGGTCTTCGCGGTTGATGACTCATTAAAACAAGCGTTGACCCCTTCGATAGAAACTGTCGATATGCAGCAAGTACGCCCCGTGCCAGATGATGTACGTGATCCGTTTGCGTGTTAGGCTTGAAGGCTAAGCTATGTCTCAAGAGGTGTTGCGTACAAACAGTCGTTACGTATGCTCTTGATAATGGCGGTCACTTTATGTTAACGCCTTGTACCATGGAAAATGAAGACTCAACTTAATTCTCATGCAGAATAATCATACAACAAATACGAGACTTCCACAAACAGCTTCTTTGACCTTTCGAGAAATTAAGGAGACCTCTTCAACCGTTGACTTATAACAAGAGCAAAACTGTGCAATACAGGAAAGAAAAACATCTACATAAAGCTAATTTGGGACATTTAATGGCGCGCAATTTCATGACAACCTCGTATATGGCGGCTGCAGCGATGACAAATTGTGCCGCTGTGGTTTACAGCACTCCTCCGGCACTTTAAAAGGTTGCCAATCATACCAACAGATTGCGCGAAGTAGCAAAAATGTTTCAAGTAACCCCGTATGATCCAATGCAATAAATTCACTCGAAGCAATTCGTTCGAAAAGTGATTCATGATTATAGAGCGGAATGTGATGTTGTATATGCCTTATCTATCTACAGTTGGTTTTAATTGGTGTTAATTCGCCAACGCATGGATAACGCCGACTTACTCCGTCGGATCGCGTGTGGCAAACGCGAATGATGCAAATTGTTTTGGGCTCATCACCCAGATATTTATTGATTCTTGCACGAATTACTCTACATATTATTCTACTCATTCTCTGGGTTCTAGGTTGATTACCGAGAACCGGCATACTCATGTCGGGTCGCGGCCGACAGCGGGTGCGGGGTCGACCACCAAAAACACCCTCTGGTGGCCGAGGCAGCGGTAGTGCCAAGAAGCCCCGCTACCTATACGCTGGGGGTCATGCCAGCGCTGTGCAATGCCGGCAGCGACTACGGGAAGGTCTCCGACAGGAGCAGTATGTCGGTGATAGTGCCAGCGAGTCGGAGAACAATGCCGCGGTGACGTCTGATATCGAGGTAGGTGCTTTTGAGATAGCGGTGCCGCGATGTGGCCGTCAAACGATTCACATTAAGGAAGCTCTACTGCCAAAGCTCAAAGAGATGAGTCAGGGTGTAGTCATCAATGTCCTCTTTCAAACGCTCGTCATGTTTAGAACTTACTCGGTTTTGTGTGTGTGTGTCGATTTTGATTTCCCTGTTCAGCTCGACGACCTCAGTGGGGTTGAGATTCGGGGCGGTTCGGAAAATGCCCGTGCAGGTGACGACGAGTCGTGGAACTCGAGCGAGGAGCATGACTCGGACGAGGACTATGTTGAAGGTGAGCTCGGTGATGATTCTATCCAGAAAAATGCGTATCCGTTAGAGAAAGCAATCATTGAAGTGAACGAACACCATAATAATAACTAATACTTGTAATAGTAATTCTAACGCTTCGTTCCACTCGTGTTGTTTTTGATTACATTCTCATATATTTCTTATTTTAGGCGCCGAAAAGAACGAGAGAGCAAGTGCCACCGAGGAACGGCGTCGATTGCCTCGTCGACCCACGACACCAGTGTTCCTTCAGGTATGATATCCGCGGACGATGCGTGATGAGATTCTGTTCGAATCATCGTTGTCTCTACATTCGATTCGCCGTCGACATGAACGACGATTATTGACCAATTTAACTATTCATAAGTAAGCAATCGTAATAATAGCATGCTGCAATAAATGAGTAAAATTTCGGCTCGGATTTTGATCATTTTTGTGCTTCTGCAGGATCGTGAGAAGCCAACGCTTCAGTTACCTCCATCATCGGACGATCTACTGATGCCTCGGGAGCATCTCATGCGGGCTCTCGACGTCTATGAGACAATGCGCCATTTTAGTAATGTTCTCCGAATGACGCCGTTTTCGTTTGAAGAATTCTGCTCGGCGTTGGTTTCGCCCGATCATTCGGTACGGCTAGCAGTGTCATTATGCTCTTATCGTTGTGTTCTATATACCACAATAAGATTTATCTGATTGAATCTGAATTCGGGCTCAGCATTCGAGGGAGTTATCCGCCCGGTTTCGTAGTGTTTCACTATCGAAATCTCAAAATGTGCTGTTATGTGTGTGCTGGTTGCCGCCCATTGATTGTCGCACTAAAAATGTCGATGATTTATTTTATGAATGTTCTTGCTGCTGTTAATCAGGCATTGCTGAGCGAATGCCATATGTGCCTCCTCAAAGCTGTCCTCCGTGAAGCGGACGCCGTCAACACACACTTCGGTCCGCAGGATATCAAGGATTCAATCAACATTCATCTCTACGTTCTTGACCACGTAACGTGGCCCTCTACATTACAAATGTATCTCCTCGCCGATGTGTAAGTCCAGTAAGAGCCGAATGAATTCGAAGCTCAGATTAGCGATAAATGAATTATTTGTTGCGAGCTGATGAGAAACGCTTCCTGACCAATCTTCTCTGTGTAAGGAAAATCGTATTTCGGCCTATAATTCTATTGATTGATAAGCTCATACGGAAGGAGGCAATCATTTTGTTCTCTCTTGTTCAATGCCGCTTGTCGCGTCGCGTGATTCCATTGCAGTGAACATCGGCCTGCTCTACTTTCATTTCTTGGCCTGCCCGAGGATCACGAGGCTGTCCCGTCAACTCGTGAGCCTTGCTATCAGTCTGAATATCCGTTGAACGCAGCCGTCCCAAGACGTCTGTCGGTGCTTCAGTTTCTTGCGGGACAATTTCTAGAGAGCACGCCGGTTCGAGACGACACCACTCGTGAAGGCGCGCCACAGCACGACGATCACTGCCGGTACGCTCCACCAGCTCCCACTAACAGTGACTTCTGTGACCATTCACTTATCTGCCTGTCGTATAGATGATACGCGATTATTGACTTCATTACGTTTCATTTAGCCGCTCGACGGTAGTGATAACAACAAAAAT
Organism: Stratiolaelaps scimitus; assembly: GCA_019614645.1. NCBI lineage: Eukaryota > Metazoa > Arthropoda > Arachnida > Mesostigmata > Laelapidae > Stratiolaelaps > Stratiolaelaps scimitus. Next base: position 16,565,643 of record JABWDB010000005.1, read on the forward strand.
GTATAATCATCAATGCATGAATGATAGACCGACTCGCATATGGACATAGGAAATGATCCTCGAGTTCATCATGTGTCGAGTCGACGACGGTAAAGAAACTTCTCCATTCACTTGAGCTAACGAACGCGGCTTATGCTGACTTGACTAAGGATCGCTGCAATATTCATCTTGTGTTGACTTTTACGATGCTGTTGCCATTTCTGTGTGTCCTACCTATGCTCTATAGCGTTTGCCACAAATTGGGTGATCTGTTATGCTGTGAGCAGTGTCCAGCAGTCTATCATCTGACGTGTCTTGAGCCCCCACTTGAGACGGTGCCGTTAGAGGATTGGGTCTGTCCCGTTTGCCGGGGCAACGCCGTCAAAGGGGTGGCGGATTGTGTTAGCGAGATCGAGCGTGCGGGACTCCTGGCTCGACAGGACGTTCTCGGCTACGACCGCGAAGGTCGAAAGTACTGGTTTCTCGTTCGTCGGATAATTGCGTAAGTATATTGTCCAGTTGCACTACTACCCAATGATCATTGCAAGCGTTACGTATTCCCATCGTATGCTGTTCGTGAAAGGTCTGTTTCGTATATCCCGAGGCTTCGCAGCAGAGTCTGCCATCTATTGCTTTTAAAGCGAATAATGTTGCTCGTATTTCAGTGAGGGCGAAACAGGTCAGGATGGTAGCGAAGTCTATTACTACTCTTCAGCGGCGCAACTCGAAGAGCTGATGAGTTGCCTCGACGGTGATGACCTTGAGGCGGATCTAGTGCGGGTTCTCAATGAGCAACGGTTGGACATTGAGCGTCAGGTGGGATTGCAGTTTAGCAGCGTGATATGCTTTCTTATATTGGCGCATCAGCGAGAGCAGTTCTGAGTTCTGGCTGGTGTGGCTCGTAACTTACGAGCTCCGGATGTTCGAGGAGTTCCATCTTCTTGTCTATATACGCCAGTAATAGGTTCGGAACAACCTTCTTGTGTCCGTGGATGATAGCTAGAGGAAAAGTTCAGTATTAGATAAATTGCTCTCGTAGCAGAGGGCTCCTGTTGGCAGTCGTTGGGAAAGAGGTGTGAGATTTAACAAGATACATTCTGTGTATTTTTATCCATAGTATATAGCGTGTAGCCTAATACGGTGTGATGCAATTTCCAGATGAATCTCACGATGGAGTTAACGACTGCAGCAAACAAAAGCGGTCGAAAAAGTTGGCTCGAAGACAATCACATCGAAGTTGAAGCCCGCCTAAAGCTCAAACAGGAGCAGATGCTCGATCAGGTATAACGTTAGGCAATACATTTCATAGGCCTGTATCAAGGATTGGCATTAATTATAGAGCAGGCCGCGCTAAGTCTTTCATTAAGAATTATCGCGTTAATTGCACTTGTAATATGTGGATCATTGCGGCGGTCTTTGCCAGGCAGACTAATTCTAGTAAAGTTTCATTCGTTTCGTTTCGTCAAGCTACTCTCGATAACATCTAATCTTGTATGGTTAAACGTTTGATTTCGCTTCCGTTTATGTTAGGTGGCTGGATCCTTGACAGCCAGTGTCAAGTCAGAACCTGTCGAAGTACTGACGCGTAGCAAAACCGCCGCTCTCAGCCAAACATCATTTCGACTCGGGAGTGAGGGGAACTTTCGCAACTATAGCAACTCGTTCAACAGCAATACCCTGGCACTCAATCGGCATCAGCACGCCGAGGAGCGTGACAAGAAAAGGCATCTCTCACATAAGTTCTCGCTGACGCCGGCCTCTGACTTTAAGTGGATTGCAACACCATCAGGTCTGTTCAGATACCTATTGTAAACGTAACGAGACTTGATTGAACGCCGTGCAACTCCATCCTATGAGAATTTCTCCCCCCGTTTGAGATATTTCGCTCTCTGTTTTCTCCCTAGCAAGCGTGCTTGCATTTGTCCAACGACTAGCTTCGAGGTTCACGTAGCTAAATTGCATACTGATCCGCTATGCTGACTGTGATTCGTGTGCTAATTCAGGTGGCCAATCAAACTCTTCGACGGACCTTCCATCGGTCCTGAATCTACTTCGTCAGACGATGCTGCACCTTGAGTCTCAGCTGGGTGGATGTCTTCTGCATCCTCAGTGGACAGCGCACTTCCGCTCACAATGGGTGCAAGCGCTGAACAAGTGCACAAAAACCAAAGATCTGGTGACCGCCCTCCAGGTTCTCGAGAGCGTCATGAAGCCCTGTGTCTTCGTGTCGGCCTGGTCGGAGTCGCTCGGCCACACGTTCCTGCGGCGGTCAACCCAGAACGAGCGCGAGGAGAAGAAAAAGCAGGATAAGAAGGAGCGACGCGGTATCGCCGGTTTCATGGCTCTATACTCCGGCGTCACGGAAGATGGCGAAGATGTGAGCGACCGCTCGCTCTGGTGCAAGTACACGCTGGGATTGCGGCACCAGGTCTGGAAGCAAAAAGGCGAAGAGTTCCGCATAACGGGTTAGTGTTGATGAATACTAATAATGGTAAAGACGTTCATGCTGCTGCTGCTGCTGCTATCTCCTGTTGTGGTGTCATTTTTCTGACTGTTCTAGTTTCGGCTATTTTGTCTAAAATCTTCTTAAGCTGATTTTGTAGAAGGTAGAAGGAAGGTTGGGAGAAGGAAGGGCGACCTCGGCGACAGTCGATGCTACTTTTTACAAACGATACAAACGATCTCCGTGGTTGGTCCCCCCACGCGGCCTTGAACCAGTCTCTGTGTACTACAACATTATCACCATAGGTATTATATAGGCTGATCATAAACAGCTTATACGAAACGTCGGATCTTGGCGATTGTTCTTCAGACCGGCCAACCAGCCACGATGAACTATGGATGACATTTCATCTACGACGTTCAGACGCTCATTATTGCTGACTTAAAACCTATTTCGGCTTGTTCGTATTTTTTTAGGCACTGGTGGCTGGTGCTGGAACGCACGAACACGAATCAGCCGATTGAAGCCGATGGCCGAGTGCGGCCTACGAGCGGGTCCCACTCGATTGAGCATCTTTCTATCTGGTCAGACTGTTCCGAGAATTGTTGACGTGTCGAAATTAGAAGTGGCTGTTACCCAGAAAACAGAGAACACCGCCGAACTCAAGCGGCCTGCCCTTATTCGCGCACTTTGTGACCAACACAAGGTCAGCATCGATGATGTCGTAGATGTTAGTAGCGCTCTACTGGACCAAACGCGATCGTTGTATCCCAAGTAAGTGACCTAGAAAGACAACACCGGTTAAATATTATAGCTGGATAATATTTCGTTGCATGATCGTTCGTTTATTTGAATTCAGTAATATTCGCAGATGTGGCTGCCACGCAGGTCTTGCAAGAGGAAGTGAGAATTATAAATAAAAGTAGATATATATATATATATATATATATGTGATTTGTTTACTGGCACGACCTGGTGGAATTTAAATATTGCCAATGTGAAGAGGTTCTTTAAGGCGCTCGTTAAAGTACAGGGGGTATGACTCTTCCATCCCTTAAAGAGAACATGTGCCTTGGGGACATATGTCTGGATTGACAGTGACGATAGGGAGATAGGTAGATGGTAAATTTACTTATTCAATAGAGTAACTATGTTGCTCTTACCCATGTATTAAATCTACTCAATTCCATGGGTACAGGCAACTTAGAAATAAACGAGAACCCCTTGTACGCTATCCGTTATTTTTTGAGCGCACTTGTGTTGTCACGGTTGCTGCAGATGTAATATTTCCGGTGTATAGGTTCAATAAGGTTAGGCTAACACCGATGGTTTCGCCCCGTATCTTCGATTATTTTACACATTCAAGACGTGTTTCATCATAACTGGGTCTTGGCCTTAATATCAGATGGAATTGCTATTCTTGTGCTTGGCGTTGACTATTTGATAGGTTCGGTTTTTGTTATGCCGAATGTTATTACATTGTTTTGTTTTTTCTTCTTCTATTAATTCTTCTCCACTATGCGATACAGAGTTGCAGCAATCGGGAAGTTGGACCGGCTGCTTGAGAGGCGGGTCCGGCTGAGTAAACTCCTCGGCGGAGGAAGTACAGGCGTCGTCGCGGCGTCGCAACCTCCACCGACGCTGCCGCCTGGGTTGGCTTGTTACGCCTGCACGGAGACCACGCAATCATCGTGCTATTCACCGTTGTGTCGGATGTACACTGCTCAGATGCATGCCACAAGGCGTCTAACTGACACCCGAGAGAAAGTCGATCTTGCCAAACTTCGCTCATTTCCTGGCGGCGCTGTTGTTGCTGGTGGCGGCGGTAGTAGTAATCCCGCTGGCATCGCAACTATGGGCCTCACGAAAATTCAACAAGTGGCAAGAAGACCGAGGAAGAAAGCACTTCCCCCATTGCACAAGTTTACCACAAGCATAGGCGGGCGAAAATCGCTGCTCGTACTGGACAAATGGGACTACCGGAAGCTCGCACGGCGTTCAGGTCTTGGTGAGACGCAGGGCTTCAGCTACGGGGCGAAGTCTAACAGTCAGGTTTGGAGTTACGGCTCCGCGCCGAGACCTGTTCTCCGCTCACTGTGGCGTTGGCGGAATACGCAACCCCTCTGGACGAGCAGTGCGTGTGTTGCCTTGCAACTTCGAGTGCTGTGGCACTGCCTTCGTTGGGACGATCTAGTTACCAAAGCTCCTCCTAGCGGCTCAAACACCGTCACCACGGATACGCAGGTAGAGACGAGCGAGCTCGTCAGACGTCGAGACCTGCCTCCGTACGGCCTTCGATCTGAGTACCTTGTCAGGAAGATCGTCGTTCCCATCGATCTTCCGTCCAAACCGCGTGAAAAGACCGCTCCACAACGTAGTGGCCTACGAGAGAGACGTCGGCCGGAATCACCCCAGAGTCGGGGACCACAGGTATAAAATGTTGCGCTTTTTACCCGAAGAATGGTTTACTTTTCAATGAGTTAGGCTCTTCGATGAGCGCTTTTGTTATTCTCTCTCTCTCACACACACTGTTACTTCTATGGATGATTTGCAGATGACGGAGGTGTGGACCCCAGAGGAGCAGTTGGAAGTTTGGGAGCTGAAGATATTCCAAGAGAAACTCGAGAAGCAGATCAAAGAGCGCCAACAAGAGAAGGTACTGTAGTATTACGATGGCCACTAAAACCAGCATTAATTTGATATCGGAAAGGAGCTCCGTGCCTCTACATTTTGATTCGATAAGACCATGGATATTGATGCGTAATATAAAAATAATATCTTATGGGGAAACGATACGCTACGACTTCAAAGTACGAGTACGTAGAATACGTTTGATGTGCTCTGAGATCGTAGGGAAGCACGTAATCCTAAGGGCACAGTGCCTTTTCTAACGTATTTAGCATTTCCGTGTCGACCTACTCTCGCCCTTGACAGGCATTAGCGCCGTCGGATAAAGCGCAAGCAGCTACAAGAACAACGGGCTCCCCGGCGTCGACGCTGTCGGGAGCTGCAAACATTGTTGGCGTTAAAGTTGGTCAGTATTGCTTTTTCGGTACTTTTTAGCTGAAATCATGACGGATCTTCAAGTGGAAATATATAGTATGTGTACTTATTCAAATGCTCGTTGTGTGCTTCTCTATTGCAGTTGGTGCGGGCAAGAGTCCAGCGGAAATACGGGCCCAGATGGAGGCAAATCTCAGAGCGCAGCGGCTGGCTTTGCAAGGTAGATAGATCGCGTTTAGCGTTCGGCTGACTTTGTTTATTATCACAGAGGGTCACAAATACAAATGAGAACCGTGTCACCGTCATATATAGCAATTATCAGATCACTATTGTAGAGTGGCCACTTCGATAATCTTCTTGTCATAGATGTTCCCCCTCCAACAGCTGGGATCACTCATGGGAAATGGCCTATTCGAAATTAGCTCACATATTTTACATTTCTTCTGTGAACCAAACCCTGCTCCAGGTAAGAAAGTGGTTACGGTTGCATCCTCTGGCGGCACAGTCCTGCAGACAACGATTGGTGACGTCGGAGTGCGCCGCATCGCTCCGGCGGTATCCTCGGCATCAGGGACCCAAACAATCGGCACAACCACCAAACAGGTACATGAACTCAGAAGTTGGTTATAGCTGTATCTATCCGTCTGCTGGGTGCTTGCTTGTGAATATCGTATGATATTAAATAGTCTTGCGACGAGGAGATGTCCTGTTCATCCCATAGTTATCTCCTCCTCTTCGATGTTCGCTGGAGGATGGCCTGCTTTTCAAATGATCGCAATGTGTCCTCGGCCAAGGATCTTGAAGGTCCATTCAGTCTGACCATGACACAAACAGAAGTATTTATTTGTTTTATTTTTGTGGGGTTGGCTGTGAATGAATGATGTAGATGCTTGTTAACCGTTCGTCTGTACTAGTGTGGGACACACAAGCCTGGTAACAACTTGAACGATTTATGAATTACTAATAAAAGTCAAACTTGAGACCGCTATGTTGTTACTGTCTCTTAAGTTGAAGAAGTATTGTGTGTCAGCGAAAATTATTCGACAACTGTTAATGATGACAATGTTTTCCATCTAGAATACTAGCAATATCATACTGATACTATTACCGTGTCTTCCTTATGTGATTCGTAGATCGTGATCCGACCAGCGGGTGCTACAATTGTGTCAAGCACTGGCGCTAGTGGGGCAACTCCGATACGATCGGGCTCGCCAGCAGTGATCCGAGCTGGGGTCCGACCAACACTGACTCAGGCAGGGCAGCAGGGCGGACAGGCAAGGCCTACATTGAGGCCTGCTGGCAGCCCCCAAGTAAAATCACAGGTAGGCTACCCTAACAGCCCATTGTTGTCTTGTCGTCGACGATAGTGACAGTATCAATATATCGGCTGAATTCGCACGCCGCTATTCCGCTCGGCATGAGCCCACCCGTTGATTCTCTACCGCGCGTTATATCAACGCGACGCCGATGCTCTGCAGTGCGCATGACATTGTCACTTTGCTGCCTGATACACGTCTACCTGAATGACCATGCGACACCGTTGTTTGTTTGTCTTGTGTAACAGGTGCACATCATTCAGGGTCCGAACGGACAGCTCACCGTACGTGGCCTTCAGCCTGGTCAGCAGTTGCTCAAGCTTCCTGATGGTCGGCTACAGATTGTCAACATTCAGCAGAAGCCGGCAATACAACAGGCATCATCTGCTGGTCAGAGCTCCACTGCCGTACAAAAGATTGTGATTCAGTCGCCCTCATCGGCAGGACAGATGACTGGAGTGGGCGGCGGCGGCGTTACAGCTACGGCTGTTTCTACAGGCCAAAAGCTCATCCAGATTCGGCCGGCCGGGTTGGCCACACCGCAGAACGTGTCAAACACCGTTAAGGCCGTTAAACTGATCCAGTCGAGTGGTGGACCACAGGTCGTACAGACAGGTGCCGGTGGTCAGTTGATTAAAGGTCACTTGGTACAACAGCTCGGTGGCCAGGTACAGCAAGTGGGAACGCTTGTTCAGCCTCTCGCGAGTCCAGTCGTTCTCAGCACGAACAATCAACTCGCCCTGTCGAATCCGGCCACGGGGCCGGCGACAACTCTATTACAGCCCGTAGCGACGGGTTCGCCCAAGGTTGTCATTAGCGCCTCACAGCTGGGCTCAGCTGGTCCTCAATTGATTTTAGCTAATCCGGCGACGACAGCCGGTCTGACGACGAATCAAACTGGACGTCAGGAGTGCGTCAAACAAGAGCCGCCTTCCTCGCCACAGACGACGGCTGCCACAGCGACAGCAGCTAGCACTGGAACTCCCCACAAGATCATCCTGACCTCACAGCAGTTCACGCCTAAGGTTAGTCAATGGGTGTATGTATTGCCAGGCACTTCTACATTGCCGACATTTCCGATACTGCCCCAACTCCCCCAGTAGGCTAGTAGCAGTAGTAGTAATAGTGGGCTTGTTGTAGCCAACAGGTTTCAGAATACCTCTTCTCCCCTAATGCGGGAGAATGTGATATGAAACAATTTAACGAGGAAAAGCTAATCGACACGTTTGTCGAGGATGGGTCACCCTAAGTACAGTATACGCGTAACTGTATGCGACAACTAAGGCTGTAAATCATTCCTGTATTTAGACGACGAATTGGTCCTAGTTCGTTGTTGTATCATTAAGTTACCTTAACGTGTGGTTTTTCGCGTTAGGACAAACACAGGATACAAATGAAATAGGACAAATGTGACGTGAACGTTTCGTTATTTGTGTGGAGTTTTCAATAGTTTCTACGCGTAATTACAGCAATCGACGATGACCAAAAATCGTATGGATATCTATTTAAATCTGTGTAAGATATTCGTTTTTGTTCCTTCGAGGCCAATAGACCACTCCCGGCAGTGTTGGCGATAATGAACAAGCTTTACAAGATTACACCTACAAATTATAGGTCACACACAGACACGACAGTTGGAACGGAACACATTTTGTGGCGTCTTAGCGCGAGCTGCAGATGCTGCTGAGCGTGACGGGGCGCAGGACGATATTACATCGGTCATAATATTTTAATTGTATTATTTAATTAAGCTGTTGCATATATATATATATATATATATATATATATATATATATATATATATATATATATATATATATATATATATATATATATATATATATATATGAACTTCGTTCTAAAGGTTCATAACTCGACCAGAAGAAGCTTTCGTAATCATATCAGTAACGACCCCAGCTCGTCAGTCAGAGGGGTACAAGCTGTTATGAGCATTAACACAGCCTTGGTTAACGTGGAGGCCACGTTTAACTTGCGTCTGGCACATGGGCTCACCTCCAGTGAGATGAATCGTTTATATAATGAAAGGGAGAGAGAGAGAGAGCGTCGTATGTGAACTGAGATTTTATATATCTATAGGTATTTGTGGTTATCGAAAAACGAGGACATGGCAGCCAAAGACGTATTTTATACAGAGCCAGTTTTAGTCACATCCCCACCCCGCGTTAAACAAACAAACAAACAAATAAATAAATAAGTGCAATCCTGCTCGTAGATACGAACTCAATCATAGATGTATCGACCACTGCATCCAACTACTGCGGCTATTCAAATTCGTTACAACTGTTTTTGAATGGTCAATACGTCCGACTGTCTACGACAAACATGGTGGTGTATTGTTGGTACATTGTTGTGTCCTGCTGGTGTTCGGCAAAGTGGTCACTGCCTCCCGTCAATGAAATTGTGCTAGAGAGGCATTTGGGCCGAATAACAATTTCGATGACCCTGAATGGTATCAGCGTGAATTGATTATTGCTGCTACTAGTCGTGTTTTGACGTTGAAAAGTGGTCGTGTTCGTAATTCAAATTGAATCGGTATTCAGTTCAATAGCAATGTTGTAATCGAATTTAACTACGGCGTTTATCCCCAATAAAAAAGGGGACTCGTCTCTCCCAGCTCTCAGCCAGTCTATGAATAGAGATCGGAGAACGTGTGGTTAAATGATATCGGTAGGGATATCAAATCATAGAAAATTCTGTATTCGTTCAATACGTATACTTGATATAATAGCATTGGCCATAATATGATATGTTTTATGATCTGGTGTAGTGATTGACATTTGACGCTTCTGAAAGCATACACAGACATACACGACACACACACTCACACGTTGTATCAATATCGATAGGATACGAAGCGGGTGCCAACTTTCGAATAATGAGCGCGTACAATAGGATGGATAGCTTGTGTGGGATGGACATGTCTCATTGGGTAAAATACAGTGGTTAGTAAGCGTTAGTGCGCGCCACCAAAGAAGTGTGACAAACAGAAGGAAAACAATAAACAGTAACACGAACCATGTCATACTCGTTCTCTTTACTCTAATACATGTACCTAGATTGACAAGAGTCTCTGAAATTCAATTCATTATGCTGCATAACAACAAACCAATGTATATATAGATATATATATATATATCTTAATGGCCGCTATCAATTCTCGTGTAGAACAGGGTGTGTTGTATAGATTTCAAGGCGCATCGACGAGACAGCTGGTGTAATGCGGGTCTCATATGTTCCAATTATCAGCGCTCGTTGAGAGTCCACATCTTATAATAACCATGAGACTGGAAAGGTTCTGAGGTAGGGTATACAGATCTAGCTTATCGACAGGGGCTATAATAACGGAGTGAGATAATTAGGTAGCTTAGTAAGGTAATAGGTGTGTAAAGGACAAAACGACCGATCCACTGCTTTTACAACTCGGAAATAGTTGGCCGTTTATTAAGTTCGACGTCACACTGTGCTTAGCGTACGTTTGTCAGGTATTTTAATTCGGGCAATTACGGTATTTATCAATAGCTACTTGGTTTCCACTTGCTTCATATTCCCACGGTTAAGGGTAAGTTTCCCTGAGGGAATCCGGTTCCGTTCCTACATCAGGGTAAAATACATCGGTCGCACAAGCATTTCTAGATGTATCCTCTACTACTGTACAAGCTCGGCAAGCAAACTCCAAAAAAGAATCCGTGTTTCATTTTGCGCTGCTCTTTTGGATTATCCAAAATGTGCTCGGTAAGTCCGAACGCAAATTTGGGCCCGGCACCAAAAACCTCGACCAGCGTCAGATGAACGATAGCTCTCTTCGGAGCTCCTAGATTTGTGGATTTGTGGATGGGGAGTTTCAATGGCGCCATCGTGCCAATGACGAAACGCGTTCACTTTGACGCTAAGGCAAATGCGAGATCATCGTTTCTCAATCGAGATAAGGCACGGGTACCTCGGCATAAACGATTCGCTGGAGCGAAACTTACACCAAGGTCTTTTGCACATTATTAAGTTGAATCCGGCCTCCTGTCCCGTGCCGGTGTTCCCTGTATATATCGAACACATCCCTGAGATTTGAAGCAGAAACGCACCGATTCTCACTTGTTTCCCCACATATGCTTTGAAGTTTCTAAGGTTGGCCCCCTCAGTATTTGTTCCATGAAAACTGGTCCCGCTAATTGCGCAACCTACTACTCATGTACACAGTTGGCATACGCAGAGGCACAACTGATCTATGTCATTAAAAACGCGCGAAATCTATTGTTTCTTTCTGGAGCAGGTCGCGTTAAGCGTAGCCTCTGCGGGCTCTACCTCAGCACGCGTAACTGGGCCAGGCGTTGTCAAGAGTCCACCGTCTCCTCCGGCTGCCAGCTCTGCGACATTCGTGCTCACATCGGCGATGACACAACAGATCGTCAAGCAGGTTGGTGAAACACGTTTATCACACTCGCTTCTATACATCGTGAACACTTGAGGGGGAGGAATATCGACAGAGTAGCTTACACGAACGGGGGACGCGATATAAGCAACGTACAAATCGAATATAGAGTAATAGTTTAAACGGAATCAACGTAACGCTCAAGTGGATCAACGTAACGCGCAAGAAAGCGAGGATTTATAGCATGTACCCACCCATGTTGATTGTCGCACCTCTCCCAGGCCCTAATGAATCCATCGACGACGCCGGAGGTTCAACAGAAGCTTCTCGCGCTACAAAGACACCATGCCACAGCGGCGACACCGACATCGGGACAGAATTCCGCGCAACAGGGATCAACAGGACAGCAACAAGCAGTTACGCCAAAGGTTCGTTATCTCGTAGCATGAAAAATAGATGTTTGACCAACAATCTGTAAAGGGCGCGAATATGTGCCAAGTTTTCAATAGATAGACTTTACAATAGATAATTCCAACATGATCGACGAGCCTTTATGCAATCGTCAGAGATAATGAAACTTAGATTGTATGAATAGCATAAGATTGTACAAAAACTCTGTTCATTGCATGGCCGACTAGCAAAAAAGCAAATGAGGATGATGTTGCTAGACCTTAGACAAGTCATTGGCTAAGAACAATAGGCTCGGTATTATTGTTGTTAATTGCCTTAATATCATATAGATGACATGGTTATGAGTCCTCTGATCTTTAATACTCATTCATTTGAATCTCTCTCTCTCTCTCTTCCTTTCTCTCTCTCGTGAAAGCAGGTGAAATGCGAGCCGGGTACGGGAGGTCAAAATTCGCAGGCATCCACCGGAACTCCATCTGCAACAAGTGGAACCCTCGGGACGACACCCAAAAATGAGCCTCTAACAAATGATGAAAATGTTCAACGCGACCCAACGGGTGGAGCCGATCAACAGCAGAAATCTAACAACTCGATCTCCCAGCAGGTGCTGAAAAACACCTTTCATCTTTGAGACGCACAGAAGTTGTTTTTTTTTTATGGCAAGCTCAGTCACATGCGCTTACGCTCACCGAACGAACCAATACAGGAACGACGAGGTTGTCACAATTCCTGCTCTGTTCTTGTGCAACAACAATATGTATTCGAGTGATGATTCGACATGCGGTGACCTTGATGGTCAGATAATGTCCAAAGAGGGGAAAAAAAAGCCAATTAGCCATGATCTAAAGTTAGCTGGGCAGCTCCTAAGGACAGATTTCTTGGGTGGCCACTAATGTGCGAGATGTTTGTTTGAACCGGGGTGGGGCGGCTTGTATCAATAAGTGGTATCGTGATTACGTGGGCGTCCATCGCCGTATCATCATGAGGACCGGTAGGGCCACCCGAATGAGTAAATCGGCCAGCGAAAAATTAGCAAGCCGATACCAAAGGAAGCCTTTGTCTTGGGTAGCTATAAATGTCTACGAAAATCATATATCATATTTGGGGCAATACTCGTCATACCGCGTCATTCATCTGGCCATCTAGAATGCTAAAGCGTACCAAACAATTTGCAGCATATTTCCTGATCGCGAATATCCCACAAATTTGACTAATTGACGCATGTTCATTGCGGTGTCCATCATCGGTACACCCTCTTTGTTCTTACTTTACATTCTGCCGTGCCACAACTCTGCTCCACAACGGCGTCTAACCTTACGCGTTCAATCTCACTATCTCTCTGCCTCTTCACTCTGACAAATATGGCTGACAAGTGTCATAAAACTACTACTACCACTACCACTGGCATGAATTTGTATCTGGCGAACAGTGTCCGCCACAATGGGACGCGCTTACAAGCTGGATTGAAGGGATACACTCATGGTTTGAAAAATTCATTCTTTTCTACTATTCGTGATAGTGATGACGATTGTGCATAACGAATCACGTCTGTATGTATTCGTTCATGTACATAACGCTCTGCCTCTACCCCCAACGAACAAGCGCATTTCACATTTCGTGAATTTTGACCGCATCCCCCTTGCCGGGGTTGTCGCGCCCCCCATGGATTTCGCCTTTTCGACACGTGTTGACACGAATCGAATTGTTGGCGAATGAGACAGAACAAGGAACAATACGAGAAAACGATAACCATTGTGGGGTAGCGATTCATTCTGCCATTGTCCTCACGGTTAATTTTCTTCCTTTGCTGTACCGCTTTCTGTTGATTCCCTCTCAGAACGAACGTGACGACCGTACTAATCAACGGCGTCAGAGGGCACGTGAATCTGAGATGGAGAAACGCTCGCGAGCTCAACAGGTAAGATGTGCTAACTTTCACGAGGTGGCCATCTGCGAATATATGTAAAAAAAAACGAAAAAAATAGATAGCCGATGATTCGTCCGCTTTCTCTATCTATATCTCTTGTGTTTCTGTCATTTGTTTGGTTTAATGTACACCCATGTTGGGACATATGGCACTATTCAGGTTGGTTGAATGTGACACTGAGTTTCGGTTGCGCATGGACCTGTGTCGATTGCTAGTTTCGTCGTAAAATAGAAGCCGTGTGTCTGTGTAACTCCGAATCGGAGCTATCCCTTTCCGCGTTACTTTTTCTTGTCGTCATAACTATCGATTTGTTAAGTTGTTCGTTGCATTTACATGGTATGTGTTGTACTGCTCAAAATGATATAATGATAATTAAATGTCAGTTGTATATTGTTGCGTACTGACGCAGGCACACAACCCATGACAGGATGCTATCTGACGCCATGCCATTTATGCTATATTCGAATAGCGTGTATACATTCGCACCACGACCATATCGACCGTATTCGTTGTGATCACATAGAAGCAACAGCAGTTTCGAGATGATTTCATTTCCTGACAATCGTCAGGGTCTTGCGTCGTCAGCCTACATCGTTGCGCACTGCCACAGCTGTTGCCGGTGTACGCACATCATGAGCTGTCTCCTTCTCGATCTTGATTCGTATATGTGGAGATATCTCTCTCACTCTCTCCTCCCAAAGTAAACAGGCCGAGTGGAAGCAGTTCCTAGCGGAGACTCGAGCAGCTGCGAACTCTCAGACTGTCGACAATGGCACACCCGGCTGCAAAAGTAACCATAGTTGTTATTTGTATAGTAACCATAGTTTGTATAGTTTAAGCTTCTGAAATGTTTTGCCTCATTGTCCCAATGGCTGCGATCAGTGAACATTGGCAATTGAATGACACCCGGATATTTGGCAGGTCCTTGACACCTTGATGACCAGTGTTTTCTATCGGACAAAAAGGATGAAGTTACCAAACCGATGCGGCTTGTTAAATAAACAACAATAATACTTTGATTTTATTTAAACAAGTTGAAGAAAAAATACACAACACGTTGTACAATCCGCTACAAGGGAATGGTGTTCGCGTGTACAATCCGAGAGGAGCGTTCGTCCTTCTCGGAAACAACAATTGTGAATCACGGTCGAAGGTCTTATCTACGGTGTCACTAAGTCCTGTTGATTTATGAGTTTAATGCATTTTGCGCTTCACAGTCAGGAACCTATGTTCAAATAAGTCACACAGAAGACTGAACTAAATGTAAAAGAAAACATTAAAAAAAACACTACTGATTCGGATTATCACCTCTGCCCTGATTGTGGGTCCACATATTTGACGATATATATATATAACCATATTTGCCTTTTGCGCTTATCATGTCCCGCTCATGTTCATAGGCCCTGCTGGCCAAGCAGACGGAGGCGCTCCGCCGCGAGATAATGCGTAAGCGGGCCCTAATGGAGCGAGAGTTAGCCCTCAAGATTGAGGACGACCTCCGAGTCGATCGACAGCTTCAAGAAAACCGAAAACGCCAAAATCAGACATTAGCCGCTCCCCCACCAGGTGCCGTCGTCGCAAGAACAGTCCCGCCGAACGCTGTCTCGAAAGCGAAAACTAGCACGCCTAATCAGGTATTCAACTATGACTAAACAGTAGCTCAAGACTATCCTTTAACTACAGTTTATAATTTCAACAGTGATCACCGACGCCGTACCTATTATGTGCGCATATCTATTTGCGCTCTGTATTCCACAGCAGAAAATAAATATATACACCAGACACGAAACGGTACGGACAATACGAAATAACATTGAAAGTTGAAATGTTCAATTTGATCAATAATGTTTAGTGGTGTGTCTATCACCGTTAGCTGATCCAGTTGACTAAACATTCTGTTTTTTGGTGTTCCTGTGTCAGGTTAATGTAAGCAATCAAAACGGTGCTGGTGGTGGCGCGATGGTTGGAATGAAGGGTGCGTCTCGATCGCCGCCGAAAGGCTCGCAATTGGTCGCCCAGAAGAGTCAACCATCGACTAACAATAGCAACAATCGTAAAAGGCCAGCCTCCAGTTCAGCTGTGAATCCGGTAAGGCCCAATGATTATTTGGTAATTAGTAGTAACGAGCTCTGCAACGAATTCTCTATTCAATGGTGTGTGATGTTTGCAGAGACTGACTGCGACTTCAATAGTGTTCATAGAAATTCATTCGACTTTATTTCACTTGATTGAGTTAGACGGGAGGCCAAAGCAACGAAGCTAGCAGCTCGCCGAAGAAGAAGCCGCGGGCATCGACCTCCTCCGCCGCCACGGGGATTGCCGCTGAGGTCGCTAAACATCGAGGTCCTGGAGGTTCGACATCGTCGTCCAAGGTTTACTGTATCTGCAAGAAGCCTTATGACCCATCAAAGTTTATGATCGGCTGCGATCTCTGCTCAAACTGGTTCCATACGAACTGCATCGGGGTCACGGAGGCACAGGCACGGTACGCTCAGGTTTTCATTTAGCAGCTTCCGAATTCGACTGTAATAGCAGCAGCAGCAGTGGTAGTAGTGGTATATATATATATATATATATCGAATAATCAACTGACCACTGTAGGAAGTTCTGGGTCGTGAGTCCAGAAGATCTCTAACTCGAGGAAGTGGCACACAGGTGCTCCATCCCACGCATATTCAATATTCACAGTCATATTTCGATATCTCCAATATCTGATTGTTGTTCGTTGAACAATTTCTCCTCGGTTCGTATGCAATTACAGGGCAATGGATAGCTGGGTGTGCTCCGATTGTCGACAACAGCGAGACGACGCCGATGTCGAGCTGTATTGCCTCTGCCGTACGCCCTATGACGAATCCCAATTTTACATCTGTTGTGACAGTTGCCAGGGCTGGTTCCACGGTGGGTGTGTCGGTGTTCTAGCGAGTGAAGCTAGTAATATCGACGTCTATATCTGTCCCCAGTGCAAGGTAAGCAAACGAATTACGATGTCACTACGATCGACGAATACACACATACTTGATATTGCCAATAAAGACAGAGTTATATATATATATATATATATATATATATATATATATATATATATATATATATATAATAATATGACTAAACCCACGCGGGTGTCTGCTTAATATTTAATATTTTTAATACGACCGCCAGGGACGGGTAATATTTTGACTATACCAGACTGTATCGATCCGGTTTACCCAAAGCAAACAACATGCTTCGAGCAGACATAATTCAACTTCGGGCATCGTCCGGGCATTCCCTGTGGCGCGTTCTTCGCTCAGACGAAGAAACACGATTGAATTATATGTTCTGCATATATAGACTATCATGAAAAATAAGTGACGAAGAGGAACGAGATGAGAGAACGAAGCAGACCTGGTGAAGAATCGACACACGGTGTCGATACACGGTTGAGAATACTTATATCTTGCGAACATCATCTAACGAACATCATATAACGTAGGCTATATATATACCTTTATTATTTTCACCATTTCTAGGCCGGTAGTGGGGAGGAAGTATCGGTCTCGGTTCTTAACCGACCGCTGGGCAAGACAGACCAAGAGAGCCTTCGAAAGTTGCTTCTTGCTGTGAGAGCTCATAAGCAGGCTTGGCCGTTTAAGGAACCGGTCAACCGAAGACAGGCACCTGACTATTATCAGGTAGGGAATGCAGCACCGTGGACATTAAATGTTGACTGAAGTCAGTTCGAAAACCTCGATAGGGAAAGGATAGGTATAGAGAACAACGAGACATGCTTCTGAACAGACATTGTGACGGCTTCTCCAACGACGCTTGGGGTCGAGCTTCTTGAGCGGATTAAAGAGCAGCACATATAACCTCAGAAGATTCGTTGATCCGGCCTCTCTATCCAAAATATGGGAGAGTATCAGCGAAGTTAACCTTGCCCCTTATTTGTTTGCACGTTATGAACAGGCGAGGTATATAAATCTTATCTGGATTGACACATTGGAGAGGAAATTCAGCCGTAACTTGTTTTGCTTGTCATCTGATTTAGATAACTCGGTGTGACACAAAGCTGGCATTTCCTTAATAATAACGAACTTACTTATGTAGCGTACTTTCCTCATCAGTTTCACAAATGCCTAATCAAGCAACACTTTCCACTTCCATGTCGCGGCATAATTACAGGTAATCAAGGAGCCGATGGATCTTCGAACGATGGAACAGAAGCTGAATGTCGGCAAATACAACACATTGGCTCCATTTGTGGCCGACATGACGAAAATATTCGACAACTGCCGATACTACAATCAGAAGAATAGCGCATTTTACGTTTGCGCCGATCTACTCGAGGCGTTTTTCGGTCAAAAAATCAAACTGTTAAAGGAGGCCCTACAACGGCGAATGTGATCTCCAACAACACTGTATAGTAAAGCCGCAAAGAGGAAGGAGGTGTAAAATTGAACTTTTTGACCAATTATCCAAATCGGAGCCCTGATCGGACCCGAGCTTACGAGTGTCTGAACCGAAGCGTTCCTTTGCTTGCCGGCCAGCGAACGCTTGTAACCTGCACAGGCAGTGAATCCCTCCGTTAGACCATTGAAAAAGTCGACGACAGAAGAAGATGACGAAAAAACGCTGAAATCGATCGCCAAATCATCGATCTCCCCCCCGTCTGTGTTAATACCGTGGCATCTTGCGGTCGCGTAGTTTTCCGATACTAGCAACCAACCATATCTGTCACATTCTGCCGCGAGAAGGCAGCGTGTGCGGTGACCTTGCCTCACACACCTACTGCAGATCAATCGTACCGCTGTATATAACAATTCCCTCGTGTGCGTGCGTGTGTGTGTGTCTGTCTGTCTAGAACGGTGATGGCACTGAAAAAGGAACGGCGGCTATCGCTGCTAATGAAATTCGTATTTATAATTTCGCTCAGTCACTGAATTAGGCATGAGTTCATATCGTAATGTGTCATTAGCATTTGTGTGGCATATCTAGTATTTGTGTTTTCGGCTTTTTCCATCATTTCAATCCGCTTGTGAAATCATAACGAGATGGCAGCGACGAATCGACAGGGCGCGTAGGGACTATTTACGTAGAATTCGACGATTAACAGTAACATCAGGTACTTAATAGTCTAACTAACTAGGAGTCCACTTTGGCAAAGTAAGGAGGTCGTTGGGAGTAGACCTGCTTCGAGTGTCAAACCCAGATCAAAAACCCAGAGTTCTTACAGTATTTTCATGATCAAAAACACCTTGGTCATTTCTCGGTGTCGCTCCGCCGCCATAATTCGTCCGTGGGCATAAGCCGTGACATTCATTTATCGGTGATTAATAATTAACGAAGCGAGCGGTGTGCAAATGTGCATCCAACTGACAGGCGATCGTTTGAACATCCCTGTACTGATAGCCATGTACATTAATTTTGTCGAAATGCCAACCAACTCGGTGCGGATGATGGCTCACTTGTCGTAGATTTGGTAATGATTTGCTCAGCAGATACTGTCAACGCTGCAAACGAAATACAAGGCGTACGTTTCACGCATGCGAAATGGCCTGCGTGGAACTATTACTATCTATAATTATTATTATTAAAGGAAAAATTAATGTACATCACATCGCTTCGACTCTGTTGGTCATTGATAGCCATTCACTTGTAAATTTTCACGGACGACTCACGTTGAGGCAGGTTGGGTCGCCTTAAAGGATCGTCTCAAAAGATCATACGTTATTCTGTCTCAGCCTGTGATTAGGGTTAATTAGTTATTTCATTGTGATTATCATGGAGTGGGATGCCCTTCTGAGATAGCCAGAGTCTGGCAGATTTAATATTTGAGCTTGGCCTAGCTGCGACACATTGTAGCACGAGCTGTAGGCACGAAAATCTGGAAGATTTTCACTCTGAAAGAGGTCACTCAGCGAATCTGAGTGTACCATGAGACGATGAATTCATATATTTATAATAATACGATTAATATTATTATGATGATGATTACTACCATAATGACGATTCTACTCGTCCAGTAGTAAAGTAACAACAACAACAGCAACAAGTATATTTCGCACTCCACCCTTTTGGAACCATGTGTATATTATGTACATGAACCGTGACACCAGAACTGCTACGATGATAATGATGTGGACGGTAAACTGTTTGTTATAATCGATGGTAAACACGAAAAGGCATGACTATTACTATTTACATCAAATCGCAACGGTCTATTCTTGACGATGATGGTGATGGTGGTAAAATGAACAAGAACTGAGTATCTTGTAGCGTTATATATATATATATATATATATATGTTAGACACTGTCGACCGCAGGTCAGAGAAAAGAGTAACGGATAGAATACTAATAATAAAGAAGCTAAGTGTGTTACTGATTTGAATAAATGGCCGTAGAATGGGAGATTAATTAAATAATAAGGACGAGTGAAGGAGAGAGCGAGAGAAAATATATAAAGGTTAAAAAGAGAGTGCGTCTGTTGTTCATTCAGTGAGTCAATTTACTCAATTAGCTATCCGGGTATGATAAGCTGGTGGGGAGGGGATTGGTGATAGCAACCGCGTGAAGTGATAACGATACAAGTGAGCCTTCATGTATTGTTGCTATGAATGTAAAGCAAAATAATATAAATGTAAAGAAAATATATACATACACGAACACAAAGATGAACCCTAGGATAGTTTTTCTAAACGAAAAAAAAAGCACGCTTTTAGAACGCGTTCGCGAGAAGTTAAAAATAATTCGGCCTTCTACCAATTGCCACTATTGTTAATGTAGATTTATAAGAGAAAATATTTAGAATTTGTTTAGCACAGCATTTCGCTAATGTCCGATACAATGTCACTTGCTGCCCACTGTATATGGCTGAAATGTAAAGAAGAGGTGCAAACAAAGTATTGATAGCGCTTGTCGAACGATTTTCTCCCAGGGGCCTAGTCCCTGAATTTATTATATAATGTATAAATATTAAATCAATGAAATTTCGAAGCACTCGCAGATTACGCCGTCAAATACCATGACCATGAAAATAGGATAATTTAAATTTCAAAATTGAATGCTAAGCTTCAACTGTATCCGAAAGCTGTATCACAACACTGTTCTGCCAAACGTTCGATCCAATAGGGACACCGCGACCGACTAATCGTCGTTCACAACATCACTTTCGTCCCATTTCTTGCTTTTGAAGGTTATGACGAGCTATCCTCCTGTTTTCCTCATCCGGACCGACCTGAAAATGATTCCTCTGCGAAACAATTCGACTTGGAAAGGTAGCTGGTATCAATCTAGGCTTAGAAATCAATACAAAATGAGACATTTGCTATGAAAAGCAACACTGCACTTACCTTTAGTAAAGGTTAACAGTGGCGGCAATTTTTCTAGAAATTTCTTCTTTAGTACCCGATATCGTGTCCTTCGCATAATAACTATTTTCACTTAATTGGCGTACTTTTGTACTCGGAAAATGGAGCGCTTCCTTTCCTTCTACTTTTTGTTTTCTAAAGACATAAGTTTTCATTTACTCCACCGACAGTTTTCATTTTACGAAATATTTTTCCTCCTCAATGAGCGGAGCTCCACCCTGCACCGCATTACTACGATGTAGACGTATAATACGTACAAAAAACCAACCGTAAAATACGTGAATCAAATGAAGCGCGTTCGAGACCTTTAGGTTATGTGAAGCCCGCCTCCGATCAAAAACAAGCACCTATATCCATGATCCGTTTCGGCAAGGTTGTGGCACGATTGTCTCCTCATTCATATGCCGCGGTGGGCAGAAACGCCGACTTAGAAGACACCTGCGCACAAGATTGCATTTAGTCACGGAGACATCTGGATATTTTTCATCGTTCTTATCTTCTTCTTAGCTGGGCCGTGCCGGCAGACATGAAAGCATCCACTCATTCATGTGCCTGTGGGGTGTCGTGGCGCCATTTCATATCGAGATTCGCGAGCAGAGATCGCCAAAGCGCAGCGTTCGACTTCTGTGATCTCGCGTGTGTTCTTCGAAATTGTACACAGAACATATGCGTCATATGCGCATCGTTCGAGCTAGAACCGAACTGAGTGCATGGCCACGAAACCAACCGGCCCCTGCCTCGTCGGCGGATGGTCCGTCACCAGTAAACGTGGCTGTTCATCAACGGTCCCATAGATGAATAGACACAGTGTGGCATGCACGAGTTAAATTAGAAACCTGAACAAAACCGTCAAATGGAAGTCCCAACTTCGTCGATTTTCCCTGCATTTACACGTATTAATTATTGTTGGTAATTCATGATTCAACAACACTCTTTCTTGGCGGATCAGTCTTAAAACGGGGCGCACATATCGCCGGGCTCGGAAAATTAGTGCAAATGAAATTAGCTTCTTCTTGCTGATCAAATTAAAATGATTAGTAAAGCTGAAAACGAAATTACGCCATCGCCGATATGTGCTTCTGCTATCAAACAGGCAAAAGGCATATTTTTAGTTGGCAAGCTTTTTATTGTTCTTAGCCCAAGAAAACGTCAATGCAATAAACAGGTTGTCATTAATCTACTTTTTATTAAGAACAACCTCATTAGTGACTCCTTCACTCGTTATTAGAGTCGTCTGTATATCCAGTTAGACAATCAGTCATTCAGCCACGAATTGGAGCAATTCCTCTTTTTCTCGTCTCCAACAAACGAGATATCTGATCAATATTTTTTCTACGACAAACACCAAGTGAACTTACTATAGATAGTAACTCTTCCTATGGTAACTCACTGGTAACTCACTCAACTCTTCCTATGGTTCACTTGAATAGCGAACATCACACAACTACTCAACGTGTACAACAAAGGAAGCATAAAAAGCCTAAATTCGATCGAAGATCATATGGAAAAAAACTCTGAAAATGCAATATATATATATATATATATATAGGAGTTCCAGAGTATTTTTTTATTACCATCGATAGATGCATATGCATCAATAAAATTGAGCGAGTTTGATACCGATAGCCTAGCTCAACTCAGGCCCGATGTGCTGCCATCAATAAGCGAACGGCCTAATAAGCCCTGTCGGAAAAAGATGAGAGATCGCTCTTCTTATGCATACATTGTTCGATCAGCAGTGCAACGAGGAATAGATGAATATTTTCATGCCAGATTGGCTTCAGCAGTTGGGTTGTCTATTTTTTTTTCGTCTTTCGAGTGCAACATCAAAGAACAGGAGGATAGCTGTGTGTTCCTTGGCGGCAAAGATGAGAGCACCTACCTTGACGACACCTGTATATGGGCTGTCGCTGTTTCGTAGAGGAGTTAGCACATCGAACGATCGGGGGGTCACCAAAGCTCAGCGTTCGCCGTCTACGTTTCTGTGCGAATTTCGTCGGAAATTTGCCTTCTCATTATTTCTTCACAATGCGGCGTATACGGACTCGAGTCCCAAAAAACGGCAAGCGTAGCTGATTCAGCGGGCGGACAACGTCGCCGGGCACACACAGAGCGTCAAAATTCCCAACCTTATAAGCTGGGACTTTTGGCAGCCTATTAAGCTGGCGAGGCGAGGTTAAGAGCTGAGGCTTGTCAGATAGGGGAACAGCTGAGGGTCAGCTCGAAATACAGTTTATTAAGCTGGCGAATATTCGAAAGTTTGTTTAGCCCCGGAGGGGTCCTAGAAAGACGAATTGCACACTACCGACAGAAAAGAGAAGTGAACAAGATACACGAATTAAGGCTAAAGTTTAAATCATAATAACTTCTTATGATAATTAAATTTGAACAGCCAAATGGCCAAGCAGTCAACATCCGCCGTGACGTCTGTCCTAGAGATTTCATTTGTCATTGAATACTATTCGTGAATTGAATTCGATTACCAATTGCCTCTGTTGACGCCAAGGGGGATGTACATACATGTATAGCACAGATGGCATTGACTTCTCATATTGTTAGATATGAGAAAAACGGTCTATCATATTGTAGATGATGAAAATTATTACAAATCTAAATGAAATCATCATTTGTGTGCACTTCAGGCGTGCCATGTGTGGTTTCATAAATTCGATCACACGATATCACACAATATATTTTTGTCATTTTGAATTTCGATTTCATTGCTCAGATAGTGAATCACGCATGCATTGAAGCGATCTCCACGTTCTCCGAACCTGTCAAATCTTCCACGTCGCGATGGGCAGCCCTTATATATGGGGAACCTGGGTTGTTGATTTCGTTTGGCCTTCTTATTTTTTTATGCCCACAGATATGATAGGGCAGTGGCCGACGTCGCCGATATTGTCGATTGTACCTACCACATACATGGTATTGTTGTTACTTTTTTTGGATGTCAACATCGGCGTGCACGATCGCAGCACCGATGTTCGTCAGGGGTTTGCCTAAATATTTCTGCGATGGATGCAGAGAACAGCTTTCCTCGTAGGTGGCCAACTGCGTAGCTCTGGATAGCCGCGATGTGGCACCTCAACAAGATGTATCAAATGGGGTATTGATTCCGAGACAAATCCTCCACCCTAAGGGCAAGCTATACCTTGATAGCTATCCAATGTCTAGTGAACTTAATGAATCTCATACTTCATTCAGTTATGATTTTTCTTTACTTATTATAGCTAACCTGGACACAACGAAATTCATCGCGATGATTTCCCAAACTCGTGGTTCTGGTGAAAGCCTCTATATCAGCATTTCATCTTGAAATCTATATCACCTAATGCCTACTGCGGCAGATGTAAGGGATGTTCTAAGCCACAAACGCGCAAGCGACTATCGCCTTCGTCAGGCATATACCTGGATGATGAAGAGTGATGGGTTTCAGCGGCTCGCGAATGTAGTCAATCACGCACGACGCCGCGATTGGTTCGTATGTCCGCTTATAGCGACTCGCGCAACGGTACTTCAAATATATCGAAGAAGACACACTAGGCTCACTGGCTATCACCTATCGAAATGGACTATGCTAGCTGCAAGTCGAGGCGGCGCCATCTGCGATCAATCGGCGCCCCTCTTGTCAAGCAAAAGTGGGTGTCGGCTTCAAAAAAAGAGCCGATTCCGATTAAGTATATCACTATGACTATCATTGACAACTCTACCTTGCGCCGAACTGGCAATCTTTGATACAACACTCGATCTCCTGGACGTATACATAGGTGCGCAGAACACCACCAATATGTATAATGTATGATATCATACCCTTGTACAGCATGAGGGGTCTCCCGTCCAGAAAGCCCTCGGAGAGGTTCGCAGGCGCGCATCTCCTTTTTTGAGACGGCGCATAAGTGGTGCCCTTCTGACTGTTTGACACTGTTCGCGTAGAGCTCTGGCATCTTAGGTACTGTAGTGATACACGCTATAAACATAATAATATACTTTATGCATCGAGCGCTGTTTGCGCCACAGCCACTGGCTGTGGGAGACCATTGCAATCGTAGTCAGCGGCAGCGACTCTTTGGCTAGTTTCGACAACGGGATGGCTGTCTGTCATTTATTAGGTATGTGATTACGACACTACGCGGTAGGGCTTGATTCCCCACCGTTGCACATTTGCATAGCTCGTATCTTGCGCAGCTCCTCAGCCGACGTGCAGCCAGCTGTTGAAATACGCCGCTCGAGAAGTTATATGGTTGGTTAAATCTACGAAAACGGGAACACTTTGATTTCGAATAGAATTTCGTGGCCCTAACCATGACGCGTATCCGAGCCTCGTTGTGGTTTTTCCAGTTACAATAGATGGTTGCGCTAGAACGAGGTCGGCGGAAGATGATGTGGAGCCTGAGAACTCATTTGTAGAACTCAACAGGGCAGTATGCAGTATGCGGAATTCCTGGTGGCGTCAATTAGCGATGAATAAGTTGGCCGAAAAGGAGATGAAGCAGGAGTGATCTTTCTGATGATTTGACAAAGTAAATATACATATATATATGAACTGAATAATTTCTCCATATATATATATATATATATATATATACGGAAAATGAACTGAAGAATTTCTCAATTCTCCTAATATTCTATTCCATTTATTTATCGTAACAGTAATGAGCTGAGTATCATGAATAAGTGAAAAAAACGGCTTTTTCGTTGATTTTGAAATCAAGGCCATTCATTTATTTTAGCTTACTCAATAAATTAGTGCTTCCTGTTCTCCAACAGAAAAACAAATCCTTTTCACTAACAGAACAGTAGTAGTGTGTAAGCTTTCAGGCGTTATTTTCATTTCATTTTTAACTGTTTTCATATAAATTACTGTACACATGCTGGCAACATTTGGATACACGGTCACATTTTTGATCAAATGAGCAAATCTAATTACATCATTTTGACAAGACAATATTGGTGATATCCGCAGAGCAGGCTATTGTTAACAACGAGGCAAAAAATATATGCACCACCGCAGCATCGAGCAACAGGAGTAATACGAGCTGTTTTATTTTTATTGTACAATTCCTATTGTCTTGATACTTCTGGACGAAGTATAAACACAGTTATTGTACGTTCGATCTGGCCAACCGAACTTGTATGTGTTGTCTCTGATATTCTCATTGTTGTTCGACTACTAAACACTGAGCATATATCGGTACGCAAGGTGTAATACACGCTTATTTTTAGTGTTATACTGAAGTTGGCATCATCGCCAGCCGTAAGGTCCAGCCAGCTAATAGTATCGAGTCAGGTTATCTTAGCGCGTGTCATTCGGCGCCACAAGACGCAACTGATGTTCAATTTCGTTGTATGGCACCATCACAGCGCTATTTTAGGCATGCGCTTATAGGTCGTTTCTGCTTGTAAAAACATAAAATACCAATAGTTATGCAAAAAAATAATTTCTTGTTATATATATATATATATATATATATATATATATATATATATATATATATATATATATATATATATATATATACATATATCTATATACTTAATACGTGAAATGTTTGGAGTGGTCGAAATCATTTACACCGTGTGAACGACTGGACACAAGTTTACTAACTATTTTAAATAATTGCTAGTTGTGTGTTATCTACATATATACAGAACAACTAATGATTGTCTATTAGGATAGACCCGCAGCGGCTGTTCATCCACTCAAAGTGATTTGCCTATAAATACACTTATTTATATTCGTATCGGCTAGAGGCAGTCTGTGCCGAGTGTAACAATTCGATCGAATATCGATTGTAGATAACGTATTAACATGGGCAACTAATCGATATACGATATGTTCCCATGTCTTGACTCTTCATTTTCATCTTCAAAGCATCTCACGCCTTTGTTAACCGGCACAGGTCGCATCGGCTCCATAATTACTGATTTCAGCCTAAGAATCGCAGGGGGGGAGGCTTCCCTCCTACGAAGGAGTTCACACACACACACACACACACACATCTGTGTCAGGAGAATCGATA
This sequence comes from Stratiolaelaps scimitus, assembly GCA_019614645.1. NCBI lineage: Eukaryota > Metazoa > Arthropoda > Arachnida > Mesostigmata > Laelapidae > Stratiolaelaps > Stratiolaelaps scimitus. Next base: position 16,592,480 of record JABWDB010000005.1, read on the forward strand.
ACCGAAACGCAATGTTACGGGTAGGCGCCGTCTAGAGTTTCAAGCCAGCACTCAGCGGCCACAACGACCACTGCCGCTTCGGACTAGAATTGAATGCTTGCCGCCATTGAGCGGATTCATTGTACATTGTTATGCTACACATTCGCGTTCAATGGTGCATGTTGTGCAAGAGCGGACGCTCGCAGCAGAAATGACAGCGACAATACACAGTTTGCGTATACAGAATACGACCCTACGCGATATGGTGATAGTGGTGATGGACATGTCGAACAAATTGCTGACTTCCATGCCGACCTTTTGACGGTAGGCTCGTCTCCTCGTCAAAAGGGCACTTGAGCACGAACTTTTCGCGGACTCGGCCACAATCCTGGGTTCGGTCGGGCTTCTCTCGCGCGACGTCGGCTCGCTCAGTTTTCTCAGCAAGCTGACGTCGTCGCCGGCTATGATGCTGCCTACGTGAGCTTACGTGGTGCTGACCCTTGCCGTGTGCTGAATACGGTGAGCCTCCCTTCAATATGCTTCCCAGATGGCCTCCCACCTGCGCGTGTTCAACGACAGCTGCCGTAGACGCTGCGTCAATACCGCTGTTTACAGCCGTCGTCGCTGCGAGGGGCGGTGCGCCTACGGTTGCGTAAACCGCATGGCTAGTCACCCGAGGCGTAGGTGAGCTGCCACTGATTGGAGAAACATAAGCGCCAATGCTTTGGCCATGATGATGGTTACGGTGAGTATGAGCTCCGTTGTACGTGAATGTCAATGGGGTAGAGATAGGTACAGAATGCCGTTGACGTAACGCTTCTGAGGTGGGCACCTTCTTTGCCGTCCGCGTCTGGGCATTTCCCGAATGCGAGTGATGGTTGCACTTTTGAGAGCTCCTCAAATCGGTCATCTGCTGATGCTGATGCTGTTGCTGCTGCTGTAAGCGATAAGAAGAGACATCGCAAAATAAAACATGTTATTGATATCGTTCTGTATGCCCTGACAAAAAATGAGCGTGCAAATGCCAACGCAAAGCTGTCAAGCCAAACGAGAGACGTACCGAATGCATTCGAGGTATCGTTGAAGATTGATTACCTGAACCAAAACATCGGCCGTGATTGTTTCCTCAATGCAACACTACTGTTTGTCACTATTTGCGAGCGTTTAGTGTGGTTTGTAGACGGCTAGCCAGCCTGTCTACACTTAACCGATCTCAGCGTCGGCTAAACATAATCGCTAACCAGTGTTGCGTCCGCTCCTCAGCATGCAACGTTTACAGCAACCTGGTTGTCGAAAACGATCTATGCACGACGTCGGAATATATTTTTCTCTCTCTCTCTCTCTCTCGATTGTCAGCCAACGGCAAACGCGACCAACAACAACATTTCTCCGCAATAGCTCGTATATGAAACATAGCTCAGTCCTACTGACGACAATAATTTTGTGCGTCTTCGACGATGAGCGCGTCGCCGAATTTCATCATGCGTACAACTCAACGGACCTTTATCGTTTCATACAGCAATTGTTCCTCATCGAAAGCCACGCGAATCGATGACCGATGTTGGGCTCTGACGATTTCGTTTGCGATCATCTCATTCACAGTCAGCGATCTATCGTCGAGTTCAAGTTTCACCCGTATCCGCCGTGCACCTCCCCGTGGTAGATCGATCTTGGAACCGATCCGCTCGTAGATGGACCGTACCAGGCCAGCGATATCCTGCAAAAGCACAGTTCAGTCAGTATAGTCAGTTTTGTACTAATCTAAAGCGAATTTGATCTTACTAGCTAATTCCACTAGAGAGCTACCCTCTAAACGACTGATACGGAAATTTTGACAGGATCGGCATATCAATAGTATTCGGTGCAAAGCATCCAGTCAATGATTGAAATGGTTGTCGTTGTTGGTGTTCTTGCAGAATGCGCATAGCCGCACAGGAAGTGCCGTCATGGAGGATGTCGATATTCGAGGATATCTTTCCAGTGGACTCACTGGTCTGCTTGTGTAGGATCGCAGTTGCTTGAATGCTGGGAGAACTTAAGGATATTAATAGCACACTGCCTATTTGTGTTCCTAAATATGACAGAGGTGGCGACCATGCCAACGATAATGCTGGCTCATTAATATAATAGCTATTCCAGAGCTATTATATTAATCGAAGAACCGCCTTTCGTGAACACGAACGAGATTGTGTTTATGGTGATCGTAAACTTGCCCAGTACAGCAGATGTACGTACACTAGAGACGACATAAGCATGTCAACGTCATATCGATCGGCATAAACATATAACAATTTACAACCAATTTGAGGCAAGATCAAAGGAGCCATTAGGAATGAGGTCGATAGTGTGGCCATGGTATTAGTACCGACGTCTGTATATAGGATCATACGTTTACGATTCATATACTGAGACAAATTCGAAAAGGCGAGCTTCTTCTTCTCGGCCTCGAAGCTATTGCTAGCGATCGATAACACAGCAGGATTGCAATGTTAGATTTCAATTAATATTGACCAATATGAATTGGTTCAACTGCTTCTGACGTTGAGCTGAACTTCGCCATCGCGTCCTTCTCGACTGCTCACGTAACACCGACATCACCCCTCTCCCTGAGATCCGATCGTCTTTGAGATGGATAACTAGCTGCTGTTCAGAGATTTGTTAGACGGCTAAGGAATGCGCACCCATTGTGCTACCCGGCCAACATCGCTCGTCTGCGGCGCGTTCAATCAATCGCATGTTGTCGAGATAAAACATTCTTCAATATGCTACAATCCGTTCGTGTAATCTTTCGAAATACAGGTCAAGTTTCACCTCAGCCGAAGCTATCATCGGCTGAGATCGATAATACAGGTAGATAGGATTCTAGTGGAGCTCATCGGCAAAAGTCCACATCGTCGCATTGGAAGATTAGAAAGCGCGTTATCATTTGACAACATCGCTTTTGTCGTAATGAGTGCTAGGGTACGCTGCTGGAGCAAGATACCAGCTAATGTAAGCTAATTCTGCGGAGCTGAAACGGCCTTCGTTTCTTGGTACCTCGTAGGTCTTTGCTGTCCGCTGGATCGATAAGGCGGTATAGAGAGATGCTTGTCGTTGTCTGATGAGCCGACGTGTTCCGGGCTCCGTTGTTCTGGCTCCCTGTGATGGATACGATGAATTTTTCGACGATCTCATCGAACTAGGACAGGGCTCTATCGACATTTCGTGGGGTGGCCGACATATTTCTATCTAATAATAACTAGTAGAATCGTGGTTTTCGTTATAGATGAGAGTGACAGTGGCAACAGACTTTCGATTCGACATTAAAAAAATAGCGATAGTCCTGAGCAAAGATGAGCTTGTACATGTTCAAACGCGCAATCGGTCTCAGAGAGATGGGTACTGGTATTGCAACTATTGTTGGCAGGCAACTGTCTGGAACGAACGGTACAGAGAAGATAGGCGACATTTTGAAGGCATTGCGTCATCAGCATTTTCCTGATCAGCTACGGCAGGACTTCATTTCGGGAGGATGTGAACATCAACACGTTAGGTTCACAGTATACAATGAGTCCTGATACAATACTACGGGGCCAGGACAGTCAGGCAACGTTTGCATTGGCACTAAAAGACTAGAACGTGCCGTCTAATTCCCAACCGCCTTCATGAATGCGAAACACTCCGCCGGCGTTACTCTCGAGAATCATATACCCAACTGTTCTTCGCATCGTTTCCACATTGCTACAAACATCAAGTTCGAGGTGTACAACCGACCAAACATTGTCTTCACCGTCAGTACGACAAACCCGGGCAAAAAAGTCCGACGCCCTGGACTGAACATCTCTATTGTAAGCGCACGTGTGGTGTACACGTTTGCAAGACGCAGCAAAGCACGCTAGCCTTTCTCGACAACTTAAATGGCAGGTTTTTTTGTCGTTTCTCTTTTTTATTTCTTTGCCAACCCGACCCAGCAGCAGTAACCGGCACCACCACCGCCGCCGAAGCCAGCGAAATTTCCCCATAATTTCGTGGGTCGCCCGTCGGGATGCCGAGGGGCACCTTCCGAGTAGCTGCTTCGCCATCGTCCGCCTCAGAAAAATCCCCGCAAAGCCAGCAGGCGATCAGGCCGCCCCGGCGGCCGCGACTGCTTGGTTATGAGCTGGACCGCGCGGTTAGTGCGACCGGCCTCTTTCCTTTAGCTAGCTGCATCAGCCGTCTTTACGTTCGCTGCTAGGTAACTTGCTCTTCATCTTCTCTTCAGAGTTCTCGAGAGTGCGTTCGCCCGCTCGCTAGCTCGCGTCTGATGCGGCGGCGGCGGCTGCTGCCGCATCGCCAACAGGCTTACACGTCTTATGTCTGTCTTTGCCGGCCTCAGGCAGCGGCCGGCGGCGTTTGCCGTTTGAAGTGTCGTCCGTCCATCGATGCGTCCTTCTCTCTTGGTTTTCGTGGCTCGGACCCGCGTTATTGCTGCTGCTGCTGCAGCAGCAGCTACTCCCCTCTTCTGCTGCTGTTGCTGTTCTGCTGTTAAGCGGTGAAGCGATCGACCGGTTTCTATGGTGCGACCTACGGTGGCGAACGGTGCTGATGACCGTGCAGGCCGCGCACGAAGCACAGTTAAAACAGGGAAGGCAGGAAGAGGGGGGAAGAAAGAAAGTACAGAATAGTCAGCTAGCCATGCCTATCTGGCTCTCTATGAGTAGCCCGTCTCCAAAGTCGTCTCCATCCACTCGCTTGCCAGTGAGTGCCGCCACCCGGAGAAGAGAAACAGCAACGGGCAGAGAAGCGGCGGCGGCGGCGGTGGCGGCGGCGGCGGTGGCGGCTGCGACAGGGCCAGAAACATCGAGCACCGTCACCACCGTTACTAGTAGTGGTGATTGTAATGACCACGCTGCCGTCGCCGCCGCCGACCCGACAGCATCAGCAACTATTGTAGCTATCGGCGTTCATGACGGCTGCAGCCGCATCAACATCACCGGGCGATGCCGGCAACCGCCGACGTCAACAACAACGACAACAACAACAACATCATCATCATCGCCATCAATAGCGACAACGACAACGATTCAGCATCGCTGCCGAGTCGACAGAACGAGACCGACATCTCGCGCGCGGCACCCTCAAAAGCAACCTTTGAGCGTCCGCCAGTCAACCGCACCGCGCCGCGCCGGTGTTCATCAAAGCACCGTCCGCCTGAAGCGACTGCCACCAAGTAGCGAGGAGCAGGAGCGGCTGCGGCTGAGGCGGCGGCGGCCACCGACTGGTTGTGGCTACTGCTCTCTGTGATGGTCCATACATCGAATTGTTGCATCGAGTCGATCCCGCTGCCGCCGATGGGGGCTATAGAGGCCGTGATAGCCCGTGCGAACGTCGCGAACGCATCGCACTAGCGCAGCGACGGTGCGCGCAAAGCCGCTAATGCCGTTGATATTTAGGACGGTTTTTGTACACGTTGACCGGTCGCTCGCTATGGTCTATGGTCGTCCCGTAGAAGTAATCGGAGGATGACGACGACGTCATCCTCGTCATAGCTGTCATGCTCTCGATCTCTGACAGCGGCGGCGGCGGCAGCAGCGCTGACCACGGTGGCTGCACACTAAGATATCTCAATGAGAGACCACGCTGGATATTCTAGGCAAGGCTCAATACGTGAGCAATGAATAGCAATGTGTTCCATTGACCGGGGCCGGAGGAGTGCCAGTGGACTTACCCCGGTAAACAGATCCGATGCTGGCGTGCAGTCAAGACCCACAACCTCGGTGAGCAACCAAGACATAGAGAGAAGATGCTCATCTGATAGGAGGTGGAATGTAGTCACTTGCGCTCACGGCCGGTTTGTATCGGCCCGCCCGTAGAGCGTGTACAGGTTAGTCCACCGTGTGGGTCGGTTTGGCAGATGTGCGCGACGCGAAAGGCGCGAAGCTAACAGGCTATCGTCAACGCTAGACAAGCAGCCGAGAGGAACCAGACGGCGGCGACAATCTCGAAGGGAAACAACGTCAGGGTCTCATCATTTACTGGACGATGTAAACACCTCTTCATCTATTCTCGTTGACCGAACGAGGATATGATATTCCCATCAAACATACCCATTACCCGCGGTGTAATGCAATACGCATCACATTAGCGCGACTGATAAAGCTGCATAAAATATAGACTCAGGAATGTCACCCCTATGCATAACGGCAGCATACATGAGATATCAAATCTCATTTTAGCTTTGGTTACGGTTGGAAGAAGCCGAAGCAAAGACATCATTTGATTTATGAAATGAGTATTTGTTAAGAAATACGGTCGCCAACTCGGCATCTGCGTCGATTGGACCAACGCTGTTTCACATTACAACAATTCGTAAATGAAGTGAATACGTACCTCTATCTTAAAAACTACATATATATATATATGTAGTATATGTAGTGTATATATTACTACAGAATGGTTAGTGGGATACACATATATATATACATATCTATATATATATGCATCCCACTAACCATTCTGTAGTAAACTACATGTCAGTTTAAAAGTAACTCACATCTTTAGTGGCCCTTCCATGTCCATTGAGGTCGTATAGCGTAAAGTCAAACTCTTGTAGATTCTTCTTCGACGGCGTCGATGACGACGACGACGACCACCGATTTGTCGTGGCCGCCGCCGCAGCCGTAGCAGCGCCGTTATTGTGCCCTGCTGTATTGTGCCCTCTGGTAGTGTGGTCGCCGCAATAGTGCTGTTGGTTTCCGTTGTGGGAGGCGATTGTCGTTGAATGATGATGCGTCGGCTGCCACTGCTGCTGCTGCGCCTGCTCGCAGGATGTGGGTTCTGCTCGAAGCGGCGGCGAAGTCTCTTTGAAGGGCATTTGGCGGTACAGCTCTTCTAGCGGCTGCCGCTGTTGATCCCGCTTGTTTATAGGCGACATGATCGGAAGGAACTCCTCCGAACAGCTCTCCACCTGCAGACGTGTATGAGGTGTTACAAGCGATGTTAGACGTTGTTATTGTTGTTGTTATTATTGGCGTTGTTGTTGTCTATGGCTGTCGTCTATATGGCTGGAATCGTTTGACCGATGTGAGAGGACGCTCGGCCGCGCGTTTATTTCTATTGACTCTGGCAACATGGTGTGCCGCCGAGTCTCCGTGCGCGGGCAGCCACCGCTGTCACAGATAACGACGCGATAATGGTGACGGTGTAAATTCAACGTATTGATCCGAAATGTCTCCGAGTGCCGCGTGGAAAGGCTGACGATAGAAGGATGATGCCGGCAGCATCCACCTCCTGCTGTCTGTTTATATTAGAGAATAATAATAGTAATAAGGATAATAATCAAATAATTGTGCAGCGAGCATTCATACGACAAAAAAGTATACTACATTCGTAAGTGAATCGCGCCGCTGCTACTGCTGCTGGAACCATCACCACCGGCGCTGCTATGTCACTTTATATGTAAATCTTGATGAAGTCTCTGTTTCGATTATGTCCGATCTATTCATCAATATCGTGGTTCAATCAAAACACTGATGATAGTGTCGTCTTTTTTTTTCGCTAAATAGTTTTGACTGCTGAATTTTGCTTTCACAGGCCACAACTGCATATCCGTGCGTTCGTGCAGTGGTCGCTGCACGAGAGGCCGTGCGAGTACTGTTTAGCTTGTCATGTTTTAGGTAGTATATGTACATATATATATATATATATATATATATATATATATATATGAGTGTGTATTAATTGTGCTAACAAAATTTCGAGTTGCAGACGAAGGGGTTAAAACCCAATTTCGGGCGAAGATGATGATGAGTTATAACTTGCGACAATGCGAGGGGAGGAAGTACGTATTTTTCTTTGGAAGAAAATAGTCCTGCCCGTATCGACAGTCGAAATCGACAACGCTGCCTAGGGAACGGTTGGAGAAGCACCACTCTCAAATCGAAAGTGGCATAGCAGTCGTCTGAGGCGCCGATGCGGTAGCTGTTCTGATGCAGCAGCCAGGCAAACTAGTCGACGAAGTAGACAGTAACAACGCTGCGAAGCTGCTGAGAACGTAGAGGTACACACATGATTCGTAGTTCGTTGAGTACATCGATTTGACGATATCCTATCGTTTCGTTGGCTATCATTTCGTCTCAACAGGAGAAAATCTAGATGTACTCTCTTTCAAATTCAGCTCATGGCACGCATAGCGCAAGGAAATACGGTTGCGAATACGGCCACATTTCACTATAAACAAAGAGAGATGAGCGATAAAAAGCAACCTACCAGAGTCGTGTGCTTACTGATGTGAAGCTTGGCCAACAGCTTGTGGCAGAGGGCGTTCATGATTTAGCCGTCGGCGATCTGCTCAGAGATCGGCTACGAACACAGAGAACACAGAGAGGTCTTTCAGCGGGGTTTCTTCAGGTACTAATATGTATTATCCAACTATGGTAGCACTTGTAGTCACACGTCGATCGTTGTCCACTAACTAGAAAATGGCGTAATCCATTCGTTGTAATGTTTCACTTTTCCAATGCGGTGCTGTCGGCACGAGACAGGCCTCTGCGGTATCACATCACAAAAAATCGTAGCGCACGACGTATTAATTTGGGCCAAGGGTTGCCCTCTCGTACGCTCTGTTGTTGTTGGCTCCGATCTCTGAGGGCTAGCAACTGAGAACCAGGGTGGCGCGTCTGACAACCCGTGGACTGGTGTTCACCGTCGACAGCCAAGTCGCATGAAAACGCTATCTAAAACACTTTTTCGAGACTTTAACACGAGTCTACAGCCACACGGCCAGACGTACACTGTTCGTACAGGCGGAGCAAACGAGTCGTTCTGTTGAACGATCGATCGGTGGGTCGCTGAAACTTTGTTTCAACCTCTGCCTATTCGCGCTTCTACCTTTATCGGCATATAGCAGAATGAATGCCGGGCATTAAGGGGAACGCGCCGGGTGGGAGAGGGGACGAAGGGTGTTTCTTGCCGAGATCGCCGAGAGGAGGTACCGGCGACTGGTACAGTGGAGCAAGACAGGCAACGATCCTATTGCTAATGTTGTTGTGGCTGGTGTCGCTGCTGGCGTCGGTGCTCTTGCCCAAGAGAGAGGCGCCTAGTGGCGATAGCCGCCTTCAACGGCATCTCGGTGCCAGAGACAGGTGGGCGGCTGGAGTTAGTTGTATAGTAGCTGCGGTGTTGAGCGAACGAAGCTGAAACGGACCACCGTATCAAGTGATCGCATCAGTAGAGGATCACGAGCGAGCACTGGCTTGAGCGGGGCCAACATTCGGCTGGGGCTGAAGATTCCGATCGCCGGCGGCTGGTGTCAACCGAGCGCCGATGGTAGCCACTGTTGCTGGCTGCTACAGTCTGTTGTTAGTTGTGCCTCAATAGCGGCGTAGTAGGTATCCGTCTTTGTCGGATAAAGAGAAGCTTCGACTGTCTCTGGAGGGGGGGTATGGTTCTGTGGCGGCGGTTACTTGATGCTGATGTTTTCTGAGACGCGAGGGGGGCTTTTGCTCTTGCTACTGAACGGAGCAGCGACTCGGCGGATGGCAGCCGAAGCGTTCCGATCGCAGAAGAAGACGAAATGTGTTCAAGTTCAGGACGGACAACACAAGAAATATTCGCTACTCACCAGTCCGCACCTACACAGTCTGCCCTCGAAGACGACACTGGCACATATATATATATATATATATATATATATATTTATATATATAGATACATATATATATATACTTGGCGCGGGCCTTTTTAGGTCCGCGCATCATACAACAATCACAAGCGATTGTCCACTAGTACCCAGTGATCGCAGCGGTGGAGGCGAGCTAACAAGCAGACTAACAAAGCGGTCAAGCACAATTGGGCAATGCGAATACCCATGCATCATAATGCAACAGACTATACGCACTGATACACGCTACCTTCCGTAGCAGCAGAGTTAAGGGAAGCACACATTGATATAAAAGTCGGGAGGAAAGAGAGAGAGAGAGAGATCGAAATAGTACATTCGTGCCATGTGATACTGAACCCGCGGCGAAACCACCGCATGAGAGAGCAGTAACAACTCGGCTTGCAGCGAGAAGTGGAATGTTTGCAGAGAATGAGGCATTCGGCTGCAAAGGCGGCGGACGATGGATCACAACCGTTCGGCCGTAGACCACATTTCATGTAGGGATAACGAATAAACGAGAGAGAGAGAGAGCACAATGGATTACGGAGGTGGGGGGGGGGGGAGGGATACCTAAAGGTGCATTGATTTAATGGCGCATCGATGTAGAATTGATGAAATGTCAATGGTCGCTTGGGGTGAGCACGCTACCGAGCATAGGGAGCTGCACTGCCTACGTGTGGATCTGTACTCTATGGGACACGACACCGAGATGGTCATCCGAAAGATTGCTTATATTGAAACGATAAGGTAAATCATGGGGCGATCAGACTGTTTGGGCCACCGCCGCTAAATTTGACTGCGTCTCATCTCTCTCTCTCTCTGACTCCATATGGAGATAGGGAAGACATACGTACAGTTGTATAGTTTTAGCTCAGATGTAGCTCAATGGCCGATCGTTAGTATTTGTATCTTGTTTCTCTACTTGAGTCGTGTCAATCCTCCAGTTTCAATGATCTCGTATTCACAAACATAGAATTATGATCGGCGAAAAAAAAGCCGTACACACTTCGCGGGCGACTCAAATGGCTCAAAGAGCTTGAAAAGCTTCGCTGCTGATTCATTGAATGGTGCACGCGTCCCCGTTGCCTCAGCCCGATCGAAGCTCGTCAAAGATCTCCACCTCATAGAATAACTTGGCTAACCGGCACCGAGATCAAACGTGTGCCATATTAATGCGCAAGACGTGCACGAAGAATGTTCGATCATAAGTTGCCATTGGTCTTCTCCCGATCGCCTCTCCTGTGACAGCGTCACTCTTCGTGAGACGATATTCAGCGACATATATCTCTGTTGCTGCTAATGCTGCTGCTGCTGTTGCCGGCGCACTTTCATCTCACGGCATTGTGGCGAAATTCAAGTAACATCTGCATATCGCGGTACTAGAATAGAGGCCGCAGCCGAGCGAGCGGGCGGCACTTCCATTTGCTGTGCAGATGACGCCCTGACAGCGGACAAGGCAGAACCTTCACTTGGACCACCCTAGTTCATGCACAGGCGGCAGCAGCAGAAGCTGTCGCAGCCGCTGCGGACGAAGACGGTTTTCTGCAAAGAGCCTGCGCGCCGCCTTGGGTTGGAAATCTCCCGGTAGGCTGTTTTCATGTTTGCCGCTCAGGTACTTCTTCTATATCCATTGGCGCTCTATTGCTGTTCTCTTTGTTCGGGCGGTGACGATGAGATCGCGGATGTCTTGAGACGTTTCTATATCCACTAGAGGGCGTCGTACGCGCGTCGAACAGCGCTGTGCGATGAATATCCATACGACAGAAGATGGATATTTAAACATTAAGCAAGTGAACTTAGCCGTCGGATCATGAAGACTCTGAGGTTTGTTGCCATGCGAACGAGGAGGACATGTCCTACTTCGTAGTCATTTCAGGGATCCGTAGTGGCTGCACGCCGCACTGGAGATCCTAAAACAGCCTGCTCTTCCGCAAGTCGTCGACGTATCTTGAGCGACAGTCTTTAGTTCCTTCGACGAAAGCGCCCTCTGTTCTCTTCGCGATCGTTTCCTGGCAGCGCAGCTTGCTTCCTGCACTTACGCGGTGAAGTCCGATATCGAATCCTTTCAAGCAGAAGCAACGCACCGCTGCCCAGCGAGCTCGAGTCGCTCTTGGTGCTTGTACTTCGTAGTCTCGCACCATAGTATAGAGATCAGGGTATCCATCCGGCCATTCCATGGCCAGTACGCATTCTGTTGCGATGGTCCTGCGATGTCCTAACCGCCCCACCCCGTCTCGTCTCGTCCTGTTTTCGTCTCTCTGTCTATCTATCTATCTTTTGCCTATTCCCTGCTCTTCTTTCTTCATGAGCCGCCTTTATTCTCTGCCGCCATGGCCGCCGCAGCGGCCGTCATCAACGCCGCCACCTCAACTACAACTCCGCTACAAGTGCCGCCTCACACCGGGTCTAATAACGCCGATGCTGCTGCTGTTGCTTGTCGGCTCGATATGAAACCAAGCACAGCTTTGAAACCACGCGGTCTACCGCTCCTGTGTTCGACTGCAAAGTCGATCCGGTCAACCAGTCAGCCGGCCAGCCTTCCGATGCTGCCGATGTTGAATCCAGCTCGCGTGCGCTTGGTTCAGCTAGAAGCTGAAGAAGAAGAAGAAAACGCAGGATCAGAGCTCAGAGAGGCACAACCGAATCCGACTCGCCTTCTCCGGGCTCAGCTCTGAGCCGGTGTACATGGGGTGTACATGTAATGCGGCGCAGAGCGGCATTCCCTTCGAATCTTCTCTTCTTCTGCTTCTGCTGCTGATCTGATGCGACAATCCCCCTGATACTTTCGGCCGATTCGGCCGTCCGAAAGTGCCCCTTCTGTCGAGCGATGGACCGACCGACCGACCGTCGGCGGGCGGGCGGACGGCCAGGAAGGCAGGCAACTCCGGACGTAGAGTCTCAAGGCTCCTCTCCTTTTTCTAGTGGCATCAACGATAGCATCAGCCTTACTTGTAGTAGTTGATGCGGCTGCTGGTGAATGCTTCGTGAGACGCCGGTAGGTATCGCCAATACGCCAATAGCATGTGCCGGCCCATAGGTCGGCCTCAGCTTCTACGGCACCGCCGCGACAAAGACGCGGCGTTGGTCTTTGGTGTCGCCGGCAGCGCGAGTTCCCCACCACCACGGGCTGGCTTGCCGGACCTTTCACACATAGATTTACCGGTTAGCGAGCCCTATGCTGAGCCGGCTTACTACCACGCGAGCCGGTTAACTCTAGCGGGCACTCGCGAAGCGGGTATTACGGCGGTTTCGGTTGCGTCGCTTTGACGGTCCGTTCCGTCAATCTGCCGATCGGTCCGTGAGAGGGAACAACGCATCGAGGAAGCGGCTCCGTGCTATTTCGAGACCCTTTTCGCCAACACCGACAGCGGAGTCTCTCTCTCGCGCTCTCTCGCTCCCTCGCGCGCTTCGGCTGCGGACGCCACGTGTAGGCAACGAAACTATGAAGACCACGATGAAGCACGAAGGAAATACGAAGCACATTTGATTGAAGCAGGCCGTGCGGGCAGGTCGGCTCAGGCTTCGAACGAACTGTAAGCGAGCGATAACGGCAAGAACGACGGAGGCGACGCCGAAGACGATGACAACGAATTGAGAGCTGAGAAGGGAGGGCGAGCGTCGCCGCTGGCGAACCGAACGGCTCAAATGAGTACGACGATGAAGAGAAACCAAGCACCGATGAAGCCGAAAGGCGGCAGAGCCTAAAAACCGAGGTGATCTGGGCGTGGGCTGGGGGCATCCTCACGTATTATCATTATATGAGCACAGTTACAGAAGGGCAGAACGGTAGAAGACACGAGAAGCGCAACATTCGAACTGCAGAGCATCCGATGGCGGCGACAGTAACAGCAGCAGCAGCAGCAGCAACACAAAAGAAACATCTGAAGAGTAGATATGTAGCAGCGCCGGTAAGAGATGCGGCAATACTTGAAAAGCAATATTCAACAACAACAACAACGAGATGACGTGCGTCAAGAACACTGGGCAACTTTGGCGACGACGCGCGGGTCGCAAAAAAAGAGGGCAACGATTGACAACGGGGCCGACTCGACACTCCGAGGGTGGTAATACGTCATTGACTATATTATAGGGAAACCGCAGCGTGAAGGGACGAGAAGGGGTCGGACATCCATCTAATTGCATGGATGGCTCATCTTGCTGATTGACATACCAATGGCGATTAATGTGCTGACAATATTGCAGCGCGAAGTGGGACGGGCTGGGGCATGATGGCGGAGACGTTGTAAACGGTGGGAGTAGGGGACATTCAACACCACTTACGGAAAGAAAAAGATGAATTTACTGTTAGATCTTCGGATTAAAAATAACATTGCTAACTACTGTATGTTTGAAAAAAAAAAAGGAAACATTCTGTCTAATATTGCGCTATTTCAAAATGTGGGCGTAAGCATCTCTTGAATTCTGTAGGGGAACGTGACTGGCGCTTGTTTTATTTATCAAACAATAGATCTGCACGGGCAAGAGTAAGTTGGCAGTAAAATCAACGGAGACCGCGCACGAATGATCAGATAAGCGTTCAGGTCAAGTTCATGCTTCTCAGCGGTGCCTGCTAATTTCGTCGTGCTTTTGAGATATTGGCACGGCCTAAATGGTTAGCAGTTGAACAGGCGAGTCATTTTCGACGACAATTCAGGCTTCATTGTACGAGTTTTAAAAATGGGATATACAAAAGAATAAATATTGGAATATATAGCGAATTCGGCCGACGCTACTACGCGACAACATATCCTGTGTGTATGTGTGTACGATGTAATGTGTAGCCACGTTCACACGAGAGAATCAGTTGCTGTGATATACTTCCTAGTCGAGTGTTTAACTAGTATAACAGCAATATAGTATAACGGTATAGAGTACAACAGTAATATCCAATGAGGCTTATGGCGATCTTTCTCAATTGTGTCGAAACTATCCAAGGTCATTCCAACGCCTCGGACAGGGTCGCACACATTTCGTAAAAATGTAAAAATGTACAAAAATCTGCTGGAAATTCAGTATCCGTTGCTAAGCTTTTCCTAAAAAAAAGGCCAGGTAGAGGTAGGCGATTAATAGCAGCGAAGCCGGTTTGGATGGGGACCCCTTCCCAATGAGGAATAGCCTATCGGATAGAAGCGGTGTACGTCAAGGATCATCACTGGGTTGGGACTACGTCACAGTCTCTACGTCCATGTGTTAGTTCGAGGGCATCACCCCGGAGGCCGCTTTGATGTTCAGCTCTGAGTAATTCGGTCGATTTGAGCAGATCTATCTGTTTGCCTTCTCCGAGCTCATTTGTGCTGGTATGGTTGCAAATAGCTGCTTGCTTTGATCTCGTATATTTCAACGAGGGTAGGTGGGAAATTGAGTGGGTTCCAGTTGGGTGTCTAGTTTCTAAAGCTAACTGGAAGGCAGTGCGTCGTTGACGATGTATTTGTGTCACTCTATACAGCCATAAGACATTTCATATATGAGAGCCAATAAGAGGTAAACTTCTTACCTCGATGCAGCAATCAGTTGGAAAATAACAACAAAAAATAGTAGATTAAAATAAATCCTAATATATTACAGCGAGTATCGCCTGTATGTCGAAACTGGTTTCAGTACGAGAAACATTAATGATTGCCACGAGTGACAGCAGCCGACGGTGAATTGTTGGATTTCTTGAATGAAAATGCGGCCCAATCAACATGAGAGCTTCCCTTATCTTGTCTGAACTTACTCGATGCGCCAAGAGTCGTCTTCGATAAGAATCGTAGAGTTTCCACGCCTGTTAAAAAGCCTGTATAAAAGCCTGTGTTCGAACGAGTTACTGCCTGTTGATGAAATGTGGAGCCGACATACGGCCACCCTTGGCCACAGTGAGAGGTCCGATCGCGTGTGAGATCGCGTTTCCGATTAGCGCCATCACTAGTCGCTCCAATGGCCGCCCAAGCCTTTTCAGAATTTCCTTCGTCGCCAGCGAATCTAGTAGACCTGCACTACTAACCCGCCGGCGATTCGTTCACTTAGAACAACAAGGGAAGTTAAGACGGAATTCGTAAAGCATGTATGCGAATCATGATGTGCATTGTATTTTCATATTGAATTGCTCTTCTGCATTGTATTGCATTGCATTGCCGATTAGCTGCGAGTAATGTATTGAAGGACACCTGTCCATACACAACAAGCGTTAGGAAAAATACAAGAAGGAACGCGGATTCGACATCAAACCAATGGCGATACCGTTGGCAATCGTCTCAGCGTAGGTATTTCGCTGCTTGCTCCGCAATAAACAAGAATTTTCAGGTAGATGAAAAATTGATATTCTTCGATAATGCCCAAGGCAAAATGGAGTGGTTAGACCACTCATCAGATTCATGGCCATAAAGTGTCAATGCTGTGCATTTGCTGGGATCAGCAATGGAAATGCCTCCTTCTGAGTTCATAAGAGAAGGGGCTCTCTTGTGGACTTCTAAAATCTGGCGAAACTGTCAACGCAGACCGTGATACAAGACCGAGAAATTGACAGGAAATGGCCCTGGAGGGGCAATGGACGACGTAAGGTGATATTGCAACATAACAAGTCTAGGGCCCTGTCGATTTAGCGATCTGTACAGTAACTGATCCTGGCTGGGAAATCTTGCCATACCCGCTGAATAGCCTTGACATTGCTTCATCAGGTGAAAACCTATTCGCCTCTATGGCGTACGATCTGCGGACCTCTGCTTCACGACGGAAGAAGAGGTCTGAAATGTATTTGATCCTTAGTGCGACCCAGCTCATTAAAACACAAGACAGTGCGGTAATAGCCAATTTCGGAACCGTTATTACTGCCTTTGGGGAGAGTCGTTAGCCTATATTCTAGCCTAACCCAACATAATTACATAATTTCTAGGCTAGCATATGAGTTGCTTGCATCCCTTAGATGCTTCGCAGTTTGAGACGAGGTGTGCCGAAATGCCCAATATATTTGCCATCTACGAGATGATATTGACACCGTTGCACAACTTGCATTGATGAGCACGTTTACTTGCCTATAAAACAATGCCGAAAGCAGTATTGCGGAAGCTAAATGTTGGTTGACAATCTGCCTAGGAAATTTACTTTTGGCTGATGCTATAGCACAGTATTTCACTAGCTTGATATCCAGATTAAGATTAAGAGCTATTTACTATTAGTGCTTTATTGCATACGGTCATCAGCTCAACGGGCCATAGGTAAAGCCTTCAGAGGAGCTAGTGATACAGGAGTGCTTTGAAACTCGTGTAGAAAACAGGTACGACTTGAAAGGTGGACTCCTTTTCGACCATTCATAATTAACCGTAACAGTACCGGAGCTCTTTCGAAACGATCGTTTCTAAGATTTGTTTAGCAAAAAAGTCTATTCTGCAAAATTGTCCCGTCTTTACCTTGGACTGCCCCTTTTGCGGTCACTCGCACCTTTGAAGAACGTCGGCCCGCACCTGACTTATCATACCTCGAATTAGAAAAGAAGCTAAAGCCTTCGTTAGTCTAGAGCTGATGCTCTAACTTTTGTCTAAATCCGGATCAGGATTAGCGGTTCCCTCATCTTCAAACGGATATGACTCGCACAGAGACGGATAGAAGGCTTTGATAGAAGAATCACCAGCACGCACGCAGAATGCCTCTTCCAATGAACAACCAAGTGAAATCAAGCACACCTGTTCCTCGTCTCTCGCTCCTCGATTCTCTCCTCGTAGATTTCGAGTGTGCACGTGTCAGCCAGTGTGAGCTTGCCTTCGCAAAATCCCGCAGCGTTGTACCGCGCTTGAAAACGCTTTGTAAAATGTGTTTTAAGTCGGACCGCCGCTTCATGCGGCTCAATACTTGCATGATCAGCATGTGTTCTGCAAAATACTTAGAGCGCGCGAATTAATTTCGACAAACTCGAATCACACATACATACACACACACACAGACATATGCTTGTATTCGATGAAACCGTGTCCACTACGCGAAATTTGTATGATTCAGTCCTTTTAAGCTAGCCGAGATCGACTGCTGGTAAGCTGGTGGGCTTTAATGCGACCGCATCATCTGCACAACAGCGACAGCCTCACATCTCGACATACATTTTATGATCTATTGACATATGGTAAATGTAACGAATATTCTTCGCCACATTGCGCGCCTTATCGTCCGGTAAAACTTGTGCGTGTATACATCACGTTTGCGCCATGTGTGTGTGTGTAGTTCGCGTTTTTTTTTTGCGAAACACTCCGCAAGGAACAGCGAACATTTACAGCGAAGGAACCAACCGCAAATTGTAACAGAACTCATACAATACACTCATATGATTAGCCAAACCTAGTCGGGACTCGTAATGCAGAAGAGGCCAGCTCGGCGTTTGGCCCAACAATAAAGCGCCTATAGGCTAGAGTTAGTAGTGATTCGGTTGTAATTTCTCGACGAGAGTGACAGGAATCACAAAAGACAGTGGCTTGACTGTTGTACGAAGTGAGACTTGTCTCCCTATGGAGTCGGCGATTTAAATTTGCTCTGAATAGCGATCCCACTCATTCATTTCGTTCCCGGTAGTTGCTGTTCTGCTCCATCTCGAGCTGTTCTGTGGCAATGGCAGAACAACCGCGGGCACAACAGAGCCTCTCTACGAGAATGTGTTCGGGTTTCCGAGAGCAATCACTGACTAGGACAGCCATCGCGAATTGTGTTTGTGTGCTCCATTCAAAGTGGGGCGAGTCCGTGAGCAACAAAAATATCCAATAGGCTTCAAGTAGACAATTTTTGCTGGCTTCTGCTTTTTGCGATCATTTTTATTTAACAGCGATAAGTTGCGTTTTTTTTTTAATGTATGTATTTCTCGCGACTCTATTCACCCTCGAGTTCCTGGACGTCGTTGAATTTTATTCTGACACCAATTTTCGAATTAGCATTAGTAAATGCTCCTGACCATTTTACCAGCCAAACTTCATGTCATCGTAATATCGCCATCATTCGTCACCGACCGATCGGCTCCCCGGCAAACATCTAGGGGTATCTATTGGCTTTTTTGTATAGGCTGTTGGCTTATTTGTCAAACGAACTCATTAAGTGTGCGCAAGGCTTTCCCCACCTCTCCTTCCTGTCAGCTGTCACTTTGCGAATATTGATGTTATTTCTTGCACGCGTGCATGTTGAATACTGAACTAGAATTCTCTTGCCGTCGCACGAGGCACGAATGCGACAGTGATCCTTCAGCAAAGACAAAACGGATATGACACAAATGATCGAATGAGTTGCATGTCGGAAAATTTTCCATCACCGCGCGTATGAGCATATCCAAATTAAGCGACGTTGATCTGGTGAATAATTGATTCGGCAGTCCATTTCTCTGAACTGCTATGTGTAAAACAGACATCCCTCACCGTGCTAAGGACAATATTGACTCACGGATTGTGTGTACATCCTTCCAGAGGCTTGAGGTAAGGCAAAGGTAAAGCTTTATTGGTTTATTAAAGGGGCTGCAATTTCACAATGCTTAAGCTTATTGAGATCTTATTATTAAGATCTTATATGTCATCTTGCCAGGTACGAGTAAGGAAGAGAGTAAGCAAAGGTGGCCCCGACAGGTTCTCATAGTAATACCTAAAAGGTTAAGAGGTGAGGCCTGTCACTCAGGGGAGCAGCTGAGGGTCAGCTCGAAAAACAGTTATTTATGTCGTCACGCAGTGGGGCATATACGTCATTGCACGTTTTACGTCGACGCTACCGTCGTCGGTCTGACTGGCAACGTTGGCATGGTAAATGAACAATTTCACAAACTGAGTCTTTTTAAGCGATTTTAAAAACATCTTTTTTCCTACGGATGCAACGGTTATACATTCACATCTCGAAACGAAACTTGAAGAATAATGATAAATTTTCGTTATAAGATAACGAAGACAGCAAGCGTCAAAAGTCTGTATGAATTGCAATGCGCCGATTCTTCCGAGCAGAGATGAAGCAAATGTAAAATACACCATTTGCTGTGATTGGATTGCTATTCTCTGCAGTTCAGCCACCCCTGAGCTCAGCCGATCCCGAGAACAAGGCCAACGTATTTTAAATCCTGTCGGATGTGAAGTGTGTACAGCCAACACAGATGTCTCGACTCAATCGACAATGCATACAAGTCTACGGCCGGGCCTATAACAGCTGATTCAGCCAATATTCCCAAGTGTAAAAATGACACAATGTAAATGCGTAACCGGGCTTTCCGTTAGCCACCTCACAGAGCAGCGTTGCTCGTTCAACATGGTCCTCCCAATTCCGACGAGTTTCACCTTGCTACATAGTCGCATTCGCTTATCAGCCTTAGTCACGTCTTTAATTCACGCCATTATCAATAATTTGCCCCTCCCTGAGAGGCCATCCGGCCGCACAGGTGAGAAAAACTCGGAAAATTTCCCCTGCGCCGGGGGGGCGTGTGCTCTCTATAAAAAGGGCGGTCAATTGATCTACGATGCGCTGTCCGCGTACGCTTTTCACTCTCTCTATTTGTTGTTACGTTCTTATTTGTGCGCCGTTGTTTGTGCGCCGCTGGTATTTGTGCGCTACGGTGGATTTGTGCGACTTGCCGGCACTGTGCGCTGATCGCACCGCCCCGACGGGTGGAACGGGAGAGAGCTCCAACGATCCACAGGCCACCACCCCGGCACGAAGCGAAGGTGGCGCCGCCGGGTGGCGGAATCTAAGAAACTAAATAGTCTGAAGACAGCGCGTAGGGATCCGGACCACCCGACGAAGCTGAGCTACCCGGCCGCTTATATAGCTACTGGTTGGGCCGCCCGACGCGATCTCGGTTCCGGGGGACGGCTTGAGGCGATCTCTCGGCGTCGCCGTCGGCCTGCCGCCTCGATCGGAGTGCGCTCGTGGCGCACGACCGGCGTCTCGGCATTTCTCTAACTCGTCGCGGGTGCTAACGGCGATGCAAGGCGATGAAATCGTAAAAACAGTATCGTTTCAATGACCAATCTACCCTCGCCCAATGAGCGAGGTCACAGAGGCTCCCCGGATGGGTTCAGTCAGCTGTGATGTTTTGGCGGGAAATGGTACTCGCTACGGGTAACGATAGCGTAGCGTGTGTTGGGTAGTCATCGCGAAAGGTGGCGGGACGATATGATCTGGCTGTGAGTGAGCTGTGTCAATTTATACTGGAGCCACGAGAGCTCCACTCACTACGATCACAAGGGACAGACAGCCACCGGTGGTGGTGGCGGTGGTGCCGTCGATGGCGGCGGCAGCCGCAGCAGCGAAACCTGCCTCCTTCCCCGTTACCGCCTGCTGAGAGCCTCGCCGAATCAGCCGTCGAGTTGAACCACGCTACCGCAATCGAATGAGTTGATACGTTTGCTAAAGGGTGTGTCGGGCCAACACGGCGTTCTGGTCAGGAGAGTGAAGAGCTTGCAATTGTAGCACGAGAAAAATGTGGAAACGCATTGGCCACGAGCCGGCTTTGCTGCTATTTCTTATCACCTCCCACACACAACGGCCCATATATATATATATATATATATATTAAAAGTAAATCCTACCATCTCTTCCAATCTCAGTTTTGCGAAAATTCGCCCAGCCCCTCTGACGCTTCTCACCACGTGTTATCAGTAGTATGGGATTATTACGAGCAGGACCAATATCTGTGGGTAAAATAGACATCTTCACAAGGCCAGGGGCGAATTTTAACCCGCGATATCCGCTCTATTTGTTCAAGGTGTGTCGCCCAGCTCTCGCCGTCTCGAATGTGACGGACAGGTAGTAAGTTGAGCTTGATATTTTCATTAATTAGAATTAATTTAGACACGGGACTGCAGCAAACATTGTGTGGACGCCACCTGTTCAATGGAAGACACTAAAACATAGCTGAGGATCAACTAAGAGACAAAAGAAGATATACCCAGACAAGTGTTCGATTCAAGTTTTGTCTGTTGACATTAACTTACATTCAACGAAAGGTTATTATTCAAGCTTAAGCATTGTGAAATTGCAGCTCCTTTAATAAACCAATAAACCTTATCTTATCTATCTATCTATTCATCATATATTGTTGGTTTTAAGTCTGTTTTGCTTTTCCACAACGTAGAGACTATATGTACATTGTAAAAATTGCGATATTTTCTCCGGCAGTATAATGAGGCGCGGATCGATTAAAACTAATATGCAGAGTCACAACTTCCACTTCGGCGCGCTGTTGCCTTGGTGGAAAATTCGACCCATCGTCGGAGGCCCAATAAATAGCAACAACCTTCATGGCATGTTATTATAGCTATGGGACCCAACCTGACCGTGGCGCCGAGAGGGAATTATTTCTAAGTAAACACTCGGCAAGGTAACAAATGATTTATTATTGTCATTATTGTTTAATGCATATTTACAGCATATTCAAAACTAAATACTTGAGGGAAATCCCCTACCATGTAAATTAACTGGATTTTTCGGAATTAAACTGAATACGTAAACAATAATTCATAAACTAGAAAAAAAGTGAACAAATTAATATACTATAATATATAAAAAAAATTATTGAAAATAATTGTGACGATAAACTATCCAAGTAAAAAAAAAGATCCACGAAGTTATAGCATTTAGAATAGGTGCAAATGACTATAGAAAAAATAATTAAAAATTTTATGACATTGGGTAACAGTAGATGTGCTCTAGTAAAACCTCACATTAGATATGTGCCTGCCGGGATAAATAATCAATGTTTTTTGAAAAATTAACGAAAAAAATAGATCTTACCTGTTAGTTGTAAACTTCGTGTGCTTATTAGCGTTATTTCTCGTTGCTCTTCTTTTGCCAACATTATTTCCGTGTTGTACTGCCAAATACATCTACATAGCCCCCGTCATAGCCCACGAGTCATCATTTACCGTAACGCGAAATACAGCAATCGAGTTGCCCGTAGTTACATACCATGATTCCCCCGTAGGTCCATAATGCGATACCTTTTTTGTAGGTCGAACTGGCCCGCCGAAACCTGTATTACATAGTATTATATCGTACAGGCGGTTTGCAGCTGAGGAGCATTTTGCAAATCAATCAATTACTCAAGCTCGTAACTAATAAGCTGAGCACATGGTCACGTAGGTATAAATTTCAAAGGATCTACCTAAGTAAAGAAAAAAAAATACAAAGACAACGAAAACAAGCACCACTTATACAAAGAAGAGTTTATTATTAGCATCGTCATAATCATCATCATTGTCGTCGTCGACATAATTCAACATCGAACGTTGTTACAATCGCCACATATCGAAACTGTCAATAGCTGGTCGTCATGATTGAATGACGTTCCGATAGATGTTACAATTCACATAAGTAGCTCTTCGAACCGAACGTTCACCGATGGTGCGTTACCCACCAATCTGGTGATTGAGAGCAACGAGATGCCGGAACGAAAACTTGGACGATTCTTTGTTCAACTTGCTCTTGTGCGAGGGGGAAACAGTCAAAGTTAGAAATCGACCATTCCAGATGAATGTCTCGAATCATGATTTTATAATCCTAGAAGAAAATGGCACAGCCATAGAATAAGAGAACTCCCCGTGGAGTTCGGGTGCATGAGACAGAATTGTAGTCATTGTTGCTTTAATCGTTTAGTACCATCTACTAGTTTAACATTTTCTGATGGTGATGGAGGTTATAGGGCCACTCTGATACTCCTAACAACAAGTGGCAGGTGTGCTAACATTTATTCGTCATTGAGATACATCGCGGTTAGGCAAAGTTGAGGCTGGTGGCTTCTTCACTTTACAGGTATCGCTGTGTGGTGAAACACAAAATAGATCCAGGTTGTTTAATGTACGCATAGGCGATTAATGTCAAAGGAATCATGCTGCTGCTGCTCTCCTTGCCGTCCGCTGATGTCTCATGATGCTGAGCTTTCTCCGATTAATTGCAGCCAGTTGAATTATGCTTTATCAGGCCGCCGGACTCGTTGATTAAAATTGTGATGTTGCCTCTGATGCCGTCTAGGAAATGTACCATATCAATTGACCGGTTGCTAATCTCGACGTGTTAAAGGTCCAACGTGTCCTTGAGGAACTCGTCGTAGAGAGCCTTGGCCTCCTTCTGAACCTGCTGAACCGTACCGGCTATACTATTAAGCTGTCGAATCTTATCGTTTGTACGCTCATCGAGCTTTTTCGTTGCCGGCGAATAGCTAGTGGCCCATACTCCGAGGCAGGCAATGATGACAAGAGCGCATGCGAGAACGGGGATCTCGCATGCTGACGGAATATCATGGAACTGGTCCTGCATCACAGACAGATAGATGGCAATGGGCAAATGAAGAGACAACGCACAGACATTAGAATATCGTTTTGGCAGCTATTCAGGGAGTCAGGCTAATAACGACATAGTGCAGTAGTTGTTCTACTCCGTATTGTTCTATATCGGCGGAGCGTAACTAACTCGTATGCGTCCCAAGTCTAATCCACATGTCATCATGCACCGTGATTTTCGTGATGACATAGTTGAAGCGTTTTATATATCAATAGAACTTTATCCCGACAAACGTGAGCACAGCGTCGCTTACCCAGACGTGAATGATGATTTGGGGGGCACCCATTTGAACGATCCACTGCTTCAACGTTTTGCGGTCCACAAGGTAAAATCCGAGAAGGATTGTAACGATCAGCATGAGAGTGACTGGAATCACCGCGCAGGAACCTGAGAGGAATCGGCGACCCTGGACACGAAGTCGTTCTGCATCGCGTTTTTCCCTGGAAGCGAAATCATTGCAGAAGTCATAATCCAATGTGGTGGTCACGATTTTATTAAAAATAATTCGCTTCGGAAGAGTATCGTTGTGGTATATCAAATCATGTAAGCACGAGAGAATTGGGTGCGGGTTCAAGCAATGAAGAACTCGCAAAGCGTTTGGGACGACACCGGATATTGCGGGCGACGTCCCAACGCTCAGGCAAACCCCCGCCCTTGTCAGCTGGAGTTATGAGTCTCCTGACCCGCCCGTATCACCCTCATGACGATCGATGACGGTTTTACCCCGTGGTATCGCTGAACGATAACAGAGATAGGCAATATTTTTGATAAAATAATTTTTATACCAGAGCGCTCAGCGAGAAAACAATATGATTTGATTGTAATAGAAAACCGATCATATATTTAGAGAACGTTTCGCGGGTGCAAAGTCGAACAGGCAGTCATCAGCCACCTCTGTTGAGCCTAATCTTACCAGTTGCAGAAAAAAATTGAGGGAGATTTCGGATAGTGGAAACACATGAGAACAAATATCTGCAAATGCATTGCAAGTGCAGCATATCATATACATCAGCTAATAAGGACGAACAGGTCGGGTAGCAATAAAATACTTACTCGATGGTTCTCTTGAGATCGTCGCAGTGCGAACTGATTTTCATGAGCACGTTATCCTGCAGATGTGTGGCGATAGCTTTCTCAATGAGTTTTGTCGATTCAGGAAGTTTGTTCAGGGCAGTAGGCTGGTTCTTCGAGAGTCCCGGAACAAAAATCGGATAGAGCCAGAGATCTGTGCACGATCGAGAATAAATAGTAAACAGTTAGAATATAGGAAAATTAGGTGTGAATCTGTAACAATGTGTGAATAGAAAGCCCTCTGATAGTAGCCAGTCAACCGATATTAATATGGTGAATGGGAGAAGAAATTGTTCGAATTTTGTTCCTCTGATAGCTTAAACTGATTACTAATTGCTTGTTCTTATTCCGGCGATGCTGTATCTTGTCTTGTCATTGCCGAGCAGTTATCCACACCTCAGATATCCGAGCACACATTTTTGTCAAGGGTAATGTTGCCAACTTTCTGAGTGACCAGTTCTATCTTCCATTCCGATTCTGCCTAGCCACGGCGGCAGCAAGCGGCGACCGGAGTTGATCATGTTCACGACGTGCATTGCATGCAAAGTGATTGTCATTGAACAGTGGACGTTGGGTTGAGCACGACCCGTCCAATGATGAGAGCACTAAGGCAGACATGGGACCGTTAAGCCTGACCGCCGCTGTGCCAATTGATGAGGCGTGATACACTACGAGCTCACGGCTATGCTTATGGCATCGCCGACCGTTTGGGCACCGATCGCCAAATCCTCATCTCGATCGACGGTGTTATGCACGTCGAAACCATTGAAAGTATGATGAGATGACAGTGAGATATGTTTTTGGACGAGGCAAACGGTAGCGGCGCGGCAGACTTAATCGCGCGGTTGACACTACAGAGGCTATTGTGCATGACGGAACGAGAGTCTAGGTCACAAGTCTATTGTATAATATCAGCAATCGTTGGAATAAAAAAACAGTGGTCAATTTGTGAGACACATATTATATAAATGACTTCCAACAAAGCCGGCAGTAGTAATAATGATAATTATTATTATACGACTACTGACGAACCTCGCATTGCATTAACTTGATTAACGTAAGTCAACGAGTTATAAATCAATGAAGTGATGAGGCTGAATCACTGGGGTCCCATCAAGCGATTGAGTGATATGAGAGCCTTGTGATAAATTGATAAGATTGGCCCCGATCGCCCGCTCATCGCCACTGTGCCGATTAGTGTTACGTTGTATTCTACGAAGTGGTTGTCACATGCTGTTACGAGCCACGTAAGGCCGTGTAAGGCCATCCAACGGCATGAAACATGTTCGATACGATGTGTTGTTAGTGTCGTTGTATAGCCCTTCATTGAGTGGCACTTACTTTCACGGGCGATTGCCGGACGACGCGCCAGCTCGGCAGAGACCTGCTGCATAACCTTCAGACGATCGGCTTCGTCCTCAACGAGGTCACATTTCGTTAGCCACAGCGACAACTAGGGTAGAGCAACGGAACAAAAAGGGACCCAGAGAACAACAAGAGACGTTATTATTATTATTATTACTGTTATTATTCCGTAATATATATTGGTGGTCAGAACGAATGAACAAACCGAGCGGGCGAGCGAGGTGAGTAGTTGGCTCGTAGTGAGGTTGGATATACATCCAGGTTAAAAGTGTCCGCCTATGTGGATCTCCCTATGTATCTATGTCGATATACGCATCATTCGTCAGTGGTCGTAGTGACAGTCGATCAGTCAAATCGCCAAATCGATATAGCACTACTGTACAACAACCTCGAACGAAATCGGCAGTAGTAGCGAGCATCATTCGAGCAGCAGTGAACGAGACGACGTCCAGCGGCACGAATATACCATGAAGATCTCTCATTCACTCTATGTTACTTCTGCGAGACGTGAGGGAGCCGGGTGTCGGAAGGGGCCGAGGGCGGGTTTGTGCAACGAGCCTGGCCCCGCCATCGAACTTAGGGGGCCGCCAATCGACTGGGTGAATCAAGTAGCAGCGGAAGCCGCACGCTGGCTGTGCTGGTCACTGCTTCATCGTGCTGCCTCGCTGGCTAGGCCGTCCCGTCATGCCGTTCGGCACCATTCATTCCATCGCATTTCGTCGCATAGTATAACGCTGCACTGCAGCCCATGCGATGCCCCGGTGAGGACGAGAGCAGGCCAGGCCGATTCGTGCCATCATCATACCATTGAAGCATGACTTTTCGTCTCGTCGCAATCACTCGACTGATGGAGAAAAATATAGAGAAGCGGATGGGGCTGGCAATGCGGGACTAACATGGCCAACGACTAGGGCCACGGTCGAGGGCAGCAGAGAGACACAGCAAACGCCGCCACCACTCCCCCAACAAGACCAGTATGAACATCATGATCGTCGGCATGAGAGCTGGCTATATCTTTCTCTCTCTGGCACGCGTGCACGATAGGGCATCGTCGGGGGTCGGCGGGGCCGCTAACTCAAGGGCGGCTGGCGGCACGGGCAAATGACGCGGCATCGCGCGTGGTCAACCAGCCCTTCGGCTTCGCTTGCCCCTCCGACGGCCTCAGCGCTCGGCTGTTCGTCCGCTTGTTGAATCGCTCGTCGAAAATACGCGCACATAACCGGGAGGGTGGGGGGAGGGGGAGAATTCACATATAGGATCGTAGTCGAGTGGCTCGTTACTTAAGCCAGACGACAATAACAGTAAGAGCATGGTGACCGAGACGACAGCGAAGGTAGTACTTCGGGACACAGCAAGCATAAATCAACCGGATATCGCAGGTTTAAAGCCTTACTAGGCCTCAATGAGGTGTGGAAATCTCGCCCCCTGACGAAAGCGTGGTTTATCGGATGCGGACAGCGCCCACATTGTCAGACCAATATCATCACCCGGGACGATTTTAGCATAAATCCTTTATATATTTAGCAATTCAGGCGATTCGGATCGAGCTGCATAAGTGGTATATTTTATGGTGCCTGTCAAGGAGATTTGAAATAATTTCATTACCTGGGCATTATGCGCGATGCGCAGTCCAACATTTTTCTTATGTGCCCACATATATATATATATATATATATACACTATAAACCTCCTACGGTTAAATGCATGTAGTAGTAATAATAATAATAATTAACTTGTTAATACATTCAGCTAACCTTTTGGGGTTGAGTCTTGCAAAAGCGTTCAACATGAGCCAATGTTCTTTGACAGAGTGCCTGTCCCTGC
The DNA here is from genome assembly GCA_019614645.1 of Stratiolaelaps scimitus. Classification (NCBI taxonomy): domain Eukaryota; kingdom Metazoa; phylum Arthropoda; class Arachnida; order Mesostigmata; family Laelapidae; genus Stratiolaelaps; species Stratiolaelaps scimitus. The sequence goes on from JABWDB010000005.1 coordinate 16,620,597, forward strand.
GGGTCGATGAAGACAAAGATCAGATCCGCCATTGTAGCGATCACGTCCATTGCCGAATCAATATCGTACGTGTACCTGTAACGAATAACAATCCATAGCAGAAAGTAAGAAAAGAAGACAAGAACGAAAACACACAAAGCTCGCACGTTAGAGTAACCGATTTGACAGTCGCTGTTGCTGGCTTGTGGAAAACGTACACCAATCTTCTCTCGAACACCACATGTAGCGAATGGGATATAATGACGATATATGATGATTCATCGAATTTATTTATTATTTTTATTATTATTATTATTATTATTATTATTATTATTATCAACCCACCTTTCTGTTCCATCGACAAGGCCTGGAGTATCGATGAAATTCACAAGCTTGAATCGATTGTGCGCCGCCTCACTGACTTCTCCACACAAGTGGTCCATGACGCCTGTAAAAAACGTCAAGACAAAAAAAAAAACTGTTAAAAAACGCGTAACTTGTAACTAAGGGGAACACCACTGAAGAATTCCATATATTTCACGATAAGAGTCAATTGATATTATTCAAGTTATATATATATATATATATATATATATATATATATATAACAAAGATGTGGTGAAATTGCTGATCCGACAAAAATCTAGTTGTCATTATTGTCTAATCTGGGTCGATTTTCGGAGGGCGATTACGAAACCCCCATTCTCTAATATCAAAGGGCGCGCAGCTAGTCCTTCCTACCATCTACTTCATACCGAAGGAACAACCGCAATCGGGCCGCTATCGAAACAGCGGCGATTTTCACCAATTCGACCGTCGGTCGAAGTCAACCCGCTGCTGGGACGCTGCTGCATTGAAGCGAACTCCACTTGCAAAGGCCCTTGAGGATGTAGTGTTATGGAAAGTTAATTGGAACCTATTATTAATGCGTAGCGATAAGGTTTCGCAAACACACCCGAGCGGCTCTACGCAGCTAGATCGTGGACCGGCGCAGATCAGAGAGCAGCTCATTGCGGGTTACCGTTTTAGCGTCAGCCCCCCTGACACAGGTCAGATCGACGCGCCCTTCGGCGATTGTATAGGCAGAGGTCTGCATCTGCATCCACGCCCCCTCTTTGACCCCTCTCTCTTTCTCTCTCGACTAGAGAACCAAGTCGCAATGGATTTAAGCGGCGGCGGCGGCGGCGGCTTTCTTACCACTAGGCATGGTGTCGATAACGGCCATTTGATATGTGCTAGCCACCCTGCAGCACACGAGACCATCTCGCTAGTACGCAATCAACGTTGTTTTGTTAGACAGTTATTTTTTCGTGATCTGAACGTGTGGGGAGTGAGAGGCGACGAGTCACGTGAAATGAGAACATCTCCCGAGATAGTGAGCGTGAATCGCATTATTTTCGATAGATTAATCCACTTTGCGCTATTGTTTATCCCGTGTAACAAAGGCTCTTTTATCGAACTTCGAACGCATATTAGAAACGCATATCACTTCAGTCATTGGGTGATCATATCATGAATCTAGGCCTGTGCAAATCGATGGGGTGTTTCTTCTCACTCTAATACGCTCAATGTTGAACATCTGCATTGTTAGGTTTTCATCAATAAAGTTAATTCAGCTGATGATTATTATGGGGATACTGGTACAATGTCTATCCAGAAAATGCGGTCTATTGCGAATGGATCGCCCTGCGTAGCCATCTCCATTTCAGCTTCAATGGAAGCCAATTTAATTGCCCCCAAGGCAAAAGCAAGGGCAGGAAGGTAAATGAATTTTTAACGCATTTAACAGCCGCTCTACTCTCGGATTGCAGACGGTTTCCCTGCTCGCCAGCTATAAAAGTTAGTCAGCGTATCACCGGTCGGCCAGCAGGCTCGTTCAGAGCCGCTCTGATGCTCGGGGGGTCCTGGTATGGCCTGACTGCCTGACCTGGTCTGGCCTTGCCTGCCGCAGCTTGACCTGGACTGCCTTGACTTATATATAGGTGTCTGTGTGTTCGCCAGCACATATTTACTAAGCTGAACACATACCGCCATTTAAGTATATGCTGGTCGGCCTGCTGACGACAGGATGATGTTAACTGGGACGACTACTCTGTGTGGCGACGTCGCACAGTGCTCAAGCCATCGAGGGGCTCTGCAGCGAACATCCGGGGATAGTAGGTGTCCAGACCAGATCTGGAAATCAGCTAAAAGCAGCTTGCACCTATGGTGTATCCACACCTGGCTGTGAGAGCTATTCCACCGACGCATTCCCATGATACCAGTTCTTGCTTCTCGAATCTATTGTCTGCGAACAGTGACGCGTACCAGTGGCCACTATGCGGACAGCAAAGCACCGAAAAACGACAATAGACATGGTTGAGTGAGTCAGGGTCAGGCAATGAAATGCAACAACAAGTAGGATATAGAAACGACTACCTTGACCCCTGGCGCAAAATGGGGTTGCGACCTAGGTGTAAAGATGATGCTGCTGCTACGGGTGTCTATGCCAAGCAAGAGTTAATCAGTAAATAGGTCCCAGGCGTTACGATCTCATCTTATGAGGTAACTTGGATACTGTAAAAGCTATATATATATATATATATATATATATGTGTGTGTGTCTCTCGAGCAGACCTTGCCAGCTTCTCTCGCCGTTACCACCACGAACGTGTGGGGGGGAGGGTGTCCTGCTTAAGTAGACGAACGTAATACTGTACGATACGAGACGTACATTACAAACTCATTAGATGACAACTCACTTAGTGATGGTCACGCCACGTTACGTGTCCCATTTGGTCACGATGAAGAGAAAGGCGATGAGTCGCCGGAGTGAGCGTTACCCCCGAATGTTTCCAGCGAATGGATTCGTTCACTGCTGGCTGATGCTGCTATGGAGGCAGACGAGCAGGTGGGGAAGCTTGTGGCCGCCCGTGCCGGCGGCGGACTCATGCAGCAAGATCCCGCCGACGCGATCTCATGAGTTAAACACGTGGTATATTATGCTAATGTATGCTTACGGCCGTGCTAAATAATACAAATGCACGGTACGCGGCGTTAATGGAAATGAATGAGTGAATGAATAAACATCTCGTGACGATTCTCTGTGACCCCCCGGCCGTAGCTAGGCCTTAGGCGGAGGAGCCACGGCTTGTTCGTTTTTCGCTTGTTGGCTGGCTGGCTTCTCTTCTGCCAATTCGGCTCAACCGGGAGTCACCGAGTCGCTCTATGTCTCTATCTCTCTCTATCTCTCTCTCTCGCATCTCACAAGCGCCCTGACCCGGCTGGGTCCTAAGCGACATGTCGTCGCTGGGAGCCGACGCGCAGACAAATTGTGATGTCACAAGGTTACAGGGTGCACGATGCACGCGTGTGCATGCAGGTTAAGATAGCAACGATGAAGAAACACAAATAGGATGGGACCTGTGTCAGGCAGGATGGTGGACAAGCTTCGGTTGGTCACCGGGACGTCAGCAACGTACAATTAATTACGCAGTGTTAGCATAATGATGATAACGATGACGACACAGAGGTTGGTGACGGCGTGTGGTCATATGATAACTACGTCGGGGTCAAATTTTCCTAATTTCCTAGGCTACGATATCAACTGATAGCGGAAGAAACACGTCGAAAGAAATATCGCACCGAAGGCATCCGACAATCACCAGGAGGAGAGCAATTCTCGTGGGACAATGGTCAATTCACGTCACTGCGCAGTACGCCCTATAAGCAGTGCTGCACTAAACCTTTGGCGTACGGCATTTGACTTCCTCTCAACGAATCGGTGGAGAATACCCGACAAAAGGCGGTATACAAATTGCCAGTAGGTGGCCAAGATCTTCCCATTGCAGATTTGCTTCGTTCTACGACAGAAGCAACACCAATGGGTGGGCGTTCGAAGGTGGATAGACCAACGGGAGGGAAAAACGCCGTTTGGATCGGACAGCTCGTTGGGTGTGTGCAGTTGAACGAAGTGGGCTGAGTGGACTCGCAGCCGTGCTTTGCCAATGTTATCGCTGCGAGGATATTTAGCCGGCGCGTCGGTTGTACGACGAGAGGTAACAGTAGAGCACTCGAACGGAACACTATCGCGGTCACCGTCTCGGCAGTGGTGAGGGCTCCGTCGGCGGTAGTTGTGCCGCTGCTACCATCGTCGGGTATCCGGCCGGAAGGCTACAGCAGTAACGCAACCAGCGTGGTGCTCTTCTTCACTGTGGTAGTATAGAACGTATGGTGAATGTGTGTGTGTGTGTGTATGCATGCATGTGTTCCAACGGGACGGGGGGTAGCATATACCGCATATAGACAGGTGTCAGTCTCAGGCGTCGCCCCAAAAATAGGGCTCATTAAGGCAGCGGCGGCCATCAGCCACTATTCGTTATTCCTCGCCAGCGCCGTCGATGCTTCTCCTGCTTGAGTTGCAGCCAAAGCAGAAGAAGCAGCAGCAGCGGCGGCCGCCGCCAGCCCGCGCGGTCGAATCTTCCCCTATTGCTGCTGCTGTTTTGAGAATGGGCGTGCTCAACGAGAGAAAGAGAGAGAGAGAGAGAGAGAGAGAGAGAGAGAGAGAGAAAATTAGTTGGAGAAAGCGGCGGGGGCGAGCAGCAGCCAAGCTGAAGGCGAGAAAGGCGCCGTTCAACCCCCCCCCCCCCCCCCCCGGCATGGTTTAACTGCGCCAGACACGGACACTCTACCACAGCAATGTACGACATACAGAGAAACGAGCGGCGCCTGCTCAGCAGACTATGCCGTTTTCGTCCTGGACCAGTTCGTTGTGAACTCGCGAGTGGATGCAAGAATATCACTGCGATAGCAAAGAGGCACAGTACATGATGATCGATGAGGTGATGTCTCTATACAACACTCGATAATGTCCCGATTATGTGCGATGTAGACTACGTGTAATAATGGTATGCGGTAAAATTCGACTAATCCGAAGCCGCAATTCGATCCGACCATTCCCGTCGCAATATCAGGGTGACGATATATACGTAAGTGCGTACGAACACACGCAAAAAAATATTCCACTGACGGAGAATGTTAGAAATTATTCTGCATTCGTGTCCTCGCTGTGTAGTTCCGACTCGAGTCGTCCGCTCGGTGGTTTGCTCGTAATCGCTGAGCGCCGTAGTATACAGAAAACGCGCGAAATGAGCAACACGTTTGTCCGCGATCCCTCGGGGACCGTTGTTCACTCCGCCGATCAATAATGCGCCTCGTACCCAATAATAACACACTTTGCTCTGCAGCACGGTCTGCCAGCCATCTATTGTTCGTCATTCGTCTTGCGAGAAAAAGGCGCTGGCCTCGTCAAGAAGTCAACCAATCGCAATTCCGCGTTCTTTTCTTTGCTTCGTTCTCCTGTCTTTCCTTCTTTCTTTCTTTCTTTCTTTCTTCTTTTCCTTGAGTGGCAATCTAGTTTTCCTCATGATGGCTCTTGCCGACTTACCTGAACGAAGGAGGGAGTAACTAATGAGCTACGGGGAAGAAGACACCCCAGGAGCCACGTTGGGACAGATTAGGCTCCAGCGCTGGGCGGACCGGCGCAGACGAAGTGATAGAGAGAGACAGAGAGAGAGAGCGACAGCGAAGATCAGAGGAGCCGTAGAGGGGAGACAACTCAATCCAACCTTTTAATGGGGATAACATACGGCGGCTGCATGTGGCTTCTCTGATACTCTTGCTGCTGTTGCTGCTGCTGGTGCTGCTGTTTCTGCACTTATTTTCTCACTGTTTTTCTCTGCGGCTGACTGGAGCCTAGGAGCAGGGGCAGCATGGCAGACGGGTTGGTCTTACTTCGAGCAAGCGGAGAAGATTGCTGTGCCGTATTCTCCTCTCGGCAGCCTGACCGACAGATGACTGAATCTGAGGTAGGTGTAAGATTTGGATAGTGGTGTTGAAATACATGAAAGGTTGTCCCTAGAGCAGGCATATCACCTTGCTGGGTGGCCATCTGCCGTACGAGGCTGTGATTGTCTGTACAAATGCGTGGGGTAGAGTTCGCGGCGTGGACTCATCGAATGTCGGTCACCTTCGTCCTCGTTAGGACAACAGATCACTCAGATGGCGCGGTGCCAATTCGGCAAATTGTACCCGAGGCGCTCTTTGCTCAACCATACGTGTGGCGTGTTGGGATTAACGAGGGAGAGCGCCCGCAACTCTACCGCCAGTTCACACAATGCATTAGACAGCAAGATGCCTTTATGCACTTATGGTAAGCTATTATATGACGTCTCAGGGAATGACTTGTTCTCTCGAAACAGGTGGCCATTTATGAACAAAGCTATTGTTGAAACTTGTGTCGAACAAGAAAGCGCTGTGGCGCTAAAAAAATGATCGACGATGATTCTGGGCGCAGACGTTTCGGACCACGGAGTCGACTGCCTCTGTTCCTTGCAACAAGGGCGAATACAATAGCGTATATGAAGTTCGACGCATTGAATGATGATTTCATCGTCCCGGCTAACGGCTGTACGCAACGTCGTGTGTAGAACTTACCTCATCGCTTGATACGGCCGTTACGGCACATACTAATATTTGCCAAACGGAACGTGGCTCGTTGCATCGACGACTGGCCCGCCTTCGACAGCCCTTCACTGGGCAGCTCGCTGCAGAAATCGCCAGCTGACCCCGTGAAGAACGGCAGAAGTTCGGACACGAACTTGCTGATGGCTGCCTTGACCGTTCGCTCATTTTCGATTAGTGTTGCATCCCGGTCAACAGGTATGGCCCTGCCTGCCGTATGCCTGTGAAACAGAGACAAATGTGTGCTCCTACAGCAGAGAACTCTGCTTCAAGCGCTGGCAGAATGGCTGCGCTCGTGATTGACTTGTCACCTCACCTTGAAGTCGCGTGAGAGGTTCGAGCTTCGGAAACAGCTGCGTAATTGCGCCGGCGGAGAGCGTCTCGCGCCTCTTCCCGTGGCATATAACGGTGAACTTGCATGTCTCCATTGCGACACCTGTCTTCTGGACATTTTCGCCGACGTACCTGAAGTCAGAGAGAATTACAGGTTAATTATACACACAATATATACATATTGATTGTCTAATTAAATATCTTATATTATTTAAATATTCTCATCCGTTGGGAGGCGCAGTCAAGATGCCGTAGATCGTCCAGAGCGCTAGTGGTCCTACCGAGTCGTGCCGTTTGCGTTCAGCTCGGGATGTCGATACTGTTGTGTGAACGTGTTTCTTTAATTGTACGTATGGTGTAGTTCTCTCGTATCTTTCTGACAGCGAAACGTTGTCAGCACCACAAATTCCCGCCAGAGAGAGAGAGAGAGAGAGAGTGAAGAGGGAGCCAGGCAGCGTTGGTTTCCTGTGCAAAGTCGTCTAGCTATGGGGCAGAACAGAAGATTGTTGAACATTCGGTTTGGTCATCAGTCGCGCGCTGGCAGAGGGTTTCGGTCGGCTTGACAAAGCTCAGCTCGATTCGGCCCGACTCGGGAGGCTTGGCTCTGGGGGGGAGGGGGCGAGCGGACGACGAGGGGACGCCAGGTCAAGAAATCGCCGGGTGGGACGCCGTCGGAGACGACATCGACGCATCGGCTCGGCCTTAGTGGCCTCTGCCGACTACTGCAATTATCACATTCCAGTCGAGATTGCTCCCTTGAGGATCAGACAAGCAGGCCACGAGACGCCCTTCTCCGGGATCCAGCGATCATGGCCTAGCATGATTCGGCCTCGCTTACACCCAACCAACCCATCCCATCCGATCTCTATCTGACACACACACACCGAACACTCGCAGACTCAGACAGACGCAGAGAAAGTCCCGATCGCATTGACGCGATACGGATCGGAGATCCGGCCGAGGCGAGAACCGCGGCGAGGCCCGCGTTTTCACCGTGCGGCAGATGCTTCGGCGGCGGCGGTGGCGATCTGTGAACTTCGCACAGCCTCCTCCATCGAACGTTCCACGGATTGAGAAACATTGCTGGCACTGGGCGTTTCATGCGGCTACTGGTGGCTGACATTGATGGCTACCCGAAAACTCGCGCGAAGCTCGCGCTAATGAATACATCAACAATGCGCCACATTGAGCCATGTTTTGGACACAAATGAACGCCAGCCAACCTAATCCAAACTGCTGGATTAGGTCAGTCACCGAGAACGTGATGAATCAAAATATTTCGAAATCAATTACGTTATGGCGTGCGACATCATTGTGCTCCGTGTTGAGCTCTAGTGCTGACGAGAATGTCTGAGTAAAACGTACATGCAACGCGTTCGTTTACGAAAGGATTTTGTGCGCAAATCGTGACCGCACATCTGCGTGTGTATACGAACAATGACAACCGTGCGCTGTGTCTCTACATATGGCTTGCCGGATTGACTTCAAGTTCGCTTGCTCAAGGACTCCCCTTTGGTCGTTATCGCCATTGGCATAGGTATAAACTGCGACAATAGGCCAGACTGCCGACGCGTACATCGACAACACTCGTGTCTGCTCGATCCTCTAGTCAGCTATAGGCTATAGCTACTTAACAGAGAAATAAACGTGGTAGTCTTTCTTAACTTGGTGGAAGGCGGCACACGACAGCGATGCTGCTTTACGGGCACCACGGAAACAGCGGTTGCTCACAACGGTGTGTCAGCTAAACAGTGCCCTGAAGGGGTTCGACGCCCTAAAAGACCAGAAAAGCCAGTGTACAAAAGGAGCAGGTTGGCCATGAGCCTGCTGGGACAAGAACGAAAGTAGGGCTGCTCTAAACGATGTGGGGATATAGCAGCTAACCCATTGCAGGCCTGTCTGGTAGCGATCGAGAGCTAGCCATGCTGTTACAGGGAGGAGGCAGCGCAAAGAAACGAAACGTCTCCCTAGAGGGCGTCCGCCCTCCTCATCCCCAAAACTAGGACGAGGGGCCACTAGCCAGGGGGAGTGTCGCTGGGAGATAGGAGAAAGGCGCGCAGGCGCTTGCAGCCGACTAGTGCTAAGCAATGCGGGGTGCAACGGTAGCGAGAGGTCCTGCATCAACCAGCCACCAACTCTCAGAGAGACTGAGCAAATTCAGTTCGCCGTCGGCGCCCAGCCGCGCCGCCAACGGGTCCTCCCACTGGTCCTCTCACCCTCCGCACCACGGAGTCGTACTGTCGTTCCTGTTGTTGATGTCGTTGCGCTTCTTCGTGCAGCAGCTCTCGCTAGTTGTCATCTCACGGTATCCAACGTTACAAATGCCGGACAAGGCATCGTTCTACCGGCGACTGGCCAATGTGCTTAGAGGTCTCGAGCAGTCGAGATGGCCGCTGCCGCTGCTCTACTTCTAGCGATTCTATATCCTTTGTATATATATATATATATATATACGACGTACTGCTAAAGCGTGAGTGGAGCGCATTTCTGACGCCTGCCGACGATGCCACCAGGGGTCCGCCTCACTACGATTATGGCCACTATGGCCTTCGGTCCCCAACCGAAGCACGTTTGCCTGTCGCCAACGTTTTCTCGTCCTCGTTCAACGTTCCTCTACGTATCCTCACTCGCTCTCGCCAATTCTCTAAGTCCTCACCCCTCGCTTCTCTCTCACTCACTCGTTATCCCCTGGTCTCACTTTCACTCTGTGCTGAGCTGAGCTGAAACCCACTGAAAGCATAGTATAGCGTCAACGGTCGACAACGACGTCACCGCCCCCTAGTGACGCCAGCGTGATGGCGAGGCAAAACTATCGCTAGGGATTGGCGGGCGGTGCAGAGGGGGCTCATGGTTTCCTCCATTCCTCTGAAGCCTTGCTGTCGTCCGATCCCCGTATCCCCCTAGGCCAGTTACCCTCTGTGATTCCCCTTCGTTGCTCTCTCTCTCTCTCTCTCTCTGCCTTTCCGTTAGCGCCCGTTCTTCATTTATCCTTTCTCACTCTCTCTCTCTCACTCTCAACTACTGGCAACACGGGGGCCTCTAGGCTTAGAGAGATGGCGGTACTGTCCCACCTATGGCTCGGCGTTGCAGATGTGTGGAGGGAGGTTGGCGCGCAAGCGTTGGACTGCTGGTGCTGGGGACAGGAACTAGAGAGCTCGGCCGTGCGCGCTGGCAGCGGGGGAAGATGGGTCGCAAAGGAAGGCGAAGTGAGTGCTCCCTGGCGAGATCATTTGTTCAGGGCCCAAACGATGGCTGCTAACGTTACCGCCACCGCTGCCGCGTCCGCCACTACTCCGCTTAGAGCAGCTGCAGCCATTGCTTCGTTCAGAGTGTAAGAGAGGTTCTGCTCTGCGGCAGACTCCGTGGCAGAGCATACTCGCCGATGGTGGCGGCGGCGGCGGCGGCGGCGGCGGTACCAGGCCGTTAGTAATCGTAGCCGTAGCGACGCTGGCAGTGCTAAGGGGTTCGGGGCTCGGCCAGCAGGCTGCTTGGTATACACAGTGGCGCGGCGGAGGCGGAGGCGGCGGCGGCACTGAGCGTAGGGAACAGCACACATCAAGCTGCAGCAGACTGCACGGTGCAACCTCTTGCAGTGGCGGTCGACCGCCGCTGCAAGAGGTTGTGCACGTTCGTTGCGTGGCGACAACGTCAACTGTCTGTCTAGACGTTGAGCCGCACGCCACGAGCAGAGAATCGCGACCCGCTTGCTGGCTGTGTACCGACCCCCCTAATGCTGCCTAGTAAGCACTTCCACAAACTGTGATTATCGCACATGTGCACAGGATGCGGCATAGCGGGGCTGCGGGATGGGATAACGCGAAACGGAACTCCCCGAAGCCCAGCGAGCAGTTCTAACCTTCGCTGAACTCGAAACTCTCGTCGCGCCAATCTCGCGGAAGGAGGTTAGCGGGAATGAGGGGGCACTTTGGGAGCTTGGGGGACTCCAACGGGGAGCAATGCGGGTCGACGAATGCGAGCGATATGCATTTCGTACTCGTGCTCCTACGAATGTAAGTATGTGTGGCGGGCGGGCGAGCAGACGGTCGGTCGGTCGGTCGGGCAGCCAGCTACGAGGGGAGACATGCCGCAGTCACAGTAGTAGCGCGAATCCTCAAGAGTTTCGTTACCACCAGCGCCATCGTCCCGTGATTCTTTGGCTCTCCGCGACCCACGGCGACTGCTCGTAAGGGCTAAGCAGACCGTCTGCCAGCACCGTTTCAGAACTGCGTTGCTGGCTGCTGCTCTCAGCCGTGTGGCCAGCCTAAGATAGGCTAGTTGTAATATAACAGTTAGAGGCGCTTGCCGGGAGACTAGGAAATCTAGCCGACGCAACAAACGAGGCCGCTGCGTAGCACCGGTGGGAAGGATTTCAGCAGCCGAAATGACGGATTCAGGCCTACGGGTAGCCGATGTTGGACAGGCGATGCTACTGCAGACACCGGGACAGGCTGGCTGGCATCTCGAGAGGAGGTTTCCGCGCTGCGGCCCTGTGCGGCGAAGCTGTGTGGCTTCGTTCAACCTCGTCTCGTAGACAACGCTAGGCTTCGTTCGTCTGTCGCTTTGTATTAAACTCTGTCACCAAGGGCGCTCCCATTGGCCTCCGGTGGCGGTGGCCAACGGTCCCATTGCCGTTTCGTTAACGCACAGAGAGAGAAATGGAGATAGAGGGCGAGGTTAGGAGAAGAGCTTTTTCAGGAATGAGTCTAGCGTCCGCTCCCGCTGCTGCCGACGCCGCCACCGTACGACTACATACATACGGCGAGCTGGCAAACTCGAACGTGGAAGTACAAGCATCACATCTCACCGTCACATCTACTCGAGGCGCGTCGCGCCCACACGAAATTACTGCTTGTGTAATTCTCCCATTTCGAAAATGTGTAATAAGCGGGATGGTGCGCACACAAAGGGACTAGGGCAACCAGATTGAGGGAAATGAAATAGCTCGGAGCTGGCCCGTTTGTGGACTGGCGTACGGTCTAATCTACGGAACTGCTACGTGCTTACATATATATATATATATATATTTAACCAAATTCGTTAATCTAGCAGTGTTTCGCGGTACCCACAGACAGATACATAGATATCTATTATATATATTATATAGATACATAGATATCTATTATTATATATCTATATATTATACAACATCCGTTGTATTATCATTATTAGCGCCATGGCCATATCATCGCTTACAGCTATCTATACTTTACATCCATATTTCATTCAGCTCGCCTCCCAGCTCAATATCGCCGAGTCCATCTAGCTAATGATATTTCCACATGTGCGAATTCTTCTTCTCGTAGAACTCTTCAGTTCAGTGTTCTTCCATATAATACATATGGTGGGCTAGCTATTGCAAGCCCAGGAGATCCTCAGAGGGTGGGGAGCGAGTGTCGTGGGTCGTACACGAACGCGCGGAGTACGACCCACCACATTCGCTGCCCACCGTCTGCGAACGTGGGCTGAATGTCGCGCATGATATCCGCTCCTCCTCCGAAGACGAATAAGCTTGCTTGTGTGCGTCTGAAGTACTCGCTCGCACACTATCATATTATAGATAGCGTACATGTCCAAGGGCAGGTGGTCGAGCCGGTAGCAACGGCGCCAGAGATTCACACAGCTGCAACATTGAGGGCAAAAAAGTCAAAGGGCTTTTGCTGATACCCCCCCCCCCCCTCTTCAAGGAAGGAAATACGCGTGGCTCGCCGAAGCGCAGAGCTAAGCACGACGACCTCGCGAAGCCGTACGCCCCCGTTCTCGCGAAGGCGGACAAGTCAGCAAGTCATTCCTAGCACTTCCTTGCCGGCACCAGCAACATTGCTGGTTGGTATTGCGTTCGCAGCAGCAGCAGCAACGGCTGTATATGGGGCTTCTTCGCTTCATATCGCGGAGGATTCATCTATCCTGGCTGTGTGCAGCGGGCAGCAAGCAACTCGCAAGCGCCGTCGCATCGGCGGTGGCAACCTCGCAATTTCTCTTTGAAAGATGATCATTACAGCAAGGCAGATCAGCAGGGCCGGGGGACAGGCCACAGGCCACGAGGAGCGAAAAATCGAAAGGCATGTATATCGTTGTCGCAATGTGTCGGTCTGGGAGTGCGCATCTGCGCCTATGCGCCGAAGACGAGAAACGCCGAGGGTCACAGTGGTCGACGGCGGGTTGGCCGCTGGGTGCCGGGCTCGCCCGATTCAGCTTCGAGCGAAAGCAAGGGCAGGTGCCTGCAGCGGTGGGACTGCAACCAACATCCTTTTCCCTGTGCTGCGACGGCGGCGGCGGCTGCCTTAGCGATACAGTGTCCCCAAGGCGGTGGGTGACCTCCGGTGATCCCACCTCACACGAGAGGAAAAAAAAACTTCTCAAGTCTATATACAAGGTAAAAATAGGCAACCGTTGGCTATAGGATTCCTACTCCACTACAAAACAACTGTGAACGGTCCCGCTGTGTTCGGCTATCGTAGCATACAGACTATTCTGGGTGAGTGTGCCTGTGCGAGCTGCATGCGACAGAGGGTAAGCGACGGAATAGCAGCGAGAGGAACGACCTGACGCATAAAGTGCTAGCGTGGCTATAACTAAAACATAAAGAACGAAAAATAAAGGCTGTACAAGGAACATAGTATGCACTCAATATTGTCGGCAGCTGGTAATAAATAGGTGCCGCGACGGCAGGAGCGTTTAACTGTTCTGCAATAACTGCACTTGTAGGAGAACTTGAAGCTATGCCTCGTACATGAACGATGGCATAGTGAAGATTCCAGACTCGTATTATTATTATTATTATGTAGGCAACGCTTTTGCATCCCGAAACGAAATACACATCAAAATGGCGCAAGACGACAGAACGACTTTCGAGACTGTCTCGTCGATCAACTGCAGGATGATTCGTTACAGAAGCTAAATCCGAAAGACAAACCCAACTCACCGGAGCAATTGCAACCTGTAACTGTATATATATATATATATGCACATATATATATATATGTATATGTTCATGGCTAGTTCGACACGACTTTGTATGTGTCCTCTGTTCGTTCATATATTTGCATGAGTGCTTTTTGCCATTGGCTAGTAAAGGGGATTGGGGAGACCTTCGCTGGGAGCTAACAGTGTGCGGGTGGCAATTGGGATCGTTTGGGTCTCTTCGCTTGTTAGACCGTGCTCCAACCAGCCAGCCAGCCTGCCAGCCTGCCTACCGCTGCTGTAGCCATGGACTAAGCTGTACGACAGGCACTGCCCAGCATAGAAGCAATAGTCGTGATGGTCGTCGGCGCTTGTCGAGAACGGTGCCGCCGAGAGAGCAAGCCATAAAGATCCACGACCAGCGATCATAAGCAGACATGCGTATTGCTGCAGTGGCGGTCGTACTACTGGCGGTGGTGCAAGTGGCGCCGGCGGTGGCGACGACAACGCAGTTAACTCGTAACTGGTCACAAACGAAGCCAGACGATCTTTCCATAGGAGTAGAGTCTTCGGCTCTCAATGTAGTAACTGCGCTGTCAGAGACAGCAGCCACTGGAAGAGGAGTAACAGAAGCAGAGACAGCCGCCGCACCCCCAGAAGCAGCAGCAGCAGCAGCAGCAGCACTAACTGCGCCCGCGTAGGAAACTACTACTGTTGTGTAGTGGAGTCGACTGAGCAGACCTCATGACTTCGTTCATCACCCCCAGCATCGTCATCACACGCACACACATATATATATACACGTACATTTATATGTGCGTGAACGCCATGGCATAATAATGATAATATTCGAACGGATGAGTACCCGTTTTTGTGTACATATATATATATTATGTGGAGCAGTGTTGTCGTATAGGAATGTAGAAAACGTGAATGAGTATACGCACATAGACGGTATATACTTCAGTAGAGTAAACAATAATAATAATAACAGCGCTTCTTTGTATTATTAGCAAATCACAATTAATGTTGTATGAGGTGCGTTTGAAATAATAGCATCGTGTAGTTTCAATTCGCGGATCTAGATTGAACACAGGTTAAGTCGCAGGATTGTGGTGCAGTTAATTAATCACTTGATGCACATTGATATGAGGCACAGTGTTGACGTCATCGTATCGGTTTGCATGTCAATCATTGTTGGCCAAATAAACCTAATCATATGTCATAACGAATCGTCAATCACTCCGTACGTCAAATCATCCTGTGTCGATGATCAACACATATAGAAATCAACACTTCACAATAGTATTATAGATTTACCAGAGAAAATCAGAAGCACACTGTGTAATTCCACATATCTATACGCATCTCTGTACGACCATGTGGCAAGTATCTGCCCTGCATGTGATGGCTGATTCTATCACAGCCAAACGAGGTTAAGCTAAAGAAATGAAAGGAAGGCATGCCATTTAGTTCCTCTTTCTCCGGCATCGTTCGCTGCTGCAGCGTTGCAAGGCGACGTCAAGACCAATCATGCTGGTTGCTTTCTCTCGATAGCGTAGCCGCCGCTGCTGCTACTGTTGACGGTGGTCGTCAGCGACACGTTGCGATGTTACCAGAGAAGCGGCCGAATTCGTAGAGTGGCAATGCTAGCTCGGTACCATGTTACCCGGCCAGCATTAAGCGCGTCACTCCAGTCCAGTGTGCCACAGCTTCGTTCTCGTCTGCCGCCGCTCGACCGGTGAAACCGAGCCACCGCTCGCTGGCCGGAACGCTGCCCCGCACGAGCAGAATGCGGTCAGTCGAAGAAAAGCAACTCGCCGACGAGGAAGGCGACATCGGCTGGCGACGACCGTTGCAGTGCGGCGTTCACCGTTGTGATGGCGATGATAGCAGCGGTGCTCAACACCTCGGTATAGCGGCGTTTGTCGGCCAAACGGACGAAGCACGTTTCCGGAATGGCCAATACCGCTGGCAGCGGCAGCAGCAGTCGCAGCAGCAACAACAACAGATGCCGAAGCACGGCTCGCGAGCTGACCAAACTTGACGAGGCCTTTGCATGAGTGTGCCTATTGGCAGCAGTGCCGGTTTGGCAAAATCGCGGACGGCATTCGTCGTGCATGCCTTAAGAGAGTCTCGTTAGCAGTCGTTGTCACTGCCTTCGTCACTGGCGCAGCAGCTAGCGCGGACGGACGAGACGAACTTCGCCGGGGTACGTTCTTCCCGCGGCTACCGAGCGGCGGCGACGATGGCGAAGGCAAGAGCATATGAGGCATTGAAAGCCGGAGAAAGCGGAGAAGACTCCCCCGTCCGCGAAAAGTCGTTTCAGCTGTACCGGCAACTCCACAGGCGTTTCTGGCTAACTGCCCTTGCTCGACCGCGGGCCCCGTATTCCCCCCTGATCATCCATACTGAACACGCATTGTCCATTTTGCCAGACTAGGCAGAGTATCGTGGTGAAAGGAAAGAAGAGGAAGAGAGCGAGCAAGAGAGAAAGATCTGCAGTGATGCTCTAAACGAAGATCGTTAAGCAGGGCTGTGCGGGCCGGGGCGGAAATAAAAGGCAGAAATGAGTTGTGTGTGTGTGTGTGGATTTACATTGACCAGTAGTGGACCGCGTGTGCGACGATGCACTTATAGGTCAGTAGGTGGCGCTGGCGGACGAACGAGGAAAAAAATTCACGAAAAAAAAACTCACCCCCCGACGGCTGGAAGAAATAGCGAACTGACAACGAACGAAGTAGCGGGTCAGATCGGATCGGACTGGCTGCCGCGACCGAATACGGGGTGAATTTTGTGACGCTTCACTTCGCAGCGATGCCTGACTGAGTGAGGAGTGAGCGAGCGATGCGAATACGGCACGATGCAGCCTGACTTATATCAGACTTTACATCGGAGCAAACGGGTAAACGATAACTTCTGCATATGAGGTATAATGGGTCACGTCGGTGAAAGGGATGAATAATTAAGGATGGACGGGGGTCGATGGTGGGAGTTTGAGACCATAATAATAATAATAATAATAGTAGTAATAGTATTAAACACGGCTCGGTTAAATTTAAGTTCGACTGGCTCGTTCGATGATTCCCACGCACTCTAACGCAATTTGCGTACAGTGCGTCATTTTCCATCTCACCGTGACGTGGAATGATCTCGTTTCGAGATCAACGCGCAAAACGTTTCAACTCGACAAAATCTCACTGTAGCTCAATCTCGAATAGAACAGCTTGCAGACTTGTCGTCGAGTCGTTTTATACTTGCCACAGCCACGTTGACGAGAGTAGCGATCAAACGCCAGCACGTCGCTGTATATTCACGATACGGTCTAAAGCGTTGATCAAGGGAACGAGATCGGGAGTCAACAGATGAACAATGACGTGTGAATGCAATTTCTTCGTAAACTGCCGAACGTATGCCTTCAACTAGTTACTATAATCATAATGCAATTCGATTTTATTGAAGTATGGCAGTTAACGCAAATATGCACATAGCGAATATTCTCAAGCGACTAATGCCTGGCGTGCTATGATATTGACATGGCTGATTTGTTCCAGCCTTTCTCTCAAATTCAGTCCCTTGTGACTCATGTAATTTGTATTATATTATACATATCGAACAATAATGGACGTGTGCCGAAGCTCACTCTGCTGCAAAGCTATCGGACAAATGATGCCTAAAACGTTCGAGGTCGATTTGGCTACTTGCCGTCGATCGCACATTGTGAATTCGCAATTGACGAATTCGTGAACATCCATATTCCCCGACATGTTCGTTGTGGTTTGATGCAACATGAACAACAATAACAACAACAACAGCAGCAACAAGAACAATAACAACAACTAAACAAGAATAAGTTATCGAAATGGTACATGTGTGACAGTTTCGAAGCAAAAATGACGGGGTATCGATCAGAATGCGAACGATGATAAGCAGACAAATGTATCCTATACACAACAGTAAATGCTATACATTATAGCCATAGAAAGTTACCAACGTAAAAAGGAGAAGAACTATGAAACGCAAACGCTTTCAAATCTCACACCAACTGATTTGTTTGTACTCATCTGCCATTATCCGGAGATAGTAGGGAGAGAGAGAAAAAGCTTCCCACTCCGGAAGGCCAGTTGAAATAGCGTATGCACGTGGACATGTGTGAAAATGGTCAAATTATTATTATCGTTATGACAGTGTTGGAATTTATGGGGCGGCCAGTTCAGGTCGTTTCAGCCGCAAGGTCAATGATATCGCGCCAGGCACAGCCAGTCCCCGCCCGATGTTCAGTATAATGTCAGCGTGTTGCGTGCAGCACGTATATTAAATTCAAAGCAATGTAGTTTCACCATACAATACGACACTGCACGCACTTCTGCTCGTATGCTTAGCGTGCTATGGCTCGCCCCGCCATGTTAACAGATCTACTATAGCCATTTCGTATTTATGTACGGGGGAGTTTGGCAAGCTGGCTCTGGCAGAGACTTGTTCCGTGACTCATGACAAGGAACAGAGAGGAGCCACTACCACTCGGTTGCCCCAAAGTATATATATATATATATATGACCAAAGCTCCTCCCAAGATTCGCTTGGCAATCGTTTCGCAAGGCGCGAAAGAAGTCTCGTCTTACTTGTTTTTCTATTTGGGAACGAGGCTGGGTAGCGGCAAACGGAACGAGGAGGGAGTTCCCCCCCGAAAAAAAACTAGCGAGAAAACCGCACAGAGTAAATAGAATGGGACCTATGTACATCCAATGAGCGTAGGTTAGGCCGGCGACCTGCTAGCTTGCCCTTTGACGTTCTGGCTACGCAGCCAGAGGAGGAAGATGCTTCGGCTCGACTTCCGCTAGTAGAAGTAATAGCAGCAGCAGGAGCGAGCAACAACAGATTCCGCTCCTGGCTCGCGGCTGAATGAAGAGGCTATAATTGAAATCGAGCAAGTGGCACAATGGTTTTCAAGGGTGCTCTTCTCGCCGCCGTTTGCCTGGCCTCTTCGTACGTGAAGCGACAACACCGGCAACGCCGACAGCGGTGGATGTGGTAGTGGCTGCTTCGTTTCCACTGTAACAGCAGCAGCACTAGCCAGCACCAGTGCTCTGTTCTACCTTGGGCTCAACCTCTCTGTCCTCCAGCGGTGGAGCTGGAGTCAACCAACAGGAGAACCTCGGCGTTCTGTCCCGGTCACAACGAGATCAGCAGCTCCTGTTTCGGTTGGAGTTCAGAAGCGACCCAGATGCCACTGTGTTGCTTCAGGCGCGGTCCACTCGGCCGACAGCAGCTACCTATCCTACTCTGTTTGCTGTCTTGTGTTTGCGGGTCGTAGCATCCTGAGGTGGGTTACGTTTCGCTGCCGCCGCCGCCACCACCGCTGCTCCACAACGGCAGTATTTGATTAGCCGGCTTGGCTCTCACGCGATATTATACGCCTCTTTGCACAGCAATAAGGTGGGTGAATGTATGAAGTTGAGGCGCAATTGATTGTGGCTGCCTACTACATAGTCAGTATACATCGGTGCAGTAGCAATTTTATACCTAGTCGTCGGTAAGATTTGTTTGATTACTGTTGCAGTGATAAGTGAATGTCTGAATGACCGACTGGATATCCTTTTTTTTGTGTGTCATTTCTACCCAACAGCCCGTTACTGATACCAAACATTATATAGTTGCGCATGTAAATATCAAATAAATGAAGAATATACATACATATATCTGATGTAGCTTGTTAACATTGGTACGTATATATATATATATATATATATCATTCATGACTTACTTAATAGACAATGATGGTTCATATGAACGTCAAGTCAAACTGTAGGGACGCTTGTACGCGAGACTTTATTACCAACCTTCTCACAGCAGAGATCCATTCGTAGTTGTGGGCCTTTTGTTCTCATTCGAGTGGGTGCCGTAAGATAACGCCAGTCGGAGATTCCAAGCACTGGGGCTTTCTGGAGAACGATCGAGGGAGCAGCATCTCTTTGAGCCGTGCCGGAACTGAAGAGCTTGGTAATATCGTTGGCAGATGTAGACATACTGCATGGGAATGTTTCGTTCGCATGGTACGCCAGTAGATCATTCATCCGTTAAACTGGCTCTCTTGAGTAGTTGTTTCTGCAAGGCTATCTCTACACTGTCCAGGACACTGTACAGCAGTCGTTCCGTCTCGTGGTCCTGTAACACCGCGATGGACGTCACCAACAGAGCACTCGACAGATAGGCTTGATTTTTGACTTCGTTCAAATCTTCAGAGCACTCCAGAACCGTCGGATTTCCCCTCAGCCATCTTCCGCACTAAAATTTGTCGGCGTTTATCATCTGCCAGGCCACAACGTCTCCGCCATGCCACGCGGGGGCGTAGCATTCCCCAACGGCGGGAACAGCATTGTTGGCAATGCTTGCACGACGGCCATGGCCTCACCTAGGTTGCTCATCTGTAGCCACTGCAGATCTGTGACTTGCCAACGTCCGAAGTCGCTCGTCAGTCAGCAAGCGGTGGCCAGCGAGCGTCGAATGAGGGAAGGAAGCGCTGAGCTCCGACCGCGCTGAAATGAGCACCAACTCGTTGTAGTGGTAGCCGTGATCGCTGCGCTGCTACTGCTGCTGCCGCCATCACCACCACCGCCGCCGCCGTCGCCGCCGTCGAACACCGAGTGCGAGAGCAAGGCTGACGATACTGCTGCTGCAGTTCGCCGATAGCTGGATAGATCGCGGCAGTGCGGCGGTGACGGAGCAACTACCATCACTATCGGGGGGGGGGGGGGGGGTTGATTCCGTCTTGATCGTTCTTCAGCGCGTTTCGGCAGCCGACGACCCTCGCCGGGGCCTCGTCATCTTTTTCCACTGACTGCGGAAGAGAGCACCGTTGCGAAGACAGTCGCTCGCACGGTGTCTGTCGGTCCTGCTCCGTTGTTGCTGTTGTGGCCGTTGCCGCTGTTGCAGCACGCTGGCACACTGACCGACTTCAGAGTCGGTCGAAGTCGGCGGTACCGAGCAGACAGAGCAGCACAGGGCTTGCTGACGCTTGATTCCCATTACCATCAACGCCGCCGCCGCCACCACTACTACCACTCATAAGAGCACGGCAAAGGGATCCAACGAATGGAACAAGAAAACAGCGACTAGAAGCTGAAGCAAGTAGTAGTAGTAGTGGCCGCCGCTGCTGCTGCCGCTGTCGACGCCACGCGAAAAATGCCTCGCGTTGCGTCGGCCAGCCAACCAGCTCTCGCAGCAGCAACAGGAGCCGTCTCGTAACGACCACATCAGCCGCCGCAACAATGGCAACAGACGCAACAACATCGACGTCCAACGAGAGGAGAACAACATGAACAACGACGACGACGACAACAGCAAACACCAACAACAACAAGGAAACCGATGCTGGATGAATCGCACAAGAACGAAGATGAGATCGCTGCTTTTGGTGGCTAAGCAGGCAGACAGACAGGCGACAGACGAATGCTACCTGCAACGTCGAGCCGCCATCCCCGTTGAGTCAAGCTCGCTCGCTCGCTTGTTCGACCGCTTGCTGAGCGGAGAGCCGTGAACGAGAGAGATCCCCTGTTCAACTTGACTTACAACAGTATAGTTTGTTCAACAAACCCCCACACTCTCTCGGCCCCTCCATTGTCTCCCCGCATTCGTTTCTCTCGCTGGAAGCCGCCGCAGCCGCCGCCGCGGCCACATCTTCTAGCTGTGCTTCCCAACGAAGCTAATGCTGCTTGGTTTCCTATACCGTTTGCCTCACTGGCGTCGCCTGTCAGGTCTGTGCGTTCCGCCATGACAAAGCCAGTGGCAGTGGCAGCCATAGCGTTAGCCAGGCAAGCGTCGTGCGTCGGTTAACGAAAGGCACCAACGCAATGGCTGCAAGCGAAGCGGCAGCGTCCGTGGCGGTGGCGGCAACGCCGACAAGTAGTAGCAAGCAAGGAAGTAACTCAGGCAAAAATTCCTCGCCGCTAGCAGCTTTAGACTACGGGGGCGGGAACAGGGATTGCGTTGGGGGTTGTCGGGCAAGCGGCCCTACGATTTGGGCCAAGCTGACGGTAGAAGCAGCGCCACCACCAGTAGCATCGCTATCGCCGTTCGTTACCGCCACCATTTGTCGATTGGTAGCTCTGTATGGAGGACGACGACGACGACGACAACGGCAGCGGCGGCTGCGACGGTTGCAGGCCGAGAAACTGAAGTGAGACGAAACTTCAATGTGTCGAAGTCATTGGGCCAACTAACACCGAATGATGACGGAGAGAATGATCAGGATTCTGAAAGTCTTCCAGCCGCAACAGGCTCTCTACCAGGAAGCAATGGCACGATTTTCGAGTAGGCGTTTGCGCTATGGGCTCACAAGCGTGGCTCCACTGAGTCTATTCCAAAGGCATTGCTCCACAAGACGGATGAACGATGAGAGGGACAAGCGAACGATGACAAGCCAAAGTATATGGGGGGGGGTATTGTGGGAGTACCTTTGCGACAGCGAACGCGATCGTTGGTGTGGACGTAACGGTCACCAACGGGGCGCGTCGAGTAACGGGAATGATGTGACAACTAAACGAGCGACTTAACTAGAGCGCAGTGGAGATATATGAGGATACGCAACTGATTGAGTCGATATTTCTGCTTCGACCTCGAATAACGTGGAGAACAATGATGGCTGCAATGCTGTACAATTGTGCTACCTTAGAATTGGGAAATACATACACGTACGTATGATAAATATGTGGGTGGTGGGAGTCGATCTGATTTACGAGTTCAATTTCGATATTTCGAGTTGAATTTCTCCACGATGACCTCAGTCTGTAGCAGTGTCGGTGATCACGAAGTGTTCCGTAGAATTCTCTCAGGTGAGGAAGATGGATAGCGACACGAACAACTGTTGCAGTAAAGTGCTCGAAACTGCTCGAAAATCAGATTCAACTATGAAGAACTGGTCCCCTCGAAACGTTTTGTGCTGCCAAAGTTGCTCTGTCTGTGTACTTGGAAATACCAGCGATTCAGATATTCTTCTATGTATATATATATATATATATATATATATATATATATATATATATAATACTAGCAAAAAAACATAAACTAACACAACCACACATGTAGAACACGGCACATTGTACGGTTTGCGTGGTCGGTGCCAATGTCGAGAGAATTTATAAGGGGAACTCATAGGATGACTATAGCTTCCATATCGATACGAAGTACGTTCGAACGGCGCAAAGCGATCAAGAAGACAGAAGACAACTACTATCAACATATCGATCTTCGAAGAATAGTAGACATCTGCGTTGTGTGGTCGATCGCGACGCAACTCAAGTGGATCCGATTTGGAGCGGAATTCTTGTCGGTTATCGAAAACGATTCTGATGCGCGTGTTAAATCAAGATAACAGCATTTGCCAGTTGAAGACAAACCGTCAGAACTGACGCAATCGCAATACAAACAGCAGAAATAAATACACCACTGGGTCGATACAGTAAATCCCAAATCGGAAACCGGCAAGTTAATCCAGCTCCTGTAAAATATTGTTCTCAACAAAATCAAGGAAAAACAAACATGACGGGTTAAGCAATCTCAAACGATGGAGAGCCGCGCTTTACAAAACATTGCAAAGGGCTAAATATGAATTCGTTCTCTCGGCCGACCCCATGCCAGGGTCCCTACCCTCATTACAAGCCGCTTATCAGGGTTGCACGTTCGACGAATCCGGCTGGCATCGGCTCGTTTCGCCTAGACGTTAGTCTGCTCTCTACGAACCAAGTAGAATTTGTCAACCCGTCAAAGTATCGGCAGAGTCTCTAGAGCAATTGGGCGGCTTTTTTTTGTTACTAGATAAAGAGAGAGTTCAGCGATTTTCCCGATCGAGCTGTGATCGCGCTGTGGCTAGTATAACGCTGGCGGTCTGTGCCCTTTCGGACTACAATATTTGTCTCAGCTCTGCTAAGTTAACGATTGTATAGCGCGGCGTCTCGAAAACGCAAACTGCGAACAGAGATCGCTAATCGATGCCACGACCCGAAGGCTGATGAAACAGACTCGTTACAATGTCAGTGATACCTTGTCCACTCGCCTGTTGTAGTTAATTTCATCAGTTAGACTCTTGATGCTGCGCACGATATTAAAAATTCTGTCTGCCCAGCCAGATGTGTGATGTTGAAGCTGGCGATGATGTCGCAGCTGCTGTGTTTAAAAACACTGAGCACGACGGTTCAACGACTATAATATGTTCATGTACATAGGTGAAATAACGGAGAAAAAGTACAGACAACAGCGTCTCGGAACGACACCAACAGCGCGTACACCTGTATATCATCTCGACAAATCAAATGGTAGAGCCGATTGTTGTGACCTATACAATTCGAGTCTCGGCAATCGAACCCCGGATCCCTGCCTTGACGGTGTTATGTTGCGAAAGGAAGCCTCGACGTCAACGTACCAGGCAAATTACGGTTTTTAGACTTATACGATATGTGTTAACATCGGGGGGTGCGGCTAGTTGATATGTGTAATATATGCATATTATATAAGCATATTAGGCATACGATTCCGACAACAGTCGAGTAATCGGTGCTCCGGCCAGGTTCTGTTCTCTCTTGCGCATAATCATTATCGGTCTAGAGTAGTTCTTTGCATTTCTGCAATGAAAATCATTCTTTTTAACAAACATGTGGTTTGCAGGGAACAGTGTTCTCTCCAGGTAAAGTCGGCCCACAAAACTAATCAGTGGTTCTCGCCGTTATATATATATATATATATACATACATACAAAGATGACCTCTCAAGGATAGCATCGGACAGAATATTGATGAAACATTATTATATATCCACGTAGTGAACAGCACAAATGCCATGCATCGAAAAAATACTAATAAACCTGCCGCCACAGTCAGCAAAAACCCGCTGGACCTCGAGCGTGGACTCATCGCGGAGTAATATAATAACAAGGACGAACGACAGTGCTACCTACCGTGGTCCTCATGCATTGTCCTCAAGATCGTCGACAACAGCAGTAATAGTAGTAGTTGTAGTACTACTAGAAGTGAACAAACAGTTAAACCCGTCTCTAACAACAGTATTTCATCCTCAGCAGCTATTGAAGTGGCCCTCAGAGAAAATCCCATGTCTCAGCTTCATAGTGGTCTCTCTCTCTCTCTCGAGCGCGCTCTCTTTAGCTAAACTCCGTCCGGCTGGGTAACGCCGTGTCCGCTGTGTCGTCGCTGGCCCTGCTTGCCGCCCAACGAGAAAAGTGGTCGCGCCAACGTACCCAGCCAGCGTGTACCTGGTGTAACCATCCTTTGCGACTATCTACTTTTAGAGGCTGCGCTTCTTCAGCTCGGCCGGCTGTTGTCGGGGAAGGTGGAACCATGTCAAGTGGAAGACGTCAACTCATACAACTTCGTCCATCGTTTCTTCGCGATGCCCCCCATCCGAAGGCCGTTCCCTCGGCCGTTGTGCACTCTCCGAGGCTAGGAACTCGTCGAATGGTCTGGTCTGGCACTGACGACTTTTGTTCAACGGGGCGGCAGAGTTCGCGGAGGCGCAGCCCGTAACCACCAACGGCAGGTCGTAGCCAACCGCTTCTGGTTGGCGCACAGCCAGCATCAGCAGTGACGCGAAAGCTACACTAAGCGAGATTCTACCTTTATGAGGAAGCAATTTTTTGGTCGACGCGGACCTACCAACCAGATCCTACGTAGCAACCGCTCGAGGTCTCCTCTCTCTCTCTCTCTCTCTCGCTCTGTGTCAGGATGGCCTCTCTGAGATGCCCTTATAACATCGCTGAGCAATTTGGGACTATTAATTTTCTTTTCGCCGTCCTGATAGGGTAGAGCCCGTACCTGTTGTGTCGATGAGTTAACAAGGAGCAACGAGATCAACTGATATGGGCGTGAACTTTGATCGGCTCTAGATTAGATAGGATGTATGGTTATTATAACACTATATGAAGTGCAAACATTGAATTTTGCGAGGTCCGCATTTTACGCGGGTTCGTATCTTGTCTCTATTTCATTATTAGTGGACTACATAGCTTCCTCAGTTAGTACTACGCGTGGCTCAGTGTATTGTACGAGTGCAATATCCAGTGTTACGGTCGACGTCCACCTGTCCAGTAAAACAGGTCAATCGGAGCGTCTGCCCATCCTCCGCTATTTGATTTCGATTCCTGTATCGGGAGCGCCTACCTATTAATATTTAACAACGGCATTTGTCGTCATTGTAGTCTGCTATTAATGAGATTGTTATTTTTTTGCCCACCCATTAGGCATCAAGCCATCTCGCGGCACAATCGGCTCGTCTCTCCATGCGCAACTTCGAGTAGAACCTATCAGTACGGCAACGGAAACAGCAGCAGCAACTGGCACTGGCAGAACAGGCGCGTTTCTTGCCTGTTCCGGCTATCAGAGCCGTTCACACTCCGTGGTGCTAATAGCTTGCCGAAGCAATATCAACAACGACAACAAGCGGCAGGTTTGGGGGAGACGACAAGTACATACTTGCGATAAGAGAGGAATCTGCTGGCACCGCTGCCCCTGCTGCAACAATCACAACGTTCTATGGGGCGGCAGGGTGGCCAGGTAGTAACGTCCGAGGGAGAGATGGTGAAGAGGGACAGCGCCCAGCAGCAGCAGCAGCAGAGACGACAATAGTAGTAGCAGTAGTAGCAGCAGTAACGAGAGCGGCGGCACCAGCAGCAGCAGCAGCAACAACAACAACAATCAATGCGAACGGCCGACCGACCGAACGAACAGCGCGATGATAACGCAAACTTGTCAGAGGAAAAGAGTCGACCTGGCCTGGCGGCGATGCCGACTGCCTGTTCATGGTGTGGTCATACCGTGGTGACACGGGGAGGGGGGTGGGTGGTTGCAGCGTCTGAAATGAAAGTATGAAGCAGTAGCACAAGTATTATAGCACACTAGCCAGAGAGTGCTAGACCAGAGGGACAGCCATCCGATGGTCGGAGGAGCCCACAAGGCGGCCGGAGTGGAAAGAAAGCCGAGTAGGTGGTGAAGGGTGTGGTCGTAGGGAATCCCGAGGAGACCACCCCGATAGCATGCGAGTGTCATTCGGCCTTCTCTCGTTCGGTTCTCCTTTTAGGAGAAGCGAGGCCCGCGCCTCTGGCAGCGAATACGCTAAAGGGATTCGATACACGGAAACGAGGCCGGCGAAGACGTCGTGGCCAGCGTTGTCGCTTGCCGGCCACAACGGCACCGCCTTGAAGGTGCCACCGATCTCTTCAGCCCTAACAGCCTAACAGCCGTACAGTCCTCAGAATAGTCTCCGCCACGGGCTGCCTGTCTACTTGCTGGCTGCCGGAAACGATGGAGACGATGGCTGGTAGCCGGTCCGATAGTCGGTGATTGTCAACCAGCGGCGCCTTTCGCCTATACTCGCCTCTGCTCCCCTATTCGATATGATCGCATAAGAAACTCATAGGAAAACGACCGAAGCAGGAACAGGACGTCGCTGCAATGGTGAAAGTGGCAATGTTCGAACGGTAGCACCACCGGCAGGTGCAACGACCGTTACCTCTGTTGCAGCTACCAGCAGATAGGTGTCTACTACGTATCGTTTGGTTGTGAACTCGTCGGTTAGCTGGCTGGCTGGCTGGCCACCCCGAGAGCGCGCGGGGTCTCCCTTCTAATGGTTGTCCCTCTGGTTACACTCTCTCTCTCTTCTTGTTTCCCTAATTTCTCTACGTCTTGCATTCGTTTTCTTTCCTCTGCAGCTTTTTCTCAACTCTCTCTCCCTCTCTCTCTCGCTCTCTCGCTTTCATGGGTATCTCAGTGGCCCAATGGCACCCCCAGGCGATGGCCACCCACTACTGGTACAACTGCTGATAGCGAGACGAGAGCGAAGACCGGAGGACCGACGGTCCGGCGGCCACGGCGATCGCGACGGAGCCGACAACAACAAAGGAGCCGGTCGGCAACACGACAGCGGTAGAGACCACCACAGGACCACCGCAACCCGAACGCAAGAAACGAGGGTCCATTGCAGATATCGGGAGAAAGATAGAGAGAGAGAGAGAGAGAGAGAGAGAGAGCGAGAAAGCAGGACAAGGAAGAAGGTCGGCAGCAGTGAAGAGGCCCCAGAGCCGTTTCAAACAACCCCCTTGGTTCGTGTCCCTCTGACATGGTCGGCCCGTCCATGGGGGTAACGGCGCTGGCTGGCCGTTGGCCGTAGTGGTAAAAGTGATACACATACGACGATCGACACTCACACGCCCACACGCAGACAGACAGATAAACGCAACGAATACAACGAAGGGAACAAGGCGCACCTCTATCCCTTTAGCGCTGCAGCCTCGATCTCCCCACACAGAAACGGACATTCGCGAAGGCACCCGTATTTACACATACGGTGTCACTGCTTGCGCCCTCTTCGTCCCCTGGTCTACCTGACCGGCTGGCTGGCTGCCCGCTTGTTGTTGGCCGAAAGCCGATGTTGGCTGTTTGTGTTCTCCGACCAGTGTAAAGCTTTTCGCAACGCTTCTACGTTCACTGTGACCGGCAAGATAGCGAGGAACGGAGACTCCCCGAAGAGGATCTCCGTGATGACGCCACGGAACGCTGCTTATGGGGGTGTTGTTAGTAACAGCAGAGCAACAGCATAGCTGTGGGACATGTGACGCCATCCGTCCACCGACGGGCCAACGGGCAGAACTGGCTAAAGCCGTGCCACCCATAACGGGCGAACGGGATGGAGCCTTTCGACACCAACGCTGTAGCTGCTCGTACCCTGTGATAGTAGTTGTAGCAGTAGTAGTAGTATTGTTGTTGTTGTTCTTCTTCTTTTTCTTCTCTCCTTGCTGCTGTTGTCGTCGTTGCTGTTGTTGCTAGCGGATGTGTACGTGCGTGTGTCAAAGAAACGGGAACCACAAACGAACAAGCAAAGGGTGTCTCGCAGGGTGTACGCGGCAGGTAGCGATAGAGAGGATGAGAGAGCGCGTAAGAGGGCCCTAGTGTGTGCCTCTCCTATGAGCAGATAACCTCACACATCAGCGCGAGAGGTACGAAGCAGATGTCCTCCCATACACGAAGAGACGACGGAGGACCATCAGCAGCTGCATGGGTATTGCCATTGGAGTCGGCCGGTCCCCGACCACATGAGGACTTGCGATGGCTGGATGGTTTCCTGCTGCTGGCAGTGGACGATGAGGAAGACAGCGTTGCCCGCATCTCGACCCGACAGATGATGACGGTAACAACAGTGTGATGGGGCGGGGAACCCTCGATGGGGTTTTGGTAGGCGTTGGGTCGAAGGAAAAAAAAGGACAGGCATAAATGCCGCCTATTCCAACTGGCGCCGATTGAAGCTGCTGTTGCTGCTGCTGCTGCTGGATCCCTACGAGCGCCGCTACCTGCGGATGCCTTTGCGCTGCACGCATCAAATTCGAATAGAATAGAAGCTGCCTGTGTGCGCTGGCGGCAGAGGGCAAATGGTGGATGTTTGCGAACGAACTCGTGCGAGCGGTTGCACGCTTTCCGCCTCGGAGACGAAGACGGCAGCGGCGGTAGCGCAAAAGCACAATGGCATCGGTGCATACCATGAATGCCTCAGGCGGTGGCGCGGCGACGACAAAATCAGCTGAAGAACATCGTGGTGGCACGGCACGGTCTGGGAGACGGGCTGGCTACTGCACGCAGGACATTGCTGAGATTCGATTGTTCATCTGTGCCTCGTTGGTTCCTTTTGGTTGGCCTGTTCAGGACAGAATCTGGCACTTTGAGGACGAACACGCGAACGCCTAGCTGGTCGTCTCGACTTTACTGCCCTCTATTACAGGCAGCTGGTGACTTTCACTATCGTATCGTAATAAAGTCGAATGCTTGGTCCAGTTGAAAGGAGGGAAGCCCACCAATGAATGAGGTGTAGTCTCGATCTGTAGTTTCGAATTATTCTCTGGAGTATGCCGTCGTGTATTGAGACGTCGCTATGAGTATATAAGGACGGAATCGAAGGCAACCGACAGTGCCTCATATTTTTCATTCGCGCTGAACTATTATATAAAAGCGCAAAACAAAACAAGGGCCAGTCCGTGTCACTCTCACAAAAATGCATTTCATAGACTTTAGCGAGTATAAGGCACCGTTTAGAAACGGGCTTTCGACGGCGAAAACGAAACTGATTCCAAATTTCAACTTCAAATTGAGGGTTATTTACGCAACTGCACCTCAAACAAACGCTTAAGTTGTGAAGTAACAACTGCACGACCTAATATGTAAGATGTTAGACGTACTTAGACAATGAAATCATATGGAATTAGAACATCGCTGAGGATAACGGCAATTGGCGTTGAGGAGATTGCTGCCTCACCACAATCCAAGATTTCAAGGTTCAAAAAAGTGACTCGTATGGTCCACCGCTGCAGGTCTGTGACACATAACCCATCTTATTACAGTATCTGATATCATCTCATCGCACTACCTTAACGATGTAAAACCATTTCATTTACATTTATAGTTTGTATTAGTCATCTCTTCCTTATCTTACTGTGGTGTCCACTGCGACCACATGAGCGTGCACTTCTCGCTGGGGAAGATCATGGTAATACGATGGTCCGACGGGATGATCTGCCAGGGTCGGTATGATCGGGGGCATCGAAGATATAATCGGGATGATATAGCGAAGAACCAAGTTACTCTCAGGGATTCAGCGGCTTCAGTATCGCTCGCTTCACCACCACACTTGAGCTTCTCCAGCGAATGTCTAGGGAAGGCTTGGCTAGCCTTCAGCTCAGCTGAGGTAAAGAGGACAACACAATCACGACTCACACACCCTCTTCCTATGTGACCGCTGCTCAACCCCTTGCCAGTTTCAGCCCCTAACTGCCACCACTGCCGACGACGGTAGTACCTCTGGCGACACGCGGCGGCAGCAGCAGTATCGCACACATAAGGCACGTCTGCGGGCGGTCGTCACCACACGCTAGCTGGGCTTCACGTACTAGCCTCCCTGCCCTGTTGGGGATTGGCTGGTCAGGCCACGTATACCACTGCTGCTCGCGACTGCTGTTCGGCAGACGGTAGGGGCAACAGAAGGGGTTATAGGGGTGGTGGCGGACAGCTGGCTGGCGGCGTAGCCCGGCAGAAGGCAGGCAAGCTGGCAAGCTGGCTTACGCAGCACTGCCTGGCGTAGAGGCTTAATTCCGGAAACGGAAATGTTGTCATTTGGGAGAGGGCTGGCTAGCTAGCGACGAGCGCGCTGCACAGCCATGGCCGGCTGGCTGGCAGTAGCGTTGGTGGGTTCCGACTGCTCGTAGCTTGTCGGCTGGTCGGCTGACGGCCATGGCCAGGGCGGTAGCCGTCAGAAAAGCCGGCTGTGATCC
This sequence comes from Stratiolaelaps scimitus, assembly GCA_019614645.1. Classification (NCBI taxonomy): domain Eukaryota; kingdom Metazoa; phylum Arthropoda; class Arachnida; order Mesostigmata; family Laelapidae; genus Stratiolaelaps; species Stratiolaelaps scimitus. The sequence continues at coordinate 16,651,624 of JABWDB010000005.1, forward strand.
AAAGACCAGCAGCAGCAGCAGCAGTACGGCGGCAGAAGCCTTCGTTGTCGCCGTTGGAGATAGAGGCGGCTGCTGGGTTTGGGAACACCCTCCCCCTACATCCCAGCTCCCTTCGCGCTGCACAGCAGAGGCCTGTCCCCATCGCGGGACAGGCACAGGCACCCCATCCCACACGGAGAGCATTCGGGGAGGGCTTCGACCCCATTTTACCTCACCCCATCCGGAAGGGCGAGAGTAAGTAAGCCTGCCTGGCTGCCACCTACCCCTGTCTTCTCCCCCAGTCGTTGGCTGCTGAGGCTGGTGCTACCCGGGGCCATATCACCACGCGACTACCGACGACTATCAAGGGGATGCGAGAGCAGCGTCTATGTCTGTGTGAGCAGGACGATGGGACGGGTTGACGGCTCTAGCGGCAGCCGGGAAAAGCCAGCCCGTTTGCCTTCTACTGTGCCCTCACTAGACGTACGAGGATGGAGAGCAGCAGCAGCGGCAGTGGCGACGGCCGCTGCCGCCAGTTAGGGGCGAATCGAAGGCAACGGAGGCAGTGCTAGCCAAGCCAGAGTGAACAGGAGAATAGCGCATGGGGTGAGCAAGCAGGGAGTAGGAAATCGCGCGGTTGTCGGTCGGGGTGGTGGGCCGGCTAAGTTATTCGACACGACGACGCCGCCGCCGCCCGAGCCACTGGGAGCTGCAACGCGCTGATGGGATCGCGCGGTGGGACACTCACCGGGAGGCTGCTGTGCTGCTCCTGCCTCAGCAGCTGCATGAGCAGGCAACGGCGTCAGTGCCACTACTGTGCTGTGTTGGTGGAAGTGTGTGCCTAGCCAGGCTTCGGCTCGGCCTGTCTGGTCCTACCTCAGGGATCGGCAGGCTGAGCCGAGCCGAGCCAAGCCAAACAGGCGGCAGGTTGGGAGGCCTGCCGGGAAAAGCGGGCGACGCAGACCGGTGGTGGCTTGAAAAGCCCAAGCCACCCTTATGCTTCTCTTGCTTGCAGTTTTCGCAAATCGTTGACGCCTAGCATAGAGCACAGAGCGGCTTGCAAAACCAAAATGCTGATCGACGTTCGATACTCGAAACGTATCGAGGGAAGCCGGCGCAGCAGCGCTAGCCATCGTCGTCGCATTTCTCAATTTGCCACTCGTCGAAGTTCGAATTGCCAACAGTCAGAGAGAAAGAGAGATAGAGAGAGAGAGAGCGAAAGAACGTAATGAATAGTGGCGCGCAGTGGCGGCACACTGTGGCCTGGGGGGGTACATATTTGTATAAATTGTATTTAACATTCTTACAGAGTCCCTTCTATGCCTGAGGAGGTATATGCTTTTCAATCGCAGTTTGCTTCTATTTTGCAGGTTCGCACTCTTTCTCTCCCTATCCCTCTCGATTTCTGGGGACCTCTCCACTGAACGAGTGCCCTAAGTGGGGATCGGCTGCACATGTGTTTACGAGGTGAAATTCGCCTAATCGTAGGTGGCACGTCAACCAACACGGCCAGCCTACCGTTGATAGCCACAGCCTTCGATGGGAAAGCAGCGCATATGCGCTAAACCAACTGAGAGGTGTCTGCGCAAGACGGGACACGTTTGCTGGTTTGGAGTCTAAAGGGGTGAATTGAATGGGGGCATACCGCTATATTTCTATGGGAAAATTGAAGCAGTGCTACCAAGCGGTCGGGGGGGGGGGCATGCCATAGAAACAGCAGAGCTGACGCTCGGTTACGGCGAACTGCGTTTCTAGCTGCGTGGCCAGATTGTGTGCGGCAGGAATATATGTTTCTGGTACTGGTGCCTAATACATACGCGTTTCTATTTGGAATCACATTTAAAAGTGAAAAGTATTCGCCTGATACAATTGGAGCTGATGTCGTTTACGTTACTGGAAGTGGCGGTTGCAAAACTATCAGGCTGATGGCAAACATAGAGGACCGATAATTGTCTAAGCCGCTAATTTCCTCGCCATTTATCGCATCCTGAAAAATCCTATCCACCGTGCATACGATCACGATACTATATATATATATATATATGTATAGACATTTGGTTCCCATATGACTAAACCTAAAAAACTATATAGGGTTTTGGCTGTTAGCGCTGACCCCAAAAAAATTGTCGTCGACAGATTCATTCCTCTTCTCGCTCCACTAGACTTTATCAATTTACCTTAACAGTCATATCATACATAGGATAATATTCGAGAGCACGGAACGCCACAGTGTCATGTAGCGATGAATGTACTATTCTAGAACAATGTCGCCGCGCACCTTATGATCAGAGGAAGGACAGGCTGTGATTTTTTTTTCTCAGTCTTTTCCCTCCGCAGGGCTGAGATCAGAGACCGCTGTCGGCACGTTGTTCGTCGTTCTCTGCGCCATAGAAACCACCGAAGCCGTTCGTTCTTTTTGCACGCTCATTTTTCTTTGCCGCCTACTGCGTCTGCTATCCCATGCGAGCCCGACATCAGAACAGTGAAGAAGTGAGGGCGAAGGGCGGCGAGGTAGAACCCCGACCCACCTCATCTACCCGCCGAATAGTAGTCGCAGTCGTCGGCGAATCGCTGGCAGAAGCAGTGGTCGCGGTGGTCGAATAGGAGAGCGAAAATAAGCAAATAAGCTGATGTAGGTGGCGGGACCTGACATCACGCTTTTCCATCGCACTCGCTCGACACGACTTCCATCGCAGCCATCCCAACCAACTATTCTACTCAGCCTATTCCCTAGTTCGGCCTCCGTCGGTCGGTCGGTCGGTCGGTCGGGCGGGCGGGCGGGCGGGCGGGCGGGCGTTCGTTCGTTCCCGGTTGGCTTCTAGCCCCCCTTCCTAGGCCTGCACCTCGCTCTATCTCCTCACACGAACATGCGAACGGCAATACAGCCAATATCGCGCACGTGTCTGATTGGCACACAATAAGGATATAGACTCCGCCGGATCTCTCTGCTGCTGCTACTGCTTCTGGCCCGGACGGCAAAGGAGGACGAGCTACAAGCCCGGTTTTCCTTCAGCCTGATGTGTCGTGTCGTTCTCCCGCTGCTCAGACGTGGTCCCGTCGGCTGGCACCACTGGCGACCCAACGAGCGACCGGCCGACTTGCGGCCGTGGCGCTCCAAGAAGAACGTCGGAGAGGTGTGCCACGACGGGTGCCGTGGCTGCTGTTCTGTTCGAAGCCTCGCGGACGAGTCATCTAGGGGACGAGCTTGAGGCCAGAGAGGTTCAGGATTGAGTCTCCGGGCTGAGGCCGAGCCTAAAGCTAATAGTATTGCTGGGGGCAGTGGTTGCAGTAGCAGTAGTAGTAGTAGTACAATATTAGCATTAGTAGCAGTGGCAGACAGCGAGAAAAGCTGGGGCCACTCATGGTGGGGCCGACTGGGGGCATTGCTGGGTTGCTGGGCTGCTCGTCCGTCCGCAAGCCCGTCTTGGCTTTCCGTTACCTTCTCCCCGCTTGGCCTGACTCGCTGCCTGCCTGCCTGCTGACGACCTGTCGACGCCTCTTGGCGCCGCTTGGCAGAGGTGGCAAACGCAGCGGTGAAGACGAAGTTGGCGGCCATGCAGACAAAACACGCGGAGAGTGGCCGAGAAGGCGGAAAGTTACGAAGGTGAAGTCAGTTGGGCGGGAAGCCGGCCGAATATGGCCTCTCTCTCCCGTCAACCATCGCACCAACGGCCCGTCACGGCAACTCGATGAGAGAGCAGGCAACGTCAAGCCAGCGGCCAGTAACCAGAAGCAGCGAGGAACAGCGCAGCGCCATGGAATGAGGTGGACGAGGCCCGTGAACGACGCCAACGAGAAGAAGGTGAAAGCGAAGCAGCAAACGTGAAAGGAAAACATGGCCGGGAAGGCTCCGACGGCGGAAGCCCCTCGGCCTCAACCTTCCCATCGACGAAGAATGGGGTCTAGAAACTAACACTGGGACGAGGTCGGAACGAAACGAGGAAATGTTTCTTCCTCGGGTAGAAACAGTGGGGAAAATGGAACATGCGTCCGAGAGCCGGCGGGTGGTGACTGAAGCAAAATCAGAATGCCGTATGAAACGGGGGACCCACGAGCGAGAGAGCGAGAGAGCAGACCTAAAGTCGGCTGCACAAAGAGGGGCTTGCATAGATTGTGCGAGTGCAGCCAAAAGCTGGAACAAATTATTTGCAAGTGAAAAATAACACAACACACGCCGCCACCGAAGCAGCCAGGCACGCGTCGAAAAGGCAACGCGTAGTGCGAACCCGGAGCGGTGGGAATGCGTCTAGGCTAGAATTGCGTCGCTGAGGCATTTGTAAATTCGAACGCAGCCGCCAGCATCCTCCCCTCAATATTCGGCTAGAAACGAGAGGCGGACAGCGGCAAAGCTTCCCCGGAAACCCCGTCCATTCTGGCTGCACGGGAGAAGATTGGCTGACCGCCGCCGTTGGTTTGGCTGTTGGCCCACCCGTTCGTTGTCCGTCAGAGTTTCGAATCTGGCGCGAAGAAGACGAACAAGATCGGAATGGCGGCAGTCGCAATGGGAGAAGAACAACAAAAATACAAAAATACCCTAGAAGGCAACGGAAGAAATGGCGAGGTCAATGAGTGTCGGGGGGAGGACTTCTCATACGACACAGGCACGAAACGGCCGAACACGACCCCGCCGGTAAAGTAGAGAATGGAGAGCACAAAGAGGTTGGCGAGATGGAAAACGCGGGTGGAAAAATATCGAGCGGGTCTGTGGAGTTAAGGTTGGTAGCAGCAGGCAGAGGCAAATGGATCATCTACGGCTTCGGTCAGCGACAAACACGCAAGCATTGGTCGCTCTCTAATCTGTTCTTGACGCTGCGCTGCTGTGTCATGAGACATCGACTCATTACGCCTAAGAAAATAGTCAGTTAGGCGTTACTCATTATAACAGAAACTGCTACTAACTGCTGTGATAACTGCAAGCGGCAATATAACTGCAACGATGATGACGAGATCGAGTGAATTTCGAGAACAGAAAAATGGTAGGCAAGGTGTAATATAAGAAAAGGGCGAACAAGAAAAAAAAAACCACCGCGCACCCGCCCTCGAAAGTTGGCCCGAGAATGACAAGGACATCTGTGGCAAAGGCAACGACAGCGGAACGGAGGCTGGCGAACCAAAGAATCCAATGTGGGACACTAGAGAAGGCTGGCACAATTGCCGAGATTTTTCAACTGCCTCTAGCGATTCTCGGGCGGTGGTAATCCCGTGGAAGCGATGAAAGCTGCGAGAGTATCGTAGTGTGGTAGGTTTTTCAATATATCAAATTTGAGAGCTCTTTACACACACATTCTCTCGCTCCCTCTCTCTCTATCTCTCACTTTCGCGCGCGCTTTCTCTGAAGGAGAGTTGAGAAGATCAAATTGGTAAGGGATGACATTACGAATAATATGCGTATGAACTATATATATATATATCATACATTTCTTAGAATACATCGCTTAGCAAATGAACTAAGGATAATGCTTTTGTATGGCATCAACCCCAACCACCCTGAAAGCTATATATAAATACATATATGTATACATACATCGACCCCGACCATCATATATTTTTATAAATAAATTATATATATATATATATATATATATAGGCATCTGGCTGCGATAATATGAGCTACGTGTGACAAACTTGCATGTAGACTGTGTTCACAAGAGTTTACTGATTTATCTGTGGCGAGAGATCTTCACAACTAGCCGCCAGAGGTGGATGAGTTCAAATAAGAATTTGGATGAGTATAAATATTACTTTGATTTAGGCAGAGAGTTGCCCGAATTTCTCACGTCAAATATTACCAGAATCATAAGCGACGTCGGACACGACGCATACAGGGAACATTACTTACACCGAACCCACAAAGGTGGCGACGACTTAGTGTGAAGCGCGCTTTGCGGGATTATACAATCTCTATATCAATCGGTGAGACGATGTGTATCTTCGTGAGCGTCACGATATATTCGTTCCAATTTAAGCAATTATACATGATCACAGGCGATCGGGTGATAACAAGATCGAAAAGAAAACCAACAGTTATATCAGACAACTGGTCTAACGTTCACAAATGTATGGCGCCATCGTGGGTCGAACTGTCGACGAGCGGTCGACTCGAGGGTCCGGCCGTTACTCCGGAGGGGACGCCTCCTCTAAGACGGAAGGCATCGCCATCCTACCACCGACGGACTCTAATATCGACACAATATTAGTCCACTCGTTCGACCACTGGAGCCGACGACGATGGGGCCAACATTGACGTAAAGACGACCAGCTACAGGAACAGAGGAGGCAAAGAGGCGCATGAGAGACCTGCAGAGGCGAACGATCGTATATACCTAGCTACATCTGTGAATGGGCTCACCTTGCAGTTTCGCTGACAAAGACGTCGACGGCTGACCTCTACAGCATTAGCACTGTCTACCGTTCGGACGGTTGTGTTTCTGATCTGATGCGGGATGGGTCAACAGCGGCCGACCGGTCCGAAGTCTCAGCCTCAGGGAGGTTTGAGCCTTACGAGGCGCAATCTCGACGAGGTGGCCGAGGTGACGCAGGCGTCGGCGGCCGCGACCGCGCTGAGCATCACCGCCCAGTGGCCATTGTATGAGTCGCCATTGAGGCACCGCTCGACATCTCCGTTTGCGACAAAGAAGATCATAACTGCGCGAAAGGCGTTGAAGGCCAGGCACGTCGAAGACGCGATGAAGCTGAAGACCCACTTCTGATCTGGGATCACTTCAGACAAGGCGACAGTCTGGTTTTGGCCCGCGCACACTTACACTGAGCTGGCGTGCCAATTGCGCATTCGTACGCTTGCCTGATGTGCACTTCGCTTCACGGCAGCAATACGTCAGCACGGCCTCGTCGTAACAAGCGTCACTAAATATACATAATACATGAATTATGTATGTAATCAATTAAACGAACGCACAATTATACACCCGACTCATTCGATGGTTGAGACACAGCGAGGTGCAACATCGATCAGTGAGGGTAGATCGATCAGATCTAGTGAGTACAATCAAACGCTAACAGCGTCGCGCGGGTCCACTCTGTTGTGCCGCCCATCGTCGAGTCCGCTGTCCATTGTCCCTATTCTCCCTCCACGTATAACACGATGGGGTACGGCTGGAGCACCGCCACCACCGCGACTGCTCTGCGCACTCTCACAGCCTAGTAGGCATCCGTCAGCGCGTCGCGGGCCTCCTCTACACAGAGATGTGGAAGGGTGGACGTGTTGTGACCGTCCACCAGCAAGGTTTCAGGCCTGGCAGAACACAATTCCGAGACTGAGTGGCCGACTTGCTGGCTGGTTGGCTTGCTGACCACGCCAACTCTCATCGAGCTTCACCGTTCCTTACGTAGTCCTGCGCTTGGGCTTCTTGCTCCTCCGAGAGGCCGAGAGCCGACTGCTGCTCGCGGGTCCTGCTTTGCTGGGGTTTGATCTAGCGCTTCTCCTCACTGAACTAGGCGCCGCTGTCGTGGGCTACCGAGGCCGAGCGCTAACAAGCAACATCCGAGAGAACGCCGAGCAAGATTCTCGGTCCGCCACCGAATCCGTGCCTGCCTTGTTTTCCGCCGCCCTCGAGTTCGCAAGTTGTCCGGCCGCCTTTTGCCGTCGTTGTCGGACCACCGTCCTCGTATCTGTGCGTCGGCGGTCACACGGCCACATCAGCAGATCAGCCGAGAGGAGAGCAAGCTAGCACAGCATCGGAGAGAGACGCTGCGAGACTATGAGTGCGTCAAGCAACGGAGCACGGAGCGCTCGGGAGACGGTAGGCTTGGCCGGAGTATCGGAGGAGCTGGCAGCTATATACTCAGCAGGGAGCGCTCGAGGGGCGAGAGTCCGCCCCCTCGCTCACGGAGCGAGGCTCCGCATGGCGGCGCCACAATCGGCCCGCCACGACGACGACGACGACGGACAAACGGACGGACCGTCGAGCCACCAGCCCAACGACCGACCAACAGACCGAGCTTTACTATTAATACGTTTAATAACAGAGGGACACACGGACACGCGCACATCTCATCTCAGCATCTCATACAGAAGCGAAACGGAAGCAGCGAAAGACGTCGCCAGCCGGCTGCCGGGTGGCCTGGATGGCCAAAGACAAGGAGGCCTATAGACGACACACGGTCCTGGATCGAGGAGGACGACAAGAAGAAGAAGAAGAAGGATTCCGTTGAAACGAACTCAGCCGTCAGAGCGGAGCGGAGAAGAGAGAACAGCGAAAATGAGCAGGACCAGTCTGTACCATAAACGCACGTCAGCGTAGCCCATACCATACAAATATATATATATATATATATATATATATATATATATTTAGAGAGAGCGAGAGAATGATGACGATGTAAATGCACCCGCCATGGCTCAATCGTTGGTGTAACATCGTCAAGTTGATTGTAAGGGGGCGAGGTATCAGTGTCGAGTTTGTCTGGGTTGCAGACGTGTAATAATACCAGCACTGAGGGCATTGTAACCTCGCATGTATCGTCGTTACGCTGTGATCATATCAGTGAGGATGTGATGAAATTGCACACATCTAGTAGCATACGGCTCGTACAGACCATGTGCTATCCGGCTGAAAGTTGCTTGGTTAAGCGTCAACGATACTTCGCTTAAGCAGTGAAGAGATTAAGATGCATCTTGAAAATGAATTTAGTGCTGCCGAGATGCCCTGCGTATAGCCACCTGCCAACCAAAATATCTCGACATCGCAGGTGTGCGTTCAGCACGCGGGTTCGACGAATCACGAGACCGAGTTTGTGGCTCGAATCGCGAAGACGGTATGTCGAAAATAAATCCGGAGATTGAGCAATAATACAAAACAATTTTGCGAAACAGTTGTACAAAGCAGACACCGCATCAGCATTTGATGGATGTTTAATATACCAGGCTGCTCTGGTTTTCTCTTGCTTTAAATGTCTTTGATGTTAAATACACAGGACTCTCAGGGGAACAGGCGCGCAATAGCAAGAAAGCACGAAATCATTAATAGACTGTGTAAGAGCGACGGTCTCCGGAAATAGGCTCCGATTTATGCTAATGTCCGAGCTAGCCAATGCAGCCCATCTGACGTTTGGAAGCACACCGTTTGGAGCTCCTGTTAGCACGTGCAGGCGACATGACTTCGGGCTGACAACCTTAGTAGACAGACGCCGCATTACGTTAAGCGCTATTCGCTAAGTGGGGCGTGCGTTCAAGATCGCCAAAGCACAGGAAATGACCTTATGGAGCAACCTGACGGCGGTCGTTATGGCTTCATCTCGATAAAAGACTCGTTGCCTATCAGACCCGTAGCAAAATTGCCGGATGCGGCTCGAGCAATAGATGCATTTACGTGGAGCAGAATGACAATAAGTATAATATTTGAGATGCATCTATATTGGATGGTATGCGCTGGCGAGGGAGGAATCAGCTCATGTACGTTTGGAGAACAAGGATACCTAAATTGTACTAGATTTATAAGTAATTAGAGCCGAAAATGGAATAGAGCCGCATTTGAGACGAATGCTGGGTTGACGACATCCAACTCAGTCAAAAAGGTCACGCGGCTGGCAAATTTGCTTATTTGGGGACCGGTTGGGGCCGTACGGATGGTATTTCTATTGATTCCTAAATCGACTGCTGAGTTATGCATCGTTACTTATCGATAGTTAAACACAAAGTTATCGGTCGCTAGTTATCGAAAACAGCAATATGCATCCGTGAAATCTCGAATAGTTCCACTAAGGAAACTCGTTTACCACATATATATAAGCATGTATATATATATATATATATATATATATATATATATATATATATATATATATATATATATATATATATATATATATATTTATATATATATATATGTCATTTTTAATACATAGTAGTCTGAGCGCCGTTCCGTCTCCCCCATGTCCCCCGCGTCGCTCTGTCCATAACGGCACCAACATATTCGGAAAGGTCTAACGAATAGTCAATAGAATCCTGATGCCACCGTCGTTTCAACGCAAGAAATACATGACAGAGAGAGAGAGAGAGGTTTAAGCACACCCGTATCGGATGGGACCCACCATTTAGTAAAATTCAAAGCAGTATCATGCCAATAATATCATCGCACATCGTCCACGATATCAACGAAAAGGACATTAGAACAGTATCAAACGACTAGAAGATGGATTACGGAATAAGCTCTCCGAGCGTTCCCTTTCTCGCCGGCGACGAACACAGCGAAGGATTTCTTTCTGCCCGTGTCTTGTCAAATGTTCAATTTTCGAGTTCACAGCTTACTTCTCTACCCGCTTTTCGGTTACCCTTTACCGATTTTCTCAACAGGATAATAGAGCAATACGGGCGAGGAATGACTAAGCCCTCTCGATCATCTCCGCTACACACTTCGTCGAAATTTCACCCGCCGCCTCGATGTGAGGTGCCATTCGACAGCGCCATCGTCAGCAGAACCATGGTGTCAATGTATTTTCCATTTGGGACTCGCTAGTTGTTTTATAAAGTGTCCCGTGGTCGTAAGTAAGTCGTGCCATACAATTTCAAGTGAACAGCTCGCCGTGCAGGGAATGCAACGGCCGTTTTGTGCACTAATAGAGAGAAACAATTAAAAGTGCAAGGTGGCACGTAGTAATGAGCGCTGATTACGATGAAACATACAAATGACTATTTTAAGTCACCATTTAGATCGATCACACGCTCTCTCCGCAGGTTCGATGGGGATGCAGCTTAGGTATACGGGCCCGCAGAGTCGAAGATCAGGATTTGTTTCTTCGTAAGATTACGAAAATATTACTTAAAATTGGCTGGTGTTTCGAGCACACGAAGTAGTAATAAGTAAAAGTACATTTTATTTCGCATATACAACTTCAAACATTCAATAAATAGAGAAAAAGAAAACTCAAGAACGAAATTTCGCCCATCAAAGTCCGATTACAATGAGACAACACTCACTAGCAAGTGCCGCACATATTTGAGTATCGAGCTCGCGGTCTGTGACATTTTGGAAACGCGAATTCAATTTCAACTACCTTGCGGTTATATACGGAAAATTAGCCGTTTAATTAGGAAAATAAGATAGTCCGGTCTGTTTTTCGGAAGAAGCGCACGGCAGCAGCTCTGGCACGAGCTGTGATGGCATCACATGGGAGACTTATTCTATGGGCCCGCAGCGTCGGGTTTGTTCGGCTCTCCCAGCAAAATCGATTCTACCCCACGTATCGATAATTGCCAATTGTTTAGTTCAATGATCATCGTTGTATCAAGCGATGCAAACGCAATGGAACGTACCATGCTCAATTCGCAAGGTCCCATTGTTGACGCAAGTCCACAGCTGGTTAACAGAAGCAGAGATTCCAGCGGACGATGCCCGCGTCACCCTCTGGATTCCTGTTCTACCATTGTTCACGAATCCCCTTCTTAGCCAAGATCTCTCTCTCTCTCTCTCTCTTTCTTTATCTACCTCCCTTGGACTATTACAGATTTGGCGATAAAACGAATTGAGAAACTACTATTTTCCAGCAGATAAGTTTCCAGCAGAACTTTATAGCGCACTATAGCTATATCAAGCAGGGCTGGCAGAGCATCCGAGGGGCGCAATTGTCCAGAACTATAGTGCCACACCAAAACAAGACATTTCAAGCTATCGTTTTATATATCCCCCTGTACTAGGCTTCGTTGAGAGGCGTGCTCGGCTGTGTGTTGTAAATGGTGAAAATGATTAAATAATCATTGATTCATAACAAGTTCGTAAAGAGTGGTAATATCCTGCAGGCGTCATTCCATCGTGAGAATATCATCGTCACGTTGAAGGCCACTCAACTATTCCATATGAAGATGCCCAACATTTGAATATAATATGATCATTGTATAAATTCAATCAGCGACAATTCTGCAATCTACCCGGCAAATACACTCATTTCTCTGTGTACATCTATCTATCTCTGTCCTGCGTATAATAAAATTACGAGCAGTAGGAATAATGGGGCCTGATGGCGATTGTCACAGAGTTTTGTTGGAACGGCAAAAGCGGCGTGAACTGCCGTGGTTCGCCGTTTGATGGGGTGAACCGGTTGGTCGAGGAGATTGTCGAATGGGAGGGGTCGTTCATGAAAGGGTTGGAAACCCGAGAGGCACGAGAAACGCACGGCATGGCCAGGCCTGAGCAGGCCAGGCCAGATCCGGCCTTGCTTCGGTCTGCTGTCCACCACCGTGCTACCGTGTGAGGGTCAGAGCTCGCACGCAGGGCAGGCTCCTCCTGGGAGGGGTCAAGCGGGAGGAAGATGAGTACCGCTGGTGGCGGCGATGGCCGCCGCCGCCAAGGGTGAAGTGTGCCCTCTTCTGTCCGTTTACTAGCGCCGCCGCCACCACTACCACCACCACCGCTGCTGCTGCTCTCTCTCGAGTGGCCAGCCCTGCGCTGTCCCGCTAGGCGCAGAGTACGCGCACCGAGGAATCTCCGATATATCGGAGCGTCTCCTCGGCCGTACTACCAGCTCGCCTTCGGTCAGGGAGCGCTGCCCCGCGCTGTGCCACGGAGGACACTCCTTCCCACAGAGTGTGTCTATGTGTCTGTGTGTGTGTGACAGAGAGAGAGAGAGAGAGAAAGAGAGAGAGAGAGACAGAGAGGAGGGCAACACAGAAGGGCGACGGCCCACCGCCCGCCACCGCCGGATGGGAATGTGGGACGACAACGCGGCGTTCGCGCACGCCGGCGAGAACGAGGCGAGACAGAGAGAGAGAGAGAGACCAGTGCAAGGGACAGTGTTAGGGGTGCGCGGGCGGCGAAGGCGGTGACGCCACCGACGCTCGCTGCCACCCAACGAAGTCGGCTTCGGCGAAACGGGCGCCACCAGCTACGACACAGCGGCAGAGACGACGGTGGTGGCGGCGGCGGCGGGTCATCAGATTCTAATCTCCGCTAATAGTGAACACAGCGACGGGAAAGAAGGGAACGAAGAACTGAAGAGGACTGTTCCCTGCCTCCTGTTCGCTTCCTTCGCTCGCTCAGTTTCTCGTAGTGTTTCTCTCTCTCTCTCTCTCTCTGTCTCCTCTCGAGGTCCTTCCTTTTTCGCTAAGAGGCTTCTTTCTCGTTCTCTCTCTCTCTCTCTCTCTCTCGATATAGCCAGCGTTTCGCTTCGGAGTCTGACTTCTCTCTGGCTGCTCCACCGTGTCCCTCTCCTGCTAAGCTTTCTCCCTGGTGTTAGCTCCCTTGCTCGCCTGCAAGAGTCGACAGCAGCAGAGCTATCGTCTGACTGCGTAGCCGCTTCGCTCTCGGTGTGCGAAACCCGTTCGCCATTTTCGTTCGTTCGTTCGTTGGGCGGTTGGGCGGTCGGTCGCACCAAAGGAAAACACGTCGCTACACAAGCATAGCCCTACGGCTACACGGGGTGGGGGACATGTTCGGTCGACTCCGGTATTGCCACTGCTGCTTCTGGCAACGATTTGAGATGCTAGTGATACAACGGCGACGACGACAACGAGGGGAAAAAAAGCCACCCATGCCGAAGGGACTGCTCGATGCAGTCTTTTCATCGTCGAAGACCTCTTCATCGTTGTCGAAACAACACAAACATCGGCGATATGCGTAGAGAGCTTTGGAAAATGCCCGTGCCTACCTATAACGGCGTGGCCACTAACGACGAACGTGTTTCGGAGTGCGCGGAAGCTATGTCTGTCAATTACACAGACAACAGCCACGCACTTGTGTGTGGTGTGCGCCTTTGGATTGACATTGTCTTGGCACGTTGCTCAATAGACTAACGTCGCTTTAAGATACAACGTATCGTCGTTAGCGCGTTTTTAGTTTTCACTCATAATAATAATATATATATGTATATATATGTCGACACCAAACCACCGAAAATGCACACATGTGTGAAATACTCCGAGCCCCACTGGTTAGACTAGATCTTTTTACTGGGTAATCACTGCTATTTAGGTTACTGGGTTGTCACTATTGACCTTGGCTATCCCCAAAGAACATTCGTTGAACTCTCAAAGCACGCTAAAAGTCAACAACAACTTAAACTCTTATATCTACCCAACAAAAAATGAACTCCACAAAGTTATTACGTGTAGCTTATAGTGTTCCGTATACGCTAAAGGAACACTATATATTTTTGTTACGAGAATCCATGAACGTGACATCCTGGCGAAACAGAGAAACGAGTCCAGATGTTCACGAAGGAGACGTTAGTTGAATCTTCTGCGATTTTGAAAAGTGTCTCGTAAACCGTTTGTACATTTGAACACCTCTCGACAGTCAGAGGTTATGTTGATAGCTTCTTGATAGCTTGATGAGAGCTATCAACGAGAACCAACAATGAATTAAAAATATATTCAAAAGAGCAGGGCATAAAGATGTCAATAATATTATATATGTGTACCAATAGGCCAAAACGTCTGGTTTGCTTTAAAACTAGCTCATCTTCTATCTTTGATGGACATCTTTCGTTTCGACGTGTTTTGCAGCTATAAGAGAGAGAGAGATGATATGAATATATGCATAATTTTTAAATAAATATATACATTTATTCAAACATACAATAATTAGGAATTATTCTAGGGATTATTGGGGGGGGGACTAGTTGGGGACCGGGACCGAGGCCGTGATTGTCCCGAGGAAGGCGATGGCATTGCCTCTCCGCGCAGCGAGGGACAGGCGTTACAGAAGGAAATATCCTGCGCGCTTGTCCCCGGTGGCGCGGATCAGCCTATGGTAGACCCCTTCGAGGAAGTTCGCAGTGAGGGGGCCGTGTCCGCCCAAGGTCTCAAAAGCAAGGGGGAAAAAAGGTGGGTTGCCTGGAGTGCGGCGTACTTCCGTAGCTTGGTCCGCTCCGCACGCACTACCGCGTAACCGGGGATGGTTGCACAGTAGTTGACATAAGAAGGTGCCAGAGGGTCAGCCACCGTGCCGTCCCAAACGAGGTATTGGCCTCGGTGGAAGGGGATGAGAGTGAGCGTATGTGTAATTTCGTTTCAGGACAGCGCTTGCTGATGACAGCTCATATTAACGGCGGATATTAACAGCACTGTATTTGAATTCCAAAGCAAGCGCACACCATAGATAAACTCGTAATTCATATGTAAATGTATGTAAACATGGAAAACCCATAATTATTATGCGAATAGTACCTCTTGCGAGGCTTCGCTTAATCGATCACTGTGCGCCCCCCTGCTTCGTGAATCGCGATCAATCATTAAATCAGCGATGAACTGCCCGTCAGTTGATTGACAAGCTCGTACATCTCGGTAGAAGAGTGAATGCAATGAGGATGCTCCGTCCTTGCGATGATACGAGATCACACTCCCGACTCGATCAGCGGGTATCTCCCGGTGCATAGTCAACCTGCTTATCGGCGGTACCACCGCGTAAACATTGAACACATTCGATGCTATCCATTTTGGTCAGGTCCACTTATCAAGACCCCCGATCGCTAGCCAATTCCACCTCAACAACTCCCACCCCCCGAGACAAGCATCGAGTTCCGTTCCTATCACCGGCCACTTAGCAGCACCTGCTCGAAGCGGCCATTTGTTCATGTATCTGGCTGAACGACGTTAGCGAATACAGACCAACGAAGACGTCATTCAGAGACCGTCACGCGTTGTGTGTGTATGTGTGTGTGTGAGAGAGCCACACAGTAAATCCCTGCCTAATTTATCCAGCAATAGTGTAGTAGCACATTGACGCCAAGGCATGCCAGAGCTATAATAGTATTGTACTGTGAGATATGCAATGGATTGTACCAGCGTTCGTAGTCTGTGCCATAGTCCAGGCAGGAGGCAGCGCAAGGCTACGAAGCCATCCAAACAGTCATTCTCTCGATGAGCGTCTCTCTCTACTCCCTTTATCTAGACAAATCCTCGGTTACGAGACCGGCTTGTCTGCTCCCCGCACGACAAGCACTATAACGACCAACGTCGGTGGCGGTGGTGGCCACCGCATAAACACCGTCCGCCCTGCGTCCGTGCGGACTATGTTCGTCCGTCCGTTGAAGCGAATGCGATGCGGCGCGTCGCTCGCCGCGGAACGCTTGGAAGCTGCTACCTGGCCTTCTGCTGCCTGGTGCTGGCGCTCCGGAGATCAAATGGTGCACGGACGGCGGCCGGGGCTTGGGTAAGCGGGATCAAGCTGGGTGACGCGCACGACGTCCGCTACCCCAACAACGCCCCACCTGACCCCTTCTCTCCAACTCATCCGAAGAGAGGAGACGCTCCGAACGAATTCTGAATCCGGCGGATTCGCGCGTTGTTCGCTCGGTCGGTCGACTACGAGCGCCAGTGGGAGTGACGCACTTTGGCCCGGCGATACCCCGCCCCAGCAACGGCTGAGACCCCCAGATCCCCTGACCACCTTTCCCTTTGGCCCGGCGATGCCTAACGTCTCCATGGAGCATGACGGCAGACGAACGTCCCTCTCGAGCCGGCGAGACCAACCCACTCGAGTACCGGTGAGGCATTCACACGATGCGCCCCACCGCTGCTACAGCAACTGCTGCTGCTATCCCCGATGCCCTCGTGGCCCCCAGACAACACAATATCAGCCGACGACACAGTCAGTCGACCGACAATGCAATCCGAGCCATTCGTGGTACAATGGTACAAAATGGTATTCCAAAGACAGTCGCCGACGCATACGGGCTGCTCGGATGCTATGGCACGGCCTGCCTGCGAGCGAGCTGGTCGGCCGGTCCGTCGGCCACAATTTGCCGAAATTTGCTACGTTCCATTGTGACACAAACTCCCTTCCACGTACATTGAATCGAGACGGCTCCCGGAGAACCACGAGTATATATATATATATATATATATATATATCGTCTTCAGCCACTGGTACAAGTAATAGATTTGTACCTTCGCTTCAACAGAAAGAAATCACACCGATGCTGTTGTTTCGCTCACGTTGAAGCAAATCCAGCGAAACCTGCTGAAACAGACGGTCAACTGCTCAACGCTTTCTGGGTTCTAAGCTTTAGCCGTAAAGAAATCGGGTGTCCCCTTCATACTAAACAGGATCAAAGGACGTCGATTTTGCGGCCTCTAGCCGAAACAGACGACCTACCCTGATATGTATTTTGAGGAGCAATTAGCAGCAAAGCGAGAATAAGAAGACCCAAGTAAAAAGTGTTATATAGAATAAACACTGGTATCTACCAATTGTGCAGCAACATTCTATTAAAATCACTTTGTGCATCCTCGCGGCAGGGATGTTTCGGGACGAGGGATAATTACATTTTAGTCATGATTTGGAGATGAGTATGTTTAATTTGCAATTCAGCTTCCCCACCCGTAAAAAGGACTTAACTGATCATTATTATGTATGGTGCTGTTCAATGTTTCCGACACACGACACTACAAAAATAGGTATTGTATCGATGTACAACAAATACAGGATTAATATAGTTCTCTTTCCAGGCATCAAATATGAATGTTGTAGGTTCATCTGCTCTGTCACAGAGACAACACATTCGAAATAGTCAAACGGTTTGTGTTCCCTTTGAACCTCCTCGCCCGTCTCTCCCCGACCCAAAAAAGCGCCCATCGACAAAATCAACCTAAACATTATTACGTGTCGGCGGCAGTCCCACCCTCCGCATCAACCTCCTCGTGCCGTTTCCAATACTGTACTAGCTTGCACTGAATACGTAACACACGGTTGGAGGACACGGTATTTCAATCTCGCTTTCGCCCGTGTACGCCCGCCCGCCCCCCCCCTTCGTCATGCTTCTACGGGTGCCCTTTCCTCTTTAAATGACTACACTCACCAAATATGTTTACATATTTTTGCCATTATCGAATTCCGATTTGCCCACCACCACCACCATAGTCGCGCAGGCAACCGGCCGCTGATTCTTTATAGACAGCGACATCACGTTATTGTCGCTCGCTGTCCTGTGTCACCCTGGTACAGGGCCGTACGTTTGCTGCTGCTGGGATAGCCCGTCGACCAACTTCCCATAAGCCTCGCGCGACTCTGCACTCCCACGACTTCCTGCAGCTCTACTATAAAAAATGAAAAAAGGCAAGGCAGGACAGGCAATCCAGGACAGCCCTGTATTTCCAGACCCTTTCACTCTCCATCTCTCTCTCCATCTCTCTTCCGTTCTCTATCCTGGTGCAGAGAGGGACAGCCAGCCAGCCAGCCATCCAGCCGTGGGACTGCCGCGCATACACCTGCGGGATCTGGGAGATCTGAATGTGCAAAACTGAGTTTGGCTCCGCTAACGGTTGCGGCATGAGCCGCTGACGCCTCTACGTGGAAAACGTGTCGGCAGGGCGTTCCACGAGGCTGACTAGCCGAACGAACGCCTTCATGCAACCGACGAAAGCTGATCGGGAGGCGTGACAACGCCCGGCCGCGATAGGCCCTAGACGCCCGAGACCGTTTTTCGTAGTTCTCGCCGCCGCAGAGTCGATGTCAAAAACTATACAGCAACCAACAGAGTGTGCGCCCGCTGACGCCGGCGCCGGCGGACGACTTTCAGACTGGGAGGGCGTGTCATGCCGTCTCGTTGTCTCGCCGCCGCCACCGCCGCCGCCGCCGTCGTCGCCTCTGCTAAGTTCCCTCTGTCTTCTTCCTCTCCATCGGCTTCTTCCTCGTCCGTTTAGTTTCTCATATTCAGTTCGCTTCGTTTGTCTTTTCCTCCAGAGCCTTGAGAGAACTGCCTCTCCTGCGGGCACGAGCAGACACGACGATGACGGCGCTGGCGAGAACGACGACGACTTCGTCGAGGAGATGGCGTGAGACGGCGGAAAGGAAAAAAGCCGCCGCGATCCTCTGCTCGAAATAGCGACCCACGAACGGGCAAAGGAAACCACGAAAGCCAAAGGGAAAATGATAGTGAGTGGTTTTGCTGATGCTGCTGCTGCGGCTGGTGGTTAGAGATCGAACGGGGCGGAGGAGACGACGGTGCCCCTATCGAGAATCGAGATCGGCCCAGCAGGCGTATCCGTGGATTATAGTATCATTTGATCGTCGCTAACCCACTACGATACCGAAATGGTGCCAAACCGCTGGTGAGCCTGCTGAACGAGCGCCAGCAAACGGGAATGAGTGTGCCTGTATATCTGTACGCCTGCCAGTCTGACTACGGGATCGTAGCATGGCCCGGCAAGGATGCCTACACGGCTGGCTACCATACACGCACACAGACGGACCCGCCCACATTACATATTTCCATTGCGCCCTCGTTGTTTCTTCGCCTTCCTTCCTTCCACAGCAGCAGTCTAGCTTCTCTATCTTCTGCTACCACTACTACAACTACTATTGCTGCCCCGCGCTGTCTGTTCCTCTAGGCCATTCAGTTCTGTGCCATAAGCTGCTTGCTACGGTACGTACGGCGCGGTGTTTTCCGCTTTCCCGCTTCCTCAGCCCGGCCCAGCGGACGAGGAAAACAGAGAGCGAAGCCCCAGGGACCATAATCGGGATTAGACGGTGTCTTGATGAGCCTTCGCGGCCGTGCTAGTACTAGTAGCAGCAGCCGGAGCAGCTTTGCCGCCACCGACACGCCTCGTCTCGTGCTCGTGCTATTGTATACGTTGCCACTAACCCAAGCATCCCATCGCTCCTCTTAGCGGAAAAAAAGCACCCCAACACTGTTGAACCAGCGAGCAGACATAGCCCTTGGTGAAGGGTGGGTACGTTAGAGGAAGCCGCAAGGAATATGGGAGCACAATTGTAGAGTGTGTGTGTGTATGCGTGCGTATATGAGTGTATGAAGAAGACTCTGCGACAACGACGGCGCGACATGGGCGCACAGGGCGGCTAGGCGAGTTGACTGTCAGCGCAGATGTGCGAGAGTGAAAAACCAGTTTCTGAAGCAACTTTCTACTGACCACCTCAAACCCCCTCACCCACTACCGACTTCCATATACACACACGCACACACAGACGCCGTAACAAAGAGAACTTAGCACTTAACAGGCGCAGCTCGTAGCACCGTCATTCTGTCATGTGGGCAATGGTGGATGTGATGACTGGCTTCGAAGCAGTGTAATAGTGCGATCTATTGGGTCAACGAGTGCGTTTGTAGACGGCCTTTTTTATAGGACTATTTTCCCCAGTGCAGCACGGCGAGTATATATATATATATTTATATATATACTATAATTATGATGCCGTTGAAGCAATGGTATATTAATTACACTTATTAAGCGCACACCTTGTATGAGTCAACGAAAATCAAAATGAGCGTAGCTGGCTGAGTGTAGAGGGCACCGTGAGGGCCCAAAATATTATATATAATTAGAAATGTATTTACTCAAAATCTAAAATGTACACTTACCGAACTCGGTATAAAAACACAGTTTTTAAAACGGTTTAGAGCAAAATTAATGACGTGTTCTTCTTCTTTTTAACCACGCACATATACACACATATATATACATACATACACACACATATATATATATATATATATATATATATATATAAATGTCGATTTTCTCCGTTTTAGGACATGTGAACGTGGGTCGCTTTGAGTAGCGGGTGCACTGAACATAACCTACGCAAATTCGAAGGAACTCGATCTCGATCGGATGGATCGCCCTCGAACTAGATCCGCTGACCATCGGACCAAAAGAACGTCATTTTTGTAACGTGACATACAGCTTGTAGTCCGACGAGTAGACTAGGATTCTGGAAGCAGAGCTAAAGGCAGGACACAACGGACTGTTCAAAACTTTCAGCGCTAGAAAAAAAAGCGAAGTAGGGCACGAGTGTATTCGGCGAGGCGAGGGCGGGACCCCCATAGAAGACGAGATGATTGAGACATCCTCGACGACCATCATCCAGCAGAACAAAGACAGATCTATCGAACTTTATACGAATATGTGTTTCGTCAGAACGTGTCCGCGCTGCTTCGCTCCGTTGCAAATCTGCTCTTATCTTACCGATCACGGACATTGGACCGTGGTTCTCGGACAAGCCGAGCAGATGAAAGCGTATGATTGTCTATGAAGGACATTCAATGTCTTTGCTTGCACCGATAATCATTTTTTGTCCAAGTCCTGACACCGAAAGTTTGTTATTTAATTTCCGACTTAGAATAAGTCAACTGTAGCAGAATAGTGGGAACCTCGAAGCATTAGAATGTTATCGAGGAAAATGGAACCTGTCCCATTCAGTCAGAGGACAGACACTATAATTCAATTTGAATATGGGATAATTAGCGACGAGTCGGAAAAACCGAACGGGTTTTATCAAAGCACGAAGCGTCGACGAAGTCTAAAATGGGTAGGCTGACTTACAGCAACGAAAAAGGCCCATTACGACCGTTGTCATCATCGTTGTTTTGAAGCCAAAACCAAGATATGGCGTCTCCAGAAAGCCTGACTCCCGTAAACCGTTTGCCCCTTCAAATTTTCCCGCTCTCAATTTCCAGAAAGAACCCACACACACACACACACACACACATACACACGAACTCCGACGCCTACCGTACAAAACATGTCCCCCTTGGATGCATACGCACGCCGTCCCCACATCGACCCCTCGTGGTGGCCACCAATCGCACTGGAGAGAAAACGGTTCGTTCGTCTCTGCAGCTTTGAAATAGATGGGCTGCAGTGAGTCTAGCAGCCCCCAGTGAATGTATCTGGAGGGAGGGAGAGAGGGAGGAAGGGCGTGCACGGAGTCCGAAGAAGCGATCATGCAAGTACGCATGATCGTCCAATGGTACCTACAATGATACCACCCCACGTGGGTACTGCTGTTCGCTGCATGTCTGCGTGCCAACCAGCCCGAGTGGCTCTCTCTCTCTCTGTCTCGCTCTCTATGTTCCGACTCTTTTCCAGCATTCGCAGGGGCAGGTTGGTTTGAGTTCGTTACTGATGCTGCACCAGCACGTCTTCTCCCCGGGGCGCCCCTATCCGCCGCCACGCTCCTCATGCAAGTACGCCATGGACGATCGAGAGCTGGTTGGATGTTGGAGTCCGTACGCTGCTACTGTTTGGCAGCAGTTCTGTCCGCTTTTGCCTCCCGCCCCCCCTCCCCGAATGCTGCTACTTGCAGCAGTGCCCACGACGATGCCGCTGCCACCGAATCGGGTCCGTGCCAGGCAGAAAGAAGGTAGACAGCTACGAGACTGGCTAACTCTCGGGCCCAAAAGCTGGAACGAGAAGGGAACGAGGGCGATGGCGGCTGGGAGGGGGGTGATGGGGTGCGGCTAGAGCAAAGCCAGGCCGGGCGGGACCGGGCCCAGGCATAGCAAACGAATGGATGAACAAGCCGGCCAGTCAACCATCTCTAGTGGTGGTGGTGCGGCAGCAGGCATGAAGCAGCCAAGGCACGATGAGCTAAGCGAGCTCCTGATGCTGCTGCTGCTGCCGCTGCCGCCGCTCCGGGGGCTGCTGCTGTGATGTGGCTGGCTGTAGGTTTGTGTGTGTGTGTGTGTGTGTGCCAGCTACGTGCCGCGGGCTGCGCACGTCTCGTTCGAATGGCCCAGCTCTCCTCGCTCCCATGGCGGCCTATCCCCATTCCACCACCTCCAGTACAGTCTCCCACTTTCCCAGTACAGTCCAGGTCGTCCTATTTGCCCCTCTGTCTGGTTCTACCCCTTGGTTGAGCCTCTTTTTCTCTCTCGACCGGGCGGACAGCCGACCGGCCAGCCAGCCAGCAGTTTCCCGGCAAGCCCCCTCGGCACGAACCCAAGGCAGAGTTGCCCTTGGGCCCCAGCAAAACCCCAACGTCAGGGACGGTGCCGAGGGTCTCGTCGCTTGTTCAAACCCGAGTGAGCCAAGCATGAGCAGGAACAGAGCCCTGCCTTCCATAGCTGCCATGCAGCTTCCCCATCCAGGGGACCCATCGAGTACAGTTTTGAGTGTCTCGGGATGAGATGCGAGGTGTGTGGAAGGCCGGGCTTGTAGCACGGCCACACACCGAGCAAGGAAATGCTTCGCCCCTCCGGTCATGCTGGCTCTCGTCTTTCTCCGGTTGGTGCTGCCGCTTCCTTTTGTCGAAAAGAAACACACATGCAAGGCACAGACACAAGCAGCGACGAGGCTGCCCGGCCCTGTCGATCGCAAGGGGAAGCAAAGAGGGAAAATTCGCAACCGTACGAAGAACGCGCGGAGCGACAACGTCGCCATCAGCAGCAGCAGCGGCGGACATGATCGCCTCTAGCAACAAGACATCTACGCACATCCCTTCGTAGCTGTGCGCAGGCAAGCGAGCCAACGACCTAACCTACTCGTTGTTTCAATGCCTACCAACTAGGTTCGAGTGTCCGACACAGCACTACGAGGCTCGTGGGCACGGCGGGAAGCCTGCTGAAGATTTCCACCGTACACTGCTGCACTGCAACAGAGCACAACAGTGAGCAGGCAGACGCCACTATGGCAGATTTTTGACGAACCACAAAACCAGTGACGAAACGGGATAGAATCGGTAATTTCAGGTGTTTATTTTAATACGACTTGCACTTATGATAGTAACAGCAGCTCGTTGCTGTTATTCTGATATATGTGATACACTAGATGGTACTATATAACGTGTCTAGAGAATTTCGCCCCATCATGTAGTAACATCATCGGTGTGGTCGCTTGAACGTCTAGGCCTCTAGAGGGAAGTATCATGGATCGCTGGTTCAAGCCCGCCACCGGCTTCAACTGTTTACCTACAACGACAACAACGACACCGACGACAACAACAACATCTACATACGTAATGCAGTCGTGTAATAAAACTGGAATCGTGTTGGAGAGAGACACGGTAAGATGAGACCTGCAATAAGCCGTATGTCTCTGATGGCGATCAGGCGTCTGTATTGTGCACTTGGAGCGGAGTTCGACAATCACGACCTGCGCCACTCACCGCACTCGTTCCGAGGTTTCGCGGTTCAATCAATTCGAATTTGCTTAGAACATTCGACGATTGGTGTTTGTCTTCCGTCACCAAGTGCGTGGCTAGCATGTTGTTTATGTTCATGGACATTAGATGTGGATAAATTACGAGCGCGACAACCATTCAGATGGCCGGAATATTCTTTCAGGTGGGGGGATACATTTGCAAACGTCTCGTGAAAGCGACAGAAAACACAGCGGAGATGACTTTGATCAATTTGTTTTTGGGGTCGACAGTAACAGCGACAAAGGACTAGCACTGTGTATCATTGTCAATTCAAATAGGTAGCACGGTGGTTACTTTTGACACGAGTCCCACACGAAGCAATGGATATATACCATGGACCGTGAGGCGGGGTGGAACCAACGAAATTAAAGGTTTACAGTCGACAGAATACGATGAAGGGCGAACCACGGCTGCGTCAACTTGTTGAAGAAGAGAAATAAATGGGCAATTTGTCAAGACAACAACGTCGACATCACTAGCTTTGCTGATGACTACAAGGCATTTCATACGTGGTAGTTATGCGACGTATGGGACTAGCCACGCACACATGCAGACACTCTTAAACCACCCGGACGGCGTACACCTTCGACTGTGTTTTAGTGTCCTGTCAACGGACAAGTGGCACTCTCGAGTTTCATCGACAGCAATGGCTTCCCGACAGATCAGAGGTTCATCACAACATCAGGAGCCCCAAATCTTGTCAAAGACAGGCCCAATGCAATACAACACTCTCCTAACAGTGATCGATCATCAACGAGTTCCAAGAGCGAACATGACTTGTCTACACATTCACTATTTTCTCTTTTCTTAAACGTCCAATTCGATTCTCAAGTCTTAGGGCACGTAAGCCCAGTTCGGCATATCATGCGATTTCGAAGCACCGAATGAATTCGTTGTTTGTTTTGTTGCCTTAGAAACGCAATTGCTATTAGGGGCCGTATTTCTGCCTAATATAACTAGTGTTTCGTTCTGTAACCGCATATACAAATTTACTAAGAACTGTTGCGCACGCGGTCTACATTGAATGTCCGACATCCAATTCGTAGATCACACTACGCGTGTTCTTGTTGGTCCAACTCGATTGCGGAACCAATCTCTGCTGCAGCAATCAATGCTGGTCGTTTTTTGTACGAAACTACCGATCATTGTTTTGCCCGATGCGCTATTTAGGAAGCTGCTGATCGGTCGGGGAACAAATAGATACATACACTGAACCCGTGTAGTGAGAACGTTTCGAGTATCAGCAAGGTCCCATTCCTCGAATTAGCCTCAGGGTGTTCCGACACAGACATTTTTCAGATTTGCTTTCGCTGAGCAATGCACCGTTATACGGTGCTCATGCGAAAAGTTTCGGCTAATTGCACGAATAATTAATGCAATAGCACATATCAAAGCACAACTGTATGGTAACGAGATACCACTATTCGTAACCTAAAAATTGTAACGACTTACGCGATGGGCGGGCAATGTTACCCAAGGAGCGTTGCGCTCCGAGTCGCCAAATTTCGTCAAAAAGTGCTCAAGCACCATTCCCCGCTAATGAGACAGCACCAGTAACTATGACTGATATCGAAGTGCGACGATTGAGACGAGACGATTCAGGCTCGCAGCAAGTTCAGCAGTCCCTGGCCTGCTTAGGGGTCAGCCTAATCGGTTTGTCCTTGTGCCTGAACTGAAGATACGGGTCAACTCGAACAAAAAAAACTCGGCTACGTCACGTTGTCTCCACCCGCCTTGATCATCGTAGCAAATTGAAATTAGTTCGGCGGTGAGAAGATACATTCATTTATCGCAACGAAGGAAATTTTCTCGATGAAACTAGTTGGACACCGTTCCTTCACACGTGAGAACAGACGAACTCACGATAGTTCGAGTTTCACCAGCTCTTATCTGGTGGCCGGTAACTGACAAACGGCAATGCAGCCGATCTGTGAATGCGTCACCCTACACCAGGCGATTTGGGTCGTTCGGCAAACCAAGTCATTGCAGCTTTTATATCACACTACAATACTAGCAGCCACTGCTTCTGCTTGCTCTGCCCGCCAGCAGCCACGCTATTATCTATTTGTGAGTGAGAACTGCAACCGATTTCTTATTATTTTTGTTGTTGTTCCCCGTCGAGGGTCGTCCAAATGTTGAATTCACCCAATTTTCGTGTGGCGCCTCTTCCCAAGTGAATAGCACTGTTGTAAAGCGGTGGCGGCGGTGGCGGTGCCGGCGGCTGCGGCTGCTGCCCAGCCGGCACCGAGACGGGCCCGTGACCGTTTTTTATTTTCTTTGCACCATCAGAGCGGTGTCGGCTATAGAAGACGTGTCTCAAGGGCTCAATCAGAGCCGATGTTATAGCTCTAAGTAATGCGCTGCTAGGTCGTAGTAATGGCGGTTGAGATGGGGGGGAAGTCAGAGCCACTAGACGGAAGATAGAGCACAAACAGCAGCCGCAGCCGCAACAGCAGCACCAGTAGCAGACCCAATGGCAGCAGCAGCAGCAGCAGCGAAAAATTATGATGATTGTGATGATCATTGTGACGATATTCAAGTGCGTCAACTCGAGAGATAGCTGACTTGAATATAAAATTCTATTCGAGTTGTCAAATTATTGCATACCTACTTATTGTGGTGTGAAATAGGTGCTGTGTATAAAAATTGAATTATTTTTTATTATTATTATCATTATACCGCGATTATAGAAATATCGCAGACGGCATGTCTAAGTTACAGTTCAGTGTCCCCATGGAGGGAATAGGCCTGTGCATACGAATGAATAACGAACATTCAATCATCAGTGAGCGCTAATTACGAGCGACAACTGAACCTGTTGCCTCTTAATGCGGCGACATATCGAGCGGAGCTTCTGCGACAGCAGCGACCCAATCGATCCGTTCTAACCGATACAAGACCGGTCCACGAAATATGTCTCGTGTGAGAACAAAGGTCCACCGAGACGAGAATAGAAATCACATAGGGGCAGAGCTGAGAGTCAGCTTAAAACGAACTCAGCCTTTAATTCTGTGTCAATCGAACGAATAAAGAAATTATAAACGGAAGTGGCGAAATAATCGCTAGCATGCGTAAGTGTGGCTGGCATCCGGATGCCACCTGATTAGCCAGCTCGACTATGGCAGACGCGTGCATACATAGAGAGTATTTGGACATTTTTTACTTGTGTTGTCATTCGGTCAGAGTCACAATGATCGCCCATTGATTAACCCATTTTTAATCAATGCACAATATATCCCCCTGTTCGGATGACGTTCACGGTTCTATTTCGGCCTGTATATAACGACGTCCGCCGGATTTGACCACGAATCTGAGATTGATGGAGACATGACTAAGAGGCTACGCGGTGAGACGATACTTGGTGTTCGACGCTGTGTCATTGTTTGACTGTGCACTTTTGTGTAATTGTATATGTAGGGACAACACACATATCATGAATATGGTAAATATCTGCAAATTGCAGTTCCGGTTGGGGAATAACTTACATGATACACAATGAAGTATTTTGGACGATGCGCCGATGCGTTGGCGAGGTACGGCCCAGCCATATCTCAAGCGTGGGTTTATTTTAATTCATACAATTTATGCGACAAAATGTCATCAAATGAGTGACGACTCGAATGTGAGCCCGTGAGTAGGTTGCGCTGGTTAACAGGATAAAGGTATCCGTGATTCACACACACACGCTTTTCACGTAGAGAATCCAGTAGATAATTGGACAATTAAATGCTTTAGGGCTGACTCTTAGTCAATGTTTGACGTGCATTGTATTGCGTTTGCATTGCTTCGTAAAACCGACCCCTTAAACGCAAATGTGCAACGGTGGGGTCGAACCTGCGCGACTCCTCCGGTTGGAAGGCGCACGCAAATGCACCACCAGGCCACCGGGCTCGACAGTTAAACAAATCTCTATCCAATATACATATATATAGGTAAAGCTTTATTGGTTTATCAAAGGAGCTGCAATTTCACAATGCTTAAACTCTTTTATATGCCACGCAGCCGGGCTCGAACCCGCCTCCTCTGGCTTTCGACAGCCAGAGACTTAGCCGTCCAAGCCACCGCGCTAACATATAACAGCGGACATCCACGTCTGGCCAGCCGCCATGCGACTGATAAACACGACTCATGGTGCACGGGACTTATCAAGGGGGAGCAGCTCAACGACAGTTTTTGGACAAACGCCGTCTTTCAGCCCCGTCCGGTCGCTCGCACTTAAATGCTGACCGATTTATATTTGTGTTGTTAATAACGCTATTGAGACACAGCAGGAGCAACAGCAGCCTCTACCATATCCGGCGGCGGCAGCAGCAGCAGCAGCAACAAGGGCAACAACAATAACGATAACCGGAGCAAACTACAACAAAGTTTCTTCTTTCGCTTGGTACATGTGCTTCTGGTGGGGAAGGACTCTCTCCCTATCTCTCCCTATCTCTTCAAGTCTGTTATTTCCATATGACTACTGCTATTACCACGGCCGCGGAAGGGATCTACATATCTATCTATATATAAAAAACACTGAGCACAACTCGTCTGTTGGACTGACCACTACTGACTCTGCGGATGATGGCTAATGCTGTGAGCGTAGTAGTAGTAGTGGTGGCGGTAGAGGTAACGGCAACCATTGGCCAGTTGCATCAGCTTCTTCCACATCTTCAGCTGGCCACAACCGCTGCTGCAGTTGTAGATAGACGCACTAGTAGAAGTTGTAGTGGTAGTAGCGGTGCTAGTGGTAGTGGTGGGCTAAAAAGCCTAAAACGACAGGACGGCTCTGTGCAGCGGGATCAGAACAGCAGCAGCAGCGGCGGCGGTACAACCCGACGACTGGCTCGACTAGGTCCGTTCCGTCCCGGTGGCTCTTCGGCTCGACTTCCTTCTCACATAGGAGCTTCCTAGCGAGGTAGCCGTCGATGGGTAACCACCCGCGCGCCGTCGCAGCCTCCTCCCCCGCCCGTCCACGACTACTGAGCCAGTCTGCTGCTGCTGCTGCTGTTGTAGCCTTTCTAATCGTGGCCAATTCGTCAATTATTCACTGTGGGGGCGAGTCCAATTTTTCTTATGATATACGTCGGCTGGCTGGCTGGCTGGCCAACAGCAGCAGCAGCAAACAGCTCTGCTAGAACCAGTCTGGTGTTCGGTCTTCCTCGCTACCATCACTGAGCAGTAGCGGCCTATGGAGGCTCGCTGCTAGCCCGATCGCCGGCCCACTGCTGCCGCTGTCCGTGGCGTTCTACTTCCCGCTGGACTCCAGTCCGTCCCGGTACGGCTACTATTATATAATACTAGACTCATATACAAGCGAGATAGCTAGACGCCAGAGTGCTACCCAGCAGAGTGAGCGAGAGAGAAAAAGAGCAGCAAGTAGCTGTACTGAGAAAGTGGCGGTGCAATAGAACGAATTTCAGACAGCTGCTGTATAGTTGTTCGCCGTCGGCAGACGACCGGGGCCCGATCCGTCGGTGGGTGAAGTTGGACTTGGATGAGCTGAGCGGTGGAAGAGCCGGAGCCCGCTAGGAACGTGGCCCACTAACAGACATACAGAAGGTTGCTGGCTTGCTTACTTGGCTGGGCATCCAAAGGTACACACATCTAGCACAGCACAGCATAAAACAGCACGGGCCACCGGGAGCAGCCGAACGATACTAGAGATCGCCCGAGATCGGCAGCCAACGAGGTTCGTAGCACGAGCTGCTTCTTGGACTCTGCTGTGTCTGCTAAATGCGTCGGCAGCCGACTGTGCCCTGTGGCAGGTACCTAATAGCCAGTGGTCGGTAGGATAGGCTCAACCCGAGCACTCACGCATTCACCATGACGCCACGTAGCTGCTACATACAGACATCCAGCCAGACAGACAAACATATGGACAGACAAACAGGCACGAATGGAGCAGCGACTAGGACAAAATGCTCAGGGGCACAGTTCGCCTAACTCAGGCTCCGCTAGCACATCCCTACATTAGTGCCTGCTCGCCACAGACAAACAAACACACACACACACACCTCTAAGTACAGATTGAGTAAGATGTATAGATCAAGTAAACAAGAAAAAAAGAAACAAATGGACATTTTCAATAAACAGTGGTCCCCTTTCGGTTTAGCTGGAGCGTCCTCCTCAGACGGCGTTCTTGATCATATTTTTGCTGTTGTTCTCGCCAACATAAAACAGACAGTGTTATTTCTGCGTAAGGCAGAACAGGCCACCCTCGCTTACGAGCGCTTTATCTTCCGGTCCGGAGCAGAACATCGACAAATAATTACCTTGTAATTTATAAATTCACTTAACTTCGTTACTAATATATAAAAAAACAGCATCGTCTCACCTTTATGTTCCCGCTCTCGGACTCGACATAAACACCACTATCAAAACTATGTGATAAATAACTACTATTATTATAAGTGACAAGTAATCATCATACGGATGGATGTGCCCGTGAAAGCCTAACTGTGAAATGCGGAGTAACGAAATAACGAACGGATGCCTTTTGGTTTTTATGTGTGTAAAGGTAAAGGTTTATTGGTTTATTGAAGGAGCTGCAATTTTACAATGCTTAAGCTCTCTTATATGTCACACGGCAGG
This sequence comes from Stratiolaelaps scimitus, assembly GCA_019614645.1. Taxonomy (NCBI): domain Eukaryota; kingdom Metazoa; phylum Arthropoda; class Arachnida; order Mesostigmata; family Laelapidae; genus Stratiolaelaps; species Stratiolaelaps scimitus. Next base: position 16,682,013 of record JABWDB010000005.1, read on the forward strand.
GCTGTGAAATATCTCTTTTGTCCTTACTCGATATAGTTTATTTGAACAGTGAAATGTTCGTGTAGCCTTGATTATCTTTGCTTGGCTAATTCCAGAATTGCTCAGTGACTTGAGAGCTTTGATCTTCTCCACAGTAAACTGGTTCTAAATATATTATTCTCGGTCCGAGCTTCAAGCCCTGGGTTTAATCACAAATCATCGTCTGATGTTCATCTAAATGGGGTCAAAGAACACATTGTATGTGTTCCCATTTGTCAGAATTCGTCTGAACTGCTTGAGGTCAGCAGTTGTCACATTATCACCAACGTTCCGGCAGTGTTAGGCGGCTGGTGATGTCCAAGGCGGCATGGGTGTTCAGCTTCCTGGAGAAAGCCGCTTTGCACCTCTTCAAGTAACTCCACAGACCCAGCTTTTGTTGGGTTCCACATTACCGACGCGTGCGTTTTTTTTGTGTTTGTCGATCGTAAGGGCGACCCAATCCAAAAGAAACGGTTAACGAATCTCCTGATATATACAACAGGGTAATCGCCGAAACAGCACTGAGAAGAGCGGCAAGCGTCCGCTTATATTGCCGTCGAAATAATCGTTGCCCATTGTAATACCAGGATCGTTCGCTAGGTTCACGTGCATTGGTTAGTAGCGTTTCGTCGCTTGACCATCGACGCAGTCGTTCAATGATGGCGAAATGTCTTGCTCTCAAATTCATTTGAATTCGTCACATGGTCAGTATTCGAAGCACGCATTGTCCGGACGCTCTATGCCGAGCAAGAGAGAGACAGAGAGCGTTCTCTCACTCCTGACTCATACACGGCGGTGATTGTCCTTCGCTGGATGAGATTTTCACTCGAATAACGAACACGGAATGGTTCACCATGTTATTCTGCACAGTACATTTATACTGTGCAGAATCGGCGGAGGAAACGCCTCCTACAGCTCGACGTAGACAGTTCGCACGAGCAGCGGCAGCTAACGGCTGTGGCAACTAAACACAGTGAGCGCTGCGCTACGGCTGGTCACATTTAATAAGGACGTTTATCGTCATCGTGATTAGCACGAAGAAGCGGATTCGTAGATTGTATAGAAAATAGCGAATTTCATACACGCCACATTGGCGGACTGTGGCTACGAACAGGCCCACCACAAACTTGCTCCTGAACACGAAGCATGGAGGATGGATTTGTGGATTGGCTTTCGACGTATCGAGAGTAGAGTCCCGATTGGCCTCTAAGCGGGACACATACCGTCAAGAGTCATTTGGTGAGAATGCCCACGAATGCTCCTTCGATCGGCTTTTTCAACCACGTGGCCGGAAAATGCCATACGGCTTAGCCGCTCGTTTAGTTAGCGAGTACTTGTTGCCTAGTAAATATATTGCCGGCACATAGTCACACGTCGGATCAGCTGTGTCGCGAGCTGCCTTTCGTAGAGAAGGATGGAGGATGGGTGCGGTCGCTACAGGTTATTTTCAGATGCAGTCAACAACAGGATGGATATTCGGGATACTCCTTATTCCGGACAACTTCGCCATTGTGTTGCTTAGTCGCATGTTATATTGAAACATATGTAACAATGGTTTGTACCTTGATTCTGCCTCTACCCATAAACTATTGCTGTTTTACTCACGGTTGTTGCCCCACGGCAACAATGAGCTATGGAGTCTTCCTCTAGATCCAGTGCACTGCGACAATGCGTTCAGTCTTCTGGCATTTGTCTAAATCATAATTAGATTGTACATTCATCTAAAGGAACACCACTTGCTCGTATTTCGTCCGCCTCCAAGCTCATCTCATTTATGACTGTAACAGGACTCGTATCAGAGCTCGTAACGATTTCACTGTTCAGCTTCGGAGGCAGGGCTATCCGCAGCATTATATCTCTCCCATACAGTCGTCAGTAGTTGCGAGTTGCATTCGAGTATATAAGTCGGTGTTGAGTTGTGCGGATGAAGTTTCGCGTCTTTGCCCGGCGAAGTGACGTCGCTGTAAGCCGTCCTGTTCTCTACCACGGCTTGGTTTTCCGCCTGCGAACCTTCGGGTGGCCGGGAATCATGAATAATGTTGAATTGTTGACCATCAAAGAGTTGCGCTAACTGAATGAAAGAGCAACATTGGCATTATAGTAACTTGCTGTTCGTGGTTCGACTTAGGTTAGGTCGATGACGCCGAACCCCTTGTGATGGTTCGTATCGACGCAGTCACATTGAGTGCCGCACTGCGCATGATACAGACAGTTAAACATTCTCAGGACACATCATCTAGCATGGAAGACCAGTGATCCCTTTTGTAACCTTTGTAATTCCTCGTGCTAATTAAGCGTAGTAATGATGCCTGCTAACATGTCAAATTTACCGCGTAGTGAACAAAGTATGACATGTAGTAGTACACGTATAGCACGCGCGACCATTGAGTTCAAAGGCAGATCTCTAATTTGTTTGTCAATTGTGTAAACACAATACGTTGAAATTACAACGATAGTTATTGTAATTTCAAACAGTTTCAATGGACTCCCCTGAGATTCTCAGCCAAATAAACATTTACATATTTATTTAACTCGCTCTTACAACAATCGCATTGTTAGTCTCTGTTTCTAGCTTCTGAGGTCTACATGAGGTAGCGTCCCGCTACGGAGCCATAAGTGGAGCTGGCTGGGGGCACATGGAACCCGCTCTCTGCTTAAACTCTCCAAGGACACATATTAACGGATGCAGTCATTGCATTACTTGCGGGCACTCTTGATAAAGTGTTTTACCTGCACTCGAAATGTGAGGCATTATCCTTACAATATTTTGTAGATCTTGTATATAGCACATAGGACGTTGAGACAAAAACATCGATTATAATCATCAATTATAATAGTCGACCTACAATTCTGCAAGTCTCCCATCACCTTCGATGATTCCGTTCATATCCCGTCAAATCGTACAGATATTATTAACGTCGTGAACTTATCAGTATACTCTAGACGTCGAAGAAGACGCTGGATATCACATATGACAACAGCGCCATGTTGGCAAATAGAACACACAACAATTGCGCGATTCGCCCCTCGAGATACGAGGCTCAATGGGTTTACTTCTATCGACCATGTAGTTTCGTGTGGCCTTTGGCCAAGCTAAATAACACATTATAGCAATGCCGATCAAGTCACTACAAGGAGCAAATACGGCAGATCTGGTTTCGCAAAGGGTGAGCCACAAATCATTCAATTATATCTCCTAGCTTTCCACAGATGAAATTACGCTTCACGTGAAACCGTGATCCTCGAAAAACACATCCACGGCAAGTAGTCCATAAAATGATGATGTACAAAAACAAACCTCGAGCAGTCTACAAAACGTACCAGTTAATAAACGTCGATTTTCCGGAGGAGTGATTGCCGACCAGCAGAATGTTGATCTTTCGCTCAGGTACCTCAGGGCTGGGCAGGTCCAATTGCCGAAAGAGCTCTTGCAACCCTGAAATGCAACATAAGCAATATAGTTTCGTTAGTGGCGGCCATCCTCGACAGCGGCTCCTGGGGCAACTTGAGGGACGGCGCGAGTTGCTAAAGCACATTCACTAGGTTCTAATTGTGTTTTTGCCAGTATCGAGCGGAGGGCCGCTGAGGCGAAATGGCAATTGCAACACCAACAACAATAACAACTACGGCTATTTATGACTTCACCGCTGGCGGTTGATATTGGTGGTGTATCTTGGGAACAAAACACCTTGACGGAACGTCAAGTGAACTGGAAATGTTTCTTTTCGATGCTATCTCTCTCTCTCTCTACCTACTCCCTTTAGCGTACGGAGAGACTTTCGGCACATCCTAGACCTGATACCGGTTTCATGATAACGGTGATTTGGTTGTTATGACGTACAGCGTGAAACGTCTCGTCTGTGCCGGTTGTATCAAGCCACCGTTTGGATACGAACACGGTGTATAAATGGTGTTTTTGAAAGGTGACTCTATAACACTGCTATTCATTTTTTGGGTGACATATGTGACAACAGTATTATACAGCTGCTTCAATTACTTGATACCGAACGGCTAAATACAAATTAGTAAAATGGACTGGGCTTTTTCAGTTCGGGCACCACCACTGCTCCTCTTAACCGGCCTCAGTCTGACATACGGTGCCCTACGCACCTCAACCTTGTAACCGATATAGTAGTAGTCGTTGATCGGTGTTTTCGTGTGTGCCGTGAGAACTGCGTCGACTTTGTTGCCTTTTGATTTTCCTCCTGGAAGGTGACCCGGCGCAGCTGGCTTTTTTCTTTTGCTCAACATCAGGGACCAATCCCGTAAATCAGTCAGTTTCGGGCCTTGTCCAGATATACCAACGCTCGCTCCAGGGCCAGTCCGATGTGGGTCACTAGACAGAGCTGACCAGTGCAGCGATCGTTGACGAAGCCCAGCCGCAGTCGACCTCCGTCGGACCACTCCGGCGTCCGAATACCAGCAGTCGAACACCGCTGTTTTAGCCATCTTCAGCCGGGCTGTTTGCTGAGTTCGTCTCTACACACATTGTACTGAGAGAACCGAGCTGCCCCTTCATGGGCAGGCGGCTGTGGCGGTCGGTGGAAGTGCTGTACCGGGCAGGCCTAGCTGCTGCCTTCCACGTATGTTCCGTTTCCAGCGATTATGTGCTAGCATTTAATATTAGGTCATCTCGCTTCCCGTGGAGTTCGCTATTTGAGCTCACCCGGATGGCCCCGACTCCTGAAGGGCGCGGGCCGAGATAGGAGACGAGTCTGTTGTGAGTGTCGGCCTCGACGGACCCCAGTTCTCCCGGCTGACCTCATGGCAGGTCCTCTGGATCATATACAGATACTAGCGGCAATCGGCTTACAGAGAAACATTTCACCCCGATTGGCTTCGTTGAAGTCAATTCGCGATTCGCCGGAACATGATAGGCCACCGCTACGGCGCGTAGTAGATTATAATTCGAGTATAATCGAGGCGGGCTTCAGTTGGACAATTTCAATCCGAGTAGCGATCTCCTGCCATCCATAACAAAGACCACAACCGCTGCTGCTGCTGCTACAGCTGCTAATACGATTCAGCGAAGCATGAAGCGTGTCAGTTGTCGATATATCTTCTGTCTACTGTTTTCTCATTGTGTATCTCTCCATCTCGCTGTCTGTCTCGCAAGACGAACGATGATATACGTGCACCCGTTTCAGTTGTGTTTCTTCTATTCCCTGCCGAGTCGGTTATGTTGCTGGGTCTGGGCTTTTATTAACGTCACCAGGACTAACTAGCGCGCAGATTGATGGGCCTAATCAGATCGAAACTATTTATCAGCGAATCTGTTCGTACAAAAACGAACTTTAAATTTATTCAAACATACAGTAGGGCGGGATTTCTAGAGATTATGGGGGGGGGGGGGGTGAGGACGACAATGTTCCGAGGAAGGCGATGGCATTGCCTCTCTGCACGGCGAGGGACAGCCGCTGCAGGAGGAAAGAGCCAGCGCGCTTGTCCCCGGTGGCGCGGATCAGCCTATGGTAGACCCCCTCGAGGAAGTTCGCAGTGAGAGGGCCGTGCCCGCCCAAGGTCTCAAAGGCAAGGGGGGAAAACAGGTGGGTTGCTTGGAGAGCGGCGTACTTCCTTAGCTTTGCCCGTTCCGCACGCGCTACTGCGTAACCGGGGATGGTTGCACAGTGGTTGACATAAGAGGGTGCTAGAGTGTCAACCACAGTGCCGTCCCAAACCAGGTGCTGCCCTCGATGGAAGGGGACAAGGGTGAGGCCGTCAGGGCGGCGGCCGTCAGAGGTGTCGAGGCCCTGTGGCTCCCTTGTGCAAGGAATACCGGCGGAGTGGAGGGCCCTCACGAGCGTGTCATTAAGCATCGTGTGTCGCGGATGGCGACCGGCGCTGCGTTCGCACGAAAGACCGTGGTGGCCATTCGTTGCGACGGGGTCCCCGCAACGCTCGCAGCTGTGGGCCGCAACTACAGGGGCCCCGAGGCGAAGGCCCACACAGAAGCGGAGGGAGCGATCGTCTAGAGCAGTACCAAGGGACGAGGAGGGCAGCGCGTGGAGCCACGCCCCCGCACCAGGCCTGTCGACAGCCCGGAGGCGAGCTTGGTCAGCAGCGTGTGGCGCAGAGGCCAGGAGGGAGTCCCGCAGCTCCTGGTGCAGGGCATCGGACCATGCCCGCTGCTTGCTCTGTTTGTCCGGAGGGACCCGAGCGCGGGCGCCCGTCTGGTCAAGGGCAGCTTCCTGGGAGGCGGAGAAGTGGGCGAGCGCCTCGGGGGGGAGGACTGTAGCGACCATGTCGGCAACCGCCGTGAGCGACGCGGCGTAGCAAACGTCGGCCAAGCGGCGAACACTGAGAATGCCGAGGCCCCCGAAGCGGACTGGAAGGGTAGCCTGCGACGCCGCCTCCGGAGGGAGCTGGAGGTTCAGGATCGTCGTCAGCGCGTCCAACACCAAGTCGTCATAATCGTGAAGGGCTGAAGCCTCAGTGCCGGCCGGGCATGTCCTAAGCAAGTGCTGCATGCGTGCCGCCGAGAAACAGGACCGAAGGAGGAACAGCCCCTGGTGAGCCGATAACAGGGGCAGTCGGTCGAGCATCACGGCCGTCCTCTCGAGGCAACGGTCCAATAGCGGCCGGATGGCCTCGTCCGTGAGAGGGGAGCCGACGAGCTCGAGGGACAACCTCTGAGTGAGACGGCATCCTGGGAGCGACCGCTGGAGGTCGGGCTGCGCGTCCAAAGAGAAGATCTCGCACTTAGTGGGGTTGAGGGCGAGGCCGCTGCGCCCCTCGTAGTCGAGTACTCGCTGAACGTCGGAGGCGACGGTCGCCGGATCACCTGCCAACGTTCCGTCGTCCATGTACCACAGCCGCAGACGCGACTGGAGGGACACAGCGAGGGGCCGGAGGGCCAGGCAGAAGAGGGCTGGGCCCAGCGGGTCCCCCTGCTGGACCCCGCACTCTGAGCTGATGACGGCGTTGTCCATGATCAGATGGGAGGGACCACGATAGGCCAGGTCGACCAGAGGGAAGAGCCCAGGGACGTGCTCAGCAACCTCCCGCAGAACGAGATCTCGACGGACCGTGTTGAAGGCATTGCGAACTATTTATTGATACCAGACGAACGAAAGTCCGAGCCAAAAGTTTTCCCCGAGAGGCGGCTGATTCAGCTAAGCCACACTGATCATGATTGTGAGTTTTTAAATATACAAAAATTAGAAAGCTAGTAGAGGACATGGTGTCCCCTACTAGTTCCTCCCCACTTTAATGTCCACTCGCGCATAATAATAATCATAGTGACATTTACTTTCACACTGTGTTGTGTAACTTGGCACACTCGCGCATAATCTCCGACTAAATCAATCCTATCTATGTTCAATACTACTATTAGGAATACTTCCCCCAATAGCGAGTTCCCTATAGCTTATCTAATAGCTTATACAGTTCCCCTTTCTTTAGAGCACGTCCTTCGCCCGCTACGTCTCTCTCTCTCTCTCGCTTTCTTTCGGCGTTTTTTTCCTCTGCTTTTCTGCCTGCGAGGCCCCTGCTGCACTGTACGCATGTCAACGCTATACGTATTTCAGCAGCAGCAGCGACACTCTAGAGCTTCTTCTCCAAACATGTTCGGCCGAGTTCTCTGACGGCTGCGAACTGCTGCTGCCGCTGCTGCTGCTGTTGTGTAAGTGCGAGTTCTCAGCAGCGTTCAGTAAATGGTTGGCCATGCCAGAAGAGGCTGGCTGGACCGTTTGCTCGGCAAAGAGCCGCCAGCGGCAGCCCAGCGGGTGGCCGCGTGTCCGTAGGTCAGAAAGAGGCGATGACGGCGGCGGCGGCGAGACGTTCGGACCGACCGGTGGACTCCCCGAAAGACTCCTCTCTCGTCGTCGACTGAAGCAATCAGAAGGCTCGTGGGGACGGGGATGGGCGAGGGTAGAGTTCGGAAGGCCGATGGGAAAATTAAAGGGGGAAACGAGTCGGCCGCGGAGGTCAGGGAGGAAAAAAAACGAGGGGGAATAGCTGTAGAAGAGGAAGACTGGACGACACAGGGAGAGAAGGCAAAGTCCTCTTGAAGACGAGGACGACAACGACGACTCAAAGCAGCTGCAGCAGCAGCAGCAGCAACGGAACTCGGGACTCCGCCGGCGTCTGGGCGGTGGTGGTGGCGGCGGCGGCGTCTTCGGCAGCCGCTAGCGGCTTCTCCTCCGCCTGCCTTAAGTCAAGTGTATAGAGCACTACTACTACTTCCCTTAGGAACGTCGTCGCTCTTCGACTATCCCCGTTTGCTCGCCCGTTCGGTAGGTAGACAGCCAACCAGCCCGCCCGCTTCGCCGTCCTTAGTTCGTACCACCCGTTACGGTAGTGCTCCCTCTCAGATCTGGCGAACCCCCTTTTCGCCGAGGTGGTCCCTAAAGCAACCCCCTATGGTCTGCTGGCCCGGTCCTCGGCGGGCGGACGGGCGGGCGGGCGGGCGGCCAGGCCACGTACGGTCGTCGGTCGGACGTTCGGCCGGACAGACCATGAGGAGACGTCGCGTGGCGGGGCTGTTTTCAGTTGGAATCGGGGCAAGGGGCAGACGACAGACGGCTGCCAGTGCTGCAGAAGAGGACTACGTCGAACAACGACAACGACGACAATAACAGCGGCGAGCAGCCGACGAGGAAGACGGAGTCGGAGGCCGGTCCACCGGCCCAGCGACCAAGTCGTCGTCGTCGTCGACTTCTTGCCGTTTCGGTATCAAGCACTGACGACAGCGGCGGGGGAACCGTCCGTGAGCGACCGGCGGGATTCCAGCGACGACGATCGGCACAAGGCAGCACAACGAAGCACGGCCAGACGGGAGTAAGGTTTTGAGGGCCCAGGAGAAAGCAGATCAGGGCCGGCCGGTCAGGCGGGAAGCAAGTGACTGCTTGCTGCCTCAGGGGTTGTCGACTGGCTCGTAGCACTTGGGGCGGTGTATGGTGCTTGCCGCCAAGGGTTCACAAAGAGGGGATAGTAGTAGCAGTAGCAGCAGAAGCAATGCGTAGGGAGGCGACACCGGGACGCACCCCGGGGTCGTTGGGAAGGCCAGTGCACGAGAGAGAGTGAGAGAGAGAAAGGAGAGGAGATGAGTGTGTCTGTGTGTATTCGTTCATAGAATAGACGGAGGGCAGTAGTGGCACCCCCGAGGCTAGCGTCTCCCTCGCAATACTGTCTGCTGGTGCACTCCCACTATTATGGGGGTTCGGCAGAAGGGAAGGATAGAATGGGTGGGGCCTGATAGGGACCAAGGGGGGGAGAGAGAGAGAGACGGAGCAACTCTTAAAAGGCAGACAGGGGATCAATTATTCACAGGTCGCTTTCTTCTACTGCTACTACGGCTCGGAGGAGTGCGGTGCTGGCGTGCGCTGACTGGCTGACGCATGACTGTGCTGAGAGCGGTACCGGTGGCGGCACTAGCCGAACGGAGAGGAGTGGGCGCGGCGCAGCGTCGTCGAGTGGGGTCGCGGAGTGAGATAGAAGTGGTGGCCGTAGCAGTGGTAAGGGAGGAGATGCGCTCCCTGCTGGTTCTCTACGACAGCTGGCTACCCTGGCTAGCACTGTACTCCGGCGAAGCTTCGCTTAGCGGCAGCGCGGCTGTAGAGCGATGGGACGACCAACGGAGGAGCAGAGTTCCCTCTGGGGGTGGATGGCGGGCCGCGAGCTGGGGCTGGTGGATGGCCTGGCACTGAGGGAAAACGAGCGAGAGCGGAGAAGGCCGAGAGGACAACGCCGATGAGTTAACGCTGAAAGGACGCTGAAGACACGGGTCTCCGGGCTCCACCGACTCACTCTTCGTTTCTTCTGTAGGGCAGCGGCAACGAACTACTACTACTAGCACCACTACTGCTACTAACTGGTGAACTGGAAAGCCGAACTGTACGGCAGCAGCTAGCCGGGAGGCGGCCAAGATGGCAGGCGGCTCTGGGTAGAGATGACGGAGGCGAATTTAGAAAAAAAAAAAAGGCCGAAACCCAGCTCTGCCGGAGGACCGACGAAATCAGGCGGGGACAACATCTAACAGAGAGAGGGAGGGGTGAGAGTGAGAAAGAGAGATGGTGGGAGGATGATGCACGGGAATACAGATAGAAATAGCGAGCCCGAGCGAGTGGAAGATAGAGATAAAAACGAAGTTACGAGATGGACAAATGGCGGCAAATTATAAATACCAAAGTCACTAAATTCGTCGTTGTGTATACTGATGAAAGGAAGATTCAAGAAAGCCTCGAGAAGTTAAATCAATCGAAATTTAGCAACATGGTCGGCACCATTGATTTTCACCGGTAGACCTGATGTCGCTAATTTGTTACGAATCTCCACCGCAGTAGAGTGGGTTATTCAAACGTCGATCATCATCATTGTCATTGAACGGAGCGAATAAAATAAAAACAGACTATTAGCATTTTTCTAGCAAGCTCGTGGTACAACCTCGCAAGCTCGTGGTACAACTTCAGGATTGGTGATTATTAGATGGACCACCTTCGAATAGAAAATTGATTTGCAGCATGTGCCGGCACAGATTGTTACCTAAGGAACTTGTGTTAACAATATATTTCCTAGGCGTCTGTCGATAGTGGAGATACACGTGCACTTCAGCGCACATAGAGAAGCGATGGCGCTTCAATGGGTAAAGGTAAAGCTTTATTGGTTTATTAAAGGAGCTGCAATTGTTACAATGTTTAAGCTCTCTTATATGTCACGCAGCGGGGCTCAAACCCGCATGACATGATGATCATCAGCTTGGCGGCTTTAAAAGAACAACTCGATTTCTCAACATTGCGGTAGATGATATATAGCCATTCGCTCCAAAACTGACCACCAAGTATTATATCTGTGATTTCTGTCTCAGCATTCGCCGCCATATATATATATATATATATATTGGCCTTGCCCCGGCGGCCACTCCTACTCGTGATATGTTTGTTTGGAGGATTTGTCTGAAAATTTCGAGCTAAGTGCTATCTGAGATATCAATAGGGTATGCGTCCGCAATGGCCTTCGGCCCCCTTGGCCAACGCCGTGACTCTGTTTTGGCTCGGACTTCACCAGCTGGAATAAAAGATAGGTGTTGACACTCTAACACTCTCTTATGTCAACCACTGTGAAACCACCCCCGGTTACGTGGTTTCCAGTGCGGAGTGGGCCAAGCTACGGAAATACGCCGACCTCCAGACAACTCACCTCTTCTCCCCTTTTGCCTTCGAAACCTCCGGCAGGCAAGGCCCCCTCATCCCTAACTTCCTTGAAGGAGTCCATCACAGGCTGATCCACGTTGCCGGGGATAAACGCGCAGGATCTTTCCTTCTGCAGCGCCTTTTCCTCGCTGTGCAGCGAGGCAATGCCATCGCCTCCCTCGAGACTATAACGGCCCTGTCCTGACACCCTATCCCCTACTTCGCAAAATACTGTGTAATTTAAAGACTCGCAACCATGATCAAAAAAGTTCTCTTTCGTTCGAAAAGTAAAGATATTGTTATGTGTACTTCCATTTATAGGTCCCTCATCATGCGATAGACGTCATGGTCTATATATATATATATATATATTTCTACTTCCATTTATAATAATCATTGCCTTTTTGAAGAATATCTGTATATATTCTTCAAAAAGGCAATGATTATTATAAATGGTAATAGAAATATATATATATATGGACCATGACGTCTATCGCATGATGAGGGACCTTGATGACGAAAACAGATTACGACAGTCGGAACGCGCTGGCTGTTGGAACTCGATTATGGTGGACCTTACAAGAAGTAGCCGCTCCGTCGAACCGGCCAGTGAACCAGCCTCGACGATCTCGAGCAATAAACGAGACGCAATCAATACATCTCGTAGTCGAGCAGCCAGTCAAGTAATATCTCTGAATATCCTATAGCCGTGTTATTGTGGCTAGCTAAACGTCTATTCAATCCCCTCGTACTTGGCATTATCAGAAGCGCAGGCGAAAGTCGAATCCGGCCGGCCAGAGCGAAATCGAAGCAACATGGATGTTTTGTTTGTGATAATGGTTCGCCAGTTCACCGTCACGCCTTCGAGTGGTGGTGGTGGTGGTGGTGGTGGTTACCGCACCGTCACCACAGCCTCTAGCGGGCTCTGGATCAACCATCTCCGACCGGCCAACAATTGCGCCACGTACCAGCTACCACAGCCCAAGAGCACATATCACGGCATGGAAGCGAAACACGGCCAGGGGTCCACCATGCAGGTGACATCTGAAATATAGTCGAGTGCAGCAGGGTACAGCGGGACAGAGAGAATAGAGGCCGACGAATGGGCCTCGACGTCCTGCTAGAAGAACCTGATGAGCTTAAAAGCTAATTGGCCACCGCAAAAAGCAGTCGATGGAAAAAAAAAAGTAAACTCACGTTGGACCCAACCAGCTCTGGGCACACGGGAGAGGAGAGATTGTGTTCGTCTTTTTATAACTAAAGAGCTTTATGGTAATGTCGATGCTGAGAGGGATGAATGCCAGTTGGGCATTAACAACACAACCAATAATCTTAGTTATACGGCCTTTTGCATGGCTATCGGGTGGTATCGCTAAACGTCGTGTGCTGAGCCGGCTCTCCAAGATCGACAGCTCGATTGGTGTGTCACCGCGACTGAACACGCTCAAGGTGAAATGGCCAACGAAAAAGCCACCAAACAGGGGCGTACGTGGTCACTCATCACGCGATACATACAGTCAAATACGATGTCTGTGGTACGGTAAATGATCTAGTTAACAGGATAATGAATAAGGCGTCTTATCTAAGCCTTCTTGAAACCACGTCGAACATGATTTAACATAAAGCCACGCTGAAAACAAATTGTCAAAAACACCGGATAAATGTTATCTTTTAATATATGAGTGCTTACGTTTGGAACGGACAACCATAGTCGATGACCGTTCGATATATTGTATAGTCGATATTCGGTCATCTCATGTATAGTTCACTTCTGTCGGTGAACATCAACTGATTCGAGTGGTCGACGCAATCGCCAAGAGCCCACAACAGCCAGAGGGTCAGCACAACATCGTCAAATGAATTATTGCCCCATCATGTGACGTCGTCATTTGCGCGAACTTGCGAATAACGCTCTAGAGGGCAAAACGCAAAATTAGCCCACAATGTGTGGTTGCAACGGTGAAACTTTTCTGCAGGAAGATATCATCGTCTTGCCTTTATATCTCTTCTCGCCATCTTCGCTTCCTCCCATCGACCATCCGGTGATAGCCCGACCATTGTCTGCTGTTATGAACAAACGCGCGTATCTTCGCAACCTCATCGAGCCAATCTGTGTGTGGCATCGTAAGGCCATAGACATTATCGGGGAACTTTTTCTCCGTAGAGACCCGATTAGAGGCCGATTCCAATATGGCTCTGCGCGTTTGGCGCTACGATATCTCACCGGTGCGGCATACAATAGACGAACGAATCTCTTGGTATTAGCAGACACTGAGATAGTCAAAATGTCTGTAACAATATTATGAACTTATTCTACAAAACAAAGAGATTTTAATGCAGTTCTATTTCTGATGGTGACTACTCGTAGAAGTAAGGTTAAGCATTATATATATATATATATTTAATAATGCTTAACATATATTAACGCTCAGATCGATATCTCCCACGTCTCAGTCTCTGGCCCAGTTATATAATATTTCTAAATTCAGTATCGATATATCTTTCTTCCAGAACACCCTGCGTGCTTGCTGCTTTCCCACTGATCGATGCCGAATGATGCTTAAAAATTTGCGAAATACCTTGATGCTGTAAAGAAAATTAATGGTTCGGCACGTTCCTTCCGTTTAAGTAATTGCTCATTCCAGTAACCTGCGGTCGTTTCTCGTTCAAACTCTTTCGTACCTGATGTCAATAAAACTTCCAGCCGTCATTCACTGCATCGCTGCCCTGTCTGCCCGCGACAAAATGAACTTGACACTGAATCCTCCACCTGTCATAACGAGCGCTTCACCGCAACCTCAGATTTGGTCAGCACAATCGCCCCGAGATTTCTACAATGGCTAATGTTAAGTCTGCGTTCATCAAATCAATTCTATATTTTTGTTCTCACTATACTTGGGTACAACGAGGGGTAATTAATGACGAATTAATGATACACAAATGTCGATTCGCTTAGAGAAGCAATCGATGTCGATATTGGGTTTAATAACTCAATAGCACCCTATTGAGAGGCTCTCAGACAGTTGGCTCCAGTGTGCGAATATTTAAGGCGAGTAATATATATCCATACACTAGTGATTCACTTCATCCTTTCCGTGTTTCTCTCGTTAATCATAGTAACGATGCGTATGTATAATCCTGGGTTTCTTGAACTGCTTGGTGTTGTTACGTTCTCTGATCGTCGTGACAGAGCTATCTTGGCAACTATCCAATGTTCGGAGCACGTATTCACAGGACTGTTCGGCATTATCTTCAGCCGGCGGGTTGTCCCATTGTGCAGCTTCTACAACTCGAATAAAGTGTTTTTCATCGAGTTTACAATGTCTGATGACAGGATCGCTTCTCTTGCGTATGATGGCGGTTCAGTGACTACTCCCGAGTGTCCTGTGATTAAGGTCTTGTGTGCCAAGGCTTGACAGCACTAACTGCTCTTCCTGGTCCTTGAACGATCGTATGCTCATTGATGATAGTATTAGTCAACCTTGTCGATCCTATTCGAAATCAACTAAAGCTCCCGTAGCTGGACGTACGTTTAAGCACGCTTCACATTACCACGTGTGCGTTCGCTAAGGTCTAAATTTTCATGTGTTAAAAGCACGCCAATTTGAGGACCTCTTTCCAGTAAGCAGTGCCGTTAAATCTCTCAACATATAAATACGTTCAAAGTTGACACCAGTACATCTGGCGGTCTATATCCCAGCACGATTTTCACAAGCATGCTATAATGTCCGGCGCGACCCCTGCTCAAGGCTCGTCTGTTGAATTGTAGGCGTTTCAGTCCATTTCGTTGATCGATCCAACAGCCTCAAGGATTTCACTCCGTCGAAAAAAACAACACCACTTCGAGGACCATCCTCATTGTCCGATATGCACATCCGTATCGTCATATAACGGGACTCTCATAAAATCGGAGCTTTCCTCCATTTGCGCCCTTCCCGAGACGCATCTATTATTTGCTTATTTTTCGTCGTCATCATCGATCGTCGAATCAATCGGCCCGATAACAATAATCAACCTAACTGGCCACCAGTCCACAACAACTAATGGGAGCGCAATTCAAACGCACCGAACCAGTCGAACCCATAGGCCCATAGTAAGATGACGACACAATATGCCCGATATTCGATGGACATATCCACATTTCCGAATGCTGAGTAAACAAACTCCATCGCCAAAAACAGTGGACTACCATTAATCTGTTTCGTGGTGCCACTTACACCTGCTCCATAAAATGTCCTCCATCCAATCGTTGGCGCTACTCCAGCGGGCCCGCAGTCGCCGTGCGATTAAACACATCCGGCGGCGATAGCGGCGGTGGTGGCGGCAGCAGCAGAGGCGAGCGAGAGCACCAGGGCAGGGAACATCGTAACATTTAATAATAATGGATGCGCATGCTGGCGACTTTCGGATTATGCCGTAGTCCTAAACAACAATTAGCCTAATTAATCGCCTAATGACCGAGCGTAGACAGAGATGATGGCGTAGGCTGAAGGTTCTCCCCCAACATCTCGCGTATGGTCATCACATTTTCACTTCATCTAGAAAAAAAAAGGCACAACCCTTCGTCCCACAAACACTCACATTGGGTTAGGCTTCTCTCTCCCACTGCCCCCTGCTACGTTCGGCGAACTTCAAGGTTGCTATGACGTACAAAACGAGACAAACGTTAGCTCTGAGATGGAAGCGCTGCAGTGGTGTTTCGATTCGAGGTTTTCTGACGAAGCTCGCACGGAAATGAATGAATAGTTTTGTTGTGGAGTATATATAATATATACTCCGCTATGAGATATAGGTATGCAACGGAGATTATCTGCCGTTGTGCGCTATTATTAATATTATTTTTATTATTACGTATTGTTATTATTCGGCTGACGCACAATCGATCATGAGGTCCCAGATTCGTATGATCCCTGACAATAACTTTAATGATTTTATCAGCTGTTTGATTTTTTTAATATCAGCTCACCGCGCAGTTACGTGTACTTGCGTGAATATCGCCACACTCTCTATCTGTATCATATTTGAAATATTGTCCGCCGAGTCACAGACGGAAGCCTTTCATTTAGCGTATCTGTGCCGCGAGGTTTCAGTCGAGCGCAAAAAAAAACCACCAATCAAAGGTCACAAATGAAAAATCCGGACGTAGCTTGAATGAATGGTGGCACCTCTGCAAACAACTCGAAGGTCATTTTTGGTGACAATCCAATAGCCATAACCTAATATGATGTTGTATTTACAATTGTGCAATTGTCGTCGGACAGGTAATGCAATTGTACCCCACCCAGAGCTATCTAACACTGTATGCGACATTATATTAATTTCGAAAGAAAACATTTTACTAAGTGTGTACAGGGTGTGCGGAAAGTTGCACAACTTTTATTCAAACCAAACTTTCATGGTTTTCATGGTAACAACCTGCCGTGAATTTCTGCCCTCTCACAATCTTTCGTAGATAAATATCAAGATAGCAACGCGTGTTTTAAAACAAACAAAAAGATAGGAAACATTTAGAAAAACGAACCCACTTAGCAGGCGAAACTCTGCTCGAGGTTTCACAACCGCCCCACGATTTTCAGTAACGTGTGATGATGGTGGTGCCCATCAATGCTTATGCCCTCAGAGATAAGTTTTCGTTCATTTTTTCTATGTGATGTTTTATTTTTCTTTAAAACCACACAGCACTATCAGGATATGGCCCGGCTGCAAGAAAAAAAAATTAAAGAGAAAGATTGCAGAGAAGGTTACCTTCAGAACGTCAAACTTTGCTTAGTCTCCCATAGCGTTCCTTGCAGGCGGGTCGCATCTTTCAACCGCTCAGAGGTTCTTCTCGCTGTGCGTTTGGAAGAGATCTCAGCGCTCTCTGCTGCCATCGGAACCTCGAAACTTCAGAGGCGATGGCGGAAGTGACTGCTGATACGACCACCGCCAGGCGTTAGCCCCCTGCTGACGCAAACTCCCTGACCTCAGTGACTTCCTCTGACATGAAGGAGTGATATATGCTTTTTGCCAGGATGAATAAATAACCCTCGTGGATAAACACTTCCAGAGGAAGAGTGTCAACGAGAGAGAACAGAGAAACAGAGAGAGGGGAGGAGAGAGAGATCCAGTGGGGGCTGCCTTCGTGCCTTCATGGGTTGGTGGCAACCATAGGGATCCATGTGTGATTTGCAGGAGAAATGTAGTAGAACCAAGCCAACCGGGCACCTAACCAGCGAAACGATCTGGGCGATACGATGTGGGCT
Organism: Stratiolaelaps scimitus; assembly: GCA_019614645.1. Lineage (NCBI taxonomy): Eukaryota > Metazoa > Arthropoda > Arachnida > Mesostigmata > Laelapidae > Stratiolaelaps > Stratiolaelaps scimitus. The sequence continues at coordinate 16,699,402 of JABWDB010000005.1, forward strand.
CATAGTGTGGCGAGTTTTTGAGAACGACCCGAGCGCGGGTTGGTCTCCAAAAACATAGCTCAGTCCTGTCTCGGTAGTGTGGCCTGCGGGCCACCGGAAACAGCCATGTGTGCGTTATATGCGCATTATATGATACGGACGAGCTCAATGATAGGTGATGAACAAGAATTAATATGCAAAATAAAACAATAAGACAGACGAAATTCAAGTGAATGACAAATGTGTGTAAAGCACAGGTGTTTCTCGGCTATCGGCAATGACTTATTAAGAGCAAATGGTTATTAGCTGTATAATATATGAGCACATCCGACGAGATACAAAACCTTATACCATAAGCCTATAACATATTACTGAAATTCAGTTCTCGGTTCGCGTCTGACGAATCTAATAAACGGTATGTAATAAAGCAATAGAAGGCCTCAAGGCAAAAGGCCTCAGATATAAGCAGCTCCTGATTCCATAATATATTACGTGGTACCACAGCTTAAGTGTTCTCTCCTCATGCTGCCGTATGTCGTGTTAGTAGAATCTAGCAACTGCCACCTCGACCTAAATGTATAGATTACAGGCAGAAACGCGTCATATTTAGCAAACACATTTTCGAAACCATAATAGCCACAGTGTTCTGGAACTGATCCGACTCATGGTGACGCCATCAGAATCCGACCGGATGTCGCTGCAGTTTTCCAATCGCCGCATAACTGCCTAAGCGACACGTATCCAACATGTCTCAATTCTCTCGTTGCCGCACGCTTTGCTCGCTCGCTCACTCGACCAGGCCAGTCATCCAGCTACACCGACCGCCACACGAGGCCAACGTGGGCGTCTATCTCTTGTCGGGTAGGCGGGACATACAAAGGCACAGGTCAGCTACCAACAGCCAACAACTTAACGTGTAACATACACGAACGGGTTGACTTTTACGTCCCTCCACTGGGCGGCCTAAAAGCATACACATAGGGCACACAAGTGGGTTGTCGCGTTCGCCAATTGGCCATTCGATGCCGTCGCCGGCATTCACTGGAGACTGGGCGGGCCTCTCTTACCAAGTCACGACGGACACCGCTTGCTGATCATGTTGACATCGAAGTGTACCCGTTGCGGTCGTCTCACCTGCGACCAAGTTGAAAGCTCTCTGGTCACAACAAGTGTTTAGCTACTCGGTAAAGGCAAAGCTTTATTGGTTTATTGAAGGAGCTGGTACGGTAGTCACTATTTGATTATCGACTCTTTGCTGTTGGTTGTGGTTCGTTTCGTCACAGCTCTTCGCCACGGTCACCATAACCGACGCCGATACAGACCGAGCGAGAGAGATAGAGAGACTGTCAGATCTATCGCTGTGTTTGAACTATATATATAATATATATATATATATGTATATATATATTTTCGTTTCGTCGCTCGCTCAGATTTCAAGAGGCGAACTTCGGCGTATGTTTATGGATCAGCAGGCTCCGCACTCACGTATCATAATAATGCTGTTTATCGCTTTTGCTTGATATTATTTTAGCATCAATTGTAAGTGTAGTATAAGTGCACAACCGTGCAAAATAGCTCGTATCTGGTTCGAACGAGTGTGAACGAAGTCCTGAATAGTTAGGAGCATTCTATTGTAGTTTACGTCCAACCCCCCAGGTGAATGGTAAAGGCAGCAACTTCGCAGGGAACAATCAGAAAAGGGGAACTTTCACCTCATGCAGTCTCGCGACGCATACATATATATATATATATATATATATATATATGAGTACAGTAACATTTCAATACATGCAATCTTACATTAATTACCACAATTAAAGTGGAAAATTTCAGCCAATGTATAATATACATATCGTCATTACCTCTTGCAGTGGGTTAATGGCAACATACTTCGTTACACTCCCATGAACGGAAAACTCCAAAACTCATGTCTAAACACTTTAAATATCCAACCCAAAAATTAATAAATTTTGTAAGGTGAAAGTGATACTTAGTCCTATAATAATATTAATAATAATAATGATAATACCGGAATCAATCATTTGTGGCCAAACTGGGAATTACACGTATCAAATTAAATCCGTCTTAAATAGCCCTTCACCCAGCGATAATACAATAATTCGCTTCTTTTGATACTACAGGCCTGCCATTTTTTCATTTTCTTACAGCCACCGCCGCGAAATTTTATGGTCATCAAATCAAGTGACCCTCGCAAGTAAAGTCAAGCCCTTGGCCTCATCATCACGTTCTGTCTCTGTCTGTCTCTCTCTCCCTCCTTGCCCTCACTACATCTGTCGCTCGAGTGGTTCTGGCCGCAGTTCTCAGCACAGTAGTAGCTGTGGTAGTAGTAGTAGTAGCTGGCCACCTCCCGCAACGTCAACCCATAACCTGTCCCTGAGAGTCTCTTTGCCCCCAGATTCGCGTTAGCATTGGATCGCCGGCTGACGCCGCGCCTATTCGGTCACTCGCTCGAGCTGAAGCGGGTGTATCATAAGCTCGCAAACAGAGCGGAACCACTCCTGACTGACCAGCCCAGGGAACCTTGACTGGCCGCACCATGAGCGGTGGTCAGTCGAGTAGCCCCAATTCGGCTGTGGCCGCTCCTAGCCGGTGGGTAGTGGGCCAAGCGCAAGCTACGCACTGTTGTTACCAGGCACTGTTACATTATGCCATCGTCGTCGTCGTCGTCAGCGGCCGACGACGACGACGCCGCCGCCGCCGCGCCAACCGAACCAATGGAACTGCCTACATCGTCAGTACTATTATTATAGCAGATAATAAGCATAATGCAGAGCTAGTGGTGCACTGTGTTGTCCAACGTGGCCGGTCACGGGTCACTCTCTCCCTCTCTCTCTTTCTCTCTGTCTCAGGCTATTTTCCGTCCTGCACTCGATCCTGCATGCCAGCGACAAATATATCGTTACCCCTAAACAACCACCAACCTCTGCCTCCGACAGATTTTCATTCAGTCTCCTGCCCTTTCAATCTACAGAGTGGCTGTGGTTGCACCACAAGCCATGATGTAATATAGTGTAATTCGCCATATGAGATGTATGTCGCGGCGACGGGATTTAGAGCTACCTGAGCGTTACCGTCGTCGTCGTCGTCGTCGCCGCCGCCGACGCCTATATTCAAATTCGGAGGTGCGCTAGTTGTCGCAACCACGATGAGAGATCCTTCTATGAGCTCGCTTACTTTTATGAATGAGTGAACGAGCAAATGACGAGATGCTATTACCGATTGCAGTGCTATGCTGTAGAATATATATTGTGGGCATATTACGATGAACTGCCGTGGCAGATGGACTTGCAACAGCAAGCGACTCCCAGGTGCACTCTACCAGCCATTCGCGTTTGGCGCTTAGCGGGATGACACCGAAATTCGGCGGGACACGGTGATACAACCAGCCAATTGGATGGTGACGGTGATGGCGCTGGTGGTGTTGTTGGCTATTGGACTATCCTCGTGGTAAAAAGATGAAAGAATCGTGAAGCAACTACACACAATCGAGCGAACGTCGTTCGGCCACGGTTGACAGTGGCAAGCAGGATATTGTGGCCGATCGCCTCTGATCGCTAGTGCTCCTGGTATCGCCGCCGATGCCGAGGCCGCCCCTGGACTTGTTCGGTGCCACTGTCTATCCTTGTCTGTCCCCTGCATTAATATTCAATCTGATTCGGTCCACTGGTTTGACGCATTTGATTCAATATACTAATCGCGCTCACCCGCCTCAATGTGTGTCTCCCTCTCTCTCTCCCTCTCTCCTACTCAATTTATCGTTCCTCTATGCACGTATCCACGTATCTATCTATCTATCCGATCTCGTCGTCGTTATCCTATTGCGGAATGCCGTGAATATCGCCTCTCTTCCCCCCACGCCCGGAGGTTAGCAGTATGAACAGAGAGAGAGAGGGGGCTTACGACACCGTATCGTAGATATTCTGCGTATACTAATATATATATACACATATATGTATGTATGTGTATTATATATATATATATATATATATATATATTGGAGGTCATCTGTACCATTCCAACATCGAGTACATGCATTTTGCTTATCGCTTATCGTTCAGCCACTCTTGCTAACAACTATAACCAGTCATTCATCATGGTATTTATTTATTGCTGTATTGACACTGCCTACATCTGCCTGCTTGGCCGTCTTGCTGTGCGTCCTTGCAAACGCACATAGCAATCAAGGCCATGCGCATCTGTGATCTTCTATATTGTATCATTATATAATACACGAGGCATACGCATTATTCTATGTTCTTCTGCACGATATTTTTCGTTAAGGTTGAGAACATTGTCCGCAGTGTTTGCTGTACCTGTGTGCAATCTATCATGCCGGTCATGCCGAGAGCTACTGCCAGCTGAGATCTAAGACAAAACTTTGAAGAGATGCCAGACGAAGTAAGACCTCTCTTACAAGTCCAATTAGAGTGGTGGTACTAACCGTTCTCACTAATGGGACTGTGCTACGGGGATGTCCGTAATCCTCAGGCGTAGTACCCGTGCAAAACGTGCATTTTACACTATCGAGAGGTGGTCATGTTGATAAAAATGAGCGAGCGAGGCAGGTAGAAATTAAATATCGCTATTCAGCAACAACCAGAACAAAATGTGATACGTCACTACCCGAATGCTATACCTTCAGCTTTCGGCGTTCGTTCGAAACTGGTAACTGCTAAATGCTACCTTTGGCTTGACAATGGCTATGTATCCGTAACCTACGAAGTCATATAACTTCTTTAGGAGCTAATGAACGCAGACTAGTTATTGTCTGATTCCTCATCTCTTCTCTAGACAAACTCTGATATTAAATTAGCGAGCGGGCTGGAAACCCTACAGAGGCTTCATCAACTACGGCTAGCGTATCCACTCGGGGTGAACTAAGCTCGACTTTTGGCGTCATATGACTGCCCTTCTTCAATTAATGTCCACTCTCCGTTTGGTTTCACGCTTTAAATCATCAACTCGATTAATCTCTTTAATAATTACGGAGTAACTGTCGTTGTTAGTACTTATCGTTGGCAAACGTTTGTGAAGGAATGCCTTGCCGGTTCACCCGATAGACGAGGTATACTTCAGGTGTTTTTAAAGGGAATTTTGACAACTTCAAGGTTAACCTTGGGAAAGGTCAGGTCCGAAAGTCGAGTCTCGTTTAATCAGCCCAGCAGCTTCTAGTTTTACTCATGCGCGCCGTATCACCCGTGGGGACACACAGTATATATATATATATATATGTGTGGATATTTTTCTCTGACGAGTGTCGGACTGAGAGCATGAATACATGGTAATAACAGGAGTAATAAAATTAAGGGTAGTAAATAGTTTCGACGTAAGCTCAGAGCACTCGACATTAGTAGGCGCGAGATAAAACGACGCAGACACGACAGGACTAGAAATAATGTCTACTTTTAGCGACAGTTCTGTAGCACAATGATAGCACACAAACAAAAATCATTGAGTTCGGGATGCCTATGGGTACGTATGTTACATTGAAACAAATGATCGTCCCTCAGGTTGGCTATTAAATGGTAAACTGCAATAACTTGTAAACTAACCTTTTTCAGGAATCCGATACATTCGCTGGATCAGGGCGACTACTCGGTCTTCCAGTGGCAGGTTGGCGATACCCTCGTCCTCATCATGATTTGAGCCTGAGGACATATCAGCAGCCTTGCCACCTGAGAGGATTGGTCCACGCTTGCCTGTAAGTTTCTACGGAAAGCAAGTTGTCAATCGAGATTGTTAGTTTAAATTGATTGAATTCAAATATACCAGCATCGGGTTCGTCCCAAACAGGGGGCGGGGTATGCATGGCATGTACGTAGGCTCGACAAAAGAATCGTATCGATAAACATTAACAAGAAGAATGCACAATCGCAGTAGGAATATCTCTACGTCAATCTGAAGATAATCAAACGTTAGTCAACGTAAAATCAAAATCTTCCCCGCTGGGAAATAAAATCTTCAAGGGGACTACATATGCCCGAGGTTGGTCAGAAGGTCGGAAAGGCCAACTCCCGGTGATAGCTTGCCGCGGAGACGTATGCAGTCTTGGGCCCAGCACGTCCCACGGCGCCGTGGGTAATTTTAGTAAATAAATAAACAACAAGAAGCTTGCAAGGATCAAAAGGGCCTATTTTCAATACGGATGCACTAGAGATGGCCTGGACCTTAATCACGGTGAAAAGAGTGTCCTGAAGCGATCTCGTCGTATACAAAATTCGAAGTGGACGAAGTACAATTTGTTTCATTATTTTTTACAAGAATAAATTAAGAATGTTCCTATTAATTAAATGCAATTATTCCAAAACCACACGAGCTCATAATTACGACTTGTATGCCCTTCCAATACCGATGTTATCTGGAAAATTAGTTCTTAAAACTAAAATCGCTAAGGAGAACAGAGGAGTATTGAGTCGGACGGAAGACGTGTCTCTCGACGCGTACGTGGGGTCATTACCAATAATGACTACGTCGATTCCGACAAGGAAAAGGCTTCTTCCAACGGGTAGGTTATACTCGAGGTCTCGTTCGAGACACTTGCCTCCCGTAAAACCTAAGCTCGGCGTAGGCCAAAATTTTCATACCAGGTAAACGGAACCAAGCAATTTGGCAGGTCCCTAGCAAATGTCTTCGAAAAACAAATACACTTTTCCTAATAGCACACTACATTATCCAATCAAGGATTGTCGTGGGCAAGGCAATTCATAAGTACCGCCCATCGCAAGGTAGGACTCCGGTGCTGACCCGATGTTTGTCACCATTCTATGCTTCAAGTTGATTCTCTGTTTGCAGCGAATCTTACACTCGCTAACTGTAATCAGACGGTGCCCCTTTATTGCCTCCGTCTCGATTACAGATTAGGTATACTGTTGTTTGCGTCTGTGTCGAGCTCGTTGGCGCAGGGATAACCTCGAAGATTCGGTATAATGGCCTCCGTGATTTCAAGGGCACACCAGGATTGTTGAAGTCAAAATTGTCAATAATCTGATCGTCAATTACAACACAAATACAGCAGCACTCTAACAGAGAAACAGGAACCACAATAGCCGTTGGGAGTTTGCAAATAGTCAGATCTGTAATGCCTGTAGTTAATCTATAATCTACAGACACAACGCATACTCTCGTCTATCTGCCTGTGTGCGCGTATGCGATAATCCTATTTATCTAAACGAGGCAAGAGTACTCGGTTGTACCACCTTGAAATAAAGCCCAAACAAGTCAGCCCTCTGAACCAGCGTGCATCCAAGAGACACACGTTCGTGGTTCGCCTCAGGCCCCACATGTTCTGCCTTAGCTACCGAAACGAAAAAGCGAGAGAGAGAGAGAGCGCGGATGAAAGGATAGAACGGCGCTCGCGGAAGGGCGCTTACCCTGTACCTAGAGCACGGTGGTTGGGACGGGGGGGGGGCGAAGTCGTACGTAACCGAGTCGTCAAGTCGTACAGAGCAGACACCGAATCTGTGGGTGCCGGTATACGCTCGTGCCGTTGCTGCCGTACCAACTGCTGTACAACCGACTGCAAGGACTGACTACCATAGCTATGGTTAGTGGGCAGTTGGGGGCACGAATTGAGGCCGGCCAGCCACGCGGCGTGGGTGCAACTTCGGAGTAACTTTGAGGCCGCACGTCAGGGCCAGCTCGTAAAATCGCCCTTACGAGAGTATCTCCTCGCTTCTGAGTCGGCAGCGAAGACCGACGCAGGCAGCGGGCGAACCAGCCGAACTCGACCGCTTCGTCCCATTCCCAATAGAGCCGGCACCAAACAGCCGCTGCTACCTCCGCCGCCGCCGCTTCCGTCGGAGGGCCATAGCCGGACAGGTGTACGAGGTGAGGTGTAAGAGCTAGCTACTTTGAGCACGGGATAAGCTTCGGTGAGGTAGAGGTGGTCGTGGTGATAGCGATCCCGGTTGAAGTCGGAGCCGTTGCTGCCGCCACCTCAGCAGCAGCAGCAGCAGCTAAAAGCGGCAACTGCTAGCCGCTGCGACTACAGCTCCGTCTGGTCTCTCCTAACTGCGAAACTGCTGCCACTTACCATTATAGGATGAGAGGCGATGGAATAGCGTACGAGTGGCTGGGATAGCCGCCTGAAACTCGGCGGTGGCCAAAGTCGACTCGTGTGGCCCCCCGACCACCCCCGGTGACTCTAACTCCACCGTTCTCCCCTGCCTAGCCACAGCATACAATCAAGCGAGCAACTCAATTTGACTAAGTTCATCATCAATGTACATTGGAAATTTATTTGGACGATAGCTGTGTCCGCGAAATGATACACCTGAACTGAGTGAGCAGGCTTGTAGAGTGTTGACTGTTAGGTTATACTAGCACATATCTAGGTACGTCTACTGGTGAACTCGCATTGAACATAACTGACCAGCAGACCAATCTTAATGGGGGGGAGGGGGGGATTCCCGAATAGAGTTGCGCTGGCGAGTCGAACTTGTACGTGATTTCGTGCAAATTTCTACCAATGTCAGAGTATTGCAGTTGTTCATAATCAACAATAGAATGAAAACCAAACACGCATGTGAGAACAGCTCACTTTAACACTAAGCCCAAACGTGTTGACATGTGCTTCCTTCTAGGAACATACAATGACAGTACACGAGAAATTGCATCAGTCAAAATAGGCATAGCAAGTGTAAGGAACACATACCCATAATGGCGATAAATTTATGATGACAATGTTAGTACTTGAAGTAAGGTTACCGCGAAGACTATTTCGAAAAAATTTCGAATTTAAACCGCATTGAAGCGGACTAAAAACAACCTCGTAGTAGGTTTGCAAGTTGACCTCACAGGTTGCGACAGATACTTCAGTTGTAACAGGATGCAAGCCGTATATGTATATATATATATATATGTATATATATATATATATATATATATATGTATATATATATATATATATATATATATATATATATACGGCTTATACATCTAATAACACGTATATGCAAATATACTAATCTAAAATGCAAATGTAAATGAGTGTCCGCTGTCATGAGATCTATGATATCGTCGTACAGGTGCTATGCAGTTTTAATCCCGAAGCTCGTCCCGATTACGATGGAATATTAGAGATAGTATGCATTAAGAGGCGCACGTTAATTAAAAACTAGTGGCGTGTCATTCGATTTTTTTGATGGCATCATTTCATGGCCAAACTCGAAATAGGGGCAACGTCATTATCATGCCAACGAAAACGTACTTTTCGTTCATAAAAGCCGAAAACTCCCAGCACCAATACGACTTGGTCACAGTGCGGGGCACATAGAATAGTATAAATTTTTCCTGAGTGTTCGAGAATATTAGTCACTAAACGTTCATTAGCTTTATAAACCGGTTCAATATTCATATATGGGACTTAGACCGCAATATTCCCTGCTGTGTCATGAGTACACAAACTTCTAGAACCTGTAATATTGGCTTTGAAAACCCCCGAATGTTGACATCCGTACTAAATGTGGACATCATGTACTAAATGTATGTCAGGCAGGTTCTGAAAATATAGCTGCGCATGACATCGTAAGCATGTGACGATCTAATTCCTACAAAAGAATACCGAAATGGAGAATAAAGGTAATAAGCATTGCATGTATTTTTATTTATTCAACTTGAGGTTTATTGGAGGAACAGCAGTTGCGCAATGCTTAAGTGCTCGCAAAAGTAATAATGAAAAGTAGCTTAACCAAGTGATCTAATCAGGACGCGAGCTAACGAGCTGACAAGTTTACCGGCGACTCCGATGTTCCCGGGGGGCTCTTGTAGGGTCCAGAGCTTTCTGAATCTCAGGCTCCCGGGCTTCAGTGCAGGTAACAGGTCGGCTTCGAACACACCAAATACAATCTAATTCGTGCCTGATGCTCTTCTGCATCTCGATGGCTGTCACAATCCCATCTCCAACAGGGTGTTGTCTTCTGGCGTACCTTGCATCGCTTGAAACGTCGCGTGCAATACACCGTTTGTTGAACTCCCACTCAGCAAACGAACGTTAATCGAATGCTGTCTATTGTATGCAAATCCTATGAACGAATTATCCATCACCATCATTATACCAGTCCAGATCGTCAGAGGGAGTCGTGTCTGTCAGCGTGACGCCAGCCACAATTCACCAAAAAGGAGAAATCTATTCTGCCTAACGAAATTATTGTTTGACTTAGACACGAATTCTACAATAGGCGTTTTCCTCTATGAAGCCGTTGGTAACGCAGCAAATTTGTGATGCGTTCATATAAATTTGTTTCAGTGTCATACTGTGCTGCACTGAGTTTTACTAAGCAAGCTACCGACATTATCAAGTGAGACAGCTAACCGCCGCATGCGTGCTGCTCATTAGTTGTGGGGACTGCAATGAATGACATATGAGATATATAATACCAGCTATATTGGGGCGTCGCATAGGCGGACGCTTTGTCAATTATTTATTACGCCGGCCACAGTTAGGCAGACTTAACTTAATCAATTTTTAACACAACAATGAGTGATGTGGTGTTTGTTTAAAAGTAGATGACTAATTAATTCTATGATAGTATTATGCATAGTACAACAAGTTCGGATACTGATAGGGTGCGATCTATCACACTTGACAAACACATTCTCTATTTAATCGTATCCGTTTCCACTGTGATGGTTCTACCACATTTACTACTAGTGAGTGCTTGCACGTATCTACACGAAGCTGTTTTTAGATCTACACAAATACGGGACAGCCATTACATCTCTGCCTGCTTTCTATGTACGCTATACCCGCCTTATACGGGTCTCAAAAACACCTTTTTGCTAGCGACAGGCCATTTCAATTCATTTGTTGCCAATTGTTTCAGCGACACAGAGTTCAGCCAGCCGGGCACCCAGCTGGTCTTCGACCACACTGCAAATATAAGGCGGTCTATTCACTCGAACGATACATATCCCTCTTCCCGAGTACCGCGTATTGTCATCGTGACCGCAAGGCCGAGCGGGCCTGCTCGTTCGCCACTATACCCGACACACTCCGGAAAGTGTAATCACATCATGGCGCCCCGAATCATCCGCTGGTCTGTTCGAGACGAGAATATCACAAGCGGTTTTCTTCGAGCCCCGAGGGCATGCGGCACAGCACGCACCTTTCTTTGCAAGCTGCTCCTCTAACGAGGAGATATCTGCATAGCCATGCCTGTCTATGCTAGCTGCTTGCGGGCATCCTCTAGGCGCGTCTTGTTCGCGGGGCGTTCAGGCTTTCTTCTCACTGTCTCTCTCTCTCTCTCGCTCTGTGTTTTTTGTATGCCGAACAGTTACAGAGACATAGACAGAAGGGCGGCCTGACCATTCGACCGGCCACGCAGCCGCGAAATGCACCTGTGTGAAGCGGGGCCTGGGTCTTGGCTTGAGGGCACTACTGGACGCTAATCTAAAAGGCGGACACCATGTATCGTATCGCCTGGTCTGAACCTGTCACTAAGCTAAACCCAGCAAACCAGTACAACCAGTTAGTATGTTCATGTATACTTTAGATAAGGCGAAATTTTTGGACATGTCAATTAGGACACGCGTGACAGTTTGCTTATCAAACATAAAAAAAAAAACGAATAACGAGATAGATTCCTCGGGCTCGGGCTGACACCCAACTGTCCCCAATTGTTTCTCTAATTTTCGTGTACTTTAAGACGCACAATCATACTCAATGTTTGGTGAGATGTGTTCGTTACGTGACAACAGCGTTGAAGTCATATATATATATATATATATATAATAAATAAAATAAGTAAGAAGCGATAAAATAGAAAGCGATGAAAAAGAGTCCGATGCCGACTGTAGCGTAAGGAAGGCCGCTTGTTGATTTGAATATGCTATGAATAACTAAACATCTTCGATCTTCTATCCGTATCACAATCGACAGATCAGCGTTCCACCCTAGCGTTGTTATCAATCGAGATTAGTTTTAATTTGACAACTAATTCAATTGATTACCGAAGAACTGGGACCTGAGACATTTGAACATTCGTGGCGGGAACCACAGGCATATACCATTGGAGAAACGACGATCGTTATCGTATTCGTATGCAGTCGTGCTGAGGCTTGTACGTTCGACACTTGTGGGAACTGTTAGAATTGAATTCTCGTCAATTGTTCCTTAAACTCGATCGTGACAGGTCACGTTCGCTCATTAACTCACCGATTGTAGAAACATGTTGTCAGACCAAGGGGTTTCAGGCACTGCAGATACTGGTTTAAATTTATTCGCGCGCTTCCACTACAAACACACCCACCGAGCCGACCCACACACACAAGTTGAACGCCAACCCAATAGCTTGTAGGAGAGGTGTACTAATATGGGTTTGTTTAGCTCACGTTGTCGAATTCACCACTGACAAACACCGATATTTTTTGTACCGTACAACTGACCCTCTACGATCGTCGGACACTGGCTAGCCAAACACATTCGCAGTATCGAAGAAATATCGTAGAAAAACAATACACTATAAAGTTTTACTTTAAAAATCGCCGGCGTTCGTGCCAATCACGATGTCTGCTATGGCTGCAAATGCAAACAAGAGCACCGCTGGCGCCCTCGACGGCAGAAATTCAAAACCGTTTTGGCGCCACGTTACTGCTGCTATACAGAAGTATATATATATACCTATGCACGTAAGCTTCAAAGCTCATAGCGAGCAGATGCTGCCAGCTTTGAGGAGGCAGAGCGGACCCGTCTCAGGCGAGGCATCGGCTGCTTGATGTTTATGCGTACACCCCGAAAGTGGATGGAGTTCCTCGGAACGGAAGGCCGAACCCGGCATTATTTAACCACCCCCCCTCATCTAAAAAGGACAACAAACATTAGCATCGACTTAGAAACAACAATATCTTGAGGAAAACTCTCTAAAAACAAATCAACATTTAGAGTCGGTTAAATAGCACAACAGCATCGTATGACTTAGTTAAAGCTTTACGTTACGAATAATTCTATATTATAAACCAAAGTGGATTAACTGGCTTAATTAACGAGACGACGAGAATTCAAAATTTCGAATTCTATTTGGCTGGACATATCCAGCAATCTGTTGTAACCTACACTTGTCTTCCTAGGTGGTGGATCCACTTTGATCTAATCGGATCAAAGTGGACTCTGATAGAAAATTCATATTCGTTTTTTCCAGTCCGTGAATGAGTTTCATCGTGTCTTGCGTAACGAACGATTATTTAAACATGATGTTTATTTCAGTCAGCGCAGTGGCTTGGACGGCTAAGTCTCTGGCTATCGGAAGCCAGAGGCCGCAGGTTCGAGCCCTGCCGTGTCATGACATATAAGAGAGCTTAAGCATTGTAAAATTGCAGCTCCTTCAATAAACCTTTATCTTACCTTACATTCTAGTGTCCAACACCTACTAGAATTATTGTGTCCACGTATATGTAGCATGCTCCCATATTATAGCCGTAATGAAGCTTCGCTCGCTGCCACTTGCATAGGTTGGCATTGCGTCGGCGCGTAAGTATCGGGACAGACGGCAACCCACAGCCCCACCGTAGAGAAACGCGGCGAGTCACAGCAAGCATGCGTCATTTTTCAATACTTGATGCGCCAAGCATGCGTCTTATATGCATACCAACTTCGCAGAGTGTGCCCAATTCATATGGGCATCATAACTTTCTACCAATGCATTCTAGCCTATGACGTAATAACATGATCGTGATTCAGGGTGTCTCATGTAGACAGCTACAACAAGGTAGATATAGTTGCTACCACCACGAACAACTTGAGGCTGGCCGTAGAAATTGGGTTAGCGATCGCACTGGTTGAATTTCAATTCGAGCTATGACTTATCCCTGAATCATTATCAAAGTGAACCGTCGCACGTCGCTTACGGTGGTATAAGAGTCATGCAGGCTGAAATTTTCTCCACAACCCTTTATGCGAGTGGTGAAAATCACACGTACACTTTCAGAGAGAGTGCGAGCATAGTCTAGTCGATATACTTTATTTACACAGGAAAATAAAGGAATACAGATTACATATATATACTGACTTGTGGTCATAACTTACATTGATCGATAACAATGTATTATATATATATATACACATGAGACAGCACCACATTGAAGCAGGAATTGACATCGTTGAGGTAGGAAGAAGCCACTAGTCAATTTATCGCAATACGTTGCCTTGGCCATTGAAATGCCCAATACGGCCTTGTGAAGACTTCACAATTTTCTGGGACCCGTACCAGATATCCAGCAAGGCACGCTCCAAATACTCAAGGTGACGTCTCTCACCCAATTAAACAAGACACCTAGGCCCATAGCAGTAGTTAAATCTATAGGATATATTTGATCTACTGCATATGAAACCTATATTTACTATTTATATATATATAATGATGGTACACAGTCAAACTTGGCATTAACATCTGTACGGCCACCAGCAGACCGTGTCGCCTCCTGATCTCAGTTCGCTCGCTATTCCATTGCGTTTTAGATATGAAGATGGCGGCAGGGGAGGTGGAGACAAGGCTATGGTATAACATTTAGTCTCGTCTCAGAATCTGACATCGAAGATAAAGCGCGCTACTATCTAAGGGCATGTAGTTGTAATCTTCACAGTTTTCAGATAAGCAAGATACTCTGTAAAGCATTTACATTTCAAGTAAAATAAATATAGAGAGAATAACAGATTGTATCTCCAGCTATCCTGTAACGTAGCGTGGTGATATATAAAAAATATAAGCGTTCATATCGTCCCGCTGCAGTGCCGGGACGATTGATTGACTTTACACAATTCGCTTGCTGTTTTGTATATCTAGGTTCTCTAGGCGAATGCTTGTATTACATTACCAAATAAATGTACAGATAGTAGTCTGATGATTATTCTATTCTGGTTATTGTTGTTAGTACTATTGGTCACAAACGATTTGTTCATGACCAAAATTACATGACAATCCCTGACAAGTCACTAGCTAATTGGCTAAATCGTACATTGCAATTGGCATATTACCGTTAACAATGGTCAAGTGTTAGAATACAGAGCTCCCTACGAAACTTCGAAGGTTCATCAAACGTTCCACGGTGCACGGGTGCCATATATGACCGACGCTAATTTCTCTACTGACAAGGTTTCAATATTGCTAGACGGAACTGTTTACCTTGCTCAAGTTAACAAACGGACCCATTTCCGCTATAGGGATACTTTGCTATGCTTCCTCAAGTGAATATGGTAGTTATAGTAGAAACTGTCCTCGCGGTAATATTGCTCTCTCGGCTGCGGAACGTCTTGGAGGACATCTGTGGTCGACTTAGCAAACAAACACGCAATGTATACCGGGTGATTTTCTTTTTTCTTTCCCTTGATTATACTCGCCTCATACCATCCAGCTTCTTATAGTAAATGTAGTCGTACGCGCACACAGAATGATACGTCGACGAAGGCCAAGAGCAGTGTGAAAAGAGCATATGTTTGAGATGACCCTTTCGTACGACGAATCGCGAGTTGAAAAGTATCTTCGTGGTTCGAATCGCGAAAGCTCTGTGTGGCCCAATTACTACAGAAAACACTTCAACAGCCTGTTGGTTGTTTTCCCGAAAAATAGGATATAGCCAGTCGAGGAGGGATGTCGAGAATAACAGATACACAACCGCTATCTGCCGCTCTGCAATCGTTCCTTACCCCTTTATTTACAATATATATCGCAGCCCCGTGGGATTGTGCGCATTGAGTCTGGTCCTCGTTAGTTAAACCGACACGAAAGTTAGACACGAAAAAAACCCATAATCCGCCAGCCTTCGAATCGCGGTCGCAGTCGGCACAATCGTTAGCAGAGGTACGATTCGTTTGCCGCAACCGGGATAATTCCGACAGTTCGTTATTAACGCCACACCGCTGCAGCGATTATCTGTCGCGTCAACGAGTGGCTTTAGCAGTGACGACGCCGACGGCCGCCTCAGACCTACATGTTCTTCTGGTGTCCTGTACTTAGTTGTGGGTATATTTTGAGATAATTCCCCCCGTGTCAATTAGTCACGAATAAAAAGAAGAACGAAATAAATAAGACAACGAAAGTGTACCGCCCGTGGAAACGGGTAATTAGCAGGCACGCCGATTTTGATCCCCTATTTCCACGTAGGCTTCTTGATGAAGCTAGATTTTGTTGACAGATGCTGCGAGAATGGCCGAATATTGTTGTTGTTATTGTTATTGCTGTCACCAAACGTTCGGGTGCTTTGAGAGCGCACAAGTACACGACGAACTTTACTGGCAAAACCGGCCGCACGACTTGAGCCTGTGAAACACAATAAAAGGCACACGTTCACAATATGTTAGCAACAAACTGCATCGCTAGATAGATATACACTTGTCGACAAGAAACGTCTCGCTAAAATCAAGGCCAATTGATGGCAGGCCGTTGAAGAATCAAGCAGAACGAGAAAAGGTGTTTCAACAGGGAAATATCGATAGATTGTTGTTACCTGCAACCATCTGCGCATCGTTGTCGAAGGTCAGAGTGTTACTCGTGCTCGCTTGCTTGGTAATCGTATTGTTCTTGATAGCGGAGCGGGGCGCCGGTATTGGCGGACTTAAAAATTTGCTGAATGTTTGATTCAAGGGACACTCGGCAGTTCGTACGGGTGTGCACGGAGGCCCCGTTTCCATCGGTGACGAGACGGCGACCGATGTTAGCTTGGGCAGTGGAATGGACAGCGCATCGGTGTTGTCGAGAGCGAGGAACCGAATCAAGGGCACCTGTCGAGTAAGCCAAGAACGAAAGTAGCTTAATCTGTTTACTGTGTCAACACCAAGATGTTGATATATTATATGAGTTCATATATACGAAATATAATAGTTCAATCACCACACGCCTCGCTTCTTACGGGTGATTACTACCGGCTGGTGCAGAATTTCTCGCGTATGATACTCTTGCAAACTGGGTCGGAGATTTCTGTTCACGTAGACCATTACGTTGTGCACTTATAGCTTTCGCCCTTTGAACAAGATCAAGTTATATTCGCATTCTTACAGCCACCCATTTTTCTCGTTAGTTCTGTTTATCCCAAGTAGATTATATTAGAGCGTGTTACCTCGAGTTCAGTGCCAGACTTGAGCGCCATCTGAATGAAGCGGGCTGCGATGTTCTGTGTTTCCTGAAATTCCGCAACATAATGAACATCTTCATTATGTCAAAAGTACAGCAGACTGTGTCCATACGTCTATAACGATCAATTAATCAATTAATAAAGATGGGGAGTCATTGTTAGCAATTTCTTCCGAGTCATTCCTAGTCGCAGGTGCTGCATTGCGCCTCTTATGAGTCCGATCTGCCGCAGTTGACAGTAGTCAACGACGAGCTCGAACTTCACAATCGAGTTTATATATAAAGCCGATTGACCTCGCCAACCGATAGAGTACCCTGATCATCAAACGAACCTTCATCTCTCGCTGTGTTGTATCATGAAGATATCGGCTGTCCAATGGCGACAGAGCGTCAGATGATACCTGGCAAAAACGTAACATTAGAATCAGATTGATTAAACAAGGGCAAAAAACAAAATATATATTATCTCACCGACCGAAGACAGTTAATATACGAGTAGAAGGCAGATGAACAATGCTCGCTCGCAGCAATATCAATTTTGAAAAGACTATAAACAAGGATGGTACATTATCAATATTTGCTAAAGAAATATTATCGATGAAAGAATATTACTGCTAAAGAATAACTATTGATAAATTAATAGTAAGCACGGTTTGCAAGGGTGTGTGTTCAACAGTGTATTATTCGAGGCAGTGCGTGTCTCCGCATTTTTACCAAAAAAAAAGGTATATCAATAAATATAAATAAATAGATTATGTATATCAATAAACAGATTGTGTAGTCTATTTGCGTGTTTTGTTTTTGGGGGCGAAAATCATTGCCTTGGCTTACCTTCGTTCTCGTATCAGCAATCATGCGTTCCATCTCGAGTTTCTTCTGACTCATCATCTGGGCAGTTCGATGAAGCGCGTCAAGGTCCTCCGAAGGTAGGCCCAACGAATGCGCAAACTGCGCCTGCTCTCCACGCATACGGAAAGACAGGTGAATTAGCCAACTATTATATATATATTACGAGTTTTTTTGTCATTTCTCTTCAATTCTTTTCAAAGTATAACTGGACCTCTTTACTAATTTGGTTTGCCCACCATCCTCATTGATAGTCGTACCTGTTTGAATGCGGCAATTGCTTCAATTTCCCGGTTTCGCGCTCTGATAACCTGACGAAACAGTTCCTCGGTGTATCTATCGGCGACATCGGCCCTCAAAGACCTGACGTTGCCGGTGTCAACCGCTGATCCAATCGGACTCTCATCCACAATGATATTACTCCTTGTGCCTATACATTGAAATTATTAAAACAGGAGAAAGAGTTGTAAGTAGCATCGTAAAAAATATAATAGATTACCGACGGTCGTCTCACCAACTCTCTGTACAAATAACGTCTCAAAAAGTTGCAAGAATAAATATCAATGTGAGAAAATAGCATGAAATGCTTAAATATTATAATATTGTCTAACTCTTGGAACGAAATCCCGCCAATTCAACTTCCCACAACGGAATATAAGCAAGTGTAGCATTATAATGCAGCGTTGTAGTTTACCCAAAAACATATTATTTATAAAAATATCCCTGTAATATAGGTTATGTCGAATAGGGAATACTTACTACTGAGATCAGCCTCCAATTCCTCAATTGTTGCCTGAAGTTTAGCCGAATGATTCTGCTCCGCCTAAAATCGCAGATATGAATAGCAAACGTTGAATCGCTTACATCACAGATGCATTAACTCTGGCTATGACTCCAGCAGAGCCAGCTCTTAATCTGGTCCCCGAACGAGATATTTTTCGTAACAATGCACCACGAATGAGGTAGTTCACTCAAGATGTATTTCGTTATACTTGGACTTACCTGTAGCTGTTTACGCAGTTGTGCGTTCTGGGTTTGGGCTGTTTGCAATTGCGCACTGAGTGTATTCATCAGAGCCATATAGTTAGTGACACCGCCTGAAAATTCATACGAAACGTAACTGTGAACTTCAGAGCAATCTCATATCAAGCACTGGTCTGCTTGACAGAAAAATATGCAAAACAAGAGCAAAATAATAATTTCTGCAAACCGAACGGACACTGCGGACATTGCTTAAAACAAATCGAGTAGATAACAAGTGATATTATTTCTTTCCTAGGAATACCAGTATATAATTATTTGTAGCGGGGTACTCACCGAGTGCGACTTTATTTTGATTCTTTGTGGCTGTTGTCTGAATCTTCCGAGCTCTCTGAGCGTATAACAGCGTTTTGTGCGTCGTTTCATACGAACTCTGGATAGGGGACAGATTTGAATAACGATATAACAATGGCATTGTTTACAATTAGACAATACGTCAATAGGCATTATAAAATGGATATCATAATGCCCGACTGTCAAGACTGCATACCGGGTTCGTCGTAACCGTTTAGATAACGCAGCGATACTTAAAATGCTTGGATTGTAAAGGAATTAAAATTCCGAAAACCCTGAGAATTATAGCTCTTGCTCGATTTCGACTCGAGTTATGAGAAACGCTAGAGGTTTACCACAATTACAAATGACAAAAAAACTTACGTTTGACGGGCTGATAGCGGCAATCATCAACGTTACAGCGGTACCGCCCAGTGAATCTTTAAGGATTCGGGTCAATTTTGAATCTCTGTACGACAGCAGGAGTAACACACCAGACATGGCAACATCGTGAAACGAATAATTTTTAATAACAACGAAATTCAATATAATCTCTGCGTTTATTCGATACGACACTTCGTAAAAACACACAAACCTTAAAAAACAATGGCGCAAATTTGTTCGGAAAAAAAATGGGGATCAGCGAACAGCTATGAACCGAAGCAGCTCCATTAGCATCATAATCTCAGCATTGTAACTTTAAGATTCATCATTGTTCAAAACACTCATTTCTAGTGTTTATTTCAAGGTGTCAACGCCTATAATGGGGATTACCTATAGGGGACGTGAGCCTTTCTGTTTTCGGCCAGGGCGTTGATACAGTTTCCCAAAGCTAAAAGACTTTTGTTAATGTTTGTTCCCTCCTGAAACAAGCCAAACAAAAACGTATACAAAAACAAACACGCATAAAACGCGTAACCCGTGGTTAGCGATTGAATAATAAATTCGTTTTCAAGATCCGGTAAGTTTTGTCATCATTAAACTTCTAGCGAGTTGACTCAAAGCCATGAAACGGAAATTAGTCTCAAAATAATGTGAAGCCGCCATTGTTAAACCGCCTGCATGATTCCTATGCGGTCGCAAGAAAAATAAAGAAGTTCTCCTTAAAAGGCATTTTACTGAAGGACATACTGTAATGAGTGCCGCTATGACGTTTCGCTTACCTTAAAACGATCTCTGCTCCGATTAACTCCTGCCGCACGCTCGCTGCCCGCAAGATCAATCAGGGACATCTTGCTTTCCTGAAGCGTACGTGTCGTTCTGAAAAGTCGAGATATTGGCCTGGTAAATCCACTAATAGCCACGGCCCAACACATTTATCTAGAAATCATGCGACGAGTGCTATTTAATACTATGTAGAAATTTCTTAACCGCAAAAGAACGATATATAGGAATCAATAATATGCAACTCGAGACTAGTTGTGGCAAGTTTGGTACACTATTCTAATACTAATCGCAATATAATTTTAATTTAATACAAATATCGCCAATCCAACGACGCATGAAAAGACCTGACCTCAGCGATCCGTACAGACATGATCGTACCGCCACTGAAATTGACAGTAAGTTCGGTGCTTACTTATTAGTGATCTTGAGATTGATTTGAAAGATGGCGTGTGACCGCGATGATTTTGCATTCGCCTGAGTTTCTGACTGGCTTCTCCGCTTGCTTCCTTCCTGCATTCCCGGACACGGACACATAATGAGGTAGTTAGGTGGACAAATAGCAACAGAACAGAACCTATTTACACAGTTTGCGTCGAATGTGCAGAGTGATAAATCACTTTGCACTTAGACATCCGAGTCAGCCGGCCCGTTGTTAGGTAACCTATATTGCCCGAGGTAACCTATATCCTCCATGTTTCCATAATTGATTAGCTAATCGCATTGGAATATCCTCAACATTCGATATCGGAAGCTATACATCGGAAATAGAAAGTAGCGCTTAATGCATTGCGCTCAAAAAAAATTTACTAGATATCAAATTTTAGTAAGTCTTGTGGTTGTTTAAAGTGCTGTGCTTCGTATCGTATCACGATATCCATCCGATGAGTATCATACATTCGTTTGCAGCAGCGAGACTTACGAATGTCAACCTACCTCTATAAGTTCCAAAATTTGTTCCATAGTTGTGACAGCATGATATGACAAACCGCTGATGAAAACATTCTTTCCTGCTTCGCGGATGTCCAATGATTTCGCCTCACTTTTTCCTAAAATATTCATATGGTTGGTTAGGGATATCGCTACCAGGTAGTTGCTGATTCGAATTTCAGCTGACGCTAGGCGATAAATATGTAATAATTAACAGCTCTGAAACACGTTGAATATATCGAGCGCATATTTCAGTGCATATCGAATAGATGGCGCCAACATATTAATTCCACTGTCATTATTCGATACGTCAATTAGTTTGCCAGCATCTGAAAGGGGTAAATAACTAATTATCACGATACATAAGGCGCCTACCAGGACGAAGAAGATCGAGAATATTTTCGTTGTAGATCTCGAAGTACGACGCTTGAACTTCGATAACGTTCTCTGATTCGAGACCTTCGAGCTGCATAAACAGCCGTTGCATCG
The DNA here is from genome assembly GCA_019614645.1 of Stratiolaelaps scimitus. Lineage (NCBI taxonomy): Eukaryota > Metazoa > Arthropoda > Arachnida > Mesostigmata > Laelapidae > Stratiolaelaps > Stratiolaelaps scimitus. The sequence continues at coordinate 16,721,205 of JABWDB010000005.1, forward strand.
TCAGTGACACGATCCCTCGGTCGCTATCGTGACCCATCATTGTGTGCGTTTTTCCTAGAATAATTACGGAAAAATTATTTGTTTTGTCTGCCAAACATAGGCTGCATTTTTTATGCATGTGATCATAATGGTGTTCACCTGCAAAATTTGAATTATTTTGTAGCCTAAGACGGAATAAAAGAACTAGTTGGGTACCTCTAATTGTTGTACCTGACTTTTGAGTTAAAATATATCTCGATGCAAACATCGGTCGGACACTCACCGGAACCGGTGGCCCCATACGCAAATACGGAGCAATTGTATCCATCGAGAAATGACGCTAGGAGAGGGACTACGACATCTTCATAGACCTAAAATATGACAAAATCACAAAATCGGTTATATTAGTCGATAAATAGAGAGGATTGTACGTGTGGGACATATGCGACAAAGTTCATTGCAATCAATGGTTTTTGCAAATGCCATATTAGTTCCTACAAACGTGTCTAACAACATATTACATCATTGACACGAGGTAGTTTCCGCACGGGTATTATATATCGATCTGCACCAGGTTTAACTGGGCGGAAGTAAATTGATCCATGTGTTAATGTCATTCAAATAAAGAAGATCGTGAAAAATTTAACTTATTCGAAAATTTTTTTCTCTACCCTTTCTTACCTTAAGGTTATCACAAGATTCATCGAGAACTCGATCAAACTCAAATTGTTCATTTTTGCCAGTCATTGAGACAATCTTTGATCCCTGTACTCGTGGCTGTCGTTCAAAATCCTCGTAGTCGCTTTTTGGATCGAAAATTAACCTGAATTGAGGCAGAGACATACGTTAACAACAAATGACACTCGACAGAGCAATTCTATGTATTGCCAAGAACGAGAGATTGCTCAACTGATATGGAAGAACTAAAAACTAAATTAAAAACTATATATACATATATAATACGAACTGTCTTTCATCGAGCGCGCTGACCACACGACGGTGGCTAAGCTCCTCTTCATGAGATGACAGGGGTCTAATCCGTACAGCAACGGCCATACGACCTTTCGATAACTCGATTCGAGTAGCCGACGGAGGAGCGAGGTCCTGTGTTTTCCCGAAACCATGAAGTACATGAAAAAGCACAATTTGTTTGAGCATATCTAAGACACTGAGAAAAACAACATATAAGGAATCAAATTCACACTACCGTAGCTAGTACTTAAGCACTGAAATCTAGTGTTTGTCCGTGATGAATTTTTGCGTACTCTCACCTAAAAAAAAATTCGCATGATGACAGATTTTAATGCAGACCTAATTATAAAAGGAGATTGATTATTTCAAGGCAACCCTAATGTAATGTCTTAGTCAAACATTAGACCCGAATTTCTCGCACAATTATGATGATAATTGCACTAACTAATTGTATGTCGAGAAAAATATGTGCACATAAGTCAATGTTCAGCCAGACCTGGTTATTTTTTATTTACAGCTAACCTAGTCTAAAGGTCTAGGTTATCGGTTAATAGGACAGTATCGCAGATATTTGGTCAGTAGAATTTATTTCCCTACCTCTGAAAAAATTGCTTGAGCGAGCTGCGTTCCCGTTTTTCCATTGATCGATCTCCTCGTTGAGCGTCGCGTTGGAGCCCGCTTCACGGAGCGCCGACTCGGCGCCATCTGTAAATTGTTAACATCATCAGGTAATCGCAACGGGACTGATTTCAGCCGAGTTACGGCAGGTAGAACTCTCGTGCTCGTCATTGGCTAAACTCCGTGACATTCGTTATTCTTTTCTGTATAGCAATGCTAATTCTGGAAGAAACTTCACAGTGGCTCTGCGCGATAGAACGAGACCGTTCTGAAGGACATCATCCTTCTCGAGGGCACTATCGTGGACGGAAAATATTGCCTGAGAATCTACCCGGAAGATATACTTGGACATCACCCGTTCAGAGATTACATCGTGTATATCGCTAACTTGCAGTTAGTGATCCGTAATCTATAAGTGAAGTCTCAAGGGGAAATTTGTAAAACAGCAGAGGGAGAAGTGGGCACAAGGTAAGGGTTCCCCAAAATCCGGTATATCTGATGCCCGGTCGTACCAACATGAATGGCGGTTTTGAAGGCGGTGTTTTGGGGTCTGACGTATTTTTTTCGACTTGTGAAGCTTTACGATACGGCTTTTCAGTGTAAAATTGTACGCCAGTACAGCAACTCCATTCTAACAGAAATGCCTATTTCATGAAACATATGATAATACAATAAACAAAAGAGCCAGTTTACTTTGAATTGAATTGGCTTTTTCTCTATGGCTCTTCTTCCTATGTTCTCTAATTTATATAGTTATTCTACCAAAAAAACTAAAACAGCAAAGGTATGAACCCATAGCGGACTTTAATGATTTGTTTAGCAATACGTTTCAGAATAACCCGGCCAAAAATTACGTAAGGTCACTGTGATACAGGAAAATGTATACTGAACGGTACGAAACATGAGTAGCAACCAGCGTGTATGCGATGACAGAAAAAAAAAACCGTGGATTTAATGATTCTCCATTGCCGTCAACAGTGTTCACTCCGAACAGAATATACAAGATAAACCAATCATATGAAAACGATCTTATACAGGCAGTTGAAAATTACGCGATCGATTGAGGAGCGTAAATATGCAAATTAATATCGCCAGCGTTAACCGACAAAAAAAAAACTCTTTTCAACAGAGATATCTTTCCTCAACGAACATTGCTGTAACAATGAAGCACAATCACTATGAAGCAATCAATCCTTGCGCGAACCACAAACAACTCATCTATGAGTTTCGCTAACAACAATATCACCAGTTAGTTTCATACGGGACCAACCTTTCAGTCGTTGACAACCGTTTCAGAGAACTTTTTCGACTTTCCGCATCCAAACACACTGAGCTCGGTGGAACTTATGTGGAAAGTTCAACATGAACACCCTACACACGCCGAGTTGACACCACTTCACCGCGTTAATGCAACAGATCAAACTCGAAATAACGACATTATGTAACGTTAATCGAATCGCTGATAGAACGGATCGGTAATGGAACAGCCCGCCAACGACTTCCAAGATGGCGTAGCCCTTGAAAGCTTGTGATTTTTGCTCCGGAGCACCAGGGAGCGAGAGTGGCCGACAGTGAGTAAAGCGAGTATATTGCTGTTCATGCGGTCATTAGTCGGGCGGCGCCAACGTTTAAATTATCGATTTGGCCAATTGACGTACATATATGTCAACTGAGGTAATGGCGGTAAGAAATAAAGCTGATATGTATAATAGATCGAACGATCTTGTTGTTTAGTTTAGTAAATAATAAATATAAAAAAAATGACGAACAGAGTGAGGTGCGAGCGCGAAAAACAAACAGTGCTCGGGGAGGGGGGAGATAATTTCCACAGTAGGAAAATCATTTATACCTTATATTACTCCGAGCGATTTACGGTCGTTGCGACATGAAATCTTCTAGCATAGCATTGAACGAAACATCGCCTAGCGTTTGTAGCGAGATCCCTTCTAATCCTTTTATACTATAATCGAATGATTCCCTCGTGCGGTGTCAAATTATTTATTACATGTAGTATATTGTCATATACAGATGTGATACACTGCGAAACTACTAGCTGTGTCAATAAATAGACTATGATGGAGTTGGTTTGCAACGATACTAGGCGACGACAAAATTAGTGAATTTGGTGGAGCTCCATTGTCTTGTACGACGTCGAATACAGGTTAGCATTTTCCAATCTCCTGATTCAGATAAACGAGTATAAATATGGCTTCGTGGCCATAAATAACTTATCTCTTAAGGGAATTGTGTTTGTCCCGGGGTCTGGCCCTGGTAAACGCCTTTTTACACTTGCAGATCGTGGCTTTATATTTAATAATTAATTATCTTAGAACTTTCACTAATTGTCGTCAACAGGAACGCAGGTCTGAAGTTAAAGTAGCACATTCCAGATCAGAACGCTACTTGACAAAATCGTATATTGGTTAAACCAAAGTAGATAAAGAAATGATTTTATGAAATTTAGTTTGCTGCTTGCTTTCAGGGTTGTCTGATAGACGGCGCCACCAGTGCTGCCCCCAACACCGATAATGACAAGGTTTCAAATGAGAGTTAAAACTCTGGAAAGAAGAGATCTCAATTGCTCGAACTGTCACAATATACTGTAGAGTATAGTTCATTCTCGTAATTATATTTTGAGCAAACTTCAGCTTTGACGCACAAAGAATTCTCACGATCAACTGCTCAGCTTGGCTGGAGTAGATAAGCAGGTATGAGGCTAGTGCCATTGTGCATTTGTGTGCGCCTTGTAATCGGACGAGACACATAGGCGGGTGAACGGGTTCGATCCCCATCGGCGCACAATTTGCATTTAAAGGGGTTGTCCGTCTTATGTAGCAATGCAAAATACCCATTAAGTTAATTGTTCGCTGGAGAGTCAGCCCGAAAACATTAGACTATATCGGCAAAGGGGATTACGGCACGTTAATTGTATGAGGGCAAAGACGAAAACAGCAAGAACGTATCTGTGTTTTGTCTGTGAATCAAATCCCTAACAATCTCCGTTAGGCGGGATTTATGAAATCGCCACTCACGATGCTCATCTTGTCCATGCTGTCAATGAACTGTCACACTAGTATACCATCATCGAGCTACGACGACGAACTTTCCCACACACACACACACACACATATATATATATATATATATATATATGTATATATATATATACAGCCAGCGGTATAGCGTTCATGTTGCTGGTATTGTTGATCACAATGGTTCTGAATCGCACTAAGACAAGCGCTGCTTGGGCACGCTGCAGAGACACCAGTGACGGCAACACTCAGTTTCAATAGTCTGCCGAACCACTCAGTCAGGATATCATAACCAAATGGTGCGCGATAACAGCAGTAACGACTGACAAATATGCAAAGTTACACGAGCACAATTAGCTATAACAGCTAATCGACCGAATGGGGATTGTCGTTATAGGGTACTGCTGAAATCGTTGTTGTTACTGTAATTGAGACAGGAGCATTGCAGAGCGCCCGCACTATGGCCCCGTCATCCTGCTTGCCTGTTCGCTTCACGTCGATACATGAACATGACGTTGTCAACACACCCACCATCTTTCAGGTCGTTTACTTTCATAGGAACTTGGAGATTCTTTCTCGGGAAGCAACGGTGAGCCATGCAAAAGAAAAGGCTGTTCAAGTGAGTTATATCTGCTCTCGCTGTTTTAATGATGCTCTTCTCCGTATTTTTCTGTGTCATTTAGTTATTGATGTATGAGCAAGCTAAACTTCTTCAGAGATGCCAGCTGTACTAGTCGATTCGTATTGGAGCGACTGTCTAGCTGAACTTAGAGCTAGGAGCTAACAAATTAGAGATGGGCGCATCACGTGAGGATATATATATATATATATATATATATATATCCACAATCACTATGTGCACCGTCAAAAAGGAAAAGTTCGTTAAGCAACGAAAAGACAGTTACTTTATCGCTTCGTCTCTCATCGACCAGTACGTGGCCGTGTTGGTCGATCGTGGTTGTGTTCGGCATCACAAAATTGTCTTCACCCAGATTTACATTTTAGTCTTCTTCCGTATTATGCCGCCGTCATCCACCATGTGCAGGCAGAAGCCACCATCACCGAAGCAAAGCAGAGGTGTCGATGCAGGGAAACCTCTGAATGCGCTGATAGTAAATACTATCTTCGTCGTATGAAAATGTTGTCGGTAAAAGGGAGGACGACCATTCGGCGGCCTGACAGACGACAGCTCTATTCCCGCTAGTCTCGTCGGTGGACGGCGCTCGCAGCTCGACTAGACCATAGTCTAAATCTGGCTGACTCAATCGGATTAAAAAGTGCGTCTCTTTGCGCCAGCAGCAGCAGCAGCAGCAGCAGCAGCAGCAGCAGCAGCAGCAGCAGCAGGAGCGGCGGCGGCGGCGGTGGAGGAGAGGGCGCGAAGAATCTACAAGCGAAGGTGAGAATCGCTCCCTGCCGGGCTTCCCAATGCCATACGGACACTACACAGCCATGAGGGTGATACAGCAGGGCCGAAACATTAACTAGAGGCGACAAGGAAGGCCGCGGCCACTGCCCTGTCTCCTGATCGATTCCTGCTCACCATAGGGCACTGGTTCTCTTCGGACGACGACAGCGACGATTCTCGTCATCTCGCTCCGCGAGAGAGACACACCGTTTCCTCCGCTGCTGAGCTCTCTGTCTGCTTGCTGCATTGTGATATCTGCTCGTATCGTTGGCCCATCGACGCTTCTGCTGCCATCTGTATCATCTTTTCCTCGCTCTCGGTCATTGCAGCTCACTCCAGCAATACTCGACGTTCGTATCGCGGGTTAGAGTGACGCGGGTGTAGGACGCAAACAAACATCGGGTCTCCTCAACGCATGTCGTCGGATCGTGTCACGTAGCTGTAAACCAATGTATTTCGCCATATCAATATATGATAGTGAGATTCAAATCAAATGACAACGAGCAATACCTTTAATGAAGCAACTTGGTGGAAGGAAGGGAGATTATGGATACTAACATATCAACCAGTAGCGTCTATTTTTACTGAGTATTTACACATGTTGCATCAATTTGTACGAAATTTGTGCTTAGCAGAAGAGCCGCTTCAACAACGGATCACTCTCAAAACATATCATGTGGTTTCACCACCTTAATGTGAAAATCACCCATACAGACGGCCCCATACTGCTACCAAGCACGTGTGTTCTGCAAGTGTCCTCTCAGCTTCGTAAGTCACATCTCGGTATGGTGGACTACCGCCTTCTCAGACTGTAAATAACATGATATTATGAAGTATTTGTCTATATGAAATAACATACGCATCATTGTATTTGAGCAAGTATGTCAATCATTGAGCAAGTAGCATCGCCGACGAGTTCGATAGCGTTCAACAAATTTTAGATCGGCTAAATATTTCCCCCAGTCCCGATGTGCGACGTACCAACCAGCTCTTAGCTGTCATTTGATCACAATCACACTAATAGCCTAATGATGGTATTCATGACATGAATTCGTAATAGGACTACTGATATTCACTTGCACAAAAACGATGTGTTTAGCTCAGCATTAGTCGTCACCTTCAATGCTGAGGTCTTCATTCTTTCTTTGTTTACTTTATCGTCATCAACACGATAATCAAAATTGCCATGTTTCTCAATTTTCTACATTTTTTCCATTACATCATCGCCATCATCACCGCTATCATCATGATAATATTCGATCGAATCATGTTCGAGTGGACTTTGCCGATCAGGAGCTGAGAGACAACTGCGTCACCCTCCACCAACTTCACCTCTATCCTCAAAGCCATCGCTCCCAATTGAGGTGTCAGCCAGGAATTGAGATGCTACAAATACGAGCCGTACGGACAAAGGGGAATTGAACAGCTCAAAGCTGACTAGTCGGCTGACTAGTGGCTCTGCTGAGGTGTTTTGTTATCGTTCAGCAGTGGCGGCGGCGGCGCCTCCCTTTTGCACTGATGCGCGCGTTACATTTTCGGTCTGTGGTCCGAAACAGAGAACGAGCAACAGATAGACACTCATGGAGATGTGGGACATCACTACGGATTCATCCTCCGTCTGAGGATGGCCGAACGCGACGCGATCGAATACCATTGGATGAATAGGCTCAAAGGGAAGGACCAGATCGGCCCTGGGGGTAGGCCGATGTATGTAGATGCAAGCGAGAGAGATGAACAAGGACGACATAGAGTAGGACAAACTGGGCGTGGGGGGCTGGGGAGAGAATATATCGCAGCGACCTCTTTGTGTTCGGCTGTGCTGCTACCCTGATCTTCTATCTAGCAATACCTGTCTAAAGGACCTACCTCGTCGGCACAGAGCCGCTCAGCACGCACTAGTAGGGTTTCACAGCTCGTCCCCATAGCATGCCACAACAAAACAGATAGCTGTTCGACGCTGCCGAGCCTGCACGCGGCGAAGAGAGAGAGAGAGACTATCTCTACGGTCACTGCGACGATGAGCCGATGAGCTTATGGCTGAATGCGGCAGGTGAAACGAACGACTATTCATTGGTATCGCCCATAGGTGTCCGACAACCTATCGCCGCCCGAAGCATTGACGAGAACTGTGGTGACTCTAGCAGCACGGCCAAAATTTCAAAATTGATTTGTTAGCAAGGTACACACATACACGTACGGGCATATAAGAATTGACGGCTGTACGGGTTTCGCAGCGGTCGGAAGAGTTCGTTGTGCTAACGGCTGGCGTTTTTTTTTAATGCTCTAGTTCGAATGAGGAGGAGATGATGCATTTCCAGTAGAGATACGTGTACAGCGACTTCGTGTTATGAGTAGTAGTAGTAGGCGATATCAATTAGTGACTTGAACCAGCACGTTGACATTAGCCATTGACGCGTACACCAGACAGTGTGCCCTCCTGCGGAAGAGATGCTTACGAGGCTCTACCGAACGAGGAAGCACAGGCACATGTAGTGGTGCCCGTTTTGCAAATAAAAGCTAATATCATCTCTAACAAACACAGACAGAAACAGCTATCAGGGAAAATCGGACACTCTGCTCGTTTGCGATAGCATAAACGGCTGCCGACACACGCTCGCAATCGCACATTTGAGCAAACTGCTCGTGAACATTGCAATTCTTCATCCTGATCTACCGGTGTACCTTGTGGAGCTCCACATGGGCACCGAGCACCGTTGAACCCTGTCCTTATTATACTCGCGTCAATGATGAGATCATTTCATGTGGGCCAGCCGGACGGAGACGGTGATTGGTGTTTGATCAGAGGATGTTACCCACAGTCGATGTAGCCATTAGCATCTGCGGCACCCCCTCCGACCCCCCACAACAGCCGCAGAAGCCATACGAGGACTTGTTTGCAGACACGGCAGTTTGTCAAGAAGAAGCCGGCGTCAGACGACAGTGTTTGGTGAGCGTGCCCAAATCGGTAGTAGCTGCAGCGGCCGCCGCACTCTCAACTGTTTGCGCTGTACACAATGTCTTGTTTGCGCTAGAGATCAGGGGTGAGGAAGAAGAGAGAAGAAAGCGACAAGGAACAAAGAAGACAAGGTAAACAGATCGTAATAGTTAGCCGAGTAGCAACGATGATGACTCCCCTCACGATATCAGTATATCGTATATACAATCGTAGCTGGACTATTTACTAGACGCGTCTCATGGGGTGCCCTCTCATCCATACGAGGTGTCCCACCTTGTCCTTCATCGAAGTAGCAGTAGTTAGATTAGTTAGATTAACTTTGTGCTGCTCATCGACATTTCTGACCATATGCCACCGCCCCTACTGCCGCTACTGCTGCTGCTATTTCTGCTGCTGCTGCTGCAATTGCTTCCTCCACAGGCTGACAATTCGTCGGCGGGAGTTTCCGATTGGTGCGGGTGTGTGCAAGTGCGAAACTCGATTGTTGGGTAAGCAGCCATCGTTCTACACAGTCTAGTGGCTAGAACAGCCTGCGCAGTCTTGATGAACTGCTCACTTCTCGAGCGGTTTACGGTCTACTTTCGACTTCTCTACTTTTGAATGAGATAGTCACAAGGATGCTAACAACAACAACAACAACATCAGCACTAGCAGCAACAACAACAATAACTACAACAACGACAACAACAACAGTCTGGTGTCTCTGTCCGCAGCAGCAAACGTCGTTTCTCTAATGAAATATGTGCCTAGTAGGTACCTTAAGCCTGTCCCTTATTATCGTCGTAGAATACACGTTAAATAGTGCAAACACATACAGCGGATCAGTAGCCTTGACGCCTACCCACAAATAATCGCCGCAGGTTCGGATCAATCGTAGGCCCAACCACAGCGGCCGCCGCCTTTGTACCAAAGATTCTCTTGACCTATCCGAAGACTTGTTTAGACTGCAAATAGTCTTATTGTTGCAATTGCTTACACTATTAGACTCTTCTTCGTCGACTGTTTCGTCGCTTGCAAAAGGTGCCTTTTTTCATGTCGAAACCGTACGGGTATTGCACTGGCATTGCTCGTGATCCGCTGGTCCTGGTTTCCTCGACCCAGCGAACTCCGTTGCTACTAGCATCTGACGTTTGGATTCCTAGATCCTGATATATGGACCGGCCAGCCGACGCCTCACACGGATCAAAGCTCTACCTCCTCCTCAGTTTCGCGAGTCGCAGGCTGCTGCTGCTGCTGCTGTTGGAGTCGACTCATTCGCCATTCAGCTTGCTTAGTTTCTTCCTATTTGCCTTTCGCCTGTCCATCGTTGTAGCTGTCGTCATCGTCGTCGTTGTTGCTAGTCCCCTGTTGCAGCCTTCGACATCTCCTGGGCCCTTATTCCTCGAGCCTCGCCGCCTCGAACTGCCGCTGCTACCAGCAGTGGCACCCTAAATGAGCCCGCCAACGAAACTACTGCTGCTGTCGTTCATATATATATATATATATATATATAGATACACGTATATGTGCGCAATATTTAGTTAGTTCTCCCGGAGAACCGTCTTGCTTACGGCGCTGCTGGTGCGCTCTTGGCATATTCCATGGTAAGTAGCATTGCAGTAGCCCAAATAAGACATTGACAGTATTTCTTCTCTCTCTCTCCTCCATTCTTTCTCTGCGCTTCTCTGGTAGATCTTGAGTAGGTTACGATATAAGGGACTTGTCGAAGCTGACGATTAGGTATAGGATCTCTTTGCAAAGGTAGAATAGGCGATCGAATAGGCGGCTAGCCTGGCCCAGGTTAGACGGTGGATGGAGCGAGGCCAAGAAGACTGCATTCAGCTTACATCTGGTCTGTTTCTCTGGGAGGGTGAGGCGTTAGTTTCCTTGTGTCTATCTGCGCGGGTAGGTAGACCAGCTGCCAGAAGAAATCGTGATGATGGAGAAATGCTGCCACTGGATGGGTGTATGTAGGCGCTCGGCTGTCTCCTCATACGGTGTGTCATTTGTCTCCTAATTGACTCATAGACTCTGATGGTGCCGCTGCTTCTGCCGCTACAGCCGCGAGCTCTGGTGGCCTTAGCGCCGTCTGCGCCCAGGGGATGGTCGATGAGCCTCGACCGCTGTCGCGAGGCTGTTCATCTGTTTCACGAGGGTCGATTTCATCTGAGCAGAGGGACTGACCGTCGACGATCGGACCTCTCTCTCTCTCGTCGAATCGAGAGGGACTCGGCTCTAGTACAAGCAACAGCCAACTAGAAACGACAACAATTGGGTGGAAACGATGATACTACACCAGCACGCGGAGAGTTCAAGCGAGCGTATCACGAACGATCAATGTCTGTCCGCATAGACAATGTGTGCTGTCTGGTTGACGTATGAGCTGGCGCTGTCCCCTCCGCCGCCGATGGCGACACCGATATTATGGCTCAGCAAGCTATGTATTTAGCTAAACGTTCCTTCTTCCTGGTACGGCTCCCTAACGATTTAATTTTTCCCAAGTCACTCTCGTGGACCACCATCACGGGGTGCAAATGTGTTGACACGATTTAACCGGCAATTGACTTCGGGACGATCAATCGACAAGGGCCGGACAGCGGCGCCGGCCGGCAGACTCAGAGATGTCTCGAGGAATTTCATTTGCCGGATTAATGAGGTCATAAAGGAGTAGATCGAGAAAACACTTCCGATCGGATCGTCGTGCTGCAGCGCGTCATGGTAATAGGGAACAACAGGTGAAATCTAGAAAAGGTGGTTTACGCAATTTCGTTAACTAGCTGGCGAGGCTATACATATATATATATATATATATATATATATATATATTAGCGTTTTTCGAAGCCCTTCGGTCATTAACCATAAATTCATGAATTCAACAATGGTTGCGTTTAAATTTTCACGGGTTTCATAAACCCTGCAAGCAGATCAACGACCAGAAGATGAATTTGTGATAACAACAATGACTAGGCAATCTTGCCATCAATGACTAACAACAACTGCAAGAACTCGAACAATGCGGAGGAGCCAAGGTCTGGTGAGGCTGACAGATACAGTGGTGCTGGTGCTCCTGCTGCTGTGTCTCCGTTACCACTACGAGTGGTATCGTTGGTATTGGTGCTCGAGCATGCGGTGTTCACCACTGTCGTACATGATTGCTATCACGAACCGCCTCGTAGTTGCGCACTCGTTTTCATCAGAGATCTCAGTCGCTTGAGAGTTGGTGCGGACCGCTGCTGCTTCTGGGGGCGCCCCAATGAGCTCTTGGCCATACAGTAGCCTGTTCTCCGCCGCCGTCTCTATTCGAGCAATCGTCTGGAGGGGGACACACTCGATTCATCCGTTCGTCCGCCATGGATTCACCGTCAACCGCCACCAGCCCCCACTCGTAAAGCCCTCGCATTGTGTACTGCTTACGGCGGCTGAAACTCTCTAATAGGAGTACTCTGCTCCTCTGATCATGCTGCTGCGGCTGTCGCCGCCGCTGTCTGAGCAAGCCAGCGGGCCTGCACCACTTGGCCGGCCTGTCCAGGCCCTGCGGCACTCCTCCTACCATCTGGGTGCATCCCGGCGGCGGCGGAGGCGGCGGCGGCAGCGGCGGCAATAGCAGCTGCTGCTGCTCGGCCCTGCTCGGCCGCCATCGCCGTCGCTGCTCATCAGCATCAACAACAGTAGTCGGTCGATCGGTCGACGGCGGCGGCGGCGGCAGTCGTCGTGTAGGGAAACAGCGGAAGCATCGCGCCATCACTATCAGCAACGCCAACTCGCCATCCGCCACCGTCGGCTCGTCCATCCGTTCCGTACAGGAAAAGCAAGCGGCGCTCGGCCAACTAAAACTCTCCTTCGTATTTTCTAGGTGCGCGGGCAGCAGATGAAGACATCGCATGAACTCGTGGACACCGGTAGAGGGCGCCTCCGTTGAACGTTCAACTACTGTTGCGACCCGTGGATAAAGTCAATCTTGTTGTCCTCTATCCGCCATTACTACGACTCTTATTCTATTAAGGGTTGGCTGTCCGCTCTAGCTATCTCGACGCAACGTAACAACATTTAAACCACGGACAATATATTGTTATAGTATGGATAAGAGACAATAGCTAACCTGCTAGTAGCCCTGCCCTAGTCGACATCTTGTGAGGCTCACAGCGTCACCAAGAACAGGATCACCGGATGGGGTAGAGTGGGCTTCGGCAGAGTAAAGATATAGCGATCACTCTCTATCTGTAGGCGACACTGGCGCCCCCATCGGCGGCTGTCTTCTCTGTCAAAGTAACGTTGGATAGATAGTTGGCGCGCTGGTGAATGTTCTCGCTCTCTCTCTGTCTCTCTCGCGCGCTCTCGTTTTCCCTGCACGTCCCTATCCAGCGAAAGCAGGCGTTGGATAGCGACACGGACGGATGGCAGCAGCTATGCCCGAATAGCTTTGGCTGTGGTCGTCCCTTCAGCCGCCGCCGACGGCGGCGGCGACGGCAGCGGCGTCTGTGGCTCCGCCTCCAGGCCCGTCGGCTGGCCACGTCCCGCCCCCAAGATGGCGCGCTGGATTCACCCGACATTATTATTATTATTACCGCTGTCCCTTCTGCGACAGGGTGGCCGGGTACGTGCTGCATGCCGCCTGCTGCCTCGAGGTTTCGATCTGTTGGTGCTGTTGGCGCTGCATCGTACTCGCTACGAGCGAATGAAGGCAGAGGAACACCCAGCCGGCATCCAGCGCGGCAGCGGCCGCAGGCGACAGCGGCACCAGTGGGAGCAGAAGAAACTCTGCTGCTGCAACCAGCTGTCTCGAAGGCGAGCGAAGAGCATCGGGGAGAACAACAAACCTACCAGTAGGTAGCGCACCACTGCTCGAGAGCACCACCACCACCACCACTGACTGTCTCACACTATTGTATAATACAATGTCGTGCTGACGCTGGTGGTGGTCGCGTATCATTTGAGTTCGACGAAACGTTTCGGAAGAGATTGAAAAACGTACGCGTTCGATATCGCATACGGTAGTCGAATACGACGATGAAGTTAGGAAATCGGTGTGAGCCTCCGTGTTTTTAGCCCTGACACTAGAGTTCGACCGAGACTGCGAAGAAGAAGTTGCCCCGCAGAGGCAGACCCAAGAGCAGAGTTTCGTGTTGTCGAGAGCGTGCAGCAGTAACGTGATTCGTCGTGCCGTGGCGGCGGGCTGGAAAACTTCTCTCTAAAGGAGGGAAATCACAACGAAGAGATCCGTTCGGGGAATCCTTTCGGAACTGCCGAGTACTGGAAGGAATCAAATTTGCACTGTGGTCTCGTCGACTGTGTGTCTGGTAGCACGGGGGGCCCCTTCGTGAAAACAACGAACGTTGGCTGTTCGTCGGCTTGATGTTGGTAACGTGACGTGGTGTTCTGTTGTAGGACCGCTAATAATAATAATAATAATAATCACATCAACCATCCAGTCACCCCCCCCTGCTGATTAAGTGTGATAATGTAAGGTGACGGCCATGTGGTGAATGAATGGGTGTGTATGTGTGTGTATGTTTATGTGTGCCTGTGTATGGTGTGAAAAATATAGTGTCTTAAACAAAGGACTACACAGGATTCATGTGCATTGTGAACTTTTGTAACGAGGAGGACACTGGAGAACGACTCCTGGACACAACCTTCGTCTAGCGAAGGTCGAAATGCGGGCGCTGACGACGAGTGCGACAAGCTAATTGGACAGCAGCTAGTTGTTGGCCAAATCGATTCCAGAGTAAGCGATCTTTCAGCCTGGGGAAGGTGTATGTGAGGTTTTGTTTCGCTCCCAACCACAGGAGCGTGGAACACCCTTCGCCAGGAGAGCACAAAGGTTGGTGTTTTGTGAGTCTTCAGGAAGCTCTATCCGTAATACATTCGCGGATTTCCCAAATCTACCCTAGAGCCGTATGCCTTCCCGATAAAATAAGTCCACTTCGCTATGAGCAAAGTGACATTCTGTGTGTTGACGGTGTGTGCAGTTAAGTTGGTTAGCAACGTGAGTCATTTATTGAACACTTTCAAATGAGATTTCGAGTGCCGATGTAAATTTCGTTTGTATGTACCAAATCGTGTATGGGTGATAAATCCAACTCACGCTCGTTTTAAAGGCTAAATGTATTTTTGCCACAGGGTGGGCATACATGTTTGTCCTGCCTTTAAACAGGCTAACAGAAGAGACCAGAGTAGGATATCAGTGAATGAATGATATAGTATTAAGTTATCACTATCAATACTAAGAAATTGATTTTAAGAAATTGATTGACACACCCGTGGAGCTGAAAACAAATCCTACTTTGGAGGTGTCACCTTCGACATCGCTTACTTCACGACGGTACGCTAACGATCGTAACCCGACGTTATGCCTTCGTAAACATATTAGTCATTTGTATCTGGAACGACTGGCCATCAATATTGCTATATGAGTCGTTTATCGTGGATTTGGGACATTGATGTCTAATTGAGGTTCTAATAGATGTTCTACTAATAGACGTTGCGCGTGTGAATCTGGTCCTCTGTCGAACAACATCGCGATGTCCAGAGTTCAAGAGTTTTTCTATAACATAACTATTATCCATGGGGGTGTGCGCTTACTTGTACGACGTATTTTATGTTCGGGTGTCGTCAAGAAGATTATTCGATGGAAACCTTACCCTTCTTTCAATGCCTGAGATTCACGAACAACCAATGGTCGTAAATCGTCTAAACGAGACGATGCCACCCGGGTCTCTTCTGTCTGTACAACGAGTTTGTTCTCATCACCATCTTCGGCTTCTCCGATTCTCGTTCGTGGTGCTCATTTATCGGTGCTTTCCGCTGTTCGATGTGGCCGATACCACACGGTGTGTCTCCTGTACTCGAAAATGAACTCGACCACTATTTCTCCTGCCACTACCTCAACTATTGCTGTTATGGTTACGATTACAAATCTCTCGCAAAGAGCGATCTTGGAAGAGGAAGCCATCGTATTGGTCATAAATGTATTTCAGCTTTCCCAGTAATCCCAGTCCACGGTGCCCTCATTGTATGCGGTCGTCAATTCGCTGTTCAACAGAACGTTTGCCAGTAATTGGCTAGCCAGCCAGAATCAAGATGACGTGGAGTTTCACCACCGTGATAAATATCACTAGCCACAATCGTACGTGCAGTATGACTCTACAGATTTCGGGATGCTCTGAAAGTGGATTCACGTACGGTTGTATTGTACTACCAACGATTGTAGTAAAACAGATGCTTCTTGCTCGTAATCGTCGTTGTTTTCATCGTCTTGGAAGCTCGAACAGCCTGACGGACCTTTGTTTGTCGGTCGCGGGGCAGCATCGTACCCTACTGATGTTCGAACCCACATCACTGTAATACGTACTACCTTCTTGTTAATTACTTGTATTTACGGTATTGCTCATATTTGGCTTTTATTTTACTGAGCTAGGCAGTGATAGTAATAACCAGTGGTCGTCGTGAGGTGCTGGCTCTGGCTATGATCGTAAGCCTAATCTTGACAGGTGTGATAGAGATTTTATATTGCGAGTTAGCCGCATTGTCGTATCAGCTTCGTCCTTATGAGCACCGCAAATGTCTAAGAAGGAAAATTGAAAAGTTGCGCGCTCCGTGAAAGATGGCCCGCCGCTGTCGGATCTAGCTATCATTATCAGATACTTATAGGAGATGGAAGATCCCGGTATTCTCCTCTATCTTGTGCCCTTGTCGCACAACAGTAATCATCGGGTGTCCCATATTCTCTTAGTTCATAATAATACTAATCGAATTCGATATTTGTACGCCGTTTGAAGTTACCGTATCTAAACAATATCATGGGATAGTTTCCAACGTTCAGACAAGCAAATGCGTCTCGCCCCTTCGCATATATATTGCTAGCGTTTGCGTTACTATAATATTATATCTTGGTTGCTTTATCATGCGCTGCTCTTTGCCTAACGTTCATCACAGCGATGCTAATTTATCACAAGAATGGTTGAGCCCGAAACGTTCCGAAGCAAGTTGCTAAGCTTTCGCGAATCAGAACTGCTTGCGGCATATAACTGTAATATTACCCTTCAACTGAGATCGCAGACCCAGACGTGGGTTAAGTCTCGGATAGACGCAATGGTATTGTGTGACAGTAGAGATGCCCAAGATCTATTTTGTAGCAGCAACAGCCGCCACCAACACCCGTCGCTGAATCGGATTATGAGCCATTTAGCAGCGACTGAGCGCGTCGGACTGAGAGAGAGAAAGAAGACACCGCTGAGACTCATCCCCGCCTACCATCACGAGTCGATCAGGATCTGCGCTACCAAAATTGCGAAGGCAGCACATTGTTATGCACACACAGTAAGCAAGATGATGTCGGCAATGCTGTTGTCATTTTCATTGGTGGTTCGGTGTGTTATGATTATCTGTGCGGCCGCCGGCGCGCAGTTGAGAAGTGCCGGTCTGTCAGGGTTCACATCTTAGCTCAACGATATGATATGGCCACTTGGGGGCTTTGCAGCACTGCGAGTGGCATTAGAGCTGAGTTGCGTGCTACACAACTTCAGCAGAAACCCGGCGGACGCGCGAGACATATATATATATATATGTGTAGAGACAGAGAGAGAGAGGGATACCACTCATCGATGGTGGTCGTTTGTTTGTGTTTCCGGATCGGACCCCATTGTCCCGGCATCCCCCACTGCTAAGACAGCACTATATTTTGTCCTCTGGGGTGGTCTCTCGTCGATCGGTGTCTCAATGATGCTCTCCTACCCATTGGCGATTAGAGCTTACGTCGAAGAGGCTTGCCTTGCAAATCGCCTCACGATCGCTGATGGCATATGGAGGCAGTGTTCACCAATGGCGGATGTGGTCAATGACGACCATCGATATTGCTCAATAATTGCTATTCTTGGGAAGGCTGAAAAAGGAGACAGGACTCGTTTAATGGCGAAACGCCTATATGCTTGACTATGTAAGGCTTGGCTACATTTAATCACCTCCAACTGGTCTGCGAGACTTCAAAAAAATGGTCATCAAACGAAATATAGCTGGGCGCCTACGCATCAAATGATACCTCGGCTCTATCTTCTCTATCTACTTTGTACGTATGTACAAAATAAACAGGGTAGATACGAATACAATTTGTTGCATGATCTACAAACGTGTTTGTGAAGTGATCGGATCGACAATGAACTGAACGAGTCGATTTGTATTATACTTTAATAAAAACTGCAGTTCCTTTAATAAACAAATAAAGCTTTACCTTTACCTTACTTATTGAAACAAGTTATGCATTTGGTCGATCGGGCGGACTCGGAGGCTATCGACCCCCTATGAGCCATTGACGTACACTTATCTCAAATTTGGAGACGATTCTGAGGAGGTCACCGCAAAACATTCATTGTGAAATCTGATGTACATTGCCTTTGATTCTTATCTTCCTCATTAGTCATTACACACTCTCGTGAGACAACATCGTTGAATATGGTGATCTGCTTCCGACGCTGTAAACAGCGATGACTATGCAATTTGATCGAAAAGCAAGTGGCTGAAATAACTCGACAGATGCAAAGACAATGTGTATTGTATGATATTTCTTCGTCGGTAGCATTTCTACAGCAGAAACCTTTTGTCCATCTCGAAACAGGGGGCCCTTGGATTTTTGGGTCTCGGTTATCGGAAATCGTTGCCCCACATCTTTTCTCATTACTGCCTTTGCTGTTTTTTTTTATGGGCATTGTTGGCATCGTTATTTAAAGCTCCCGCTTAGCTTGTCTCGGAAGCTGCATAGAAGGACTCTCGTAATATTAAACGACACTTTGGTGCAGTTTCATTTTATGTGTTCGTTACGTGTTCATGGGTAAAATAATAGATCGGCGAGACAAAGACAATGAAAACAACGTTCACTTCGTTGGAGGCGTTGTGAAAATTGTCTTTGAACGTAGATTGACTATATTAATTGATTTTTAACTCAGGTTTTCGATCAAGCGAAAAGCGGATGTATTAATTTTGAAACTAATTATGAATAGTGCGCATGAACAATGATAGCAGCCCAGTTCCTCGATGAAATGTTGCAGGGGTTCCATACATCGTTGTGCAACAGCTCAACATGCAATGACAAGCAGATCCCGTTTGAACTGCCGCCTGGTCAGATTGGCAACATCAGGACGCATGCCTTCCTGCCACCGGTCTCTACGGACGCCCCGGGATTTTCAAGGCGAACCATGTCTCCCGCTCCCTACATCGTCTACAACCACCACCACCTCGGGTGGTGTCCGCTGTCGGCGTCGACAGGCGCCTAGCTGCACACGCACAGGATAATCCCACTAGAGCGGAGTGAGATCGCTTACAGCCCCCGATGACACCCCCCCAATGCGGATGCTATGCTAGCTGCTCAGCTATTTAGCTGCCCCACCGCAACGTGTCCGCTCAACATTGAATTCCCTGTCATTGCCTTCGTTTCTTCCTCCTTCTTCCGTTCGAGCGTCCGTCGGTCCTTCCGTTGGCCTGCTTTGTCCTTACCTACCCTCGACTGACTCTGCCCCTGGAGATTTGTATTCGAATCTATCCTGTTGACAGGGAGGGGGGGTGGTTGAGTAGATTGGAGGGAGTGACAGGAAAGCCAGTGCGGTGGTGGGGCACTGGCTGGTGGCGGTGGTGGTGGTCTCAGAGGTGACAAGCACACACAATTTACCCACAGACACTCATATACACACACGCATACGTACACACACACACACACAGACATTGTTCACACATATAGTGTCGTCGTTGGCGGACACAGGACAAACGGGTATAGCCCTGGATGTTGTGTCCAAGACGGTGTCACTCGTATATATATATATATATATATATATATGTGACTCAGGAGTCATGCTTCAGTAGCACTAAGGGGTTGGCTGCGAAGAAGGGCTGATAGAGCAAGGGAGCTGGAACCCCCGGGGGTGAGAATCCGATCTGCGGGTATTAAGCCAAAACGGCTATCGAGTGGCGCTGGTGGCGTAATCCTCGTTCAGCAGACGCGGTCGCTTGACGGGATCCTGTCACCCGCAGGATCCACTGCAACAGGAATGGGCCACGCGCAGCATTGGCATGATACAAGCAGTTCACGTATTTGTTGTGGCTAAAAGCAAGCGGTTGTTTTGATATTCTGATGCAGTTAGGTTACACTTGCAAATGCTGCTGTTTCTGCTGCTGTTGTTTACTCACATATCCTGGTTCTCGTTCTTAATTTTCTCTGGTGAGGAAGAGTTCTTAGAGTGTGTGCATAGATCTGAATTCTATTTCAATCGTCGAGAAAATCGATTGTGAATCCGAATTGTCTGTTAGATCCGTCGGCTTACCTGGTGTAAAAATACAGACACATTAACATATTTATTTCTGTTCGCAGAAGATGAGGCCAAACTGCGCCCGAAAACATCCGAGGCCGATTTCTATGAGTAGCCCGATGAAGGGCAATCAGACGAGATATGAGATATGATATATCATTTGGATACAGATCTGAAAATAACTCGCCAGTTCAACAAGACGTAATGTGTTATCAATTATTACTAATAAATTATTGTTAATTCCTCTTAACGGTGTTTGCTAGCAGTTATATTCTGGAAGCCAAAAACAGAAATCAATCCTCGATGCGAATTACTAGGCCACCGGTGTAGCAATAGATAAAATACGGTTTTAACAGGGGGAACGAGCGTGTACAGAAATACGGTATGTGTATGGCCAGAATACCGGATAACTAGTACAAAATAGCAATATATGAAAAGCACATTATGAGTCATTTGTAGGTGACGCCCAGCTCTCTCAGTGTTATATGCAGGTTGTCGCGTCGCTGTTGCAGTAGGTATTACCGAGGTAATTCCAGCCTGACCGGCATGACAGGTCCCTCATACACAAGGGTTCAGCGTGGTGCCGACACCTTCCATCAAAGGCGCAGGCAGCCGAGGGTTAGCTATGGAAAAAGTGATTTCGTGTTGTAAGATCTAATACGAGCTCCCGTTGCGACGTCACGAAGGTCAAAGTCACCCATTAGAATCGTGTATCATTTTCATCATCGTCAGAATCGCTGTCATCAGAGCCACAAGAAGAGCCTCGACACAGAGGCAAACAGATATATGTATAATAATGCTGTAGTAATAATGCTTCCTGCCGCCTCCTCCCATCTTTCATCTCATCGTCTTTGTCGTCGAGTGAACAAGAGCCTAGGTGGCTGGCGGGCTATCTTTAATAGCTAATCGTGCTTACACTGCCGCAATGGTTCTGCCACAGGTCCGCCGCAGCCGCGAAGTTATCTCACTGGTGTTAGTAGCAGTGGGGGTAGCAGTAGTAGTAGTATTTTTACTGCTCGCCATGCGAGTCCGGTAACGCCCATCTCGTTGTCGCAACTGCTAATATTATTTTAACTTGGCGCTTTACCTCTGCTCGCGTCTTCCTGTTCGCTGCCTCTGCGGCTGGCTCGTTGTCGTCTGTCTGTCTGCCTGCCAGTCAGTGGTTCTAAAAGCAAACCCCGCAATGGGCTTGCAATGCGGGACATTGCGAGTCTCGGGTTTGGAGATTCGTCTGTTTCGAACGCTCCTCTCTATTTGCGATGCCATGTAGCCTATCTGGGTCTCTCGTTCGTTGTCGGTGTCAGCAGTTATCCTGTGGGCTCCCCAGAAGTCCCTGCCGACACTCGGGCCCGACCTTCTCTGAGGCTTCTCAGTCGGATTCACCAACCATCAGCACTTACGGCGGCCGGCACCAGGAAAGCGACCGGCCACTCTCCCGCGCTAAACGGGGAGACAAGCGCCGTTTCGAGGATTAAGCCAAACGCTTCAGTTTCGACAGCATCGCTTAAGTCTGATTGCTGCCGTTGCAGTCGGGGTGCCACGGCCGCCATCACCAAACGCGAGTCCTCGATGTATCATCCTCCACATGGCAAATGGCATCAGCCAGTGGGGTCGGCTAAGATTGGCTACTCCGTTGCTGTTCCGAGCGACAGACGCAGCAAGAGAGAGAGAGAGAGAGACACACGCAAACTCAAATACAGACAAACAGATTGAGAGAGAGAGAGAGAGAGAGAGCAGGGAGAGATAGGGTAGACGAAGCAATAGCCGTTAAGTCGCCTTGGTTTTGCTAATACATCTATCCTTCGCGAAGATTGCGGCGTTCGAACTGCCAGCAAAGAGTGTGCTCGAGTATCGAAGACAAGCGCTAGAGCAACGGAGAGTGTCAACAGATGGAAGCGCGGGTTCCACGTTGCTTGCCGGCGCCGCCTATTGTTCTGTACGGAGGAGGAGGGGGGGGCATGTCATTCTTGGAGGTCGATTCTCCCACGGCGCTGTCCTCTTCTGAGTAGACCCTTGAGCACTTGTATGAAACCCTTCATTTTATGGAAGCGTGGTTGAATCATGATATTTGAAACGTTCGCGTTCATAGAGTATATGTGTATGCTGGTACTACTGCTGCTGCTGCTGTTGCCGATGACTCGTTGGCAGCTCATATGAAATGCTTACAGATATTTCGACTATTGCCACAGAGAAATATTGTTTCGTGGAAAAATACAAAGATCATTCAGCTGAAGGGGCTGCTGTGGGTGTCGACGTGGAAATGTCTTTAGTGAGGAGTCATTATGAAATCGATGTCGTTGACTTGAATTGATTTAATGATTTCCGAAAAAAATCAAAGATATTTCTCTAAATAGTAGTTGGGAGAGTGAAAATCGGCTCTACTGTGTTGGCTGTAACTAACGAGCGTGGATGGCTCAAATGAACGTCTCGTTCGAAGGATTGTCACTAAAACCTCCCCAGAGAAAATGTGCTACGAAAAACCTTTTTTTCATCGATTCAAGCTGCGTACTTGGAAGTAATTCGTATTTATGTCGTGCACGTCTATGGCGCTATGCAGTGTTAGTAAACATTGCCAACGCTGGGCTGCAAATGTTATCGAAGGTAGCTAAAATTGAATGACACATACTACACGATCTGAGTCGCTTTTATCCGACGAACATTAGACCTATGTGAAATGTTCGTACAGAGATGAAATTAGCGCAATAATGCACTGATCTCCATCTCCATCATCGCTGGATGAATGGAGAATACCTGCCGCTTCTTTTGCAGGACGGTCGATCTTCATTCCCGTCGGGTTGGCTACATTTCCGCGGTGCATTCGCAGGCAATTCATCCAATCTCACGGTGAATTAGTGGCCGCAGGCGGAATACGATCACCACCTCGCGCGTTCACCGCTCGATCGAAGAGCTTGGCCTTAAATGGGCCTATCGCTGCTGCTACGTCAACTCGACGCAGCCATTGTTACTACGATTACAACTATAGCCGCTGCTGCCGCCGCCGCGTCTGCTGGCGGCAGCACAATTGTTGCTCCGCGGGTCCGAGATGCAAGTAATGGTTGTCCGTGCTCGTCGCTCGAGTTCCTCGCGATTGTTCCGCTGTTCTCGATCTCTGTGTTAGTACATACATTGGATAGAGACATAGAGTGACTGCGGCTGCCGCTCTCGGTCCCCTGGTCGGCGCCTTCGGTGGTTGCCATTGCATTGATGCTCGGCCGCATGATGACTCCTGCTCGGAGAGACACCGCCGCGTCCTCACCTCGTCTATCCCTCGAAGCGCGAAGCAATTGCACCCGATCCAAGCTAACTGCAGCGTTGGCTTTCTGTCGTCGTCGTTCGAAGGATCGAGGACGACGGCTGGAGGAAGAGAGTGAGAGAGGGACGAATCATCTGAGTCTAGCACGTTGAGACGATGAGAGCAGTCCCTTCCTTCTTCAGCGGTCGGGTGCGTTCCGCTGGCAGTGAAGAGATATCGTTAGTGCACGAAGCGCTGGCGCTGCCACCAGCGTATGGGAGATTGCACGCACGCAGAGATATCTAGATATAGTACAGGCATGCACGCCAGTGGTTTCATGCATGTGTCTACAGGGCTTGCTTGGTGCTGCTGCTATTGCCGCGTTCTCTGTTTCGACCATATCGCGTTGTCGTCGTCGTCGTCGTCGTCCTCGACGCACGCTGATCACACGCACACACCCATATAGAGTGCCTTGTCCGCGTAGGGATCCAGGAGGCTGTACAGTCCGTCTCGCTTGTTTCATCTAGATCTATCTACCTATCTATCAATGGCACATTTGCGAGCCACAACCACTCTCTTCGGCTGGCTCAGCCTCAGCATGGCATGGCTGCCGGCCTTAGTTTTGCGGCCTGAACCGGCGGAGGAGCAGGCCGAACCTGTGGCAGGCGACTGTGCACGATGTCGACAAAGATCGAGAGACGAGGGATAACACGACTGTCTGCATCTGTCTGTGTGTAATGTCGTCGTCGTCGTCGTCGTCGTAACAGCTAGCATAGAGGACAATATGGCAGGACTGCCACCTCGACTGTTGCACCTCATTGATGTCTCTATCGGCTAGGCAGTCAGCAGTTCCATTCCTGCGGCTGCCTGACGATCGAGCATCCATTCCTTGGTGTGGTACAGCAGTTTGTATTATAGGCTCCATAGAAGGTACCGAGAGCGAGAGAGAGAGAGAGAGTGTGTCCGTACGACACACAAGCCGAAGCCGACTCTTTCTCGCATCTCGCTTTCTGGACTAGTGGTGTCTATCTATGTGGCGATATTCTGACGGTAGCTGACGAAGGAGCCTTTCTGGCTCGGCTCGTCGATGCTTGCAATCTACTGACTAGCTACATGTTGCTGCTGCTGTTGCTGCGGCTGCTTCGTGAGCAATCGCTGTTACTGACACTGCTGTTGCTACTGCTGGTGAGGCTGTCGCTGGGTAGATCCACAGAGCCAAGAAGATCTCTCTACGGAACAGCATTCGCTTACTCTCTTCGTCGTCTATTCTCTCCTCTGACTGTTGTGACTCTGCCGAAGCCTCTGCGGTATGAACGCTGTGGGCGCACTGTGAAATAGCTACAAATTGCTGCTACTGCGGTGTCGCCGGTGACCGTGATGATAATGGCTGACGCCGGTGGTGGTGAAGATAGTCGAGCTATCGCACCGCGGATTCGGGGCGCCTGGGAGAGACGAGCTCGGCTCCCCTACGAGGTTTGCCAGAGACAGACATGAAGGGAGTTTTCGAGACGGATAGTAGCGCAATCACACAGATAGGTAGTTGATGTTGCATTACCGAATCGGTAGCTAGTAACGATCGGTAGCGGGTACCAGTCGTGGCAGTCTCAGCAGCAGAAGTGGAGAAGCGCGCTCGCCGAAGAGCGCTCGCCAAGGAACAACGAGATTTGAGCCAGAGAGAGGAGGGGGGGGTGATAGGCGCTTTGGGGTCCTTCGGGTATCTATCTATACTTCATGGAGACATCAAGGTATAGAGTATGTACGTAGTTGTATGTTACAAACGAGCGATAGGCAGTGTCTCGCTACCCGTAGGCGAGGTAAATTTTCGCAAGCGTACAACGATCTAGTCGTGGCATTTCTACTGCGATTACAGCTACCCATCTAGTTACCAGTACGGTAGAGGAACAGATGAAACCGAAGCTATTCCGTACCGCTTCATGGATGATGATGATATGAACAAGAAGCGAATAATCAGCAAATGAAGGTGATCTCGTTGGTGAGTCGAGTAACATGTGCGTATGGAACACACACACACACAGTGGATCCGGTACAATAATATAATGCAATCACTGTTGCGGCTGTTGGGCCGTTCGGGATGCGTCGAAGGTGCTATGATTTTTTGATGACATTATCCCTTCCCTCTGGTACTTCTACTTCGCCGGTAGAGTGGCGATACCACCAGCAGGATCACAGCAGATGGCGGTGATGCCTGTAGTCAGGGATTGTGCTGGTGATGGTGGTGATACACCTAAGTGATGCGAACAGCGACTTGCAACGTGGCGAGACCGTCGACGATACATTTCCATAGCATATTCCCATAAATTGCTCTTCATACAGAGAACATGTAGCGAAGCAGCGAAACACCAGCCAGTTATTCTGTTTGTGTATGTGTGTGTGTGTGTGTTTGTGGGTTCAAGTACGATGGACGCACAGAGAGGAGTCTAGTTGTTGTGTTGGCCTTTGGAGTCTTCATTACTTTATCGATCGCCCCCTCTCTCTCTCCCTTGCTAGTGTTATGATATCTCTTTGATGGGATCATCCAATTATGGATGTACGTATCTGCCGCTTCGCTCCTGATCTCAGTCGATCGAACGCTGTATTAGCAGTGTCATCTCTCGTTTGACTCATGTCTTCATTTACGAGTGAGTGTTGACGATGATGGCGTTACAAAGAGATGAGAAACTCTGCCGGCTCGTTGCGACGGCTATGTGAATATGACACCTTCGGATGACTATCCTATAGCGGTGATGGCTCTACCGCGTCGACTTGCCTCGATGTCGTCGTGTGTCTGCTTTGAGTCGATTATTCTCTGGCTGTATTGAGCTTTTTAAACTCACTCGACGAACTGAGCGGACCCACCCGAAAGTGGTACCACCACCTCATGGGCCGCCTGCTGCTTCTCTCGAGTAACAACTCGAGACACGGACGATGAGACTAGCTACAGTCGAGTGCGGTGCCGCAAGCGACCGCGGCAACGACGAAAACAGGCGAGGCGAAGCTAAAAAAATAAGCAGCCGAAAGGTGAGATGATGTCCTAAACTACCTAGTCGAGTTGTCCAATAGTCAATCCCATGATCTTCCAATCTCATAACTGGACCGTCGAGACGGGCTCAGACTGGATTGTAACTTTGGCTAGCCGGCAGTTCAAGCTCACCGTCCGGTCATCTGAGACAGATAGGCAGACGATGAGAGGGGCGGACGCGCATCACCCGAACCCAGTAGCGAGTGAGGGATATATGCTCGAGAAGGGAGATAGCCACTGTGAACAAGACTGACTTGACTCCGACAGGCTCGATTATGTTTACGTTGTTTCGGTAGCGTTTTGTTGAAAATCAATAGTTTCGTATCGTGTCTAGGCCATGACGAACATTAGGTGTCAAGGCGTTAAAGACGAGCACAAGATATTAGATATATATATATATATATATATATATAAATCACCTGGACAGTGCCGTTGTATGGCACAAATTGCTAAAACCTGCTGATTCTAGCATGTGTCAGTTGCCAGCCGGTTCATTCGATGTTGTATAGTGTGACAGATTACACGGTCTAGCCGGTCACCGACATATTATCATCATTAACAATTACGTGATTGGGTTAAGTGTTCGATTTGTCTGTCCCGTCATGAAGTGTTTGTGTGCATCCATTTACATCTGAGAGCGAACCCTAAAATGGAGGCCTTTAAAACGACACCTGATATATTCGCATCGGCGCACCGGGTACGGTACCCGATGGTTTGGCCAGTTGTTACACAACTGTCCTAAACCCTGACCCGTCTCGAAATATTACTCATTATTCATTTATTCATTCGTTGTCTGCGTGTGTGTATATCTAATCTGCTGTTACTGGCGGGCCCAACACGCGATCACGTTGTTGTTGACGCACCCATCCGCAGCAATAGGCGGCTACCGTTTTACGTGATCGAGTCTATTATTAGGCGATTATTAGTCCGCTTTTTCATCTTTTCTAATAAGTGTTCCGCTAACAGCATCATATGCATCACGGACTAAACGCAAATTTTTTCCTGTCGTTGTTGTTGTGGTCTGTCTAGACTGCCACATACTTCAGACGGTTCTAGTGAACGTTCCTTTGAACCAAATCCTGTGGCCGGCTAAGATGCAAGATCCCAACTTCTTCGGACACCGTTCGTGTATGAGTGGCGAACCATCGTCGATCTCTACGAATGAGAGAGCCAGTTCATAATAGTTTGATCGTCGACTTCTCCATCTTCTGTACACAGCTTCCACCCACCCACACAGTAGGAACAGGTCCGTTGAGAGGCGGGAAGAGACACGGGAAAGCGGACACCCTGAATCAATGACGAGTTTCGCAACCTGTTGCTCGCTCCGCCATCGAAAGAGGAGTTCGCTAGCGGCGGACGCATCCCTCCTCTGGCTCTTATCTAAGAAGACCCCACACTTTAGGTCGCACGCAGCTAGCGACTGAGGAGTAACGTCTTTGTACACCAACCGAATGTTTGCTCACTGCCTGTGGGATGTCTCTGGCAGTCTAACGAGAGCGTGGTCCCCTATACCTAACCTGAAAATGAGCGATTGTCTGTGCCTAGCTTCGGAACGCCGCTGTCCGCTTCGCACCTAGAGACGTGCTCACGCAATCAACGCACGCAGATACTGAGCCACACACAACGGCCAGGCCACACCAAATCGGATCGCATCGCTAGCTGTTGCCTGCTGTCATAGCCGACGAAGGACATTGCGCGCCAACCGGGTAGTGTTAAATAGACGAAGCTATGAAGACGACGTCGGGCTGCGCTGTTTCTGTAGCAGATATCTGACCAGCAGCGAGCAGCACGCGCTCACTTCAACGAGATACGAAGGCACCTTAATTGACGAAAACGTAATCCCTGACAGCCCCCGACCAGACGAGCATAGACTGTGATCACGCACCATCTTTTTATAGGATGTGGTGCTGACAGACATGATGCCTCGCTTACTGAACACCCAACAGGCTAAACGCAGACCGGTCGTATGAGATAATAGTGAAGAATAAGGGAAGATTAAGAAGAACCGTTTACGCTGTACGAGGAACGCTTACGTTGTTACATCGTGAGCGTGTTAATGAAAATATAATATATGCGAAAAAAGAAAAAAAAACTCACCGGAACCTGCTGTGTAGTACGTGGTCGCCAATGATGACGTAGCTCGAAGAGCATTCTCTGATCGCGAATGGCATTTCACGTTATGGTTCTACGGGAGGTTCAATATCAATGGCGTTAGGCGTCAGGTGTTCTTTGGCTCCTGCCAGGCAGAGAATGTAATGGTTGACACGGTGCGCCAGAGAGCACGAGAGCTACGAACGATCCGAATGCATCATATCCTAATAAATACTAAGTACAGTCAGACCCGACTCGTATGAGAGATATGGCAGGATGAATTACTAGACAAATACAAATCACCTCTGGGCTATGTGTTTTCTCTCTCGCTCTCTCTCTCGCTCTCAAGTATCTTCAACGTGCATATTACTTGGGTGTAAAGTAACTATCCCCTATTTTATGTTCGTCCCGCTTTTGTTCCTATATACTCGTAAAGATGTAAGGTTCATCAGGTGTTTATTGCCCGAGTGTCGATCACACACATCGAGTATACGAGTGAGTCTTCTTAAACATCACAGAATTATGATGAATTTCGATTGTATCATGTATCAACGAGGAATGCCGACCTAAGAGCCGATCGGACGATATGGCAGAGGTCGACAGTGGAGCGAGATCGTAGGGGGTTAGTCAGCATGATCTGCATTCTCTCACTCGACTGTTCTGTCTACAGATCATGTCATAGTTCGAGACACAATTCACCCGTCCCGTTGGTACCTCTTCTACCCGAACGTTGACATTTGATTCGGCTGACCGAAGCTTTGTTGTCGGTTTTGCGTGGGCTCATAAAGCGGCAAGTAATAGCGCATGTTGCGTGGACGTTTTCGATCTCTGCTGGACATAGGCAGATAGCAGAATAACGAAAGTGGGACCGATTACGGGACCACAAAGACAACCCGCTCGATCGACCGCCCGGTCACAGCTTTATCATCAAGTGGAACTGTGTGGACTCGATCTAAATATGCATATTTAAGATTCCTACCGCCGGACCGCGACATGTATTGGCAGAGGCAGTGCTACCCGTATGTGTCACATCTCTATGTGACATCACTATTATGTCCTTCAGACTTCGCGCGACTCTGAGGTAGTCCACTTCGTCGTGCCGTAACGAACGGCTTCGATAGCGTCAGCAGACAGAGAGACTCGTCAGTATTCCGGCGCCGACGTGGTCTTCATTCACGGAACAGCCGTCGGCCGGCTCGTCCACGTAGCGACAGTGTGTCTCTGCGGCCACTCGAGCGCTCGGTCGTGTGACCACCTGAGAGTGTGCCTAGATTGTTGTATAGATCAATCGGTCAGGAAAGGAATTCGATTGAAGAGGCTGTCTACCTTCTCGTACGATGGCTCTCAATGAAATCACTCACCGACGACCTGCTCCCCTCAGCAGCCGAGTAGAGGAAGTGTGATAATGTCTTGTATCAGTGGAATGGCCGAACGACGTCGATCGACGGCGCAGGCAGACGAGGACACCAGACGAACGATGTGGCTGAAGACACTAGAATTGCATTCCAATCCGGTGTAGTACGGCGAAATTCCTTTTAGCTTTACGTAAGCGGCGACAAAATAAAAGCCTTCATTCATGAACACGAAGCGTCGAGTAGGCGTCGCGTCAGCCCTAGCTACGCTCGAGAGCTGCAGACCTCCTCAGACATACTCCACCATAACAGAGCACGATGAGAGCTTCCCTTGCGTTTGGTCATTTTGTGACAGGCTTAATGTCCATCGTCTATCACTTAACTTATTACTCGCTGCTGTGGGAATTTGCGGACGCGAGCGTAAATGGCGAAATAATGGCGTTCATTGCTCAGACGCATACGAATCACAGTGTGAGACGGCGGACGAGTCGAGTAGATGCTGCGTTCGTCCTTTTCTGGGGAGACTGGCATCGGCAGATGCCGGTCTGCCATCATTTTGGTACTGGCATGAGGTAGATGCATGTGTGTTAGACCATATATATATATATATATATATATATAATATATATGTATATATATACGTGTGCGTGTGAGTACAACAGTTATTTGAAAAACTAAAGGAGTGTGTTTTTTGGTGGAGTGTCAACGACCTGATAAAGGCAGTTCTACATACGATCTTATAGTTTTGATGGAGATAAGATACGCAAATGATATGCACATCTAGGAGCAAACGAATTGCTTTAATGGCACCGTCGTTTCGAATTTGTTCGTATGAATCTCGTTAAGTTGGTAAGATCACTTTGAGATGCACGGAGATCATCGACAAAGCAACCCTTCGTTTCGGATGCCAGCAAACCTAAGATCTGACCCCTAAGGCAAAAGAGGCCGGGCTAGATTACTAGAACAATTCCGGTTGCGTCAGAGTTAAACAGACAGTTTCTGGCAAAAACCATTTATTTAAGGGCAGCAGTATACTCAAATGCAATCCACTTGCACCGCTACAGTCATCGGTAATGAGTCACCATGTATCTATACGGCTGTATTGTCATTTTTGTTTGCCTCTACGTCTAAAACCAAAGGTGTGACATCCTTAATTCCTGTTCCAGCGAAGAAGATTTTCTAAATGGTGATTCGTCATTGCAGTCGTTTACGTCCATCTCCATGACCACTTTACCTGTCAAGTGGTGACAAAAGAGAGAGAGAGCAGAATGTATTACTACCATGTGTGCTCGAGACAGACTCCTCGCTAACAACTAGTGACAGAGGCATGCTGACATCATATTCCTTCTCCGCCTATCTATTGGTCCATGTCTCATCTTCTTTTTGGGTTGGGTCCAGCAGCTCGTCTGCCTGCGACCCTGTGGCATCGTCTCGTCGCTCCTGGTGCGACATCGATCGATTGATTGATTGGTGTCTCTTTGTCATCCGCTGCCGTTCGCCTTCGGGCCGCCTGTCCACTCAGGTGTGGTCACCATAGCACATTTTAACACGCGTCAACCCAAAGCGAGTCACGGGACGGCAGGAATCGAATCCACGCGGCAAGGGGTAGATTGACGAATCGTACCGCACACGTACTGTGCATTCGTCGTTCCACATCGATCTCAGAGGCACAACGCGTCGGGCTAGTTTCCGCTCGTTTGAACAACACCTTTTCTGTATACGATTATATAGAGGTGTGATCGACGATCGTGTTAGGTCTTCCTGTTTTATCTATAATACTACTGGTGCTACCGTTGCTGCTGATCGGTCATGGTCGCCAGCGTCGCGATGCCGACGTGTCGCCCTGGTGGCATACCACAACGGCGTGGGAATACTGGGTGCTCCCTTGCTCTCCTTTCTCCGTAGTAGTAGTGGTAGTAGTTGTAGCACTGGTGCTTGGGGTGGTAGGCTCTTCGTACAGCGTTTCTCTCCTGTGAACGGTGAGGAGGGGCGGATCGAAGGGCGGTGGGTCTGTAAAGGAACAGGCGACAACGAGCGAACTACTATGTCTGCCTGCCTGGCTGGCCATCCGGTTGATCCTGCACCGATCCAAGACACAACACAATATCTACATGCCACTCGTGGCGGGCGATGAGGGGTTGGCGGGGCAAAGAGACAGTCAACAATGTTCCCACCCGAGTTCCCGTGGACCATCACCGCAATGTCACATACGGACGGCGATCGTCGTCTTCGTCATGTTCACCTGACGGTTGGGTTCCCATTCGCTGGCTGATTCATTTGCTGGATGACAAACGCAGCAGTCAGTGAGTGGCGGGCAGCCGACGAGACCTATAATAGGATCTAACGACGGCAGTGACTGACGATCGCGATCCCATCCCTAAACACCACTCACAGATTGGGCCATTATAAATAGCGCGATAGTATAATTGTAGCCAATGTGCGAACGAGGCTTGTCTAACTTATCTCTCGGGGGTATCGTCGCACAGACGATTCGGTCTTAGTGCCTTGTGCCTATCCAATGGCGCTTGCCATGACGTGGTGCCGCGGCTGTTTCGAGAGCGAGAAAGAGAGAGAGACAGGCAGCGTTGGTGGACAGTTCTGTTATCGTGATTGTGCAGATTTCAATAGTATGACATATGAACATAGTCAAGTGATTAAGGCCCGTTGCATTAAATACAGCCGTATGCCATTAATGTGTTTTAATCATATCTGGCAAAAGTTTACAACAAAAGCGGGTCCTTCGTTAATAAACTTTCCCAACGCTGACTAAGCATTTGTGAAATGAGATGTAAGTGCCATATGTGTATTGGAGAATTGCTAACCAATTGAGTTCGCAACCATATGTACAGGTGAATTTTACCTGTGTTCTCAAATAGTGACGCCTTCCCAAAACCAGAAGCATTATCTAGGTAGGATTTGTTGGGACAGATCGTCGATTCTCCTCATGTGTTTGCTGATATTTCGACCGTTTATCTTCAATATGCACAGACATCTGGAGATAGCTGCGTGCGCCTTTGTCCAGATAATCAATGTACAATAGATCTTAAGAGTAATCGAATTCTCGTTTGTGTTTCAGGTAAGCGCAGAAGCCGTCGTACTTAGCTGTCACATACCAGGTTGGATATGCTGAAAGTGACTATGTCGTCCTCAGGAAAAATCAGCTATCAGCTATCAAATGCTACTACGGAGGTGACCTATATTAGAAGTGAACACTCGTAGTCCTATCCGTGATATTAGCTCGGCTGGAGACAAGGAAGAGTTGTGAATTTTCACACAGCATTATTCTCTTATTTATCCATGTTATTACTAGTTTCGAATTAGGTGCGTAAGCTGCAATGTTGTCATTGTGTAACAAAGGTTTCGTAAGGCCCATGTTCGCACCAGTGTAGTCCGAGGTCAATCTAGAGAGGTCACCACCTGCAAATTACTCGTCCCTTTAACCTCTGCCGATTATCGTTCTGATTAGCGTTGTACAGACAAACAGGCACTACCCGCCTGACTCAAGAACTCATAACCGCTTCCTACCGCTCCCAATATAGAAGAGTATCACTATGTCGCCCTCTAGTATCATACTAGCTCGAATCAAATGCACCGACAGATTCATAGGCTCGCCGAATGGCTCATGTCAACTACATTGTAAAATTGCAGCTCCTTTAATAAACCAATAAAACCTTTATCTTTACCTTTTACTTCTATCATAGAAATGGAATTTAATTTAATGCTTTATTGCATATTGCTTTATGTGTACCGATCTGCGTTCGTACATATACGCACGCACACGGACACCGTAATCTTGAGGCATAATATGCGGTGTCCAATGCTTCTCCTTTATAGCCTACTTTCTATTATATATCATACCTCACCGATTCGACACAGATCGAACTGACCGTCTAATGTCTGCATCACTGAATATGATGATATATATATATATATATCTACAATATCTATCGATCTATATAGACTATCTGGATCTAACTGGCTGGCCACCAGCCCGCCAGAGTGATCGAGTTCTCAAAGACTGACTGCAGCTCGAATAGCTCGATACGTGTTGTTGTTGTTGTCGTCGTCGATATCGACGTTGTTGTCCGGTGTCGTTCCTGTGTTTTCGTGCCGTTTATCTCTTTCGGAAGCACGCGTAGGGCGACAGGGCAGTTCCGCCGATTCGCCGTTGGCGCTTTCGTTTGTACCGAGTTCGGAGTAAGCGTGACTACGCCATGGGACGCACACACACGCACGGACGGCCCTCATAGTTGTCACGGCTGCTTCGATTGTATCAAATCGCGATATTTCGACTAGCGGGGACCTCCTAACGACGACCTCCGTCGGGCCCACAGCAAGCGGTAGCAAGCATTTTGATAGGCGTTTACTTCTCGGTCTGTCCATTATCGCCCCCGCGCTTCGTGGTTGGCGTTTACCGCTTTCGGCGGCAGGGTCCATCTTGCCGTCGTTATCTTAGACGAATCGCCTAAGATTCGTCTGAGATTCCCTGAGTGCCTGCTGTCGAACCGATATCGGGCTACCGCGAACAGCCCGGTCACTGCGTCACGGTAGACCTGAGGCGACGACGCTTTCAAGCTGTGATCCATCGCGCCGCAAATCTCTAACCTTTCGCTGTTCCCGCTATTATTGTCGTTGTTAGCGTTATTGTTGTTGTCGTCGTCGTTGTTGCTGTTGTTGTTGTCGTTGTTGTTGTTGTTGTTCACTTTTGGGCTCGATCATCGATGAGGACGTTGTATCAATCTCTCCCCTGCCTAGAGAGACACAGACAGCCGGATCGGGAGAAAGTGTACGCGATCGAGCGAGAAAGAGAGAGAGATCTCAGTTTTCGACAGCGATAGCAACTAATATAGTCGATACTCGACAGCATTTGCGAGAAGTGTATGTACCGATGTCTCGTTAGCGATACTTGGACACACGTTCGCTGCTTTCTTTGCTGGCCTGTAAGTTTGTTCTCTGGCTGGCTGGTTGACTCTCGATAATGAGAGGACCGACGCGAATAAGAGCAAGGCTAGAAGTAGATGCGTTGCTTCGTAGGGGACCATCCAACTTGTCGTTGGATTCGCCGATTCTCGTTCTCTCTCTCTCTCTCTCTCTCTCTAGATGTCGCTCTCATTGAACGGTGTTAGGCCCGATAGGTCGACAATACCCGCAACTATGGTGGTCTACTGGCGATAGAACTTGGCAGAAACCCAGAAAGAGCGCACGTCTGAAGAGGCGGTCAGGCGCGGCCCACAGAACGACGGAGCGACGAGGCGATATTGTGGAAGGGACTTCTACTTGACGACAGCCCTGCTTGGTATGAGTAGTAACGGCGGCAACAGCGGCTGCTGGGAGGTCGTCGTCGACGACGGATCGACGGACTTTACGGATCTCGATAGGGCGCGAGCGAGGCAAGGCACTGCTTGCTGCTATCCCCATCTCGCATTCTCTCTATCGGCAGAGCCAGCCGCCGCTCAGCAGTCGCCGTTTGATTGCTGGCATCGTGCACTTGCTAGCGAGCGAGCGACCGGCCAAGTAAACCCGATAAGCGGACGACCAGCGACGCTGGCAGCGGATGATAATAACTGGCCACTCGCAGATCTAGCTCGCTAGATGGGACGGCAGGCAGTCTTGCTTGGGCCTTTTACCATAGACGACGATGTCGCTTTCTTACGCAGCCACTCACGCTGATGTTGGCGGACATGGTTTGCCGGCGTGATTCTATGACGGCGTTTGTTGTCGCCTCCAGAGAGTCGCTGAACACAAAACACAGAGAGGCTGGCGTGACGGCATCCGCTCTCGATTTCCGGAGGGTGGTGGAGTCCATGTGACCGCCCTGCCGGCCGGCCGCCTGCTTGCTTGCATCCCGACAACGGACGGACGGCCCGGTTAGGAAGTGAATGAGGCGCGAATCGGAGGTAGACCAGTAGAAGAGCAGAATCGCCGCGATCTTGCTTGCCATGCCGATACACGTGGAGCACGCTTCGTACTCGATTCCGGTGTTACTGCCTCGTCAACTTCTTATTATTATTATGGTATAGACTTGTGTTGGTGTCTCCCGAGGCACGTTGACTCCGACCAGTGCAAGCGAGGTCTGCTTTCATAGCGTCTGTTGTCGTTTGCTGTTAGTTTCAGCTATGCATAATATCATACGGATCATACAAAAGTGGAATGTCGTTTAACCAACGTTCAGTGGCGT
The DNA here is from genome assembly GCA_019614645.1 of Stratiolaelaps scimitus. Taxonomy (NCBI): domain Eukaryota; kingdom Metazoa; phylum Arthropoda; class Arachnida; order Mesostigmata; family Laelapidae; genus Stratiolaelaps; species Stratiolaelaps scimitus. The sequence goes on from JABWDB010000005.1 coordinate 16,757,309, forward strand.
CTCGCTGGGCCGGGCCAATGTATGGTGGAAGAAAGGTGTATATGTAATAAAAACGATTGGTGATACGTATTTTCGATCTTATCAGTAACCACTACTACTACTACTACTGTTATGATGTATTCGCATTTATAATATGATATATCGGATGCGGGCGTAGGTTAGGATTAGCGAGGATAGTATAAGTTATAGTGGGGGCAATAGAAACTGACAACAAATAATAAGAATATCAGTGGTATTCAAGGTTTTCCGTTCGACCGACTTCCTGGCAATTACTTACCATTATAAGAAAAGCGGCGGTGGAATACACGTGCATGTATAGTCCAAGAAGTCGTTCGCAACACGATTCAGAAGAGCTTCTTCTGGATCAGGTGGTACAGTCTAACTTCGTGTAATATTTGGAAGTCCAGAACAATTATATTGCTCGTATTCCCGACGTCAATTTGACATTAAAGGTCATCACGTGATACGTCAAGGTGTCGGTTATTCGTGTTCATGGCCTTTGCGTTCCGTAGCAGCCACATGTGCGGACAGATATCGTGTTGTCGAAACAGCTTTGATGATGTCGTTTGTTGAGCCAATCTCTCCGAGTCAACAAATAAGTTATTATATTGTGAAAATGTCATCACGCTATCACAAATATCGAGACCTTCAAACATTATATATATATATATATATATATATATTATATATATATATCAACCATCACCCATTCATATATATATATATATATCTGTAAGTCGAAGACTGATGATTCTATTACTGTTGTTATGACTGCGGTTTATGCCAAACCAGCATAGCAATCGTTTGCGTCAAGTTCAGCGCGGGAGGTTCGTAGGCGAACTCAAGCGAGGCAGTAGTTTGTCTCAGTGGCGGCAGTTGTCCGTGCCATATTAATGATAGACGTCTCGGCCTCCATTGACTTTGTCCACCAATCGATAACACAATGATAGTGCAGTTGGCTGTAGTCGTTGGCTGCCCCCGCCGTCGCCGCCCCCGAAACCGATGCGATCGGCACTCCCCTCACATCGTAGCGTGGCTGCTCAGCCAATGTCCAGCGTCACCTAGTGCCTCCGATGTATGAAACATTCTCTCGTTGTTGAAGGCCAATTGGTTTGACTACAAAGCGCTTGGCTGGCTGGATGACCGATGTTGGTTCGGCCGTCGGGTCGGTGGGGGTCCGTAGCTTGCTTTGCTTGATTATCTACAAAGTGGCCTCGTGCATGAAAGCCTGTGTCACTGATCTCGACACAATGCTGGAGCGTTCTGGCTCTACAACAATCAGCCTCATCATATGATGATCCTATTGGCAGTGATCGCAGCGTGCGCCCCCCCCTGAACGGCGGGGGCAGATTCGATGTTTTTTGTTGAACCTTGACACTTTGTCGTGGCTGCAGCTGCTGTGGAGATGAGAAAACAGGGAGCCTTAGACGAAGAGGTTACACGAGTCACTCTCGTATTAGGTAGAATCGCCACAGGCAGCAGACCAGAGGATCGAATGGTGTTCGGAACTCGAACGAAGAACAATTGAGGAGCACGAAGGAACAGAAGAGGTCATCGCGTCCTTCGCTTCCGGTGGGACGATCCAACTACCCGCCGGATCGATACGATGCCGTGCACAGGATATGCGAACAACAACTATGATGCTGCTATGAAGATACACCCTCGTGCTGGGAGCGTCCACCTCGCTGCTTCACTGTTGCCATGGGAGTTCAACTATTACACTTCTACGATCGTCACCATCATCGCCGGTCGCTGGGGATGGCACGACACTGAGATAGAGAGAGATGAGGCGCGATCGGTAGAAAGAGGGGTGTGTACAGGAAATTAAAGATACTTTATGATACAATATAGCATAGAAACGCATCGAATCGAATGGCGGGATATTAGCGTAGTCAGTTATGATATTTCTGATATTGTGATGGCATGGCCGCTGGGGAGCCACCGTATCCATTCCTCATGTTGTTGAGCTCACGTGTTTACGGTACCACCGTTCGGCGAACAGCGCACTGGCTACTGGGTGGTAATGTAGTATGGGATGACGATTGGTAAGGTGATACTATCGCAAGCGATGGCGTTACCGCTGGCACTCGCGAGGGATAGCAAGTCCCCAATCTCTCTCTCTCCCAACAGTGGCAGAAGCGCTCTCAGTTTCTATTGGGTTCTCGCTATACTCGACGCGGTTCGGGCGGAAGACGATGCGAGACTTTGGCCTCGACAAACTCAATGGCTCAATTCAGGTGGCTGGTGGCGGGCGGCGTTCGTTTCGTTCCGCTTCTGATCTAAAATAGTGGTCGCTCTGATTTACTGCTATCTTACTGAACGATCGTGGAGTGCATAGCTACTACCTCGTGTGTGGACCACTACTACTATCACTGCACGTTGGAAAGGAGAAATCCCCCCCCCCTCCTCATCGAGTGGCCTGCTCCGCAAGTTGTGGAGTCCATGTGCTAAGGTGTTGTTTGTAGCGGCCGCCGGGTTCGTTCTCAGGCTGTCGAGTTGACAGCTATTTCACTCGATACGTTCAACAGACGGAGAGACTCCGGTGCAATAAATCGCCCTGATGAGCGTGATGACTTTATGATCGCGCGGGAGACAGAGAGAGAGAGCAAGAGAGAGAGAGAGAGAGAGAAAGAGAGAATAATGCAATTAGAAGAGCAGCGAGATAGATTTGTCTGTGTTTGCCTGCATTGACTGCGTGGTACCCCAGTTGCATATTGCCCTGCAGGCTAACAATGGGCTTTCGTTTGTCAATTGCGTCTGTGGCAACTTGCGCTGCGAAAAGGCCCGCCGGAAAGCAGGTGGGGTAAGGAGTCAACCTTTTCCTTCCCGTGTATATTGGCTCTGGATATAATGAGTGGGCGATTTTTTTGCAAAAAAAACATAACCTTGGTGGACGTAGACATTCGTCTACAGATGTAGGTTATGTACTCTCGTACAATATAAAAAAATGCGACTTCCACCAACGAAATGATCACCTCGAACAATTTAGCGGTCGGCCGAACCTCGTCTCGGCATCGCATGCGTTGATGTACCGATCGTGCGCGAAATTTCCTCGCAAATGTTTAGTCTGTGCAGTGAGCGAGTATGGCCAGGTTCCCGGCCGGTACTTGGCTTCGTGTACAGCGAGATAGCTGTAATAGGTAGGTGGCGATTCGGGGCCGCTGAGTTGACGTGAGGCCCATGCATCATTCCTTTGCGTCTCCACGCTGGAACTTCGTCCGGCTGCCGTTCGATTCGGTGGTACGACTCGAAGAGTCGACTAGTTACAAAACGGGGACACTAGCGGAGAAGAAGGCACAGCTTTGGGCGCGGCCGGAAGGTCCTGTTGTTGGGACCAGGGCGGAAGTGTATGGCCCCCTTGCCCCGGAAACGGTCCGGATGTCAGAATGCCTATGCTGACGCCGCCACGCGATCCGGATGGATCAGTGCGCGCGTCATCGACGCAGAAGACACAGATGGATAGACGAAGCATTGTTGTCCTCCGCGCTGCCGCCCGCCGCCGCCGCCGAGCAACCAGGATGATCATGCGGTCGATTTCAGACGACGATCAGGGATCACGAGTCATCGGAGCAGAGGTCGGACGATAGCGTGTGCTGCTGCAGCACCCTCCTACGCGACGCCTGCTGCTGCTGCTGCTCGCAGGGGGCCACCGGGGAGAACAGAGAGTGAGAGTCCTCCAGGGCGGTGGCCCAAGCCGGTCGATCCCTGCTAGCGTCTGTCACGATGTTGTTGTGCCATGTCCACTACACGACCATCCGTCGACATACGACAGATCGTATGGACGCTGTATGACGATGATATAGCTGTGAGGCGGGGGGTGACTTACAGCGAGTTGGCGATGCCCCCAGTCCCGTTCGGGGAGGGAGGGATTTGGATCGCTGGGGGTGAATTGACGATGACGATGGCGGCAGCAATATGCTGGCGATCTGGCATGGTGGCGAATTTCAACATATACTAGAGCTGTTATTCGGGTATCAGCCGCTGTAGTTGTCAGGAGATCGACAAACATAACGCATTGCGTCACCTAGCTGCAGTGTACCGCGTTTTGTTGGTGACATCGTGGTTATTTTGCACCGTGATACTATGCCGCGGTGAATGAAGTGTGCTAAGACATGAACTACAATGGCCATATTTTCGAGTGACACAACGTCGAGTTGTTCACTTCGAGGTGGTACTGTTGTCGACAATTGTTAACTTACTCAAATTATAGGTCGATCCAACCTGTGGAAGACGTTTTCGAATGGAAGCTGTTTCTTCACAATGAAACTGTCCCGGTAGACATCACCTGCTCGTAGATGTGCTACCCATGGATTTGTTTTAGCAGCTCGAGTCGCATCTCGTGAATAAACCACAACAGGATCACAGGATCGGTTATCGACTTCAGGATCCTCGACCCCGATGGCTGAGATGGGTCCCCGGGTGACATCAGCGACCGCATTTCGATTTCCTCAATACCGCCTAAAAAAAAAGCCTCTTCATTCGAGTCCTTCCTGAACAGGTGATACTTGTCGGGAATACCAAGCCTGAATAAATAACCAGCGCCCAAACACCCTAACGTGGCCCAGCCACGAACATCGACATCCCGTGGCCACGAATATACAGACGGCTTTGAAAAGTACTCGGTCATCCTGTTGTTTTCTACAAGTACATGTGAATCATAAATACGGAGGAACGTAAATGAACAAAGTATAGTATAGGTTTCGAATAATAATGAATTATTTCATAATAACATTCTGCTAACTTTTTAAATCGGAAACAATTTTTAGTTGGTCAAGACAGACGACCAACAGTCCGAGAGGGGACGCTTTTTGAGGCCGCACAGAGCTAGTTCATAAAATGGCCTACATGGCGATAGTCACTTTCCATAGGTTCCCGTGACATCTCTAAGTATCCGCATCATACTTTATGCTTGCATGACATCACACGATATCATAAGAAGCGTGCGTTGCAATGGACAACCTGTTCGGTGAACGTATACTGTATTATGTTCGTTTGTCCTGAGTACAATATTGCCTCTATTTTACGAAGGGTTGCAGAATCGTTGTGCGGCGTCTTTTTAGGGGCCTGAAGCTAATCAACGCCATTGGGTAATATGGGGAACCTTTTAACAGGAGGTTTCAACAACCACAAGCAGCAACCTTGTCCTCGGACAATCGTACGATACCCGACAACGAACAATGAGTCTCGAATGAGAAAAGTGAATCTCATGTCATACGGTACTTGTTATCATTTTCCGTGGGCAGAGACATTGGAGCGGGTATCCCTCCTATGGCACGACATCATCACGCTATTGATATCTATATTGGATCGCATTAATTACCGTTAATTACATCGTGTGTGTATACACGCAGATCCCTGCAAAGTCATTCAATCAACATCTTGTATATGTTCACCTTCTTGACCGGACTATCGGTTCTTCGCTATTTTCTTTATGACAGTTGTCACTGTTCTAATTAGCGTTGCCATTGTGGCTATGAGGTTTGGTGCAACTGCATATGTGACACTACACGTTGGCCCTGCGACACATACTCGCTGCCTGCTACTTAAATGTACATGAGATGCACAAATAGAGTGATAGTTCTTGAGGTGTCTACTGTTCTAACGCAGGGCCCTCCCGGACCCCAACACACACACGGACACACGCAAACATGTTCCACGATGGCAGTGGTATGGACAGTGTAAATATGTGATGATGTGATGCTTGTTCTGTGTCTGTTCGCAACTTTGAGTTGAGTTGGGTTACGGGACGGACGCGGGGACATATATGTGCAAGTGGAAACAGAACCTCACCAGCAGCGGCAGCAGCCAGCGAAGCTTCCCGAATCAGCAGTGCCTAGGACCGCTTCGAGCTCCACCAGTGGCAGGAGCTGTAGCAATGGCCCAATGGATGACGAGAGTCGGTGCCATGCCAGACTGGCAGCGAGACCCATCCCAATTGCATCAATCCATTCCAGTTGAGGCGCGCACGCATGCACTGCAATTCGACACGATCCGAGCTAGCCAGCGAGCGGAGGATGTCGACGGTATCGCCAACGATCGTCTGCTGCGATCTCTTGGCCATGACTGGCTCTTCTCGTTCGGTTACAACTACCACAACACGATGGGTGGCAGTTACGATCCAGTAGCAGCGCTGCCACTGGGCTGCCAGTGCGGACAGTCGAGGCGGCAACAGAAGCATCAGTAGCAAAGTGGAGAAACCTCGGTGAGGTAGGTTCGACTCAGGACGAAGGAACAGAGAGAAGGCCGAGAGAGATCGTGTCCTGGCCACCGAGAAGGGAGCGGACGAGCCATCGATCATGCGCGGGCTGCGACCGACACGCAGAACGATTCGCAATCGCACGACAACCCGGCCGTCCGTTGGCTGGCGACACGGACTGCCGGAGAGACTAAAGAACGCAGACGACACTGCGACAGCGGAGAAAACGAAACCTATACAGCAGCGGTTGCAGTTGTAGTGTAGTAGGCAAGCGCATCACGATGATGGTGAATTAGCGAAGGGACACGGAGCATTGTGCACACACAGACAGCGGTCACACATGATGAGGGTAGAAAGCTCGCAGCGAGCTCGACAATTTCATGGCGTGGGCTTGCAGATGATCTTACAGATCGGCCGATGTCCTCGGAGAAAGACGGGATTCATGGGCACCCGGCGAGTTGTAGCCGGTGATCTTCCATTCGCGTTAGGTAAAGACATTGGGCGAATACACTGTTGTACCTATATTCCTTCCATGGATGGTCATTGTGAGGAGGGGGGGGAAGGGAGGATATTGGTGGCCACTTTTCGTGGCAATGTCGCGATCGCGCCAGCCGGGTGCGTGATCAGACACCATCGATCGCGTCAATTCGCCGGCTGCATACAACAGGATACGGCTTCATACTTACAAAAGAGTGATACAGCCAGATCATAATCCTCGAGATTGTGTAATATAGAAGGAGAGAAAACGCTTATGGTCCACATAATTTCTCCACGAACAGTAATGAACACCCCTTACCGTAGTAAACCTCAAGGGCACGTTGTACATGGAGAATGAAATTGCCGTTTTTGCACTCTGGAAGTTGCTCAATTTGGAAAATAATCTGCTGCGTTTGAGTTAGTCTATTAAACTGGCTGTTGAGGTCGAACTTCTGCAAATTAGTACTAAATAATATCTAAATAAGTCCGGCCTTATTATCATATTATTATTGAGCCCTATCTATTATTGTGTTGTTGTTGTTGGCTATCACTTTATATTGACTGACTACAATAGTCGTTTTGTCGACAGTTCTGTGCTGAGCTTTTAGAAGTGCCACCTCGAAAAGTTACGCCAGCTACCTCTTATACCTACAGTCACGCTGCCCGACAACCCTGAACCTTCCTTAAGCCACCTCCTCCACGCTAATCTTTTGCTTAGCACAATTGTTATTAAATAGCCCAGGTACCGTACATGCCTAAAGGCCGAGGCACATAGAGAGAGAGAGAGATTAATTGTCATAAGATTCCCAAAATGTGCTTCTAGCGCAGCGGGGTTGAATAGCAGCATCAATTCCCTGTCGAAAAAAAGTTACCCTCGCCAAGGGTTCAATTGCGGCGGCCTTGGCTTAGCTCTATTATGAAAGCGATGTTGGAGCATCTTTTAAGCTTCACTTAGCGACTTCTAGCCTCTTCGTATTTGAGCTCCGAATCGAGGTCTTCTTATTATTCTCGGTAAATGATGCTTCGTGCAGCCGGTACCATCATTTGCAACAGTGCCAGTGACACCCGCCCGCTGAAACAGTGGGGTGTTAGCCATAATGGAGGTGGGTTTAGCTACCAAGCTGCGCTGTGTAGTGAGGCATCGAACGGACTGGGAATCCGATTGGGATCGTTTTGGATCAGCCCACAATCCACGATCTATGCGGGTTGCTCGACTATGGAGGCTAGCCTCCGCCGATCTACCTACCTACACACATACATACATAGCCTACGCCATATTTGTAGCTGACGAAGGCAGGTAGCCAACCGCCGAAGCGGAGACCTTGTGTAAGAGGGAGAGGCGCGAACGATTTGTTCAGGCCCGCCCAAGCACTTGGAATAGCAAGAAGCAAGCGGTTCTGACGACGAGGCCGCTAGAATCGTCGACTAGAGACTATCGCGGAGCAGAGAGACGATTCTCTCCTGTGTCGCGCCAACTATTGCCCGGTGCTGGATATGATGTGCCTTGTCCCCCCACTGTCTACTAGCAGCTACAGCAGCAGCCTACACTATACGGGAGTCTACTACTTGTCTCAGCCTCTAAATGTCTCTATTTCTTTTTCTTCTTCGTCATCATCTCCGGCCTTTCTATCTATCGTTCGGCAACCCTCGCCGATTCCTCTCTCGTCTTCAGCAACTATATACCTGGCTGCTTACTTGCTTCGATTTCTCCCTCCGCTCCGCTGAGGTCTTCTATCCCGGTCTCTTCTATCGTGAGGCTCGCTCCCGATCCGAGATCCTCTCCCGGCTCGACCCGGAGCGCGACGAGCCGCCGTGTTAGACCCAATATATCTCGATGCCGGCAGCGCGCCCGGCCAGGCCACACTGGCGGTCGGTCCGTTGCAAAAATGCAAAGTTATCGTAATAGAGACATCGGATCGCTGCTGGAGCATCGAATGAAGGGAGACGGGCGCGAACAAGACGGGAGAACAACAGACACCCATACTGCGATATACACACATACCCCTCCCCGCCCCAGGGGAGCGTTACCGCATTATGGCAGCGGTCAGGAGCTGTTCGCGCAGGCGACTGCTGCGGCCTCGCCTGATGCTACTGCGGTAGGCTGACTGCTTCTGGCGGTCCGCAAGGCGCTGACGATAGTGTAACATGGGAGGTCGCGAGGCAATGCGAATAAGTGGGTGTTCCGTTTTAGCTGAACACACCGAAATTGCGAGATGGAGAGATAGAGGTTGGAAGAGAGAGAGAGAGAGTGGAGCCAACTTCGACAGCTGTATGTGTAATAAATATATTGTCGATGTTGTATGTTCATAGTAATGTAAACGGTGTGGACACGACAAGGTCGGCATGGTGAGCTGATGGGTTTAGACTTCATCAACCAGATGAAGCTTCCAATTTGTACTCGAATGCGTTTGATAGCAATGATCAGCGATTATCGACCATCTTCATCATCATTATTCTGAATTGTCATAGAAATCGAGCAACTCGCATCGACGTTGTTAGACACTCCGCTAAATACAATGTTATTATAGTATACATATATATAGATGCGGAGTAGGTGGCCATTATAATGGTAAGCGACGCGACGTTTGTGTGAACAAAGTCGTGTATCGGCATTTGTACACTCCGGTGGTGTTTATTTTAATTATATATTTACTTTTATCTCTGCCACACTCGTCGGAGCGAGCCAGACGCGTAGTGATATCAACGTTTGTGACAGCTGACAGCCTTGTCGTGGGGGGTCTCTCTAGCCAAACGGATGAACTGGCTATACGTGCACAAGTGACCCTGATCACGCCCAAATGATCGTATCGACGTTCGAATTCGTTGTCGATCGATTTTGCCTAAGGCTGAACTCGAAACCGCTAATGATAGTGGTTCAAATCGCAACAGACATTTGCTGTAGTCCCAAATCGTCGGCATCGTGACGAGCTGCCACTTCGTCCGTATTGGCCATTTTTCCACTCTTCATTCGACATGAAGACCTGACATCATTCGGCGTGGCCCCTTCTTCTACCCCTAAGTCAATAGTCTGTTGTTCGTCATCGAGTCCGCGTCGATTTCTTGTGTTTGCCAGAACACATTTACAGTAGTAGCGCTGACGAGAGGGGGCGATTATGTTCGCTGCACGATTCCCTTGCAAGCGAACATCATCGGCCGCTTCGTCGTGTCCACTGCTGCTGCTACCTGCGGGTCAGCTCATCCCAGACCGGTTTGGCCCTGTCATGGCCATACCCATTCGGCACGAGTCTGCTGCCCCTCCCTCCTCTCCAATTACAATCGACTTTCGAAAACAAAAGACGGCTACGGCTGCAGCTGCTGCTACTGCTGCTCAGTTGCTGCTGTAATGCAGAATTGTGTGCTGGTGTGCTCATGTGGGTGTGTCGCTGGGGGTAGGGATTGTGGGTACGTATGTGATGTCGGCTCACCTCCGTCTGTTAGCGTGGACTAGGTCAGCGGTAGCAGCTTCGTCTCTCTGTTGAACCCACCGGAATCGTTTGTGTTGGCTGGCGACGCCACAGCGCGGTTGAGACGAGTAGTTTTAGATGGACGCTACCGCTGTGATTTGCTAGTAGAAGTGCGGGCAAGGGCAATACGGAGCGAGGCGTATGAAGGGTCGTATTTGAAAGAGCCGGCCGTTCAGGGGTTTACAATTGAACGGGAGCTGTTGTGTAGTGATGCCCACGCGCGCTCGTCTGCTCATGACAGCCCGTAATTGCCCCTAGAATTCCCACAATCGTCGCGCCACAGCCCCGGGTATGCCGCGTGCTGGGGGTGCCCTCAGGCCCACACGAGAAGGTGGACGGGGCTCGGAGTGACAGCAGTTGCTCCAAGCTGAGCACTCAGTCCTGCGCTTCCGTCTCTCTCTCTCTCTCTCTCTCTCTCTCTCTCTCTCTCTCTCTCTCTCTCTCTCTCTCTCTCTCTCTCTCTCTCTCTCTCGCTCTCTCTTTATCTATGTCTCTTTTTTCCCTCATAACTGCTTACTGCTTCACGAGGAAACAGCAGACGATGATTTCACATCGACTTCGACTTCGGGCACCAGTCGACTATCGAACGTCCGACGGTGCCACGGAGTCAAGTAGCCACGAGTTATCCTGATAATTTGTGAACATTTCACACTACGGGTACTTTTGTGCTGTAGGACAACAAGAAAATCATATCAGGCACGAGTGTGTTTCTTGAAACATGCATTTTATCATAAAATGCACATTCAAGTTTTATTGAATTTCGGGTTATTTTCGAAGCATGAAGAGAAAGTGATACTTGCCCGAAGGTAGGGTACAACGTTTATTCGCTTATTAACGGAACGTTAATAAGCCAGACCTCAAAAGTCGAATGGGAAACGAAGCATCGAGTCCGTAACGTGTATAAGATCAGTCAAATCAAATCGGTAATTGCACCAACTTATTGTGTAGGTCATTAACCTCCGATGAGCACATATTTTATATTAGTGGCCAATTACGACATAACATAGTCATTTTGTTTGTTATAATATATATATATATATATATATATCGATGACCCATTCTACCTTGACTTCCTGAATATGAACGAAGAGCAGCTCAGTGTGACCCCCCCCGACCATGCCCCGGGTAATTCGAAGTACGTTTGAGCGAAGTACAGCGCCACCGCCCTCGCTGCCGCCATGAAATGATGATGGTGGCAGTAGTGGCCACCACGTATTGTGTTACACGTACACAGGTTGCTAATTGACAAGTCCTACGAAACCATCAGCTCAATAACCGTCAAGCCCCGCTAAATCAGCTGCTTAAGTCATCCGAAGAGGAGAAATGGAATAGCATATACAATTCGCTGTGGGTAAACACCCAGACCACTGTGGAGTCCTCCGTTCTTGTTCACTTGATCGCTCGGTCGACCGCTGCCATCCATCTGATTGTCTAAATGCCACAGCCTCAAGATCCGCCTGTCGATGGTTGAGTCTCGAAATAATCGTCGAGTCCCGCCACCGCCTATAAACACATCAGTATGGGTACACAGATAATCTTGGCCGCTTGTACAACCAAGACCGCCACTGCTGTTCTTGCTGCTGCTGCTGCTGCTGTGGCTACTACTACTGCTGCTGCCACTGTCGACGAGCTGAGCTATTCCACAGCATCGGCTGACCGCCGTTCGTTGTGGGCGGCGGCTGTCAGCCTGCCGTTGTCGTCGTATCTTGTCTCATCAGCTTTTCCACCACAGTGGATTGACTGTTGGCGCGTAGTATGATCGACGCGGAGTGATGGCCGATGTGAATTGCTACCTAGATAACATCAACGGCCGACTAGCGAACGGGGCAGTCAGTAGCCGCAGGTTGACCGACATCGACGAAGCGGCGAACAGCAACGGGCGACCCTCTCATTTCCTCAAAAAAGCAGCCGGAGGTTGAAACGGCAGCGTCGCACGGCCAAACACGCTGTGGAATCCCAGTACGTCGTGGCATCGATGCCGTGGCCACTGTTATTCCGTCCTGGAGATATCTTCCTCCAGCCAACATCTTCTACCTATCATAGCGGCCTCCGCCGCTGGTCCTGCCGTCGGCGGATTCGACCGGATTATGCAGACATAATCAGCGGGCGAGTAGCGAGATGCTGACGGCAGCAACAGCAACAGCGCCGGCGTCTGCCACGGATGCGATCTTGATGATGGCTACAGTCAGTCGACGATACAGGCCGACGATAAAAAAAAATGCCATCGCTTGACGCTAGTGCTGCTGCTGCTGCTCACGGCAGCAACGCAGCGGCCCCAGCCGAGGCCGCTACCGTCATCGTGAGCCGACGGCTGGGAGCGGGATACTACGTGGATCGCTTCGTCGGCCGCTGTCCGCTGCTAGATTGCTCGATGAAATAGAACGGCCGTTTTGATAGTTCGCTCTCTCGTCAACGCTTGAATAGAATAGGGACGACTATGGGGATTAGATTCTAGATGGTATTCTCTAATACGGTAATAATATAGTGATAATGTGGGGATATCGACGTTGTGTTCTGTCGCCAGCAGCCACACCACGTCGCGTAACAACAGGCCCGCCAGTTCAGCGTCGTCACAGCGTAGTTTATAGTGGCGTGTTGGCGTAAACTGGCACAGTACAGTATCGAACTGCTGTCGGGGCTGTCACGGGACGTTGCTCGCGGCAGCAGAGGCTGGCGGCTATTTGCCTCACTGTCTGCCTGTCTCGCACCGCACGACGGTCACACAAATCTATCGATGTGACATTAGTAGTAAGCGGATAGCTGGAGCCGAAACAACAGCAGCAGATGACAGCTGACAACAGTAATGGGAAGGTCGTCGTCTGTCCCGACAACGGCGACAACGACCACCACAATCCTGCCGTGATGGGAACCTGGAAGATGGCCACATACGCTCCCGGCATTGATAGCGGCCATCTCCCGAAATACCACCGAATAATTTTCTGTATAGGATAGATTACACGGAGAGTGTAGATTCGCGTCGAATAAATGATGTGGCGGGGTCTAGCGATGGACATAATCGACTAGTAATAATAATAACAATAAGGGTCATACACAATCGACACACCACAGCACGCGATCCCCCTCGACGACGCAAAAATCTACGATGCACGTCGAACGTCAATCCAAAACGACTATGGTGGATATTGATAGTTGAATCGAAAGGACTTATAGGTATATCTGCGATGTCTGACAAGTTCTTAGCAGAGGCGGCGACGGCGGTGGTGTCGAGCAATCCAGAGGTTGGTCCACTTTTGTTGGTATCTCAGCAGCGAGATGGAGCCGATGACGCGGGATACACGACAATCTCGTCACTCGATTCGGACCGAGCGACGCGCAGTAAACGCGATGGTGGATAAACGTTACGGCTGAGCTGGGATGCGGTGATGGCCACAATATAGCCACGTAACGGTGTAACACAATAGAAATAATAGCGGCAGCATTATGTTCGAGCTATATATATATATATATATACATGTTGTTTTGTCACTCAGAATTCCTTTCGGATGTTGCTGCGGATGTAACGTTTAGAAGCTGATCGGTATTTAAGCATGCTCATATCTTGGACGTTGTTGGACCGAGATATATTATATGCTATGCATAGTCGTATTCCAAGTAAAGAGACAACCGTTTCTATGAAATAAGCGGTATGTGTACCACATTGCGCATGAAACTTGACACAAGTGTGCGTACAGGATGCTGAACATGTGAAGTAACCTAAGTATGAGTTGGGATAAATAAGATTTAGCGTTGTTTTGATATGTCAACTTTCGGTGGATTTTTTGTTTCTTTGGAAAATACATTTAATTATTTAAACATTCAGGTGCACGTTTGTATATATATATATATATATATATATATGCGAATGGCATTACCTCCTTCATACGAACGCTCGTGGTAGTCTGCTTAAAAACGAAACTCGAATAGGGTGCTGCCCATTGCAGGCCTGGTCGTTATCCACAACAAAGCCCAGGCCAGCTCAACGAACGGCGACTCAAACGTGATCTAGCAGATAAAAGGTGGTTGCATGTTGTCCTCTGCCTGATGAGGTGAGGTGCATCAACAGCACAAGTCCCCCTGCCGTCGCGGCGGGCACGTCGATTATGGCTGAGGGCTCCAGGGTGCAATGTCCGTTGTGAAGAACACAAACGGGCGGATAGGCGTCGAAAGGGCACATCGCACGCCGCCGCATCGGCCTATGCTGCGCTAGTTGCTACAGCCTGAAACGAAGCTAATTTCGCCCTGGACAGCACGAGCACGAGTGCGAGCGAGTGCGACCGACCGAGCACTTAACGCTTAACACAAACGAGGAGGGGGCTTCGAGGCGCGTTAATTGTCTCGACACGTGACCCGTCCACCGGCATACGAAGGCGCTCAGACATCACTACATTCATCTATCCACATATATACACATTTATTGATTGGCGAACCAGAGAAGCTTCGTAGCGAGCCTCCACGTTCACTCATCGAAATCCCACCATCTGAGAAGTTCCTTCAGCTAATACATTCGGTGTTTTTCAACGACAAACACGAGCAGACGTTTGATATTTTGTGTATATCGTCGTTGTTCGCGTCGTTGTGTGCGTCATAGAAAATGAACGTTGGTGGCCACTTGCTGCTGTATGAAGTCTAATATGAATTAAGGAGAGCTCATTTATGTAATGGGATCGCTGATAATCTCGTGTGATGATTCATTCCGATTGATGCCGATTAGAACTCACGGCAGAAATCTTTCTGTGTAAACAAACTATTTAAGCGGCTTCTACTTAGATAGATAGAAGGCAACACACCTGACATATGTACGTATTCCAATTTGCCCTGGCGCCACTGTTATTTATCTGCTGGAACGACAAAAAAAAGCTATCACAAGATTTACTACTTCGTCGGCTCCTGCTGCTGAGCGATAGTGTTTGCCATCGTCTACGGCAATTGTGGTAGGGCGGCGTCCAAGTGATATATATTTGTCGTTGAGCGCCACGACGGAGAGCGCACTAAGGACAACAGCAGCGCTACCGGCAGCGACAGCAACAATGGGGACATCAGCGGCGGGACACCGATGCGAATGCACCGCAATGCGGCCTACGGGAATCCACCGCGGTGGCGGCGATACACTCCGCGCACTGGGGCCAGCAACTCGATCTAATGGAACTGCAGCAAAGTGATATGGGCGATTGTGTTAGCCTAAGGCGCTATCTATCTCTGAGAGAGAAGAAGTGTATTGATACTCGAGTGGCGCAGAAATAAACGCGGGCAGTCGATCAGGCGGTCTAGCGAGTGAGGGAACACTCGTTGTCGACTCGGTGATGATGGTGGTGGTCTTGCAGAGGTGAGCGCTCCGGGATATATAACGCCGGCGGTCACTGCTCTCACTGGCTGACTGAAATGCTCTGTCATGCCAGAGGACGGCTCCGAGCAGTAGGTAGATAGGTAGATAAGCAGGAGAACACAGCGTTCCTGAGCGTTCGACAGAAAAAGGACTGCGTGCCCCCAAAGGAAGGGTAGAGGAGAATATCAGGAACAGAATCCTTGAGGTACTGCTGCTGCTGCTGTTGCTGATATCCCGCAAAGAGGGAATGATTGAAAAAGGCAGCTCGGTCATGGTCGTCGACTTCGTTGTCGACACAACGAAAGCCTGTACTACAGAATGTCTGCCTCTAAGAGAGAGAGAGAGAGAGAGAGACCATCATCGCGAGGAAGGAAGGGCAGAGGTGGACTGTGGCCCTGTGATTCTGTGCTGTGGTCGACTGGTAGAATTGAAACTCAGGTCTGGTGGACTCGCCGACGGAAGAAACAAACAACAAGCGGGTGCTGCCCTACCACGGAAGCCTACCTCATCCATCCCCCTTCGAGATCGAAGAGGAATGATGTCGAGGAGAGACCCAACAGCCCCATGCCTCGGTTGGACTGAACGCTGCGGGTGGCCGCAGCAGTCGTCGGGCAACAAACAGTAGAAGCAGAGAACTATCGGCCAACGGAGTTCACTGGCTGGACAAGAGACACACATCGGCGGAGATAAGAAAGAACTGCCGGATGGCGGTCACTCTATATATATATATATATATATATATATATGGTTGTTGATAATGATAGAGATAATAGTTGCTAGTGGCATAGCGGTCGCCGTGGTGGTGGTCATCGCGGAGTGGCTGCCGGTGGCGATACCAGCAGCAGCAGTAGCGGTAATAGCACTGTGACATGGAGAGGTCGAACTCGATGCGCGCGACGCCAGAGAGTGACTTCTCCGATAAGCGCGTGATTGTGTGTCTGTGTATGTGTCAGTGGATGGAGGAACAGCGAAGGATAAGTGACCTCAGCTGTTACTCGCCTGGAGAAGGAAATGGCCGCGGAAATGAGTTTGGCCTGTTGCTGCTGCTGCTGTTTGATCGCCACCCATTGTTAGGTGGTAGCCGCTTGACCTCTTGTTGGCTTCCTGGCGTTCTTCGTCAGGCAGCACACGAGATACTATCGACTCACGACACTGGGCACATGGTAGAAGAAAGGGGACAAAGAGGGATCAACGCCAATAATAATAATAATAATAGTAACAACAGTGAAAAGAACATTCATTGACTGAATAAATAACAGTCACGAAACACTATTGATAACAGTGGCAGAGGGAGCTTAGAGTCTGATGCTGAGAAATTATCCAGAGAGCGCGCATCAGGGGGTACGGGGTGTTCCATATTAGCTGAAGCAAATCATAGGAGGGCACCGCATTTAGTAGCGCGAAATTAATTTATATGAATGCTTGGGCCAGTACGCTGAGCCGCTGACATCGGTGAATGTGCTCTGGCGTACGGTACGGAAGAAAATGCAGGAATGAATTCAATGGCCGGCGACAGAGTAACCGTACACGAATTTCAAATCTCTTACGAAAATTTAAGAGATGCTCCTCGGATGTTCCTGTGTTTTTCATCAAACCCTAGTTCTGAGCTATGTACATCAACTGAGCACCTATGCACTATAGGGTATTACATTTCTGACATCTCTATACACAACGACCAGATCATTCGAACTGTTTGTGCACCCAATGAAACTGTAGATCGTTCGAAACAAGAGCGCTAAACTGCTTAGACGGTCTATCTAACGTTCGACGAAATAATTGACGCAAGGAGCATTACCGTTACGTTGGTCGTTTTTTATCTGTCAGCAAGCAGGAGGGAATCTGTGGGCGACTATAACCACATAAACACCGTATTTCACTATAGTCGAAAGGCAGATCATCGATCGTCGTTGGATCAAGACAGCGTTGCACTTTAAGATTGTTTGCAGGGCATTCGAGAAGCCACATAAGATGGACTGGCCCTGTCACAGAAATTATTATTATTTCCTGTATTTGGACAGTTGATTGTACCAATGCAATATGTTTGAGACTTCATTATGCTTCATTCACAAGATATCGCGCGACGCCACCTTTTCCTAGCCCCGTAATCCATTGAGACGTAGATACATGTTTGTTGCACTTAGTATGACACGTTAGAAGCAACGCAGTGCCTACCTATAACACCTTCTTTGGCAAAGAGAGAACTACACTCTCCAATCAAGAGACGGACTCGCCTACTCGACGCTGACGTGCAATTTGGCGGCCGTCTGTCCCATTGTCTGCTATAGGAAATTCGGGATCGAACCTCTGATAGATCTGGCAGCGTCACTCTGATCAGCTCAATAATACCCCGCTGAATCGGTTCGTGTTCGGCACTTTTCCATTCGATTCGTCCATCGTTCTAAGCTTTGCAGGTTTCTTCAGTCTGAGACTTCCCTCTTACCTTTTTGACACGGCGGTTTCTTGGCCGCCGGCATTATACCATCTGCTGCATGCTCGTCTCGTCCTTACTCCCAGCCGACAGCCGCAGCGGTAGCCGTGGCACACCGGTTGTTCACCGCCGCCCCGTAATATAAGTAATGTAGTGACGGAGTGATAAGGCGCTAGCTCAATCTGGTCAGATCGGACTGGACGCCTCCGACCGATTGCCGGAGCTTCGGCAGTCAGGAACGAAAGTAGCCATACCGCTGAAGTCACCGCTGTACATGCTCACCGCCACCTCCTGGTCACTGCGCCACCGGCTACCGGCCGAGAGCGTAAATGGCCACATAAATCTTGTAGAGAGCTCCTTAGCGCTCAGTGCCCGCTCACCCGCTGCCAAGGGGGGCGCTAAACTAAAGGAGCCCCAAAGGAGTCCTTCTTGCCAAAACACTCGCGTCCACCACGCCTCTTCTACCACTGCCATCAGCGGGGCTATCCCTTGCCGCAATCCCGACACCCCTGTCTTTCTATCCCTTACTGCCGACGGCGGTGGTTGGTCACTGACTCGCCGCTGACCCACAGCCGGCCCAATACTTTCTCTTCAGTATGTCTTTAGCCTATGACATCGTCCAAGTGTTTGGACACCTCATTGCTGAAAGGATTCCCCAACTCAGGAGGCGACTAGATTCATTCACGCTAGTCGAAGGGCATTGTAGGCATCTTAGACAGCGTTTAGATTGGATGAGATTGAGAGGGAGGTTGGATTAAGCGAACCGATATCTTCTGATCTTCGTTCCACTATATTTGGAATGTCGACATCAGCGAATATCGAAGGAAAAGCGTTGGTGCTTCCCACAAAAGAAAGACCATTCAGGGTATAAAAGCAGAAGTTAAATTACGTATGGTCATATTGATACATTATCAGCGACATTCAAGGTCATCAATTATAGACAAGGCGTAAACAAGGCACATTCCGTTGACTATCGGAACTTCTGCTTCGAAGTCGTCTAAATTGGATTCAATCACATAGAAGTCAAAATCCTCAGATGAAGATCCCCTCAGGTGCTCACTACACGACACTCGACTGTAGGAATAATTGACCTCGTAACTGTGAACAATCACTCTCTCTCTCTCTCAATATATGAAATAGCCATAAATTGGCTGTGGGAAGGCAGAGTAGATCGAACTGTTGAGCACTCTTGTATTGGAGTGGCCTCCTCGGCGAGAAGTGTATGATAGGAAAGCGTATGATCGGTCTCGAGCGGCCTCTTACGAGCGTTGATTTCGCCCGAAGGAAACGAAGAGCCCATGGTCTCCTCAGGCAGCGGCGAGTATCTGCCTCGCCCTTGCAGTCACTTCGGCTCCCAGCGATTCCCGGAAGGAAGTCGTTGTTGAAATATCCCAACGCCCCCCGCCCCCGAACGCTACCTTCGCGTACTTCGTAAATGAGACCTTTTCCCAAACGCTTGACTCCACCTCTCTCTATTTCTCCCGCCATCTCTCTCCCTCTATCATTCTCCCGCTCTGCAGCATCACTATCTGCTTTCTCGTAAAGAAACACTTCATAGACGCTCGGTATCTGTGTATCGTTTATCGTCAAGCAATTCCTCGCATGAAGGAGCATTGAATAGCTAAGGGGAAGGGCACATCTTATCATTGCCACTGTTGTGATGCCCGCCCGTCATCGGCAGCAATGCTTAGGCATTATCAGCTCGTATCAGCTGCCGTATACCAAGGGAAATATTTTGATCATGGAGCTGGAGATTATTGCAGCACAGTGTTTTGGTGCCGGCCACCAAAAGTTGTCTGAATACGTACGCTTCTTTTGTTTGTATGGCGGACTACTCTGTCTATGTGCCGTCGGCCATCAGGGCGAATCGAACCTTCTGTTGATCGTAGTGTTCTATTTAGCCAATGCTCGGGTAGATGCGAGTTTTTCCAAGAACTCTTGGCCGTTTGGTTTGATCGGCTCTTCTTGATGGCTGGCAACCACATCGGAAATGGGTAACCAACCTTTTCTTCACTTTGTTGATATTTTCTCTATGCCGTTTGTTTCAATGTTTCGTGATGTTCTGTGCCGTTATCGATACGGCTGTTGGGGGTTCCCCTGCAATGCATCTTTCCAAGCATGTGTCGAACCAATTCGTGCGGTTTGCATGTTTGCAGTAGGTAGACAGCTGCCAAATAATTTTCTGAGGGTCAGCTCTGAAAGGAAAAGCTTAATCTTCGAGGCACTTGTCAGGAATTGGACGGAAAAAAATCAGATGAGGCCTTGCGAGAATAGTACCCGAGAATACAGTGAGACAATAAACCGAGGACTAATAACGCACCAATATGAACATCTCTTTATTCGTCGAATAAACATATATTCCTTCAATGCATATTGATGATGAAACGAAATCCGCCTGTGGCATCCTCCAGCGATTAATTCCTATTATTTCACATTCGTTCCTCGTTGAGTTCTTCCTTCGATCCTGTCCATAACTTGGCGGGCTCCTTCAAAAGCGCAAGGTAGAACGCAAATAGGTTGAGTGAACATAGATGGCAGCTGCTTCTGCAAGGCTATGTTGCAAGGACCCCACAGCAGGTTCTACGCGGTTTCGAACCGAGAGAAACCGAGAGTGAACGCTAGCACAGAACGCCATCATCGAGACTCGGCCAACGAAGAAGAAAACTGAAAAAGGAGGCAGCGGAGAATCAGGAGAAGAAGACCACCACGAAGAAAAGAAAGGAAAGGAAAACGCCAGACGAAGCTGGCAACATCACTCTGAGGTAAAGACAGAGAGAAAAAAGCTTCGCAAAGCAAAAGCTCTGAACGGCCATCGTGCGCCTCTACCACCAGCGCGGAGCGCGCCAGCTCGAATCACAGAGGCGCTCGAAGGCGTTGTGTGGCGCAACACGTGCACACCATATATAATGATATTTATTTGGCGGACTTGTGTCGCCTGCTCGCCCGCCTGCGTGCCTTTCAGCTCGAGTCGAAACGGGAGGGCCGAGGAAATAGCGTAGGCTGAGAAAGAAAGCTAGAGAGCGAGACGAACCAAGGGAACTGTCGTTTCTGGGGAACGATGCGACCGAGGATGGTGGTGGCTGGCGGACGAGACGGCAGGAGGGAAAACAACGGGTCGAATGAGTCCGTTGCTGCGACGATGACGACCACTGTTCGACTGTCGATGGCGATCGCCTGACGGTGGAGCTCTCGCACAGGCTTCAGGCTTTTCCTGCAACTAGGATTGTTCCCTAGGGGTGGCCGCTTAGTATCCTTCAGGTGCCATCGGTTGCGGGATGAAGGCGGCTCGAAGGGGGAGTCAACTACGATTGGCTGAATATGGGCTGAACTGACGGCCCACTGAGTATGTACATAGGATGGGTCTCATGGCCGGTATGCTCGGAATCGTTTGCGTTCGACTCGAACTAAGAAATATATAGAGTGAGAGGTAGGAACAGGCTGTGCGAACATTTTGGGTGTTTGTTTGTGTGTTTGTCTGTCTGTGTGTGTGTTGTCCATGTTGTACAGGAATGGAAGTGTGTGTAGGGTCAAGTGCTGAAACACGACCTCCAAATGAGTGCGTTTGTTCACTTTGCGGATGCGAGAAGAGTTTATATACGTTAATCTAATGTTTGAATTGTTCTCGATTAGATAGGTGCAATAAACTGCTGTCGTGTTGTTGAAATTATTGCTATGATATATATATATATATATATAGATATTTGTATGTGTACTTTTCGTACTAATATGGCTCACACCATCGGACATGATATCGCTGTCACGCCCTTGAAAATGACTTAAAAATGCTAACCACATCGAAATTAACGAGTGACTAGTTGACGCGAAATGAATAACCTGTACGTCATAGATCACTGTTATTTTGAACAACCTCGTCAACTAAAAGAATTATTAGCGTAGGGATGCCGTTGCCCGCACCCTTTATGTCTCGAGCTCATTACCTAATAACGTTGCGCACCATTATTGTGAATTGGTGACGTTGCAAGTGGGTCCCCAAGCTGCCGAGAGGACAGACCTGCCACCGCCGGAGTTCCGGTACGAGCGCTTCACAATGCGAACGGTTTTTTTTTTGGGGTAGTCAATAGGCGATCCGGGAGAAAATAATGTGAGATTTTCGGCTGCACTCTCAGACGAATGCGGGCCCCGCCGTCGCCAAGATTCGCCGCGATAAGGCTGACATGTGCCTTCGTATTCGGTGAGAGCAGTCACTGTTCAGTCCTACGCAGCAAGCTCTATTGTAAGCCCAGCTGTAGATTGTCCAGATGAAAGGAGTGAATTATGGCATGAGATGGGGGGACCTGCTCCGGGGAATTACACGCAAAAGAAAAGGCTGGCAATCCAGTGACCACTAGCGATTTGTCGTGGGTTGCTCACAACAGCCGATGCTGCCGACAACAAGGCGGACGACAACGGCGACTCGCTGCTGCTGCTGCTGCTACGTTGGATTAGCTGATTAGCTCAACGGAACAACGGAGAGTATACAGCACTGGGCGATATAATGTACTCCCTTTCGAGAGAAAGTCAACAAGAAAGAATGGGTGATGATGACGAACACCGATCGGACATCGGTCGGTGACTTCTAAGAAGAACGATGTGAAAGATAACGTAGCAATTCAAGGCGCGATATATTCTGTGCGCATAAATTCAGTCACAAATTTGTTTATTTGCCTACCTGAAGGCAGGTTAGGCGCATTTTGCAAAAATGCTGCTGTGACGGACCGTTCACAGGGTGGCTTTCTCATCGTTTCCTTTGCCGGCTAGGTCGATAGTGTGCTGGCCAAGCAGAAACACATTGGCAGGCCTCTCAGCAACAGAGGGCGGCGGGAAGTCAGAACGTTGTCTGAAAACGTTCTCTCTGATGCCCTCCCATCTCCTCCCCGACTCTGCCCGTGTCCGAGGTGGGGGCGGTTAGTGCTCCGTGCGTTTAAGACAGGCACGTGCCTGCTCACAGCGGTGCTGTCGGCTACCGCCTCGTTGGATGTCTATCTATTGTCTTTGTCAGAGGAAACAGCCTTGATTTGAAACCGGCGACTGCTTGCCTCATACCTTTGCATCGCTTCCCAGCGCTCCGCTGGTCTCTGCGGGTGCATTTTGTCAAATATTGACAACGTCCGCTCGCTGACGAGGCTCTCTAAGCTGACTGGGTTATGACAGCCGACAGAAAGTGTGTGCGTTTGAACGCTTGAAGATGCCCTTAGTACACTTATTGTTAGTAGTGCACACAGCACCTGAATGAGCTGTGGTGAACTCAGTTTCTCTCGTTTTCGATCTAGCGAGGTACTTGCCAAGTGGCACATCACATCTAAAATAGAGTATGTTTATCTTGTAACGACGTACGAAATATAGTATATTTAATGCGGTCGCCGAATATTTCTAAAATATCACGTCAACCACATCTAACGGAAGGGTAGACCAATTCAGCGGTAGAAACCTTCGTCTATTTAGCTAAGGCTTTTCCTCAAATTAATTCCTTCGAGGCACATACCTAGCTAATAGAACTGACTTGTTCGAAAATGCCACGAGAAGCCTTCTCATACTGCGCTCGACGATGCGAAAAGCACTTCAAATTCGGCATCTACGACCCTGTGTCAACCAGTGGTCAAGTAGGGCTTCGTATTCCGTGCTGATAATCGACCACCGTCACTGCCGGAAGCAGTTGCTTGTCATCCAGGCATACATGGGGTTTTGTGGTAATCTTTCCTTCGAGGCGGAAGCGATACGGTCACGGCCTTCTTTCTCACCTTGAAATCCCGCCGTCCCAGATATACTGAAGTGAGAGGGGACACACGGGAAGCCCTGGCAAGATGTTCACGGAGGGTAACGAACGACCCCAGCAGCATAAGGAGGGAAATGTACGAGAAACGTTCCCGTGGAGCGTGTCGCGTCCATAGGCCGCTCTTCAGCTGTCTTCGTTCGCTGTCAGCGCGCTGAGCGATGAGCCGTTGGCGATCGCGTAGCGAAACCAGTGAGGTTTCCGTCCTGATGTAGACAGCACGCTGCGCGTGTCCCAGAGAGGAAGAAGGTTTCTTGCACTCGTCGACCGGCCCATCAATGGCAAGAAGCAGAGGCGGCCGCGCCCGATGCTAGCCGCTAATGCACTTGTCGTGTTCGCATCGCGAGCTCGCCCGCTGCCGTGTCGATCTGCCGGGGATGGGAACTATTCGAGGTATACTCGGTGGTGGTACTCGGTGCCACCATGTAGGACCGTGCTCAAGGCTCAAGCGGATGATGACCATGAAGCAAGATAGGTGTCGGGCTGTCGATAAAGTTAGTTGACGGTCTGATGGATCTGGCAGAAATAAGAATGGCCGCGGCAAAAACTAGCGCCGCAGTCGCCGTCGTCGTCTTCGTCATGTAAATAAGAAGGCGAACAGCCGTCCAAGGTTGGCATTGTTCGGTGTCGAGCAAAAATATCTGAAGGTGTACTTTTGATGATATTCCTATAAAGGATTTCCCTTGTTGCAGGTCGATTCCGATTCCTTGGTTAGGCTTTAATTACATATACGGAGAGTCTATGCACAACAAACTGCTATCAAAAGCGATTGGCAGAGTCAAAATCTTCTCTCTGACCTGCGAACACATTTCCGAGATGCATGCTCTACATTGGAAAGTATGTATGATGTGTCTATACTCGATTCGCTACGGATACGTTCCATCGTTGATGTTCATTGTAGACAATCTATAATATGATAAGATGGCCACATTCGGCAGCTCCAACTCAATCTGCTTGTGTCTTCCGTGGCGACATTTCTATTGCATCGTTCGACTTTCGGGAGTTGAAGGAACCGCACGATCGTCCGCCTGATGGCGGTTGCCATTTGGATACTTCTGACCGCCGTGTGCGAGTAGGGGTAGTTGCCGTCAAGCGAAATTTGATAAATGGTCCTTGTACTCGCTGTCGGCTCTATATTGGCTCGCTTAGTGGCAAGAGCGGGCGACGATCTGCCAGCCGGCCAGCCGCGCGTTCCGAGACGGCTTTATATATATGTATATATGTATATATATATATATATATATATAGCGCAAGCAACGTGGCTTGCTATATCCTCATATCACAGCTGATCGGCGACATACTGGCTGGGTCGCAAAACCCAAATCGCAAACCCCGGCGCTCCGTCTTGGCCGCTTTCTCTTGCTTCACTGAGATCCACATACGACACCAGTAATACTGTGCTATATTGGCCGGCCCATTGCCCTCTGAGCTGGGGAATCGGAGGGTGACATACCTGGGACAAGCCCCGGCAGCCTCTCACTCAGTAAATCACCATTCGCCTGTGGTAGGTTGACGTATCCTCAACAAGATGCTTTCAAATACAGTTCGAGTAGGCAGCAGTATCTTCTAGTTCATCGTACGCTAAGTTAACTCGTCGGAGCTACATCAGCATATAATATATATATATATATATATATATATATATATATATATATTACCATACTAGATATATAGTCATTGCTCCATGCATCCGTCTCACCAATGGCCTACTCTAAAATCCAACCTTTGTAGAAACTAGAAAAAGTAAATCGTAAGGAACTATTTTCTGATCATCTGCGGTTGGTGATTAGCGACCATCGTGGAATACATCAAAAAGTAGATACAGTGTGTTGGTGCAGTTGCATGTGCTTGGGGGACATCACGCGACGTGACTTCAGCGACTTCATTGAAACAAGTTGCACTCCTCTTACCTCAAAAAATGAATCTAACCAGAACCGCTGTGTCGAATACCTCACTCAGCTATTCTCTCAGCCTCCTCCGTAAGCCCGTACATATCTTACTACACGAATAACAGGCCCCAGGCCCAAGCCAGTTGCTGGTCATGATGTCAGGCGATGGGGGTGGTGGGGCCAGTGGCAACCAGATCGGATCGCCTGCTCACAGTGGCAGGAGCAGGGGCAGCAGTGGCTTCAGCGATTGCTGAAGGAGGCGCCTCGGAAGAGGGACAAGAGGGGTGTCGACCAAAAGATGGAAGATGTTGAGACTCAGTTAGGCGGCCTTTCTATCATCCATCCCTTGAAGCCAGTAAGTCTGCCCCGCTCTCTGCTGCTGTGGTGCAGGGGGCAGGTGGATGAGGCTGCTGAAAGCAAGCGGCTAACCCGCCAACCAACGAGCCAGCAAGCCTGCCCAGTTATAATGAGCGAGAGGCAGCCGGCGGTTGCGTGCACGCCCTTCGCAGCCAGTGCATAACTGTTCGCTGTTCGTTGCACGTCACTCCCCCGCCCGTCGTATGGAGAAGAGATTGGGGGAGCCTTGTCGACTAGCGGTCCAGTTCGCGCTGTAGCCTCGTTGTTGCTCGCGCGCTCTCTCTCTCTCTCTCTCTCCCTCTCTCTCTTGGTACTAAGTGCGCGTAAACGGCGCCCGAGTGTGCACAGCAACATACACAGCCGGCATAGTCGCCGTGTGCGGCGTTGGCAATGGCCGAGAAGCAGCGAGAACCAAAAGAGGAACTCAGCAGCTCAGCTGACTGCGTAGCGAGCGGCATCTCTCATCAGTATTCCTTCCGATTTGGGCCAAAGCGACGGCTCGGCAGCAGTCTCGGCAGCCGCTAGCTGACGCTGGCGACCGGCGGTGGCACTGCTCCAAGGCTGCGCCACGAGCAGCTCGAGGAGCAGGGCTCCTTCTCACTGCTGCTGCTGCTCACGGGATTCGGAAGAGCGAGTTCGTTCGTGCCTTCACTGGCGGCTGGCTCGCTAGCCCGCCCGCCCGCTTGCTTGCTCCGTGTGTCGCCGCGCAGCTTATTCCACACCATTTAACATTGTTCGCCTCCCTTCCGGATGACTTTATTACAAGCTGTGCCTCCTCGTAACCCCCAGCTCAGCCGCTGGCACTGCTGACACCGCCGCCGCCGCACCCCATGATCTTCCCACCGAGAAAACCGAGGTGGCAACAAACCCTAAAGCCGCTCTTTCTCTCTCTCTCATTCCCGTTCTCGCTTCATCCCTCTCAGTCTCCTCGAACTGAGCCACAGCCGCCATGCTTCAGTCCCGCCTAAGCGTCAATGTCCTTATACCCCCACAGCAATGCCTTCATCATACCCCCAGCCGTCTCCTTCCTCCCTCTCTCACCCCCAGTCCTGCTAATTCTCCTCCTACCCCTATGTAGTCCGCTATTGCTGACGCTCTCCAGAGCCTTGGTCTTCTTGTGGCGAAGGGGAACGCCTTAACGATCAACTCTTGCTTTCCCTCCCTCCTTTCACAGTTCCGCCTGACGCGACGTGGAGGGGTCATAGTGAGGGGGTAGCAGGACGAGGGTGCAACGATGTCCGACGGGGGAGCCGGCGGGAATGTTCGAGGGGTTTTGGTGCTGGCTGGGGAACGGCGCTAAACAAGGCTAGTTTAAGTCTGTAGGAAATATGTCTACTATCATCGTCGCTGGCAGGAGCCAAGCATCTTGCACCATCGTCTCTCACTCTCACAAGCTGAGAGGGAGAAGGGGCAATAGTGACGATCGCGTACGCCAGCGTAAGCCACCTCGTCGGAAACGTGTTCTCTCGGCAACCGGTGCTCAGCGGGTCCTACCGCCTAACGTATGGCTCCATACGAATAAGCAAGGAGGGAAAAGAAGATAGAGAGTTATAGCAAGGAACGAATAACGGTGAGAAGGGGCAAAATGTCTTTGTAGAAACAAGCATACATATGTGGGCCTGACCGTTGCGACCGATCTAACCTGCAGACGTTGCGTCGCCTCGCACGACCTGTGGTGCCTTTGGAAACAATTATATAATTGATGTACGGACAAGGGGAGGATGCCAACTCAAACACTCTTATTTAGCTGAAGATTCCTTTTTGCTACGGATCGCTGCCGGCCCCGGTAGCATCCGGGTACTGGGATAAGGGCCGGAAACGCGTAGTTGTTGACATATACATTTTTGAAGTGCATTGATTTCCATTCAACAAATATGAGATATTGCTCGGTTTATCTGTTTCTGCTCAATCGACGAAAATGATGGAACTGCCATATAATCTTAGTGAAGCTTTACTCTACAATTAAATCTTTTTGCACTTTGAAGGCGGTTTGGCGTCTCAGAAGGCACGGTTTGAAAGCCAGTGAAAAACAATCGTGTAATCACGGGGAGGAGGTTTTTTTTTACGGGAAATGCCGTATTTCCTAAAACTAATTTGAGTCCTTGTCCATCCCAATTTATGGCGGTTACCTTCGCTGAAGTCCAGTGGGAGCAGATTCGAGAACAATTCGCGTTCTTGTTGTATAATACTTTGTGTACATACAGGTGGTAGAGGTCATCAAAACAACTTGCCATTCTTGAAGGAACAGGGGTCCCACATTATCGCCAATTGATCAGTGCAGCCTCCAGGTCTCCCTAGAGGCCAGGTAAAACCGTCAGCACCACCAGCACAGTAGTCTTGGATGGAAACCTCTGATGAACTACGTTGCTCTATGAGCAGTTACTGGAACATCAGCACGGGGAATGTCTAGCATGTAGTTCCAAACACTCTCCTTAACGGATCGGCCGTAGAGCGGGCGCTTCCTGACACTTTTGGCATATGTCAAGAACGACGAGGGCCACAGCCCATCCCATTGAAGCTTGCCTCCGAGTATGATCGCCTGCTCCCGTAGTACGGCAGAAAACCAATGTAGTGCTGTCGATACAGAAATAAGCAGAGTCAACCCTGGAGAGCTTCGGGACTCCAACGAAGAGAGCGTAATATACAATTTCATGCCGTTCTCGCGCATTGCCTTGTTAATACAATATCTTCGAGTCTGCGGCTGTAGGCCCACGATAGATGTTGCTTATTTAGTGGAAGCCTCAGAAGGGGACGAGAAGGAGAGAGCAACTGTCTCGAATATGGAACAAAACGAAGAAGCCCGAGAATGAAGATTTGTTCGATGACGCTTCAGTTGTCAATGTAAGAGATCTTGTGCTTCGCACGCCTAAGCTATACGTGTGAGCTAATAATGCCTTTGACATATGGGCTGGTGTTGCTAGTGCTGGTGCAGATCCACTATTCGTATTCAGCATAGAACATATTGCGGGGGAGTGCCGGCCAACGACGCGAAATATGGAAGCCCCGCAGTCCGAGTCGGGTGCTATTAGCAGGAGAGATCTGGTCATGCAACAGCATACACAAATTTCACGCCAGACTGGGAGAAGAAGCTGTTGTATAGGAGGACATCAAGGAGGCGGGAAAAATGAAGCTATAAGGAAATAAATGTGGGCTTCCCATCATACGTCACATGTTGCCGGACGACGAAGCCCTTCAGTGACTGTTAGTCTAGGTTGACAGTGTACCAGAAATATAACACCTTGCACTACTTTCGCCTCTCTTCAAACCCGTGCGCCTCATCATTGATGATGCATGCTAAGCTAAGCCAGCGTGTTTCTTTGTATCAGGCAAACACGGAGGGCGGAGACCTATCGACACGAATTGGCAATTTTATACAAACACACCAGTAAACTTTCCGAACTGAGTAACAGCCAACATTGAACGACAAAACAAGCCACAAGGACACCAATCAAGAATGTGTATTATCTGCTAAATCACACAGATGTAATCGATTTCTATCGAATCCAATCTGATGGAATTTGAATTACTGCGGAGAATGTCCCATGTTAAATGCAGTGGATGCGCGCATGTCATCTTTGAATTTTTTGGTTCGGTGGAACCACGTCCGTTGGATTGTATAGTAAAATGTAATCATGCAATCGCGGCATTTTGCTAATTGACCGATTCGACATTGCGGTGATCCATCCGATAGTTAAATTTCAATGCAGAATGATGAAATGTTATACCGTAACTAACGTAAAAGCATCATATTTATGATATACTCACGGGTCTCCCTGTCCGATGGACCTTTAAATGATTTCTACTCATTTGAACGAGAAAATGTCGACGAATTTGGCAATCAGCTTATAACCCGTCTATACGAAATGCCTAGTTCGCAAGCCTAGGGACGAACAGTTTGCAAACATGATTTATGCACGGAGGGACACCATCGAATGTTTCGGAGTCATAGGAGATTTACAGCGAGATGGTTATTTTCTAATTACTCGTCGCTTGTAGCTAAGAGTCCAGCGCTAACTGAGTTCCTCAAAATATGACCAATTAAAGATCTTTGAATTGGACATTTGACGAAATTCAAATTGACACAGACGAATAACGCGAGCTGGCCACTGAACAGATCCGATTCTGGTGATGACTTAAAAAAAACATTGGCAAATTAGAAATTGATACTGCTATCGAAATAGCAAAAACGAACCTTTTATTGTCGTTGCATACGTATTTGACCGGAGAACAAAATCAGGAGAGATTTCGTCCGAATAACAGGCATATAACGGATCGGATTCTGATCGAAGCGGAGTGGGTTACGAGATGCGAGTCGAAAAGTCTTCTCCCGTTTGGCTGACGCTTTCAGTGACCTAGTCACAAAGCCGCTGACGTGGAAAGCACCCATGAACCCTACTGTTTCACTGGATCTGAGGCAATCGACACTGGGGCGTGTTTCTGAACGTTTATTACGTAACCGCTAAACTGTGTAGCACACACACACATATAGAAGAACATCGAATCGACGACACACCATTCTATGCAGTTCCTTTAATAAATCAATAAAGCCTTACCTTACCAGGGTGTCAGGGAGAAGCACCTGGAGAGCTACTTCAAGCGACTTAGTTTTCAAGCTTGTGTCCTTACATAGATTAATTGATTGATTGCGCTGCGGTCATTTAAACAACGAATATGCACAATCATAAACTGATGATGAGAAAATTTGCTTAACATTTTTAAACGCCACTTTATGATCAGTGACGTAGGAGATGGCTATATTTAGATGATGGAAACTTTCTCGCAGACTAAACGTCACATGCCGCAGCTCTAAATATGTTACCCATGGGCATTTATTACATATTTGTTGTCTGGTTATTTTACACCGTTGTTCGTATTTCCCACACATCAGTAATATCGTCTCTAGAAATATAGATCGACGCGACATAAAAACCGAGCACACCGTCTCGTCATTCAATATAATGACAATGACGTCCCGTCATTGTATGCAATGATAATGACGAGACGCTTGAATTTTATGTCTTATGGGTCTATATTTCTAGAGGCCATATTACCTATGTGTGGGAAATCCGAAAAACGGTGCAAAATGACCAAACAGTATATATGTAATACATGCCCATGGATAATAAATGTATACCCGTCAAGCTAGGAGCGGTGTTATAGCATGAAATTTCCGTGCCATTACTGTCATGGCCATCATTGCCCCAGCAGTGGCGGCAAGTTGAGCTACATGACGCTATAGTCCCGGTGTTCTATCCTCCCCTGATGTGACGGCGCTATGTGAGTCTTTACTTCCCATCACGCGCACATATATATATATATATATATATATATATACGTAGATAGATGACTGTGTGCTCACAGTCCCAAGACGAAGGGAGCGGCCACCCCCCACATTCGCTGTGAAACCATTTCGATGACGATATGAGATCGCAACAATCCAAAAGCACGTCTCAATGCAACCCTTTAACTCAACACACTAGTGAATAGTATCATATCATGTTAAATGCGCTATCGTATTGTATTATTCCTGTTTTCGTTTGGCGTTGTTGCTAGCCAGTGCATCTCTCACGGTTCCCTCGGCGACGTATCCTATCGACGATATCGGCCGTTACAGTTTGTCGGCAATGTCCTCGTCTATTAGAACTGCAAAAGCATAGTTCTGTAGCCGGCGTCACAAAGTCGGCGCCCGCCGCCGTCCACATTCTCCACCCGCCAGCCCACCCGCCTGCTCTCTGTCCTTAGTAGATGATATCAATGATGATAATGGTAACTTGGGTTGTCTTTACAGTTTGTGTTGATACCTTTGCCTTTTGCCGAAAGAGCAGCGACAGCAGGCATCGTTCGACTGTTTAGCCTAGAGACTCATGCAACAGGAGAGACATTTGCAGGCACGTTCTTGGACAGGACGGCAGCAGCAGCAGCAGCAGAAGGCGCAGAGACATCGAACGAGTGACGTACAGCCATAGAGAATAGAATGAGACTACAAAAGACCTTAGATGGAGGGAGGATTGAATAGGCAGAGAGAGAGAGAGAGGGAGAGAGAGAGAGAGAGAGAAGACGACGATCAGGGAAACGTTTTGAGATTTACGACAGGGGAGCGCCATCTAAATATGTCATTGGCGATGGGTAGCAGCAGCGAGCGTAAGCGTAACAGGTCGCCGTCGAAGATTTGCCCATCTCGTTGGCCAGCTCAGCCATCGCTCTCCGTATACATAGGCCAGGTTGGGCCTGCAGTTGGCGACGAAGGCAGTCTTGACTGCTACACAGGCACAGCGAAAACGCTGGTTGGCCTGCTGCGGCGAACTAGCTGGCCGGCGACAATCGAACAAATGCCGCTGGCTGACTATGCGCTAGGTCCCATCACGAGAGCAGACGAGGCGGGAGTCGGCTCCGTGTGACCACGGAGAGAGTGACTCAGGTAGTGCATAGCAACAGACAGAACGAAAAGAGCCGCAGGCGACGACGTCGTCAAGAATGAGTGGGAAACTACTTCGAGTTTGATGGGAGATTCGCGTCGATGTCGTGAATCCGTAGTCAGGTTGACTTTAGCTGCGGTGTCTGGTCGTTGCCAGGCAATGTCAGCATGATTAAGCTAATTAGAATAGTCAGTGTATGCTTCACATGTTGATATCTCACTGTGATGCTGTATGCCAGACACAATCATTCAAGCGATTTCAGTTTGCGAGGAAAGCATCCTGATCTCAGGGTGCTTTCCCCACAGGCTGAAAGGCCCCTGAAGTGGACCGGCGGAACTCATTGAGCGGAACTATGTGGATATACCCCATCCACCAATATATATATATATATATATATATATATATATATATAGCGACTAATACTCCTATAAACATTCCTATACGTGACATTTTCTTACACTCTAAATAAAAACTTATATAAATAAAGAGAAGCATAAATGTTGCCGGGAAAAAACGCTAACACCGAGGATATGACAAAAAATATGAGATACTGAACTGGTTGAGCTACTCGCTCATGTGGACACCTCTGCTGCTAATATATACATCATCTCGTGATAGGTTAGTTACTTTGTTGCGTGTCTATAATTTTCGTATCTACTAATAATAATCAAACGGTGCCATTGCCAACGGATTGCACACAGTGACATTTATTTATACTTACATAACTTTCTATGAGGACTTGAGCGATGTTACATTTGGTAGTTCCGTTCAAAACAGCACACTTTATGTTGTATTTGTATTGATTTTTTTTTGTTAGGTCAACTATCGATAGTGTAGATTTTTCTGGTGTTCTTTGGTGTCAAAGAATTCTCCGATCGATCTTCACCCCTGTGGCCGTTTCTCTACTTCACCATATGGAGGTAAACTCCTCATTCAAATTTCTAGCAGAAAAGTGAATGGTCGACCTCGATCGCACTGCGATAAACTGTCCGAATCAGACCTACTCGGCTA
This sequence comes from Stratiolaelaps scimitus, assembly GCA_019614645.1. Taxonomy (NCBI): domain Eukaryota; kingdom Metazoa; phylum Arthropoda; class Arachnida; order Mesostigmata; family Laelapidae; genus Stratiolaelaps; species Stratiolaelaps scimitus. The sequence goes on from JABWDB010000005.1 coordinate 16,790,640, forward strand.
TCAATCATACATCAAGCTAACGAACAATATTTGCGCAGGATGCTTCTTGTCAAACAAATTAAAAAGTTGCCAGTTGCAGTTCGTTTCCGTTGTTTTCATGACGATTTGCCAACGTGTTGTGGCCGCTCGATTGACCCCTATAGACGCTGCTACACCAACGTGTGATGTTACCAAGACATCATGATGTCAGGGCAATTTTCCATTCACCGGATTAGATTGACTTGGTCGTATAGGTGATGTGTTCCGTAGGCGGGCTTTTGCATAGCTTTGCTCTGCGTACGTTCGACCTCCCCCGTACACCAATTGATGTCTACGTCGCAAAGAATGCCTGGGCACAGTCTTCGCTAAGACGAGATCGAGCGCGTTTGCGAAATTGTGAATAAATGAGATCATTTCCTCGTAGTCGTGTATCCTTATTTGCTCGGTTGTGTTCCAGTCCCCTCTCGTCGATATGATCAGACTGCGATGGAACAACGGACGGATTATGGCATGCCTCAATATATGTATCGGTACACATAGGCATTGTAGGTTTCAGCCCGTTCCGTATTCAACTGAAGGGTGGCACCGATATCGTTCTGCTCACTATGTATCTCGCCGCCACCGCCGTCAGGCAAGAACTCAGTGTCTTTTGGCTTGAGTGTCGTGCGTTTTATCTCGGCTTTCGGTGAGTGCTGCAACTCAGATGCTCCAGTCAGCGAGTCAGACAGAGAGACTCGGATCGGTAGCGAAAGCCGGCTGACTGATCTTCTGCAGTAGTTGTCCGGGTGGGTTCCGGCCCACCGAGTCGAGCATAGGGCGCCAGGTCCTGGCCGACGGATAACTTTATTTATGGAGCTACCATGTGGCGCCACCCCGGGGTGGGTTACAGGCTCTGCCATGAGACAGAGCCTCTGGATCTACGATATGGTTTCAGCCCAGTTGGGCCGAGTGGAGCTGCCGAGTGGGCAACCCCCGAAGCGGTCTGTCCCTCCGCCACCTCGATTCCGTTCCCCGTTCACGTCCATAACGAATCTGATCTGGTGGGCGGAGATGGAGGCAAGCTACCGCACACCATCCCGAAAAACAAACGCCGCCAATCTTGTCACTCGACTTCTGCTGTTGCTGCTGTTGTTTGTCCTTGCCTTGTCTTCCAGCGTGCGTACCCGTCGATGTGTGTGGTATGTGAATGTATTTCTGTGTCTGCGTGTATATTATCGAACACGTACACACATACTAGTAACTTGTCTATATGACGAATGGTGAAATAGCATAGGATGCTCATATTTTGTGGGCGATACGGCTGCGGACAAGCATTTTGCTGTACGGATAATGATCGTGCAATTGAGCACGACGTCGTGCTGTACTGTTTTCAGATGGCTCAAAGGCAGAGACACATTCAAGAATGTCTAGTATCTCATTGTGAACTTATTGCCTCTCTGATTCTTGATGCTTGGAAGAGTCTCGAATGGTTTACATTCATTTATATAGCGGGTTTGGTATCCTGAGAGATCAGAATGAAGGATGAGTCTGCATCGGGGCGCGGTAGGTCCAAGTGATATATCAATGAGGTACATTTAAAGGCTTACCTCGAATTCTCATTCCGAGGGTGACGGAACCAAAATATGATCTGATCTATGATCTGCGTGTCAGTTCTCGTTTTTCTAATCGTGAAGTAAAGATGGTAAAATCTAATTATGTCAAACTAATATAGATCAATTTCCCCCTTACAGGTATGGAGTTAAGGCCGTTTGACGTCAGCGATGTTGCCATGTGGCAAGCACTGCCTACTGATACATACTCGTACAAAACTTTGCTGTTAGGGTATGTATAATCATTTTGTGTGGAATGATCTGAAGAGATTGACGAAGACTCACATAGGCATTGCGACGAATAAGGATTACAATTAACCCTTTATTGTACGAAGAGTCTTTTGGGCTAATCTCCAAACCCAAAATGAACAGGGTCTGAGAAATATTCTTCATCTCTCATTCAGGATCAGCGAACCAAGTGGAAAACAACTAAATCCACTGAAATCGTAAGCCCTAAGGTATCATACGCCATAATTAGCTGTTGTGATATGCTGTTCTATAATACAACCACTGGGCAGTTGCTCTCTTTAGGACAGAAGATGAGAAAAAAAAACAACTTCACGAGGTAACCTTCGACTCCACGAGTCAAACTGTCATCGAAACGTTCTATCATGAAAGTGCTGGCAAAAAGCTTTTGCCCGAGGCCAAGATCATTCGAGTCAGCGAGCGACGATTCATGGACCCTCGAGCTGCAGTCTCCCTTCGAAGATCAAATTGACTTGTGCTGCTTCTCTCACACACTGGCCAACTTCAAGTATATACAATGACGGAGGCAGTGTGCGACAACGCGAACTCGGGTGGTGAGCGTAATGAAGCTAGCTAGCGACAGGGCAGTATCTCGTAAATCTCCAGCACTACGAGTGCTGCCGCTTCGAGACGCGTAAGATAAAGTTAACTGTACTTCACAGCAGCTACGAAGGGCGAGCGAACTGGGAAGAGAGGGGATAGGGTGTGGATAGCAGTTGTCGTGACACTGGTTGAGACAGAATCCGAGAAAAATAAAGAAAGAACGAACGAGTCCAATTTTATAAGGGTTGTCGATATCGACAGTGTCACCACCCTCTAACCCTCACCTGTGCTGGTCGTTCTTTAGGCGTGGGAGAGCAGGAACTTGGGAGGGCAGTCATTGTAAATAAAAAGATGTAGTTTAAGGAGACAATGGGGGAGGGTGGGGGTGCGAAGGTAAGCATGAGGTTATCAGAGAATGTGATGCTGACGGCCTGATGCTTAAAACAATGTCGTGTCGTCAATTCGAGTTTCAGGTCTATCTGTCCCTCGAATCTCTATCGATGCGTGCTCGGTATTAGGGTGATATTGACCACCTAATGCCTCTGGTTTAGGATATGGTCTAAAGTTGTTGTAAAGTTCTTGTTGATGGCTCGGGGTCATCTGAGAAATAGCCCCTAGAATCCCATTATCGAAGGAGTAAGCAGAATTGTCAGGCTATCCGGATATTGTTAATGCTGTCAGCGCCGCGATGACATCAACCCTATTTGGCCAGCTCTATGGCCGCTTCGTTAAATAGGAGTTGCCTCGTTACGTCCCGCTTCCTTAAGGCAGTTGAGTGTAGATTTTTTGACGGGATGGAGCAGATGGCCGTGTTTGACGACATGGCTGCATGCAGGGGGAAGTCGAGAGATCCATACGTTGCCAAGAGCGATCTCCGCTGCTGGCAATGGGACCCTATAGCCCTTTTCTCCGTTCTAACTTTGCGCGGCGGGTCAGCTGTCGTTCTCGTTCGCTTTCTCCGCACATTCTCGCGGTAGTTGTTGGCATTGCCGATGACGACAACGGCCGAGGTCAGGAGGCTTTGCCTGCACTTCCGCTTGACGGAGTCGCTCCTCGCCAGGAGCGCTCCTGGAGAAGACGGACTGGGCCTGACACGGCGTTCTTGCAAGAGGGCCGCCATGACCGATGTCCTTCTGCATACACAACAGTAGCGCCAGCAGCAGTCCCTTCAAACAGTAGCAGTCGCAGCAGGCCGCTCCCGTCTTCCAACAAACATCGCGACAGCACACGACAGTAACAGTGGACGACATCGGTCCGAGGCCGACCAACGGTCGTCCACTGCCTTGACTGGCCCGCAAAGCCAAGCGAAGCCCGGTTCACGAATGTCGAAAATTGTTCAAAAAGAGCCACCACTCTAAAGGGCAGCAGTTTACGAGGAATAGCACGGGATAGTGTGGAACCATTTTGGGAGGGGCAAAGCGATGCGATTGGAGATGTGGTGCTGTGGGTCGGGATGGCCTGGGGCAAGAACGACGACAAACGCGAACTGCTCTGCTGCTGATGCTGTTGGGCAGTCTGGCGTAGCGTGGCGTGGCAAGGCAACATTGCGCAAGCGTCGGTAGAGACGCCCCCATAGGGCATCCCCCAGTGGGGGATTTCCTCGTTGGGTAGAAGCCCAAACTTGTCCTCCTGCGGGCTGGCTAGCCGGGGAGGGCTGGAAGACGAGAGTCGTAGCCGCCGCCACCGCCTCCGCCGCTCAAAAACATCGACCCAGAGCAACGAGAACTCGTGTGAGAGAAATCGAGAGAAGAGATCGAGGACTGTAAGCGGGACGGGTGTGGGGATGAAGCAGCCACACGAGTCGCCGTCGACCAGAAGAGGCCAGCCGACGGGCAAGAGAGATTGCCGTTGTCGCTGTTCGCTCACCGGACTCATGCCTGCATCATGACTGCTGCTTTGCCCTGCGCTAGCCGACTCTCGCGGTCCGCACCCCGAGCGTTTATCGATGAGCAGGGCATCGCCGGGGGCAGCGCCGTTTCCACGGAAGCATCGCGTCGTCGCCGTTGTCGGCGTGTCGGCATTTCGGAGCAGACGTTTACGGCCCGCCAGTCGCCTGATGGGCTGGACAGACGGATGCAGAAGCGGGGACTAAAGAAGCGCACAAGCAGGCCCGGCAATGCAGAGCAGGAACGGCCTGATGTTGAGGGGGAACGCTCCAAAAGAGACTTGAAACGACGCACGAAGAAACGAGCCACTAGCTCGGGACGAGATGCAGGAGCAAACAGGAGAAAAGATCGAGGAGCAGTTGTTTTCGTTGACTGCCTTACTTTGCCCGATTCAAATCACTGGGATACATATGTTTGTTGCCTGCCATCCACTTCTCCAGCAAAACCTTTTCATTTTCATTCAAGGGGAAAGAGAGAGAGAGAGAGGAGTAAAGGAAAGAGGGAAAACACCGAATAAATCCTCGAAGAACGATGGAAGATGGAATTGAAATCGGATAGCCGTAAAGTTGTGGTATCGACCGTTCCCCCTGTTTCATCGTTCAGGTCGATCAATCGGCGGGGTCGCCGCTCAATGCAAATCCATCGGTCGCAAGTGTGCAATCTTCTCAGGAAACCTTGTCGAAATGACATCAATGACTGGGCGTCCGTGGTAAGACTACCGCGTAGATTTGAATGTGGCGAAAATAATCGGAACGCCCAAAATGTTAGGTTTTAGCTGGTTGATGTTATTGTGTTTTTTTTTTGCGCTTTTCTGTCAACTTGGTATGCCCTATACCTAGCCGGTATTGGACCGTGGGTGATGTTCGGGGGCGACCAGCTGATGGACGGGACGATCAAGCAACATTAGACTGATAACTGATACCCGACCCCCGATGAACGAGTGGATAGTACAGCGCGCACCTGAGTCCCAGTTCCGCAAGTACAAAATCAACCTCCCAGAATATCGTGCACCTCCATAAACAGTTCGATGACATAGGCACACCACTCCCTATGATTGTTTTGTTCAAATCCCCTCCCGCTCTCTCTCTCTCCTGGGTTTATGACCGTGCTCGCCGCCCCACCCGGCCCCCCTACCTAATCGCGACGACTTTTAGCGTTTCCATTATACAGCGAGCCGAAGTTGAATATCGACCTCGATCTATGGCCGACTGTGATCCTTTAGCAATTTGGCGCTCACATGGAGATGAAACTAAGGCAAATGAATCTGACCGGGTGCACCTAACCATCGGGGGCAGAGTCGACGTGGCAGAAGAGGGCGCATTGAATATTCGCGCAGGACGTGTCGAACGCTGGCAAAGCCACCTCGAGGCTCTGTGTGGGTTCGACTAATAGGGAGCTAAGCGGGCTTTAACCGCTGAGTCCGCCGACTTCAGGCGACTCGATCATGCTGTGCAATAACCGTGCCCCAACCGGGCTGGTCTTACTTAACGAACGTATTCCCAATATCCCAGGTATTGACAGCCCGCGATGCCAACTTCTGCTGATAGTAAGGCTTCTGATTATGTTTGTGTCGAGGTTGGGAAACATAGAAAGGTTATCTCTGTTAAGCAAAAAGGGTCCTGGTTGTTATTGCGGTTAAAAGAATACTATGCTATCGGTTATATGATATGCCCGCTGACCACAAACCCCATTTTGTTTGAGCACAAGTATAAATCTGGCTCTTTCTGTGATATCATGTCATCGTCTTACAAAAAAACACAAGCAACGAGGGCCAACAAGCGACAAAGAAACACTTCTAAACACATATCCAATCATAGGCTAGCAAGAACGTCGCTAACCCATGACTTTATGTCGGTTCACGCCACAGAAGATGACGTTGGTGATGACAATTAACAAATTGTCGCTTTTCTACTTACAACGTTTGTCCTCTTACCGTTAGCTTCCTGTTGGTTCTGTCAACGGTGCCTTAGGCGTACAGGTCAAACAGGCATGATCCATCGCTGCTGCGTGTTGTCGCTGATGATGCATTGAACGCATCGGAACGAACCCATCGCCCGGTGGAGTTTGACGCTGTCGAACATGCATACGTGGACCTTTCAATTCCATTGGTGCTATGCTGAAACCAGCAACTGTGGCGATACCCTGACAGCTGCCGTCTTCATAGGCTCGTCCATCCGAGCGACCGGTCGCTTGCTCGCCGTCCGTCTCCTACGATCTTTGCCCCTAAGGATCATAAAGCACGCGACATAGACAAAGTGTAGAATGGTTCTGTCGATACAAGGCAATAACACAACTGTGCTCGAAATACCTTCGCACACGTAGCGCCCGTGGGACATCCACGGATTGACACTAGCAGCAGCTCGGCGAGGCTCGCTGCTGCTGCTGATGTCGGTGGATGACGAACGCGGCCTGCGGGCGTCAATGTCTTCGACAACGACGACGGTGGTCCACGACGGTGCCAGGACGTCGTATCGAAGCACATGCCTGCTCTGTGTCGCTACGCTAGATACGTCTGAGTAGGCAACAAAGGAAACAGCAGTAACGTCGAGTAAACATATGATATAAGGCGCGGGTAGTATTATTTTACTGTGGCGGTTGTCGGTAGCTAGGTTGGCGTTAGATCGCATTTTGTTGTTTTTACGCGCTTTTGTCCTGCCGTCCTGTACTGGCACTATCATCTTCTATAGTATCTCTGTAGCTTGCTGGCGATGAGAGAATCGAAAAGCTAAAAGGTACCGACCGAGCTGTTCGTGGTGTTGGTGGCTGTGTTGTCCCACGGGTATCCGAACATGGTCTGTTGTTTCGTCTTAAATCGATCGAGTAGCGGAATGAAGAGAGGTACACCAGCCATCGAGCAGTCTGACTTATTCAGGCAGATGTTCTAGTTCACTGTCGCTGCTAGCATGCGCCACGTCTACCTGTGTCTACTTGTCTACGTTTCTGCATAGATACTACACAAACGAGGACGACAATTGTCAGCGGAGTACTCTTCTCCATCAGGGCTAAAGTTCACTCGTGGAGGACACAACAGAGGGTCATACGGATCACAGTTGGGACTGCTCCCAGGATTGACTGCATACACATACACACACACACACACACATGTATATATAGAAAGAGAGAGAGATGAGACATTTGTTAGTTCGCGCACTGTGATACAAACCGCGCCACGTAATCGAAAAGACGCGTCACATAAATGGCATATCTATAGCCAACATAGCGATGGGATCAGCTTGGTCCCTCTGCTTAAAAGTATAATACATTAATTCAATGGGACTGTTCAGGAGAAACTGCCAATAGTTTATGTGGAAAGACTGTGATTAGAGGGCCTCTTCCGCCTTTCGCAGCAGTCGGTCTCTAGATACTATCCGTGAGATCCAGCTGCCTGTGTCTCCATCTGTCAAATGTTTGGGCTTGAACATCGAGGACACTTTGAGATGACAAGATCACATGGGTAAGCTTATGCCAAAGTGGTATGTTGTCATTACGTCGATTCCAATCATCGGCCTGATTATGGTGTACTAATTGGTTCTCATACCTGTGGCTCATACTACGGCATTACTATTTGGGATAGCGGCTACAAAGCGACTCTTCTTGTGGAAGATTATGCAAAATGATGTCTTTCTTGCTACTTGTGGCAGACGTCGCAGTAACTCGATTACCGATACTTTTAATAATTTTCGCCTGTTTCGTGTAGATGAAATCTGTACAGTTCAGATAGCCTTCGTTGCCCTCAAAATGGCAAATGAAAAATACAGGGAGACATCTCTCTCCCAAAAACTATGCCACGGAAAGAAAGACGCTTGCTGAAGGCTTTCGTTATTAAAAACTTTAGTCACCACGCGTTTGCCAACGTATCGGCTGGCTGCCTCGCAAGATTCAGGGACACATATCAAACGCTCTCGCAAGGAGGTGTCTGCCTGCACCTGTGATACCGCCATGGAAACGAATGTGTCTTGTTGACGCATGTCCTTCAATGGTCAATGCTCGTGACGACGTATCCACGATCATGCCACCGTGGGTGGTGGATTTCATTACCGCAGGACATGAAATGGTCATAAACTAAGCGGCTACATGACAGCTGTCGTATATTATCTTGCATATCGTCGTAAATAGACACCGTGCCCACAGACTGGGCTCGGTTATGGACGATACTGTTTTCCACACTGGAGAACCATGCGTAGAGCAGTCATCTCGAAATGCTTGCGTCGATCTTGAATCTATATACGACTCGTTGCGTAAGCTCCAAGAAGCGGGAGTGTTCGGTGTAAAATGTGACAGAAAATGGCGACTAACCTGCTTACAGGGAATGATGAGCATGGAACGACGTCCAAGAACACGTCGTCAAAAACAGACCGCGGTACTCACCTCTCCATAGGAACTCACTCGAAGACGTAGGTTGCCACAGGCATTTTTTTTGAGGTAATGACCATAGCAATGCGAAGGAGATATGGAAGAAATCGCAGAAGGCGATTTCTTCAAGATTTCGCGGAGAAGGAAAGCTAAATTCCCGAAGTCCGCTCGTGTGTCTCTCCCATCTGCGGACCTGGCTCCCACCCAGTTCTATGGTTTACCAGCCAAGAATGAGAGACAGAGAGAGAAAGAGAAGCGGATCCGACGTCAGTGCACCGCTCTGGAGCTTAGACCAACTACTGCTGCTGCTGCTGCTCCAGTGACTCTTGCGACTAGTCAAATATGTGCGTTTGTCCTCATGCGTGTGTGTATGTGGGCTCCGTTTATGATTTATGACGATGACTTCGACGACGATGGCGCAGGATCAGAGCTCTAAATGGAGCAGAGCGAAGGCTGCTCCGAAGAGTGAAGATCGGCCGCGGCGTGGTCCCGTCGAACCCCGTCGAGCATATTGGATCTTCAAGGCGGCGGTAGCGGCAGCCAGGAGGTTTCAGCCAGAGCAGAGCGAGCAGCGTAGGCTGGAACCCCTCTCGGTATCACATCCCCCGCCCTCCCAGCGTTGGCAGTAGCACCAGCAGCTCTGCCAGCAATAGCTTGCGGCCCGTGCCAACCGGTGACTCGGTCATCGACCGTTATTAACCATGTTCCACCAGCAGCAGCCGCGATAGCAGGACAGCTTCAGTTACTGTGGCCGGGTAGAGAAGAACGGATAGATATGTCACCTTACCCCTCCACAGCATTTCAATATAATATATCAGAATGAGTGAGTTGGTCGACCAAACGCGACACCATGCTGAGCATTTAGTAGATACATTCGCAGTAAAGAAAAACAATCATGGATTGACGATGATCTGGATGATGATGATTACAATAGGAGCGTGTCCTCAGCGTACCTTTTGGTTCGCTGATCTGAAAAACTCGAGGGCGTGACTGCCCGAAGCTTTATCTCACAGAGAAATGTGTGCTTCCGCTGCCGTTTTGCACGTGTTTGCTAATCTGAAATGGTAGGCGAATAGAAGTGCCGTCGGCGTATATCGTCCAAGGTTACGGTTTTTTAGAGGATGTTGTCTCGCCCGCAAACGACGTTGTCTTTTCGTTCAAACGATAACGTGACCTGAATCACTGCAGACGTGGTGTGATAACTACGCACCATGATGGGAATGTCAAATGAAGCTCATTATAAATGTGGTGGTATTCATTTATCAATAATGTGAATTGTACGCAATCCTTTGCGCACGTGTTCGTGTTTACCTAAGATCTCCTGGATCTTGCCCTGTTAAAGGGTTTTCACGTAGCTTGAGCAGGCGATCGATGTCGTTAACGAAATATCGCAGCCACACACACACACACATGTTATTACCTATATATGGGCTGATACATGTTGGGTTCCTCCTTCTAGGCACTTGTAGGAATCATCCGTAGTTCAACGCGCCAGATCGACTTTCTGTGCCTGCCCGATTACTAGATCCTTCAGTGCTCGAAGCGAGCCCAACGTTCGAAATCTTTCCGTTGATGGAGTGATATCGTTGAAGTCCCGCAATATCTTCCCTTCGAAGGAGACGGCAAAGCGCTTTACAAACTCGCGTTCGTTCTCCTTCGTCGCCGCCGCCTCCGCCAGCAGTTTAATAATATTTACAACATCGGTGTACATATATCTATCTATTTCAAGGTAGAGGCGTAGAGACCAGCATATTTACATAATGGTTCCCAGTAGCACTGCATAGTGGACTGTATAGGAACTCAGAGCGTTCAAAAGAGGAGACTCCCACCCTCCTCTGCCACCAGGGCCAGGGGGGCGTCGGCAGGAAGGAGTCCTTCGTACATACCGCGAACATGAAATCGCCATCAGTGAGGCCGGGCTAGACAAGGCCCGCCTCGGTTGGCGTCATTGCCTTGCTCGCCTCCGATGTGGGTCGACACCTTGCCAAAATGACTGCTGATGCTCGAGTTTCCTTCACTCCCCCGCGCTACACGTACATATGATCGTAGAATATGCAGACATTTCGCTTCGATGTTGGACACCCTCCAAAACAGATACACTGACAAGCTCCAAGGTGGCATGAGGATATGGTGGTAAGGCAATCTCTGCGAGGAGGGTCGAGCCCTGTGGCACGGTGCATTCGTGTGTGCTTTGCAACTGGCGTAGACACGTAGGTGCACCGGTTCGATCCCCATAGTTGGTCGTTTGGGGTCTGTCTTATGAAGCAATTCCGTGGATGTTTAATGTTGGACGAGAGTCAGCCCGCGAACATTTTTGGCTGGAAGGAAGAATAAGATGATATTGCCGATGTTGTTCATTAATTGTTATTTACATATTTTAGATTGCATGGCTAATTTGTGTAGTATATAGAGGGGATTGGTTCGCAGGTCTCAAGGGAGTACAAGGGATGTACATATTTCAGCTTATGTACAGCTTACGAATATCGGGTAAGTGAAAGACGGTGGGTGTCGAAGCTGCTTCTGGCCCCGTAAAACGCGGTGGCAAAATCCATTTGCTCCAGTCTCTTTCAATTCTGAACAAACTGATCTCTTGTTATTATATAAATATTCAGGTGGAGCATGATCTAACGTGTGGATAACACACAAATCTGCCAGTTTTATATAGTGCTCCTGTATTTCACGAGTCGTACTGGCCGCCAATTAATGTGCGTGTATACGCCGAAGCACTTGCTTATCCCGGAAGCGTATTTAGCAATCACACGATTCTGCGCGTTCGTCCGTGGGTCTCGCGTTGTCACCCAGTTAGTTGCCCGGCGAACTGAGCATGCAGCGAGGTAGGCCGCCTCGAGGAGTAATTACCCCCCCCCCCCCCCACCGAATAATACAATACGCTCAGGGTATTGCAACGGGAAGGACAAGCGACTAAGGGTGATTGTAATCAAAAATCCCCCGAGTGGACAAAACTACTAGTGGCTACTTGCTCTTGTGAATGATCGCAAGGGATGAAGAGATGAGAGAGAGAGAGAGTTCGGGGGTAGCCTGGCAAAGCGGGGAGGGCTTTCGATATGTGCCTTTTCCCGCGGAAGCGGCCCAAAGTCTCAGCTGTTAGAGATCGGCTACGCCGAGTGAGCAGGCTGAGCAAACGTGTCAATATCAGCTTTCTCATATTTGACCAACAGAAGCGGGTGTAGCCTGCAGACCGGGGGGGGCAGGCACACACGCTCACACACAAACACGCACAAAAACACTCGCGCAGGGTCCGTCAGTTAGTCAGTCGCCAATGCAAGATACACACACACAGACTACATAACGATTATACTGCTACCCAACAGTTTTGTTGGACAGCTGAGCAGAACGTCGCTGTGTTGGCGGTGGCTGTAGCAGGGGTGGTCGAATTTGGCCGCTGGGAATGAAGCTGCCCATCGTTCCTTGCTACGCTCGTTCGTTTTGTTCGTTCATCGATGGCGTCCTCTTGTTGGCGACTGCTGCCGCCGCCTCCCTCTCTTGCCTTCTCGTCTTCCTCAGTTAGCGTCAGTTGTTACTTCCTGTTTCGTTGGGAGCATTTTCTGTTGCTTTGGTGGTAGCAGACCAGCGAGACTTTGCGTTCGGTGCGGTTGCTTATACCGTTGGCGTACTGTCGCACAGAAGAGTGGTATCAGAACGCTGGCCGAGTATCTACTTGCACCGTCCTCGCCGCTAACGCTATGTTGATAAAATTAATATCGTCACAATGATGATACTTACAGTCATCACTAGTCGTTGGTCGTTTGTCGTTGTTCGCCTCTGGCCGATAGCGTATTTGGTCTGTAAGATACGCACAAAGAGGTAGAATGACTCACTAAAAATTGTGCAATGGGCGATACCTAAGATGTGAAACTGTGGTGTCTTTTTGAAGATTGTATCCCTCAACCTCTTAACAAAAATTGGGTGAAACCTAGTGAAAAAATATATAGTATAACATTATATATATATATATATATATATATATATATATATATATATATATATATATATATATATAAAAAGAACAAAGTTCGAGGCAACACAAAAGTGATCATCTATCTCATTGTCACATTGGGCGGCCTCTCCGCCGCTCGTCACAAACGGTTCGGATCGATATTTGCGTGAACCCGCTGCACTCGCCACCGAAGTGAACGGTAGTCCTCGATCTCGGGGCGCGTCCACCGAACAGCCACTGATCATCTGAGTCTTGGTGTCAGACTGAGTCCACTGTATGGTTCGCGCCACGTCTATGATGGATTCGTCTCTATGGCGTCGACGGGCAGTTGTTACAGTACTGCCATCACAAATACACATAGTCTCACTCTCTTCTCTACCTCAATCCTCGGATCGTTCGCTCGGTCATTGGGCGTCACTGCGGCGTTTCTTGTGCAATATAGCGCCAGTCTGTGGCAATATTAATGGGCTTATCCAACTTTCCCCCGATCTTAGTCAGACCCCGACAGAGGTGGGTAACTTCTGTTAGTCCGGGTTACCTCTTACCGCTCTGGTGTTGAAGCAGCACTCCCCGCTTCGTAATAGTGAAGGGATATCCAGTGCCAGCGACGACGATACGGCCACGATGGCGACTTGTAGCCTGCGCTCGCGTATCGAAGCTCCTTATTCGACGAGAAGCCCTCGTTGCCCTCCACAGCCCAACGGGAGCGTACGTGATTTGCTGCTCTGTAAAAAGTTATCCCTCTTTTGCCAAAACCTAAGCGCACAGACACACAAACCGTTCATGGCCGCTTCAACAATCATAATCCTGCTGACCACGGCTAAGGCCAGCAGATATTTGCCAATCGATATCTTCCTTTTATACTGCCACATTTGATGGTTTGTTGTCCTTCAGTCGAGCTCATGTTTGGCTCGTTTAACCTCTTAACTCATCACAGTACGCTTTTGGGTGGGCATTCATGCCCTCAATGAATGGAACGGTCAACATATCATAAATACGATTCCCTTAATCGGAAGTGCCATTTAATATGCGACGCCACCCAGGTTGCATGTCACCATTTGTAGTATCTCCACCTATACAAATTGATATGCCGTCAGTAAAGGACATACAACGGGAGCACCTTAACAACGTGTATAAATGACTCTAACCTTAAATACGCACAATACGTTACTCGGCTCCGTAAGTACTATAAACCTGCACGATATCCACATACTTGTTCTGCTTCGGATCAAAATTTAAAACTCAGCTATGACTCTTTTTGTACTGCTTCTACCACCACCACCCGTTTACTCGTGCTAACGACCATCGTTTACATATGACGTAAGATATAAATACTTCATAACAGTGAAAAATAAATCATCGGACTCGCTTGTTTGTTTGCTCGTCAAAACATGCCAGTACCGAGCTATCAAGTTAGTGATTTCCAACACCACGAAGTACCCGAGCAGGGGGAGCAGATGAAGGGGAAGACATATGAAGAACTGAATCCCTCAAAAGTCTCTCTCTCTCCTCTATCTCTATCCATCTCTCTCTCTCTGTTTGTTCATGGTCTTCTTTCATTCATAATCTTGTGAGATGGGCGCGTTGTGGGTACGTTGTGTTCCCTGGGATGAAAGGAGGAGGCGAGAGAGCGAGCGAGAGAAGTGAAACAAGAACGGAGAATTCCGTACAAGAGGACAGGCCCAGCGAGCCTTCGTAGCTCGAGGCCTTGGGGGGGGGGGTAGCGTCGTTTACAGACAGAACCGCGTGCACCGTTTCGCGCTTCAGAAGCATTACGAAGTGGCCGCAGCTGCGGTAGCAATTAGTGCGACTCCAGTCTACCGAGCTCACGGTGCCTGTATCTGCCTGGCGCGCTTGACATCGCGTTTTCTCTCCGAGCGAGGCATGAGGGGAGGTAAGCCTCTGAAGCGTCTCTTAGTTGGCACTACTGCTGCTGCCGAGACCGCTGGGCTCGGAGTGCTACACTATTTTCATTGGCGTGAGAGGGCACATCTTACCCTTCGTCTCTGATTGGAGTAGCCCCGAGTACCGTTGTATGCAACAGATTACCCCCAACTCGGATTGACTAGGCTAGTGTTGGCCACTAGCGAAGTCGCATATTGCAACAGCGCGCTTCCGTAGATGATTACTGCGGTGCTATGTGAGTAAATCTCGCACATGGTTATAGTACTATGGCATAATGCTATGTGGTGAATAACATCCCTTCATGTGTACGACATATGCAAGGGATTCAGAATTGGAGAAAACAGCTTAGACTGAAATGTATTTCTGGTTTCTGGGAAGAAATAAAGCCCAACAGTAGAGGCTTCATAGCTAAACAAAACTTACGTTGATATCTACCACCAACACGTGAACTAATAATAATGGTAAAGCTGACCTCATTTTGTTGCTACTAAAACGTCAAATTCAGTGCGATAGGAGAAGAGTGATGTCGATAGTGGCTGTAACAACTCCACGTAGAGAATAAGGATTTCATCATGAGAGTAAATTCCATTTTGTTGGGCTATCTAAATGATCTATATAGTATTAACACTCAAACAAGTGCCCAAAACAGTAAATGGACTTTACGATCTTATCTTGCTTATTGATGGCTTCCAATACAAAGAAATAATGTAATGATATATATATATATATATATTCCAGGGAAAACGTGCTTGGTTCTTTGTGGCAGATGGCATCATGCAGTACAGATGATCGCTCGACCACTGCACTGGCTACAGCAGCTGTCGTAAACGCAATATATGCTAAGGCCGACGAGACGTATATACGGTCCTAATGAGATTGTCGTGGCTCAATCATATCTAGGTATTGGGACAAACGGGAATCACTCGTAGAAGCCAGTTGTGCTTTACTGCAATTATACTAATATTAGCACGCGGTCAGATATAAGTGAGACCGTGTAGATGGGGGGTAACATGTTAATAGCGATAATTAGTAATGTAATCCATATAGAGTGTGTGTAAAGTAACTTTCATGCAGCCAACGTTCAACGCGCCGCTTAGTGTTGAGAAGGATTTTCATCAATTCGCGTTAGAGCTGTCGTTTGATTCCGTATACATTTAAGTCTATTTGAGCCTATATCAGGTTAGTCGATCAGCGTAATTTTTAAACTACGATGCATGACGTTGAGTGAATCAAAACATCAACCGAACCGATGGTACTTCAGCATTGTGACAATAAACAACTTTGGCTAATTTAAGTGACGAATTCACCAGAAACACTCATCGAACGTTCATCTATCGATAGATGGCTGTGGTGCCAGCCCATAATATATTATCTACATCTACATTTATAAACGAGATAGTTCCGTTTCGTCTCATTCGTGGTCGTTCCAATTATATGTTGAAGGGACACGCTGGTCCACTGTCAACGCTTGTTGAGCTTGGGCATCAAACGTCGACGTTGACAGTTACGCTCATATATATATATATATATATATATATATATATAAGGCAAAAGTTTGGAGAGACGACAGCCTCGAAACTTTGGTCATTACGCGATGACGGGTACCGTCCTCGCTGCTACCCATCCGCTGCTCGCACCCGTGTCCTTCTACACTAGTGTCGAATAGATGGGCTAAATTTGACTTCTGGGAAGTGCGATAGATCGTCGCCTTTTCGTGGTTAGCGTTCAGAGACAACGATTCGTGAGATACGACGATGACGAATTCAGGTCTAGCTCATGATGCTGCTGCTGCTGCTACAGCACTACCAACTGCGTCGTACGTGCTCTGTCGCGCTCTCGGGAGAGGCTGATACCTTCAACTCGACAATGTTTCACATTTGGCCAATGCGAACGCAGGGAATATCGGCGTTGACGGCTGCCATTACAAGCAGCAGCGCTACCAGCGACAACAACAACAACAATGAACACACGCTTAGCCCTACGCATTGGTCACAGGGCTAACTACAAAACAGGATCGATATTATGGCGACATAGCTACCATCGACAAAGTGAGATCCCCGACCAAAGTGCATGAATGCTACTCGCACACAAATCGGAGCAGGCTCAACCTATCGAAGGGTCCCAAGGAACGCGAGCAATAGTGACGACACATTGTTTCAAATCTGTTTTATTAACATATACGGGTATGTCTCAGTACGTCAGCCGTTCGCTAGCGTAGCTTCTGTATTAGGATATCAGCCAGTGGTAAACACCACACAATGGCTATCGACGTCGTATTGAACACTATGGTTATCAATGCAATGATCGCTTTGATACAACCTCTTGTCGAGGTCGCTCGTGTCAAAAAGTATTCGCAAACGCCCCCAACTGTTCATAGCGCCTAATTGCATGTTGGGTGGCACTACCACCGGATGATTGTATCGCGTACATTACGAAAGCACAACCGAATGAGCAGGTCGTTTCGATATCTGCGAATTGAGTGCGCGATCAGCAGATAAATGGGACGACGTTCGAGATGCATATCACATCGAATCACACTCACTTCTGTCTGGCTGAAAGCGGAGCAGTATTGAGCATAAATGTATATATATTCTCAAATATGCATATCATATTTGATGACCCCCCTCCATTTCTTCAAGGTCGGGGAATATCAGAGAACATTATACTTGCTATATGTGCTGGTCGATGCGTACCGGTGGTGGCCGCCACCTAAGTGCCGCCAGGAACAGCTCCGTGTGCACAGGTCGCGCAGGCAAATCCAGGTCAACGTAGCAACGTCGGGTACTGGTCAGCTAACGACGACGGTTAGAGAACTAGTTCATAAAATGAATGATCATCAATTCATCAGCTAACTGACTCGCAAAGTGACGAAATAACGCCAACGCTGAGGATTGATCAGGTCAATCTTTCATTTAGACGCGCTGTTCACCACCTTGTTGTTCTGGGGAAGCTCGCTATCGCTGGGTCAGCGTTGTCAAATCAGTAACGCTGGCGCTGTGTACACACAAGCATATGTAATGTTGTGTACACTTAAAGATGCATTGTAGCGCTATGGACGAGTTACGTAAAGAATAGTGCATGTGGTGTAGGACTTTGGGAGTCCAGTAGATTTGCTGAGATACACAACAGGAACTCATCCATTGTTTGGCTAGGAGACACAGACGGGCAAATATGAAAAAATAGCTATGCTGGCAAACACGAACACGCTATAGTGAATCAGTAGCCACGCTCAGAGTGATCAAAATCCGATCTCCGACTAGCGACATCGAGCAGTTAGGGGAAGTAGTATTTGTAGTAGTCCTCCGACTTCGATATCTAGGAGTACACCCGATCTATCCGGTTACAGGCGATTCTTATTGCGATTTAGCCTATGTCAAAGTCGAATTCTGGCATCGCAACTAAATCTACTTAGAATTGTGTGTGTTTCCAGTACGGTTGAGCGTGTTTGCCCGATCACATACGTGTCAACTTGAATACGATGCAAAATGCTCTCCAAAATCAATCCCAGTCGAGGCGTCGGGTAAGTTTAATACGAGGTAGGGTGAGCGGGTTGCCCCGACTCGCATTCGACGATCTAAACGAATGGTATGGTTATTACAGTGTGTATATGGCAATACGTGGTAAGGCTGCTTTTGCGTTCGAAGGAACTGGACAATGTTCAGGAACGGTCCAGTGGGGTCAGACGTTTAGAAGGGTGTTTACGTGTCTGTGAAATTTTACAAAATTTGTCCCTCAATCGATGTGGATAGCATCGAGTTATTTACGAACTTTGCTAATGACGTATTGTTATACAGCCTGAGCTGCCTCGAGCCTATGTAGGCTTATTATTAAAAAAAAAAACGTAGAAATATACAACACATACACACACACACACATATATATATATATATATATATAGAAACATCCGCTAATCTCCTGTCAAGTGGATAGAGTCGTATTGTACTATATTTGCAGGACCAAATGGCAACTGCGTTTACTCCTGCTCATGCTCCGCATATTATTATTATTATCATCCAGAGTCAGGAGATCAAATAGAGGTTGGCACTGACTGCAGCCAGGATCTAACTTACTATCGGTATTGTTCGTTGCTTTTGAGCTGCATTCATTGTAGTCTCGAATAAATTCACACAGATCATACACCAACAACGCAGATCTGGCTGGACGTCTATTCTATATATATATATTGGGAAATTGCAGCCTCGTGTTTTTTTACGCTTGGTTAAGGCTGTTTCTATATACTCGCATTTTTTTGCTCCCGATTTATAATCAAGTGGTGTACTTGCAGCGATAGGCCGCGTGAAGTTAAAAAAAATAAGACAAAAATGTCTATGGTGGTGTTCCAGCAAAGTGACAGCTCATAGATTTGGGGTAGATTTTCATAAATTTATGCTGCCTCCGTGACCAAATCTAACCAAAGGAATCTAACCATTTTGTCATCACTGATGATAATCATAGCGTCAAGATATAGTTTTGATATGGCCAACGTATTCTGGTTGTGTGGAGGGGAGTGCATTTCTATAACGAAGTATCACGCGATAGACGGTGGATCAAATATCATCTAATCTCTGTATTGGAAAAATCATCCTATAACATATAGGGATTTCAAGAATAGGTCAACCTTTAATCTCATCGAATATACACTATTTTATCATTTGGGCGTTATATCAGAATACAATAGAGAAGCCCGTTTGCAAGACAATTGTCTATTTGCGCAGGTGAATACTTGATTCACGGAGGGCCCAGGTTGATAACGACTATATATATATATATATATATATATAGATATTATGTGGTTCGATATTCGTTAA
Source organism: Stratiolaelaps scimitus (assembly GCA_019614645.1). Taxonomy (NCBI): domain Eukaryota; kingdom Metazoa; phylum Arthropoda; class Arachnida; order Mesostigmata; family Laelapidae; genus Stratiolaelaps; species Stratiolaelaps scimitus. The sequence goes on from JABWDB010000005.1 coordinate 16,809,907, forward strand.
TGAACTGGACTGGACTAGGTTCGGGGAAAGGAGAAGTCCGAGGAGAACGTTCATAGTTTTTCTTTTATCAACTTCTGTTGATGGTCGATGTTCTTCGAGACGGGCCCGTGCCAGTCGACGATGCCGGCTCAGCCGTGTACTTAACATGCATGCATACAATGACGAGCTATATTACAATGACTGTCCTGAAATGTCAGGAAGCCGTCGGAAACCTGTCTGACTATCGTTACTGATACATATTTCTGGTTCCGCGATAATCTCGTCTACATCTGTCATCTGTGGTGGTTATTCTCAATGTATTTATTATACTTGACACGCTCCTACGTTAAGGTGGGATGATCCATTGAGCATAGATCCCGCTCAAATGCGCGATCTTTTCTGCGGAGATCAGCCCCCTTACTTGTTCTTGTGCTCATAGTCTGTAATTAGTTAACACTGACATGTCACTTCTGGTCGTCGACTTCGTCAGCGTCTCTGGGTTGCTGGATGTGCCACTTCCTGTTTCCCCTTTGACCCCCCACCAACCTACGCGAACCCCACTCGTTCACCGCCCTCAGATCGTTGTTGCTGTTGTTATCGTTGTTGTTATCATTGTTGTTGTTGTTGTAGTTCTAGCGAAGAAGAAGAAGGCAAAAGAAGAAGGGCCACTGCCGGAAGGCGCCACCGCCGCCGCGGCTGCTACGACCGACGGACGACCGTCGAGCGAGCGACGGACGGACGGACGAGCAGGCCAGCGAGGACGAATTCGATGGATGCCCCTCCTCCTTTTTGCCCTCCGTTGTCCTTCCCCAACGCGAGCCAGCAGCGCCGAGGCGCATCGCCCGCCTCGCTATCCGCCCATCTCCGCCTTGCCATCGGCCTATCGTTTCGCTTGCCTCTGGCGAGCCATCCCGCGCAACCAGGCAGGCTCACTAGCTGCGGCTGCCTGTCGGAAGGGCCAGCCAGACAGCCAGGCAAGACAGGCAAGCAGGAAGGAAGGACGGCAGGGAGACTGGCAGCGTAGCGAGCGTGACACCGCTCTATCCAGCTGGCGGAGCGAACCGTGCCGGGCCGAGTGGCAGTCTCTGCGAACTATCTGCTGGCGGCCATTATGTCTCTCGAGAGCGTATGACTCTCTCCCGCCCCTCATCCAAGCATCGGCGGACTGAACGACCGCCAGAGCGACCGACTGGCTGGGTACTCCCGGGCTGCTGCTGCTGCTGCTGCTCCTGCGGCAGCCGCTGCTGCTGCCGCCGCCGTTGCCGCCGCCGCCGCTGGCTGCTGTCACAGACGACACACGCACACACGCCACTGAGACTCCATCCATGCCGGGCGCATCGCTGTTCTACTGTTCATCGGCGTTGGCAGGAGTGCTGCTCGTCGCCGTAGCTCAAGAAGAAGAAGCTGCTGCTGCAGCTATCCTAGCCTAGGAGGGCTTCAGCCAGTGGTGTGCCTGCTACTCAGTGGTGGTGGTGATATTACGGGTGCCAGTGCAAGTGGTGTTAGTTCGTTCCTGTGGCAATATGATGTTGACAGTATGAGAGTGCTGCGCGGCTAGTGAGAGTGGTGAGATAGTTTTACTGGGCAATCTGCTGGTGGCCAAATAATCAACTACTCTACGAGGAACCACCAGACCGGCCGAATGACCCGAAGAACGAGTTGACAAGGAATCGCTGAGACAAGACCCCGGGCAGGGTTGCGTTCGGAACAGTCACCGCTGTGAGTGGCCTGCTCAGTAACATAGCAGCAGTAGCAGCATAGCGCAGTGCAGTGTGGTCGTCATACATTGGTGATGGTTGCTCGTGCTGCTAGTTCTCCTGATCACGGTTCGTCGTCAGACAACACCGAGAATAAACGCTAGAGAACGAGACGATCGTAGCAAGAGTAGATGACCAATCGGCACTGTCCCACCGGCCAACCAACAAGCCAAGGAACAAACAACAGCGCTGTCGACAGGAGGGCCTAAGCGTCACCGATGTTAACCATCGGTGGCATCAGAGATCGTTGTGTATTGCCACTAGAGATTGGTAGAGGTAGCGTATCTCTATGTATCCCGTCACCGTCTACCTGAACGATGCCCAGTGTGTCCGTTGAGCAGGATTAACAAATGACTAATCGAAGCCCGAGTTCGACGCTGTGACTGTGTGTGTGTGTGTGTGTGGGCGTGTATGTCTATTCACCTGCGGTGTGTTTATGTGCGATCTAATGTGATTGAGTGCATATACAGATATCGATCGAATCCGTGAAATCGTGCAGCGTTCCACGCTCGCGCCGTCGTTTCCAGATGCGGTCGACGGCGATCAGCAACCATATGCAACAGTGCGGTGCTATCATCTATAAATGAAATGAATGTTATTATCGATGCCCGATCTCCACGTTGTGGCCATGGTGTGCCGTGATCGTCGTACAGCGTATACACTGATTGTTATCCGCCACTCCGGTGAATTGTCGCCGTTGACGTGTCAACTTGTAATGCGTTACGTATACGTTACGTCATTGCAAGACGTTGGCCAGCTGGCTGGGTCGCGTTTAGGGGATTTAGGCAAGCTTCGGAGTGACTGTGATATCGACGCATGAGAAAGAAAGACCCCACCTCAACTGTTCGCTTCACACTGTGTGCAATACTACCCATATCTCTCAAGGTGTCCGTGTGCGGACTAGGGTTTACCAATTATCCTGCCGTGAACCAAATTTTTCACTGATCATCGCTGTTGACGTTGCACTGCACATTGAATTGAATACGTATAAAGGTATTTACGGACGTGTCGAAATGTCTATACGATAAATGATTGGAATAGCCAGGTGGAGGCGGAAAATCGCCATAGGAAAAAACTAAAACTAACTAGTTTTTTCTATATCATGTATCCCATAATCATCCATCCATGCGCATTCATATGAGCCTACAATATCAAACGCATTTATGGTAGTAGCTTGAGCTGGCTTTTTCACGTACAAAATTGTCGTTTTTTTTTGTATGTTGATAATTTGAATAAACTAGCATACATGTACACCGTGAAGCCTCAATGTAAATATGAATTTTGAACGGTGTTTATTAATAAATCTGAATACACTGATACCCGCTGCTCGACACGGAGCTTCTTTACCTGGAATTAACATTGTGGAGTCTCCTGAAGACTTACCGAAGGGCAAGACGAAACCCACCATGAATTAGCATTCAATAAACTAAGAGAGAGAGAGATATCTTACATACAACTGCAAAGTAAATTCTGAATCCCTCATTTCATTCAGCTGTTCCCTACGGTTCTGTTATCTATAATATAATATATATATATATACCGCGGACGTTAAATGTTCACTGTGGGTCAGCCTGGAAAATTTATATATATATATATATATATATATATATATATATATATATATATATATCGATAATTACGCTCTTATGTTAATTGAAAGAAAGAGCTAGATACACAGGTGTCTCCTCTCTGGTTTCACAACCAGAGACTGTGCGCTCTGTCTGTGTCAGAGGGTCTTAATCTTTGCTAGTCTCTCTCTACCTACCCCAAAGGAGCATGACGAGGGAGGAGCCCTAAGAAGAGCCCTTCACTCTCTCTCTCTCTTTGCTATGAAAATCAGTCAGCAGCGCGTCTCCACGGCCACGTTCCTCCTCCGGGTCTTCGCTCCCGCGTGGGTGTGCAAGGGGCACCGGCCCATCTTAAGACCCCCGTCGCTTTCTGTGGAGTGGAAAACGGGGAGAAAGGCGGGCATGGTGGGTGCGTCACAAAGGGCGGCGGCGGCGGAAGCGGTGGTGGTAGCAGCGGCGGCTGAGGAGGCCTGGGCGGCTTCGGTGCCCATGGCCTGATGGACCCCCGGGCCATGACGGTGTTAGAGAGATGGTGCCGGCCAGCCGTGGTGGCTCCCGGAGGCGAGAGGACCGCCTCCAGGCCTCAAGCCCTCACCGAGCATCCCATTGGCTGTCTCGTGTCATCCTCCTCTCCCATTGGAGAAGAGCTGCTCCATCTCTCCGCCCTCCCCCTCGCCCACCCGTGCCCCCCAAGTCCTATTCAGGCCGAGGGAGACGCTTGAGCCGCCACTAGGACCCGTGCCTTGGCCCGCCACCTCCGCTGCTGCCGCCGCCGCGGCCGCCGTCGGGGCGGCAGAGCTCAGGACAACATTGAGAAGAAGACGAGGCATTTTTACGCCTCCACCGCGTTTTTATGGCTTCGACCAGCTCGGTCGCTTGCTGTCCGCCAGTCGTCTTGGCTGCCGGGTTGGTCGTCCGTCCGTCCGTCCATCCATCCTTCTGCACCAGGATAAAGGGGAATTCTGCAGAAGCACGGTCGAGCCCCCCGCGTGGGGGGTGGCGGATATGGGGTTATGAGCCCCATTTGCGGCCCTGTTCTCTGCTCCCTGCGATGCCCGGCCGAACTCTTTGCAAAGGTTCTCCTCGGGCGGGTGCGGGACGGCCGTCGGACTGGGGATGGCGAGCAGCAGTGATGGGTCCGACGGGGAGCAGCACTGAGATGAGGATGCCGGGCACGGCCGGTTGAGTTTCGGATATGGAGAGACTAGCTCGATTGGGGTAGATGTATCCGTTGGAAGAAAAGGGGCTGCCGGATAATTATCCGCCGGGAAAAAGGCGGGTCGATAAGACTCGGGCGACTCGGCCGATCGCACTTCGAGTTTCTTCGGCTTACAGGCCCTATCAGGTTATCAGCAGTAGTCAGTGCTGATTTCACTGGTAAATTGAATCCAGCAAGACAGACAGAGAGAGAGAGAGATAGAAAAGTTTCGTCATTCGACATCGATATTAGAATGAGCGTTGTTGGCCCACAGAACCAGGGTATCGCTGAGCGATCCCAAGCAGATTACAAAATAAAAGATCAGCTAGACAGTTGCATCATATTTGTACCATTCTACAGAATCAAATCTTATCGATGCACTGGACGTCCTCACAAGATGTGGCGGACTTGTTATTCAGCTTATTACGTGATTCCAAACAGGCTAGGGGAAGGGTGTGAGTCTCATAGTGATATATCTTAAAACGTATGTTTTAGTCTCCTAAGTGCGCTTCAGTAAATTAGCAAAATGTTGAAATATGTCTAAACGGCACAGTTTCAATCTGCATATCGATTTAGTGTATGACCAATCCGATAATTACATTGCTTCGTCAAGTATTTATGAGCAATTGACTTGTATCCCTTGCCACTGAGCGTAGTTATGAAATATATAAAGATTGATTAATTTTCAACGGATGAGAAGTTTGTCGGGCACTAGCATTTCTAGTTAAAGATTTTTAGTATCATGTTGTTCATGGCAAGGAACGAACGAGCGTCTATCAGGGCTATTGTATTGAACTCAATGCCAAGTTCCGAAGACATTGGACCGACGTGCATTTGTCGTAGACGGTCAAAATTGGTCCCGATGTTTCGGTGAATAGCTGAACCGCAACAACATGAACATACATGCGCGTAAAATTTGCCAAACTCGTATTAAATAGTTGTATTCAAAGCAAAATTAGTTTGTTCTGACATTATTCTACCCTTATCGAATCACTCTCATATCGTTCATAAGCTATTCTCCCCACCAGGAGAAATTGTTTTGAACGGGAGCCGTCAGGTGGGACTATATGTGTGAACGTAGAATCCGATTCACGTCTGCCGTTATCCAGCGAATATGCGAAACTGCGTATATGCTGGCGGCAGGGGTTGAGTTTAATCAATTCAGAATGGCATTTGTATTATTTAAGTAAACTTGTACTTGTGTCGCAGCACAGACGAAGGGCCGATTCACACAACCAGCTAGCTCGCAATGTAATTGAGCAGCCTTTATCGAAAAGGATAAAATATAACACGTCCGACAAGAAGATGTGCCAACAAATCAGACGCATCTTAAGTGAACTCATTGGCGTTGTTTCTATATATTATATCTGTGAAAAGGTACAGACTTATAGTATTATTGGAACTGCAATTTTTACAATGCTTCAAGTCCTCTTATATGTCCTCTCATCACGTAACGGGATTCGAACCTGCGACGGTTTTTTACAGCCAGAGACCACTTAGCCACCGTCCAAGTTATATCTAAAAAAAAAACGAATCAGCTCGTCAAATTTCGACAAGTCATCTCAACCAATTCAAATCATCTTCGTACCGAGAATATCTCTCTAATATCACGTCTTTCCACACTAAAACGAAACGACGTCCACATTTTACCTAGTAATAATAATAATAATAGTAAGTAAATTACTCAATGAATTATCAGGATCATGACACAATTTTTATTGATTCATCATTATCACCACCACCGGCAGCAGCAGCAGCAGCAGCCATCACGCGGTATAAATACGATGTGTGTGAACACGATGGTGGAAATACGTCGAGAGACACTAAGAGCTATTGGATAGTTTAACGCCGAGACTCGTGGAAAGGGAACGCGGATTTTTCAACCCTCTCCAATGGCCGCGTCAAATAGTTCGCGTAACGTGCACCGGTGGCGCCACTGGTGCCTCTGGCGAACATGGACGATAGCAGTGGTCACGACTCAATGCGCTTTTTGGTGAGGGGGGCATATCCATGTGTCATTGTCGGCGTTCGATGATTGTTAAGTATCGCTAAAAGTGCTGATGATTCGGGCCCGAGTTGCTAGGTATTAGAACAATGTACCGTTGTGTATTTCGCCGTATCATCTGCAATGCATACGGAAACATGACCACTGCTGTGTACTAATTACTTTACGATGAAGGCAAACAGCAGATGAAGATATTGCATGAACGGTATGATATGGTTGCGAGTCGGGACATATATATATATATATATATATGTTGGACATATATTGAACGTTCTTGCATATTTGTATTATATACATTCTTGGCTATAAAACAACCAAATCATATGAGTATATTTATGCCCATTATATTTTAATAGATATAATACAATAGGTATAAATAGCATAGTCATTTAATTTATATACCAGATATAAATTAAACGACTATGCTATAAGTGATAGGTTGCTTTTTTTTTAGAAGTAGGTCCACATTCAGTTAGGGAAACATTGGAAGTGTGTTCACTCGAAACGAATCGGTGGGAAAATGGTGCACGTACGATTTTTCGTGATGGATATGATCTCGTCTTTATATATATATATATATATATATATATAATACGAACATGTGAAATATATATTACATATAAATATTGTTTTGAACATTTATACTAAGTTTACGAACTTAGAGTACCATACTTATTCAGTGACATGTGTGATTTTGGTACGTAGTACACAATCCATGGGATATACTCACGGCATTGTTCCTACCACTACTGCCATTATTACTGTCTGTGTTATTACTGTACTTCCTATCACTACTGCCACATTAAAAAATTATACATATATATATATAATATATATATATATATATATATATATATATATATATATATATAGTTGCACATGTTGTCTAGAGAGTGTCGCGCTTCTTGTGATAGCTATACAATGATAGTACCACATATATCACAGTTTGTTGATATAAATCACCTACATACACGGATTGTTAGCCTAAGGCTGTACATATTATATAGAAACAGCATCTGATGCACCCCTCCCGATAAGACGACGCGGCAGCAACAACAACAACAGCAAACGCTAGACGATATTCGACCCCACCTTCTCTCACCCTCTATCCCTCCGTCCTCCGTTACCACCGTTATGAGATCCCGTCCCAGCGTAATCATCCCCACCACCACCACCATCAGTCCCTTTGTGTTATTGGACTTTCCATTCGATAGCCTCGTTCAGCGGCCAGCAGCGAGGGTCAGCGAGGCAGGCAGCTTGGCGAGCCTTCTGCCGGCGGCCGGTTGACGTTCGTCCGCTTGGCGCGTTATGGCTTTCTCCATTCAACAGGGCCGACAAAGACAGCGCACACCGTACACCGACACAAATGTAGCAAAAAGCAACTGCTCGTAGCCCCACCGCTTCTGCTGCTGCTGTTGCTGCGCCCGCTGCCCCACTGATGGGTAACGTTGAAAACGACCTTCGATGGTCATCTTCGGCGACGCTCGGCAACGTTACTACTGACTATTCGCTGACGGACTCTCCTCTTCCAGCTCTATCTCTCTCTCTCTCTCTCTTCGCTTCTCTGTTATTCTCTGCTGATCTTTCTCTCGCTATGTTTTTTCTTCTTGGCCATTTTAGTATATACTCTTGTTGTGTGTATATGTCCCATTCGTTATCAGTCGCCGGGGCTTCCAGAGCTATCAACATATCGTCGTTCGGCACACTAAACTTGGTATGGTGGAACGAATGCTGAGACGCGACGTATTGCAATTTTTCAATCGCCTCTCAACGGCCCCACCCCTGTTTTGTACGGCCTTCCCTCTTCGTTTCCATTCGTAATCCTCATAGAAATTGAAGATAATCGTAAATAGTAGCAGCGCCGTCATCGCCACCGTCATCTGAATCATTATCTATTATCGAAATCGTTAGGGTAGGTACGTAGCCTTCCTCCCCGACAAAACAAATATCCTGGGACCAACCCAGTCGTTGTTGTTGCTGTTGATGTTGTTGTTGCTGCTGCTGCTGCTGCCGCGGCGGCTGCCGGGCTAGCGAACTTCTGTGCAAACGCATCTAAGATAATATTTTCTCCTGACCATAGCATCAATGCCGTCGGTCGTGGTCTCACCTTTTGGTCCTCACCTTCAATGTCCATTCTGTACTCTAGTATTTTCTTCAATTATCTTCTGCACCTTGTTTTTGGCTATATGTCTGCTATCCTCGTTTATATATATATATATATATATATATATATATATATAGACGTTTGGTGTTGCCGGGCGAATTCGGACTTCGCTTACCCATCCCGCGAGTATCCGTTCAATTTTCGGCATCGGCCTATCTCCTAGACAAGTAACATGTTATGGCTTCAATAGCTGTTCTTCGTTTCCCTATCGAAAACCAGCGATTCCTTCCAGCGATCAGTTCGCTACACAATAGTAGTCGTAGTGGCCTATAAATAATAATACCCGCTCCTTTTGCGAATAAATCTCGCAACACAGAACTGTGCAATGCTCGATAGCATTCGTACAACTATCGAGAGTTATGGTTTTCATAGGGTCATCGCCAACCAGCGGTACGTGACACCGTGGCCGCTAGGTCCGCGTAGCAGAATACTGTCCCTCATGATGCAGGACAGACGGCGAGCGTCTCGAAGAAGAACGCGTCATCCATTCTGCCACATTCGGTGTTGACCTCGTGTCTCGTCATCGCCTCTTCGGACGGCATGCCTGCTGGCGTCGCTATCTGCAGCTGTTCCCGGAATAGGACCACTCCCGGGCAGGCCCCTATGACAGCTGCTTCCCTCTCTCCCAGTGGCGACGCGTTACCACGAGCTGCTGACACAAGACGGGGGTGGAAGTGAGGGCATATGGGTGCATTTCGAACGTTCCCTGCGCTCCCTAGCGAACAGGCCCCCTATGGAAACCAGCTCCGCAAGCTTGCTTGACTCGAGTGAACTATGGATCTACGGTTCGCCCGAACCGATGACGCTCGCTTACCTCACGACTCGCTCGCCTGACGCTCAATACCGGCTAGTGGCTCTTAACAAGGGCATTGAAGGCAACAGCGTGCGTCGTCTTTGTGAAGTCAATAATAAAAGTTGAGATAAGTTTCTGAAAAACTGGCACCCCCAAACGCCATTTTTCATCAGCAGTCGCCGTTGTTGCTGTTGCTGCTGCTGTTATTGACGAAGGAACAAATGCTAGCCTCTCTGAAAAGCTGCCGACGACCGGCTTCGTCTCGGTCATCTTTTCATCAAGCGGCTATTTTTCTGTTTCTCCTCTACACCATTGAAATAGATCCGTAGCCGTACCAGAACACAAGGGTAGGGCTGAACGACTGCGAACGATATGGGAGCCGATGATGACAGATGCCGAAGTCGTACAACAATAGCCCTCAAGGGAAAACGACGTGTCACCGCACTGATGACTGCACAGCATTTGCTGGCTGAATGAGAACAGACTAAAGATGCGAACGCCGTTGTGCTCTTGTCGGTAGAGACGAGATCATTGAGCTGTTGATTTAATTTAAGGGTTTGATCAGTGGCTCGAGGTAATTCTTGATCGAACACTCGAAGTGCACATGTACACCTCATCACGATTATGTGCAACATGTACGGTATTATATTCGGACCGTGATGGTGAGCAGTCTTTCGAACACTGATGAACGAGGGAAACTGAGAAATAGGAAATCATATATGTTTGCACGTATGCCAAATGCAACAAAGCTAAAATCTGTAACCGCAAACATTGTATCACTGTCAAGCAGCGAAATATCGATCTATTTAGCCCTTGGTTGAATCAGTATTAATCATCGATAAATTATATAGATCGGCCAAAGTTAGCGTACGTATACTAATGATAATAATAATAATAATAATATCGCCATTATTATTATGATTATTATCTAGAGAGCAATGAGTGCTTCTAAGTTCTGCAGCGATGGTTGTGCCAAGCTGTAACGTCATTGGGACAACCTGCAACGCGGAGAAACGGATCATGCCATGAGCTACTGAAGAGCTGGTTTGTTCGCGTGCACGCGTTGAGATGACGAAATATTTGCTGTTGTCGCTGCTGCTGCTGTTGCGACTCGTTGGTGGTGTTGTGCGCTATTCGATTGCGACCGTCCCCTTCATACAGTCGTTCTTCTCCAATTGGCCATTACGATCACACAATTACTGCTACCATTAATGCCATGTTTCTCAGATTATTTGTCATTGATAACATATACGTGCTTATATATATATATATATATGTTTATATATATATATATATATATATATATATATATATATATATATATATATATATATATATATATATATGTGTACATATATATATATGAACACGAAGAGAAGTCGTCAGTAATACCAATACGAATCTGTCAGGCTGGCTGGCTGCCTGTTCAGCATATGCAACAGCAGCAGCAGTGTTTCAGGTCGATCGGTTGCGTTAGTGTTGCGTCCATTAGGGAGTCGACTGGCCGTTCATTCGTCGCTCAATAACATCAAGAGCAATTTTACCGTTGCCACGATCACTGCTACCGCCACCACATCTACCGCATCACAACGTAGAGTCAGTCAGTCAGTGGACGGCTGTTAACCAGGCAATACGACTACAGAGTCGTATACTTCCACCCGCTGTAGTGACACCTTGAAAGTAACCAAGGTGGTCAGGTTGGCGGACCGACCCAGCGGCCAAGCGAGCGATCGACCGAGCCGTTCTTCTCCGTTAGCTGAAGCTGCTCACCGATCGCGTTACCTTCGAAAGAGCTGCCGGAGACGAGGCTCCGACAGTTGTTGCTGTGCTTGGACAGGGCGGCGACGGTGGCGGGGGCTTTGGGGGGCCGGGGGGGGAGGGCGAACGAGTTGTTGTAGGAAATACGAAGTGACACAGAATCTCACCCCACCGTGAGCACACCACCATCACCACAACGAGCAGCAAAGCACGAGCAAGATCGCGCCGAGCAGAAAAATCAGCCGGCAAACAAATTATGATGAACATTCCACTTTTATGTGTATTGTTTTTATATGAGAACGCAATTTCTTTAGCGCAACAAAAAAGGAACAACAACAACAACAATAACGACGACGACGACGGCGGCGGCGGTGGCGGCTCTGTCGGAATCTGCAACGGGTCATTTCCTTAGCATCCTGCTTTATAGAAAGGGAATGAGTGTGCCCTATTGTTAAAATGGGCAGCGAATATACAGCAAGCAATTGATGTCTCATTTATGTATATATATTTATATATATATATGTTATATTAAGCTGGAAAATTGCGGTGAAGACAGGCGCGTAATGACGCAAAAATAACGGTTAAACTGATATAATTTTTATCATTTTCTGATTTCTTCTAAGCTATATGTGAATGCTCAAGTTAATATATATATGTTACACATGATATGTCGTCTGCGTTGGGCAGTTCGGTGCTGACCTGAAAACATTGCTCGATCTCGGTGATCTCTTAATGTCAGCCCATATCCTGTGACTCGGATCGAGACACGTACATAGGTCGCAGAGTCACAGATGTGTGTAACATAGTACTTACGGCTTTCGATCGCTGATCGAGCTCATTGCCGACATAGTAAATGTAATTAAAAATACGTTTAGTAATCATTTGAATGGCCGCCGACGAGGGTACACTTCTATCCTTTATGTGACTAGGACACCGATCTCGATGGCGACCTGTTGCCGGTTATAGTCGATTCATCCATATTCATCACAAATATACACAATGCCCAATTCTTATTCTGCTTCAATGAGATCTGTAAGAAATCTACTTCTAAGAAGTATAATAAAATTGATATAGAGCATTTGAAGAGTGTACATTTGTAATCAGTGGAAAGCTATGTTAACTCGGAAGCTAGACAATCAATATGCTTCAATACACATTCGATATACACACATTACACAGTACGTGGCGACAAAATTATATATTATATAAATATATATCTCACCTTTTAATTTTTGCAAATATACTGTATAAATATCAATGACATGGTAATCAAAGTGGAGAGGGAGGGCGGAGGCACACAATAACAGTGCTTGATTATAGCTTTCACCGCCTATGCAACTTTATTTCAAATGGCAACACTTTAACAAGCACCATTTTTTGTATTATCATTATTATTGTCACTGACAGGATATGCTGCTGCTCCTGCGGCTGCTGTATGCCGATTCTTGTCCACCAATTTCACACTGATCCGAATTCGAGCGTTTCAATGGAGCGGTCAATTGAAAAGTGTCGATGCGGATGGATCAAATTGTGCGAAGATATATATCTATATATCTATCTATCAATAATAGCGTAACGTGTTTGCACTTTCTCACGCTGAGGTGAATTGTGTCCAGCGGTCCAGGTGGGCCCACCAGTCCCGTACGAGCGTAAGAGAAACGAACCCGGGCCGGAGCGGGCGTCGCTAACCCGCCCTGTCAAAGCCAAACCAAAAACAATTCACCTAAACTAGATTTCCTACGGGGTCGGCTGCGGCGAAGGCGAGCATTGGCTCGCGTGCCGCTTCATTTGTCTATAGGTAACGTGCATTTCGCATAATTATAGATGCTTAAGGTATACGCGAGTGAGAAAAAAATAAGCCGATTTCTATTTTCTATCCAAGACCAAAATGAAATTTGTCTACCGTTAACCGCGTCCAACCCCCCCCCCCCATGACATGGCTACATTGACGGTCAATAGCAGCATAGATCGAATATATACGTAAACGCCACAACTGGGCCGCAGAGACAGAGAGAGAGAAAGAGATGAATATCAGACACCTCTCGATTAATTCGTCAGTTCGATAGGACCCAAGCCTCTTCTCAATGTCTCTGTGTGTGTGTATGTGTGTGCGTTTTGTTTTGGTTGCACGGATACATTTGTGGCGTTTATCTACGAAAATGTTGTCATCATTTCACAAAAGGGTTCATTAAGCGGTTCGATGACAATTCGGCACGGTTCGCAGTTGTCCACCGCCGCCGCAGCCGCCCAGCTCGAGCCGCCGTCCAGCTCGAACAGTGGCATCTGTTCGATCAAAATCCGTTGTCCGGCTACGGCGCCACCACCGTGCGGGCTCGCGGCCGCGTTGTCCCGATGTGCAAACCGATGGGCAGGGAATTATTACATCTAATCACTACAGGTGAATGAAATGAGCTGCGAAGATCGACAGCGCACAGCTGAGAAATGAGAGATTGTTATTGACAGCTGCGGCTGATTCGGCGACAGGAGACAGTGCCACTGATAGTAAAAATGTGCCTCATCGCTGATGAAGGGAATTCCCATTTGGAAGGGTCGCCGATGGAGACGTCGTAATGACGACAAAATGGTAGAAGGTATGACAAGTATATGGTCATCCGTTTTTTCTTTTTCGGCTGCAATTGCCCTACCGACGTGGTACTGACCAACGGGCCAGCTGTGAAGACGCAACGTACGATCACGTGGCATCAGCTCATTACGGGATATTTCGGAGCAATCCACCTGTCGACAATCGGCGAAGGGCGAAAGCGCGCGGGCAACGCTAAATATCCCCGCGCTAGGATGAGATACGTAAGTCGGCGAGATCTCACGGGGCAACAAATGGAAATGGCATTTTGGTGACAGCTACGAAATATCTACAGCACTCACTGTTAGTATTGATGGCACCTAGTGAATATCGAATGGGAAAAAAAAAACGCCAGCACAGTGTTGGCCATCATTGGCACTGGCGTCGGTGGAAGAGACTCAGATCATCGGCTCGGGGAAGAGATCAGGACTGAGGCATGGAAAGGTGATGGCGAGCACGGCGGATCAGATCAAAGATTTTGTCAAGATGAAGAATCGAAAAACTGCATCCGCGCGGAAGCCGAACATTGAAGATGGATCACAGGGCGGGGACGATACATCTAACTATTGACTGTGGGCAATTATTTTGTTTGTTGCTGTTGTTGTATCTGTTTCATTTTTGCTTCTCATGTTGCTTACCTCTAGTGGGCCATTGCTGGCGTCGGTTGACTTCGAAGTGCAACGGATGGAGGTGCAGTTGACCACCGGAGCTTGCGGCGTATATATATATTATATATATATATATTATATGATTACGGCGGAACGTCCAGGCGGAAGTTATTATGGGTTGTATTACTTGCCTTAGGAGCAAAACATCGTAGGGTTTTTGGGACGACCTGCTTCTTCAAAAGTATGATCATTAGATATTAGCTAGACACTGGAAGGATTGTTTTTGACTTTTTTGTCAAATGATATCAACCTAACCGTATCACCTAGCGAGAGTTGTGCTGGGGTGGTGGGGTGGTAGTTGGGGGTAGTGACTGTCTTCATCTGTACCCCGATCATATTGACGTGATAAATGTGGGGATGTTATTGGCAGGCGCGAGTTTTCCTACCCGATAGAGAAGGTCGCCCCCTTATTTACGCCTAAATTCTGGTTCATTCCAGCATAAAGTAATTACAATGATATTACAAACAGGCAATGCTCCAACAGTAGCAGCTGCAGCAGCAGCAGCAATAATAATAAAGAGCGGGTATTATTTATGCAGCTATTTCTCGTTCTTCGCCTGGACATCACAAGCGTGAACGTAATTGTTGCTTATAATAGTCACTTGGCGTCGCTGTGCTCTGCTATGTAACGGCAACTGTGGCAGATAGATAATGGAGAAGTTGCCCCCCAGGATAATTTTTGTACAGCATTCGAGTTTGCGAGTCCTAGCAGTGGATCGATGCCGTGCGAACGTCAACGAAGGGAAGTTACTAGAGATATCACGCACCAACTGCTGCAACCGAATTTGTGAACGCACCTTTAACACACAGCTTTACCATGGCGAACAAAGACTATCATTATCATTATTATTATTATTATTGTTATGAGACTCAGCACACAACGTTATATTTATGGTGAATGGTGAGCATCAGACTATTAAACTAAGCTAATAATAATAATAATTATTATTATTATTATTTTATTATAGGCAAAGCAAATTCGTAGACATGGCATCCTGAGAATAAACGTCTCCATCTCTTTGTTCTCTCTCTCTCGGCTCTTTTCAGAAATGTCCGCGTGAACAGGTTCACGAAACTCCCGAGTGTCGAGGTGAGTAACAATTGAATCCGCTATTGTCGTCGACGTTAGTTACTATGATGGTAATCACATAGGAGGATGCTCGCTTGTTGAAGACAACTCAGCAGGGAACATATATAGGGATGGCAATATTTACTGAATCCCCTGAACTGACTGGTCTTTCAACGGCAATTACTTCAAAGTTGAAAAGTATGACGACCTATGCGAACAGTCCATCTTGTTTGCTCGAATCCTCATAGATGACACTCGACGCATCCGTAGTGCCCTGATATGCTGTCCCGCTCTTGACTGCACTAATATGAAATACGCAGGGACCCATTACACTGTCCGCAGCGTGCAGTTGGCTACAGAATGTGGCTTAAATTTTTTTTCTCTTCTCTCTTTCAAGTGAATCTCCATATTTCTATTCAATTTTTCTATTCATATATTAGTGACTTCCTCAACAGTCAAATTTCGCGAACGAACGAGTTAGCAAGCAGGCGTCCATTAAAGATGTCCACAACAACAAAAAAAAAATGCCGAAAAGAACGTCCCCTGACAGGATCGGATCATCGCGATGTGGATGTAGCTTACGTTGGACGCAAACTACGTCTTCACATGTCGTTGTCAACAGCAGGATCGTTTTGACATATCCTAATGATCGCTCCCTCCTTACCTCTCGGACGCTCTGCCACCACACAACATGTGGCAATATGACCCATTGCTAACTGGGGAGACGGACGAGCAGACGCCAAGGGTAGATTATATAGCATTCAGGTGACTGACTCTGCAGCGCTAAAGTGTTGTCGTCGAGCAGGAGAGCAGAGGGGTATCAGGGCGCTTGGCCCAGGCCTCGGCCCTGTTTCCGTTAACTTTCGGCACCGCTTCTACTGCACTTCCTGTTCAAGCGGGCAGTGATCTGAGTTCTATCGCGAGCAGCGGCAGTGTATAATACCCGAACCGCAGAGCAACTTCAGCCACCTGTCAAAAGATTCTAGAAGGGTCTATTCTATTCGCAGTGAGATGCGCCGTCGGTCTTCTGTCCTTCTTGTCCCTTGTGGGACAACGTTGCTCGCCGTCCGCTTATTGCGTGCAGATACCTTGCCTTGGACAAACATATAACAGGATAGAAAAATACTGTGGAATAAAGAGCAGTGTCGGTGTTTTCTTGCCTGCTACTGTTGCCGACGCCGACGCCGCCGCCGTAGCCGCTTCTGCGGATTTCAGCTTCGACTGCCAGCGGCGACTACGCGGAATTTCGCTGTAATTGCTTTACTTACATGTCACTTATATACGCAATGCAAAAGGAAATGACGAACTGTCCTCACAGATCATCCCCGACATACACATGTGCTATTGTAGAACGCTGTCTCATCCTTAGATCGAGCATATTTCACCATATACAACATCCTCCGATACAGTCATTCGCTCTGTGTGTCGCTCTCAAGGTGTGATTCAAGCCGAGGATGACACTTGGCACTGCAATAGGCGCCATAACGTCATCGATCACCAGACCATCACTTCGTCAATGGGACGATTGAACGCGACTTCGTTCCTTATCTCGTTATCATAGTCTCCCTGCAGCCAAAACAACGAACAGATTGCGCGGACGGGTCGGTCACCAGCGTTCGTTTGCAGCGTTTCGGCCGAAAGCGACAGCAACAATAGACATCACGGTGACCACTGTAACGGTAACAACTCGAGCGAGCCTCGGAGTGGCGCACGCGCGCGCCCGCGCGGTGAATCACGCTGGAGGCTTCGTGGCGAGATGTCAAGGAAGCGTTTCGACCGCTGATAAATTTTCCTTGCTTCGAACGCTTCGATAGACGCCATACCCCGACAGCTGAAGGCAGAGAGCCACAGATCGAGACAACACAAGAATACAACACACTCCGTCCATTCTCGTCCGTGGGGCTTCACCGCAAGCGCTGTATCTATGTGGACGAAACCTCTCCATTGGCGATGGATCATATCGATTCGAAAATTGTTAAGCCCAGTCAGATGGCGCCACGTAACACAACAACGGAGAGATTACCGATACGGGACATGAGACAGCACAGCATGTGTGTTGTTGTTCGATTGTACTTAATTATATTGACTACTATGTGATATCCAGCTACTCGAGTGACGAAGGGGTTGCATAGAAGCGCTTTGACAGGAAATGTATAATGCCTGTCACCTCGTTCGCTTGTTCTTGCCAGATCAGGCACGTTGCAAAGCGAAACATCTTTGACATGACGTACTTCTTATTTGCTAGATTTCTGAAGGTGTCATTGCGACAAGCTCTCTCTCTCCCTCCCCTTCTCTTTTGTCTCGGGTAAAGCGAAACCTACCAACCAAATCTCAGCAGTGTTTTAGGTTGACACTGTGCTTCGCAGCTGCATAGGTAATTTGCCTAGACTGTTTGAATCCAACCTTTGGTCGTTGGCAAATCAGCATATCGCTTGGCCTATCAGCTATCGCAGAAGTAAGCGAACGTTACCGTTAGCAGCGGAACCATTGAGCGCCCTCTGGCGGCCAGGGTATCCTCACTTGACTAGTGGATTTCTTGGATGCGACTTCGTTCGTCAATGCTCGTATTTATCGTCTCTCTATCTCTCTCTCCCCGTCTCCTTCCAATCCAATCGGTGGCAGCGGCGGCAGCAGCAGCAGCGGTAACGGTCGCAGCAGCCACGGTGTTGTGTCTTTGACAACCAGCGCGACCAGCGAATGTTCGACGCCGCTGCGCTGATAGACGAGTAAAGACCGCCGCAGCAGACAACGGCACTGGCGGCGGCAGCAGAAGCAACAGCAGCAGCAGTAGTAATAGTAGTAGTAGTGGTGGTAGCAGCCCGCAGTGTAACGGTAAACTTCGCGCGTTACCATGCGCGAACGAGTGCTGCTATAAGAAGCGGTACGAAAAAATCAACCAGCTCCACGCGTATAACGGGACTGCTTCTATCATAACAACTAGTGCCGCGACGACGACGACGACAACGACGACGGACTAGTAGAAGTAGTAGTAGTAGTACTGAACGCAACCAGTTCAACAGACGAAGCGGCGATACCCCAGCGGACGAAGAGACTAATTACGAGGGACCTTGATCGACATTGCCGTCGTCTCTCGTCCACCCCACCCCATGGCGACGCGACCGTCCCCATCAGCAAAAGCTGCGTAGCCGCCACCGCCGCCGCCGCCGCAGCCACCATTGGCAAAAGCACGGAAGAACGGCGGTTCGCGCGCTCGCGCGTCGATGGATCAAAAACACTCACAAGAACATAGCCGTAGCAGCCGAAGCTGGGCAATGGGGCCCAGCTTCGGGTGGCGCTTGGTCACTCAGCGCCAGTCAGTGAGGCATGCTGAAATGCAGGCCGTCCTTTACTTTGGCGGGGCAGCAGCAGCATCATCAGCAGTAGTAGTTGTTTGCCTGCTATGCTCCTGCTTCTGCTGCTCGTAGTAATAGTATGGTGTTAGCAGTCGTACTGTTAGTGGCAGTAATGGTGTTGGCATCGGTGGTTTTCGTGGTTGTCCTGCTCAATACACCACAATCAGTTAATATGATGATATTAACCGGTTATACAAGATAATAAGACGAGCAGAGAAAGGGATGCAGCCAGGGAGGCAAGCAAGCAAAGATAGAAGTAAGGAACAACGACAGGACGGAGGAACAACACGAATTTTGGTGAAGAGACCTGATGAGTACAGAGGGAATGAGAGAAAGAGGGGGAGAGAGACAGAGAAGATGGTGAGATCGAAGACTGTCTTTGCTATTGTAGTCGACCTAAATAATACGTGCTTCTAGGGCCCTTTATAGAACCATTCATACGATTTGGGAGGATGGAACTCGATATTGGAGTTGTCAAAATTGGAGAATGAATACAGCTCGGCAGGCTCTCGAACGACGAGTGTGTCCGGCCACTGTTCAAGCCTACTGGACAATCTTCACTCACTTTAAGCCACACTGGCTGTGAAAAGCCAGAGGCCGCAGGTTCGACACCCGCGAACTGGTGATGACATACAAGAGAACTTAAGCATTGTGAAAATTGCAGTTCCTTTAATTAACCAGTAAAATCCTCACCATTTTATCTCTTTATTGGAGTTAATCCTCTTGTAACGTTCGTGAGATTCGCCACTCGATTACTATCGTTGCATAAGGCAGTTCCAGTTGTGACTGTACACTGAATGTTCATCCGGATTTCAATATTGATATAATTCTCTACGGTCTGATACATGATTATCAGTAGTCCCACTACTCAATTGTCGTGCTAAGTCCTGTTTGTGTGTAAAGTATAATTATACGCCGTGCGCGTATGTATATATATAGCATGTATATATGGGCACTGTGTGCTTACTACTTGGTTCTCTTACAGTTTTTCCCTTTGACGCTTGCTAAAGTCCGGAAGCTCAAAAAGGTCCCTGCGAAGTATTGGACGTATCGATTTGTTATTTTTCACTGCGTTGACAATCGAGATCAACTAACCGAACTATTGATGCCCGAGTGGACTAATCAGTTCTAACGGAGGCCTGACCCTCTCTCCCAATAATAACACTGCAAGTCTTCTATAGTGATTCTCTGCTCCGGGGGATACCCAATGTCCCCCCCCCGTCGGCTCCACGAGTTTCTTGCAACGACTTCTGCTGCTGCTGCTGCTTTCTGCGGCGGCTTTGTCGTCGCTGTTTGGCGTGTCTGGTTGACGTGTTGCAAACCTGTGAAGATTCGTGAAGGCCCCCGGGGGTTCCGTCACTTGCTTCACCAGCATCTAGGGAACGACCTGACGGTAGGAAAGATGTCGAACGTTCGGCGACCAGCCCGGCCAACAGCTGAGTCTGTAAGTCAGTTTGTCACAAGCACACAGCAGACACTAAGGGCAATCATTCCAAGTCGGGGCGGGGTTATTGTGCAATATCGGTTGTAAGCCCCCAGCAGACCCCAGCAACTAGCTTAACCATCTCCTCCTCAAAATGTGGTGAAACCTGAGCAGTAGCAATTGCAGCTGCTGCAACACTTGTCGCTGGTGTAGCTGGCGCTGGCAGTTGTTGCTGTCGTCGCCACCGCCGCCGCCGGTGCTATTACTCTTGATGATGCTGCTGCTGTTGCTGCTGTTGTTGATCGGCTCCGCATGTGTTTGTTTGTGTGTGTGTGCGTGGGGCATCTGTGCGCTGGGCTATGTGCCGTGTGCGCTTAATTGCCGAGCTCGTTCCGCGTTCTGGCGTTCGTCCGCTTCGCTCCACTTGAGCGCTCGGTTGTTCCGTTGCTCCGTGAGCAGGGGAGGTTGAAGGGGAAGGTAAGGCAAGGGGGGTTGAGTGGATGTCTAGTGTCAAGGTTACCAACGCGGCCGTGCATCGGTGGCAGTTCGACTTCGGCGTCGCTTTGACGTCGCTGATCGCCGAACAGGAGCACCCTGCTCGGCTGCTCGGATCGACGGTCACCGGTGAGCGCCGGCACGCTTGCCGCGGCGTTCGCGCGGCGCTTGAACAACGACGCGACTCGTTGTTATTCGGACGACCATTTCCACTATGAGCGTAGATACCGGTGATAGTGGTGGCGGTGGTAATGCCAGCAAGCCAGCATCTGGGACGCTTCGCTAGTTGGGAGCCCAGCCGCTGATAGTGGCCTCTACTCGATGTCCGCACCGGGCGCTGTAACCTGTGCGCCACGCGCGATCGATGCGTTGCAAACCTCGTCACCAGCGGGCGACTCAAGTGATGCTTAAATGCCAGTCGCAGGACAAGACAAGCAGCGAGAAGTTTCCACGACGTTTCACGCCGGGGAATCAATAGACGAATAATCTGCCTAATATCTGCGATATGTAAAAAAAACATCATCATCTATATATATATATAATGATATGAATACATGCATAGGCGCAATGACGGAAGTTAGCATAAATATCAGGAGCGTGCGAGATGAAGATGGGTTAAATTAATATGGAGGAGCAATGAATTAATGAGTTTTTTACAAAAATCAAAAACGACGTACAAAGTTGACCAGAAAAATTTGTTCATACAATATTTTTTGACAGTCTTGACACTCGAAGTAGCGAAATCTATCGAAATAAACCTCCATCGCCTTTATCTGCTCCCCGCCATCGAATAATGAGAGATCTGGTGCACACGCCAGATCGCTGCCAGTCAACGGACCTCCATCCACGGAATATTATGGATTCCTAACATCCATAACATGTCTGTAAAATCAACTTGTATAGCACAAGCAGACACAACACGAGCAACACATACACAGATTTGTTTAAGTGACCGATCCATGCGGTCGGTAGATGCGTGCATTCAAGGTGGCACGACACAATAATCAACGGCAACCAGCATCGGCAGAACGAGCGAAAAAGGCAAAAAAAAAGAATATATATATATATATACGATGTGCTTTGTTCTATTTTATTAACGACGAGAGAGAAACGAACGGTGAACGGATATAACATCATAAAGAAGGCCAAACCGAAGAATCCACCTCAGATGTAGAACTTCATCCCGGGGATGATCATCCCAGCCATAGCAGCAGCAGCAGGGCACCACATTGGACCGGACTATTGACCACACCTTACCCTCATATTTAATCGGGGAAGAGGTGTGAATTGCTACCTGTCAAGAGTAGTCGCTCGTTGTCGCCACCGCAGCCGCCGCGGCTATCGCCGGGCTGCTACTGCTGCTGCACACATTGATTTCATTGATTTCGACAACGCATTCGACCACTTCGTATGCGTTACAATTTACCCCGTGTGTGAGTGCCACAAAAAGACACTACTACTACTACTGCCTATTATAGGACAATCGCTACCAATACCGGCTTGCTGGTCCGTTTCCGCACCGAGGATGAGAAAGACCAATCGTACGCAGCCGAGAGCTGCAGATAGATTTCGCGTATACAACCGAGTCTGTGGAGCCAAGAAATTCACCGCGGGAGGGCGCCGCTGCCGCGGTCTACGTACACAGCGGGTGCGCTTGCGAGACTTTACCAGGACATTGTAATACCTGCAGACAAAAAGAAATCCACGAGTACGCCTTACACGCGACGCAGGATGTTTGAACAATAACACCACGGTGAGATGTGCTTGGATATAGTCGTCGAACAATTGCACCGTTTCAACTCGTCGTCAGTTGAGGCGGCAAACCGCCTTAAATACGGGACAATGCAAAAATATGAGTATCTATTTTATATATATATATATATATATCTATTATATATATATATATATATATAATGTATATATATATAATACCGTGCGTCTCTTCGGCCTGATACACACTACATGCGCCCGTAAATCTGGGAAAATCTCCAATCGTAAAGTTTTGGCGCTCGCCAAGATTTGCGAACATGTACGTATATTATAATTAGGGCCTTTCGGCGGGCGCTTGAGCTCGATAGTGCTGTTAGAAATTTCCGAAATATATAGTCCAAGTTTACAACTCTAATTACAATATCAAATCATTTCTGTCACTTGCTTGTATGGTCGGTGAAAATTGTGAATTTCGCTCCATTGTTTTGCTTGCATACCGCCGGTGCGCTCGACGGAGGTCTCAAAACAGTCTCATGGGGCGCACACATGGACGCTGGTTATATGCCAATGGATGGGCGCGCTGCGTTGCGTTTGGTTGGCCTCAGATAAATAACGCACCCAGCGACTGACCGACGATGAACTGGATGAACAGATATATATATATATGTATATATATAATGTACAGCTGCCAGCTGTAGGAGTCATTTGTGTGAACATTCGACGCACGCTGTCGAAGAGACACAATTCGACTGAAGAACAGACACACAAACGGGCAGCAGATACAGACAGACCGATCCACTGATGCAGAAATAGCGATGATCGTAATTGAAATCAATGCGATAAATATCAGCCACCGTCACGGCGGCCGCTTTCGGCCAGGCATCGTCGGCTGGGGTATCGGCTTGTTCCTTAGTGTTCTGGACTTGGACAAAGTCAGACAAAGAGCCACGCATGACAACACCGTCTACCGAGCAGAGGCATCGTCGAATAAACCGATGGACGATCATGTCAAGCATTGGCAGCATTTTTTTGGCTTTTTACCACGCGTCGTTGATACTGGCCGCTGATTTGTTAATGCCGTTGTTGTTGCTGCTGCTGCTGATGATGATACTAACGAGGTTTTAACTTGTGTTTGTCTTGATACGACGACTCGATGAAGTCCTTTGGGACAGAGGGATTAATCAGCTGTGCAGCTGTACTAGAATACATTTCTAATTTGTGCTCATCACAGTAAGTAAAATTTACGAACCCCGGCGGATTAGGTAATAATTGTAATAATAATAAGAACAATAACGGTAATAAAATATCATACCAAGTAAGACCCGAGATATCATAAGAAATGTTTGCTTTTAGGCTGAAGTCGAAAAATCTACTCGACGAATATTTGAGAAGAAGGCCTCAACTATGGCACATCTTATATTGTGGCCAATGGAGGAAGGAATGAGTGTGATCCGTCCCTTCGTTGCTACAACAGAACGACGAGAAATAATCATGCTGCGCTGATACAGGTCTTCAGATCATCAACAGAGATCGGATTTCGAGAGACGAGATCGTTCTCCAGCGGCATTGGGATCTCGAACTATGTCAGAACTCTAAATCCGTTTCACTAGCATTCGAAATGTGGCCGTCTTAAATCATGACATGCTGTTTTAGCTATGTTATTCCAAGTGGAAATTATCGTCCATAAGGCATCTCTAAATAGGGCCGCGATAATTTATTTCCCCAACCGTGACGTTCGCTTTACTTTACAAAGCCCTAAAGAGATTACAGATATTTCAAGACAGAAAACCGGCAGCATACTAATAATCGTAGTATAATAGTAATAATAATCGAAATGAGCAGATCCGAAACGTCGGTACAATGATTTATAAAAAAGGGCGATAGTTTCTTTCAATCGAGTGCTTAGCATACAATCTCTGACCAAATGCCTATTTTGCATATACTATTGTAACTACTGAGTCGCATTGATGAGGTGCAAAAAATGAACGCGAAAATATACGAATTCCTATTCGTTAACTGACCGTATACACTTATCGGTATAGCAAAACGGTAGCAACGACATACTAATTTAAAATGGGGTTTTTCTCAGCCGACCCAAGCCCACCATGATACGGACCCATAATATCACATCCGCTGCCATTTCCTTCTGTCGCATCCGATGCGTCCCAGAATTATCGTGTTAATTCGCCGACATATAGGGAACGATGAGCGTGTTTGCTTGCATTTATCCCATACTTTATGCATCGTACGTACGGTAGCCGATATCAATCATTAATAACAGACATAATAATTTGCCGATTCACGGCTTGCCCGTTACGCGCCCCACCGGCGATTACTCGAACGGTGGCCGCATTGTCATTCCACAATCCCCTTGCCACAATCACCGTTGTTCCAGCGTGGTGTCAATCGCTCGCGATATTTCGGCACATCATCATTATTTGTTTGATTAGAAGATTGGCGTTCTATCCCATTCTGGTCGTCGTTGTTGACGGATATCCGAAGTTCGAGATGTACATATGTAATTGCCACACGCATCACGCTTGCGTGATAGCGGCAGCTGCAGTGACACTAACACTACGAGAGACATCATCCGCTCGCGGTCTCCTCCGCTGTATGGCGCACCGCCGCTGGAGAATGAAGTATCACCGAATGAAGTCTCCTTCAATACTGCCACTTCTGCGGTCGAATCCTCGTTCGCTCTGCGCGGACGCACTTGGTGCTGCAGCTGCTGCCGCTGTTGACTGCTTCTGTCGCCCTGGCGGCGGCGGCCGCCGCCGCCACCACCACACATCTGCGCGGGTACAATAAATGTCTCAATAAATTACTTATTATCGGTACCGCCTGCGCTTGCCGAATCGATATCGGCCTGCTACTGCCGCCGAGGATGAGGATGACGATCTCGTTCTGTTCAGTGCATTTCGTGCTCGTGAGTTAGCAAGTCCGCAGCGATGGTACGATTCGTGGCAAGGTGTGGCTGCTGCGGCGACGGTAGAGGAGGCAGTGTTGTTGCTAATTCGATTTTTTATTATTATTATTATTATTATTATTATTGTTGTGGTGATGATTACGGCTGCAGCGACGGCAGGGGCGATGGCGGTTGCAGTCGAATCGATCGGCCAGGGCAGGCGGCAGAGTTCGATCTGCTAAGATGGTTAACTTCTTCTTCTCTTTCTCATTTCTTCTTTTTATCTACATTAGGCCGTTCATGCGTCCGAGTGTTGTGTTAGACAGGCCGTTCGCGCCTGCTTCGGATTTTGGCGTGGCGGATGCATAGATTGGTCTCTCCTTGTGCCAAACAGACACCGAATGCCGAACCGCCGGCAATAGCCATCATGGCGATTCTCGCCCGTGCTGAATCAGCAGCGGGCAATACCGTATACAATTGGGCATAGTACACGCGTTCACACATGCTATACGTGCATACATGAATGACTACGGCGTGAGATGGCCTCGACGATCTGCGTTACGCATTAGCAGTGGTACTGGCGCTAATTTTCGACAGTACCCTCGTCTGGTTCAGTTGATCGTCGATGGTAGGACCGGCGGCGGCGCCGGCGGTGGTGGTGGCTGCAGCAGGGGCGACGGCCGCTTGGACGACGATCATCGTTCGGTGCATTTCGTGAGATGCGCCTTGTACGCAATCGCAATAGGAATCGACGTATAACAAATCGGGCGTCTAGCCTGTGAAAGATCGAATTATCGAAGTTGGTGTTACGTTTTTAATTAAACCCCTAATGTTTCGCTTCGGTTATTTTTGAGGTGTGCCTCGCCTACTCATTTGCGGTACGTTGAATTCAATCACTCAGGTGTAGAACTTGCTTTTTCTGGTCATTTCTCTTATTCGTGTCACAGATCGCTTATCTTGGGTTAGAGAGGACATATATATATGCATATATATATATATATATTTTAACACGGTGATAATGTCTATTGCGTCAGGCAGGTGATGTGTAGGTAAAGGTAAAGGTTTTATTGGTTTATTAAAGAAGCTGCAATTTTACAATGCTTAAGCTCTCTTATATGTCATCACGCATATATACAGATCGAATGCCAACTATTGTATATTCCATAAATAATAAAATCGTCTACGAAATTCTACGATTGTCCTGTTGAGAGATTCACTGGAGGTCACGAGTCTACCTAAAACCACGATTCAATCTCCCAAGGTCTGTAGCACACCCCCAGCGGACCGCACCAGCGGCAAAGCTTTGGCAAAGTTCTTTTTGTCGGACAATGGCAACCATTACAAAGCACTTTTTGAGTGGTCGATGATTATTTTGATTAATCACCATACCATGGATTTCCAACCGCTATTTACTGACATGTCTCTACATTTATACTTAGTTTTTAAAAGTGCCCAATTGCCCTACAGTGTATATGCATAGTAATAGAGAGCCTACGAGACCAAATGTGGCGCTTCGTCCCTCTTGTGAACGTTGACAGACATAAATAATGAACACGTCATCCTCGCTTATACTGCGTCTCTAAACATACGTTTGTTCAGTGAACAAAATCTTGGCGTATACCAAAATGGTAAGCGGGCTCTACACGCCATGCGATGCATTCAACGTTTCGCCTGAGTGACCAAGAGACCCATAGCTAACCCAAAAGCCGCTTGAAACGCAAGGGTACTCCGTAGCGTCACGCCGGGCAACAAACAAGCAGCGCAGCAAAACGCCAGGAATCGAATAGCTTCAACTCGCGATAAGGATGCGAAAGATGTGAACGCTTATTGAATGAGATTCTCTTCTCGAGAGGAATTGATCGATTCTATAAAATCTAATATAATGCTTATGCATCTAGTATATGGTATGAGGTATGGAGTAGGCCTTTGAGTAAAGTCACTTGGTGCGTCGAAAGGCCATCAATAATAATCATAATAATAAAAATAACAATCGCACTGTAAAGAAAGACATGGATCAACATGATAAGAAATGTCGACTTTTTAACAGATTGACCGGCGTCGTCGCATTGTGCTGAAGGACATCAAATCTCATTGAGAGAATCGGTTAGGATTTGAGCAAACAGACAACAGCTTTGTTCACAATCGGTTGGCTATGCGTTTCGTATGCCGTCTTCTAACTCTGGGGTATTGTTGCTAACAAGCTATTTAGATCGCAAATGCATCGCGTGGTCAGGCCTGCCTTACTAATATCGTAGGCAGATGATGTAGTCAAGTTGAGGACGGAGTGAGTTGACACAGAGCGCTGTAGATCTACGCAGTGTACAAGTAGGAGTTCTACATATATGAGGCTCAGAATGGAGGTCGTCACAGCAGCGGGCGTTTCAAGGGGTGCTTGATTTTTGCGGTCGGCTTCATTACGATGTACTGTCGCGAAACTCACGCGGCCAAGGGAAGCCCGTACATTTCGTCTTTTCCATATCTTGTAGTGGGCCACACTCCGCCCGGCCCCACAATGAATAGTCTCGGAACGACTAGCCTGACACTGTTGATAGCGAATCTAAAATATACTATAACACTGATATGCGGGCATACATGAACTGTGATTTGTTGCCGAAGAAGGAGAACCCCTGCCCGGCCGATTCAGAGGATGTAGAGCTTTGAGCAGCGAGCCCCGTGCCTTACAGTCCGATAGAATTCTATTGATTTGATTTGGCAAAATTAGCAGCAGGTTACACCATCGGTCGGTAGAGATCCCAACGATAGCAAAGGGCAACGAAGTCAACGTGTTGCAATACACAGTTGCTCTTGTTGCTCGCCTTTAGCTCTCCGCGAGAGCTTTCTGCGTCGCTCAAGCCGGGTTCATCAACTGTTGGTCAACGTGCTCGACTATAGAAGGCTAATATGGTAGACTGACAGTATCGGCAGACCCCCGTTACTCCTATTCCCTAAGCTTCGCGCTGCTAAAATGGATGTACGCACATGAATCAATGAATGAAAACGAATCAAAAAAAAAACGAACGATATCAGTCGTTTGCGGTGCCTCGTGTTTCGTCGATGTGGGCGGACTAGCCGACTGACGGACGAACATGAGCGGCCGAGCAGAGTCGTCTTGTGCAGTATCGTTGGGCTTCGATGCACGGCAACGCAGTGCGTGTATGTCGCATGCGCGGGATACTCGGCAGCAATATTGCGCCGTTCACGGTGCACGTAGATCGTCGACGCTATCACCACCAGTGAATGTGACTAGTGGCCGACAATTCGTTGTTACTAAGCTCCAGCTGCTGAGTGTCCGCCAGCAGAGGCTGTTGCCGTCAGTGGTCGCCATGTCTCATGTATCGAATCCGCTCGTCGATTGTACTTTGATTTTGTCTCTTTCAATTCTGTTTTTTTTTTTTTTGCCTACTCGTTCTCTATTCGTGCTTAGCCTGTTATGGCCACTGCTGTTCTCGCTCTAGTTCCTATCATATGATCCGCTAAAGACAGCACTGATCCCACTCGCCGCTGTGGTCGCCGTCGTCGCTGCTGGCTGTCCCTATGCTTGAGCGTCGTCATCATTATCAACAACGATTTCCTCCGACTTTTCTTCTTCACTGCTCTTCGCACTGCGGCAGCAGCCGCAGCGGAAAGTACCGCTGAAATATATCTAATATATCTATGAATGTGAGTGTGTGTGTGTACGCTTATCTATTAGAAAGCTGTGCGTGCTTGTCCGTGATGATAGCTGTCGTGGTCATGATCCTATTGCTGCTGTGTGA
Organism: Stratiolaelaps scimitus; assembly: GCA_019614645.1. Lineage (NCBI taxonomy): Eukaryota > Metazoa > Arthropoda > Arachnida > Mesostigmata > Laelapidae > Stratiolaelaps > Stratiolaelaps scimitus. The sequence goes on from JABWDB010000005.1 coordinate 16,839,088, forward strand.
TGTTGCCGGTGTCGATGTTCGCAACAGCATCAGTAACACCAACATCAATAGCAACAACAACAACAACAACCAATCACAGTGTAGACAAGAGCGGCAGCAGTCGAGGATTCGCAGGATCTGACCGAATGCCAAATCAGCAGTGTGTGTACGAGACGATTCGTTATGATCCGTTCTGATACCGTTCGCACCGTGGAGGCATGGGATGGGTCCTCCGGGTTTTCTCCCGGTTGATCTCTCAAGGGCTGGCCGGTTTACTGTGCCGTCAGGTTTGTCTGCTGCCGCCGCCGCCGCCGCCGTCATAGTTACCATACCGCCATTTAGCGTTTGTCAGCAGCAAAAGCAGAGAGGCGGTGGCGGCGGCGGCGACAGCAGTGTGGGGTGTTCTGATTTGTGGGTCTCCCGCCGAGACTCATACTCGCGAGCGGCTGGCTGGCCGGCCGGCCACCCAACTCTGTCGCTTCGCAGTCTGCCGTCGGAGCCATTGGGCACCACAGTGGCCAGTGGCCTACCAATCGAACCCAAGCGCGCAATCATTCGTGGTCCGATCGCATCCGCCGTCGCAGGGTAGCTGAGCCCCAATGCCACCACCGCCTGCTACGACTCGAATCGAAGAGAGCACGAGTACAGAGCGAAGTGGATGGATGTACGGACGGATTGACCCAAGATCCAAGCGACCATCGAACGAATGAGTGAAGAACTATCGACAGCCTTTCGACAGCCACCCGGGATGATGGCGCTATCCACCGGCACATGGCGAATTTGGCAGGCGGGAGAGGCTGTGTGCCCGCTGACATCCATCCTCGATCAGACCAGCGATGTGTAAGATACACAGTGTCGACAGGGTAGATCCGGACCACCGAAGTATTGACCATCAGCAATTTCGGCCAGCGAAATAGCAAGCTGGTAGAGGAACATCGGTGTCCGGGCCGATCTAGACTGACTGCCGGCCGAACTGGCGTTTATTAATACAACTGCTGCCGCCGCCGCCGCCGCCACCACAACCAATACAACAACAAGCAGAAGAAGTAGTGATGCTGCTGCTGCTGCCGCCGCTGACACCCGGTGCCGTAAATCTCGGCAGCGGCCGCGGCGGCGATGACTCAAGCGTAGTGGTTGGCACCCAAAAATTGGCCGAAGTTGCGCTTCGACCCATCGGTCTGCTGAGGATCTGCGCGAGACGCTCCACACACACAAACACCAATCCTACTTTTTTTTCATTTTCGTTTGTTCAATGGGCGATCATACTGGCAACGATGGCTGATGTGAAAGATGCCAGGTGTGTGTGTGTGCGTGTATGTGTGTGATGAGCAATGATATCTGGTGCACGTTAGATTAGGTCCACAAATATATATATATATATATAAAATAAAAAAAAGTATATATATAGGAGATTGGCATTTTTGGCACAAAGCACATGAAGAAGAGAAACATGCCAACCCAGGTTAAATACGACCTGTTTCATTTCCATGCATATGTTCGAACATACGTAAATGTACCCCAAATGTTGTACCCGGATAGCATAAGCTAGTATTGAAACTGACCGGATGATGTTAATGATAAAGAACTTTGTCAATAGAATTACCTTTTATCAACAGTCTCTTTAGACGCAACAGTCTTATCTTGACCGGCCACTATTACACAATGTAGCATCAAGCCAACGACCACACAGTATGTCATCACGTAATTCAGTCATCAGGTCGCCTTCGGAAGCTTCATAGTTGGTGACAGCTTTCAAGCGGTTTTCCGGCATATCCATACGCCAATTTGGACCCACGTGTAAATAACCAAAACCGAAAATCTTTGTCAGGAAACCTTTACAGGGTAACCAAGTTGATGTCTGATTTTATTGTCTGCTATCGCCCTGCTGACTAAAGCTGCCTTCTTCCATTGCACATACTCATCTATCGCTGTCTCCCTCCTGTGATTTGTTTTCGGAAACGTAGAATTTCAAAATGTCGATTGAAACAGCCAATGCAGTCGCTCCCGCTAACGGGTACGACGATGTACGTCTTGTAGGCTAACCGTTTTCGACTGCCGTTCGTTCAGATCATCGCCAGCGGCATTGTCATCATCAGAGACATCACAGTGTGTTGAAGAAGCCTTGTACGGGGATCTGAGGCAGCTGGGGATCTAAGCCTGCTTTTCACTGCTTTACCGCCACACTGAATCCAAGAGTGTGCTTACCATTCATTAGTATGTATATATGTACGAATGTGTTCGACGTCCTCTCCTCCTGGTCCGCCTGTCTTGGGAGACGTGAGGGCGCGTCGACGCTGGGAATAATCCCACAGTGGGAGAGCGATGGACCGTTGTGGCTTTGGCTGTCCGCCGCCTCCACCAACGCTTCAACCGCATCGAGCCCGATCTTTCCGATTCGGCAGGCCTTCAGGCCTTACTGCCCTTCGGGCCGTAACAACAAGCAGGAGAAGCGGAGCTGCTTCGCTTCTTGACTGCTGCAGGATGTCCAACGGAAGAAGACGACATGCCATGACGCACCTCCTGGTGCCTACGAATGACATCGTGCACAGTCCCGCTTACACTTGTACTCGCTGCTACAACCCCCACTACCGCTACTACTACTACTGGTATTTCTGCTGTTCGGGATGAACGGCTAGTCTAGTATAAGTTACGCTAAGCAACAACGTGAACTGCCCGCGGCGGTTCGCTGGCTCTCGTAGCTTCTCCCGAGCACGATGACCAGAACGGGACCGGAAAGCCGGGCCGATGGATTCTACCACTCGTGAAATTGCATGGGGAAGTACGGTGACCAGTAGGTCGCTCGCACTTAGGAATTTGTAGATACAAAGGCCCAAACATACACACACACATTTATATACACACCGGTTGTGATAATGCTGTAGTCCTCCCTCTCACGGCCTCCAAACGCCTACGTTCTTCGTACGCTCGGCGGTGGTGGTGGCGGTGGCGGCAGCCGTAGCGAACAGAGTTAATCAGAATTTCTGCTAAGCGTAGCGGCGCGGCGCGGCTCGCGCCCCCGGCACTCGCTTGAGCGAAACACACTATATGCTATACCCTACCGATCGCTACGATGGGGGTTGACGTTCTGAAGTTTGAACATGATACTCCGTCGTGGCAACCGGCCGACAGAGGATGATAGGTAATCAGAGCTCGAGACCCCCGACGTAACAGCGTGTCCGTGAAACGGAGAGCAGCATGCAACGCGTTGCCGAGCCGTACCGGCCGTCCCCGTACGATCACCGACACACACACACACACACCCCGCAAAACACACCTACATAGCCGTGAGATCATACTGAGCGAAGTCGCGTTGATGAAGTCCGTTGGACTTCTCGTTCCTATCGTACAGCACAGGTTGGTTCCAGTTCGGTAGCGATGGTCGGACGCTCTTCTGGACAAGGCGCCTTGTTTGAATATGAGGATTACTCGTGGCGTTACTGATAGACGACGCCCGGTACTACCCAAATAGCAGCGCCGGCAGAGCACACAGGAGCAGTACCCGCCAATAGCAATCTGCCAGGCATATCATGGGCATATCGCGTTATTCCGCCTGCATCGCTACAAGCACCGTTAGGGTGTTGTGCCATTGGCGAGAGCCGTCAGCGTCGGGGAACACCGGCGACGCTAATAAATTCCCCTTGGGTTCGAGATTCGCCCAGATTCTCGCCGCATCCAGTAACGCCACCACAGTAACCTCCGTATTCGCCGGATCCGCCTCTATCTGTCACACTTAAACATGCATTTGTCAACTTGTTCCTTGTTCTATTGCTTATATCGGATATATGCGTGTACCGTTGTGTATGATCTGTTACGCAGGACACATGTTACCGTTGGTCGCTAGAGGCTATGAATGGTGTCGGCCAACGAATGGCATCGACTAGAATTTCTACCAGCTCTTTGGGGAAGCTTCCCTGCTAGCATTGAAGCCAACACTCAATAGAAATGGCGCGCATTTATTCTCAGTAATTCCCTTTCTCGGAGCTTCAACGGTGCCGTGCAGCTCGTACGGACCTGTTCAGCGGCTGCATTCGGACGTTTTACATGTCATTCAACCATAGAGGCCATTCATCCATGTTATCTGTCTGTGCGGAGCACAGATATCAAGCTGCACATATAGAACATGTGACCTCGTAGAATCTTTGCCCGAATCTGCACGCACACACATATATATATATATATATATATATATATTTCATTCACGGATAGTAAGAAAAGGCTTTCATATACGAGTATGGTCGACCTCACCAAAGCTTTTGACGCAAGACGGCCACGCGAGTGAGAAAGAGAGAGAGAGAGAGATAGCGCCTGTGTAATGGTATGACTCCGTTATATCTTACAACATTCATTTGTCGTATGGTAAATATGAGGAAGATGCATCACTACTATATGATATTATATGTGCCAGTTCACTTATATCATAATTGCCCCCGGTTGACCCTCTATAAATCATGCGTTACATTAATCATGTGATAGAAGAATGATTAGGGAGCGGCTACTGTATTGTGAATCATGGATATTCAAGTGAGGGTCACCTATTATGACGAGATTACTATGTCGAGATCGAACGCCGAACGAAGATATACAATATGGAGCAAAATAAATTTCGCTAACAACCACGCAAGAGAAGTTCGACCCTAAGTCTGTACTCCTTCATGTACGAGTAACCTTGGTGTGCTAGCGTCACATGAGAATCATGGCATCAGACATTATTGTAATATTCTATATGATTATCTCAGCAATATGATCCTCATGTTTGTCGTTAATCGTCTCGAAAGATGATTCAACTTTGTAGCCCGTTGTCGGACTGTTGCAGATATTCTCGTTACTATTATTATTATAATATCATTGAGGATGGTATATTGTTGACAGGCATGTCTCTGACGCCTCTCTCCGAGCGTTACGCTTATATTGTATTGATATGATTTTTAATCTATACGATTGGTTGATGTATATGCATATCTGGTGGACGATTAGTGCCCTAACTAACTGCTCACAATGCAGGTAGGGGTTTTTTGTCTCTGTAAAAAAAACAATAAATCCGGCATTCAGTAGCCATTACTACGAGTGTATTTCCCATCACACACGACGTGAACCTCCACAGGCATACAATACACGAACACGCCGTATGTAGCAGCTGTACGCTGATCATCTTTACCATTAAATGATGGTGATCAAAGACAACCGTGATCAAGGGCTATCATCGTGAATTTCGCTGCCTCTGCCGCTGGTTCCACCAGCACCAGCATCACAACCGTGTTACGCGCGCGCGCGTGGTACTTCTCTCGCGGGAGGAGCCGAGACGAGGCGATCGACTGGATCGTGCCGTTGCTCCCGCTGTTACCGCTGTTTCATCTGCTGTGGTTACCATTGCAGCTGTTTTTTGTTGTGGTGGGGGCCAGCGGCAGCTACGGCTGTCACTGTATTTCAGCCGCTCTCTTCTTATGGTTATTATTAGCATTACCGCTTCGGCGGTGTCATACTGGCGTTGCCGTGGCTGCTGTCGTTGTCGTGTTGCGGTCTTCCACGTTCGTTGATTCGTTGTTGCCCCTCGATAGCGATTTTTGCTACTGCTGTTGTTATTATTGGGCCGACTGGCGCCGACTCCGCCGGTGCTGTGCGCCTCCGTCCATCGGGCTGTGTCCTTTAAATAAAAAAATATATAGTCTATATAAAAGACACGCTCGCTCCTGTGACGATTACCGGACACGAGTGCTGCTGCTGCTGCCGGTGGCGACCGCTGATTGTTTTGCGCTGCAGTGACTCAAGCTTTTGGCTGGTGCTTCCGCCGCGTTTGCCATAACGCATTTAACGTGTGAGGCTGTATTGTGTAGGATAGTGACATCGTACTGCGGTTGCTTGCGGGTGCAAAAGCATTTACTCTGCACGATGCTGCTCCTCGATAGATAAGTAACTAGCGTGCATTATGTAGAGCAGTCATGTAATCATTCTATGACATATCGAACTCATCGCAACCAGCAGAAATGGACAAACAGAGACTAAAATGCCTTCCATGCAGCCGCTTAAATCAATTACGATTGGATCTGATCCACGGGAGGTTATAGTGCCCCCGCTATGACGAATCCTAGACCCAGGCCTGGTTAGATTGAATTCGTCTCATCTTGCAAGCTTTGTTCGTCGGTATCAGCTTGTAGCTGAAAATCCTTCATCTCCCAGCATTCGAAGACGCATTCTGTAAGTTTGCAAAGTCGCGAATGGCCGACGAATGGTGGAATTATAATTATGATGAGCCTCACCTACTCATTTATGATAAGCCCAATCGATAGGGTCTAGCTTATGCTGTTGTTATTGCTGGTGCGATACTTGCGATCGCCTCCATGGTCACACGAGATTATATCGTGTATATATATATATATATATCGAAAGAAAGAGAGAGAGAGAGAGAGATGGTCACAATCACACTGGCGTGCCACCACACCTCGCCACGTTGTGCATCCCTTTACAAAAATAGCATCAGCCGACGGCTCAGTGTTACAATTGCCCACTTCTCCTCACAACACACGACCATCATCAACATCATCCCAGCGGCCGTTATTGCTACAGTAGTAGTGTCGTAGTAATATTAAAAATCGGTAAAAATGGGTGGTCGACGGGACACACATGGCTCGTGGCTGGTGCTACCGAGCCGGGTAGCGTACAGTGAAGCACGAGACGATGGCCGAATGCTGCCGCCGCCGCTGCTGCTGGCTTCTTGTCTTCTCTTGGTTACCTAATCATAATGGTAAACAAAAAATGCTACGCGCCACCAATGAACGAGGCACGCCATGCATGTGGACGACTGTAATCGAAAAGACGCGCAGGATTACTGCAAAAATCGAATGATATCAGCGATTTTGAGGGAAACGTTGTTCTCTTAGGTAAATAGGTATTATAGAAAAATGAAGATCAAGGCAGTTGATCGGGGAAGATTGTGAAGAATAGCGAAATACTGAACGCGAGTCAATCGATGGATTTAGAATAACTAGAATCTACATGAAATGTATACACAGTATACATTTCATGTAGACGAATGACGGTGAACAATTTCAACCGTAGTGTTGTCGAGTATTGAAGCAAGTTGTCAGAGCGATAATTAGTTACAATTAGCAGACAAAATAGTGAGACGACGTATCCGACTGATCTCACTCGTCACTTGGCAACGTGGACGACAGAGGGAATCGCTTAGGAGAGGCTAACAAGTACATCTACAGGAGGACAGGCTAGAAGATTTATTGGTTTGTTCAAGAAACTGCAGTTTTACAGTGCAGTTAAGTTCTCTTGTATGTCGAGAAAACGAGAGGTCTATCGAATCGGTGGGGTTGTCAAGCTGGCTGATTAGACGACAGATGAAAAGTGCCAACCCCACCATCGTTGTCACGTGGCATTCATCATGGCAGTGGACTCCGGGCGGTCAGAGCTGTCAGCAGCCACCTAGATGACAACTAACCGCTAGTGTTGCTGGTGCAATTGCTACAATTGCGCTTGTTGTTGTTGCTGCTGCTGCTGCTGCTGCTGCTACTGCAGCTACTGTTGCTGCTGTTGTTACACACGTTGGCACCGCCGCAGCCGAATGAAAAGGGGGTGACGCCGCCGCCAACCTCTTCGCTATCGTCGACTGCTGCTGCTACTCAAAACAATTTTGCCCCGTCATAGGCCCAACACTGCTCTGGTGTTGGCCATAAGTGAACGTGCTTGTCCGACTCACCTATCCGGCTGATCTCTCACTTCAATGTATTATATCGGGTGTCGGTTGCCGTTTGACAAAGGGGACCACGGGCCGTAGGCTTCACGGACTGATACCCGTAATCAGCTGGCCCGCGTTGATGGAACTGGGGCCCGCCCGCCCGCCCGCCACGACACGTGGTTTCATTGTTGTTGTTGTTTTCTATATAATATATTCATGTATATATATATATATGTTTTTTGTTTTTGGTCGCCCATAGACGGCCACTAACACCACGTGCATCGGCACTATGACCGCCGTTATCGCTCCTGGATGGGCCGTAGTTGACAGCTGTGAACTGGCCGTCCGTCTCTGGCTGCTGCCGCCGCCGCCGCCGCATCGACGAATTGTGCCTGCATTGATGCTGCCGATTGCCGCGTCAGCCAGCCAACAACACCTAGCGATCGCCACTGTTCTGTTTTTGCGCTCGTGGTTTGTTATTGTTTTGAACGCAGCAGCACGAGCGGATTGGATCAATCTGTCCGTATGTCTAAAGTAATGATAACGGCCAAAACATCACCAAGCAGCGAACGGCGAGCAGAGGCAACGCCATCACCTTGCCCATGTAAACGACGTCGCCATCAGTCGTTTAATAGCAGCAGCAGCAACAGGAATTATAGAATAACAATCAAAGTAACATACAAGTACTGTAGCGAGCGAATTAGGTAAAATGCACGTTCGTCTCCTAGGCATTACTCAATGCGCAATCCGTGAAGTTTTGGCACGTTCGCTCGAGGGGGTACGTACATTGACGCGGGGTAGGCGTGAGTTGCCTTGGTAACTTATCTCGAGGCTCATCGCCAGTCAAAGCACTGACCAGTTGAGATGTAATCGAATTCGCCGGCGGGGGATGGAGGGGGTCGACATCGGCAACAACAACGAGTATAGAACAGTGGTGCAGAGTTGTTGACACCCCACATGAGGGATAGTAGCAGATAGCGAATAGCATTGGTGTTGATTGGATTGCAGGAGGACCGCCGCTGCATATCGCCAGACGAGAGAGAATATATATATATATATATAGATCGACTGTGTGAATATTATACGTATATAATATCATAGGGTCCATAGCATAATGATGCGCACTGTGAAAACGGGTGCGCTCTTTTAATAAGTATTTATTTATTTATTTATATCGGTATAATACATACAAATAGTTATATAATAATACTTACATGTGTTACGAAAGTTCGCTCGCGATCGGTTAGTTTTACGCTTCTATTTTTGGCAGAGCAAGCTGCCTTTTTTTTTTTTTATTTATCACAAAGCGGGGATGCTTCATAGGCCTCGAGTAGTACTCGGGGACCGCAACGGTAACTCAATGTAGCCCGAGCCTCTTATATATAAATATACATATAGCCCGTAATCAGGGCAGACACGCTTCGAACGGGACTATAGGCTACAATAGAATAAAATAAGTAGCATTTTACAAGTTAAAGTTATTGGCGATTGTCCGCCAACGAAAGCTCACCCCTCCCCGCCCCCGTTGTTGCAGCAGGTGTCGTTACATGAAGATAAGCGCCGGATAAGTGAGTCTGCTTCTCGCTATATCTTCACGCGCTCCCACCAGCTGAACGGGGTGAGCTTATGAAGTTGTTACTTTGTGTAACAGCTAGCTGTGCATCGTTTTGCTCTGGACCATGATCCTCGCCCTATGGTTACGATTTTCAAGTTCAGCTCGTCTACCGGCTCCGGCGCTTCGTCGCCGTCCCACGCCACTTACGGTCACAGTAGCACGTAATTTGTGACAGCTCTGAGATGGACAAAAAGGGAAGGACACACGAAGCCTGCCGCGCCTTCAATCGCGGCTTCTCATCACTGTTGCTATTGTTGCTGTTGTTGTTGTCGCCGACCACAATGAAACTGTCCCCATTTGAGCTAACCGCCTCCGAACGCAGCTAAGAAAATGTGGTCCGAGTGGTCCAATGATCAGACGTAGAGGCGCGGATGATATAGGCAGAGGGACAATCCGTGATTCGCTAAGTCTGTCAGTGATCAAGTCGATCACTTTCTTGTTTCCAACGTCATCTTATATCTCTTCGCTTCCAAACTATAGCGACCGCATGGTATCGTACACTTGGGCGTAGGCGACGTAGGAGAGCGCCGTCGGGGGCTGACAATAGACTAAGGATGATGGGACGCCGAAGATGATACCGCTGCTGCTGCCGCCGCCGTCATTAGATGAACTTACAAACAAGTTCGATTCGTTCATATTGTAGCAAGGCTACCGTCACTACTCCACTGCCTGGCTGCGTGCATCAGCAACAGCAGCCGAAATGGCTAATAGTGTTTTCTCACGTTTTTTTCATTGTTGCTGTTGTCGTCGGCGGCGGCGGCGGCGGCGGCCAGATTCCGCTGTGGCCATTGCTTCTGCCAGCGAAGCTATGGATGTTATTGTTGTTGTTGTTAATGTAGTTCTTTGTCGTCACAATCGCCGTTCCCGCTGTCGTGTAGTATCGGTCTTTGAATCCAACGTTGCTATTGCTGTACAGGTACATAGTTGCTGCTGCTGCTACTGCTGCTGGTGCCACCAGTGGCAGTGATTTTGTGTGGCCGCCGATATGTTTTTTTTTTGTTGTTGTCCGTGTTTGTGCCGCTTGTACGGGTGTGTTTTTGTGTGTGTGTCTGCGTGCGCGTGTGTATCGCTGTGAGTAGGTAAGCTGGTGCTCGGTTTTGTCTGATGTTTGGATGCTAGGCAAGGGTGGAAAAATGTGCAGTGACCGTGTGCCGATCTGCGTCGATCTGCGTATCTATCTATCCATCCATCTATGATAGAATGTGTAATGCCCGAAGATAGGTCGGACCCCTGGCCGCTGTCCGACGCCCAATGTCGTCGCTCGATGCCTGCCTCCACCACTGGCAAGGCACCGGCGGTGGCTGCTACGATGCTGGTGCTGGTGATGCAATCTGGACAATGCCAATCAGAGCGCGACGCTTTCGCGCAAGAAAATACGAAATAATAACAAAGAAGATGATAGTCATAGTAGTAGTAGTAGTAATAATAATAATAACGATGATGAACATCGCCATCTGTTGCCGTTGTCGTCATTGTCGCTGTCGTCGTTCGCTTCGTTGTCGTCATCATTTTCGCTCGTTTCGATGGGATTCATTGGTGCTGGCAGCATCAGCGGCAGCAGCAGCGGCTGGTTGAAAGAAGCCCCCACGGCCCTGCCCATCGCCAGCACGAAGTGACCGAGCGAGCGAGCGAGTGAACCAGCGCCGCCACGAATGCGTCCGATGTCGATGCGATGTCCTTGCCAGTTCATTCCCACCCCACCTTTTTTTTTTCTTCCGTTGCCTCCTTGCACCGCCCCCGTGCTAGCCCCACGGCCAGACCCCCACGGTGGGGAGGGGGGGTCGGACAGCGACAGCTTTCGGCTGACTAGAAAAGCGAGAGTGGCGGCTCTCCTTCACAAGAACACAGCCGGCAACACCCAATAAATGGCCTGGGCTGATACTAATGATGTTGCCGATGCTGCGAGCTGACAGGCCACGACGTTTTTTTTTTTTACCACGATAGTGAGAGTGAGGGCTCGTCAGAGAGGAATCTGCGAGCAAGCGAGAGAGAGTGCGCGCGCGCGAGCGAGCGAGGGATCGTACGAACGTACGACTATGGCCATGCCACTACCGAGGTGAACAGGGTCGCCGCTCAATCCCCCACCATGTTACGTATCTGACACCAACCAGATGGCGGCCATTCGTATTGTCCAAGAAGGTGAAAATGGAGCTGCTCTGTGTAGGGTTCTTCTTCTTCTTATCAGGGTCGTGAAGAGAAAAAATATAGAGCATACGCCCCCTTGCATGCATGTATGCATACATTCATATATGCATTCTCTTCTCCTTTTGCCCCGGGATCGCTTGCTGAGACGTCAGCGAAGTTGTTTTCAATATATATATATATACACATATATTGAAAACAATATATATATATATATAGACAGTGTTACAGTGTTTCAGAAAGAACAACAGATATAACGAGCGTGTTCAGTAGCATGAACTAGTCGGTGCCTAGTGCTCCTGTTGCTGTCTCTGTGCAGCGGTGGGCGCTGATGATTCGTGAGCACATTTGGATATTTCAAAACAAAAGCCAATGAGATGGGAATTAGGGTAGCCAGCTCTTTCACGCTATTATTTGCTAGTTGGCCAAAACGGCGTTTCCACGGGGACCAATGAAATACCGACGACGTGCGTTAACTACGTTGCGTATTCTGCAATTATGTAAGGTAAAATATATATTATATTTATCGTTGGCACCATCAAGTATTAATAATAATAAAAAAAATCCTTGTAAATCGTTTTGGCTAAAGCGAAAACAACATTCTCACTTAGGATATAATTTGTGTGTGAGAATAGATCGGTCTTAAGTTTAGACGGAGAGATGAACACGCGTCGAGCAGCAGCCAATGTAACATTGTATTTCATCCGCTGTGAAGTCTATCGATATGTTGTGTGTAGAGGTGAGCCGTATATATGGTTTATTTGATTGCGCAAAGATTACTTTTGTCGTCAGTTCAGTGGGACCTGCCACATCTTGCTCTGGAAGATCAGGCGTTCACTTCGAGTCATCGTGTCCGACTTCAGTTTAGCCGACGTATAAATATTAGTGAGAGCGAAATTGTCTGCTAGGCAAAATATTACCGTTGGCGTTCTTACAAAATAACGTGCGAAACCCCATACGGCGCGGTGTACGCTATAAGCTATTATACTTACAAGCTTCCTAGGATGCTCACGCGAGTGCATAGCTTGACCGTGGTAGTACTTAGACAAATATAGAAACCTGTCTCAATCGAAGTTGCTTCGATTTCCACTACAAAGATCTCGATCGCTCTCAGCTTTCTGCAATCATCTGCGCATATGTTTCCTTATAGCATCGAGTACGTGGGCCAGGCACAATAAAGGGTTAGTATTTTACTCTCCTTGTTCCATCTGTGACTCTTTATGGTCGCCTGCTTGCTCGCTGATCCTCATAGAATAATTTGTCTCCACGATACGGCATAGCCAATATCTCTGACTCGATGTCGCCTCACGATAATAATAATAATAATAATAATAGTACTAATAATAATCAACAGGTTCGTAGCAGTGGTCGTATGTGACAAGCCTACCAATTCGTCCGGCTACAAGCAGCGATCCGCGCGGTGACAGCAACAACAGCAGCGCAGCCATATCGTGCTGCGCCGTTATCGAGCATTTAGCCTAGAGCAATACAAGACGAAAACAACAACAACAACAACAACAACAATGCGACGGCGGCGGTGATACGACGAATAGAGTGAACTTCCTTCCGAAGTTCCGCTCGTCAGCTTCGAAGTTCCTGTGGAGGTCGACCACTTTGTCTTTTTCTCTCTTTTTATGCTGCCGTCGTTGTTATTTGGTTCCCGTAACGGTTAACTAGTCGCGTTGTTGTCGCGCTCCTGCTCTGGTGGCACTGATGTATCGGTTGATCGGTGGACGGACGGCGTCTATTCTATTTTCCTCGTATTTGCGACAACTTCTTCTATGTCCCGTCCCCGACGGCCGCAGATAGTCAGTCATACCGACGCGAACTTCCCGCCAGTTCAGTGCAACGCACAACATGGAGTAACGAACGACGAACGAGTTCGTTGGCGACAAGCTAATCTATACAACCATATACTACTCTTAGTTTGGTGGATACCCCATCAGCCTCCCCAATCCCCAAGCCCAGCCCAACCCAGACCAGCCCCCCCACCCCGTCATACTGCTTCGACAAGCTTCGTATGCAGCAAGAAAACAACTGGAATAACAGCGGTAGCCGCAAATAGGAGAGAAACAACAACAAGAAGAACAACAACAACGACCCAGGTAGCAGCAATATATCTGGCAGCGGCGGCGGCGGCGGCCTTCTCCTGTTGTTGCGCGGTGTCGTAGTTGTTGCTGTTAGGCAGACGGACACATCTCTGCTATGATCAACGGCACCATCGGCCTCTGTGTCAACCGCCATTGGCCGGCCCACCGACCGCCGTTTCCCGAGTACCTACTCAGTGGTGGCTGGCGGTGACAACCGACAGGAGACGGTGCGGCCAGTCGCATATTGGGTTACTTTTGTCTTCGGTCGCAGCCACTGTGCGCGTTGTGTGCTGTTGTGCCGCCTGTTCTGGGGGTCAGTTTCTGCCTAAAGGATTGTCGTCACTGCTGCTGCTGCTGCTGTTGATTTGGCGGCTTCTGTTATCGCCTGTGGTGCACGTCGCAGTGGTGGTGACGACGACTATGTCGTTGTTGTTGTTGCTGCTGTTGTTGTTGTTTATTGTTGACGATGGCCCCTTTTGTGTCTGTGTATCGATGGGCCCCCGGGGGTCCACCCGCTTGGACCGCTGCTTCTGATGCTGATTCTGCTCCGATGCTTGCGGTGGTGGTGACCGTGTTGATGTTGTTCTGCCCTGTGACGTTTGACGTCCCTGTTGTCTCTGCCGCCGCTAGAGTAGTCGTAGTAGTAGTGGTGGTAGCAGCAGCAGCAGCAGCCCCTTACCCTACCCTGACAAATCCGCCGCCGCTGCTGAGCAACTGCTGAGTCCTGTTCTTCAAGCCCATCAACGTGACGTCCCTCATCGAACATCGAAGTCGTCGTTTGACGACCCTCGGCATTCGGGAGTGCGGCCGTGCGGCCCTGCCCGACTGCGCCGTCGGCGCCGCCCGTAATTGTGGCGAGGTCACCCGCAAGCAGCACTGGACACGCCGCTCGCGACGACCACTGCAGCGGCCAGTGTCGGCCCTTCACTTCACCCATACAATAATACATACATAGAGTGGCGAACTGTCTCGTACAGACAAACGATAGCAGACGCGGCAATGAAGCACAATGGTCCCTTCCTGTCGTTCGTGGTACAGTTGACTGCTGCTGCTGCTGTTGCTGCTGCAGAAGATAGATAACAGCGATCTATGCAACCCCGCCTGCATCGACTGTGCATTCACCGTGCACCGCCTATGACTGTGATTGTATAGTCCGCTGGCGTGATGATACCTTCCTTTATGAAAAGCGTTGTATGTACCGTTGATGAGAGAGGGTGGGGTTCCTCTATGGTATCAACTTTTGCTGTATTTTCAGGGTTCACTTGTATGGTCAGTGCTGTTTACCAATGTCTCGTGGTCAGTTGGAACTTCAAGCTGTGACGCACGACCCAACCCACTTACGAACGCCAATTTCCCGCCGACTTTTCTGGCAGACGCCGCAGACTTTTGAGTCGACCAGCGAAAAGGAAAGAAGAGGACGAATCAATCGGCCGAAACGCTGACCTTCCTCATTTTCATGCTGGCTCGATTAATTACATGGGCAATAAGTGCTTAGAAGAGGCCAACAGATGGCTAAATAACGAATCCCTTAAATAGATCACCAGTGTCTCGCCAATACATATGGGAAGGAGCTGAGACAGACAGGTCCTGGGCCTCAGTTGTTATCTATTCCAATGTCTGAACGGTCCCTGCGTGCAAATCTGACCTCGGGTGGTCTGGCACCGTGACAGCGAGTGTAACACGAGTATCGAGCATATAGTCCATAAACACCGAGGCCAATATAGGCCGGCCTTCGTTACAGCCTTGCAACATGAGTATATCTAAAAAAAAAATCAATGATTGATTTTTTCTAGCCAACATTTAACGTCTACGGAATTGCTATTTACATTGCTTCTTAAGAATAAATAGAAATGTGCAACGGTGAGGGATCGAACCCGTACATCTACATGTTGCACCTCTGGTTGCAAGGCGAACCCAATGAATGCACCACCATTGTTGCCAGCGGGCTCAACAATAAGAGTGTATCTATGCAACCAGTACATACAGCTATGTAGTTTGCTCTCAAATACATCTTCTTAAATATCTTCGATCTTCTCATTCGACATAGAAATGTAAACGAGATCCGTAACATTCCTCGTAATTCCTATATAATATGATTTTTCAGCGAGCACATTGACAATCATAAGCAAGAACGGCGCCGAATCAGACTGAACGGCATCTATCAAACGTATTATAACGATTTATTATTACGATATCACTATAATTTTTAGCTCGCTACATGCCAACAACCTCGGCCGCTCCATCTCCTAACAACAATAACCACACCGATTATAGAATTTCACTGATCGCTACCGTGCATTATTTCTCTAACCTCGACGAAATTCACCCTCGCTCTTAACATCCAACCACCTCAACCCAGCTGCAACCTTCATCTCGTTTCTTGTCCTCTTGGCCTTGCGGCTCGCCGCTCAAGGCCCCGCTTGACCCTGCTCGAGACAAGCAATGCCAGCCTGCAATCGTTACCACTTACTTCTCATTGTTATGCCGCTACTGTTTTTGTTATTGTTGTTGTTGTTGCCGCCGCCGCTGCTGTCCCGTCATCCCCTTTTGTGTTGCGTTTCCTTTCTCTCGTTATCCGGAAGCAGGTAGCATCCTTCTTCTGTTGATGGATTTCTGTTATCTATTCGAGTGGTCGTTAGCTATTTGTTGCGCGGCTGTTCGTGCTGCGGCTGCCACTTTGCCCCGGACCCGAAGACGGCCGGTGAATGACGTGACTCGCTGCGCTTCTATTGCCATCTGACCTGACCCGACCCGAGAATCGGCGGCCGCTGACTCAGACGTTCACCCGGGCGCGAGCCGCCAAACACCGCCGCACCGTCGGTATCTGGTTGCTACCACTTATTGCCGTCGCCGCCACCGTCGTCGTTGTTGTTGTCGGGCGGCGCCGGCTGCTGCTGCTGCTCCTTCCGTCTGACGTTGGACGGACAACGAAACGGTTTTCGACCCGAGTCGACTTGTGAACTTGACCCGGGGTCCGACCCCCCCAGAAGAGCGCTTCTGCCTGCCAATACATTTGCATCACAATTTAACCTCTGCTGTTTCGAGGGGTATACGGCAGGTTCAATCTTTTCATATGATACTAGAAGTTCTACTGGTGATACGGAACTATCTGGGATTCGAATGAGCGATTAGATGACCCAGTATCTACTTTGACGTGCGACTTCGAAGAACACTGAGGTTCAACAAATGATCGAAACATGTTTAATAACTAGGAATACCTTGTTCATCCGTTATCAAGGTATTCAACTCGCGCTTGTTGTCTCATTGATGTTTGTGCTTTTGTATTTGTGGCGTATCTACCCCGTGTTGTGTTGGCGGTGGTCTATGGTGGAAAATCATGTGCGGATAGACGCATCGAGGGGCATCGATATATGATACGAGGGGTTTCGATATATGATAAAACCACCAGAAGGGGCGTACCTTGATAACCCCCCAGGGTGGCGCCGCCAATGTGTGAGGTATTCGAGGACAGAATTCGACATGGTAGATTTCGCCTAATGTTTTCTATGTATTACGAGAAGATGGACGATATGGCGACACTTTCTCATTGATGACCACTTTACAATGCTTTGTCTTCTAGGCGGAATATATAATATTTCATTAGTCAGCCTCCGGGAGAAAACAGGTTTCTAGACAATTTCGACGTTGACATTGATGAAAAAGCAGGTTGATATCGCGTTGTTGCTGTTAACAAAAATCGATTTGAGCAACGGCATCTAACCTGTGTATGTGTAACGAATGGCGCTGGAGCAATCACGGCTTGTATACGAGCATTCGTAGTTAATTTGGGGCCAGCGTGTTAGTCAGTATATTAATTATTATCGCTCGATTTAATTAACGAACCACGGCGCGTAAACACGGCCGTTCGCGTATAGCAGAGTGCCTCATAACGCCGCTTGATTAATAAATAACAAAAGCTCGAACCAAACGTTGGTCAGAGTCAATGTCAGCAACGGCAGGCTCAGTGTCGATTCGAGCGGTAGAGAAGGGCGTTTGATTGAACAAAATTAACATATTTCATACTATCACTCCCCTATCAAGAAATGGGTGAAATTGCATTCGTTCTCTTATAAACAGACCGCTAGCTTATAGCAGAATATTTCTCAACTAATACCATAAAGCATTACCAAAATTAATATTACTATTATTTATTATTATGATAGTATAGTTAAGAAAATAAATGTTGTGTGAGGCCAAAGAGATAGAGAGAGCGAGAGAGAGAACGCGCAATGGAACGAGATATCATACAATTTCAATAACCGATAATCTTTCGTAAGCATCGGCTCATCTATTTCTGTTTTCTTCCGGGGCATCAACACAACGGGTCGCTTGCTGTTCCAGGCTGCTGCATCCTCTCCTCGTCTCAGCCGAATGTCGTTGTAACCGCACAAAACGCTGCACAGGCATACCCACAGGCAAGCGTTCGGTGTCACTTACGCTCGGTATTCGAAAGGAGATCTTCCTCAGCTATGAGCGTTTCTTCGTCTTCGCCGCCAACATGCGCGCGCTCAGGTTTCACTGTCACTTGGCCCTTGCGTTTGCGTGCGGCGTCAGATGTTTGCAACCGGTCGCGTCGATCGTCCGCTCGGCCGATCGCTCCGTTGATTGCCTTCACTCTCCCACAATGTATTCTTCAGTTCCCGTGGTCGGCGTCGTCCACCCTCGGCTTGGCGGCTGGCTGATTAGCAGCTAGGAGCTATCGGCATTGCGCATCTTTTGTTGCCTCATCGGGCGTCATCTTGCCGCGTCGTCGTCGTCGGTGCCTCGAGTCTCTCTTCTTTGATCTTCTTTTCTCTCTTTCCCTCTCTCTCTCTCTCTCTCTGTTATCCGTGTTTTCTTCTTCTTCTTCTTCGGTCCGATCTTCTTCTCCTGGCCCGTCGGTGGCCAACAGTGGCCGTCAGCTAAATGGTTCCGTTATCCGCGAAGTGTCGCTGGCGATAGTGAAGCTATATAGCTGTACTGCTGGGGAGACGTTCGAAGAAAACGCGTCCGCGTCAACGACCCACTGACGACACGGTTGTTGATCGGCGGTCCGAAGCAGCCGGACGGGATAGCGCATCCGGCCTCGCATCCATCTCTTTCCTAGCAGATCACTTTCACTATGGCAGTGTTTCACTGTGTGGCACCAGTCGCTGCTGACATAACTACGCCACGGCTACTACACACGATAGCAACTACACAACAAATAAACAAGAGGCCTTGGCCGAACTTGCTCGCACGAGCGCGCGCGCGCGTTACCCTCCAATTTTTTCCTTTACCATCCCCCTCCCTGTGTGGGGTTTTTCCCTTCAGATTTTTGTCGGACAACGACGATAACGATACCCCCGCTCCCCCGCCCGCACTCGCCTCCCGCGTAACGACGCCTTGGAAACATCGATCGTGTGTGTCGCGTCGCTTGGCGATGCAGCAACGTTTCCCAAGCTAGGACAATATGTTTCGTGATGTCACAGCAGCCATTGGTGCCGTTTGAAGTCACGCTGTCTCTCGTGTCTTACCTCATCTCCCTGTTTTTTTTTTCCGATGGCTTTGGCGCCAATTTCTCCGGTGCCTTCGTCGCGCGCGAGAGCTCCCCGTTTAAAGGCTGATTTTTGTGGGGCCAGCGGGTTCGACGAGACAAAACTGGCTAGCGTAGAACTGCTATCGCTGCTAGAACTATCAGCCAGCAAGTTTCAACCGGGTCCACGTCGCTTCGTCTGTTGTTAACTGTCAAAGCCTACGAGGTATTTAAGTATGGCATTATGCTGTCCTTCTTGGCGGCTCTGCCGAGTGACGGTAGCGGCGAATGAGTGCGGCAGGTGGCAGGCCACATGACTTCAATCGTCCATTCACCATGGGGTCATTACAACTGCACAGTTTTACGCTTCTGCCTATGGGCTGCGGTGGAAGGAGAGACGGAACAGCGACATCGAGGCAAACAGCGTAGCTAACTCTTCTGTGTTGTTGCTGTCCGTGGTCGACAGTTAGCGGGGGAGAGGCTACATTTCAATGTATTTATTTTCTGCCTGCCTGCGTGTGTATGTGTGTCTGTATGTATCCTATGTGAGGCAAGCTGGGACACCGGTCCGGCTCGTTGCATTGGGAGCCCCTGCTCAATCTAGTCACCCAAATGTGCTCGGTAGGTCGCCGTAGGTCCCAGATGCCCGGACGCGGCATCATGTTTTGCCCCCTGAATAGCTGTCGAAGGGCTGCCCTGGTCAGCATTCGAACGACGAACAACAACACCCATTTTATATTTGAATAGCCAATGATAATAGCATAGCGTATCAACAGTAATGTGCACCACCCGGTGTGGCACTCTTCGGCGACAGTGGACCTGACTCATCATAGAACCCCCAACAGCTCCCACCCCATACCACGGCACACTCTCCTGGTCAGACTGGTTTTGTTTTCACGGCACTTCCCCCTATACTGGCTGGCTGGCTATATGCAAGATGCACGGTTTCGTTGTTGCGCTAGCTGTGGTGCTACCACCATCCTGGGTCACATCACGCCGCCAATTTGACTTTGCCAGCCGATTGTTGGTGCTCCCTCGGCGTTCGTACGCCAATAAGAATCGGACAAATCAAAACGGGCCGCGGCACAAACCGGTGAATCGACGAACACCGTCAAAGCGGACGGCATTAGCCCCCTGAAAATGCCCCTCGTATCTATTTTTGTTGTTGTTGTTGTACGACATCGCATGCCACCAAATTGATCGTGGTGTGGTCCATCGGCGCTTTGGTGCACCACACCGGTTGCCGTCATCACCAGGAGCTGGATCTCGCAGCACCGACTGACTAGTTGATTGTTATTAGACCGGTATTAGATCGGGCGCTGTCCACAGTCAAGAAGAATCAAGCCCAGCATGAACATGCGGCGGCGGCCACTCAATGGTTTCAGCTTCAGTTGTCGCCGCCGTCGTCGTTGTCGTTGTCGTCGTCTGTTTCTCGTATCGTCGGCGCCCGACGACGTCTACAGATGGGACAGTGGTAGTCGCAGCCGTCGGCGTGATACAGCGCGATTGTCATTAACCAGTAGTAGCTCCAGCAGCGGCGACAGTGGCAACAACAAGCAGTGATCGCATTTCGGGCTAGATACCGGCTACCGGCACAGCCCACGCGCCTCCGGCTGCTGTTCGGCTTGCGTTGATGCCCCCAATCTCGCCACCAGCCTCCCCCATTTATCGAGCTGCCACGCCACTCATGGCTGGCGCACTAATGCGAAAGTGCTGTGACGAAGCGACCATCGGCCAGCAGCATTCAGGGACTGCTGCTGCTGCTGTCCAGCCCTACAGTGCCGCTGCCGCCGTCGCCGCCGCCGCAAGTGCTACCGTTGAAGATGTATTTACGAGAACGACAGCGGCCACGACAAAGTCGACCACCTCGGCGGCCGGACGACCGTCTGTCCGACACTCCGACGGACAGACGGACTGACTGACAACGGTCGAGCCGCATCAGCATCAGCAGTAGCGTCGTCGATGACTACGGCGGCGGCAGGGGCTGCCGCAGCGACCAATAATGGCAATGATGATGATGGCGATGGTGCACGGCTCTTCCATCGTCGTCCGTCGCGGTGAATTCGCTGCGCGTTGTTGTTGTTGCTGCTGCTGCTGCTGCCGCTACTGCTGCTGATGCAGTTGTCGATGCTAGAATAACTGCCCTGCCCGATGGCCGATTGCCTATCCCGGTGCACGGGCGACGGGTTGCTGCCCGGTTGCTGATCGCCTGCCCTACTGTTGTTGTTGCTGTTGCTGCTGCTGCTGGCGGCACGGCGCGGTCCGGCCCCTCCTTGCTTCGGCCTTGGATGGATTCGGCGTCCATCGCCAATCGATTCCGCAGTGGCGATGGTCGTGGCGATGGTCGTGGTCGCGTCTGCGGACGTTGCGGAGACGACAATAGTGGATATAGCAAAGGACAGAGATAGCGGG